>OZ005655.1:63725357-65187857 GCA_963930645.1 Salticus scenicus
TATTTTTTAAAATATAAAAATTATAACTCAATCTTTTTCATTTAATTTTTAATTGAAAAGTCATAAAGTAAATTATCAATTAATTATTTGAAACAGTTATTTTTGCGCATGTAAAACTACTACTATTTAATAATAATAATAATAATAAAAACTGCTAATGTCACATTTATTTATAATTTATATATTACTGCCCTTTTTCATAAATAAAGTTTCGCTGTAGGATTTAATATTGTCTTAAACTAAAACTGACTAGGTAAAAGTGTATGGAGATAAATTTAATGATTTATTTTATAGACTGCTAATACAATTTTTAAACACTAAAATAAAAATAAAATAAAATAAAATATTGTTTCGGACATCCTTTCTTTGAAACATTTAAATTGAGAAACCTGTTTTAAAAATCCATATACAAGTCCCGCCGCTTATTAAAATCACATTTGTTCTGAGCCAAAGTGATTTTATTAAGCGGCTGATTTGTATATCCGGCGAACGTTCCTGCACTTAAGAAAAAGGTACTACTGCCCTGAATTTGGAAAGAAACTTCATAGTGTAGCGAATAATGGAACTAGTAAACAATATTAATTAATTTTTGATAGATAATTAATTGTTTCTTCGATATAAATAAATTAAACACATTCTAAGTTCCCATACATTTTCGTTTCAGGAAAAACATCATTACTTTACCGAAAGTTCACACTGTTCTTATAAATTAAAAATATTTCCGTTTAAACCTCATGAATTATAGTAATTTCAAAATAAGAACTAGAAATTGCCTTTTAATAATTAGTATTTTTTTTTTTTTTTTTTTTTCAAATCAAATTTGTAGCTTATTACTGAACTTTGAAGAATATGTTCTTTCAAATTGTTACGAAAATAAGTTATAGGGCGTGGTTAATTTGTAACTGTGCTGCAAGTGTAAAATCTTCGACAATGAGTGATAACGGGGGGTTTGTTGTGCTTTAATTTCTTTTTCTATTAAGAAAAAAGAAAAAGAAAGAAAGAAAAAGAAAAAAAAAAATATCACAATGTAAATAATTTTTTTTTTTTATCGTGCATAAATGATATTTTTGGCTGCTGAGGAGATACTTTTGAGTTTATTAACCGGCGATGCTGATATTATTAAGCGGCGGCTTTAAAAGTAGTCTGTATTGATCTGATTCCGGTCCTGGCAATTTGATCAGATTAAGAGGCTGATTTTACTAACCAGTGAATTTATTAAGCGGCGGTTGCTGTATATATATATATATATCGAATCTTTTCAAATCAAACATAAAATTAATTTTTAAAATGCGTAAAAATTTTTGGGACTAAATATAATTTTGCTGTAATATGTTTATAATTGCCTTGTTATTCCAGAGAAATATTAAGACAGGGGGAAATTTCATTTACAGTGCGTATCGAAATGATAGGTCCACCCGCATTTTTCAAAATTTCGACTCTTAATTGATAATAAGATTTACTTTTTTGGTAGAGATGATTAATCAGTAATTGTTATAACTATTTATGAAGAAATTTCTTAAAAATAAATAATTCCTTTTTATTTTATGCAAATTTTCATTTTCAGACCGTTTCGAAAAGATAGGTCCGCCTACAGAAATTTTGCACCAATCACGTTTATTTCCCAAAAATTTGCATAAATATCGTTGCTTAGTCTTACTGCGGGATTATGCTGGCTGCTGTGGAGGTATTTAAACAGATTTGAACATCACGTTGTAATCAAACGAAATGGGTCGTCGTTGCAGTCTTTCGCTGGTTGAGCAGGGAAAATTGATGCATTTAAAACGTTTGGAAAATCGAATAGAGAAATAGGTAAACTTTTAAACAGATCACATAATGTTGTAAACAATTATTTGCGACTTAGAAATGCTTATGGCAGTAAAAATTCTTCTGACCGCCCATCAAACGTTACACCCCGACAAAGAAGGACTATCGTAAAGGAGTTAAAATCTGGAAATATGAGCTTATCCACTGTGGCCAGACAACAAAACCCTCCAATATCAAAATCTACAGTCCATAGAGAGGTAAAGAAGTTCGGCAATATAGTTTACGTGAAGAGAAAAGCAGCTCCGAAATTGACTAAAATGCACAAAGAAAAGAGATTGAAATTCGCACATGAAGTGATGTCCTGGAAACAAGATTGGCATCGTGTGATATTCAGTGATGAAAAGAAATTCAACCTGGATGGTCCAGATGGCTGGCAGTACTACTGGTACGATCTGCGTAACGATAGACAGATATTCTCAAAGAGGCAAGCTGGTGGTGATTCCATTATGGTATGGGCCGGCTTCGGAGGTGCAGGAAAAACTGATATAGCATTTGTAGACAATCGTTTGAATGCTGCAGGCTATCAACAGCTGTTTGAACAATATTTTTTTCCACAAGCAGAGCACATTGGGGGCCCAGTCTTCATGTTCCAACGGGACAATGCTCCTGTGCACACTGCAAAGTCCACTTTCGAATGGTTTCTGGGTAATGGCGTACATGTTATCGATTGGCCACCTTGCAGCCCCGACCTGAATCCGGTAGAAAACATGTGAGGTATACTCGCAAGAGTGGTGTATGCAGGCGGAAGGCAGTACAACAGTACTGCAGACTTGAAAAAGGCTATTTCCTCCGAATGGTCAAAAATCGAGAAAAAGTTTTTGCAAAAACTTATAGAAACCATGCCGAATAGGATTTATAAGCTTATTCTGAAACAAGGTGGCAAAATTTCTTATTAATTCAACATTAATTTGATGTTTGGTTCAGTGGACCTATCTTTTTGAAACAGCTTTTTCATGTAATTTTTGTTTTTCTTATTATTCCTATTATTTGTATATTATTCATGTATTATTTTACATTGAATGAAGTAATGTAGTTTATAAAATAGTACTTTGTACACAATAAAATCTTTTTTACCAACATAACTTTCGTTTTTACTGGTGGACCTATCATTTCGACACGCACTGTATTTGTGTAAATATTTAAGACAATTGTCTAGCCTTCATACTTTTTTAATAATGTGTTACTTAAAAATTGTAACAATATCAAATCATTTTGAAAAATAAATGTATTTTGTGTTAATACTAACTCCAAAATAATAATAATAATAACAATAATAATAATAAATAAATAAATAAATAAATAAATGCAACTTTTTAAATGCAAAAGTAATTTTTGAAATAAATAGAAAAAGTTATACATGATAAAATATTTAAACAAACAATTAATATAAAGCAGGTCTCCATTAAATGTAGAGAAATACATATCAAGAAATTATTCATCATGACTAGCTTTAGAAACTTTTTAATTAATGTAGTTTTTAAAAATTGTAAAAATGTCAAATAGTTTAGAAAAATAAAATGCATTTTTTATTAATATTAACACCAAAAAATAAAAATAAATAAATAAAACTTTTGAAATGCAAAATAAATTTTTGAAATGAATAGAAAATGTTGTGCAACATAAAATGCTTAAACAAACATTTAGTATAAAGTAAGTCTGCATTAAATGTAGAGAAATAAAATACATAGCTAGAAATTATCCATCATGTCTATCTATATACAAACACTGACAATTTGGAAATTATCATTAGCGTAATAGCATGCAATATATTAATCAATGAATAGTTCTGAACATTTTTTTTTTCTGAAAAATACTTCTTATAAAGAAAATTAATTAACAAATATTATAAAATAATCTATAAATCTTTAGTTCAATTAATAAGTGTTTTTTTTTTTTTTTTTCAGTGAAGTGAAATTTGCTTTTCACTGATATAAGCCCAATAACAATTTCGAAAAACAACATTTTAAAACATCTATTAGAGCTATTTTTTTCAAACGATTTCATGTTCGCTATTGGGGGTGGTAAAAATGTAATAAACTTAATTCTTTAGATTTCTGGGGTTATGGAAAACAGATAATATAAATATATAGGTAAAAATTTAAGGGGAAAAAATCGGACTGCACATCAGTCATTCATTTTTCTTCCCGTGTACACTGAGAAAAAATAAAAACCGCCTTCTTCTAGAATCAATAAGTGGTTATTTTCTAATCCCTTAATTAGAAATATAGATTTTCGAGCTATGCGCATAAGGGACGCCAGTAAACTGAATAGAAGAAATGATCGAGAATTTCTAGTATACACATTTCTAGATGGTTAAACAATATTCTGAATACTCCGAATATTCTGAATTTTTTGTATTGCGAGAAATTCTTGCTTGATTTTCTAGAATTGGGTCATAACCAAGATTATTGTTACTGAAACCCGCCTCTTGTAGCCTAATTTATTTGCAGAGATTTTTAAATAACTTTGTCCTCGATAATACAGGCAAACGCTCCAGAATTCTAATAGGGGCTTCTAGAACTTGCTTTCCAAGTGGACAAGAATTTATAAGGATGACATGGAACTATTTTTTCTAGAGCCACAATTTAGATTCTAGATGTCAGTTACAGAATTTTTTCTTAGTGTAGTCTTATGAAATTTTCATGAATTTTTAGCATGCTACTGAATTTGAAAATTACGTAATGAATACAATAATTTTTTTTAATTAATAATGAATTCCTAATTTTGTCACAAATACACTAAATAACATTCATACATTTTTTTTAAATTATTGGATAAAAACAAATTCGCAAAGAGCATTATAAGTAACTGGCTGTTCCCAAAATTTACGACCCTACAAAAATAAGTTTAAAGTTTAAAATTTTACAAAAGCTTTTAAATAATGTCTGGAAAACTTTAGAATGATATTACTTAATTTTATTATTTAACTTTGTACATTTTATTACTATCGGATATTTTTCTAATTGGCATATATTTTGATAATTTTCACCACCCTTTGTCCCATTAAAGTATTAAGATGAGATGTTTCACTGAAAATTATTAAAAGTAAGTTTAAAAGGAATTTTTAATAATTTTTCAAATTTTAAATTATTAAAAAAATTCTAAACTTTTTTTTTTTTTCTTTAAGACATTGACGGCGTTCCAGACAGGCCCAATGTTGGCAAATTTAAGGACTTTTTTATTCAATAATCACCAATAATTCTGAGGAATATACTATTTACATAATATTATCCTATAATATCCTATACAATATTATATATATCATATGCCATATATATATACAATATTACATTATATATCATATCATATGCTGTTGCATACGCATATATATGATGAGTATGCCATATGTATACATATCATATCAATGATACTATTATATTTGACATACATAAAAAATAATTAATCTTTTAAGCGATTAGGCAACTGTTACAGTTAAACTTAAAAAAAATTAAATTTGACAACACTGAAGAAAACCGCTATCGGGGACCTTCACGAGGATGCTTAAAGCTATCCTAACGGTACTTAGCATCATCGCGAAGGTCCTCCTTCATTGTAGTATAAATTGATATAATACAAATACTAACTTTGTATCCATGATGACCATGATCCGAGTGACTATCGTGATGTCCAGATTTGTGGGCATCTACATCGTGGACCTGAAACTGCTTGTCGTAAGAATAGGCTTTTTCGTATCCATGTCCACTGTTCTTTACATAAGCTGTGTGTTTTCCTGAAAAAAAAAATAATAAAAATATTTTACTTAAAATCCTCATCTGATACATTAAAATCATCATAACACCATTTTGGCACTAAAAGCGACAAAACTTGTCCCAAAGTTACATCTGCTTGAAACAAAATTACATATATATTTATTTTATTTTTTTATTTTTTATTTATTTTTTCATTATTATTATTTTTTTTTTATTTTACTTATGTATATGTAAATCGATTTTAGAATATTTTATTTTTACGATTTCTGTGTGCATTTTTGCTCTTTGATCGTACTTTAATTAGTTACCAATACATTTTACAATTTTCTACACTCAATGATACAGAAAAACGTCAGTTTCTAAATTCTTTCGTAGTTAAAGGAATTGCTTTTTTTTTTTTTTTTTCTTTCTTTTAATACTTTTAATACTTTTAATCTTGAATCTTTTCCTTAATTTCTTTAATTTTTATTCGTTGACTTTAGTTTTCAAGCATAAACTGTAACGTGAACGGTAAAAGAAGATCTTCGACAGCTACTTCTTTATTACAATTTGCTTCTTCTTTTTCTATTTTTTTTTTTTTTTTTTTTTTTTTTTTTTTGGTGTGTGAGTATTTTTGTTGTTATTTATTATATATATATATATATATATATATATATATATTATCTTTTCTTCAGTCAAGTATTATTTTTATTTTTATTTATTTATTTTGCAATTTTGCAATTTTTTGAATGTATAGGGAAACGTATAATGCGTTTATAGTAATAAAGTTGATCATAAACAAACTTTTACTGTTTAGCGGTGTCTACGGCAAAATCTAATCATCCGAATGAAATCAATTTTCATGTACTCTGGCAGACATGAGAAGATGATTTCCGACAAAAAAAAAAAAAAAAAAAAAAAAATTACAACGCTGCTGTCATGTATTCACTATTAAATTAGCACAATAGTGGTAGAGTATTCAAAATTTCCACTGAATACATGATTTTAAAGCTGTTTGAAGTAAAGAAAATCAATACTCACAATAAATGCATAGAAAATATGTTAAAAAATATCACTTACGTTCGGGGGAAAAAAAAATGTGCATGCAGAAATGAATGGCAAGTAGTATTAAAAGAACAGAAATTATTATTATTATTACTATTATTTAATCAACACTGTTAGGTACCCAACATGAAATATGCAGAAATTTACACAGACAAGATTGCTCATAGCGCACGCAAGTGACACCAACACCAAAATCTTCCTTGGCGACAACATTTGGTGTTAATTATTTTTCTTTGCGAAAATCATCTCCGCATTTCTTTGGCAATTTTCAGATGGAATCTGGTCTCATTATGTTCATTAAAGAGGGGAACATGTGGTGACGTTTTTCTAAGTAAAGCTTTTGTCGCAATTTATAATTTAAAATTGGTAATTGTGCACTTTTTTTTTTTTTTTTTTTTTTTTGAGGACTGTCTTTGTCTTATTCAATTTTTTGAAATTGAAGACACTGCGCTAATTACCCACGAGAAAAGTCTTATTTAGAAAAACGGCGCCACGTATTCCCCTAGCGAAAAAATTTGGAATTCATTTATTATTTATTTATTGATTGATTGATTGATTGATTTTTTTTTTCAGAATCCCCCGTCACATTTAGTCTCCCTACAAAGTTTGAGGCTATTCCTGCCATTAGAATCCTGCGTTCCAGAACATTGTAAGCACTGTCAGTTTAATTATGGCCACCCTATATTACGCATAAAAATAAATAAATAAATAAAAACAATGGCAGTATGTCAGAAAATATGCCAAACGAAAAAGCACACAACATTTCTAATTTAATCCGGAGCATTGTTATTACCCGCCTATTTTTTTCACCACATTTTTTGCAAAGTAATTTTCCCTAACGTGTAAATACTGCTTCTAAAAATGTGGTACAAAAAAGGTGGTTTTTAACAATACTCCGAAATAAATTAAAAATGTTAGGAACTCTGATATATATATATATATATATATATATAATATCTATTTATTTTTGTTTTTTATTAATGAAAAATTATTTTTCATTCCATATTAATATTTGAAATTTTCCCAAATACTAAGAAATTACAAACATGCAATTATTAATTAAGTATTTTAACAATTAATGGAATAATTTTAAATGTTTTCAAATAAACTAATTTTTTTAATCAATTAAAGTTTTATGAAAACTTTCAGTAAATGTAAATATTTTTTGTTACTTTAAATTTTTTGTATTGAATTGATTCAGAAAATTATATTGCTGAAATGCTTATTTAATTTTCCTTAATCTTTGTGGAATTAGAAATTGGTCTGGTTTATATATACATTCATTTTTTAACATCGTAAACTCAATTTTAATGGCGTATTTGACTTTTATGAATTAAATCATTTTTTAATAGCTTGTATAAAAATTATTTATGGAAATAACGAGGAGAAAAAGTCTCATAATTTAAATATTAAATCTACTATATAAATTGCAATTTACATTTTTACAGAAAAGGTCGATAAATTTTTATAGCCGAAAACGAATCTACAATTTTGAAAATATATATAAATTTATAAATTTTTACTATAAATTTACAGTCCATACAGGATTAATATATTGAAATATAATTATGATTTTAATTTTTCTGTGATTTTTTGCTTGGAATAATAAAAGGACGTAAAAGTATGATTTTTTTCTATCTAAATCCCCCTCCCCCCCCTTTTTTTTTTTAAATATTATTAGTTGAATATGCTGTAGTTAAATTTAGTATTTCATCAAAATTGGATACGGCTTATCTTTTTTATGCTGAAACTTTGTAATACAAGTATTAAACATTTATTGAAATTTTAAATAAATTTACTTAAATAAAAATAACCGCTCAAGCTAGAAAAAATGTGTAATAAATGTAATATTCTGAGCATCTTTATAAATTAAAATATAATGATGGCTTTATAGGATTTATACACATTGTAAGATGTTTATTGTATTAGAGTAAATCGATCAAATACTATGATCGACAAAATTTAGTTAAACAGTATTTCTACTTTCTTTTAAGAATGGGAAAATGAAGAAATTTTTGGGTCAACTTTCAGAGTTAAAAAAAAAAAAAAAAAAAAAAAAAAAAAAATGAATGTATGTACAAACAATTTTCTTTTGTGCGTGCTAACTAGTGTGACATTAATCTATTGATTAAAATTATTATTTTGGTTTACTTTAAAATAGAAGATATTTAAAATATTATTTTGTTGCAGATTATTTTCTAGGGTGATTTCTCACTGCGCGCATTATATTTCGAAAATTATTTGAGATATGAACTTAAAATATTTCTCAATACGTTTTTACATAATGAAAAAAATTAACTAAAAATAAGAAGTTCTGTTCAGTAGAAAAAAAAAAAAAGATTGTGGTAATATAAAAATTTGGCAATTTTATATTTCAAATTTAATTATTAATTGAACTGCACATAATTAAAATAATTAAAACCTTTTAGTTCAGTTTATTAATTTGAATGTTTTGTTTTATTTAAGGTAAAAATTATAAGGATAAAAGATATTGTAATTGAGATATCCTGCGCGCCGGGAGAAAGCACCTTTGAAAATAATCTGCAATCAAATAATATTTTTAAAAAGTTCTATTTTACAGTAAACCAAAATAATAATGTTAATCAATAGATTAATGTCACACTAGTTTGCATACAAAAGAAAATTGTTTGTACATACATTCATTCTTTTTTTTTTTTTTTCTAACTCTGAAAGTTGACCCAAAAATTTCTTCATTCTCCCATTTTTAAAAGTATGCTGTCGTCTTAAAAAAAAAAAAAAAAAATCCAAAAAAATATCTACTTTAAATGAAACTAGTCATTTTTATATGGTTCATAATATTGATAAAATAAAAATGTTGATTGTGCAATAATTAACTAAAAAAACTATTAGAAAATTATTATTTTTTTTTAATAAATAATATTAAAATGACTAACGCAACAGTTTTTTTTTTCTTTTTTTTTTTTTAATGGAAGTATGCTCATTATAATGCATAATAAATGCATAATTTTATAAAATATTGTAAACACTGTAAAAGTTGAATAAGTGGAAAGATTTTGTTAAAAAACATTGATTTAGTGGTAGGCTATTTGTCATTAATAAAATGCATCTAGATAATACCTGAACTTCTAATACATTATTAAAATAACATATATTAATAAGTTTAATTAATAAAATGTTAGTTTGGGTAAAAGTAGGAATCTTTCTTTTAAATACATAATTCAAATTAAAAATATGAGTTTTTAAATGATGAATTTTGATTTAATTTTTTTATATAATACTATAGATGCATCATTGGATCCTCTATTATTATTATTATTGTTGTTGTTATTATTATTATTATTACCATTATTATTAATATTATTATTATTACCATTATTATTATTATTATCATCATCAACAACTTCATTTTTGAATCAGGCACTTGTAATAATCTGACAATTTTTTTTTCTTTTTTTCTCATTAAAAAAAAAAAAAAAAAAACCTTATTTTTAATCTTTTGCTTTCCTTATTATTACAAAGTAAAATTCAGTAGTGAATGTTTTTGTCTAAATTACTTGAATATGTATATGGATGATTAGAAAGTAATTTTGTGATAACTGCAATATACCAGTTTTTTCTAGTAATCTATATTTTATTCAATTACAGAAATTGGGCTATTCTTTTTGAATAATAATAATAATAATAATAATAATAATAATAATAATATGCAAAATACAATATACTACAAAACTCTGTAAATCTCCTTTAGAAAAGAACCTGAAATATGAATGAATTTTGTACTATCTTTTATTTATTTATTTATTTATTTATTCATTTATTTATTTTAAATCAAACTATGCTTTTACTTTATATATTTATTTCTAACGGATAGAAAGTTAATTCTGAAATTTGTCAGTCAAATAAGAATTATAAAATTGATTGACAACAAAGAAGAAGTTTAGCAAACTGCACATCTTGATAAAAATCTTAAAGAATTCTAGTCCTTTTATTTTATTTATTGAATTAAAGAGTATTTATAATTATAAAATATGATAAAGTTTAATTCAATATATTAATGTCTGCATGATGTTTATCAAATGATGCTTCTCTCTCGCTCTCTCTCACTCATTTTTACTTTCCGAACACTATAGTGAGAAAAGTATTGTAATCATGTCAAAAATCCGAATTCAAGATTTTGATGTTTCTATACGTTTCGAGATCCCCTGAGTCCGTTTTCACTATTTTTATGATGATGTATGTATGTGTGTGTGAATGTGTGTGTGTATGTATGTGTGTGTGTGTGTGTCTGTGAGTGAACACGCTAGCGTCAAAACGCTTTGTTCGAATAAGCTGAAAGTTGGTGCGTATATTATAAGTCATCATAGTACGAACCCTATAGATTTTGGTGAATCTAGCACTTATAGTTTTTTTACAGGGACACAAAGAAAAATTCTTTATCATTATAGTCTATGGGACCAAAATCTTAAAAGTGCGATAGCATCTAAACGCCTTATTCAATTGAGCAAAAAAATTATACACATATTATAGGTCACAGTTACTCAATCTGTATAGAGTTTGGAGAGTTTGGCACTTACCTTTTTTTTACAGGGGCACAAAGAAAAATTCTTTATCATTATGGCCTATGGGGCCAAATTTTAAAGAGTGCGATAGCGTCTAAGCGCTTATTTAATCTGAACAAAAAATTTGTACACAGGTTATAGGTCACAGTTGTACGAACTGTATAGATTTTGGTGAATTTAGCACTTACAGTTTTTTTACAGGGTCACAAAGAAAATTCTTTATCATTATGGCCTGTGGGACCAAATTTTTACTTTCTTCTATATTCAATAGAAGAAAGTATTGGATTCGTAAAAATTTTCGACCTCGGGTTTTTGATGGATTTACACGTTTTGAGAGCTGTAGAACACGATTTGACCATTTTTAGAAAATGTCTGTCTGTTTGTCTGTTAGTCTGTGTGTGTGTGTGACAAACTTTTGTGGCAACTGTATCTCAGGAACTACTTCACAGAATTTCATACAAATTGGTATGTAGTTGCACCTTGACCTAAATTAGTGCCTATCAACTTTTGGTAAAAATTGTCTTATAGGTTGCGTTGCCATCCTGCTTTTCCTAAATTTTTAACATGGGGGTATAGTACAAAATTTTGTGTAAATGTGCATAAAGAGAATTATTTTTTAATAATCATTATGAAATTTACCAGAATTATTTATAATAGAGATAGTCAACAGGAAATTTTTTTTTGTATGTGTAGGTACCTCGCCTTCTCCCCCCCCCCCCTGGGGGGGAATTCCCCCTCGAGGGGAGTAAATTTTCATGATGGGTATCTTTCAAAAGAGCTCGCCAGTACCTTTAAAACGAATGGTTGAACCATAGATCTGCGATAATTTAAAATGAATTTATCTATTTTTTTTTTTCATTTTTAACAATATATATATATATATATATATATATATTAAATGTAATATTGACAATAAAATTGACTTTTTTTTTTTTAATATTTAGTATTATAGTACTTCTCAAATATGGAAATCATCTGCCTTATCATGGAAGATAATTTTTTTAAATAATAATTTTAATAAATTATTTTTACTGAGTGAATTTGTATAGGAAAATATAGAAGAAAGTCATGCAGTGGCCACAACATGCTAGTTAAAAGTGCGATAGCATCTAAACGCCTTATTCAATTGAGCTGAAAATTTATATGAATATTATAAATCACTGTTGCTCTAACTGTAAGCATTTTGGTGAATCTAGCATTTATAGGTTTTTTACAGGGACACAACGAAAATTCTTTATCATTATGATCTATGGGCTCAAAGTTCAAAGCGTTAAATAAAACATCGTGTAATATATGCAGAAAAATACTCAAACACTTTATTATGGTTTTATCTCTTTTGTTTGTTTAACAACTCCTCTTTCTTTTACTTTATCTACAAAACTGTTAATTACTAAATGTTCGGAAAGTCGAGTGGAGTCACTCAAGATTTTTTATATTCTATTGATTTTATGTGCCCAATTTGTGCTCCTCTCAGAATTCAAGAGTGTAGAAAAATTTTCTACGCTATAAAATCTGAGAAACAACTTTAATAAACATTGAAAAAAGTTAGAATAACAGTACCTTTTTATTTATTGATCTATTATAAAATTAAACCAATTTAATGATAAGATTTTGCTTCTCTAAGTATTTAAAGGAGTAATTAAATTTTCTGCTTTTGAAAATCTATGATACAGGTTTAAAAATTCCGAAAGGAAAAAGAAACTCTTTGATATGTTTATTTATTTGTCATAATATTGAACCAAATTATTTTCTTAAAAAATTAAACTAATTTATATATATATAATAAATAAGCACTATGCATATAAATGTGGCTAAAAATCTGTCGTTATTTTTAAGCTATGAATATTGCCCATCGTAAAAGGATCATTTATGTGTTAAAGGGTATTAAAAAAAAAGTAATAATAAGCATAGTTTATCAAAATGAGGGTCTTGTTTTAATCTGATTCCATAGAAGCTAGGATAGGGTTAATTGTACAAAAATTTACTGCATAGCAGCATTATTTCTTGGGTAACATGCTTCAAAATTAAATCAACACAGCTTTTAATAACTATCATTTAATCTACCAACGTTATCAGAAATTAAATTCTTAGATTTTATTTCGTGCTCTAGGGTCATGTTTTTTGCACTAAGGCTAATTAGATGCGAAGATATTGCTTGGCGTAAATTCGGTGTCGGTATAGATATCCATATGCCATTACCGGAACTTAACCTGGCATCTGCTGAGTTCATTGAATTATATTAACAATTTTACCAACAAATGCACATTTTAATCCATAATTACCTGCATACTTATGATAAAAATTGCACCATCATTAAATCAGAAACCGTATTCCTTTAAACAAGGGTTATGTTAGTTTTATTAAAAAAAAAAAAAAAAAAAAAAAAATCGACTTTGATTTTAATTAAACATATTTTTTTTTTATGAAATTTATAATTTTTAATTGCAAAAATACAAACTTGTAAATTATAAAATATTAATTTTATAAAAATATTAATCTAACAATATTAACACTTTCGCAACCGCTGACGTAGAAGTACGTCATTTGGAAATCTGTAACTCCTCGTGTAGGCGTTCTTTTTTCAATTTGTATGTCGCTGTATTTCTTAAGAATATTCTCTATATTCATATTTATCCAATTGCAATAGTATGGATGCAAATACTTTCACTACAAAGAGTGTAATTATTATGTATATTCATATCTAATATAAATATGGATACAGAAAACCTTGTTCTGAAATAATGTAGCTTGAAAAAATAACGCCAACAGGCGGGACGTACAGCCAAAAGGACAAAAACATGCGGTCGTGAAAGTGTTAAAAAAAAAAAAAAAAAATAATAATAATAATAATAATAATAATATGTTACCAAAACTCCATTTTTCGAAAACGAATACTAATTCAACTATTGTGAATTTTGTGAATGTGAAAACAGAATTTAAAAATATTCATCTGATAACGAATAATTCTGGAAACAAATTTCCACATAAAATAATAGGGGCTTTAGCTGTCGGCGAGGTTAGGTACTGTCCGCTCTTAACGTTATTTTTCAGGGATATACACACACACACACAAATTTCTTAATTATTATAGTTTATCCACACCTGGTAATATTTATTATTTATTCCGGAGCTCCGCCGTATTTATAACTCCACCGTATTATTTATTACGGAGCCGCCGCCGTAATATTTATTATTTATTTCGTAAGCTCCGCCTTTTTTCCACACCAGTATGTTTTAAAAGAATTTTTCTTTTTATTTCATCGCAATTGCATATTGGAGAAAATTTCTCTAAAATTATACTGGTGTGAGAAAGGGCGGGGCTAACAGTACTCCAGAATATATTATAAAAATTACCAGGCATACTTGCCAACATCCTAATTAATATTCCATAGTGTTGTTAGTCCAGCATTTTTTTTTTTTTTTTTTCGCACCAGTAAATTTTTAGAGTAATATTCTCCAAATGCATTTACGATTAAATAAGATGAAAAATACCCTAAAAAGATACTGGTGTGAAGAATAAGGCGGGGCTATCAATACTACGGAATATTAATTAGTATGTTGGCAAGTATGGTTACCAGGTATGTTTATGTACTCAAATTATTTAAAATGCGCTAGCGACTAAAATCGGCAGATTATAAACATGATATATGGCATCATGGAAAAATCTATGTAGATTTTAATAAGTGTAGGAATTATAATTCTTTATAAGGCATGCAAAGTAGAATTTTTATATGTTAGGTCTATTTACTCAAATTATTGAATTTCGATTAAGTAATTTTAAATTGTTTAAAACATAAAAACTGTTTGCTATTGTGTAGGTATCATTCTATAGTTCTTTTACAGGGACACACAAAATAATTTGGATGTATGTCCATTGTACGACATACAACTTCCGGAAAAATGTTCAAACGCACTATTAGGTTTATTTTATTTTATTTTATTTTATTTTATTTTTACTTTATGAATTTTTTCTCCGATTTAAATTTATTTAAGCTATAATTAATTATTAAATTTTTAGAAAGTCGGAAAATTATGAAAGAATTTATCACTTCAGATTTTTTTTTTTTTTTTTTTTTTTTTTTTTTTTTTTTCAGTTAAATAGCGTATGCAATAATTTAATTTTATTAAATTAAAAATTCAATGATTTAAATTTAAGACTTTATAATACTATAAATCTGAATAATAAGATATTTTATTACAAATAAATACTGATCTAACTGGATGTTTTTGACTTAATGACAACATTGATGATATTTAACACTAAGAAAAAAAAATTCTATAAATCACATCTAGAATCTAAATTGTGGCTCTAGTAAAAATAGTTCCGTATCATCCTTATAAATTCTCGTTCCCTTTGAAAGCGAGTTCTAGAAACCCCATTAGAATTCTAGAACGCTTGCCTATATTAACGAGGGGTCAAACTTATTTAAAAATCTCTACAAATAAATGCGAATACAAGAAGCGGGTTTTATCAACTATAATCTTGGTTTATGACCCAATTCTAGAAAATTAAGCGAGAGTTTCTCGCAATACAAAGGATTCATAATACTCAGACTATTGTTTCACTATCTAGAAATGTATAGGCTAAAAATTCTCGACCATTTCTTCTATTCATCTTATTGGCGTTTTTATACGCATAGTTCGGTAGTCTATATTTCTAGCTTAGGAATTTAGAAAATGACTACTTATTCGTTCTAGATGAAGGCGGTATATATTTTTTGTCAGTGAACGAATACTTTACATTATAACATACTTAGTTTCGCACAATTTTACGTTCAGATAACAGTTTTACTCAATTAATTAAAAAATTATTAAATTAAACAATGTTCCTAACAGGAATGTTGTTTAGGTTAACAAAATAGTATTTCCAATTGATGGCTTCATAATACAATGAATCTGAGTTATAAGAGAATATTTCACAAATAAATTTTGATCCAACTGAATATTTTCTAACAAAACTTGGAGTTTCCTTAGATGAAATAACATATTTAGTGAAAAACTAATGATATTGAATGAAAGCTTTATATTATAAAATACTTAATCTTGTACAATTTTACATCCTGATAAATGTTGTGCCCCATGAACAAAAATTTGGTAAATTAAACAGAAATGTTTTTAACAGGAATATTGTTTAGATTATCAAAATAATTTTAATGATATTTTATTTTTCCATTTTAACAAAAAAGTTTATTTTTCTTACGAAAAATTATTTTGTCATTGAAAATAAGCATAAATTACAGTAAAGCTTGGAGTAAATCAAATTATTATGTTAATTCAATCAAACATAAAATGAAATTTTGTAAATAATTTAAAAACTTATTTTGTTATTGTCGTTACCGCACCAACAATGGTTTCTTTTTAGTCCAATGAAAATTTAACTTAAAAGAACCAAAATGACCTCAAGAAAATACTTTTTGTAGTTCTAATCGATCACTTTCTGAGACTACACTGAGAAAAAAAAAAAAAAAATACCGCCTTCATCTAGAACGAATACGTAGTCATTTTCTGAGTCTTTAAACTAAAAATATGTATTTCCGAGTTCTGTGTACAAAGTAAACAAACAACTTGGATAGAGAAAATGATCGAGAATTTCTAGTCTATACTTCTCTCGAGGGTAAAAGAATATTATGAATCCTTTGTACAGTGAGAAATTCTCGATTGATTTCATATGGTTGTAAACCAAAGTTATATTTATTAACACTCGCCTCTTGTATTAAGGTTTATTTTCAGAGATTTTTAAATAAGGTAGACTCCGGTAACATAGGAAAAGGCTCAAGAATTTTAGTAGAAGTTCTTAGAACTCGCTAGCAAAGGAAACTATAATTTATAATGAATTATTTTTACTATATCCCCAAATTAGTTTCTACTTGTCAGTTACAGATATATATTGATATTTATTTATTTAGTTTAATAATTTAATTAATATTTTTTAGCATATTTTATACATATAATTTATAAAATATAATCTCACCGTAGTGATCTTTGTGTCCTCCATGAGATCCATGTGAACCGTGATCGCCATATGACGAAATTAGATGAGAGCCATGTTTCCCATACCCTGATTTCTCATCGACAGCATGATCATCATAATGCCCATGTCCATGGGAATCGTGTGCTTTACTTAAATGACCATGAGAATTATATCCATGACTTGAACCATGATCTGCAGAATGAGGGGCAGGATAATAATCATAATGAGGACCACTCTCTGCAGCTAACAGATCCTCAGATTTAGTTTCCTCCGCAAATGCAACGCCCAACAGAACAGCAAGAATGAAAAACTAAATGTAAAGAAAAATCTTTAATTAATTATGGGTATGAATGATTTATTTGTTTTTTTTATTTGATTTGATATTTTTAAATTTAATTTTAAATTAAATTGTGAAAAAACAATATATATATAGAGAGAGAAGTAAATTGTTTTTAATTATCTGCATAAAAATCTTATTTAAAAACAAGTTACTTATGTCGAATAAACGCGGAGACAGATATCGGAAATATTAATGAAACATGTACAAAGCACAGAATAATAATAATAATCGGATAGAGAGGGTGTATTTGGTATAGCCTTTCAGTATAGGCCTTAGTCCTAATATTACTAAAAAAAAAAAAATAAAATAAAAAAAAAAATACATTTTGAAAAAATATATATACATAATTTTAAAATAAAATTTCTGCTTAACATTTAAAAATATGTATTTAATATATACATTGTTGCATTAGCTTTAACGATGTACGTCATAAGAAGTTAAAATTAATTTGAATTTAGAAAAAAAGCAAATAAAAACATAATAATACTAACATTATTTTCTAAATAAATATAAAATTCTTTATCAGTAAACTATTTATATATTTTAATAATAATAATAATAATAATAATAATAATAAAGTATTATTAAAAAAAAAAAAAAAAAAAAAACTTATCTTATCAATAATTAGTCCAATTATAAATATCAGATCGATATCGGTAATAAAGTATCTCAGAAGAAATATCAGTTCACGCTTGTATATGACATAGTACTCTTACCTGGACGTTCATGATTCGGCTAGTTTGCTTTAAATTTTCAAATATGAATAAATGACCTCCATCAACATCCTCTTATATACTCTTACACAAATCTATAGCCCTAAACTCCCCCCTCCCACTTCCGTCGAAGAAAGTGACCCCGTAAGGTCCAAGTAGGCCAAAGAATAGACATTCTTTATCTCATACGTACAATCACTTTTTATTTTTTCTAGCAATTGTTAGATGATCATTTTTTTTTTTTCTTTTTACTTTTTCCTTCACTAGAAGAGCCAACTTACTTTTCCTTTCGTCAGATGGCGTATGAGTTCGGCTTTGACCTCTTTCAAGTTTCTTTTCATGTTGTAATAATGTTTTCTTGTAAACACTCTTTATTATTATTATATTTTCTATTGATCTTGATGATTTAGATTCGTTGATCATAATGTTCCAAGAGCCCCTCCCCCCATAATTTTTCAGATAGTGATCTACTTGAGGAATAGTTTAAAGCCCCTTTCATCTCAGCTGTTAATATTTGTACTACAGGATGGATGGGAAGTGTTTTGTGATTGATTTAAAACACTGGTACTTCCGGAAAGACAGCCCACCCAGTTCATTTTGTTGAAATTAGAAATACAATTATTGATTTCGACAGAACAAAAGACAGTTGTTAGTTCTCTTTTGTTGTGTTTTATAATAAGAGAAGTTGCCTTTCAAAAAAAAAAAAAAAAAAAAGTGGAAAGTGATGTGTAATTTTCATATACAACTAATACTTTTCAAATTACAGCATCTTTCAACCGACGTTATTGAAATATTCAAATTTTTGATTTATGTTTCATTTTCGTTTTGTACTCTGATTCTTAAGAAAAAACCAGTATGAAAATATATATCGTTTAGAATCAAGATCAAACTTTTGAATTTCTGCAAATTGGGTTTATACATTAAAAATTTGTCCAAAAGTTAAGGCAGAAACTGGAAAATTTTGGAAGTTTTTTAATAAAATGTCCATCAATAAACATAATATTTCCATAAAAAAAAAAAAATAAATAAATAAAAAATAAAAAAAAATCTGAACGCGAGGGATGATGGCTAAGGTTAGTACATGAACTTTAAAGGTATGTTTTCTAATAACTAATATTTAAATTAAAAATTGAAAAGATGCAGATTTTTCGTCAATAATTGACTAAATTTATTTTGTACGCATTAAACAAGTAACGTCTTGGTCCGAATATACTCGGTCATCTATTTTTTTGTTTTTTTTCCATTACAATGAGTTGACTCATGTATTTAAAATAATTTTCCATTTTTTTTTTGTTCGGGTACGAGAAACATCGTATATGGTCAACTTACTTTTGTTATTTTATTCTGTCACTGATGGAAGTTAAAAAGACATAATAAAAAACTGAAATATTTTGTAACAGCAAAAAAAAAAAAAAAAAAAAAGAAAAAGAAAAAAAGAAATGTTAAGTGGTTAATTATAGCTTGATTAATTAAAATGACAAAGCTAAAAAATTTCAGATATTTTTGACATAGATTTATTGGACTATTATTATTATTATTATTCGGTTGATAACTAGGAAAAAACATGAAAAAGTGAAAATTCGCGAAAACATTACGAAAAAGACGCTTACAACATCATCATTTTTGTAATCCTGTAGTGTATTTATTATTATTATTTAAAGAACAAATATAAATATAAATATTAACTTATACCAGAAGGCAAGAAGACTCTACTGAAAAATCATTGCTTGATAGTAGCAAAACACTTTATATTCAGTACTTTAATAAATCAATTATTTCAGTAAATGATCATTATCATTTTTTACATTCAGCAGCATTCTCCAGCATTCTCCAGGAGGAAGCAATAAAATAAAAACGCTCAGAAAACCACAAATTATTTTTAGGCATAATTTAATCTAACTGGCTTTAAAATGAACGCATTTACTGATAAAATCTTTTCATATTGAGAAAAATAAATATTGACAAGAATATTAACTTCCATCTGAAGACGGGAAGACACTACTCCAAAAGCATTGTATCAAATAAAAATATGAAGATGGAAATGATTTCTAAACTCTTCTCGTGTTATGATACCATTGTCTTCACCTACGTTTGATAATAGTGATTTCTTCATTGTGCATGATCAGATTGCCACTTACAGTCATTTCCGCAAGATCTATGGCATTAAATGCATAATAAGGTGGGATTTTATCTGTTGAAAATGAGTGTAATCGACGTTGCATATGGGAAACATTTATTTTACAGTTGATCTCGTTTAAAATATGAATCCATCGTCTGTTACAGTCTGGGAATGCAAGGACAAATATGTTAAAAATGGGAAGAAATGTTTCCATTTCCCATCGAAATAATAGAAATTGTTAACTTATTTTAACATTTCCTGTGACAAAATTTCGTAGAAATCTTTTTTCCTATTATAAAAATTTAAATTCTATATGTACTTCTAAGTAGAATATTTACTAAAGAAAATAAATATTTATGTGAATTTAATGAAGACAAGTTGATACAGAATTAAAAAAATAAAAAATAAAAAAGGAAATTAAAGTTTACGTTACCTAATTAGATATTTTTTGAACCAATAACATATCCCATTCTTCTCATAAAACATAAATATTGAAATCTGTGACAGAAAAACAATCAGTTATTACAATGAAGGATAAAAATTTAGACCGGTGGCAACAGAGCATCCTCTTCATCAAGAGACTAACGAAAAGAGTTTAAAAAATAATTTTACCTTTATTATTTTAACTTCATATGAGAAACAATTATGTTTATTTATTTACTTAATTATATTTTTTTGTGATTTATTTTCAGATATTAGTGCAATATACATCATAAATTTTGTCATTTTAAAAATTTTACAAAAATATATAATATATTTATAGTTAAAATATCATATAATGTATTCTGAAAAAAAAAATATATATAAAAAAAAAATAATAATAATAATTGATTCACATATTTATATCATACAAATGAAATTTCTAATATTTGATGGTCACTATTTTATTTAATAATAGGTCGATTTTCCATACTTATAATAATACCATAGATGCACAGTCTCTCATTTTTCAAGGGAAACTCCAAACCGAAATTTTTTCATAATTGTTTTCAGTTTATTTAATCATCTAAAATTCTTTTCGTTGAATTCTTTTTCAGAATGGGGGTGATAAATCTGATTCTAAAATTTTAAAAGTTGGCAGCTGCATAGTACTTATTTTACGTACATAAATAGGTATGTTAATACTTTATGCACCGTTCATAACTTTTATACAATATTGTTACATTCTTCTAAGAGTGAGTCGAATTTGGGTTGTCTATTTATGACATTTTACACATGAACGTTCACCAAACCGAATCTACACCTTAAAATGGATTATAAACCGCTACGAACATCCATCCCCGTATCGGGATTCGAACCTGGATCCATAAGCTGAAGGCGAGATCGCAAATTATTCTGCCCGCAGGTAGATATTTGTTTGAGTGAAAGAATAAATGAATTGATTCCTGAAACATTTTAACCTTCGTTTATGATGGATTCAGATGTTTTCAGATTTTTTGTATATGATTTCTCTATTTGAATTTTAATCCAATTCAATTTTATATGCCATAATTTTTGCTTGTTAATCGTTGACTGATTAACAAACAAAAAATATCTTAAATCTAGTCTGAATCACTTTATTTTAAAAGAATTTGATACCAGTTGTTATAAATATAATGTTTTCATTATATGTGCAGTAAATGTACATTCAATTAAATATGTGGTACAGCTATGTATAATAAAATTTAGTTGAACGTACAGTACTGTTAAGTGTTTTATGAAAGACATTTTGAATTTGATTACATTATTATTCACTTATATTAGGCGAAGGAAATATATTTTAAGACAATACACTTTTGTCAAAAATTTTATTTTAATATGAGATGTCACATATGTGGATTGTTACAATGTCTTTCTGTATAAAACATTGAAAATTTAATATGAAAGGAATCGATATCACCATGACCTCATTCTTTTAAAAATATTATGCTGTGTAACATATAACTTAAACTTTTACTACAAATACAATTTTAAAGCAAAAATATCCTCCAACTATGCAATGAAATCGAATTAAGAATGAAACGATATACTTGAAAATAATTTGAAATAAATAAAGAAAAAGAAAATTGGTCAATAAATGATTTTTTTTTTTTTTTTTTTTTTTTTTGAAATAAAGTGATTTAATTTTTTTTTTTTTTTTTTTTTTTTTTTTTTTTGTTGTTGTTTAGCAGATACAGTATAATTCTAATTATGCCAATGATTAAATATGTCATGTAATTTAAATATAGTTTATTTGATAGTATGACTGTTTAAAATAAATAAATAAATAAATTCTGTTATTTTTTACCAATTTAATATTTGATATTTATTGGACATTTTGAGAATCGAGATTTTAAATTCAATTTAGTTAAAATATATAGTAGTAGCTACGTGTTAATAGAAAAATCATAGATTGAAATAACACTATTGTGATAACTCTACTGTATAACACTACTGTGCAGACACTACTGTATAACATTACTGTGATAACACTACTATAACACTACTGTGATTATACTATATCCCGTTATTTTGTGACTGTTACAATGAAAAAATAATCTAAAAGTTAATCGTTCCTCCTTTTGAGAGTAGTTTGGTACAAAAAATGCCATCAATGTAAAATAATTTATTACTTTTCTATGCTTCTATTCTCCTCTTTTCTATAAATAATATATATATACTGCTCGACATTGAAAATGCAACACTAAGAAGGAATGATAATAACGGAATGAAATTTGTTGGACACATACATTATAGTAGGAAGAACAATTTATTGAAATTTCAGGAAATTTTGAATAATATGTACTGAGAAAACAGTACTAAAACAGCGACCTCTGTGAGCAATAACAGCACATATCTGCCTAGGCATTGAATCGAACAGCGATTGGATGACATGTACGGGTAGAGCACTTCATGAAGCTTCAACACGATGCCACAATTCATCGATCGAAGTTACTGGTGAGTGGTGGGGGACTAGTCGCTTTTCAACGATTAAACAGTCATTTTCATTGGTGCGAGAACAGGAGAACGCGCTGGCCAGAACAACAGTCGAACACATTCTGTATCAAAGAAGGTCCGGACAATACAAACAATTTGCGGTCGTGCATTATCTTGCTTAAATTTTGCGCTGTGGAGGCCTCGAATACAGGGCAGAGGGGCGGGCCTTAACTCATCAGAAATTTAATGGCCGCTGTTCAGAGTACCAGGAATATGAACAGGAAGTAATCGAGACGTGTATCGAATGGGAACCCATAACAACATTGCAAATGATGGACAGTATGGTGATGTCGAATCCCAGCTGGCAATGTGCATTATCCATAATGCCGTTAAATATGGATACGGCAATCTTGATGCTGTAAACAGGATTGTGATTTGTCTGAAAAGTGACTTCACGCCATTCCTGCGTCCAGGTTCATCGTTGATCACACATTAATGGCGCCCATATCAGTGATGCTGTTCTGAGGGTAATCAGAATTTTGGTAGCCGCATACTGAGTCACCACGTGGATTGATGGTATGTTGTACCATTGGATACACGTCCCGGTCACCTCTTGTTTTCATTCCCGCCACTCTGAATACCAGCCATTACATTTCTGACGAGTTCAGGCCAATAGCTCTGCCCTATGTTCAAGGCCTCCGAAGCGCAACATTTAAGCAGGACAATGCACGACCACAAGTTTTCCATTTTGTCTGGACCTTCATTGATGCCGAATGTGTTCGACTGTTGCTCTGGCCAGCGCGTTCTCCCGATCTCGCACCAATGAAAATGACTGTTTAATCGTTGAAAAGCGACTGGCCCCCCACCACTCATCAGTAACTTCTTGAATTGTGGCATCGTGTTAAAACTTCATGAAGTGCTCTACCCGTACATGTCATCCAATCGCTGTTCGATTCAATGCCTAGGCAGATAACTGCTGTTATTACTCACAGAGGTCGCTGCTTTATGCACTGTTTTCTCAGTACATATTACTCCAAATTTCCTGAAATTTTAATAAATTTTTCATCCTACTATAATGTATGTGTCCAACAAATTTCATTCCGTTATTATCATTCCTTCTTGGTGTTGCATGTTCAATGTCGAGCAGTGTATATACTTTTAATCTTTTCTTTTTACTAATATTCGTCTGGCAACCTGTTTAATTCTACTATCTACGTATGTATCGTTAACATGTGGCTTGCTTAAATTACTGATTCCTTCTTTCAATTTTGGTTTGTGTTATTGATTAATTTAATTTCCTTTTTTATTTTGTTTTGTTGCAAGATAGAGACTTGAGCTGTATATTGCTTGAATTAGCTATACAGTTTTCCGAAATCTTGCATATGCTGATAGAAATGCAAGTTTCCTGATGAGTCCACATTTCTATTTTTTAGCATTTAAAATTCCAATTTTCAGTTCATGAATTTCCTTTTTTATTTTATTTTATTTTTTCCCCTTTTAACGGAACTCTTTGGTAATTTTTTAACCTTTCTCTTTTCTCTAAAATGTTGACTTTTAATATTTCATAGTTTTTGCAAATTATCTCATCGTTAGAGTTATGAGTAATGTTAGTGTCATTTCTCTTCTGCGTAAGTTTTTTCACATGTTTTTACTAATCATTGGTATCAAATTAAATTATTACCGTGACAATTTCTATTCGAAATAAATCTTAATTTAATTTTATGTTGGTATCTTCATCTACCTTTTGTCTGCTGCGTGTTACAATGGTAATAAATTATTCAAATTATATATATATATATATATATATGTATATATATATTATTCTAATGCTATTATACTTAATTTAAATCGAATCTAAATGTTTTCAAGATGAAAAGAAAATTGTAATTTTCTATTTGTATCTTCGTTTTTTATGTCGTTGTAATGTTTCATCTCAAATAGGAGAAAGAAAAGAATTAAAAAAAAAAAAAGTCTTTCAAAGGGAAAAAAAAAATGTAACTCGGGAAATCCTTTGAAATTAATTTATTGAGTGATAAATAGATTTTGAATACTACATTTTAAGTAACTAAATATTTTAAAAATGATATAAGAAGATTAATTTTATTAATATCTTATTTTGTGTTATTACTGAAAGAGAAGAGAAAGATAAAACAAAGAGGCATTTAACCCTTCGTCGAACGCAGTGCGTTTAAAAAGCTACAACAAAACCTTAGAAGTTTGTGAAAGGAAGAAATACCTTTTATTAAACAAAATTGTTGTTTTATGTAATAGCATGGTTTCTCGTAGTTTGGCGAAATTAAATTTATGTATATATATATAAAGAAGAAAGAAAGAGTAAACTAAAACTTAACTAATGTGAACTAAAAATTTCCAGCTCTGCTTAACAGATTTATTACACTTGATGGAGAGTTAATATTAAATTTCACAAACTGGAAAAAATGAATTGTTCTTTCTATTTGAAGTCATACTCATACGTATAAAATGATTAAAAGTTTTTAAACGAAATTCAAACTTTGCCATTTAGAAAATTATCTGTTAGTCATTATCCACAACAGAACATGGCAAATTAGCGATTATTGAATTATATTAGAAATGTTTATTTATTTACTTTTTCAATTATATAATAATAGTTAAAAAATATTGAAAAGGTAAAATTCGTGAAGAAGAAACCAATAGTTTTTACTAATATTTTTTTTTTTTTTTTTTCAGAAGTGTCATTTTATTCAAAATAATTTAATAACGTAATTCAAATAAGCAAACAACATTAAATTATATAATTTTAAATATAATCCTAAATTTGCGATAAGTATTTGTAACATTGCTTAAATACTTAAAAATGCAGGGGGCACGTAAGATAATAGGGTCAATAGATATAACATTGTATATTTTTTTGCATTTTTTTTTCTATGAAATTTCATCAGTATTGTTCTAGAAATAGAAAATATTGCAAAGATAACATTTGGGAATTACATAAAAAAATCTCAATATTACATTAAAAAAAAAAAAAAAAAAATCGATAACTTTATTTTAAATTATCGCAGATCGATGGTTCAACCATTCGTTTTATAGGTATTGGCGAGCTCTTTTGAAAGACACCCATCATGAAAATTTACTCCCCTCGAAGGGGGGCTTCCCCCCCCCTACCCCCGGGGGCGGGAGGTGAGGCTCGTAAATACACGCACACACACAAAAAAAAAAAAAAAAATCCCAGTTGACTATCTCTATTACAAAAAAATATATATTCGTTTCATTTGGTTTAATGCAGTCTATAGATGTTAAACTCTACTTACTTGCAATTTCCCCCATAAACGTAATGTGTTTGAATACTTTTGAGTGTCCCTGTACACGAACCATTTGCTTTATCGCAACGAAAAGCATACTATAGCATCCCTATATGATACACATTTAGAATACCGAGTTTGGAATTTCTGCTACTATTTGTTCTTGAGATATGCTGATAACAGTCAGACACTAATAGAAAGTAAAAAAAAAAAAAAAAAAAAAAACTTTCATAGTTTTAAAACTTTCAAACTTTTTTTTTTTCACTAATTTTTATTGGTTTTTAGGCGAAATTAAAAATACCAGTATCGCCCAGCGGTCAAAATTCGACTTTTTTTTTTTTTTTTTGAGTAAACATTCGAATAATAAATACAGAAATTCAACATTTCCTTGTAAACAACATTCGCAGCATTTAAATATACAGTAAAAAAAAAAAAAAAAAAAAAAAAAAAAAAAAACGAATCATTATTAGTATTTTAATTTACATGATGATTCATATCTGTATGAACTTCTCTATTTATTTACTCAATTTGCCTCAATCCGACTGATTAAAGATTTTCGTCTGAGCATTTCAACAGCAAAGTACACTTTTAATATCGAAACAATATCTACAGTAGCTTGAAAATAAATGAAATTATGCTCACTTCTGTGTTGCCAGACAAATAAAAAGTAAATACGGTAAAATAAAGCCACAAAAATAGGCTGCATCATGAGTTGATATATTATTTTCATATTAATGCACAAACATGAAATTTATCGTACGGCTAACATATCTTTAAAATTGAGCTGACGGAAGTTTTTTTAAAAAAAAGAAAGAAAGAAAGAAAAGAAAGAAAAAAATTAATCATTAAAATATATATATGCAGAACTTTCATAAATCAAATCCTTTTTTTAATTTGCGTATAAGTTCAATAGTATAAAATTTCCAGCCGTTGCTTTAGGAACACAAACAACTTAAATTAAAGGAATTGTAAATACAAAAGACTGCGGGTATAAATAAATGAAAGTGCATTAAAAAAAAAAAAAATGTTTTTTTAAATACCTCATTGACATCGTGAGAAAATAATTTTTGTATTCTCCAAATCTTGCTAATCATACCTTTCGAATGATACCAATTTCAACTCTCTACTCCCATAATTAATGTATTACATAATTAATATATGCTTGCCTATTAATAATGCATAGGTTTTATTTGATTTCCAATAAATAAATAAATGAACTTGTATTTTATTTTCTTATTTTGGCATCAAATATTTCTTTCTTTTTAACCCATTTTAAAGTTAAATGGGGCTTTTATTTAACAACTTTTGATCCAATTATCCTAATGGGCTAAAAAATACGCCGTTAGCTTGATTTTTTCCTGAGTAATAAGTGTGCCACTTTTCTTAACTGTCGGTTGAACGGTATAGATTTGTATAGCGAACTAAAAATCCAGGCAAACAAACAGTCAGCTTTATTTTTAGTAGCAGTAGATTAAAAAAAAATATATTAATGATAATAAAAATAATATGAGTTCCGTTGTTATTTAATGAGATGCTACAGTCGGTAACAAAAGTGTCCGAACACTAGCAAAAATTCCTATGTAAAAAAAGTACATTTCATATGGTTCTGTTAAATAAATCCTTATCAAATCGTGTTCTTAGACTGACTAAGAAGATTCGACAAGGATTTGTTTAACAAAACCGTATGAAGTGTACTTTTTTGCATAGGAATTTTTGCTAGTGTTCGGACACCTTTGTTACCGAGTGTACGTATTTTAAGGAAGTACACACACACACACACACACAAAAAAAAAAAAAAACTGAATTGAAATTACGCATTTGTTTATTCTACTAAATATAACAATATAATCAATCATTTTTCACGTAAGACTAGCATCTAATTCAATTTTATTTTTAGAAAATAAAAGAAAAGAGTAATAAAAACAACATATTTTAAAAATTAAACATTCCATAATAGGCTTTTTTTTTTTTTTTCGATAGAAAAGTCGACTTATCAAGAGTAAGAAGGGACTAGGTCAAGGATTAAACCATGTCTATGTCATACTGCATTAATGGTCTATCAACTAGGCTGCCTGATCGACATCTGATCTGCAAATGCTTACTCAATTTTTAATTTACTGACGTTATAAAAATTCTAATTCCATTGCTTGAGTCCATGTTAAAGTATTGCCCTTAAAAAACTCGCATTTATAAAGAGAAGTTTTAACTTACTAATTCTTAAAATTAAGCAAGTGACATTATGTAAAACTTTTTAAAAACGATTATTGTTTATACTCAGTGAACATGTTTATTATGACCTATTTAAATTACCGACATTACATTCATCAAAGCACCCAAACAATGGCCGACAATTCTTACCTTTGGTAAGGGGCATTAACGTTTACACATGCAACACCTTCCTGAGACATAAACGTTGCTTCGACTATTAACACAATTCTAAGCCATTAATGCGTAAAATAATGAGCGGAGGGAAAAAAATGACATAATCGCGTGCAAGGTTTTTGTTAAAGTGACTGTTGATAGCACTTGTTTACCAGCGCATTTTTTTTTTTTTTTTTTTTTTTTCTGTTACCAATGATGTGTTAGGATAAGAATACTTATTAAGTCGCCGGTAATTGTGCGATTGTGTAATCGCATCCCTCTGTTGTGGATTACTACTGTTCTCTTAGTTTTGTGGTGTGATCAATCATTTATTAGTTTTTCGTGCCTGAATAAGCTTTGTTGTTGAAAGAGTATTAATTGAGATTTTCGCGGTAATGTCCTTCAAACAAAGATTAGCATTCTTTTATTTATTTATTTTTTTTTTATTTTAAGAGCAACACGATAATTTTGCTAAGAATTACTCAACAACAGAGTTTTTAAACTACATTTTATTTAGGGAAAAAAAAAAAAAATTATTCACAACAAATTATTATACAGTTTTACATTTGTTATGAAAGATTATTGAGCAAATTAAAAAGGTAATATAAATTTTTAAATACATAATATTTTTCATTTTTATTTATTTTTTGTGAACTTTATAATCAAAGCAACAATATTAAAACAATTTTTAAACATGCAATAAATAAGTATATGAACATTTTCATAAAATTAGTGTCATATATTTCATAAATGCAATGCATTTGTCTTAAAATGCTTATATACCTTCTTATTAATTTTGTTTCCCTGAACTTTTCAGTTGTATTATTTAGATAGTTTTCACTGGTGTATTTATTCATATCTATAGAAAGTAATGAAAGATAGTTATGTAATTTGAAAAGATAATAAATGTATTTAAATATATATTACTATTTTCATTCCTATTTTTTCACAAAATTTATAATAAAAGCAACATATTACAGTATCATTTCTGTACATGTCACAGACAAATATACAAAGGTTTTCATAAATTTAATATTATTTATTCAAAGACTGCAATAGATTTGCTTTGAAGTTTTTATATAACTTTCTCATAAATTTTGCTTTTTTGAGCTTTGAAAAATCTTGAAACTTTTTTATACGAAACATAAATTTCTCAATAATCCACTGCCCTACTATAGTGACCGAGGAGTTCTGCTCTCGAAGTTGGTTAACCGTTAACACACAGATTAAAGAATCCTTATAAGTCTGTGGGTTAACAGGAAGCGCTACGTCCGATCCCAGCCGCGCTTGTTGGCATAAACATTCGGAGATTTCTTTGGTTTTCTATAAATCTCGCATGATTAGGTGTCCTTAGAAAGGTCCAGTGGATTGATCCTACTTAATCCAAAGGTCATTGAGTGGTAAATTGGCCATAAATCTTCCACACAAAATACAGAACAATCTTGTAGCGAATAATTGTATTTTTTGTTTTAACTGAGAACATATTAGTCACAAAAATAATCAGAAATTTATCTACAATATTGGTATTAAACTAAATTGTAGTCCAAAACAGAACACAAAATTTAATTTTTATTTTATTCCCAACGCAATAAAATTATAACTTGATTTTTCCCCCCTTTTTTAAGCATCGTACAGAAAAAAAATCTGTAACTGACATCTAGAAACTAAATAGTGGCTCTAGTAAAAGTAGTTCTATGTCATCCTTACAAATTCTAGTTTCCTTTTCTAGCGAGTTCTGAAAATCCCTATTAGAATTCTAGAGCATTTTTCTGTATTATCACGGTCAAATTTATTTTAAAATCTCTGAAAATAAATACGAACACAAGAGGGGAGTTTTAGTAACTATAATTTTGGTTTATGACCAATTGCTAGGAAATCAAGGGAAATTTCTCACAATACAGAGGATTCATACTATTCATAATGTTTCATTGTCTAGAAAAGTGTAGACTAGAAATTCGCTATCGTTTCGGCTATCCAGGTTATTTGTTTACCTTATACGCGTAACCCAGTAATTTGTATTTCCTATTTAGAAATTCAGAAAATGTCTACCTACTTGATCTAGATAAAGGGGATATATTTCTTTTTTTCAAACGTATCTTTCTTATTTTTGAGATATAATTGTGTAATTTATCAGTAAACATTTTAGAATTTAATATTTTTATATGTGCATTTTTATATGAACGATATAATCCAATCCACTGTCTCTAATGTTAGACTATCATTGTTTTAAATAACACATTGATAGGGAGTTTTTATATTTCCTATATTTACTAGGTTTACATACTAAATATAATGATACTGCTTTGAAGTTTCCACATTTCTTTTAGTTACATTTCTTTTAATGAGAATATTTTTTTACAACAGCATTGGTGACACAATAACGATCAATTCGTAATTTAGATTCAACATTTTTGATCCTCTAATACTTTATTTGCAGTCTCGAACCCATATATTATTATTATTATTATTATTATTCTTTTTAACATGGTGAAACATCTTGTTATTCGGTAAATAATCTTGAGAGAAATACCTTCTTTTGGATTCCATTTTTCCCACCTATTTGGGTTAGAAACACAAAAATGCATTTACATTAATAGTATTTGTTCTGCATTTCTACTTCATTTAGTAGGAATTAGTTGATTCAAAAAATATTTAATACATTAAAGTGTCTTTAATATCAAAATTTGAAATAATAATAAAAATTGCAGCAGCTAAATATAAATTTCATTCAAAAGCATTTTTCTGTATACATTCAAGTTATCTTTATAAAAAACCAATTCAATCACTATTCACATTTTTAACACAAGGTTTCTCTTTTTTCTTTTTTAATATATAATGAGACGCATATAAAGATACTGGCTACAAAAAACATTTATTTTTTGTAGCCAGTATCCAAAATCTTAAAGCATCGCTTATCTTAATAATAAACATTTACAAAGTTGTTTTTTTTTCAAACTATCTTTAAGTTTTGTTTTATTTTATTCTATTTTGTGATTCAAGAGTAAGAAGTGTTAAATTTTAATCCTCGATGTAAATCACATGTCTGTTAGCTGTTTTTTTTTTTTTGTTTTTTTTAATATAACCAAAACATTAAACTCATATCTCATCTTAAATCAAATTAACCGATGACCCGATTTACTAAATTATTTTGAGATTGTAATGTAAATTGGAGTTTATATTATAATAATAATAATAACATAAATTTAAAAGTAAACTAAATTTGTTAACTGGGTATTGTTAAAAACTATTTTATAGCAAATTAGAATTAAATTCAAACAAAAATATTCTGATAACCATTCAGCTTTTTATGATATGTAACATTGGTTAGTTGGCATAATAATTTTAAAATTCCGTTTCATTTTATTAAAATAAAGAACAATATAAAAGCTGTCAAAAATCATCAAATATTTTAACAATTGATGATATAGAGGAATATTGATGTTAAAAATATTTCCTATAAAACAAAAATAACATTTTTTGAGACATTTCACCATTTTAATAATATTTCCGATGACAATGTACTTATTTTTCTTTCAATTTTATTCAAGAATAATAAAAAGTTTCCGATCCAGTTTGAATTTGAAAGCGCTTTTATTCCCCTGGGGGTGGGAGAGGAAATTTCTGCAAATATAACTGTCCAACAACATGCATTTTGAACAACAAAATAACTTTTCCATTAAGTCTTTCATTATATATATATATATAAATTTATGTATGCGTGTATATATATACATATATGTATGTATGTATATATACACACACTTTTGGACAACTTTTCCAGTTTACAATACCCATTTACCTTTAATAGATAAAGAATTAAATCACGTCGCAAGCTTTTGGGGAAACCCTGTATTTCTAGATATATGTAATTACTATAGAAACAAGAGCACTGCAACCATTTTTTCAGAATAATATTGCTTAAAATATTATAATTTTTTTTTTTTTTTTTTTAAATAGAGGAATGTAAACGTTTATGAAAAGGAAAAAAATTATAAAATAAAAAACTGAAAAATAATGTTTCAGTAAAAAAAAAAAAAAAAAAAAAAAAAAAAAACGCTATTAAGAAATGTTTTTTTTAAATACACAAAATTCATTTGTCATACAATTTTTCAGTTAAAAATAATGTATGCGTATTAGCCTAAACTTTATCATCATAGGAATTTTAAAATCTGGACACCATTTTTATGAGTGTTTTTTTTTTTTTTTTTTCCCGTAAAATTTGCCCTAATCAAGATCTATTAGAGAAGTAAGAAAAATACCCTTTTTTATATTGCTTTTTTTTTTTCATTCTTAGAACTGATTTATACTCTTGTTCATAAATAATTTTGTAAAGCACAATAATATTCATTATATCATAACAATAAAATTTTCAAAAGTCAAAGAATTGAAAAGCAAAGCAATCCCGAAAAACAGATAAATTTCTCTGGATATTTTTTTTTAATGATTATTGTATATGTTACCGGCTTTTGTAAATGCATTTTCTAGACCTTAAATCAATTACAAATGAAGAAAAGGGAAAAATAGGTCTTTGAAATAAAAACAACCATTACTTAGATTATTGCCACCATTGAAAAATATTTCGTGATTACACATACCCATTCCCTCGCTTTCTATATTACGGAGTTTTATAGAATTAGTTTAACACACATTTCATTTTGTGAAAGCGGCGCAAATGTTCCAGAATTAATAAAGAAACAAACTGAAAGTAAATCTAATACGAATTAAAAATTGAGTTTACTTGTAGTTATTCCCAAGCCATAATATTGCATTAAATGCTTTGTACAGCTTTCTATCCAACAAAAATAAATGGTAAAAAGAATAACAAAAAAGTGCTTAGTGTTTAAAATATACATAATTTGAAATTATATTTAAATTAATCATTATCCAAGTATGTATTTGATTAAATGGGAAACTGTTCAAAATGAAACAAATCTTAATGATCATCTCTAAAACCCTTTGACATCTTCAGAATAAAGTAAAGCAAAAATATTTTGTTATGAAATCCATTCAAAATACAAAATAGCTTATAGTTCCTTTATTCATTTTTTTCCCCATGATATGATTCATTTCATAAAAGTACAGAATAATTTATTATATATTCGCTTATTTGGAAATGTTATTGTTTCTTTTATATAATAATAATAAATAAATAAATAAAAAGCCATAAAATACAAAATACAAATGTTTTCTTTATCTTAAAATCTTCAGTTTTGAGGAGGCTTCTTAAGCTTTTGTATAGCATACTATAAAACAGTTTATAAAATAAATAACATTTGATTTTTCAAATATAACGCCAATCAGACTTATATTTATCCACCCCCAGGAAATTTTTTCTGTTTGTCGACTGCAATTTTGAAGATCTGGGAACTCACACCATGGCTACACAGCTATATTTAAAAATAAAGCTATTTGAAGACGAAAACATATAAGACTTTCTGTTGTCGTTCCTATGGCATTATTATGGTATTTAATTATTTATATTAAAAGATTATTCGATTATTTGTTTTTTAAATTTATTAGACTGGAGGTCTATATTTATTAGACTTGCTGGTCTTGGTTCTTATTTATCATAACTTGGTGATTTATGCGACAGTAACCCGACAAACCATCAAACAAAAAAGGCTGCATATATTACATTTGTTGCATATATTACATTTCGATGAAGGGGAATGGATTAGAATACTGAACCGTCCGGCATGGAGAACTCATGTAAGGGTGCATTATTCTTTTTATTCATACACTGCACCCTCCATGTTTTGAAGTTCAAAATCGCCAAGAAATTAATTTAAAATGACATCGTAATCCCTTAATTTGAATTTTGTAAATACATATATTTACTTATATTATTAATTTCTCGGGACATAGTTGAATTCTAAATATTTAATTTATTATTGTTATCTTCCCCTGACGTATTAAATTTCCGCTTAGCAATGAAAGGAGTTTATTCTAAAAACAGAAACTGTTTTGTTTTATTTATTAAAAATCAATGAACGAAACTTCTAAAACCATGCAAACCATGGATGATTTTCTTTCTTTATTTCAATATATTGGTGCGTTTGTGATGTAAGTTTGTGAGGTTGAGACGTCAGAACGTCACCATAGTTTGTGTAAAATTAAGCAGGATCCAGCAAAGTAGAAAGTGGGGACGGTTAAAATCGCTTCGTCGCCAGTGACTCGGCGAAAGTTGAGGTCGAGTTAGTTTTGTGTCAGCAGGATGCTGCATTGAAAGAATTGGATTCAGAGTGTTAGATAAATTAGAAGTGATTTTAAAAGGATGGATTGAAATGTAGTGAAAGGAGGGTGTAGGAAGAAGTATAAAAATAGAGATGGTTTTAGTAGATGGTGTGGATGTTGGAGGATATTATAGTGGATGGTGATGAATCTTATTTTGGCGAGTATCGAGAAGTAGAGTCGTGGAGATTTAGTTGCGTGAAGTTAAGTAGTGATGAGTGTTGGTGTGCGTATCTACTAGCATTCGGAAAGGTAAAGTTGGGTCTGAAGGGAATCCTCTGATCCATAGTGAAGTCGTAGTAGCGGAGTACGAGTGCAACCGTATCTACACCTTCGACTATCTGCTGGGGTGAGATATTTAAGATTAGATAATTAAATTGTTGATTCATATATTTTGATTAAATAATACGCTGACTGAGCTAAGTTTATTACCAGGCCGCCCTCCCATTAATCTGGTTCAAATAAACTCTTATTGTTTGTTTAATTCTTGTGTTCTCTTAGTAACCTAATTAAGTATTTAAGTTAATATGGAGTTTGCAGGAACGCAAACACCACAAGTTTTCGTTAAATTATCATTTTCATCCTTTTATTCAGTTAGAATGTACCCGTGGAATCCATGGATAAAATTTTACTTTGTTTATTCCAATACAATGTTAAAGCTATCATTTGACATCATATTTAGCATTATTAACAACATTTTCAGCGTTAGTTTCGGGAAATTTGAACTTTTTTTTTTTAAATTGAAATTAATATTAGCTGATAAAAATTTTCCAATTTAAATTCTTCCAGTTAAAACATAACATGAAGACACTTAAATTTCTGATAACAATAAATTATTTTATGCTTCAACTAAGAAACTGACGAAAAAAAAAATATGCAAAACGTAGCTAATTCCGAAAGATGTTAAAGTTTTTTGTTTCATTGTTTATGTTAAAAATGTAGGTTTTCCTGATAGAAGGTAGGAATATCAATAAAATAGCGCATACAATGAAACAAAAGAATAACATATTTTTTGAAAGTAAAGATTATTGATATTGAACAATTCAAACTTATAATTAACCTAAAAAGTATCACGGTTAAAATATTATTCAAATTTGTTTGCATCGGTTATACATAAAAGAAGTAATCACTTGAATATTCTATTTGATGTACGTTTTTATATGGATATAATTTTCCACTGAAAGAAGATGCTCACGCCCGTTATCAATACTGCGATTGACTATTTACATTATGATAGTTCAGAAGTGTAAATGTTGATTTATGTATGGGCGTGAGATGCAATATGGTAATGATATAATAGACTTTTATTCCAGGATAATGGATAATTCTCAAAATATTTATAACCTAGATATATATTTCTCTTTATTAAAATTTTTTCATAGGAGAATTTTTCGATGCGATAATTTGGAAGCAAAATTTGATAGCTAAAAATAGTTTCTATGAAAAAAAATTCTGTTATCGTTTGCCAATAATGACTTTTTTTTTTATGCCTTAGTTTCCACTTGGATTTTATTTTCATAACTAAAATCATGAAAGATAAAATAAACTCGTATTTTTTTCAATATGGATAACGAGAAGTAAGTATCTGTCTGTGTGCGCGTCTGTCTGTTTTGTGGAGCGCAGACTACTAATCAAAGAGTTACAAAACTTGCCAGAGGGTTAGATAGAACACTGGAAATGTACACATCATCAATATATTTTTGATTTTCGAATTTGAATTTTTTATTTACATTGTTTTTTCTGATTCATTTTCTCAAATTTATTCTTTTATTTCAATCGTCTACGTTTCTTAAACTATTTAGTTTTAACACTTTCCAACAGATGTGAAAAGTCTTTATGACTTCGGTTTACCTCTTTGTCTATTCGTCTATTAGCTCTCTAATTGTCATAAATATTCATTGAATTTATTGAAATTAATATATGGTATTCAAAGTTACTGTGGGACATTCCCTGTTGGAAATGGAGTAAATATAGCCACTATTTGTCTACAGGGACACCTGAAAATATTCCGAACCATTTTATCTGATGTGTTTTAAAAGGAGTTATTTTATAAATTACATTTTGATATTTTTATTTTATAGAAATCACAATGAAATTGACATTTATCATACATATGTAAAAGAAAATGCCTTTTATAGAATACAGCAATGATTAATATTATGATTTATCGGACCACACAAAAATATTCTACTGTTACATTAAGGGCAATAATTGAAAATTGCTTGAATTGCATTTTTGTTTGCATTAATCGATTTTAATATTTTTAGCAATGTTTAACAGGGGTTATGATTTAAATATGACTGACTGGCTTTATGTCCGTCTTACTGCCCGTCTGTCTATCTATACATCTCTCTGCCTCTAAAGTCCGTACAAATTTTAAGAATATCTTCAAAATGATTTATGTTATATATGTTCACTATGGCATGCTACCTTTTTAAAATCATATAAATAGCACAACTTTTTTATGCTTGGGGACATCCAAAAGTAGGCCAATGCATTAAGTTTCATGAGAGGCTGTTTTATAAATCATAGTAACTTCAGTATGCAAAAATCATAATGAAATTGACATCTGCAATTCATATATTTTTCATAGAGTATTTTATGCTTGGCATTAAGATTTACAGGGAGGCACTAAAATATTCTGATACTTTAAGGGCTACTTTCGGAAATTGTTGGAATTACATTTCCGACTGTGTTAGCGATTTTAACAATTTGTAACAATTTTTACGAGTGATTATGAATATATTTAATCTATCTGTCAGCCCATCTGTCTGTATGCCTATCCGTTGTATGATCATGTAAAAAAAAACTTTATTGAAGGTTTAACGACTTACCATGTATATAAAGTTTGAAAGTGTTAATAATCTATGCGAGCAGCATGATCTTTTGTTCTTGTTTTATTGACAAAATATTTTTTTTTTAAAGGGATTCTTTTTTTGGTTACATTTGTCGGAAACAAATGCTAATATATACTAGAAAGGATTAAACTTAAAGGATAAATTTTAAGTTTAATTCAAAATTTAATTTTTTATTTATTTATTTAATTCCGTTGAAAGGTTCTTTTTTTTTTTTTTTTTTTGTATTTTTTGTATTTTTGGAATCAAATGGTAATTAAATAGAACGAGCGGAAATTGTAAAGTACCTGGGGTTAGAACTAAAATGTTTAACAGATGCTAAGGTACAGCCATGTTTAAAATTGCAGTTCCACCTATCGTTCGTTATATACCGAAATTAAAGTGCCTATGAAAAACTTTACGTAGGCAATGAGAACCTGGACCCAACGCAGCACATGCGGGAAAGACGCTGCCGTAGGCACAGCACATCTTAAGCGTTGTTTAGAGTTATTTTAATGGAATTAAAAAAATATATATATTGATAAATTGATATAAAAAATTATGAATATTATTAGTTTTTAATTTATTTAAATATAGAGACCAGTAAAACGGACGAAGCCTGCTAGGGAACAATATTATAATACTAAGGTAAGCTCTCATTTTTACTTAAAGGAAAAAAAAAATCGTTTGATGAAAATGTATAAAATGGTGAAGTTGAATTTATTATTTTTCTTAAAAAATTTTCAACTTACTTCAAGTGTTTTAATAATAATAATAATAATAATAATAATAATAATAATAATAGCAACAACAACAACAAAACACAATTCTATAAAATTAAATTTTTAATGTCAAGGTAAGTGTACTAAAAAAAAATAAAAAATAATAAAATTAACTTAAAAAATAAAACTTTTGCATTAAAATTGCTGTTAATATTAAACTTTATCATGTTGTAAAAAAAAAAAAAAGGTTATAATTCAAATTGAATAAATCTCGTTATTAATTTTTAATAGAAATTTTGTAAATAACTTCAATAAGCCATTCGACCAACGTTTAGAAAGTTTCGTTTCTCTCTTCCCTGAAAATTAGCACCTTAAAACATTTTTTTTTTCTTTTCAATTTTCTGGAAAAGAAACTCGAACAAAATGAATGGATTATTTTATAAAATGATAAGTTGGTTTAAAGTTCGGTTTAAATGCTGATTCGGTTTGAATTTGGGGAATATTACATTTACGTATACGCAGATTTTTTGTAAATAACTTTTTAAAAATATAATTTAAAATAATAATAATAATAATGAACTTAATAAAGAAAAATTTCCAAAAGGATTATTTTTTCTGAAATTTGATGTTAATTTCATTTTATTCATTTAATAAATCATTACGTATATAATAATAATAATAATAATAAAATAAGCAGTTGCAAAATAGAAAATAATATATTAACCAAAGTCTGTTTGTTGCTCTCTTAAAATATGAATAAATAAATAAATAAATAATCCTGTGAACAACGCACACTTCTTTTTCTTTCTGTAAATTAATATTATTGCTGTTTGTGCAATTTCATGTGTAAGATAAAGGTAATGTATTTGAGTACTTTAAGCAACATATCAAAATAGTTTCGTAAATAGTTATATCTGACAAATATTTCCCTTTGAGGAGAAATGCCACCCGCACTTAACACGCCGTTTCAGTTTTGTAGCTACATTTATAAAACATTTAGCCTATCATTAAATTCTAAAATTATTTAAAATCATTTAGTGAATTGTAGCCATCTTTGAACTTATCCGACTAAATTTGTATAGCCTTATATATTATGTATAAATTACATATTTATCAATAACTGCATATGTATTTAGCACAGTGACAAAATAATAATAACAATAATGATAATAAATGAAAATGAAAATGCAGAAAACAACTTGAAATAAAATTTAAGCCTTTTCCAACCATAGTACTAATTCATCAGAGTTCTTTTGTATGGCACTTTAAACGAGGGATAAATGGTTTCCTTACTGTATTCAGCCCTCTTTGTGCATATAAAAATGATACGCCAATTTTCTTTTGCATAGTGTAATCTATATATGTTAAATTGTACCTACCAGGAAAATTTCGCACGTAAACGAAATCTATTTTATTTCTATCTGATCTATCAATTTCTCTAGTGATTATTTATTAAAATTTGGAGACTTCCTAGTTGGTTGGCCAGTTAGCGGGTGCGAGTCTCGGTTCAAGCATGAATACTCGTTTCGATTCGAAGTCCACTTTGAACTGTAGGAATGTTTGTAGGAGGTCTGCACGGGCCGGCCCTCGGGCCGGGTTCGGGCTCAGTGTTTATATTCGGGTTGTGTATATTCGGGCTGGCCCGGGCCTGAATGAAATTTTCTCCGGGCCGTGTCGGCCCGAATCTTTTTCTGGTTTCCTCGTTAATCAACGAAAAAGGAAAATGATCAAATATTTCTTCAGTGATTTATTTTACATAATTTTACAGGTTGGTATGTCACATAAAGTTCTATTTTGTTAAAAAGTGTCTAACTTCAATTTAATTGTCTATCACTCTGTCTGTCCAAAATGTGATTTTTCGCAAATATTTTTAGCATGCCACAAAATTAATATATTTTATTTAAAGTAATATTAGATGGTTTCCTATTCAAAGTAGTATGCATGTCACTACTAGTTTGCGCACATGTACAAACAAAAGAAATTAGATACGTTACTGTGTATAAGGCTTTGTGTCCTATGGTCTGTAGAGAGTTTAGGTGGTATAAAGGCTATACAAATCTTTCCGCTGTAACTTTTTCTCTAAGGTTCCTTTTCTTTTTCTCCAGTGGTCGAAAATAGCATAATTTTCATCATGACGAAAAGCAACTTTTCTATTGAATATTTTTGGATTAACATTAAAGTTTTGTTTACCGGAGCATATGAAAGATTCGGATACATTACGGTATATAAGAGGAAATGGTTGAAAGTACATTTTTAGTAGTATTAACCATTTTAAATACCTTCCTATATTGTTTGATGAATGCTAATATTTTCGATTTGACTTTCTGTTTGTCTTTGTGCTTTGTCTATAATAATGAATTTCTGTTTATATATAACTATCTTGTAAAAGTTCAGCAGTTTTGTTAAAGAACGTACTATTGTTTGGTTATATAAAACCTCTGCAAAACACATACTAAAAATCTTTCTCATAGAAAGGCATTAATATATTTTTTTTTTCTTGTTATTTTACCTTTTTTTTAATCGGGCCGGGCCCGGGCCGCATTTTTCGACTTCATAACGAGCCGGGCCGGGTAAGCAAAGCTTTCGTACGGGCCGGGGCGGGCCCGGGCTTAGAAATTCCGGACCGTGTAGACCTCTAATGTGTGTATCGTATGTAAAAAAAATGCCGAAAAGCAGAAAGTCAAATTAAAAAAACTTTTTTCGTTGGTAAAAGGGAAAGCATAAACTTGTTGAATTACCCACTATGTAAGCAGAGTAATTGTATTTGTGAATTAAGATGGACTAAATGTTTACTTAATAAATTAAAAGAAACTAACAAAATATCCATTTCCGTTGATGTAACGACTCTATAGAATTCATTGGTTGTATTAACGGTCAAAAAGTAAGTTGTAGTACTAGACATATAAATAAACAAGTCCTTCCGGCTTATTCGGAAGGGTAGGTTGATTTCTTTTTCCTTATCAAGTAGCCGTCATTTTGTTTCAAAATGGCGGCTACAAATTATTAATGCACTTGGTAGAAATATTGATGTAGGGTATGCACATATGGAGTTTTAAGCAAATTGGTTCATAAATACATTCTTACGTGAATTTAAAATTTTCAAGTGGCCGGCGCTTGGATAACAAAATGGTGTGTTAAGTTGACAAATATATGAAATGTATTTGTGAGATAAGTCTACTGTTCACATAGAGTTCGAATTAATTCAAAATCTCAAAAGTCATCGTGTTGAAAAATTAAGTGGCAAACACTTCGATCAAAATGGCAGAGAAAGTTGCTCATCTAAGATAACGTTGCAAATTTGAATTTTTTTTTTTTTTTTTTTTTTTTTTTTTTTTTTTGTAGAAATTCTTTTAAAGAGGCTTAGTAAGTTGATAAAATGTTAGTTTTCTGCATTTCTAGTTTGTTTTAGCATTAAAATAGCCTAATTTTTCCTTAAAAACGCATTAAAAAGTTCCAGTAACTCAGGTAATGGATTTGGCGCCAAATTTGGCGACTTTTCTCCTATGGCGACTTGTTTGGCGACTTTTGGCGAAGAGAAAATACTTATTATCGATATACCAAAGATGGAAGCAATAACGTGATTGGTTCACGAGTTACGTAAACTTTCTAGATTTTTGAAGTTTGAATGATAAATCCAATTTTCAACTTTGATTTGAATTGATTAAGTATTTCAAAAGTTACCGTGATAACAAATTTTCAAGTGGCCGCCACTTGGAAACAATACAGTGGAACAAATTGCCCAGTAAACACATCCAAGATATTTGAAGCATAGGTTCACTGTCCAACTGTGGTTTAAATCAGTGCCGTGTTTCAAAAGTTATTACTATGGCAAATTTTCAAGTGGCAGTCTAAATGGCTGCGACTTGGAAACAAAATGGCAAAACAACTTGCACATCGAAATCATCCAGTATATTTGTATGATAAGTTCATTGTCCAGTTCTAGTTTAAATTATATCAGTATTTCAAAAATCATCGTCGTAAGAAATTTTCAGGTGCCACCACTTGTAAAAAAAAGTGGAGTGAGATGACCAGCGAACTTATCTGAGATATTTGAATGATAAATCCACTACCCAAATTTGATGCGAATTGATTCTGTATTAATAAAGTTACCATAATGACAAAGTTTCAAATGGCCGCCACTTGGAAATAAAATTGCGGATGAAGTCACCAAGTGAACTTATCCTAGATATTTGAACCATAAGTTCACTATCCAACTTTTATTTGAATCAGTTTAGCATTTTAAAAGTTATCGTGATGGCATATTTTCAAGTGGCTGTGTGATTTCAAGTGGCTGGAACTTAGAAACAAAATGTCGGGACAAGTTGCCCAGTGAAAACATTCAAGATAATTATATGCTTATATCACTGTCCAAATTTAGTTCGATTTGGAGTATTATGTCAGAAATTATCGTGATTTTAAACTCTCATGTGGGAGCCTGATTTCAAGTGGACCCGCTTAACTTAAGATATCTGCCACTTTTTTAAAAATGGCGGATATAGTTTATTAATAAACTTCATTGAGATCCTTACGTGGTCTGTATTTACATCAAAATTCAAACAATTTCGGAATACGCTTTTTACAATTTCAATTTGAAATTTTCATGTAATATCTAAACTTATATCCTACTCTTACTATATTTATTAAATTTTAACACGTAAAAGTTACAAAAAGTTTTCTATAATATTTTAGTAATAACTAGTCTATCTGCGATACACTTATTGTCAAATTTATTTCTCCTTGTCAGTTTAAATTTCTAAAGATTGGTTGACATGATATTTAAAACAAATGACTTCATCTTTTACATCATGATATTTTTATACTTCGAAGTCCAAGTGGCTCAAGGAAATTAAAAGTGATTTTTAAATCCTATTTTCAAATTTTAATAAATGTTACGGTTTTTTTTTTTTTTTTTTTTTTTTTTCCAATTTTACATAGCTAATTTAGAATTATTATTTTCTCCCGACGCATTAAAATTCCACATAGCAACGGAAAAATAATATTTTAAAAGTAGAAATTGTTTTGATTTCTTTAAGCTTTGTTTTATGGCTTGATAAATTCTGATGAATCAAGTTTTTATTTCTGAGATGATAACAACTATTACACACTATGCTGAAATAAATTTTTAAAATAAATCTTTGTGAATGGGCCAATGAATTTTATAGGTTTAATTTATTATTAGTATTAACGAATGAATCTTTCAAAACCATGAAAACCAAGTTTTATTTTCTTTATCTCAATAAACTTGTTGTGATTGTAATGTAAGTTCTTTTCATTAAATTTACACTTTTCTTTATTTTATTCAACTGAAATGCACGCATGGAAACCAATGGATAAAATAACTTTCTCTATTCCAATATATTGTTTTAGCCCGGACATCTGGAAACTTGGTTTTTTATTATTAAAATTATTGACTTTATTATTGATTACAAAAGAGCAAGTTTCATAAACCTAATTAGACGAGTCATATACTGTTTTTTCAACAAATAGTTATTTAAATAATTCTGCAGGTTTTGCGTTTTTCAAATGTATTAATTTGTGCAGAATTCAACAGATATATTTATTTATTTATTCATTTATTGACAAAGGGATATACTTTATAACATCTTTCGTGATTTTAAGGATTTTTAGATGATTTTTAGATAGATTTGTTGGACTTCTATAATATTATTTTGAGTCTAAATAAAGTAAAAACAGGTTCATCTCGTTTAAAATTGATTAAAAATGCGTAACTATCAGCCCGTAGTCATGTAATGGTTTTTCAACATGAAACTCTCGCGGAATTGCAGCAATTGGAACTCATGTTTAAACATCTTCAGTACAAATCCAATTATTGGCACGCCGTGATTTTTTTTTTTTTTTTTTTTACAGCAGCCTGATCATTTTACAGCACAAACCAGGGGTGTTTGCGTTCCGGATTTTTTACTTTATATCCCACCAGTAATTTTTTAATAGTGATATTATAAGTAGTTGTCTAGTAATGTTTAGCAAATAAATATAGCCAAAAATACAATTCGTAATTACTGGTGGGAAATAAAATAAAAAATACGGAACGCAAACACCTCTGACAAACAATTCACAAGACTATTGTAAATTTACAGCAGCAGTTAATGGCAACCCAAATTATCAGTATTTTAAGCAGTAAAATTACTTGAGATTTTTTTACAATGAATTTTATATTTCAAAATATGTTTTAGATATTAATGTCCATACCAAACAAAGTTTTGTCACGAAATCTTTTTTAGGAAAAGTCACTAGACTTATATAAAAATTTGAAATTAGTTTGATTTATATAGCATGTCCTTCACTGGATAATTTAGACTGCTTAATATTGAAAACTAACTATTTTTTAAGCAACCACAATAATTTCCAGTTACATGCAACAATTGCTCCTGGTAAAAATAATTAAGCATGATTCTTCATACAGCAAAACTGTATAAACACGAAAATAATTTCAAAGCAGCAAAGCACTTGTGTTTACTTCTCTTCACCTGATGAAGTGCAATGCTTAATCTTTTCGTCCCGAAACTATAATTGTATGAGTATGCAGATTACCGCTTTCGTTTACAAAGTTTTTGCTTCTATTGTTAAATGACAATTTTGCGGTACATTTTGCTGCGATAAAAAATACTGAATTTATCGAAAAATGTCCATTTCAATAAAAGAAATCTGATTTAATTTAATTTTATCTTTCTTGATTTTAACTTTGTAATCTTATTTACAAGATTATTATTTTGGATATTATACGGAAATTGTGTCCTAAAAAATTAGTTATCAGTTGTTGAATCTTGAAAATATACGTGTTTCCGTCACAAAGAAGTAACATTTAGTCACTAATGGGCAACGCCTTTTTGATGCAATTCTAAAATTGCGCAATCTTCATTTTCTGTACTGCGTCCAGAACAAAGACTTCTTTGACTCATTAGAGGGGAATTTTAGGGGGATTGAAAAATCCTTGACTTAGTTATTCTAGAACCTCACTGTCTAAGTGAGTGAAATGAAAGTAATCTAGTAATTTACTTTTGTAAATGGATTTTCCATTCAATTCTTCATATGTTCTCGTGTGATACCTGGAGTTCAAGACAATTATATTATTTGTTACAAAAAGGAAAATAACACATATTCGCGTGCCTTTATGAAGTAAGGCATGTTGAAAAAAAAGTATACATGTACGAAAAGTTAGTTTTTAAAATTCTTGAAAAACTTGCTAATATGGAAATACTATTACATTTCTTTTCCTTTTCTTGCTTCTTTATTTTTCTATTAGTTATTGTGCTGTTAAAGAGGGTTAATATTTTCTACAGAAATTGGGATTTCCGGTTGTTTTGCATTAATTTGTTTCTAAAGGAAATAATACTACGTTTAAGAGAGGTTAAATCTAATATGGATATTTATTTTAATACTAGAGCAAAAATAAGAAAGAAGTTTATGCATCAAGTGTAAGTCCTGAACGTTATTCTAATATTTGTAATACCACAAAAAAACTTTTTTTTTTTTTTTTTTTTTTTAGTATTATAAATTGTAAAAACCCTAAGTATACGTATACGTATACATATATGTAAAACCTTTGACTTATATATATGTATATATAAACATTCACTCTAAACAGAAGAGAAATCATTCAAACGTTTATGTAATTTTGATAAATCAAAAGATGTTTTTAAAATGTTAACCAATTTTTATTTAGATAATAATTATTGAAAAAAAGTTTAGATTTAACTCAGGTTTTCAGATTTAATTTAGTCTTGTAATATATATATATTGTTATGTCTCAAGCAGTCAAAATTTCACGTTCATGCAAAAAAAAAAAAAAAAAAAAAAAAAAAAAGAATTGTTGTTGTTATTTCATGTCTCCCTGGTCCAAAAATCCTAGACCAGGTCCATGATGCCATGTCGCTCTAACAGATCTACAAGTTCATTACCCTCCTCACTCCACAGCTGCCTCGTATATTATTTTAAACCATGTATTTCAATGTGTAGTAAGTTTTCACGGATTTTTTTCCTTCCAACTACACTTGTCAACCACAGTTATTATCTTCATTGAACACATTAACACACTTCTAAATGCCTATGATGTATTTCCAGCTCCATTTTCGCCTTAATTGCTGTTATAATATTCCAATACCCTGTGTTTCTGCTATCAGTGAAAATTGTTACAGGAATAAATGGTCATGGAAGAGTCAGGAGAAAAGCAAAACCGTAGGCTGTATTGTAATGGTACCAACTATAAATGAAATAAAATAAAAATTATGTCTACTAAAAGTAATAAAATACATTTAGAAGCATTCAGAACTTTGTAGATTCTCGAATTTATCTGAATATTTATATTATGTTATATTTATTCGATATATATTATGTTAAGAAGGATTTTTTTTTTCTTAGTATAATATATTTGTGGCGTGAAAAGTCCAGAATTTTTAATAAAAGAACCTAAGGAGGAAAATGAAAAATATATTAAAAAAAAAAAAAAAAAAGAAAGAAAGAAAGAAAGAAAGCGAAGGGAAAGAAGAAGAAATGAAAAGATTATATTAACATGAAATAATCCACACTTAAGAACCAACGGTATGTAGTCTAGATATATTTGACAACAGAAGAAAAGGATGACTGCCTTTTTAAACCAAGTTTTTATTTAAATTATTCTCATTTTTTACTTATTCATATATTTCTTTTAAATTTAATTATTTATTTATATTTATTTATTATCGGGAAAAAAAAAAAAAAAAAAGATTGTAGCAGGCGTTTATAACATTTAGTAATTTTACATTCAATTTCTTTACAAACGGTCATAGCATTTAGAAACATTATTTTTTAAGCAGCTCTAATAGGTCTGTCATGTGGTTGTTTCTTAACAGAGAAAATCTTAAAAAACAAAAACAAGATTTCGAGTTTCTTTCTTTCTTTTTTGGTAAACATTCATACTACAAATTTCATAATTTAAAAATACCATAAAATTTCTATAATACCTGATAATTTTTAACAAACAAAAATTTTGGGGATATAAGCAGTTAAAGTTAGAATTTAATTTTGGTTACCAGAATTGCTCGAAAATTACACCTAAGTTTTAGCCAGTCGTCTGGTATCAAATATGAAAAATATATCTTTTCTTGAAAATGTATTTTTAACAGAATCTTTGTTATTTGTTATTATTTTTTATTTATTTTATTCATTTTTTCACGTAGATATTTTCATGCACTTTTATTTTCTATAGTCAATAGCTAAAATCAAGATAATTTCTTTAAAGAAATCTTTTTTAGCAAAGTAACTTCTATTTTACGCTCCGATGCGCTTTATTTTTCTTTACGCTGATAGTTACGGTAGGTCTTCAAATTATTTTCTGACCAACACGGTTTGTAGTTATTGTTAAGAAAGCGTGTCGGCGGTGAATTGTGAATGGAACATATCACACTCTCAGTTTCGAAATTAAATACTGTACTTCCAAAAAGGAATTGATGAAATATATTTCGTAAAATCTAAAGCACATAAATCCTAAAAATTAGGTTCAGTAAGAATTTGAACAATCGGTCTGGACTAGTATTTATATGGCAATCATGTACTTTGAAGTAGAATCGAATTTCAAAGTGAGTAGAAAGACAAACAATTAAACGGAAGTTGTATTAGGTGATAGAATATAGCGTGACATCTAAACTCGACGTTTTCTGTGTTAAATGATACAATTCTTTTCCACTAATTGAGACTGATTAAAACTCAGCTTAAACTCTGTTGAACATTTTTATGCTCATCGTAGTGGTTCAAATGTTTTATTATTAAAAATTTTATTGTTCAGGTTTTTTTTTTTTTTTTTTTTTTTTTTTTTTTTTTATGAAATTTCTGTTTTAAGATTTTTATTTTCAGAATGAAATAAAATTTTAAAACATTTAGTAAAATATTTTAAAACATTTAGCAACAAGAAAATTCAGTGTTTAAAATACCTATGTTTGATTTTGTTTTTTACTACAAGGCAGTATTTAAAGAAAGAAAGAAGATGTGGATGTAGTTTTAACGTTGCACATTTACAATTTATCGCAGATTCAAAATTACTCTAGAGACACAAATTAAGAGTTAGAATTTAACAAGTTTTCCCTCATTTAGCATTTAAAAAGCGGGGGGAAAAATATAGGAAATACCTTTAAAATAAATAATACATAAATAAATAAATAAATAAAAATTTTCTAATTTACTTAAACCTGTTATCTACTTCCCAATCATACTATGATGAATCAGTAAAAATTTTCATCCTTGATTTTCCTACGATTTTACACATTTCGAGATAAAAAGAATGTAAAACCCACAAATTTGATGTATTGCGCGTCTGTTGTTTAGTCTGTAGGTTAGTTAGTTAAGTAGTTTATTTGTTAGTCTCTGTAGCCATAAAAAGTGGTTAATGAGATCGGAACGGTTTTAAAATAGCACTTAAAATAAAGGCAATAAAACTATTGATTTAAACATTCTACTTTAAAAACTTCATATATTATTAGAAATTTACGATTTTCTTAACAAAGGAGAACAGAGCAAAATTTCTCTTAAACGTACCTTTTAAGAAATATATTCATTGTAAAGACATCAAATCGATTTTAAAATATCATTTATGTTACTGGCAAATCCCTTTTGGTTCCTAATTTTCTACTTTGAGTATTTAAGTTTTTTGTTATATTACAAAATAGGGGTCAAGTATATAAATAGTTAATAATTTTAATATATTTAATATTGTTATACTAGTTAGTTTTAGGGTGACTATCGAGCCCGTTGAAACATGATCATTTCATTTTATTTATTTCTCACTTCAAATAATTCATTTGCTGGCAAGCCTGTGCGAATTTTTCGTACTTTATTTATCTCTTAGTTAACTTTAAAATTTAAAATTATTATTAGTATTTTATAGACATCATTTTTTCATATGCACGAGAAAATTTAATATTTTATAATATATATTTTTTTTTTCCACGTGAAAGCATATTTCATTTCATATGCTGAGGGGGAAAAAAATGGCAACAATTAAAAATTTAAATGTCTATTTTAAAGCTGTTATTTTCATATTTTAATTAATAAAAAAAAATTTAATCAAAATTCGTTGCAAATAAAGTACCAAATGAAAGGGACGATTTTTTCTGAATCCGTCGGATTAAATAGCTTATCGATCGGACAATTAGAATTTTTAAAATTAACTAAAGTATGACAGTTTGGTGACAACTTGCGTTACACACAGGCAGAGTCCAAGGAAATCTAAAACCTAAAACGTGGCAGAGTCAGGCACTGATGAGCATGACTATATATGCTGATTTTAATACACGTACATAAAACATTTTATTTCAAAACATCTTTATAACTTATACTAGTGCTCAATTGAATATATTTTTTTTTTTCAAATGAACTTTATTTTTAAGAACAGCTGAATGTATGGGGGTGAAAAGTCGTAATTTGAAATAATTTAAATCTTTAAGTAAAAATACTAGTGCCAAATAGCTAGTGCTAAACGTACGATAAAATTTGCTTTGAAAGTTATTATTTACCATATAAGGACGAATTTTATGCATCGCTGACTTTTAAAAGACAAAGGTGTTGCAACGAGTATACAAATTAGAAAATGTTGCATTTGGATATTTCAAGGAAAAACAAGCCTACTACATTTTGTTTAAAACAAAAATTTAACGATATTGTTTCAATTTACACTGATTGAATACAAGAATAAGAGCACGTTCACAAGTTGATTGACTACCATTGTGTATATGACAAGGTTAATGACTTCAAAAATTCCATTTCACTTTTATATGAAATGGATATGTAATAAATTTTTAATTTTGCATTTTGGAATTACGCATTGTGGGAAACAAATGGAACTGAGAATTCTGGTTTTGTGATATATGCATTCCAACATATTGGCCATGGAGGATAAATTACCCGGGTACCGAAGGCTAAATATAAAAGAAAAAATAAATGTAAAATTTCAGTTGCATTAGAAAGTATTGTAGTATATTGTAAATCAATTGTTTCATTATTGTTTTAATAAATAATACTTAAACAAAAACACGAGAATAAAAAAAAAAAAAATATTTAGAACCATTTTGAAATTTTTGAATTCGGAATAAAAAAATATAATATTGTTTGGAATGTATAATTGAAGGACATTCGTGAGCTACAATAGAAAAAAATGTATATTGATGAAGCCAGAAATTTTTAAGGTGCCTGCCTACCGCCGGAGGTGATTGCCTATTTATGTGCATTATATGGTAGAATATAGTAAAAAACAGTGAAAAAAGTGAAAAAAATTATGCAGATTGTAAAATATTTTGAAATTTAGGCTCAAAATATGCATAAAATTTGCGAAAAAAAAGCACTTTTACAAAACATCATAAGTCAAATTTAAATAAAGATATTTTCATTCTGTAAATTTTATTTAGATTATTGAAAGGTCCTTAAGGGAGTGAACTACTTTCAAAACTATTACCATGTTATTTAATATTTTAGAGACGATAACATTTTTACATGCTGAAAAAATCATGAATTTACATGACAGTTCATAACTTCTATCGACAAAAATACAAAAAAAAATAATTTAACTAGATTCATTGTCGTAGTTCAATCCCTAAAAAAACTCCTCTAGAGTATCTCGTCAAAGTTTCATAACGTTACAATTATAACTTTTGGAGTTATGATGGTTTGGGATAAAGCAAAATGCTAAAAATCTCATTTTGAGAAAAAGCAAAAAACATATTTAAAAAGATTTTACCTATTAAACAGAAAATAATTTAAAAAAGTTCATGATTTATTTCAAAGCTTTTTATTTTCTTTTTTAAATTCCTTTTATATTCAGTAACAAATTTTTATACTTATATTGAGTAAATCATTTATGTAAACAAACATTTACGGGTCATTTCCGGTCACTTCCGGTTTCAAAATCTGGTGAGTGATTAATATTAAAATGCCTGTAACTCAAGTTCTAAGCAAGATAGAAACAAAATTCAAACTGATTTAGAAAGCTAAAATGTCAGGCTTTAATACTAATCAAAAAATAGAAAATCGAAGTTTTGACCGAAAATTGCATTTTAAAGGTAGGCAGGCACCTTAAAGATGAAAAAAAGTAAAATAAAAATAAAATCCATTTACTAGAATTTAAAGAATGGTTATTCTTTTATCGTGAAAGTTAATGGAGGAAAGTTTATGAAAAAAGTTTTTTTTTCATTTTTAGGAAATTATACTTTATTATTTTTGTAATTATATCAATGCTTTCATAATTATCTCCATCGTTAAACCTGAGAAAAAGTAAAAATATTTGCTTGCTTCAGATTATAATTAGAATTATTTATAATATTATTCGAAATGAAATGCTTAATTTACCTCTTTAAATACGGAATTTCATTAAGTACATGCTCGTTACAAGAGGCTCTTACTGTATTAATAAAAACGCATCCAAATAATATTTCTAAAAATTTAAAATAGACAACAGTACATAATATAAAACTAAAGCACAGAACTACCCGCGATTGTAATGAAATGCTTGCCCTCTGGTGGGCTAAGGTGAAATTACAATTAACATGTTTTAATTCGGCTTCCATCAAGCCGCCATTGCTTGCCGATGTTTAGTTTCACATATATTTACTGAATAAAAATGAATAAATCCGGTAAAAAAGATAACACTTACTGTTGTATGCCACAGTGTAACTCCGAAAAATCAAGAAATCCAGAATTAAGCTTCCATTTATTTCCAAATGGCAAATTTAAAATTTCAGCTGCTTCGGCTAATGGAAGTAAAGAATTAATAAGATGATTTGAAACTAATATTTGTTCAACTTCAGTTAAAAATCTACTTCCGATCGAACTTTGAATAAACTGAAATATTTTTTTCCAAAAGCAATCAATTTTCCACGATGTTAATGTCGGAGAAATTATAGTACGAATATTAAGTAGAATAACGAAAAGAACAATAATAAATACACGTGGCTATTATATTTACTAACAATAAAAGCTGAAAAAGCGCCATCTATCGATCATTACAAACGCGGATTTATTATTATTATTATTTTATTTATTCTTATTTTGTGTGTGCGTGTGTGTGAAACATTGTTTTTTACTAATACGAGGATTAAATGAAATTTATGAATAATTATTTGTTCGAATTTAAATTGATTAAAAACGATTATATATATTCATTAAACTAAAGAATGGAACAATATCATTGAAAGACTGGTGTTGAAACTAATAAATCAAACACTAACAGAAAATAAAATAATAACAAATGATATTAACTAAAATAACAGATATTAAAATTATTAAAACTAACATTTTATATCCATTAACACTAAATCATATTCATTCAGACAATAGTTATTTTTACGTAAGTGAATTAAGACGCAAAATTCAGGTGTATAAAGAACATGTTACATTTCACACATTTCAGTGAAAGTTTTGCACAAAAAAAAAAAAAAAACAAAGAGAGACAGTTAAAAACTAAAGAAAAATCAAAATGTTTGGGATTACTCTGTAAAGCGTGAATGCATCTTTAAAAATGCCTTCTGGCTGTTTTATGTAATAATGGAACTTCTTCTAATTGTTTGTATAAATTTATATGACGCTATTAAATATACTATTTATATAAATGTTTGTTTTAAAAGTTAGAAAAAAATTGCCATATAATGTTAAACATAACATTTTGCGGTACAACTATAGTATTTCCCCACAGCTGAATTTGGCGATTTTTCTTTGGCGCCGATTTGAACGATAACGATGTCGTTCTGAACTGTTTGCGATATAATATGGCAGCCTGCATGCTATTTATTTTGGATTTATGATTTTATGATTTATGATTTATGATTTATAATTTAGCTTATGATTTTATCATTTATGCTATATGATTTATGATTTTTAGATTTATGATTTAGCCATAATCGCCAAAAATAAATCGCCAAATTCAGCTTTGGGGAAATACTATAGTTGTTCCCATTTTGCAATGAAAATATAAAAATATTTAATCCCTTATAAAATAGGAACATTTTCACTAAATAATTTTCAACTGTGCATGCACAGGCTTCGACAAAATTTCGTTAGCAAAATTGAGCAACCTATAGTATCGAGATTGACAATACATGAAAATTTCAAACAAATATTGTAAAAAATTTAAAAGTTGTCGGCAATGGGATGAACTGACATGCAGTTCCCCTCTCTCTCTCCCTCTCTCTCAAAGAAAAAAAAAATATTCACAAGTTTATTTGGAAACAATCCGTGGTGAAACAGTGTTCGTTAATTAAAAATAAATATTGATAAAGTCCTCTACCATTTCTTTCTTTCTTTTTTTAATTATTATTATTAAGGAACTGAAATTCAGTTCACTCTTTCGCCAAAACCTTTTTCACATGACTAAGGGGCTCTGCCCCCTGCTCGCTCCGCTCGTCAACCCCCGACTCCCTTATTAACCCATTTAAGGCTCTACCCGCCTATTCGCTGCTTTGCCTTTCCCTGAATAGGAATATTAATAGTGCATACACGAAACAAAAGAAGAAAAATGTTATAAAAATCCCCTATTTCATTTAATTTTTTTAATGAACTATTATGCTAAAGATCAGTAATTGTTTTAGAATAGAAAAATTTCGTAATATTTAGGCCATTTTGCGTTACAGTTTTAGCATATGATCCCTTTGGCGGCTTTTAAATTTTTGACGCTATTTGGCAATGAATTTTTTAATATAATTACTTGTTTAAAAAAAAAAAAAAAATCTAATACCTCTTTTTTCTACTGCCTACGCTTTATACTATTGAATTTTTGAGTTAATTTAGGGCAGTATATAATTGTATATATATATTTCTAATGTACAGCTAGGTAATGATGTTATACATTAGAAAATATCTAAAAAGAAAAATGTTTATTATTATTATAATTATTTGAATTTGGATAATTATTTGAATCTCCTACAGTTCCAATTTTTAATTCTTTCTTACCTATTTCTTAAAATAATGAAGGACAAAATGTACTCGATTCTCTAGAAGAGTTTTAGGTGATCACTACACGAATTTTAGGTGATTTTTTTTCTTACCATAATTAGAAATATAAAATGTATTTTAGAAATGTCTAATTCAGTAATGTTAAAAAATTACCAGCGCAAAATTAGAAGATGAGTTTTTTTTATGAAAGTATAAGTGATACTTTTCATGTATGAGTTATATGAGTCATTTATGAGTTTGATTCTATTTTTTTATGCCAAATTATATCCGAAGTATTTTAAAATATGTTTAAAAAAAAAAAAAAAAAAAAAAGATAAATACGCTTTAAAGATAAAAAAGGTACTTTTCCATTTCACCGGCGGAGGCGATAAAGTTGCAAAAAATTATACAACCGACGCACAGTGGATCGAAGTATAAGCAGTGGCGAACATAGGAAGGTTCTGATATTATTATTATCTATGTATGATGTTTTTTGTCACATTTCGATTTAAATATGTATATATGTATGATACTAAAAGCGATTCTATGTTTTTTTAACCCTTTATAAGGCCACAGGAATATTTTCCCCATCAAATTCGTTATCATTTTATTCAACTGGCACCATTTTTTAAAAAAAATAATGATTCCCGTGTATCATTTCTCTAGAAAAATATCAGTATAAATATTATTTTTATAATATTGGTGTGAAAAAGAAAAAAAAAAAATAGTCATTTGTGGCAATTCTGCTTATGCTAATATAATGGGTTGTGAGAAGTTTGCGATTAACTAAGAGAATAATGTATCAAATTTAATTATTTCTAATAAGCTAAATGAATTTTTTTCTTTACATCAGTTTTTATTCGTGAAATTAGTTTAATGTGCTAGTTGAGGAAAAATTGGCATTATAAAGGGGTTAAACGGTATCACATTTTTCTGCTGCAAACAGATATTTAGAAACATACCTGATAAAGAAACAAATGTTGCAAAAAAGAAGAGAATATAAAAGGAAATAAATAAAAATTTCGTAAAGAAAATCTATATTTATAACGTAATTAATTTAGCACACAATGTTAATTATAGCATCATATTACAGCTTTTTTTTTTCTTTCTTTTTTTATATAGTATTTCAATAGAAAACTCATGCAAGCATTTACTGACAAACTCTATGAAAAATTCATATTTGTCTTTATTTTCATTGCACAGAAACTCTTACTTTAAATCGTAATATGGGATTATAGTATTTAATTTTAACATTTAGTAATTTAACATTAAACATTTGTTTAATTTTAACATTTTATGACATATCACAATAACCATTTACATCCCCCCCCCCTTTTTTTGGGGTCCAACGGTACTTTTCAGTACCTTTAAATTAAAATTAATTATTTTATTAAATATTTAAAAAAAATAAGAAATAATTTCTGATTTATTAAATCTATTTTAATCATCTAATTTCTATAATATTTTCACTATAAAAATTTTAACATACAGTCGACACCGGTTATAACGTACTGTCAAGGGACCAGAAAATATGGTACGTTATAACCGAAGTACGTTATAAGCAATATTTCCAATATAATTTAGTGCCTAACGAAAGAAAAAGGTGCATAATAGCACTCGCAATAATAGAGATTTTAAATAGAAAGTTTATGATTTTCTCAAAATAAAATAAGAAAAACGAAAAAAAAAAAAAAACCATTTTACTACTTACATGTTTATTTGGAAAAATAATCTGTTATTTTTCGTTGTTTTCTTTGATTAGATGACACAGTAAAAATTACATTTTCAATATTTATAATGGAACTTTGCAGAGTCCCTGAACAGTCAGTATGGAATTCAACGAACCGCGATAAAGTTTTAAATGTATAAAGGAGATATAAGGCGATAAAGGAGACATCGAAAGACGGTATCCAAGAAAATATACCGATTTCCAAACCAGAAATACAAGGTTAACATCGAATTTTGGCTTTTCGTTCCAGTCTAAAAAGTACGTTATAACCAGATTAAGGCTTTTGCATAGTCCGTTATAGCCGAAGATGTAAACCATTACATTATATAGGGTTTCATTTGGGACCAAGCATCTGAGTACGTTATAAGCGAAAGTACGCTATATCCCAGGTACGTTATAACCGGTGTCGACTGTATTTTCTGTCATTAATGAATACAGTTATTCAGATAAATTTCTCGATTGATAATTTGGGAGTAAACAGAATTAAAATTTATTTTTCTCTAAAAGTGGCGATTTGTGGCGAAAATCCTTTTCACAGATTAAAATGTATACTTTTGGGAGTAGTAAAATGTGTTTGAAATTTTGGACAATTTTGGACAAAAAAAGTTGCACAACTTATAAATTTAATTTTGTTGTTAATTTTATATTCACATTTCATGCGTGAATCACAACATAAAAAACCAACAAAATGTTGGCAGAAGTACCTTAAACTTTTATTAGGACATTCTTAAAAGTATTTTTATTTCGTATTTTGTCATAGTTATCCTAAGTGCCACTTGATGGCTACTCAAATAAAGTCACTGAAATTCATCGAAAAATCTTATTTCTGAAAGTTTTCGTTTTGAACTTATTTATATATAATAAAACTTCGTGTATAATAATTGAAGAAATAACCATATTTTTGTATTTTTTAGACACTCTTTTAAATTATTTCACTGCAAAATATCAGTTATTTAGAGATTGATTTTTGGGCCTATGTTCGTATTTTAACATTGTTCGATCCACAGTGCGATGCCATTCTTTGAGCACCTAAGGAAGAGTACGTGTTTTGAAACACTCCGAGTAATAGTAGGAAGAAAATTAAGAAAACACGATCGTTTACGTAAATTTTTAAATTTTTAATAAGTAATTTTTTTTTTAAAGTTTGCTTAAATCTAGCTTTTTAAAGTGTTGTCCCATAGCAAATATAACATTTATTTTATCAAATCCATAAAAACGGTTATAAAGTTTGCTTGGCGAAATTGAAAAGTACAAAAAAAAAAAAAAAAAAAAAAAATTGCAGTATTTTATATAGACAAGACATTATTTTATTATTCCCCCCCCCCCCCCCACCAAAAAAAAAAAAAAAAAAAAAAAAAAAAAAAAAAAAAAAAAACTCTTTTCTTTTTACACCACGGATAACACTTTAATTTTCCCATGGAAAATTACATAATGACAGGAAAACAATGTCATAAGAGAAACTTTCCTCAAGGTGGCAAATAGAGTACCTTTGTAAACCTGAGGTTTTAATAATAACTTTGTACATTAATAACTTTCTTTAAGATGACAGAAAATTGTAAGTAAATGAAATGTATAACTTAGAATATTCGGCGAACATTGATAACTCTCATGACACAAAGGACGCCTACCTGCGCGAGGAGATGATGTCGCAGACAAAAAAAAAAAAAAAAAAAAAAAAATCACGTCAATGACAGCAACTTTAAAAAAAATATATATATATTGAGATATTTGATTGCGATTTTCATATATTTAGCTAAATAAAATAACGCATAATTAAAAAATATTTAGTAAAAATGATCATATTTCTTTATATAATATTTTTGTATTTTGATTACAGTATACCGTGTCTAATGTACTACTATATTAAACTTCCTAAAAGTAATTTTGCATTATATTTAATACTCTACATGTTATATATATATATATAAAGACATGTTGAATACCACGCATTATACACTCATTGAAAAATACATATTATTACAAAAACATTAGCATATTTGTTTGGGGTGACTGGTACTTAACTAAACAGGCAGGTTCCAGTTCATGAGCGTTACAGAAAACAAGCCAAGAAAACTATTACTTCAACTAAAAAAAATATGATAATAGAATTATACACTACACTAGAGTGACCATATTTTTTTCATTTAATTTGAGGACAAAGATGGCGGTGTCCTCGAATTTCGAGGACAAAAAAAATAAAAAAATAATTAAATCACCTTAAATTGTAAAAGATTACTAATTTTTATGTATAAAGCACCTAAAAGAACTTATTTCAGCTTATTTATTATACATATAATAAATTACTATAATAAAACATTAATAACTTTATAACCGGCGTCCCCAAATGTGTTGTAATTTTTTGGGGAAGAAGGTAGTTTGTCCTCGAGATTCGGGGACTGTTCTCGAGATTCAAGGACATATGGTCAGCCTACACTACACCGCAGAGAATGAATACTGTTTGTTCAGGAATAGTATTCCACAGCTTATTACAAAACCTCTTATCATCAAATGCACAGCTTAGAATTCAATTGAATTCAATCCAGTGTATATATGGCCTACTTTTGTTTTATTTGGTAAAAATTGGTGGCGGAAAACGAGGCATTATAAAATAATTCCATTAAAACTTATTTGCGTTTACTGTTTCTGGCAATCTTGAATTACTATTTTCCGCCAAATTCGATCGCTTGTTTCCTTAAATTGCCAAGTTTGTCTCCAATGGAGATTTTGGTCTTAGAGTCAATTTTAGTGATTATAACTTCTGTTTTGGTGATTTAGTTGCCAAATTTGGCGTAAAATTGTAATTTAATTTGCCAAATTTTGAGAGTTCTAACTTCAATAAGAACAGATTTCTGAAAATTTCCAGTATGATTTATTGGTTTCTAGCGCAGAACTAACTTCCTCGGAAGTGCTACAGATCACTAACGAAACTATAAAAATGAGCATCGGTATTGTAAACTGGAACCTGCTTATTTTTTTTACCTATTATTTTCTACATGGTATTACAGTAAAAATGGAAACAAATAGCAGTTTTTTCACTTCCATGAAGGGGGAAATTGGAATCAAACATTATAATTTAACGTTAATTTAGCATCTCAATGTGGAAAAAAAGTGGTAGTTTAGGTTTTCAAAGTTTGGAATTTCTGACTTCAATAGAAGTCAAATTCTCGAATTTTCTAGAATGGATCATTGATTTCTAGCGCAGAACTACCTCGGAAATTCTAGAAACATAAAAGACCGACTACACTCTTGATGAATTCAAATTCTATTCAGACTTCGAACTAGACGGTTAATCATTCTTCCTGAATTAGCGAAATTCCACTCTGTGGTGTGCTTGATATCGTTTATTTGACTTTTGTCGTACGAATGACTATTTTGTTGAATTACTTTGAGAATATTTGTTTATTAATTATTTTTGTAATACAAAGAACAATTTTATTTGACTATTTCGAAAATGTCCATTTAATAAAGAGCATTCGTCGACTAGAACCTGCTTATACAAATTACTTTCTACACGCAAAAATGTCAGCAATTTTCACAACAACATTATTACGGGCTCTATCATTAGGTTCTGTTGCAATTTTTGAAAGAGTAGGTCATACACAATGGCCAAATATTTTACATTTTTGGTCATTATGAATGTAATTTTTGTAAATATCTCCAAATGGATAGTCACAGAAAGACGAAAAGGAGAGATACACAACTAGGTGATATGATAAACCAATATACGAATTTGCTATATTCTGTATCCAACCATTTTTGAATTATGTCAGATACATACACGCACACACATACGACGTACAGACGTCACGAAAAATCGTGTGAAATCGTAGATATCTCTAAAAAGAAAGCTCGTGTCAGGACCGAAATTGGAAGTGTACAACTAGACTTCACGACAGACATAAATATAAATTTGAAACGTTCTAGTACCTTTCGATTTTAACTCTTCGCGATACAAAATCCATTTCGCCAAATCGTGATTACAGTACTTCCTTATACTCCCTGCACTTTCTAGTCCTCCTTATGGTTTCTGGTTAAATTTTTCGCTGAAATATATGAGGCATGACATGTTTTTATACCCCTGAATGTCAAGAAATCTCAGAAGTTTGCAAACTCATAATTTATTATTATTCACCACTTATCCGTTTTCATTTACGGAAAAGAAATTCAAAAAATATAGTGCTGATAGTTGATACTGTAACTGAAGACACAGTGATAGTTTAACGGCCCTCTTCACTTACCGTCGCCGGAAGCCCGAGCCAATGTTAGTCTATGGGGAAATTTTCTTTACAAATAACTTATTAACTAATACATATTTTTAAATTCTGTTTTCACATTCAGAAAATTCCCAACTGTTAAATTGACGGACAATTTTTAAAAATGTATTTTTTTTTAATTTTTAATGTTTTATTTTGAAATTGAAAATTGAAAAAATTTACATATTGAAAATTCGTATTTTGCAGCTTCAAAATAAAATATGAAAAATTAAAAAAATAATTTTTTAAAAAAGGTCCGTCCATTTAACAGCTGGGAATTTTCAGAATGTGAAGCCGGAATTTAAAAATATGTATTAGTTAATCAGATATTTGTAAAGAAAAATTTCCCATAGAATAACATTAGCTTCGGCTTTCTGCGGCGGTGAGTGAAGAGGGCCCTTAAGCGGAATGATACACAAGCTTATCAGTGTCATATTGAATTCAGAGATAAAATCTATAGCATCATTTTCCATAACATCTTCAGTGTCATTAAATATTTATCACTTTCTTCTTTCAAAGAAAAGCAGTATTTCTAATGTCTTAAATTTTAAATCTGTTACATTATATCAACTCAGTTTGGATTGTGTAAGTATGCATTATCAATTAGATATGTTTCGCTTTTACGTCATATGTAAATGATTTTATCATTTTTGTGAAGCGATGAAGCTATTGTTAAACCAAATACAGAGTTGAATAATTGTTTTAATTCTTATGTTTCATGTGTCACCGCAAAATCTGAACAAACGATCTTATTAAATTAACTGTAGTCTATTCTTTAATCTCAGTGGGTTACTATGTCAGTCAAACTGTTGAACAATTTATCATTACATATGTGTCATTTATATGATTGGTAATTGTGTTTATAACCAGTCATATATTTGCCAATATATTAGCATCACGTTAAAGTGCGTAGGTTTCTATGAAAAGAAAAGTATAATTATTATTATATACGTTAAAACGGTATATATATATAATAAAATTGTTTAGAAATAGTTACATTAATGTATATTATGAAACATATTTCAGCACAATTGTTATAAAACATACAATTTTTTACTTGTCTACACTTTAAAACCTGCCAGTATCGAGTCAGTTTTCAGATAAATTTCTTAATTCTCATTAACCATTTAAATTATGTAAATATGTAGTTCACTAAATGAGAAAGTTATACAACATAAATAAATAAATATATAACTGGAAAGAAAATATATATTTTGCAGAATGTTGCACATTTACCATTTTTGAAATGGTTAAATATGAACGAATAAAAACTATTTCTTATAATTTATGGAACATTTATGTCAGCAAAAAATGCTAAATTTTGGGAGTGGTAGAAGTAATTAGGTATTTACTAATTTTATATTTTCGATGTGCAATAAAGTATTTGAAGGTCAGTCGGTAATAAAAGTATCCGAACACGAGCAAAAATTCCTATATAAAAAAAGTACATTTAATACAGTTTTGTTAAATAAATCCTTGTCGAATCCTCTTCTTAGTCAGTATAAGAGCATGATTGGACAAGGATTTATTTAACAAAACATTATTAACTCTACTTTTTTTTACATAAGAATTTTTGCTAGTGTTCGGATACTTTTGTTACCGACTGTAGCTGAATGAAGCAATTTGCTTTTAGAGAAAATTTCTACCACATTTGATTAAACAATGTAAAATATTTTGGTAGCTAAACAGAAGTTTTGAATTACTTAATCCATAGCAGAAATTTTTGTTTGGTAAAATAATCTTTAATTATTTTTTTTTTTTTAATCAAACAGTAATCGAACTTTTTCAAAATTGAAACTAAATTAGTAAACTTAAAACATCTTTAGGGTAATAGTAATTTTTAATATTTACAAGAACACCGGATTTTTCATGGATTGTCTTTAACTAACCGTAAAAAAATCAAATAAATATTTATTATATATACATATATGTATCGCACATAAGTAAGAAAATTACACAAGTGAAAAATGGCTGTTTTCAGTTTCAGTCATTAAAAATGTGTATGAAGTGCCTCAGTATACACAAAAAACGTTAGTGCTCCATTTCGAAAATTATCCACCTGAGAGGCAGTTGTGTTGGTTTTGTGTAAATGCTAGTCAATGCTGTGCTTTTTCTCAAATACTGAATTTTTGAGTTCTGTCACTTTTCTGGTCGGGGTGCTATATATATATATATTATATATATATATGCATATTAGAGTGATGTAGATATCATATATGTATTTTCATTTTCTAACGCAGATAGAAAGTAAAATGTCGGGGATAATGACCTTGTTAGAGTGTTTTCATAGGAAAATAATTGACCTTATTGACGAAATAATGTGATCTTTACGTTTTGTTTTTAAAATTAGTAAATACAAAAGTATCAAGTTTTACAGCAAATTTAACCTTCAAAATTATAAAACAAAATCCTTGAGTTGATTGTAAGCATTGTAAAAACTTACTTTCCAATTACAAGCATGCTTTTATAAAAGCAAATATTTATGACAAGATTTCGCTAGATAAGCATTGTTAAGACAAAGGTCTATGACATTTTGTAATCACTTTAATGTCATACATTTCTATCTGCCGTAGAATGAAATAACAAAAAAGAGAAAGAACTTTCTCTAGTTTTGTTTATAAGAAGAGATCATTGGGTCCCAATTCACTGTTTTTCTTTTGTAAACAATGGTAGCAAAAACACATTTACTTTTTTTCTCTCAGAAGAAATCCACTGAGTGTTTGGAAGAATTCATCATTTTGCTGTTCGGCTAGTTACCGATTGAATGTTATAGCATCTTCATCATTTTTCTTGTGCAAACAATAGACTATTGTTAAGTAATGCCCATTCACCTGTCTTTTGTTTCTTAACAGAGGCTTACTTGCTGTTAAAAAAACCATCAGTTATTCACCTGTTGAACAGTGAAAGAAATATTAATTAGTCAATTAATAATATTTTAAGGAAATAATTATTAAATGACACATAGAGAAAAAAATGTGATTTAAATAACTCGAGGAAAATAAATGGGTAGAGTTTTATTTAAATATATTTTAATAATTGTAACGTTGTTAATTAATTATGACCTTTGTTGTTATCTTTTCATAATTGCATTAAACGGAAATACAGTGTAAATATATTCACCGTAAATTTCGATTAATTCATGCACCCTAATTTTCAATGTATAATCCGCAGATAAGATACATTATTCCTCCAGCAGAAGTTTTATTTCACAGAAAAATTTATATTTTTTCGAAGAAATCGTATAAATAAAACTTTATTTCTCAATTAAAATTTCTGATACAAGACTGATCTCTCTGACCTGCGGATAGTAAGCCGAAAATTTCAGCAATTTTTTTTAGAAAACATCAATAATTAAAAAAAGAAAAACTCTAATATGTATAAATATGAATATATATACTATATATATATATATGTATTTTTATCCTTCTATATAAAATTCATTAGTACTCATTTTAATCCTTTAAAAGCAAAATTTCTTGGACTTGAATATAAATATTGTAGATAATGAAATGATTACAACTATTTTTGATAAAAGAAATAATTTTGATTTTAATGTGATTAAATTGATTCATTGCAGCTCTAACATTAGTAAACTTATCTACAAAAATATCATTTTAAACTATCTTAATCGTAATAAAAGATTAATTTCTAATTATCATGACAAAATTAAGGAAATTCAGGATTTCTTTAATATAGCTTTTGAAAATGATTATCCTATAGATTTTTTACATGGTTATATTATAGAAAAATATTTAAAACATTTGAAATATAAATGACTTTTTTTATTTTCCTTTTTAAATATTCCATATTTTTCGAATACATTTAGCTATAATAACTTTATTTATTGTTTTAATTTCTTTAATTTAATATAGATGGCGTTGTAATATATTTTCGATTGTTTCGTATTTTGGTTAGTTGTCTCGCTGGAGATCTTATAAATACATGCTGGTGTTTGTGTAAATGTTTGATAAATTTTCTGCCTCATCCATATAAGTTTTTTGTCTGTTCCATATTATTTTATTCATTTTATTTTATCCGTATTGAATTTAGCCATATATGTGCTTTTTTATTAAACTGTCTGCCTAGGGGGAAAGTTTTGATCAATTAAAGCATGCTTTAACCCCACACGTATGTCTCAAGTCATACGGTGCATTTTTGACAGTTTAAATAATTTATTTTACGCTTTTGCAGTAAGTTTTACTTATGAATTGCTTCACATTTATTAATTTTCTCGTAAGTTTTACTTTAGTTATTTTTGTTACATATTTTCAACTTTTATATGACTGAAAACATATATTATAATTTCATATATATATATATATATATATATATATATATAGTGAATATTAACTGCTTTGAAATGTACATGCTTCGTTGCATAAAAGTTTTGTATATAGTAGCTCACACATTTTTTTCTCTCTTCTGTATCGTATAAATATATTCCAACAGGGAAAAAAACTTGTATTATTATTATTAAGCTATATATTTGGACATACAGATGTTGAACAAGATAATGAAAACACTTTCATTTTTTTACGTTTTGATGATTACCTCGAAAAATACTTAATATGTTGTTCTTGAATTTTGGGAACAAGCAAAACATGTTTTGCCTTATATTTTCCAGCAAAGATTTTGTCACAAAGGCCTCTAGGGGGCGAACAAAAAAAAAAAAAAAAAAAAAAAAAAATTGTGATAACCCTGTATCTGGAAGTACGTCCATTTGTCAGCAAATTTTAGGTGTAGTTATAAATGTTTTACGTTATACGTGTGTAGAGTTTTCTGAGGCTAACACGAATATTTAAAGAGTTATAAATATTTTATAAAAAAATGCAAAAATGTTTCGCAAGTTTTTACTTTATAACCAGTGTTGTTAGATCTGGCGGATTTTTTATTCAATGATCACCAATAATCTTTAATTGTAACGTTTGCCTAGGTACTTCGAAGATTGATAGTGTATTATGTATATCAAATATCACATCTCAAAATTATTGAGGATTATTGAATAAAAAATTTGCCAGATCTGACAACACTGTTTATAACTCTATTTTTTTTTCCATGAAACTTTCAGAAAACATGAAAACGAATGCCTGAAACATTATACTATAATTTAAAAAAAAACACATTTAATATTCAAAGAGATATGGACAGTTGTAATTTTTACTGCACATGCGCGAACTGTAGCCAAAAATACTTCGATATGGTTTAATACTCAACAGTATGGAGTACCTTATAAAAAAATCTAGTTGAATATCAGGAAAATTCATAGAAATATCGGTGATTAAATTATTTTTCAGCTGTTTTCTAAAAAGATTTTTGCCATAAGGGCATTATAATATAAATAATATTCACTTTAGGTGTATATTCACAATAGGCACTTTTATTTTCACAAATAAAAGTTTTTATAAAGAAAAAAAAAATCTTTCATTTTCCTTTTCAGACAATTTTCTTTTTTCCATAGGTATGTAGTACATACCTATGAAAAAAGAAAAGTGGATTACAAGTATTCTATTAGGTTTCATTGTGTATTTTTTTTTTTTTTTTTCTGATACAGACTTTCATTTGTGGATGACCCTTTATCATAAAAACCTTTTTAGAAAACAGCTAGAAATCAGTTCATTTAGTCACCGATATCTCTACGAATTTTCATGATATTGAACTGGAATTTTTTTTAAGGTACTCTATACTGTTGAGTATTGAACGGTATAATTATTTCATTTATTTTATTTTATTTTTATTTTATTTTATTTTATTTTATTTATTTGCTACACTCTGCACATGCGCAGAAATAAATTATTTACTACAACTGTCCATATCTCTTTGAGTATTAAATGTATCTGTATTAAACTATTGTATCAGAGCCTCCTTAAGTAGATGCCCAGCGAGTCGCTCGAAAACTTGGCAACAGTACAAGAAGAACATAGCCAGTAGATGGCGCTTGATACCGTGTCGTAAAGTTCTGTTTATTTCCCGCGATTCAATTGACTTTCAATTGAGTTCTTCGTGGTTTACGTTTTATTAATTTAACAAATGTGGGAGTTTTTTTTTTTTTTTTTTTTTTTATATATATAATATGGTGTATTGCGTCGTTCCATTTTGTAAATCGGAGTCGCCGTGAAAATATAAGTTTTCACGGTTTCATATTTCAAGACAAGGTATGTAAACTGCATAAGTAATTAATGCAAAATTACCAGCACTCCGGATTTTTTAATATCAATAATATTTTTCACAAAAAACATTATTTTTATTTATTATTGTAAATTCTGTGATTAAGACGAAGATAAATTTAAAAGAAATTATGATATAAAAATTCGAAGGGTTGACACCTCTGTTAGTAAGTTAGATTTAACAAATAAAATAGTTATGCTTATTACAAAATGAAATGAAATTTTTATTTATTGATGTAGGAATACAGAGAAATAACTTGTTCTTAGTTACTTTGAAGTAACTCTATATTGTAGTATTTTATAGTTTTATTCATAAATTACATTAGTAACTTATGAATAAAACTATAAAATACTCCAATATAGGAACAAGATTGATTTATATTTTTTTAATACCACTGTTTTTTAAAGACTTGTGTAAATGCGTATAAAAATTTGATTATTTCAGTTAAATCGATACAAAAGTGTTGGGAATCTTGAAAAGAAAAAATAGAACATTTTTATTTCTACTTTTGTTCTTTTTAAAAATATTAACTTTTAAGATTCATAACATTACTTTTATTAACCTTTTACCACACAAATGGAATATGGAATTAAAAATCCATGTAAAAATTAAATATCATGATTACTGATTTGAAAAATTATCAAGTATAACAGAAAGATGACTTGATTTTTTGAAATAGAAATTCTCCACATCCATACACTCACATATACACACACACACATATACTGGCTAATTGCCAAAAACTACTTTTGTTGGACTCATGAGACCTTAAAAATATAAATCAGGGGAAAACTCGATATCGAATTTTTGGACCGAACACAATACTTTCATTACCTACGGTAGTAGGGTAATGGAAGTAAAAATATTTCAAGGATGTTATTAATTTATCCTTAAATTTGCCAATCTTTATCAATTTTTTCAAATTGAAACCTAATACGAGTTTTAAAATACAATTGTGAATTTCCTGCATTTGTTTGTTTTTAAGTTATTCTGATAATAAATATGCATATAAATCAATCACTAAAAACAGAAAAAAAAATGCTTTTTGTATTCAGAGAACCCCAAAACGTGACTTTATTCAAAAACCTGAGTTGAAAATAGAACTTCAAAAAAATACTTTGTTTACATTATAGGTTCGAAAAATTAATTTTCCTTCTTCAACAGTATTCGTCGACATAAAAAAAGTGCAGCAAAGCACTTCCGTCAATTACATTCTACAGAAAAGAACGTTTAGCTTAATTTTGAATAGCCCTGTATGTTTTCAATAAACTATGTGCACATCAGATTGTGCATTTAAATTTAGTCTTATATTAAAAACACCTAACACAAAATGAAATACACTTTCAGCATTTTCCAAGTATATCCGAGATAGACAAACCGACGCGCACAGACCAACCGCTAAAAACATTATTTTTCGTTTCAGGAGACCTCAAAACATGTAAACATAACACAACTTTATTTCGAAACTGTCTATCAGTTTCGAAAGCATACACTCTCGGAACTGGTAAAGCTAATAAAATCTTGAAAAAAAAAAAAAAAAAAAAAAAAAAAAACTTCGTGCGAGAGAAAACTTATACTCAAGAAATCCTTAATTTTAAAAATTTAAATCTTAATGGTTATTTATTTATTTTTTGTGACGGACTAGACAACAGATTGTTTTCTTCTCCAATTTTAATTACTGAATGTTAACTTATCTCATTAATGTGCTGGTCTATTTTTCTTATAAATAATATAAAATTCTCGATTTAAGAAAAATAATTCACACCTAATAAGGTAAAAATGTAACGTAAAGGACATGACCAAAAAAAAAAAAGAAAAAAAAAGACATGATTTTAATAATTTATCATTATAAATTATTCATTCTAAACTGAAACTCATTTAAAGTTCAGAGATTTTATTTTTTATATAAACAAAACTTTCATCTGATATCTAAATTAAAAATTTTTTTGAAATTTTTATTGAATAAATATATAAAAAATAATTTAATCGCGTGATAGACATGCCATGTTTTTGCTTATTTAATTTTAAATTTCGTTTTTTAATTAATAATATATTTTAAAAAAAGGTGTTATTTATTAGATTCAATTAGTTGAAAAGCTAAAATAGGTCTTGTCCACTTCCGAAGAAAATTAAACCCTATACTTTTTTTAAATATAAATATTTGAATATTTTTTTTAAAATATTTACGATAAAGCACTTTCACATCATTTTTTCAAATTAAAAGAAAAATTAAATACAATTTTGGACTTTAAATTGAAATTAATAGCTAGATTTTTATATGAAAAATATAACTTATCTATGAAAGAGAAGAAAATTGTTGCTCTGCGTAGGTGCTGTCACCTAGCGTTAGTTTTGTTTTTAAAATGTTGCCTAATTTAACATTGGGATTCGCTGCGCGTGGAAGGCATCTACTTAAGGAGGCTCTGATTGTATAATTATTTAGGCATATGTTTTCATGTTTTCTGAAAGTTTTCTGAAATTTCGAAAAAATCTTTAAAGTCATAAAGTAAAAACTTGCGCAATTTTTTTCTTTTTTAAATAAAATATTTATAACTCCTTAAGTATTCAAGCTAGCCTCACAAAACTCTACACACGATAAAATATAACATTTATAACCACATCTAAAATTTCCAGATGAATGGTCGCATTACCAGTACAGGGTAATCACAAATACTATTCATTCTACTGGATTTAATGTTCATCCCCTAAAGGCTTTCGTGACAAAATCTTTTTTAGAAAATATGAGAAAAGGCATGTTTTCTTTATTCCTGAAATTCAAGAACAGAACATTAAGTACTTTTTAAGATATTTGAAAAAATGTAAAGAATGAAAGTGTTTCCATTATTTTGTTCAACAACTGTACATGTGACTTATTTCTATGTACGCCGTAAACATATTATAACTAAATGTCGTGTAATTAAACAATAATACATGCAGAAATACATTCTTATTCGATATAGTTATGTAATTTAATTAACTAATGCTTATATATAATGCAATAATTATTTATATTTAAAAATAACATTAAAAGAAAATATATTACTGCATGTATTGTTACTTAATTACACATCTTGTGTAACAGGGTTGTCATCATATTTGATATACAGTTATACTAGTTTATTTTTCAGAGTTGAGAAATCCGCGGAAGAGCTTGAAAATCAGTCATAAAACAACCACGTAACAGGATTGTTGGCGATAACCTAAACGATAATACATCCCTTGTGATTTTATTTTAGAATCATATTACCTATGAAATTTGATAACATTTTAAGCCAAAGAAGCTGATTAACTATTACAAATAAAACTGAAACTATTTTATAATACCACTCGCTATACTTCTGCATGCACACGAAACAAAATAACTATAGTTTCTCATTCATAATATGCATATTTTAATAAGATTTTAGATTACTACACTGGATATATGATCCAACCACCATGGAATGCATACGTAGTGTGCTGCATACACAGTGCAGTCTCATAGCGCCAATTTTTTAGTTACATACACTGATGGAAAAAAAATCCCAACACCAGGAAGGAGCTGTGCTAGATAAACGAAATTTGGTAGGCGTGTTTATATATCTGAAAGATGACGTCGATTCAAATTTCGAGCTACGCGCATAAGTGTGGCGCTGGTAGCGACACTATGAATATGCAAATGAGGTTTGCTTTAAATAAGCGCTGTAAGGTTCTTGATCGTTATTTACAGTTGAGATTTGACGTAGTGGGTTAATGTTAGTCAAGGATGCCTCTAAGAATACGAAGAAGCCATTATCAACAGCTCACTGAGTTTGAACGAGGTCGTGTAGTAGGGCTACGAGAAGGTGGGTTTTCTTTCCGCGATATTGCAGAAAGACTTGGCAGGAATTTATCCACTGTGCATGAGTGTTGGCAGCAGTGGTCAAGGGAAGGTACTGCCTCAAGAAGACCGGGTTCCGGGCGGCCACGTGGCACTACTGAGAGGGAAGACCGCCGTGTTCGGCGTATGGCTGTGGCTAATCGTACTGCGTCTGCAGCTGAAATTCGAGCTGCAGTTGGCACCACAGTGACACAACGAACTGTTACAAATCGGTTACTTCAAGGACAGCTCCAAGCCAGACGCCCTGTAGCGTGCATTCCACCGACTCCAAACCACTGCCGTTTGCGATGTGAGTGGTGTCAAGCTAGAGCTCATTGGAGGGCGGAGTGGAGATCTGTTGCGTTTTCTGATGAAAGCCGGTTCTGCCTTGGTCGCAGTGATAGCCGTGTGTTGGTTAGAAGGAGGCCAGGTGAACGCCTGCTAGCGACCTGTCTGCGGCCTAGACACACAGGGCCTACTCCTGGAGTTATGGTTTGGGGAGCAATTTCGTATGACAGCAGGAGCACTCTCGTGGTTATCCCACACACCCTGACTGCAAATATGTACGTCAGTCTAGTGATACAACCTGTTGTGCTGCCATTCATGAACAGCATTCAAGGGGGTGTTTTCCAACAGGATAAAGCTCGCCCTCATACCGCTGTTGTAACCCAACATGCTCTACAGTGTGTCGACATGTTGCCTTGGCCTGCTAGATCACCAGATCTTTCTCCAATCCAGCACGTATGGGACATCATTGGACGACAACTCCAGCGTTATCCACAACCAGCATTAACCGTCCCTGCATTGACCGCCCAAGTGCAACAGGCATGGAACTCCATCCCACAAACTGATATCCGACACCTGTACGACACAATGCATGCACGTTTGCATGCTTGGATTCAAAATTCTGGCGGTTACACCGGTTACTAATGTACCAACATTTCACATTTGAAATGGCTCTTCTCGCCAATGGCACTACCTGTGATCTTGAAACTTTAATCAATTAAATATGTTACCTAGACAAATGTATTGCTGAAATTTCATTACTGTACAATAATTTTTTCTAGGTGTTGGGATTTTTTTTTTTTCCATCAGTGTAGATTAAAATTCATGCAGCAACCACTTATGTCTGGTGTACAGTCGGTAACAAAAGTGTCTGAACACTAGCAAAAATTACTATGTAAAAAAAGTACACCTAATACAGTTTTGTTAAATAAATCCTTGTCGAATCCTGCTTTTAGACTGATTAAGAACAGGATTCGACAAGGATTTATTTAACAAATCTGTATTAAGTGCACATTTTTTACATAGGAATTTTTGCTAGTGTTTGGAGACTTTTGTTACCGACTGTATATTAATTGCAATATTTCTTTTATATAAAATTTTCTTTTTTTTTTTTTTTTTTTTTTTTTTTCTTTTACTTCATATGTTAAAGCAGGAACTTAGCATCACAGTCAAATATTTTTTAACGTTAAGAGAAAGAGAAAAATTTGGTATAGATTTATGCGGTCCTATGTCAACCCGTAGTACCCTTTTACGATATGGTAGCTTTTCTTACTATTTAAAGGCAAAATCATGTATAATTAATTCCAATAGTTTCCATACGTTGTTTTCTTATGCTCAGTTTGTTCGTAAAATTTTTATCCCTTTATAGTGTAAAGCAATTATTTTGCATCAAATCATAAATATTCTCATATAATCACACAAATCTGAATAAAAATGCAACTATCAAAACTTAATAAACTACCTTAAAATCATACACGACATCGATCTCATAATCAGTATGATAAAATATTCCAAAACGAAATACAATCAAATAAAATAAATTCCATACGGAATAGATTAGCCTAGATTCCGAGAACAAATATTAGGACTCTGAATGACAAAGATTTTCTACATTTTATTACCTTATTGTACCGCGATATTAGAATATTGGAAAGTAATCCGAACATACAATGAGTTATTGTCTCTTCCTGCATCAATTCATGATATTCAGATTAATCGAATAAGCTTTGTATTTCATGCATAGGCGCTAGTATAGCATTATAATTTTATTAACTTCATCAAAAGGAATAGTGAGTTCTCTAAAGAAATCATTAAAGAAACAACGCGGGAAATAATGAGCACCTATAGTTAATTATGTAGACCGGCATATCATTTCATCAAACACAATGTTGGACGACTGAGTTGACATTCCGTTGGTCCGGGTATAAGGAGCCTTTGAACACATGGGGATCACATAAATTAATTTTCTGGTCTAAAAATTTAATTAAAATAATCATTATTTCATTATTTATTATTTATTGTATTAACCCTTAAGGCTGCACATCAGTTAAGTGCAGTTTCCGCTGAGGTTGGTTGGAAGTCGTTTCGAGCGGCGCTATTCAGAATCCTTTGATGCGGTCAAGCGGTTGGAGAAGGTTCAAACGGTTGGTTCGAAGGGAGAAAGTCCCTGGCTCTAATCCCCAGCTGAGATAATTGAGGGGCCAGAGACAGATATCTTTGTCAATTTTGCATGCTTTCCTTTTAAGTAACTGCTCAATCTGATAAAAAAAGATTACAACTGATGAAAAGACATTTGGCTCTTTGTGTTGGGAGCGTGATTAATGGTTTTTTGAACCTCGAAGTTCCAACTGCAATGGAAATCAGCCTTTAGATTCCCCCCGTTTTCCTTCCCATGTTACCCTTTTCCTATGTACCCCCTTTTTTTTTTTTAAGTTTTTCAAATTATATTTTTTAAATATTACTTTTTGAACATGTCATCTTTTAGCTTCGTGAACAATAAAAATAAATAAATAAATAAATAAATAATAAAAAATAAATTTAAACATTTGATTTTATTAAGTAAATTTAAGACTCTAAGTTTCAATATCTAAAAGAAATATTTATTTATTTATTTATTTTTCGAACTAGTTGCTCACTAAATTAAAAGGTGACATGTTCAAAGAGGGTAATTCAAGAAACAGTATTCGAAAAACATCTTGGAATGAGATATTTTTATAATACGAAGCAACGCAAATACCCTTGGATAACATGGGAAGAAAAAATACAGGAATCAGACCGAAATGCCTCATTAAAAACTTAATTATCCAACTTTATCTTAGTGCTTATTTATGTGAAGCCTTAAGCACCATATTTAACTTAATGAGTCTCTACAAAAAGTATTAGGTTCTGCCAAAATTGTGTAATTATTTCTTATTACATATGAATTATTATTTTCAAATAATATTAATAGATAAAATCAAGAATTATTTACTTATTTATATAAAAAAGCACTGAGATAAAGTTTGAAGCAAACAAATAGTATATGTGTAAAATTTGTAAGCTTTCTGAACAGTTGTTGGATACTAATAAAATAAAAAATGTATATAAAAAAATCACAGTATATATACAGGGTTTATAAGTCTGTAGGCATATTAAAAATTCATAACTGTTGAATGGATTGATAGAATTGAACGCAGTTTGCAACAAAATCCTCTCGTGAAATGGGATTTTTATTTTTATTTATATATATATATATATATATATATATATATATATATTTTGGGGGGGGGGGGTAAAAAAACATAACAATTAAGTTATTTGTCAATAGAAGATATTTTCAGGAAGAACTGTACTCATTCGTATGCAGATGTTTACAGGCATACAAATCCGATTCTATGTGTCCGTTGTCACCACAAATTACAGTTTGCAAATGAGTTATAGCACTGCTAACTGCAACTTCAGTCGGCGGTTCTTACCTGAGGGAAAACATCTTCACCAATAAAACTTTATCCACCAACTCAGCATCGCCATTAAAACTTCATTTATGCATAAGTAGGAAGCAAAATAAGAAATTAACTGTTCTAATAGCAAAATTGTGCAATTTATGGGAATTTCATTTGCATATTTTTCTTTCACATCCGTGCGAAAAATTTAACTATTTGCCTAACTATCGTCGACAAAAGATTTAATTATATTTTTTTCTTTACAAAAAAGAAGTTCCCCCTTTACGAGAATGATTTTTTCGCAAACTGCGTTCAATTCTATCAATTCATTAAATAGTTATGAATTTTTAAAATGTCTACAGACTTAAGGGGCATCCTGTGTATAAAACAGGACGCACGTATGTACGTTCTGTTATTTCATATGGGAGATGGTATGTTGTAGAGCTTGAAAGATTCAGGTGCTGCTAAAAGATCTTAAAAGAATTTCTTATCTCTATAGAGTTATCTTTGTATAGTTTAAATCGTATGTGTTAAGATATATAATATGAATATGATAAACATGGTCTTATAAAATTAATTTGGTCTTATGCAACTAATAAAATTAATTTATTAAGAAATTTCCCCCAAGGTAATATCTAGTGCTTATTAAACAAAATATATAGAACAATTATAAATGAATTTTAAAAATTTGCTGATGGGCAAATGAGCTTAATTTTTAACACACGTGTACCACAGATTTAATTTATCCACAATATCTTTTCATTTTTGTTTCTGCAAGAAAAACTTGAATACATTTGTTTAAATTATTAACTTTCTACTCGAAATGAAGAGCTTTAGTTTTCATAATTTACATCGTTTTAATTTGAAGAATTAAAATAAAAACGGGGAAAAAAATAGAAGGAGCAATAACATAAACGCTCCTACTACTTTAAATCTTACATTGCAAACTATTAAAGAATACAGAAAATCCTTTTTCAGTTCTATTGATTATGTCACGTGATTCGGTTTTATTTTTGGAAATTCGTAGCAGGGGGAAAGGAAAATGCACACCATGTTTGCATCGTCTGCTTCCTCAAACAAACATGATGCAGGAATGAAAAAAGAAATCAGTTCTAAGGTTGGAATATTTCTCTCATCTGCTACTTTAGTGGTTCCAATCTAAAACTTATTGAATGGCGGAGTGATGATGTAAATGTGTTCTCCGATGAGAGCCGTATCTGTCCTGCTGAAAGTGATTACCATATGGATGTTAAAAAGAAACTGTGTGACCGATCGGAACCAAACTATCTTCTGATTAGACAAACTGAATTTTCTCTAGGGGGAGCAATTCCTTACTGCATCAAAAGAACTCTACACTTTATTCCAGGTACTTAGTTTGCAAATGTATACGCCAGACTGGTTGTTCTGTTATTCATAAGCAATATTCACAGTGATACATGATAACAGGATAAGGCTCGTTCTCATACATCTACTGTTATCCAACGTTTCCTATTGTATTTTATCATGCTAATTCCGCATATGATACTTTGGCACATTACTCCCATCAAGGGCAAATTCAGCGCCATTCACAACCGGCATCAACCATTGTTATTTGGCTGGTAAAGGGCAACAGTTATGAGATTCCATGTTACAAAAGAACATATGGCATTTGTACGACAGAATGCATGTATATTTGCAGACTTGTATTCAAAACTGCGGTGATTGCTGGTTTTATTAACGTGCCACCCTTCACATTTTGAAATGGCTCTTCTCGGGCGCGCCTTAATCTTTAACTTTGTAACTGTAATCAAATAAATAATCTAGGAAAATGCTTTGCCTAAATTTCATTTATCTAAATTTATTTCTTCTTGCTTTTTTTTTTTCTTTCTTTCCGTCAGCGTGTTTTTAAATAACTAATGACATTATAAGCTAGCTGAAAGCTATTTGTATACGTATTTTATACGAATTCTAAAACTATTTTTACATAGTGTTCGTGGTACACAATATTCGTACTAATTTTTTTCTTGGTGGTTTTTTTTTTTTTTTTTTTTTTTTTTTTTTTTTTCTTTCCACCAATGTTTTTTTTTAATAACTAATCACAACATAAGCTAGCTGAAAGCTATTTGTATACATTTTTTATACGATTTCTAAAGCTATTTTTACACAGTAATCGTAACAGTAAATTATTAAAAATATTGGGATGTTTTTATTATTATTATTATTATTATTATTATTATTATTGCTTGGTACGAAGAAATTTATGAAAAGAATTTTTTGTTTAAATTACATTGTGAAATTTATACCGATATATATATACAAAATTCCTTTTTGTTATGGTTTTATATGTTTTGTTTTCTTATCAGAATTATTTTGAAGTGAGTATTCTTCTACTTTTTTCAAATAAATTAAAAAATACTTTATCAAGTTAACTATTTTCGAAATCGGCTTTTGTGGATGTTGTGCCGAATTATTTATTTGTTTATTTTTCGCTCTCATTTTTATTATCATAATATCACCCTCCTTCCTTTATTGACCCCACCAGTGATCGAGCGGTTCTGCACTCAAATTTGGTAGATTACCAATTGTCAAGAGTAGTCAATTCGCCTTAAACCCCTCAACAAATCCTCCTTTCATGTATTTTCAATATAAGTATTAAAGAAAGCAATAATAATTTTTAAAAAAGTATGTCGTTTTTTACTTAAAACAAATGGTTAAACCATATAGCTCTGATAAATTGAAGCAAAATTATCAATCTTTTTCGTTTTTAATAAAAATATTCTGAAAGGGAAAAAAGAAAAAAAAAAATTCTAAGATGCCGTCTGTAAGGTATAATACTGACTCTCTTTCGACATTCAGAGTTGTAATTTTCTGAGAAAAAAATTGTCATTATTCACCAATAAAAATAATTTTGATAAATAATACTTTGAACAAATAATTTGTACTGCATAATTTTTCGTGAAAGAACATAAAATAAAGTTTTTTGTTGTCCATTTTCAAATGCAAACAAAATATTATTTGTACTTATCCAACTGTACTTCATTTATTTTTAGGTTGACCGAGTCAAACAATACTAATATTCAGTAAATATATAAATATTCTTCAATTATTTATAATGTCACACATTGTAAAATTTTACAATGTATAAGCTCCATATGATTTTACAGATATAAAAATAATTCCAAATGACACATAAATTTTCATCTAATAATCTTTTAAAAATATTTTTTAAAAATTATTTTTACGAAAACGTAAAAAGAAGCAAAATGAGCAAAAAGAAGAAAAGATATAAGAATGTCTTGCAAGGGAAAATAAATATTACTTCTACTGAAATTTTTAATAATGTTCAAATTTCAGAATTTTTTTTTAAACTATACCTAGTGGTAAAACTATTATATATATTTGTAATATTTATTTAAATATTTTTATAATGCTTTTTACATATTTTATAATGTGAAATACTCTAACATTTAATTATACTAAAGTCATTCTTCGTAGCATAATTATACTGACCAAACGTCCCCATTTTCTGGGGACAAATGGGGACGCATTTTTTTAAAAACATTTTTTAAAATATTTAAAAATCATTACGTCTCGTAGTAAGTAATCCTCTCATAAGTTCGCCACTTAATGAGGCATGCGCAGTTCCTGATGAATACGTTGTACTCACATAATGAAAGTCTGCTGTTCATCTCATCATTTGCACTTGATGTTTTTTACTGATGAGGAGCCTGTAAAAGGCTCGAAACGTTTAAATTTATGTTTTTGTGTTTTTAATATTTTAAAATGTATATTTTTAATGTATATTATCTGTCTCAGTTTTTAATGTGATTAAAATTTCATTTTTTTAAGTTTTAAAAAATTGTAGAAACTAAATTATTAATCAGTAACACTTTATTTTAGTCCTTATTTATTAGGAATGAAAAAATGCATCCATAATTTGATAATTGTAGCAATTTTTTATGATTCTCTATTATAAAGGTACTTTGATCTGGTCAGCCTAAGCATAATTTCATTAAAAATAAATACTATAACTATAAAGGAAATAACGTATTACGTTATATATATATATATATATATATATATATACATATATATATATATACACAGTCGAAATTTATTAACATGAATCTCAAGGGGTATAGAAAATTTGTTCATGCTATCAGTAACTCAGAAACTAATCTTTCATTTGACTGGGAATGTGGAAGCAGTTCATATTAAAAGTAATTCATGTTAAGAGTGTTCACATTAACGAGGTCGACTATATATATATATAACACATAGAAAAATTTCATCTTAGTTGACTATTACTATCATATATATACAGATGTGTCCCATAAGTCTGTAGACGTTTTAAAAATTCATAACTTTTGAAGGGATTAATAGAATCGCGAACGCGGTTTGCGAAAAAATCATTCTGGTGAAAGGGGATTTTTTATGGTAAAGAAAAAATATTAATTAAGCTATTTGTTGATACAGGGCGCTGTGCATGACCAGATCACACATTTTCATGAAAAACTGTACTAATTTTCTCATGCAAATGTTTACAAGACTATAAATACTATTCCGTGTGTCCGACATCGCCACAAATTACAGTTTTCAAACGAGTTATAACACTGTAACTTCAGCTTCAGTCGGTGGTTCTTACCTAGAGGGCAAACATCTTCTCCAATAACGCTTTATCCACCAAGTCAGGATCGCAATTAAAACTTCATGTATGCACAAGTAGCAGGCAAAATAAAAAATAATCTGTTCTAATCACAAAATTGTGTAATGTATAGGACTTTCATTTGCATATTTCTCTTTCGCATCCGTGCGGAAAATTTAACTATTTGTCTAACTACCGTCGACAAAAAAATTAACTATATTTTTTTCTTTACCAAGGGGAAAAAAAAAAAAAAAATCACCCTTCAAGAGAATGATTTTTTTCGCAAACCGTGTTCAGTTCTATCAATTCCTTCGTTAGTTTTTTTTTTTTTTTTTTTTTTTTTTAAGCGAAAACTTCTTTAGGCTCGTTGAGCACTTTTGGGTGAACAAAAATCATTGAACTCGCGTCATCGTCAGAAAACGCTTTCCATCCTTGTATGATACAAATAATGTATCATACAATTAGCTTGCTAATGTGAAGTGTCAATAATTATATACTATATATTGTTTTAAAATCTGGTGCGGCTCTACTCGACTTCTCTCATCTCCGGACACTGTCTCTTAAAGATTGCAGCCGGAAACGTTGCAGTTAGACCTCACAAAACCGTGAGAAAGGCCAAAGCCGCCATTTTTCTCACGTTTTTACAATCAGGTGTGGCTCTACACGACTTCTTTCATCTTCGGACACTGTCTCTATTGCAGTTAGACCTCACAAAACCGTAAGAACGGCCAAAGCCGCCATTTTTCTCACGTTTTTACAATCTGGTGCGGCTCTACACGACTTCTCTCATCTCCGGCCACTGTCTCTTAAAGATTGCAGCCGGAAACGTTGCAGTTAGAACTCACAAAACAGTGAGAAAGGCTAAAACCGCCATTTTTCTCCAGTTTTTACAATCTGATGCGGCTCTAAACGACTTCTCTCATCACCGGACACTGTCTCTTAAAGATTGCTGTCTGAGACCTCACAAAACCGTGAGAAAGGCCAAAGCCGCCATTTTTCTCACGTTTTTACAATCTGGTGCGGCTCTACACGACTTCTCTCATCTCCGGACACTGTATCTATTGCAGTTATACCTCACAAAACCGTGAGAACGGCCAAAGCCGCCATTTTTCTCACGTTTTTACAATCTGGTGCGGCTCTACACGACTTCTCTCATCTCCGGACACTGTCTCTTAAAGATTGCAGCCGGAAACGTTGCAGTTAGACCTCACAAAACAGTGAGAAAGGCTAAAACCGCCATTTTTCTCCCGTTTTTACAATCTGGTGCGGCTCTACACTACTTCTCTCATCTCCGGACAATGTCTCTTAAAGACTGCAGCCGGAAACGTTCCAGTTAGACTTCACAGAACCGTGAGAAAGGCCAAAGCCGCCATTTTTCTCACGTTTTTACAATCTGGTGCGGCTCTACACGGCTTCTCTCATCTCCGGACACTGTCTCTTAATGATTGCAGCCGGAAACGTTCCAATTAGACCTAACAAAAACGTGAGAAAGACCAAAGCCGCCATTTTTCTCACGTTTCTACAATCTGGTGCGTCTCTCCACGACTTCTCTTATTTTCGGACACTGTCTCTATTGCAGTTAGACTTCACAAAACCGTGAGAAAGGCCAAAGCCGCCATTTTTCTCACGTTTTTACAATCTGGTGCGGCTCTACACGACTTCTCTCATCTCTGGACACTGTTTCTTAAAGATTGCAACCGGAAACGTTGCAGTTAGACTTCACAGAACCGTGAGAAAATCCAAGGCCGCCATTTTTCTCACGTTTTTACAATCCGGTGCGGCTCTACACAACTTCTCTCATCTCTGGACACTGTCTCTATTGCAGTTAGACCTCACAAAACCAATGGTTAGTGCAGTTAGTGCAGTTAGCGCATTAAATAAAATTGTAATATAATTTTTGTAGTAGTAGTTTATATTAATGAATAAAAAAACACTTCATTCAGAAGTATTTCCTGCACAATAAAATGTTTCCTGACGATTCAAGAAATACACACGTAATTGTTCACGTTTTCACTTCTGTCGGCATTCCCAGAGTTTTTTTTTTTTTTTTTTTTTTTTTTTTTGTCTACAGACATATGGGACACCCTGTACATATAGATAGATAGGTAAGTAGAAAGACAGAATGGTAGGTAGAAAAGTAAATAGATTGATATATGTATATATATATATATATATGTATATATAATTTTACTGTAAATAGTTAAAAATAATCCTTGTTGTGTATATACACATGAAATCTTGTCCTACGCTTTTACATTAAAAATTATGAAAAAAATAAAAATAAAAAATAAATAAAAAATCAGGATGACACTGTTACTTGTCTAATGATACGCGATTGTAATGAAATGCTCGCCCTCTGGTGACCTAAGATGAAATTACAATACGCGGATAGCTTTCGTCAAAACGCCGTTGCGTTCTGTATATTCAATGTTTAGTTTCACATATTTATTGAATAAAAATGAATAAATCGGGTAAAAAAGACTACACATACTGTTGTGTATCACAATGTAATTCCAAAGGATCCAGAAACCCAGAATTAAGCTTTCATTTATTTCCAAATGACAAATATAAAATTTATGTTGCTTCGGATAATGGAAGTAAAGCTTTTGTTAATAGAAAATCTGAATGGGTTAGACTTTTATGAATTGGGAAATAAGTATCACCGAGAATGACTGTTTGTTCAAAACATTTCACACCTCAGGATTTCACAAATAATAATGTGTTTAATTTTGCTTTAATTATAAAATCTTTCAGATAAAGCTGATCGTTTCCTTCGCTAACGAGCAAAGCAAAACGATCACATTTCATGGATGTCATGGAACAACTATAGTGTTGGTCCACAAGTGCATTTGGCGATTTTTCTTTGGTGATTATGGTGAAATGCCATTTTTGCAAATGGTTGCGATAGATTCTAAGCATAAACAAAAGCGTATTGTATTGCAAAGAATCCAGAAAGGCATCGTTATCGTCCAAACGGTGGCAAAGAAAAATCGCCAAATCCAGTTATGGACCAACTCTGCAGTTGTACCTTTTTTTTTATGTACCTTTGTTGTAAATAGCATACAGATGCAATAAAATAGAGTGGAATTATTAAATAATAAAATGCAATAATTTTTATTGCATCCTATTATTATGCTTTATTTCGTACATATATTCTCTGTAGTAATTATTTTTATTGCATTAAAATGAAATGGAACGACGATGTATTAAGAAAATAACAAACTACTTACCTATTACAGTACAACAAAACTACAACGTAATGTTTGCAGGTATATTATTTTACCCGCTTTGCAGGAACATTCAACATCTTTAATGTCCCACACATTTTCAATGTTTATTAAAGAACAATTAATTGTGTGTGGGGTTTTTCCTTTACAGCAGTGGAACTGAGGCAAACTGCTTCTATAATAACAGTATTATCATCTTTCGATTTCACGCCGCACAAAATCAGATGATTAGAAACTAGTATTTGTTGAGCTACGGTTAGGCATCTACTTTCGATCGGACTTTGAATAAATTGAAATACTTTTTCCAAAGGCAATCTATATTCCATGATGTGATGGCAGAAAATTTATAGAACAGATAGCAAGTAGCAACACAAACACAACAATAATAAATACACGTGGCTATTATATTTACTAACATCAACACTTGTAAAAGCGCCATATATCGATCATTAAAAACACCGATATCAATCAAAATTTAATAGTCACCAATTTATGTAAAGGTGTAATCTTTCTATATATAGTTTGCAAGTGAGATGACGATTCCGGTTCGACCTCATCTATATAGGAAGTTGCGACCTAATTTCCATACTTTAGTTAATTTTAAAATATCTAATTGTCCGATCGATAAGCTGTTTAGTCCTACGGATTCAGAAAAAAAGCGCCTTTCATTTGGTACTTTATTTGTAATGAAGTTTTGATTAGATTTTTTAAAATTAATTAAAATATGAAAAGAAAAAGAAGAAAAAAAAAAAAAAAAATATTTAAAGGGGACTAATGTGCAAGTTGTACCTGACGGGAATAAAGTGAAAGTTGTACCTCAAGGGACTAATGTGAAAGTTGTACCTCACGGGACTAATGTGCAAGTTGCACCGAACGAACAAACTATTTCTTTCAATTAAAATGCCTACTAACCCTGGACGATAGGTCTAATATATCGTATCATATTATCTATCGTATTTATCGTAATATAACTCAATACTTATTTCGCTTCCTTCTTCGACTCGTTTTAATACGCATTTTTTATATGCATGAGCAGTCCCCGAAAAACAAAAACATTAAATCATTAAATTCATTTTTTTACTTATTTTTATTTCATATTGTTTCACGCGCACTTTTTATTTCCTAATTCAAAATTGTTAAAAAAAAAAAACTCTTTCGATATCGCTTGTAACGCTACAGATTATTATTATTATTTTTTTCAATAATAATAATAATAATAATAATAAAGATTTTGATGAAATTCTGGCAAAAGCAGAATTTAGTTTAGGACGGAGGACTATAAGTTTTTTTTTTTTTTTCTTTTTTTAAATTATAACATCGCTTTCAAATTATTCAATTATATTTTCGATAAATTTTAGATTTCGACAAATGTCCAACTATCGAAATCGACAACGCAAAAATCCCAGATTGAGACTAATAAGCCCTCAGTAATAATAAATTTTAGATTTCGACAAATGTCCAACTATCGAAATCGACAACACAAAAATCCCAGATTGAGACTAATAGGCCCTCAGTCCTAATAATAACCTGGCAATAGAGCATTTCCTCGTGACGTCTGGTGGTTGGCAAAAAAGCGCGCTCGACTTTCCCGCGCCCCGCCCACCATTGATTTTCCGTTGGTAGTAATTTAATCCCAAGCCTTTTTGCCAACCACTCATAAAAGCTGAGATGTTTGTTTACAAACAAGGAACTGCCCTATAACTTCAAATTTGGACATTAGATTCATAATTGTTGCCAAAAAAATTTACCAGTCATTTATTTAATTATTTATTCATCTTTTTCTTCATCTTTTTTTTTTTTTTTTTTTTTTTTTTTAAGCATAAAATGAAATTGATTTCACGCGAAAAATAAGAAATTATAAAATAATAGCAAACCCGTGCGAAACTTTCGCATTTTATTTCTTTTCTTATTTACCCTTAAAATTTGAAACTCATAAACCTTAAGCCAAATTTCCCACCCAATTTTAATTCCACAGAAGCCAAATTATTGTTAGAAACAAATTAATATTGTGGGATGAAATGCTAATGATAATCAAACCAATATCATTCACGAAAGACTTAAAAATAAAATTCATGTTTAACGACCTAATTTTCATACTTCGTGAGGCAGAACAGATTTAGTATAAGACCCTCATGGCGATTTTTAAATTTTTGTCACCATGTTGGCGATGCATTTTTATTAATTAATTTATTTATTTTTGCATAATTTTGTGTTAAAAAAACTTTGTACCTATTTTGATTATACTTTTTATTGCGTTTTTTTGTCAATTTATGACAAACGTTCATATGGGGGTATAATTAAAATATTACTAGTTTTAAAATGACGCTTGCAAAGATTGTAAAAATGCAACCGTTAAAAATACATATTTTCTAAAAAAGGATCTCATCGTACAAATGTCGTCATTTTAAATTAGATCACTGAACTGATTCCGCGTGCTTAAATATTGCTTATGTATTATTTTTTTATCCTCACGTATTTTATTAAATCACTATCGTATCGTTTCTTAAAAAAAAAAAAAAAAAAAAAAAATCGTAACTGGACCACGTTAGAGAAATATTATATCGATTAAATTTGCTCATGCATATGAAAATATGAAAATGGAGTAAAAAAAAAACAACCATAACCTTTTTTAATATACTTCAGTTTTAGATTTTTTTTCTTCTTTGTTTTGTTTAAACGTTTTTGGCACGAATGAATCGCGCTTGGCATGAAAGCTAATTCATTGATAATCCTTGGCAATATTTTAAAATTTTGATGCTGAAATAGATCGGACATTTTTCGCCAAGAACTCTATTTTTGTGAAAGCTACTTTAAGCCAACCATCAAAAATATAAATAAATTATAAAATATTGAAAAACAGAAAAGAAAGAAAAAAAAAAAAAAAAAAAGAAAAGAAAGAAAGAGAAAAAATTATCACATAGATTATGTATTTTTGTCTAAAATGGCTATAAAAATTCAAAAGTCGACAAGGGGAGCTATATTAAGGCTGTACTATGATCATATTTACATATTTAATTACTTAAATACTTATTTTTCTATATACCAACTACTATTAACTAACTCAACTACTATTATAACCACAAAAAATTAATTGTCTCATGCGATAGATGTAGCCGATCATAACATATTATAATATTTAATTTGGCTTGAAATTTTTGTCATTTTATAGTTGATCGAATAAATCAAATAAACATAGAAAATAACGTGCAAGAAAATATTATGCACACTACGTATATTGCTGTTCATATGTAACTGGGATTCAAATATAAAATTGCTTTTTCAATTTTTTCGATACTGTCCGTTTCGAAACTGTCATCTGATAGGCGGCCAAATGGAAGCCCTGTGGTAAGCTATTGCCACAGTCAAAAGGGACAGATGCCCGAGAGTCTGCGAATGAGTGGGTCACTGCCGAAGGCAGCGCGGACAGGAAGCGGGCTTTTGAGCAATTTCATATATATATATATTATTATTATTATTATTATAAAGTAATATAGAAAAGTTTCCTTTAAATATAGTATCCAGCGAAGCAGACAAAGCCTTCGTTGATTCACTACCTTAATTGATTTCACATTCCGTCATTTTTGACGGGGTAAAATACTAGTGATATATATGTATACGAGCAACATATTTAAGATCACTGAAACCACATAGACCAATAAAAATAAAATATAACCAAATATAAATTACCAGTGAAGACTGGTTGTTATTTATTGAAACAATTAATTTTATTTTTTGATTTTTGAAACAATAAATTTTACTTATTGATTTTTTTTTTTTTTTTTTTTTTCGGATTTAATTTAGCTTTAAGCATACTTTAATTTTATCCCTAGATAGTTGCTATTTAATTAGTATTGCCTGTGCGTTAAAACAACATGAAACCCAAAAACAATAGATTCCAAGAAGCAATGAGAGAATAAACAACCATTTTTTGACAGATTATTTTCCAATTCGGAATAGCTCAGGATGACGGAAAAAAAAAAAAAAAAAAAAAAAAAAAAACTCCTCAGGGTAAACCTTGTTCACTGTTGAGCCTCAATGTATGATTTCGTTCGCTAGTGGCTATAATAGCAAATTACTAGTGGGCCCCCTATCGTACATAAAAAGTAATTGAAATTAAACAAGAGGAAGAATGCGAAAAAATTGGGTTTCATGTCGTTTTAATGCACCAGCAGCATTATTTAAATAGCAAGTATCTAGGAATAATATTAAGATGAGTTTGAAGTTAAATTAAAGTCTATTAAAAAAAATCAATAAGTAAAATTTATTGTTTCAAAAATCAAAAAGTAAAAACAATTGTTTCAATAATTAACAGTCAGTCTTGACTGGCAATTTTAATTTGATGAAATTTTATTCTTATTGGTGCATGTGGTTTTAGTGGTCTTAAATCTGTTGCTCGGGTTTTATTATGTTTTAAAAATTATTAATATATTCACATTTAAAATTAAAGTTACTGCAATTGCGCATATATTTTGAATGCATATTTTCAATTTATGATTAAAATAAAACATTGTAATTTCAATTAATAAAACTCAATGGATTACGTATTTTAATATAAATTAAAATATACGAATTTCGTATATTAGGATTCGCCTAATTTATGCATTGACACTATTCTTATATATATATATATATATATATATATATATATATATATATATATATATATATATATAATAAAATTTTGTAAATTGGTTTATATCTGGCTCAAAATGTTCGTCAAACGTACGCAGAAACGCAGGTATTTTCTAAAAGGGATCAAATCGTATTCCGGACTTCTCAAAACTTGTAAAGCCATCAAAACCCAGAAGACAAAATTTTTTACAAATCAATAACTTTCTTCATGTGTATATGTATATAAATTATTCATAAAATAATTTGGGGTCAAATATAGTCATAAATATTACAAAATGTTCATTTTTTTTTTTTTTTTTTTTTTTTTTTACAATTTTAACATGGAAGTCACAAAATAATCAAATTAAATATTCAGATTTATATCTCAGCTAGTCAATATTTATTTTATACATTACTCACTGATATGTGCAAATTTTCATAAAGAACGTACAATACTACATCTTGCTGACTTCCAAAGCCCATGTCAGAAATTTGTTCCCACGATTATTCATTTTCTAAAGTATTATTTTTTTAATTCCGTTTCCATGTTAAAAAAAATCCACAATCGTTAAATAAGTACTTGTTTTCGAAAAATTGAATTTCCACTATTTTAATATTTATTTTTTTTGGCTAAAAATACATTTATTCTTTTAACTAAAAAAAAAAAAAAAAAAGAAGTAATAAAATATATTTGAAAGAACGAGTACTTATTTAACTTTTGTGAATTTTCAGAATCTGATAGCGGAATAAAAATAATAATACATTAAGTAATGTGTAATAATGGAAACAAGTTTTCACATACAAGAATATGGGCCGTGACTCTCGGTGAGATTAGATATTGTTAACAGTCCTATTAAATTTTGCTAGGTTTTGGTTTACAAATGGAATTTTATTAAAGAGTTCGGTAATTATTCAAAATTTCCATGAATTAGTAACTCATAAATATGTTCAACTAGTCATGATTTCTTTAACACTTTAAGCGCCACGCGAATTCTTAAAATCCATTAAAATCCAATAATGATTCCTCCTGTAATAAATAAAAATTAAGAAAATTTTAAATTCGTTTTCATAATTACTTAAAACAATGTAATATTTTTAGTTTTATATCCTATTTTACACTGTCAACCACCGGTGGTTGACGCGGCTGTATATAATTTTTGACACTGTCAGCTATCGATGGCTGACATGGCGATCAACGTATTAATTTTTTATTGGTACTGCTTTTACTTTCGGGGTAAAACTTTCACTGAAATGTTTGAAGTATAACATGTTCTGCACACTCCTAAAATTTCAAAATTATTCCTTCAGTACCTTTAGAGATAAATGACAAAATGCCTAGAATCTAGAAGGGCTGACATGGCGCTCAACGTGTTAATTTGTATGAAAATTTTACAAAAATCTGTACAATGTTTAAACAACTCTCGAAAAATCATAAAATTTAAACCTTTAATTAATTACAGTAAAAACCATCACAAACAGTTAATCTAATAAAAGTTGCATTTCACCGTCCATATGAAAACTTAATTTAGAAACTACACATTAAAATATATATTACAATTTTTTTTTTTTCCTTGAACTGCATTCTATAGAATAAATTTAATTTGTAGATACTTTTTGAAATAAAGTATTTAAAAATATTATGCAAATTTGAAAAATTACATAAATTTTACATAAATTATGCAAAATTTGAAAAATACATGATATTTTTCATTAATCATTAAAATATTGGAAAATATTCATTCATTCTCAACGGCATTAATCCATTTTGTAGAATGTAGTTCTAGTAACATCTTATTGCAAGTTACTCAATAATATATACATTTTAAATTAAGATGTCTTACAGATCGTAAAATAACATTAAAAAAAATTCTGTATCCTTAATTAGCAACATTACTTTCTAATTAAACCTTAAAATCCTTTTATGATTTTCTAAAAACAGAAACAAACCTTAAGTGCCATACAAGTTTTTGTGAAATTTTAATAAGCATTGTAAAACTTGCGACCAAAACTCATTTTTCGCCCTTACTATGTCATTTTAAGGTATAAAATGGATTAATTTTAAAAAAATGTTCAAAATTCATTTTTTAGAGTTACAGTACAAGTTACATAAAACTAAAATATTAAGTCCTGCTTCTGAGGATAGTAAAATCTAAGCAAAATCTAAGGAGAAAAAAGAAACAGCACTGCAGAAAAATTGACATACCTTTTGTGTTTGTAATAACTTCAAAACTAATGATTAAAACAAATAAATAAACCGTTATGTCTGTATAATATGGAAGTCACAACATGATACCTATGTACATTTTTGATTTAATAATTCACAATGAAGTATTTAATAAAAATCTACTTAAAATTTTCTTTAATGTAATAAACATATACTTTGTATTTTATTATGATTTATTACATGAAATGAACACATTATATTTTAATGCATGAAATAAAACTATTTATTTGTTCGATCTAAACAATTACTTAATAAAAAATATGTATTCTACATTAGATAATTCCACCTTTATATGGAATTACTGCTTTAATGTGCAATGGCATAGTATTTTACAGTTCTTTAACATGAAACTCAGAAATTTCGCTATGCCAAATATCATAAATAATTTTCTAGTTCTTCCAAAGTTGCGGCTACAAATTTCGAATCCTCACCCTCTTTTACAGACTAAACATTTTCGAGCGGATTGAGATTAGGACTATTTTCAGGTCTAATAAAGTAGAAATTCTACGATATTCTTTGTGTATTTAACTTAAAGCGGAAAACGTTATGTAAACTTAAAAAAATTATAGATGCTCATAGGAATGGATAGGTAATTTTAACAATTTGAATCAAATAAACTTGCCACAGGCGCCATGTAACAAGGAGCATTATCATCCTGAAATGCTGATTGTGGAAAAGTCAGAAATACCTCCAAAATAGTCGCTTAGGCATCAATTTTTTAATGACCGTGTTTTAATTGGGGTTAATTGATTCCTTGATCAGGAAAATTTGCCCAATTCATTGACAAATTATGCACTTACTTATCATAATGTACGGAGAACTTGTTACTCTTTTAAAAGTGCGATTATGAAGTCGGTCACATTTTCGTCATCATATCTGCTTGTTTGCGTCAGCTTAAAATAAGCTAAAATTGAATCAAAAGAGAGAACCACTTCAGCCCAATAATTAACTAATCACTTTTTTTTTTTTTTTTAATTTCTTTTTACCCTCTGAAGTCTTGCTTTCCTAATTATTTTCCTTAAGAATGGATTTTTTTTTAAAGATTTTCTGGCGCTTAAACTTGCTTTGTTTAACCGTTGTTGCACTGTATTTAAAGAAATTATGTTACTACACACATTTTTTTAATCCCTTCTATGTTCTAAATGTATTACAAACTGATTTTTTAAGCACTGACTTTTTAACTTGCGTTCATCGCAATTGGATGAGCAGCGAGATCACCTAAAGACAAATTAACGGTTTAAATATCCAAAAAAATTTATATCTTCCTAAAAATCAGCTCACCAATATTCTGTTAACATTTAATCATTTTGACATCCCACATATTAAAATATTTTTTTATTTTACTTTTTTTTTTTTTTTTTTTTTTAAATATTTTTTAAATATTTTTTGTAGTATCGTTAATTGCCTTATTCTTGCCATTTTTGAAATACTTTCTAAAATTAAAATTTTCCAAACAATTTTATCTAATACTTGGCTCAATCCTAAACTGTCCGTGGAAATCAACGTAATAAAATCTGTTCGAAAATTTACATTTAAAACAATAAAATTGGCGATTACAGGAAAAAAAATGGAAAATATCCAAGTGCGGTTTTTTTTTTTTTTTTTTTTTTTTGTCCCTTAAGTATATTAACTCTATGTCCTTAAACCTAAAATAATTGCATATTATTATGATAATTATTTGTAATCATTTAAAATACACAAAAATAAAACGAATTAAACAATCTACATGAGTTCATTGTCTTATACTAATTTGTAAAATGACAGGTTTTAAAGACTAGGAGATCTGAAAAAGACCCAAAAGGAGAGCATTCCGCCCAGGCCTAGGACCCATGTGTTGTCAATCGGCCTTAACCCTTACAACCACACCACCCTATAAACAAGGACACGCTCCCCAAAACGCAATTATTTATCATAATTATATTTCAGAACGCATCACAAAAAATCTCGTTTAAAAAATTTTGTAACTTATGAAGTATTATAGTTATCGTATACGATATATCTTATCGTATTATGTAAATGATGTTTTGTAACTTTATAGTTTTTAACAAACAAAACGTACAAACTTTCAGATATTCAGGTTGGACTGACAAGTGAAAAATAAAAATAAACAAATAAATAATAATAATAATAAAATCAATACTTTTAACTGTATATTATATGAATTTAATTATTTCCTTGTGCATTAAATATATGACTTTATTTATTTTTTGTAGTTCACTGTTTCAAGATTTCGGTTTATTAAGATTTATTTATTGAAGCTGTGCTAATTTTCTGAATAAGTATGTTTTGAGAAATTTGAGCATTTTTTATTATATTAAAATTACTTTCTTTTCAAAGTAAAATCAATTCATTATAATTTTCCCACTTTAAAGTGTATAAATTTGGAATATTGGTGTTGGTTTTGAGGTTAAGGCCAATTGTCTACATATGGGTCCTAGTCCTAGGTCTATATGAAATGGTTCTCGATGTTCTCTTGTAAATTTAGAACATATTTAATTTAAAAATTTTAATTTCATGAAATTGAATAAAACAAGTTGCGTTAATTTTCATAGTGCTGCCATCTATGATTATGCTTTTGAGTTGTTTAGTTGATCTATTTAACATGAGATGGCGACACCACAAAACTCGTTGTTTAAACTTCATTACTGAAATGTAGACTCGGATGGAAGTGCAGAAAATCTTGTGTTCACAAAAGTGTATTCAATCTTTTCAATATATCAAAAACACTTAAGTATGTTTACAAGTATTATAAAAATACCTGATTATTAAAAATAATATATAATAATGATTATAAAGTGAAACTAATCAGTTGTAGCCATCACAAGACTTTCTTAAATATTTTTTCTAAATAAATTCACGAAATGTGAATAATTTATCATAGTGACTGCTAACGATTTTCATATGAGAGAAGTGTAATCCCAAACATCGGAAGGAAGTCAAAATTGTACTTTATAATATAAACGACATCTTTGTACTTTGCCCCCCCCCCCTTTTTTTTTTTTTTTTTTTTTTCAAATTATCGCGAATAAATGATTCAATAATTCGTTTTAAAAGTATTGACGAGTTTTTTCGAAGAATACTCATGTTCAAAATTTATATCCCAGAGAAAAGCGATGTTCCTACATATACAAATTTTTATCCTGGTTGACAGTTATTATGTAATATATATATATTATATGTATATTTTGTATATATACATTATTTTACAATTATTGGGACGACAGTGCCATCTGTTGAGCGGTGTTGGAGTTAAGGCCGATTGACTAAATCTGGGACCTAGGCCTCAGTGGATTGCCCTCCGTGGGTTATTTTAAAGGGTCCTACAGCGCATTTACACGAGTTTCGGAGAATACTCCGAAAAATCTTAGAACAGGTAGGATCGAAACTAGGATCAAATACAGAATGTACCGTCTACCAGCTTTAAGAGAAAAATATCTTAGCCATTGTAGGAGCTAAGATATATTGAGCGAAATGCTCTAATTTATGTCAAAGTGAAAATATACTCTTTAATAAAATTCTAGGCATTAGTTCTTGAGACAGAGTCGTAAGAAAATTTGTATTGCACGCACACAAATAAACAGACAGCCAGACATTTTTAGAAAATGGTAAAATCGTGTTTAGGACCTTTCAAAACTTGTAAATCCACCGTTAACCAGAGGTTTTTTTTTTTTTTTTTTTTTTTCCCAAGTCCAATACTTTTTTCTGTTTAATTTTGAAGAAAATAATTAATTGCACTTGATCTCAGATCTGGTTTGTTGGCTTAGATTTTTGGAAATTTTATAGTTTTCTCTGAAACTTGCTTTTGCATAAGACGAGAACTTCGTAAAAAGAATCCGACGGAAAGCTCACCACCCAGGCCTAGTAATCTCGTTCAGTCAATTGGACTTAACCCAAACACTAGTACCATCACTTTAACAGTAAATGTCCGTGCTCCTATGAATGTGAGTAAAATGTATCTTAACTATATCGCTATTACGTTTGAAATTATGAATAGTGCTAATGTACTTTTAAAGCAATAGTCTTGAATGTTTTAATTTTTAGAACTGTTTTTGTTTCCTTATAAAAAAAATAAATTAAGAATAATTTTTGCTTCAAAAATAATAAAAAAGTTAATAGAAATAATTTTAATTTTTTTTTCGCGATACAGAGTTTGACTGGTGTTGGTGTCGGAGTTTGGAATTAAGAGCGATTGAGTACTCTTGGGTTTTACGTCTATGATTTGCTGTGTGGGTCTTTAATTGGCAACTGAATTCGTATTTACGGGAGTTTGGCCGACAAATGACACTGCTGTACTGCAATATTCCTCATGCACAAGAAAGCCATATCTTTGCTTCTATAGGATATAAATGCACCAAATTTGCCGTGTAAAATGGTCGTTATGAAAAACAATGTTCATTTAATTTTGACGTTTATCGACAAACGGGTAGTGCTGCTTTACTCAAATCTCCAATTTACGGAAAAAAGGTATAAATTTCAGTTTTTATTGAGTGTCATTACACAAACTTGATAATGCTTGAAGGCTGTTAGAAAGCAATATACGTATCCAATTTAGACACCTATCGGCCGACAGGCGGTGTTACTATGCTGTAATTTTTTCCGTGTACGGGAATTCCTATATTTCAGCTCTTGTAAGCTGTCAATGGAAAAGCTTTACGTGTAAGGGAGCCACTGTGAAAAAAAAGTTGATTTGTCTTGTGTGTATATCGACAGTTGGCGCTGCTCAAACTCGACCTCTGAGAGTTTCTGTAACTGTTAACTAAAATTATAAGAAACTGCATATGTAAAACCTTCAATGAGAGAAGTTAGAATTAACTATTTGTTTATGTTAAACCATGATCAACATTGTTATATAGAATGGTATGAAACAACGCTGTATGAAGGCGTTAACACATTAGTTTTAACTTCTTTTATATACGTAGAAGAATGTATTGTATTCGTAAAAATTTTTAACTTCCGTTTTTCGATAGATCTACACGTTTTGACATGTCCTGAATACGATTTGCAAATTTTTTGAAAAAGTTTATTTGTCTGTGTGTGTCAACTCCAGTTCAATGCTTAAGTTAAAGAGTTTCAATCAATTTATTATTTGTAGTTACACCTTTACATAAATTGATGCCTATAAACTCTAGGTGCTAATCGCTGAACAAATAGCTCTGGTATGCTTCGATGTTCTCTCTCATTCACGGAAAGGTTATATCTCAGTTTCTGTTTTGTATAGTTTCATAAAACTCAACATGTGAGAAGACTGTTATGAAAAACTATTCTGATTCATTTTAAAGGCTGTCGTTGTTGTGCTGCAGCTTTTCCTGTATGCGTGAGAACTACACCTTTGCTTCTATAGCGTATAAATGCTATAGAAGCAATTTTAATACGGAAGATATTGTTTGAAAAAAAAAAAAAAATAAATAAATAAAAAACTGCGTTTTGGCCGACAGGTGGCGTTTCAATTCTTCTATTTTTCCAGTGTACATGAAGATTATATGTCAGCTATTACAGCATAAGTGCATTGTACGTTATAAGTGCGACGGTCATTTTGATAAATGATGCCTACTTACTTACGCACACATTGTCTGACAGGTGACGCCGCTCATACCTAACTTCTACAACTATTTGGCTACATCCCAGCATATTTTAGAAAGTAACAATTTGCAGACGAAAAATTATTATCTTGAGACGTTAGAATAAAATATTTGTGAATGTTAATCAGTAAGTTTCACTGTTATACAGAAAGATAAAAAAGAAAGTTTTGTGGTGGTCGCAACATACTTTTTATTTTTTTTTTTAGTAGGTCGCAACTACTACTAAAAAGAAAGGAAGAAAATATGGTTGACGTTTGTAAATCATATTTTCTTCCTTTCTTTTTTTCTTTTATTTGTGTTACGGAATCATGCTAAACGGGAAAATTTGCTTCTTAACATCTACTGATTTTTACATTTTGGAAATTTATAAGTTCGGGACTCCCTATTTATATATTCAAATAAAAGTTAGCCAACCGGAAAATATTTGGATAGGAGAGAAATTTTGCTCACCATATTAATTTCGAGTGTTTCGTGATTTCAAATAACCCGGATCTGGGACCTACGCATGCCAAAGATAACCAGTATGTTCGAACGACCAGAAAACGTTTCTCTATATAATTCTATATAACAGCTCCACATGCTATTTGAAATGCGCAAAAATCTGGTCACAGCATTTTATGAAAAAGAATTTACCAATGGAGATTGATGCAACTTTAATCAACAGATGCTAAGGTGAAACTATACGGAAAATCAAAGAAGATAAGTAACTGAAGCGCAACCTGTCTGTCTATATACGTGTAACTTAATTCAGCATTGAAACATGAACTCAAACTCAAACTGAATTAAATGTAATTTATCATATTTTTTTTTCCTGACATATTAAGTTTTGTTCAGTTATATGCATTAAAACCTAGCTGTCCCATAAATGGAAGAAATTACAGCATAGCACGCGTTGGGCGATTTGCAAGAAAAATTCATTGACAATAACTTGAACCAAATAACAACAGCATATAAGTTTATATAACATTCTGTACATTAATTCTTGAGCTGGAGCTGCCACAAGCATTTTACCATACACAGGCACACAAAATCACAGACAGACAGCGGGACACTTATTCTCTTAAAATCGTATTCTGGACTTTTTTAAACGTGTAAATCCATCAAAAACTGGAAGTCGAACATTTTAAAGAGGCCAATACTTTCTTCCATTGAATATAGAAAGTAAGTATGCTGTGGCCATCTATATCATTCTATATAACAGCGCTTATTACTGTTTTACTCTTTGCAGCATGAGGATATAGGCCACATATTTTTATATGAGTCCTCCCAGTTTTCTTTCTTTCTTTCTTTTTTTTTTTTTTTTTTTTTTTTTTTTTACAAAATTTTGATTTAAAAACTAAATTGTAAACAACCATTTATTTCTAAGGAATATAGAAACTATATAGGATTTATATAATATATATATATATATATATATATATATATATATATAATTATAATATTTAAATTCATTAAAGTTAAGAATGATATTTGCTTTTTATATTCATTAAAACTTTGCATAGGTAAAAGTTTCAAAAGTTAGCTATAGTATTATACTAATAATAAAAATCATCAACAACAATCGTTTAGCTGAGTAAACAAGCTATATGCTGATTTTTGAAATAATAATTTTTTAAGAAAGGCTGAAATTTGCATGCAACAATTAATATTTTTAGCATTATGTAAAAATTACTTATGTAGAATTCATTTGTAAACTGCTTTAAAAATATTTACTTGTCATCAGAGATCAATTTTCAATTCCTTTCTTTCTTTCATTTTTTTTTTTTTTTTTTTTTCTGATTTTAAAATAATTGTAATACTTGAAGAAGGTTTATTAAACTCTAATAAAATTATATTGTAGGTAACTGAAATATAAACAGATAAATGATGATAACTCTCTCGTTTGTTAAAGATTTGCGAATCTAAATAACTATTTGTGAAGTGAATCCGTGGCGAAGTGGTATAGCTATCGAATGTCATCCAGATAATTCATGTGATTTCGTGTTTTTTCTTTACTTTTTTTTTTTATCTGCAAAAAATTACAGAATATTCTGATGTTAAAATTTTATATATGCTGTATTCTTTCTTTACAAAGATTTTTTTTTTTTTTTTTTTTTTTTTCTAGCAGCAAGATGTGCTGGCTCCAATGTTTAGCTACACATTCTGCTGTTTTTGCAGAATAGTTTTCGTGTGACAATAAAATAACTCGATACAATCTTGCTGTCATCTGTTAATAATCTATGCTTAAAACCTTTTAATAAACTAATGGTTCCAGGTTTTCTGGAAGTCTTTCTCATGACATATGGATCACTTAGACAGTGGAAAAAAGATCTATTCCAATTGGTGCAGCAGTTATCAACTCTTCTACAAAATAGTAATTGCAGCAAATGTTATAACATTTCTATTTTTCACCTCTGAAAGTTTAATTGCATTATTTATTTGGCGAATATCGAGTGTTATTAAGAATAGATACTGAAGATGATAATGTGTAATTTTAAAATCGCGTGAATTAAAATCTAATTTTAAGAGATTTCATTTCAGGAATAGTAATAAATCTTCCAACTACTTCCACGTTTCAGGTATTTTGTTGTAGGCATGATTTCCACCAATTAAATTTATGGCTGTTGTGTCGGGAGTAATTGTTATTTCTGTAACCAAACATTGATTCTAACATGCATTTTAAACATGTTACAGTCATGTGCATGTACTAGGTATGCTTAAATGTCTGGATAGGATAACAGCTGAATGATTCATTGAAATTTCTAAAAAAATTCAAATCTATCCAACTGTTGGAAATCGGAATTCAGATTTGAGTAAATTTATAAAAAATTATTTGAATCTGAATTTCGAAAATAAAACTTACTTTACAATTAACGATGCATTACAATAGTGTAATATTGCTTTAATATTAATTTAACTTAAAATTAAGTCTTACGCTGTAAAAATAAGATTTAATCTTCTTTTAAAGTATAAGGAAAGGGCACGTGACGTCACACGCAACCAAATTATGGGTAAAGTGGCAAAACATTGGTATTTCCACCAATAGAGATTGATCTTTTGCCACTCGAGAGTGGCAAAGATTGATTGACGGAGCGTTTGTTTGTAAACATGCCCTTTCCTTATATAATTCTGTAATTATCTAAGGTAGAATCATCAAAGGTTGTATGTAATTAATTTTTATTAAAATTTTAACTCTCGTTTAAAACGGTAAAAAAACAAGTAAACACTTTAAAATCAATTTTTCTTATATATATATTCAAAATCACACTACTATTAAATCTTAAAACATATGTAGTGCCAAGCATTGAAGGATCTTTCCCCTCTATCTAAATTAGAAAACAATTAGATGAAATCGTCCACGTATCTTAATTAAAACTAATAGAGATTAAGATATGTGGATTCTTTAGATTACACAGATTTTCTTTAAGTTTTTTAAGTTAATAAAATTTTTATTTAGATTTCTTCTTAAGGTTAATGTTTGATTAGGTTTAAGTACAGTTGCCAACTTCAACACTTTTTCGCTGCCAGAAATTTTTAATAGAAATTTTTATTTTACTTAATCAGTAAAAACTGTTTCAATTTTTTCCGGTAGCCAAAAAGTGCTAATTTTGAAGCTATCGTTCAAGAGACATTGAAATTCTGTAATAATACTGATTCTAATTTATTCTTCACTTATATCGTTCGCTTATATTAAACGAGCTAAACATGGGACTTGTTATAAATATAAATATATACAGTCGGTAACAAAAGTGTCCGAACACTAGCAAAAATTCCTATGTAAAAAAAAGTACACTTCATACGGTTCTGTTAAATAAATCCTCATCGAATCATGTTCTTAGACTGACTAAGAAGAGGATTCGACAAGGATTTATTTAACAAAATCGTATGAAGTGTACTTTTTATTACATAGGAATTTTTGCTAGTGTTCGGACATTTTTGTTACCGACTGTATATATATATATATATATAAATGTATGTGTGTGTTTCTCTTGTGCTTCTCGTAAAGTCTCTATTGATATTGATGAAAGTTTGGGGTTAAGGATTTTTTGATGCGAAAAATTGATTGGCCTTATTCTCATCGTCAGGAAAATTTGCGTTCGCTGCTAACCCTTCATCAGCATTTGGAAAATACAGCAGAAATTGAGTTTACTCCTAAATATATCTAACGATTTTGATAAAAGTGTGGAATTTCTCTTATCCTCGTTTTCAGGAAAATCCCTATTTGCTGTCAATGCTTTATCCACTGGAGACAAAATATGCTAGAAATTGGATTTACAAGAGAATGCATATAACTATTTTGATGAAAATTCGGGTTTAAGGGGTTTTTAGGAAGTAAAATCAGTTGGGCATATCCTCATCTTCAGGAAAATTTCCGTTCTCTGTTAACCTTTCTGCCGTCGATTGCAAAGTATTACAGAAGTTGGATGTATTCGTAAATGGATATAACGATTTTTATGAAAGTTTGTGGTAAAACATCAATTAGACTTCTCTTCATTTTCAGAAAAAATTGCATTAGGTGTTAACCCTCTATCCACCAGTTACAAAATGTAGTATAAATTATGGTTTATGTAGAAATATATAATGATTTTGATAAAAATGTAGCATTTAATATTTTTTGAGATGAGAAACCCATCTGACTTATATCCTAAAATAAACGTTCACGTGTTAATCCTTACTCCCCTTATTGAAAAATATAGCAGAGATTTGGTTTACTTAGAAAATGCTTGAATGATTGGTAAAAATTTAGACTTTTGGAATTTACAATTCAGTCATAATTGTCCGTGTTTCAAAAATACCAGTGTTTATCAGAAATCCACGATTCACCCTAGAAAAAATGGTTTGTTTTCTTTAGAACAAACATTGTTTTCTTCAAAAGTATGACATTTATATGATTTCAAATAATGACATTTCGATCGATTCTCTCTTTCGTTATCGAATCTCTCTTTCTCATCTTTAGGATAATTAGTGTTCACTGATAATTGGCACTCCAGCCGCGAAAAATACACAGAAACGAGATTTTTTTTAAACCACTGGAGCAATTTAAAGAAAATTACGGTTAGAGGCCTTTTTTTGATATGAAAATCTGATTTCACTTATTTTATTCTTCATTTATATAAACAGTCACGGTGATAATTCGGTTGGAATTTTTTTTATATCCAGAAAAAATAGCTTTCACTGGTATCTCGCGCTCCGTCTGAGGCAAATAGATACTAAGAAATATATTTCTGAAAGAAAATAAATACCTGTACTTACACAACGAATGATTTTTACAATGTGACCGAATGAGCCCTGTCATCCAGGTACTATAACTTAAACGCAGCATGTTTCATTAACCCATTCCGACCGAAAGCGTACAATTGTACGGGTTAGACATCAACGACATCCACTCACATTTATGCATCTGGAACAGTCGTATGTAATAAAATCAGGGGAAAAAAAAAGATCGAGCTAATTAGCAGAAAGTGTAAAGTACAATTTTGAAACAACAAATGTTGGTTATAGTCCATATTATTCTATCAGTTTGCAAGAACAGAAGAATGTAATGCTTTAAGGTAAAAATGTTCCGGGTAAGAGAAAATGTTATTTTCTCTTACACATATATGACTTTAAAAAAAAAAGCATTCTTTTGGCTTTAATTTTTCGAAATTAATTATTTTTGCATAAGTGTCTTTTTAAGGTCTATTGAATCCAAAGTGGTTGAATTCTCCGTGTGTATTTGCGAATCAGTGGTCAGCCTAACTCGTTAATTATGCGAACGTCCAAACACAATATTTAAATTTCTATCATAAGGGGATATTTCTCTAAAATTTTTATTGAAATCGAATAAATTGGGCTATGTGTGTGCAAGGATATACAAAAAATCTTAAAGTAAGAATATACTAAATTCGAAGCCGGAATTACTCGCTGATACACATTAACATCTCTCTATTGCATCAAACGAAGCGAAATTAATTGTTATTTACGTAAAAGAATGTTTCACATAAAATATAGTATAAAAAACAACTTTTTTTTTTTTTTTTTTTTTCTACAGTTCACATGAAATAAACTTGATATATTAGAGCTATAAATTGAAATTGGTTGAAGTTCATTTCAGGCTATGTTATAAATTTTTATGATGTGATAAATTTAATTCCAGCATTTGTTTAGTGGGTATTAAATTTACGAACAATGTACAGAGATACTAAAAATTTGTCGAATAAGATTAACTTTTGGTGTGGATAAAAGTTTAATTAAAAATGCAAATAAATATATATTTTTTTTTATTTAACACTATTTTTGAATGTTGTGTAAACGTCAATATTTATAGGAGAGGATAAGGGCGGTACAACCACCTGCCCCACAGAAACGGATATCAAACAAAACTGTTTCTACAACTATTTTGAACTGTTTTTGACAAAAGTTGAAAATGTTCAAACAGGGTACATATACTTATAGTCTAACTTAACCCTTTATCTTCCGACGGCCCTTTAATGTACCATTAGTTTAAAGCGCGTATAAAAACGAATTTAATAGAATGAATCGAAATGTCAAAGGTATTTATAAGAATAGAAAGTATATGCCTGATTTTAATCTCAATACAAGGCACTAAAAGGTTTGTGTAGACGTTTCAGTTCCAGAAAGGAATTTATAGAGTGCTTTCGCTGTTTTTGCTTGGCATTTTTCAAGATCATCACGGGTGTTATAATCAACTCTTTATATTAATTACTTCAAAAATCTCCTACCAATCTTAAAAAAAAAAAGAAAAAAGTAAAGTAAAAAGTAAATATTATTTTTCACCTTTTTAGTCGAATAAATAGGTTTTCTGATCTATATATAGCAGTGGTATGCTAAATTACCACCTCACAAAATCCACATTAATTACTATGAGGATATGATTTGCATATTTTTTATTGCTGAGGTGATATGCATAATTTTTTATGCTGTCGATGTTCTTGCTTGATATTTTTCAAGATCTTCACATATAATTAACTCCTATATTAATTCAAGAATCTTCCACCACTCTTAGAAAAAGAAGAAAAAAATAGAAAAGAAAAGGGCGTGAAAAAAAAAAAAAAAAAAAAAAAAAAAAAATAGAAATAGAAATTAAAAAAAGAAATAAAAAGCGCGTGTGCGAAATTAAATAAAAAATAAAATAAGACTTATAAATGGACAATATTTAAGCTCATGCACTCAGTTCAATGATATAATGAGAAAAAATGACGACATTAGTCTAATGAGATTATCTTTTTTTTTTTTTTTTTTTTTTTTTTTTTTATTCAATTATATTTTCGATAAATTTTCGGTTTCGATAAATGTCCAACTATCGTAAAACTGGTATCGTAAAAATCCGTAGATTGAGACTAATAGTCCTCCGTCTTAAAAAAAAAAAAAAAAAAAAAAAAAAACGATTTTTATGAAATTCTGGCATAAGCAGAATTTAGTTTAGTACGGAAGACTAACAGGTTTTTTTTTATTATTATTATAACATCGCTTTCAAATTATTCAATTATATTTTCGATAAATTTTCGATTTTGACTAATGTCCAGCTATCGCAAAAGTGGTACCGTAAAAATCCGTAGATTAAGACTAATAGTCCTCCGTCCTAAAAATAAGAAACATAAAAAGTAAATATTATTTTTCCCTTTTTTAAGGTCGGATAAGTATATTTTCTACCTTCTATATAACAGTGATACACTAAATTACCACCTCGCAAAATCCACATTAATTACTATGATGAGGTGATATGTATAATTTTTATTACATATATCTTTAAATAATAATCTTAAATAACTAAAAATATATGTTTCAGATACAATTTTTGTCTGATTCGTAATGCAGTAGATAAAGTGTTAAACGGCAATCATATATGTATATTAATGTAGCATAAGAGAAAGTATTGTGAGTGCTCTGCTTGATTATTATTACTATTATTTATCTTTAGCTACCAAAATTTTATCCTTTTGCGAATTTAGCGATCAATCTTTAAAACTGATATTTGGGATCGGCGTTTTGAAGATTTTGCGATTTTTATATTGGTTTTCAGACAGGAAACAAACAGTATAACTTTGGACTCCAGAGTGTGTCATTTTAGATTTAAAAAAAAAAATCATACGACTTTTTCATCATCTAAAAGAATTATTGTGGTATTAGTTCATATACATTCAAAAAAAAAAAAAAAAAAAAAAAAAAAAAAGATAATTTTCCTTGATTTTTAATAATTTTTTACAAAAACCCAATTGGCGTTTAACATAGGAAATATTTGTCTTGCATCCACGAACGGCGAGTGACATCATCATTTCGCTCGCGTATTTCTTTCTATCTTTTCCTTGGCGAAAAATGTCTGATCTACTTCAGCATCAAAATTAAAAAAATAAAAATAAAAATATACAGACACGACATTATTTCATTATTTAAAACATGAAAATATGACATTGACAGATTTTAATTTAGTGCCAGAGGCCTACTGCTAAACTTGTTAATATCGTCAAATTCTTCTTTAGTTAATTCGTGACGATCTAAATTCCATGATAAAGTTTTCATTAAATCAAACCAATGTGTTTCAGCTGCAGATATTGTAACAAATAACGTTGGAAGTCCAAACTGTCTTATAGCCGCAAAACAACGTTTTTTCTCTTTTTCCCAATGAGGGGGAGGTGTGCCTTGGGGGGGACTAATGTCAAAGGTGTGCCTTGGGGGGGACTTATGTCAAAATTGTACCTTGGGGGGGGACTCATGTCAAAGTTGTACCTTGGGGGGGACTCATGTCAAAGTTGGGCCTGGGGGGGGACTCATGTCAAAGTTGGGCCTTCGGGGGGACTCATGTCAAAGTTGTACCTTGGGGGGGACTCATGTCAAAGTTGGGCCTGGGGGGGGGACTCATGTCAAAGTTGTGCCTTGGGGGGACTTCATTCAATAAATCCCCATTCAATAAACCGACTGAAATAGGCCCTTAGCACTATTAAGAGTGTATTATAAAAATTCGACAACACTGTACCGACTGAAATAGGGGTACCTTGGGGGAGACTCATGTCAAAGTTGGGCCTGGGGGGGGGACTCATGTCAAAGTTGGGCCTTGTGGGGACTTCATTCAATAAATCCCCATTCAATAAACCGACTGAAATAGGCCCTTAGCACTAATTAAATGTGTATTATAAAAATTCGACAACGCTGTACCGACTGAAATAGGGGTACCTTGGGGGGGACTCACGTCACAGTTGGGCCTGGGGGGGACTCATGTCAAAGTTGTGCCTTGGGGGGACTTCATTCAATAAATCCCCATTCAATAAACCGACTGAAATAGGCCTCTAGCACTAATTAAGATTGTATTATAAAAATTCGACAACGCTGTACCGACTGAAATAGGGGTACCTTGGGGGGGACTCATGTCAAAGTTGTGCCTTGGGGGGACTTCATTCAATAAATCCCCATTCAATAAACCGACTGAAATAGGCCTCTAGCACTAATTAAGAGTGTATTATAAAAATTCGACAACTGTACCGACTGAAATAGGCCTCTAGCACTAAAAAAAGAAACATTGCTGCACCATCTAAATCAAAACAAATATAGTAGAATATATTCAATATACTTAAACCAATTTTTGAAACTGAATGTTATGAAATTATGGCAACCAAGTCTTATTAAGGTAACTTAATTATTACATAGAATCAAAATTTGAATCTTTTAAGAAATTAATTGTACTATTTTGCATGACATGTACAGCTTGTTATATGCTGTATTTTTTTTTCCTTATACTTAATATTTTGTAAAACATAATTTAATATCTATACCAATAACTTCAAATAATACGTTAATTAAAATTACGCATTAATTATTATTTTGAGAAATCCTTAAAATTAAAGTATTTTATTTTACAATATATGTATGCTGGTATAAAATAGATTGGTGTATTTATAATTTTTAATTAAAACGCCTTTCAATCATTTTCTACATAAAAATAGGTGAATTTAGTTTAACAAGAGATCAAATAACATAAAATGGGGTCAAATCTCTCCGACACAGTATCATAAGAAAATAGATATGTCTTTTCAATTCGTCACATGAATATTACATTTATTTCATATAAATATGCAACATACAGATTGAATGTTATATTCATATATACTTTTATAAAATACAGCTGTAATTCTACTAGATTTTATTAAAACCGCACAAGTCAAAAATTTAATTTAAAAAGATTTTGTTGAAATATATATATATTACTTTCTTCTATATTCAACAGAAGAAAGTGTTGGTTTTTTAAAAAATAAAACTCTACCTCTGGTTTTCAATAAACATTTGACCAGTTTTAGAAAAAGTCTGTCTGTCTGTGTCGTGACAAAATTTTGTGGCTACTGTATCTCAGAAACTATTGTACAAAATTCCATATAAATTTACATGTGTTTGTTTCACATGATTTAAATTAGTATATATAAATTTTTGTTGAAATTGCTCAATAGGTGGCGTTGTTATACTGAGATTTCTTCCATTTAATGAAAAGTTATATCTCAGATTTTATTGCGTATAATCGAATATTTATACACACAATCGAACAAACTTTGACAGCTTTTATAGCATATAAATGCACCAAACTTGATATGTGAGATACCATTATGAAAGCAAATGCTGACTTAATTTGAGTGCATATAGTCCGACAAGTGGAGTTGCTATTACTCACTGTGATTTTTTACATGGCTACATCTGAACATTTGTTAATTAAAAATGCACCAAACTCCAAATGTAAAATCTTTATTTTGAGAAACTATGCTAAACATTTTTGTGCCTGTTATAAAAGAGGCGTTATAGAATGTTATAGAAGAAAGTAGTGTGAGGGCCACAATATACTACTTTAAAGTTTATGAGTAAAGTTTATGAGTAAATAGCAGTTTAAAATATTTTATCCTTTCGAAATTCGCAGTTTTATCTTACACGAAAAGAATTTACGGCCGTATTCACAATTAAGGTTGCTCACACCCTCTTATGACTTCCCCGTCTCAAGTCGCTAAATCTAATATAAGTCTATGGCGAAATTTGTTTGTAGAATTGCTCATGACCTAATTGGTATTTTTAAATGCCGTTCTCACGTTCAGAAAGTTTCACAACCGTTAAATGAGTATCCTCTTTCCAAAAATTGATTTTTTTAATTTTAATATTTCATTTTACAGCTGAAAAATGAGAAAAATGAATTTAATGAAAATTCGCTTCTTAAAATTCAATTTTTTTTTTTTTTTTTTTAAATAAATTTTTGGAAAATGAGTACTTATTCAATGGTGGCGTATTTTCAGAATATGAAAACGAAATTTTAAAATAACAATTGGGTAACCTGTAATTTTTCAAACAAATTTAGCCATAGAATAATATGGATGACCTTGACGATGCGTGATATAACCTTTCAACTCCCAGTTTAACGCAAAAACTTGAAAATCATTTAAAGTCGAGGTACAGCTATCCAATAAAATTTGGCACGCTGCTTCTGCCACCTAGCGTAGAAGATTTCATATAATCTTTGATTGGTTATTTTCTACTAAAAAATCTGAAAGTAACAATGCCGCTGGGTGGCAGAAGCAACACGTGAAATTTCGCTGAAAATTTTCAACTTGACTTTATACACTTTTCAAGTTTTCGTGTTCAACTGGGTGTTGAAGTTATTAGTGAATACAGCCGTTAGAGATGCCATTTAGGAAAAGTAAAACTCCCTACCTCCCTTTATAATTTTTTCTTTTTCCATTAGCATTTATCTTTTTAAGAATAATTTTAATCATTCTATATAAGTAACTATACGAGTATATCAATAGGTACTTCTCTAGAGAAAGTGTGACTGTGTTAAAAATAGTTCAGAATATTTTCCACGGCGATGCCGTTATAAAAATCTTTACTGTCTCATTAACGACTGGAAATGGAACAAAAAATCATTCCCTACGACAAATTAATTTTAAAAAATTCGAATTTAATTTATTAATGCATTTTTTAATTTAATAATGTTCTTTTTTCCTTATTATTACGTCGATATTTTAGTTTATTATTATTACGCAAACAGATTGGAACATTCAAAATCTTGCTTTAATAATGTGGGTGAAAAATTAATACTAGAAAATCATTTTACGAATACATGAATTTTATATCCAACAAATTTTGTACGGATCCGCTTTCTTCTAACGACTCTTTCCCCAGTTTAACCCGTTAGTAGTCGCTAGTTAGTCGATTTGCCGCCCATCCTTCAGTGTTGCCAGATTTTTTTATGCAATAGTCACCAAAAATTTTTAGAAGTAACATTTGATATACATAAAACGCGAATAAAATCGAAAGAACGTCAATCACACCACTTCTTAAAATTATTGGTGAGAGTTAAATAAAAAGTCCGCTGGCGCTGTCTATAGCGACTACTAACGGGTTAAACAAACAATAAAATTCTTATTTTATCACATATATTACCATATAAAATTAATGGTATAAAAAAGTAAGGATTGTACGCACCTTGTCCAATGAAACAATTTTGCTTTCTGCAGCAAAAATGCCAAATGTAACTTCTGGATCAGCAATAACAAGTACCAGTTTCAGGCCCTGGTCATTTTCCCCTTTGCTTTTAAAGTTTTATTAAATTTGAATTCTTTGTCCGATTTGTTTCAATTCACGAATGTTTCTATCCCTGCTTCATACGTAGGAAAGCGATAAATTTCCTTTATTTTCATATTTTGAAAATACAGAGAAACCTCTCTTAAAAGGCACCTATATTCAAGAGTTATCTCTATTTAAAGCAACTTATTTCCTGCTATAAAATTTCCCCTAAACAATTAAATATTAATTTATTCCCATGATAGGTCCATATACATTTGAAAGCTCTTCTTGAGGACCAAATTTCGTGGGAGAAAACTATTTTATTTTTCCATTGGCTTTAACTGACCATTATTCAGCTTTGCTCAGGAACTTTTTTATTCAATATCAACCACTAACTTTTAATTGCAACGGTTGCCTAATCACTTCGAAGATTAATGGCCTAATGTGTATATCAAATATCACTCCTCAAAATTGTAGGTGATTATTGAATAAAAAAAGTCCCTAAATTTGGCAACACTGCCATTACTATCTACCACTTGATCTACCATGTAACCGAAGTTAATCTCCATGTGTATAACAATAATCTACTATGTGCAGAAAAAAGGATCAAGTGATAAGACTCCTCCTTTTTAAAGCGTACACTTAGGTTGAAAAGATTAAAATTAGAAATTTTTTTAATATAACATTATTTAGCTAATATATTTAAATGCAATTATGTTTTCTAAACAGATGATATTGGTTTCAAACTTCAAAATAAAATACACTTGTGTTTGAGAAAATGGCAACACCATGAAGGGATTATGCAAATTGAATCAAACTTACAGGAAATGTAAAGTGAGGTAAGGCATGCAAATGATTAGAATTACAAAATGATTGCGAATGTGTGGAATGAGAACAGACTCATTGTCATTCGTTTGTTCCAGGTATATAAAGGACTGTAAAGGCGTGTTAAAATCTGTTTATCGTCCACTATCTGCAGTAAACGTTTTATTGGTGGTCAATAAGCCTCGTCAAAAGCGGAGGATACCATACCAACAAATAACGGAGTTCGTGCGAGGCTGAATCGTTGGTACGTGAGAAGGTGGAATTTCGTATCGAGAAATAACAGCCCGTACGTAGTGTAATGCCATAACAGAGATGCCTTTTGGAAGAAATGGACAGAGGAGAACCAAACAAGCTGAAAACCTGGCAGTGGAGCACGCAATAGAGCGATGGCATCAGGCGACAAACATCTCATCCGTATGGCTGTGACGGACCGTACAGCGTCTTCTCGTGTGTTAGCACAACGTTGGAGCACGGGTAGAGGTGTTTTGTTATCTAGCTCCACGGTTCGTCGCCGTTTGCTGCAGCATGAACTGCGTGCAAGGGTTCCTCTACGCAGGATTCTCCTCTCGCTAAATCACAGACGCATCCGACTTCAATGGGCTCAGCTGTGTGTTATCTAGCGTCATACTGCACAAACGCCTAGTATCATGGTGTGGGGAGCAATTGGGTATAATTGTCGATCCCATCTAGTACACATTACGGGCAACCTCAACAGTGATCGCTACATAAGGGAAATTTTGGAGCCAGGGGTCCATCGCATTCTTCGACGCATTTCGTGTGCTGTATTTCAGCAGGATAATGCCCGTGCAGATGTTTCTCTTACTGCACAAAACTTCTTCAGTGCACAACAGGTTTCGCTTCTTCCATGGCCTGCCTATTCCCCGGATATGTCGCCCTTCGAGCATGTCTGGGATTTCATTGGTTGGCGACTCTTTCAAACAACTGGTGAGGCGATCAGTAAGATCGAACTTTGGCGTCAAGTCGAAGCCATCTGGAATGTCATTTCCCAAGATTACATTCAGAATCTGTATGATTCAATGCCACGATGTGAACAGGCTCTCATCGTTCACCGTGGCGGACACACAAAGTACTCATTTCATACGTTCTGTTTTCTTTTTTTCTTTTTTTTTTCTTTTTTTTTTTCTTTTTTACTTTCTTCTATATTCAATAGAAGAAAGTATTATGGATTCGTAAATATGTTCGACCTCGGGTTTTTGATGGATTTACACGTTTTGAGAGTTGTAGAACACGATTTGACCATTTTGAGAAAATGTCTGTCTGTGTGTCTGTCAGTCTGTGTGTGTGACAAAATTTTGTGGCAACCGTATCTCAGGAACTACTGCAGAGAATTTCATGACATAAATTAGTGCCTATCAACTTTTGGTAAAAATTGTTTTACAGGTTGCGTTGCCATCCCGCTTTTTCTAAATTTTTAACATGGTGATATAGGACAAAATGTGCAAAATGTTGTATAAATGTGCATAAAGAGAATTATTTTTTAATAATCATTATGAAATTTACAAGAATTATTTATAATAGAGATAGTCAACTGGGGAAAAAAATTGTATGTGTAGCTCGCCCCCCCCCCTGGGGGGGGCAGTCCCCCCTCGAGGGGAGTAAATTTTCAAGATGGGTATCATTCGAAAGGTCTCGTCAATACCTTTAAAACGAATGGTTGAACTATAAATCTGTGAAAATTTAAAACAAAGTTATCGAATTTTTTTTACTTTTAACGAAAAAAAATTGTATTTTTTTTTTCTTTTTTTTTTTTTTTTTTAACGAAATTTAACCAAAGTTGGTATTTAGTTGGCCCCTGACATAAACTGGTGATGATTAGATTGAGGGATCAAAATGTACATAATGAGAATTATTCTTAACCTGTGACTGTAAAATTAATATGAATTATTGATAATAGTAGTAGTTAATTAGTAAAAAAAATTTGTGCATGTGGGGTCATCACTTCCCCCCCTTGGGGGGAAGTACCCCCGGGGGTGTAAATATTCAAGATGGGTATATTTCGAAAGGTCTCGTCAATACCTTTAAAACAAATGGTTGAACTATAAATATATGATAATTTAAAACAAAGTTATCGATTTTTTTTTTTTTTTTTTTTTTTTTTTTTTTTTTTACTTTTAACAAAAAGAAACTTGGAAAAAAATCTTACTTTTTTTTTTTGTTGTTGTTATTGAGTGAATTTGTATAGGAAAATATAGAAGAAAGTCTTGTGGTGGCCACAACATACTAGTTTTTTGTACATTTGATCGTTTATTTGTACCACTATCAGTAATATGTGGAATAAATTTTATTAATTTCTGACAATTGTTTCATGGTGTTGCAATTTTCTCAAACATGAGTGTAATTAATCCCAACTAGGAATTAAAAATAAAAGCTAAAATTAGCATTTCCTTTAAGAAACTTTACTGGAAATTACTACTGTAATGAAGTTCCTCTCTTAAAAAATGATTAGTTAAAGAAATTCTTAGAAAAAAAAATATTTCGAAAAACTTTTACTATTTAAAAATATTAATGTCAATGATTATTACAAACAGGATAGAAAAATAAAATTTTAAACAATTTTCTGATACTATTTTCTTAAATGATTTTCTGAACGACTTCTATTAAAGACCACCTCAGTCAAAGACCAATTATCTATGGCATGGCGGGTTAATCTGTATACTGTTTGATTGTGAATTTGATATTTTGGTTTATTTGATGGTCTCTTTGAGAGTTTTGATTTGACTGTGGTCATTTATTATTTAAGTCAAGATTTAAGTCAAGATCAACGTCATCCATAATAGTTAAAAACCGTTTTTCGCAAAATGAGAATTCCAAATACAAAAACATAAAAAATTCGAGCGATATTCATAATTATTTTATTAAAAGCATCGAATAAATCTGTTTAAACCAACGTCTTTCGATTATAGTATTTTGCATGACTCGAAAACTATTCCTGTTTTGATGGATTGTTTATATATTAATTTTCATTCTAATTTCAACATGCTTAATATACTGCCCTAACAGTAAGTTTGCTTTAAAAAAGTTTGTTTTTATAGTTTAAAAACATATCTAATCAGATTTAGGCTTGGGAAATCACATTTAATAAATGAAACAAATTACACAATTTAATTACGTAATTTAATTTATAGAACATACACAATACACATACAAACACATACGCACGCACACACACACACACACACACATATATATATATGTATATGCTGTGATGACCGCCCCCCCCCCCCCTTTCTTCACGGAATCTTCGTATCGGGATCTCAAGGTCTTGACTGACAGCAGAGTTACGGTGTCTGCCTTAGTGAAAGGATTTGGATGCTGACTTGCTCTGAGTATATTACCGACACCATTGATCCCAATTTCACGCTGTCTTTTGATGATTCCGATGTCCAGCGAACTGATCAAGGAGGGACCGACATGGTGGTTCCAAGCTAGCGGTCAAGCGACTGGCCGGCAAGAGTTCCTAGGTGTGGTCTGGAATCCTGGGAACCTATTAGGTGTCTGAATACTTCAGGGGTGTTGATCCCCCTCTATCGAGACTAGGAGCGGAGGAGAACAGGAGAGATGATCGCTAGATTTGAGAGAAGACGGATGATCTCTAGACTTGAGAGGATGTGTAGATCTGAAAAAGGCAGGGAGCCTAAAATGAACATTTAATTTATTAGTTTTGATCAGCCATGATGCCTATTACGTATTACTCTACCTTTTTCATAATGTATATAGTGTAAATATTTTTCTAATTAAACTAGAGATGGAAATCAAATGGCTCTCTTTATTCCTGCCTAACCATTAGATTTTTACTTCTTAGCTGTTTGAATGTGACGCTACCACTATATATATATATATATATATATACACACACAGTCGGTAACAAAAGTGTCCGAACACTAGCAAAAATTCCTATGTAAAAAAAGTACACTTCGTACGGTTTTGTTAAATAAATCCTTATCGAATTATCTTCTTACACTGACTAAGAACAGGATTCGACAAGGATTTATTTAACAAAACTGTATTAAGTGTACTTTTTTTATATAGGAATTTTTGCTAGTGATAGGACACTTTTGTTACCGACTGTATATATATATACATAAATATATATGTATAGATTAAAAATTTCTCGATATCAAAAGACAAAGGCTAATAAAGGCGTGTAGTTTTTCTTTCAAAAAGTGGAGAAATCACCTTTGCAAACGTAAAATTAAAAACTTTATGTATTTAAAATATTGAGTTTATATTCAAAAATCAGTTTACAGGTATTGTATTCATGTATTTAAACATAGTGCATGCTTCATACGTACAGCAAGCTTGACAAGCACAAATTTGAATGCATGATCTTTATTTGTATTAAACTTTCATGCGTGAAACATGAAGTTTGACGCAAACTCTTTGTGCTATTTGGAGGACCCTTATTTTATGGTTCTACTCTATTTTTCATTCCTTATTCATCCTTTAATCTTATGAACAAATAGATGTTTAATATACCATAATCGTTTGCTGATCTAAGCCGAAAATTACGCTAGATACGAGAACAGTTCTGCAACTGCACAAATATTTAAAAGTGAAAAACTACTTAAAACACTGTTATAAATATTGAAATTAGACTATAGTCATTTTTTTTTAAAATCAATTTTAGGTTTTTTAATGTTATAATATATACACAGTTGTTTGTCAATAGTTAGCATAACTGAAATTTTAGAGGATCATTCTAAAATAAATTCCAAAAAGGGGGAATTATATGATAGCTTTTTTATCTGTTGGCTGAATGGTTAGCACTGGGGCCTGTTACCAGGTGCAGGGTTCGAATCCCAGTTCAGGCATGAATGCTCATAGTTGTTTGGAAATTAACTTTATACAGTAGATCCTTATCTAATTAGCCCTAGTGGGCAAAATATTGCAGAAATCAACTAATTTCAAAGAGAGTTTTAGTTATTACAAATTTTATTCTTTTTTTGTGTGTGTGTGCTATTCAAAGACAAGATACAATTTGAGTCGAAAATACGAATTTGCGCTTTCTTACTTTCTTTTTTTCTTTCAAAATTGGATATTTTATGATAATAAAGAAAATAAAATCCATTCTGGAAGATTTTCACGCCTGTTAATTAAAACAGTGTCAGATTTATCTGTTTCTCTAACAGCTTTTATGTGCATAAACTTTTTTAAAAACTTTAATATTCTATGAACTAATCTATATGACAAAATCAAATTGATTAACACGTTAATCGCCACGATAATATCAGAAAAATTTTCACATGGGCCATGGTAACTTTATTAGACAATTTAGTTAAAAATGCGTGTTAAAAATGCGTCAGACACATATGACTGACATGGCGATTAACGTGTTAAAACGAGCTTAAACAATTTATATTCCTGAGTTTGAAAATATTTTTTTTAAACTACGTAAAATGCATAAATTAATTTTGTCTAAATAAGAAACGTCTTTTTTTTTACATTGATTAGTAACAGCTTAGTTTTAGAAGTTGTACATCAAATTTTGAATTGACGATACATCAAAATTAAGGGGTGATAAACTGGAAAAAGGGATGATGTGTTGATTATTTATAGTTTTACCTTGCGTTGATCTGCTATTTGAAATGCTTTCCAACCTTTATGCAAAAGAGATCAAATATTAAATAACAACTTTGGATTTCATGACAAATTTAGGATTTCTTTTTTTCCTTTTTTTTTTTTTACTTATTTAAGAGGACTTGGCACTATAGAAGTAGGTTTAATATAAAAGCTTATATTTCCATTTAATAATTTTAAAAGGAACTATATTAGGTTTGATTAATAAACTATGTATTCAAGCAACAATTTTTATGGTTTTTGATACATTTTTTACAAATTTCAAATGAAATTTTATTTTTCCGACTGAGTGAAAATAGTGCCTGGACCGGGAGTCGAGTCCCGGATCTTTGACTTACAAGGCCAAGGCTCTACCAATTGAGCTATCGAGGCCGACAACCGGTTGGCATTACTCACTCAGACAACCTTTAGGCAGAAACATCTGGTCTATCATGTAGATAGCTCGACACAAATAAGCCGCAGGTAATAGAAAACACCATTAAACAATGGGAGAAAGAAATACACTTTTTATTAAAATCACACAGTCAACTGATTGGAAGATTTTTTTTTCTTCCAATCAGTTGATTGTGTGATTTAAAAAAAAAAAAAAATTGTATTCAAATTTTTAAACTAAGTTTTTCCAGTTTTCATTTTTTGAAGAATTTATGATCTTCAAAATGTTCTACAGATATTTAAAAGAAGACTTAAATATATATATATATAATTTGATTTATTTATATTTGGATGTGTAAAAGAACGTACTTAAAAGAATTAGGGATGGATTTCGTAATATCTTTAAAAGTAAAAATATTAAAAATAGAAAACGTAACAAAACTCATTTATTTTTTCAATTTTTTACATCGACATGAACTTTTTAATATTTTTCTTAAAAACTAATTGATAAATTTCAAAATCTATCTCTAATTTTTTTAAGTAGGTTCTATTATACATCCAAAAAAATATTAAGTCTTTTCTTAAATATCTGTAGAAGTTTAAGCATTTAAATAAAAACGAATTCCTGAAAAAGTGTAAACTGAGAAAACACAATGTAAAGATTTCAAATGTGTAAAAATTGTATCAAAAACCATAAAAAGTGTTGCCTGAATATATATTTTATTCAACAAACTTCATATAGTTCAATTTTCAAATATTAAATGGAAATATAAGCTTTAATACCAAGATTTAGTGGTACCAAGTCAAAGGTGCAAAGTCCCCTTAAAGGAAAGCTATTAATTATAGCTAAACTTGTTAACATGCGGCATGCAATATTAAATGCAGTGAAACCCCGATCTATCGTTCCCGCATCCATCGTTTTCCCGCATTGATCTTTTTTTTTTCCAATGGTCCCGGCATAAATTGTATTTAAATAATGTTAACGAAACCCGCATGTATCGTGCTTTAAAAAGTCATTTTCCCGCATTCATCGTTGTAAAATTTTCTCCTGACCTTGTAAATATTTTCTTCTGGAGAGGTTCCATATGGCATAGATCGGTTCCATATGGCATACAAACTGGGATTATTTCTTTCATTCTAAAATAACTCTTTTTCCCAAAATTGTGATGCCATGTCTCCGGATCATCTATTCATTTTGTAATTTCAGCATGGTAAGAAATAACCTCTTTAGTAATACAGAAAATTATTTCGTGCAATGCGGTTACGAGCGGAAAGATGATGAAGAATATCAGACACAAGTGCAAGAAAATGATGATGATAATGATATTGATAATGCAGATGAAGAGTGGTTGTGTGTAGCACAACCACTGATACAAAATTTAGTGATGCGTCTAATACAAAATTTAGTGATAATATTTGCATTAATCAAGACGTTGCGACATGCGGTAACCTAAAGCATAAAAGAAATGTGAGATTTCAAAAAATGGAAATAATGGCGGAGAAACAGAGGATAATTTTCTCGCCGATGACTCAATTCTTGCGTTCAAAAAGGGCACGGACTTTTATACACTCATGGACAAAAAAATTAGCGCACCAAGAAATAATTGCGGGTTTCGTAACGAAACTTGGCATGAATGTACATGTCGGGGAGATATGCAAATGATTAGAAATTCAGCGTGATTGCGCATTACGTATAGCCGGTAGAGGGCGTTTATTGTAGTTCTCTGTGGAGTATAAAAAAGGTAACCAAAGCTTATTTGAGTGTGCTGACTCGTTTACAAAAGAAGATCTGAGGTAGACATGCCATTACGTTGTTTTCGATGACAATATGAGCAGCTGTCGCAGTTTGAGAGGGGGAGAATCATCGGCATGATGGAAGCTGGGTGGTCAGCTAGGCTAGTAGCTCGTCAATTAGGCCGCTCTGATTGTATTGTGAGGAGGTGTTGGGACCAGTGGACCCGAGAGATGTCATGTACACGAAGACCAGGCTCAGGACGCCCTCGACAGACCAGTCGTCGAGAAGACCGCCACATCGTAAGAAATGCACGCGTACAGCCAACTGCTTCATCGGCCGCCATCCAGGCAGAGGTAGCACCTTCACTAGGGGCCCCTGTGTCCTCTTGAACCATACGAAGGCGCCTGGCTGAAGGACATTTGGTATCGCGGCGACCATTACATGTGCCGCCAATAATACCCACCCCCTCTGCTCCGTTTGGAGTGGTGTCACACTCGACGGGGTTGGATAGCAACCGAGTGGAACCACGTCGTGCTTAGCGACGAATCCAGATTCAATTTGGGCAGGGATGACTAACATGTACGTGTGTAGAGGCAACGGGGAGAATACCTCAATTCTGCCTTTTATTTACAGTTGCACACTGCATCCACAGCTGGTGTGATGGTATGGGGTGCCAATTGCCTACAATACACGGTCACCCCTAGTATTGATCCATGGCACCATGACAGCTCAGCGGTATGTCCATAACATCCTGCAACCACATGTGTTGCCACTCATGCAACGGCTTCCAGGAGCCATTTTTCAACAAGACAATGCTCGGCCTCACACGGCAAGGCTGTCAAAAGACTGTCTCCGCACTGTTACTACCCTTCCTTGGCCTGCCCGATCCCCAGATTTGTCTCCAATCGAGCATATCTGGGATCACGTGGGACGGCGAGTTGGGCATCCCACGAGTTTGAACGAACTAGAGACAAGGTTACAGCAAATATGGAACGAAATGTTTCAAGACATCATACAGAACTTGTATGCCTCAATGCCCGATCGTATCGCATCGTGCATTCGCGCTAGAGGGGGTCCAACAGGGTATTAAATCCTCCGTTCTTTTGCCTTTTTCTGTGAAAAAAATTATCCTTTTTATTTGATTTTCTAATCATTTACTTATATCAAAGTAGAACACATGAAACTACAGAAGAGGACCAGAAAAACGTTGTAAACCTGGACAATTTCCTGTTTAATTTATAAAAGGAACAAAAAACCCAAAACATTGTTTTATTCGTGTTTTGACTTTAACCCGAATTCGTCGTTTTCCCTCTTTCATCATTTTTTTTTTTTCTTTTTTTTCACGCACTCCGTGAAAAACGATGGATCGAGATTCTACAGTACTAAAATTAAGTTATTTAATGTTACATATTTTACTGCTTAATGTGAATGATATTTTGCTTATTTAACTTCTATGACTTGAACTGAAAAATACTGTGTATTAAGTCAAAATATTATATAGAATTGAAGATATAAGAAAATTATAATCATTAAATCAAATTTTAAATATGCATTAATCTTATAGTTAGTGACCGATTAAAAACAGGAAACATCAAAAATAAACTTTTACAGTATCTATTTGTTAATTAAAAATAAAAATGTTTGTTCTTTCATGCATTAGCATAAACATTTTTTTTTTCTCTCTCATTAATCGTGCCCATCAAAATTTATGCTGATATCTTTGCTTTGAATACAATTCTTTGAAAGTGAAAGTAACTTCCCCACCTTTGTTAGGAATGAAAACAAGCAAAGTGATTGAAACATGTATTTTTTGTTTTATTTTTGAACTTTCTTTCACACACCTCGCTTTTATTCCATAATGGCACACTATGCATTGAAAGTAGGCCTTCATATCACTCAACGCTCGACTCCAATTAGATTAAACAATTTCTTGATTTGGCGCTATAATTGCTCTTTTTGGCGAAAAAAAGAAACACTGAAGAGGGAGAAAAATGTAGTCCAGTGGCTATCAACAGCGGATTTAAGAAATATTACATGGTTGATTAACTTTTTGACATTGAAAATGAAAATAAATATTGATTTAAAAGATACAAATAACTCTTAAATAGCGTGTGCTTTTTGGCGTAAAAGAATTTCCCCGGTAACTTTTCAAAAATTATGAAATTTCAAAAATATTTCTTTTTTTACTCTGTGAAAAAACTATTACTGAAAGTCTTCATTCATATTTAAAATAATGATTGGACTCATATTTAATATTTATATTAGTAATATAATACACTATACATTCTAATAAAATGTATTGGCATTTATATTAGACAGTTAAGGGAAATAATAAAAAAATAAGGTAAAACAATTTTGAAATAAAATTGATTCAAAAAATAAACAAAAGAAAACTATGCAAGACGCCTGAAGACCTAATTAGATCTATATGAAATCTAAAAATATATACTAGTATGTTGTGACCATTACAAAACTCTCTTGCATATTTTCCTATACAAATCATGCAGCACAAATTATTTTTTTTTTATCCATTATGAATGCAGAAGATTTTTCATATCAGAGGTGCATTACACTAAATGTCCAACGGAATTGAATTTTTACCTCGCAGATGACATCCTTCCCGTTCTCAAGGAAAATTGCAGTATAGCAGCGCCACCTATTGGCAGATATGTACCCAATTTAACCAGCATAATGTGTCATAATGGCCTTTTCATTTATCAAGTTTTCTTCGAATTTTACGTAATAGAACCTGAGATATAGACTTCTCTTAAATTACGGAAATCGCTGTAGAACAGCGCCACTTGTTGAGATACTGGCACCAAAGGTTAACATAAAGTAATTTATGTCAAAATGCATCCACATAAAAATTTATATGCAGTCCTGTGCAGAAGTTTCTGAAAAATATTCTTCCTTGGAATTGCAGAAATCGATATATAGCAGCGCCACCTGATGAGTGGTCGTCAGCAAAAGTTGACAGACGAAAACTTATGTCAAGGTGCACCTGCATATAAATTTATATGCAATTCTGTGCAGTAATTCTTGAGGTACAGTCGCTACAAAATTTTTATCTCACACACACAGGCAGGCAATTTCTAAAAATAGTCAAATCGTGTTCTGGATATCTCAAAATGTGTAAATCTATCAACAACCGGAAGCAGAATTTTTTTACGAATCCAATACTTCCTTCTATTGAATATAGAGGTAAGTAATAAGATGGATCAAGTGTTTTGTAAAAATGTTGAAGTTTTTGAAGTTTTTCCTATTTGTAAATAATAAAAAGACATACATCATATGTAGAATATTTAAATTGGGAATAGTTAAAGTTAAAATTTTAATAATAAATAAATAAATAAATAAAATGAAATAAATAATATTGGGGGAAAAGATTGTTATAATTTAGAATTTTTCTTGATAGGTAAATTATTACATTAAACGAAAAGTTTGTTAAAAAAATAAATAAATAAATAAATAAAATAAAGTTTCAACTGTTTTCCCTGTTTAAAATTATTTTCAGTTACTTTCACTAATAATTTGATCTTTAATTTTATTTGACCAAAAAAAAAAAAAAAAGAAGAAGAAAGAAAGGAAAAAAAAAACCCATAAAAGCAGAAAACTAATTAACTAAACTAGTTAATTAAACTAAACAAATAAATTAATTGACTAAATAAATAAATAAACTTGTTTTGAAAACAATTGTATTTTATAAGAATCAGGCTCTGTATTCTGAGACCAAGCGTCAGGCAATATCCAGCAACTGTCCGAAAGCTGTTTAAGCCAGATACGTACATATTCGTAAATGGGACCATACATGTTAAAAATATTTATTTACATGCTTAATATTAAAGATCAATTTCTAAAAAAAAAAAAAAAAAAAAAAAAAGAATTTAATTGGTTTTAAGATTGATGTTTACGTAACTAATGAGCATCCCCCCCCCCCTAACCTGATTGAAATAAATAACATGTTGGTTGCTTGGTTGGTGTCGTGGACAGAAAATAATTTTAAATGGGACCAAAGGTCCTATATACAGCATCTGCGATTTGAAGGCAATTTTCTTCATATAAGTCCGCCCACGGATTGTCACGTATTTGCTGCAACTGCGCCGGAACAGCGGGACAGTTGAAAAGATGTTTGGGGGTTAGTTCTATGTCTGGGCAGTTGTTGCAGAGGCAGTAAGTCCTTGTCCCGTCTTTATGGATCTTCATCCCCCTTAAGTATCCTGTCCGGAGTCATAAATAACATGTATATAAAGCTTAAGTTTTATGCTTTATATACATAAATAACATGTATATAAAGCATAAAACTTGGAATTTAAATTAAAAAAGCAGCAACTTTTATAACTTAATTATGTGTAGCTGCGATAATTCCAGAACTTTTTTTCAAAAAGTCTATAATAAGTTGAAATTATATGACACATAAGGAAAGATGTTACTAAGGAACAAAAATTATCTCTCTCAATTTGTGCTACACATTTACTATCTCAGAGACTGCCACAAGGTATCTTGTTTATTAAACTTCAGTTTTCCTTTTAATGTACAGAACAGTAATGTAATATGTGCATCTTCTTATCACTTATCAGTACACTTTTCATTTATTTATTTTTAGGAAAGAATGTGATTTTTATAAACAAGAACTTTTTATAAGCAAATTTTTATAAACAAACTTTGGCTCCCGGCGCAAATTATATTTTTCACAGCACATTTATTCGTCAAACATTTTTGCATATTAAATTTACTCAATTTATGGTTTTTGGAGCACGGATTATGATTTTCTGAACAAGTTCTATTAAATGATCACCTCTCCAAAAAGCCAATTTTTTTTAGCACGATAGATGCGATTTTAAAAAGATTTCTTTTTTCAAAATATGTTCAGAGAAAAGCATAGAGAGAAAAGATTGGGAATGCACATTACTTAATGTTGAAAAAACTGTCAGTGATTTTCTAGGATTAAAAATTTCTTTAAAATTTAAATTAGTAATATATATATATAAATATCTGCTTTATGACTATGCAGAACAATTTAGTATACATTTATTTCTATTCCCAATTAGCTGATATAAAAAATTCAACAATTCTGTGAAGAAATCATATAAAGCTTTAAATAGCAGAAAATAAACAATAAATATGACCTGGGCTAATTTCTCAAAATGGAGTATTGATTCAATTGAACAATTTCATTGTCAAAGTTACCTTATACAACTTTAATTTCGATGTTTTTTTTTTTTTTTTTTTTTTTTTTACTCATAATCAAGTTGATCATTAGCAAAAAAAATAAAAGGAAATAGTTTATAATGATATTACATAATATTTTTCATTCTAAAGAAAGGTATAGAACGTGTATCATTAGTATAAAAATGTGAGAACAAATACATTGCATTATAAGCTAAAGATATTTATCTTAATCACTTTCTTTTATTATGTTCCAAAGCACTTAACTTATAAGAAAAATTCATTTCACAACAACTATTGCTATTACAGAAATATTCACGTTTTAAAAGCTTATATGTTTCACTCTAAATAACTTCATGACTTTTCTTTTAGAAATGAAAAGTTAAAGAAAAGTCAATGTTCACCTCCAAGGTAAAAGAAAAGAACAGAAATATGATATATTCGTTTCGAAAGTTCTAATTCCGGTAGTGTTTGGAAGTAGCTGTAGGTACCAAGGCACAAATGACTAAAAAACTTAAATTCATGAATCCTTGAAACTGTCATTTAAAAAGCACATTTCTTAAAAGTAGACATTTAAGATTTTTTTACTGATTAGTTTACTAACTATGATAAGTTCAATGCCAAAAATTAGGACTAGAAATAAATATTCACAGTCTAAGAAAAGATCGAAAGGATATGGATACTTTCTTGTCTATGGAGCAATATTTAGATTCAGAAAAAGAAAATGCTTTGCTTTTCTATATAAACGATAAATTCATCATTTTCTATATTGAATTTGTATTTAATTAAAAATAATAACTAAAATGACAGAAAATTATAAACTTATATGGAGAACCCCATATAAGTTTATAATGAAACATATCATTTTACGAATTTCAGGCTCCCAAATTTAATTGTACGTTAAAGTTTATCACAAAATTGGATACCAGATGATTAAAAAATGTGAAAAACACCAATTTTTCTCATTTTTTCTCATTATTACTATTATGCAATTTACGATTTTTATAAATTTTGTATAATTTTGTGTGGTTAAAAATGATATAAATTGGCTTCGAGAAAACATTTTGCTCTACAGTCATTCTATTTATTTAAGCGCAGATTTAGTTTTTTAGATTCGCTGTTCTCAGAGTGTTTAATTTTATTCCTTTTATTTATTGATTGATCCGTTAGCTTATTTTGTAATAATTTGGAATTCTATCAATCGTCTATGATGAAAAAGATTACACACTTTGCTCAAATATCCTTAATAGGATTAACGTTGGAAGTTTATGATGACTTATAACCGAAAAACTTTGCTTAATCGATTTAAGTATTGTAAATATTTTGCACACAATAATGAATAAAATTAACTTCTGCTGCCTTACATTTATTTTTCATTGATTGTATATTGTGCAATCAAAAGTAAAATAAAATAAATGAAAATAATAATAATAATAGTTATCATTAATTGCCGCAGAAATATATGATAGCAATTATTAAATCGAATGGTTGTGTAGGTTTTCTCAAAACTCTATAGATATAAAAAATAATAATGCGTTAAGGGTTTATCCAAAATTTTAGAAAATCGTGCAAGTAACCAGAAATTAATAGAACATAAATATTTTAATAAAAATTAAACATATAATAAACTCACATATTACATGACAGAGACAGAACATAAAACATTTGGATTAATTGAATTTTTTTAAGTTCTATTTATTTATTTTTTCATGCACGTAATAACTCAGCAAAATAATTTTAGATTTTGAAGGAATTAACTTTTTATGTACAGTCGGTAACAAAAGTCTCCGAACACTAGCAAAAATTCCTATATAAAAAAAAAATACACTTAATGCAGTTTTGTTAAATAAATCCTTATCGAATCCTGTTTTTAGATCGACTAAGAACAGGATTCGACAAGGATATACTGAACAAAACTGTATTAAGTGTACATTTTGTATATAGGAATTTTTGCTAGTGGTCGGAGACTTTTGTTACCGACTGTACGCTAAGAAAAGTTTAGCTATATAAATATTTACACAATGTTAAAACGCCAACGTAATATATATATATATATATATATATACAGGCAAGTCACAAGTCTTGCCGCCTGCCTCCTTCTTCCTATCTTGTGTTTCTTGGGATGTTTTTTCATTAATTTTGATAAGTTTATGGTTTTAAGTTAAGATTTGTTGTTTTACTTTATTGATTCATTTGTTTTGCAGGCTGTTAATTGGTGAATCTGGTTTCTTTGCATTGGTGTATTTCGTCCACTGGTGATTTTTTTTTTGTCTTGTTGGTCATTGGTGTTTCAGTGATCTTGTATCTGTTTCTTGGCTTCTACTCTGCTTAATAGATCATCTTTATTATATATACAGTCGGTAACAAAAATGTCCGAACACTAGCAAAAATTCCTATGCAAAAAAAGTACACTTCATACGGTTTCGTTAAATAAATCCTTATCGAATCATGTTCTTACAATGACTAAAAACAGGATTCGATAAGGATTTATTTAACAAAACCGTATGAAGTGTACTTTTTTTACATAGAAATTTTTGCTAGTGTTCGGACACTTTTGTTACCGACTGTATATATATATATATATATATATATATATATATATATATATATGTATATATAAAAAATGCAATATTTCGGTTACGTTAAGCGTACCATCATCAGTGCGAAATGACAAGGCTGATTATTGCTCTTACATTCAGTTGGGGAAGCGAATTTCAGAGTCAGAGTAGCACCGAAGAGGAATTTAAGAAACTGAAAGTATCATTTAATAGGAAATTGGAATTTAGAAAGCTATGTAAATGGAAGGTGAAAATCAAGATTATGTGGATTTTATGTAATATTTCCAATAATAAGAGAGCGGTGGGAGAGGGGGGGGGGAAGGTGTTACAAAAAACTTGAAATTAATGACATTTTTATGATTTTTGTAAATTTGGAAAGTTTCTAGAAAATCGAATTCATGTAAATGTTTAGGCCAACAAATTATTTTAGCATAATTATAGTTAAAAGTATGATTATTCTCCCAGTAATGCTTAGCAATGGTCGATTTTGTTTATTTCTTGTTTCTGAATATAATCTATGTGCTCTTTAACACGGAACTTAAGTTTAGGTTTTATAGTATTCCTTGTTAATGTGTTAACAATCATATATTGGTCAAACAAAGCGTAAACTGAAGCATATGAAAGAAATTTTCTCAGTCTTTGAGTTTTAATTAATAACTTTTAATTACATACAGCATGGAGTTTTTTATTAAGCGTCTCTGTAATAGGATAATTAAATAGCTACCATTAGTTTAGGTTTTATTAAATAATAATTAAAAAAGAAATATATAAATATATATATATATGTATGTATGTGGGTCATTACCTTTCTTGTGCAAGCATTCTTCCCTATCTTGTTCTTTTGAATCCATAGGAAACACTTCTACATTCGCATGTTACTTATGAATTGCGAATTTACGTATCTCAGTTTAATGTAAGTTATTAATTAAAACTTAATCAAATGAATAAATTTTAATTTTAATTTTAAGGTTTATTAGTTATTAAAATTAGCAGATACAAATAATACTAAATTTAATTTACTCAATAGTTCAGTAGAAAAATACGACTCTCTAATTAGTGTAAATTTAACTATATTCAGCCTCATGGCTGTGGCTGTGCACTTGAGCTCTTTTCGGCATGTTTTGCAGTTGTAAAGAGAGTAATAATTTTGGTTTTATTATTTCATCTGAGTAATAATTTTGTTTATTCAGTAATATTGGTGATTGTTGGTATAAAAATATGTTTCTCACTTAGTTTTCCACTCTTTCTCTTTGAGTTTTAAACTATTTTCATGTCTTATGGGTGATATTAGGCATAGAGTGCTACAAAATTTTAGCAAGCTGCATACACCACGACAGAAATATCAACTTATTTGCATGCAACAATCATTCTATGCCCTTGAAAATGTATGTTTTAATATCAGGATGTTCAATTTTTAGTAATCTTTATTCTTGTTTTTATCTCGTTCTTCATGTGATATTTGTTCTATCTACTGCAATGTTTGAAAAGGTTTTCAATATATATATATGTATGGAGAGAGAGAGAAACTGACCGATAATAATAGGTTTATTTCTAAAGAAGTCAGCGTAATATTAATAATAACTATAAATAGATAAAACTCAACTGAAAAATATTTTATTTTGAATAATAACATAATAATATTTTTGTGAAATGAATGTGCTGAAAACTAATTTATGTTCTTATGTTGTGTTGCCGTTATTGTTTATAGTTTGTTATAAATAGCTTGATAAATATAATGATAGAATAAATATGATAGATTTATGTTAATAAATATGAATGAAAAGAGTAATAAATATATTGATTATATCGATAAATTTATATTGCAGTACGAATGAGGTAAATCGATTTCTTTTACTTCGTATTTATTTACTTTTATACTTATTTTTTTATGCATTATTTATTTTGATTTTTACCTATTATTATATTTTGGCAGGATGGGGGAGGATAGGTATTGTTATCGGTAATTCAATACATCGACTGCTATATCCTTATCATTTATACAACTGCACATCATTAAAATTTATAATATTTTATTGTGCAATGTTTAAAATGGCTGAGATTAGTTGTTCTATGATACTAATATTATAATTTAAAATAAAAAAGTAAAAAAAAAGTATATTTAATATATCAGGAAGACACATTTGAGAGAATGTAAATCTGTCGGTAGGATGTTCTACCGACTCAATAATATGTAACGTCCAATGTAGTAAATGAAGTGCCATTGTTTGTTTGTATATTATGAATTGTATATTCATTGTTATATACTGAAAACTGACCTTAATCGAATGTACATTTTAGATGCTTTCGTGTTTATGCAAATAAATATCGTAGCTGCAAATAAATACCAACCTCATTCAAAAAGCATTAAAAATTCATTTTGGAAAGCTGTAGTCCGAAAGAAATACCAATATATATATATACGAACTACATTCATGATCTTAATAAGAATAGTGCAAGCAGATAAAAGAATTCTCAAAATAATCGAAATTTGGTTAGTATAAGATTCATATTTTAAAATTTCGTATTATGCTATAGCAATGATGGTAAATCTTTTTAAGAAGTGGGTGAAATTTTGTTCATTATTATTTTTTAATAATAGCCACTGGATCTCTAATTAATGCGCATCATTTAATGTGTGTTTGTATGCGTATGTGGGTGGGTGGGAGGGGGGGGGGCGGGTCAATAACTTTAAAACACCGAAATTTTGTTATCATAGATAATCTTGACAGTTGACCCCTACCTCCCCTTTTTTGCATCTTTTACTTTTTCAAGCAAAGAGCAAAATATAGAAAATATAGGAAAATTGATATCGGGGAGTTGATAGTCTTAATTACTGCTCCAGGTGAGACATTTTTAATAGCGCCTCCACAAACATTTATTTTAAAGAAAGGGAAGAAAGAAAAGTACTCAAATTATGAAATGTTCTTCATATACTCTTAACGTTCTCTTAACTGCCCCGGGCGTATATATTCGTCTCGCTATGTTGATGCGTTAACTGCCCTGGGTGTATATACATGTCTTGCAGAAGAACGATCCTTTGTGTTACGCTGCTACCAATGTTCCTTCAGATCTAAGAAAATCTCTCTGCTGCTTAGCGTCAATTCGATCCCCACATCAAAGGGATATCAAAAGAAACCGAACTTAAAGCCAGTCAAGCTCGTCTCAAGGCTTTGGAATGCAATTAAATGACACTATGACAGTGTTTTCGAAGAATTTATTTATTTCAGAAAAGATGGGGAGTGGGAAAAATCGAAAAGGGAATGTTTCTGGAACAGTGAACGCATAACTACAGGCCCCTGTGTGACAAATGGTTGCACTAGGAAGCGAATCTCCTAGTTTTTCGTCTGCAGGTAAAGGGTTAATAAACATGATTACATTTATGTGTATTTCTGGTAAGATGAATTACTGAATACATGTAGAATACGAAAGCCAAAAATACCAATTATTTCGGCAATATAAATGCCAAATTTATGTCCGGCTATCATGTGTCAAATATAGACCAGTAGGCGGGTAATTCATAAAGCCTTAGTGAGCCAATGTTTGACTTACGATTTATAGATTTACATATGTAGTTACTACCACTACATTATATGTAGTTTCTACCCCTGTACTATAGATATGCGGATTTTTTGAATTCATGAAATTTTTAGACCTAAGACTGTTGATGTTTCTTTTAGATATGAAGAATTTGAAAACCACAAAAGCAATACGTTATTCGTCTGCAGGTTAGAAAGATTGTTAACGTGTTTGCCTCTGCAGATATTATCTCAAAAATGAATCCTTGTAACGAAGTCGAGCCCTTTTAAAATATTATTTATGATACTAGCAAGAACCGCACACACAAAAAAAATCAACTTTCTACTTTAAAAACCTCGTAAGATATTTGAGCTTGATATGGTAAACAAACAAACAAATAAACGAAAAAAAAATAAATAAATAAAGCATATTACCCTTTAAAATTGTGAACGAAAAGTTACAAGAATGTTTGTCCCAAGATCCATCCCACAAAGACAAAAATTTAGATTTTTATAGTTATTTCAATGTTAATGGTCAATTAAGAGAGTTATAAATAAATTACAGACAAGTTTTAAAAATATTTTTTTTATTGTGTGTTCGCGTGTTAATTATAACCTTTTACTCGCGAGGTATCATTAACTGTTTTTTTAATATCTTATACCGATATTTGGTAGAGGAAGTAATGTTCCTTGTTCGAATTTTCGACTTTTGATGTTTTTTTTAGATATGAAGAACTTGAAAACCACAAAAGCAATACGTTAATCGTCTGCAGATTAGAAAGCTTGTTAACTTGTTAGCCTCTGCAGATATTATCTCAAAAATGAATCCTTGTAACGAAGTCGAGCCTTTTTAAAATATTATTTATGATACTAGCAAAAACCGTACAAAAAAAAAAAAAAATGCAACTTTCTACTTTAAAACCTCGTAAGATATTTCAGCTTGACATGGTAAACAAACAAACAAATAAACGAAAAAAAAATATATATATATCACCCTTTAAAATTGGGAACGAAAAGTTACAAAATGTTTGTCCCAAGATCCATCCCACAAAGACAAAAATTTAGGTTTTGATAGCTATTTCAATGTTAATAGTCAATTAGGAGAGTTATAAATAAATTACAGACAAGTTTTAAAAAGATTGTTTTAAATTTTGTGTGTTCGCGTGTTAATTATAACCTTTTACTCGCGAGGTATCATTAACTGTTTTTTTTTTTTTAAATATCTTATACCGATATTTGGTAGAGGAAGTAATGTTCCTTGTTCGAATTTTCGAAATTGAACTTTTGTGATGACTACTCGTTTTTAAGATTTCCTGAATCCAAATATCATATTTTTGAGGTTGGTCTAGGTGTGTATATGTTTGTCTGTTATCCCACAGCTCAGATATCAGTAGGAGTTCAAAACTTGATATTATAAAACAAGGGTGGTCAAGATTGAAGATATTTATGAATAATTATAGTTTTTGTTAAAAGAACAAAAATTAAGATTTCCGTTTTGGCTTTACTGTATTTGATATATATATATCTATATTTGTGAGAAATTATTTGTTTTCGTGCATCAGCTATATATGCATCCAGGTTCACACGGACCCGCTTTTCTGGGGAAAAAAAAAAAAAAAGTCTGTGATTACTTTTTTTCCCCATAAACATATATCTTTATTTTATGACAAAATTTTCTATTTAAAATTAGTAGTATGCAAAATGGGAATGGGAGTCTTGTATGTGTGTGTGCATATATATGTATGCATGCACATAGTTAGTTCCACGCGAACAAAACGTATTTGCAACGCCTTTTTGTTGAACTAATACTCGTTCTAAATCATTAACATGAGCGATGTTAATTAGAAACTAGTATGTTGTGGCCACCACAAGACTTTCTTCTATATTTACCTATACATATTCAATCAGTAACAATATTTAAAAAAAAAAAAAAAAAAAAAAAAGTACGATTTTTTTTTTTTTCTTTTTTTTTTTTTTTTTTTTTTTTTTTTTTTGGTTAAAAGTGAAAAAAATCGATAACTTTGTTTTAAATTATCACAGATTTATAGTTCAACCATTCGTTTTAAAGGTATTGACGAGACCTTTCGAAAGATACCCATCTTGAAAATTTATCCCCCCCGGGGGGGTACTTCCCCCCCAGGGGGGGAAGCGATGCCCCCCCATGCAGAAATTTTTTTCCTAGTTACATACTACTATTATCAATAATTCATATTAATTTTACAATCACAAGTTTAAAACAACTCTAATTATGCACATTTATACGAATTTTTGTCCTATGCTGCCATGTTAAAAATTTAGATAAAATGCTATCACAGCGCCACCTGTTGAGCTATTGATCCCCAAACATAATCAGCACCAGTTTATGTCGGGGACCAACTAAATACCAAGTTTGGTTAAATTTCGTTAAAAAAAAAAAAAAAAAAAAAAAATTGCGATATTTTTGTTTTTTTTTGTTAAAAGTAAAAAAAATCGATAACTTTGGTTTAAATTATCACAGATTTAACGTTCAACCATTCGTTTTAAAGGTATTGACGAGATCTTTCGAAAGATACCCATCTTGAAATTTTGCCCCCCCGGGTGGGAACTTCCCCCCCCGGTGGGGGGGCAACCGATGCCCCCACATGCACAAAAATTTTTTCCTAGTTAACTACTACTATTATCAACCTGATCTTTCGAAAGATACCCAATGTGAAAATTTACCCCCCCTGGGGGGGTATTTTTCCCCTAGGGGGGGGAAGCGATGCCCCCCATGCAGAAAACTTTTTTCCTAGTTACATACTACTATTATCAATAATTCATATTAATATTACAATCACAAGTTTAAAACAACTCTAATTATGCACATTTATACGAATTTTTGTCCTATGCTGCCATGTTAAAAATTTACATAAAATGCTATCACAGCGCCACCTGTTGAGCTATTGATCCCCAAACATAATCAGCACCAGTTTATGTCGGGGACCAACTAAATACCAAGTTTGGTTAAATTTCGTTAAAAAAAAAAAAAAAAAAAAAAAAAAAAAATTGCGATATTTTTCTAAGTTTTTTTTTGTTAAAAGTAAAAAAAATCGATAACTTTGGTTTAAATTATCACAGATTTATCGTTCAACCATTCGTTTTAAAGGTATTGACGAGATCTTTCGAAAGATACCCATCTTGAAATTTTGCCCCCCCGGGTGGGAACTTCCCCCCCCGGTGGGGGGGGCAAACGATGCCCCCACATGCACAAAAATTTTTTCCAAGTTAACTATTACTATTATCAACGAGACCTTTCGAAAGATACCCATCTTGAAAATTTACTTCCCCGGGGGGGGATTTTCCCCCCCAGGGGGGGAACCGATGCCCCCCCATGCACAAAATTTTTTTCCTAGCTAACTAATACTATTATCAATAATTCCTATTAATTTTACAATCACAAGTGTAAAATAACTCTCTTTATGCCCATTTATACGGAATTTTGTCCTATGCTGCCATGTTAAAAATTTGCATAAAATGCGATCACAACGCCACCTATTGAGCGAGTGATCCCAAAATCTAATCAGCACCAGTTTATGTCAGGGTGCAACTAAATACCAAGTTTGGTTAAATTTCATTCATTGGTTCGTGAGATACAGCGTCCACAAAAAAATGATACAGACAGACAGACAGACAGACAGACAGACATTTTCTAAAAACTATTAATTCGTGTTCTCCATATCCCAAAACATGTAAATCCATCAAAAAGTGGACTTCGAAAATTTTCGCGAATCCAATACTTTCTCTATATTACATATAGAAGAAAGTAAAAATATTGAAATTGGACTAATGGATACGTGTATACAGAGACATATAAAATTACTCGAATATACTATGCCTATGTGCAAAATTTCTGTTATGTACAGTTTACCATTTTTAGACTACACGAAATTGTCGCGGTGAGATAAATAAATTTTATCCCTTCTTATATATTTCTTAATTATACAACTCATATGTAAATAAATCGCTATGTAATTATTTTAATTATTATTATTAAATTCTCTTTAAAAATAATTTACTTAAAAAAATCCTTTTTCTGATTTGTTTGACTGAAATAAATCTATTTCTCTACGCTAAACGTTTGTTTGTATGTTTGTAAAATTGTTTGTGAAATGGTGGTGTAATTATTCATGTACAGGTGTGCAAGGAAAAATCAAAATCTCTACGTATCGAAGGAAATATTTTGCTTTCATGAAATCGGAAATACTTTCGGAAAATGCACCATTTGTAATATGTGAAACGATATGTGAAAAATGAAAAATATGTCCCACACATGTATCTCGTGTTTGGTCCGGTCTTTTGAAACAGGATCGAGAAAAGAAAAGCACTTTAAAGTGCCCAATCTCAGTTATCGTAAATGGTAATAATTTTAATTAATAAATATGGTAAAAAACATTATTATAAAATATAAAGAATTTGACTGGGCCACACAAAAGTATTCTAACGTAGTAGTGTTATCCTTAGAAATAACTCAAATTACATTTACAATCCATTGTACAAGTAAATAATCCATTGTACATGTATCCATTTCAAAGTACAATTCAAATGAAACATTTTTAGCTTATCGTTTCATTTATTCATTTATTTATTTTTTGATGTGCTTAATTTAAGTTCACCGTTTGGTGCGAATATAATATATAGATAATAAACAGTACTATTCATACTTAATGAATAACTTTCAAAGTGGGTGTGGACAAAAATACTGTGAATAATTTGAAATAAATTGTAAATATAATATTTACCTTAACTTCCACATGAAAGCAGCTTTGATATAATAAGGGGTGATTAAAACGGGTAAAAGCGGGTTCAAGAAAAAGGTACATCAAATAAAAATCTTTAAAGAATTATTTTTGACTGTAGTTTAAAGTACTCTGGAAATGTTCAAATATAATACTTTATACCTTATACCTTAAGACAGCATAATATATCTGTAGTAATTCAGGGCAAAATTAAGTAGTGGGAGTGACCCACTGGATTATTAAATATTTTTTCGGGGTGCCGTATTATAATGCAATAATTAATTAATGAAGATATCCATTGTATACATTCTTAATTCATTAATTAATTCATATTTTTTATCTATAAAATTTTAAACGTTCCATAAACTAAACTAAAAAAAAAAAAAAAATTAAAAAAACCGTACAAGACATTGCCTACACCAGGCCTGTCCAACCCGAAACACTTAACGGGTCGCATTGGAGATCTATTTTATTCAGGCGGGCCGCACTATATATACGTATGTATGTATGTGTTTGTTTATAAAGGTTTACGCTTGTATAAATTATGTATGTATATACACTTTTCAGAAGTAGAGAGAGAGAGAAGATTTAGAGCAAAATACATTAAGTTATTTTCATGCATAAAATAACAATAGAACCGTAAAAAATTTATGTCTACACTATATATTAATGGCTGTAGTAAAAAGAATCAATAATGAATTTAATAATATTTTTTACAACCGTATGTTGTTTTTTTAATTTAGCAACCTTTGAAAGATATTTTCAATTCAAAAATTCCGAACGGATTTATTAATTGTTAATCAAAGTTCTGGAATTTTAAATATTGCTAATTTCCTCGCGGGCCGCATGCAGTCCGGGGGCCGTAGGTTGGTACCCCTGGTCTACACCACACAATAAGTGATTTGGGTGATAGTTTAGTTTGAATATTTTCAAATTATAAGAAATAATTTATCGTAAAAGAATATTAAAAAAAGAAAAGTACTTAACAGCGATAATAAAACGAATACAGAATTATTAGAACATTCAGCATCCAAACAATAAAAAATCCAAAGCTACTATACTTTTGCCATTATATACGAATAATAGATTTAAACTTATATTTTATCTTTGGTAAATTTAATGGCTGTATTTTTTACTTTCTCTTACCCATGTAAATAGTAGAGAAAGTATTGTTTTTGGGTCAAATATTCGAAATTGAGTTTTTGTTATATTTACATGTTTTGAAGTCCCTTGAAACTCAAAATAATGTTTTTAGCGGTTGGTCTGTGTGTCGGTGTGTCTGCCTGTTTGTGTGTGTCTGTTATCAGCATATCTAAAGAACAAATAGTAGCAGGAATTCCAAACACGGTATTCTAAATCTGTATCATATAGTGATGTTAACAATAAGCTTTTCATTGAGATAAGCAAGTGGTTAGTGTACAGGGTCATCTAAGAAAAATCAAATACATTACATCTATGGGAGAAATTTCTAGTAAATTCAGCGTAACATCTATAGGCTGAGCTAAAAAAAAAAATTGAATGAATGTGTATTCTTTATAACCATAAAAGCTACATTTTACTATGGCGACGAATACTGCTCAGGGAGAAAAGTTAATTTCTCATACTGCAAACAAAATATTTTTTGAATTTCGACTTTCAGCTCTGGTTTATTTATATAATATCACGTTTTGAGGTCTCTGAATATAAAAATTAAATTTTTATATATTGGTTTATATGTTTGTCTGTTATCAGATAAATTAAATAAAAATAATAATAATAATAAAAAAAAAAAATGTGGGCAGGGTGAAAATCAACTTTACTATTTTGAAGCTTGTATGAAGTTGCCACTTGAAAAATCTCATCAGGATTGGTAATACTTTTATTCATACGTCTCTGTGTGAAGGAAACTGCCATACCCCAAATCCCTCCCCCCCCCCCCGTTTGAATATTCTAAGGAAATACATAAAAAAATTAGGGCTGTTATTAGATTTAAAAAAAATATTCCAAATCACTGAGTGAACTTTTAGCTACATCAATCTAAGACACTTATTCTACTAATTGCCGAAACGTCAGTGGAGGCCCTACATTGAGACTCAAAACGGTTTTGGGCTGTGTCTGTCTGTCTGTCCGTCTGTCTGTCTGTCTGTCGCGCGATAGCGGCCGCAAAATTAGCGCTATTGACTTGAAATTTGGTACACGTGTTCATGAGCCCCACGAAATTAGCTGTATAGTTTTTGGTATGTATTCCATTTGTAGTTCGTGTACAGGGACACGCCAAAGTTTTTCTTATCATTACGGCCTATGGGAGGAATTTGTACGTATCGCGATAGCGGCCGCAAAAAAAGCGCTATTGACTTGAAATTTGGTACACATGTTCATGAGCTCCACGAAATCAGCTGTATAGTTTTTGGTATATATTCCATTTGTAGTTCGTATACAGGGACACGCCAAAGTTTTTCTTATCATTACGGCCTAAGGGAGGAATTTGTATGTATTGCGATAGCGGCCACAAAAATCACGCTATTGACTTGCAATTTGGTACACATATTCATGAGCCCAACGAAATTAGCTGTATAGTTTTAGGTGTGTATTCCATTTGTAGTTCGTGTACAGGGACATGCCAAAGTCATTCTATCATTACGGCCTATGGGAAGAATCTGTATGTACCGCGATAGCCACCGCAAAAATCAAGCTATTGACTTCCAATTTTTGCAGAAACGTCAGTGGAAGGCCTCTGTTGAGACTCATCAGGATTTTGTGTTCCGTCTGTCCGTCTGTCTGTCTGTCTGTCGTGTGATAGCGGCCGCAAATATCACGCTATTGACTTGAAATTTGGTACACATGTTCATGATCCCCACAAAATTAGCTGCATAGTTTTTGGTATGTATTCCATTTGTAGTTCGTATACAGGGACACGCTAAAGTTTTTCTTATCATTACTGCCTAAGGGAGGAATTTGTATGTATCGCGATAGCGGCCACAAAAATCACGCTATTGACTTGCAATTTGGTACACATATTCATGAGCCCAACGGGATTAGCTGTATAGGTTTAGGTGTATATTCGATTTGTAGTTCGTGTACAGGGACACGCCAAAGTTTTTCTTATCATTACGGCTTATGGGAGGAATTTGTATGTATCGCGATAGCGGCCACAAAAATCACGCTATTGACTTGCAATTTGGTACACATATTCATGAGCCCAACGGAATTAGCTTTATAGTTTTAGGTGTGTATTCCATTTGTAGTTCGTGTACAGGGACACGTCAAAGTCATTCTATTATTACGGCCTATGGGAAGAATCTGTATGTACCGCGATAGCCACCGCAAAAATCAAGCTATTGACTTCGAATTTTTACCGAAACTTCAGTGGAGGGCCTCTGTTGAGACTCAAAAGGATTTTGTGTTCCGTCTGTCCGTCTGTCTGTCTGTCTGTCGTGCGATAGCGGCCGCAAAAATCACGCTATTGACTTGAAATTTGGTACACATGTTCAAGATCCCCACGAAATTAGCTGTATAGTTTTGGGTGTGCATTCCATTTGCAGTTCGTGTACAGGGACACGCCAAATTTTTTTTATCATTACGGCCTATGGGAAGAATTTGTATGTACCGCAATAGCGGCCGCAAAAATTCTCCGATTGATTTGCAAATTGACACATATATTCAGGCTCGGTATAGAAATAGCTATTTATTTTTTTAGGCCTATACTTTTTATGGATTGTAGACAGGGACACGCCAAAATACTTCACATTACGGCGTATGAGGTGAATTGCGTTTAAACGCATTTTAGTATCTTTAGTTTGCAATCAAGAAAATTAAACTAGCGTACGTGAGTAAGATGTTTAAACTTATGTTGTTTGAAGAAAATATGTGCTCTTAAGCTTTCTAATTAATGTACAGGACCTTACAAAATTGTTCTGACAATGTCACGTAGTCATCCAAACGATGTTAAATTTGGAACAATTATTAATTTTAAACGCAAAGTAAGCTGAATAGTTTTTACAGGTGTATAGAATGTTTATGGTTTGTTTACAGAGACTCGCAAAAGAATTTCGTAGCATTAGAGTCTATGGACAAACTTTTATTTAAGAGCGCACTTTAATGCGTTTATGCTGCATTGAACTTAATAAAATTATCATACATTATAAAGATGCTTAAAAATATGTTTACTCTTAAAAAAGGTTATGTATAGACTCAATAATTTATGGGACCACACAAAATAATTCCGAGTATGTACTGTAATCATCCGAATGATGTCAAATTAGTTTGAAAAATTAATGAGTTATAATTAATTAAGTTTATTCTTATTATTGGCGTTTATAATGACTGTGGCTACTTTTCCGGGATATATAAAATAATTTCGTACTATTACGGTCTATAGTCGATATTTCTTAAAAGTTTATTTTAACATGGTTACACCCCATCAAATATAAGGAATTTATGTTAGAATTTTAAAAGCATGTTTTCTTGTTGATAATTGTGGGCACAGAATTGGAAATTAGTTTAAAGGTTACGCAAAATATTTCCGATATGCTATGTAATTTTTTTTTGTATGAAATTTAGTAGTTATGAAATTTGGTACTTATGAATTTCAGGGAAATAATACAAGACCGTCGTTCATTAAGAATACATATTGTTGCGTACTTGGGGGTCCGTAAGTTGTCCGAGAATGAAAGGCAAAACTTGCAAAAATTCAGTGATGTATTCACAGGAAGTTCCAGAAAAATACAGGTCTATAAACCAAGTATCAGCTTCAATTCAACCAGTAAACACAGCTTAAACAACAGCCGTTAACAGCAAAACAACGGTACAAACTATTTAGCAATAACACATAAAGAAAGTCTCATCTAAAGAGGCTCAAAGCAAAGCAAGAATTTCACGAAACTGACACAGATCTGAGACTGACTGCCTTGGCGAAAAAATGCTCCTTTTATACATTTCTATCGAACACAGACTGTTCTGGAAAATTCTCGTATCTCATAATGAGATTAGAGCTTCCATATTTGGTATATCCCTAATAAGGATTTTCTCGCAAAAGTCGCCAAAAAAAATCGCCAAGGAGGGAAACAGTCGCCAAATTTGGCGCCAAATCCATTTCTTCCCTTATTGAAGCTTTTTTAAATGTTTTTAAGGGAAAATAAGGCTGTTTTAACGCTAAAACGACTAAAAATGCACAAAGTTAGCATTTTATTAACTTTACTAAACTTCTTTGAAAGAATTGATACAAAAATAAATGCAATTATTTACAATTCCGTAACACTTTATAAGATATGCAAATAGAGACATAGCGGGGGGGTTGAGGGGGCGGCAGCCCCCCTCAGGAATGTATCTGATTATGGTAACTAGTCGATCGAATCAATATATACGATTATAAAATAAGGAATAAATAAAAATGACCTATTGAATAATGTCTGATGTAAATAGGACGTTGAGGCTCCTGATCTGCAGATCCACTAGTTTTAAGTATCCATGCGTAATGGCTTTATGTTATTAAAAATGTGTACTTCACTTTAGTATGGCGAAAAATTTAAAAAATGCAACTTGAAATGAATTTCATGCCATAGCCCTAACATATCAGAAAACTTTTCAATGGTGTCGTAAATGAAGGATGGTGTTTTTCAAACCCTACTTGAAACATGTTTTTGTACTCATAAAAAGTATATGTTAATTTTCTTTTATGTAGTGCAATCTAAAGCTGTTAAGTGTACTAACGATATAATTTCACATATTTTGTTTAAATGCCTTATTTAAAGGAGCTGAAATTTGGTACGTATGTTATAGGACACCGTAGTACGAGCCCTATTGATTTTGGTGAATCTAGTTCTTGTAGTATTTTTACAGATGCACAAAGGAAAATTTTTTATCGTCCTGGTTTATCGGCACACATGTTTTTAACAGAGATACAACAAAAGATTATTTATCATTATGCTTTACGGGTTCAAATTCTTCAAAATGCGAAAGCGTCTAAACGATAGAGCTGAAATCCGATAGAGCGATAGAGCTGAAAATTATATAATTTTTATAAGTCACCGTCACACGAACTGCATGGATTTTAATGAGTCTACCATTTATAGATTTTTACAGGGACACAACGAAAGTTTGTTTATCATTATGATCAATGGGCTCAAATTATTTGAAGAGCAAAGCGTTAATTTAAACAACATACTATATAGAGAAAAATAATCAGATACCCTATTCCAATTTTCTTTTTTGTTTATTTGATGACTTTTCTTAGTTTAATTTATTTATACAACCGTTAATTACTAAATGTTCGGAAAGTCGAGTGGAGTCACTCCAGAATTTTCAGGATACAAGAGATCTAAAAATGTAAAATTAAAATAAAATTCCCAGTATTGAAAATTTATCCCTAAAACAATATTTGTTCTACCCTGTTTGAGTAAGAGAAGGTAAAAATAAATCTTCAAATAAAATGATAAATTCTAAGAAGAATGATATATTTATGTCCGTCAACAAAGCACTTATTTGTTATTATTTTTTCATTTTCTATTTAGCAAATTAACGATGTCAGAATATATTTTTAACTTTATAAACCTGTTATTTAACCTCATTTCAAATTTCCTTCTCTGAAAATTATTACTATTTAATATTACCCACTTTTGAAAAATTTAGTTTATTATGGAAGTCGAGTTCACGTTTTTTTTTTTTTGTTAAATTAACGTAAATTATGCCTTAAATATAAAATATGCAAGATGCGGACTAGATTGTTTGTTTACAAACCCGATTTCTTTACATTCTTTTTATCTCATAAAAAGTGGACTCAATTTCACATTATTCATTTAACAACACGGACTGCTTCATTTTTTTTCTCCTTCCGCGAATAAAAACAAATATCCGTGGAAGATTCATATCGAAAACTTACAAGAAAAAACATTGCTTATTCTTGTCAGGTAAAAGGATAATAAACGTTTTAACGATATACCTTTTCATAAGTGATAGATTTGGCGATGATTTGGCGCGTGTAGATTTATTTTAGAATGGTAACCCTTATTTTTCTCAGAGCAACCGATTTGTAGATCTAAGGTTTCGCGGTCAGTTTTTAGGCAGGGCCGCTTTTTTGAGAACTTAGGCGGTGTTGTATTATAGGGCTGCGGCCACTATACAGAAAAATGAAGACAATATTCAGTGTTTGGGTGAGAACGAAAATATTTGTATTTTTATTATTATATCATACTTATTGTCATTTAAATGACGATCTTTATATATTATTTATTTTTTTATACATTATTTTGTGTATTTTATTTTATTATTTTTTTTAATTTTAAATAATTTTTTTAGTTATGTAAAATGTTATTGTTGTTATTACTATTTTCATATTTTTACGATTTTTTTTCTTTGCTTTGAAAGGTTAATTTAATTTGATTCATTCATAAGAATAGAAGAAGCCTTAAAGGAATTTTTAACCTTATTGTTGAAATTTTCTTTTAAAGAAAAATTTCAACTGGAAAAAAAAATATATATATATATAACATTTTGTAACACAATTCCATAAAAATATTTTCTTAATATTAGTTTTTTTTTTTTTTTTTTTTTTTTTTTTGTTGTTGTTGTTTATTGAAAATTAATACATAATTTAGTAGACAGAAATACTGACTATAATTAGCAAAATAGTCAATGTTTTGTTATTATATTGAATGTAAAATATAATGTTTTGTTTTAGTTATTATTTTTATTTTTATTATTTTAATTAATTAATTTACTTTATTTTAATTTATTTATTTATTTAGCATCCAAATACAGAAAATACATATTAAAATTATGAATAAAAATTACCAATAAGATATCCATACTTCTATTATAATGACGTTACTTAAAAGAAGCTTATATAGAAAGTCTAGAACAGACCTATCAACCCAAAACACTTCGTGGGCCGCATTGGAAATCTATTTTATTTAGGCGCACCACACCGTATACATGTATGTGTACATATGTATAATGTTTTGTGAGTGCATGAATCATGTATGTACATACTTTTTGCGGGAGAAGGCGAGGTGTAGACTACGGTCAGAATAAACTAATTTAAATTATTTTCATTTATAAATTACCAATAGAATCGTGAAAAATTTGCGACTATACATTAATAACTGTAATAAAAAGAATGAATAATGGATCTAGAAATATTTCATTACAGTGTGATTCTTTAGCTACTATAACATTTGAAAGGTATTAGCTACTATAACCTTTGAGAGTATGAAAGTATTTATTAATTTTTAATGTTTTAACTAAAGCTGTCGAACTTTAAATATCGTTAGTCTCCTCGCGGGCCGCAAAAAAATATGCATGCGGCCCGGATACGGCCCGGGGGCCTCGGGTTGAACACCCCTGCTCTAGAAAAGGGGAAAAGATTCATTGCACATAAAATTTCGTTAAAACTAATTTATTAAAATATTGATAATTAAATGAAATAAATATTTTTCCATTGAAGCATTAGTCATAATGCATTTTTTACAACAACATATATATAACAAATAGCCTTTCCCTCAATTTAAAATTGTTATATTAAAAATCAATTATTTCCAAAAATTTGATGGAATAAAATTATCATATTTACATACATAACATAAATTCCACAGTTAATAAATGTATCTGCAAAATAAATAAATGAATAAAAAGAAGTAATGTTTTTTCTATTTATAGTAAATGAAAAATCTTTAAAAAAAAAAAAAAAAAAAAAAACAATCGATGGTGCCACTACTATAGTACTTCCGAATATTCACCATGAAATTCAAGGCGTATAACAAGTTTTAAATTCTTCCAAATATATTTCTAAATATGAAATTTTGAGCATATGTTTCAGCACAAAAATTTATTTATTTATGTATTTCAATTTCTTTAAGAAAATGTGCATTCAAGTGTATTAGATTAAATTTTTGTAGCCGAAAGCGAAATATCTAGAAGCCGAATTTATGCTTCGTGTCTGGGTTAACCAATCACATAATACTTTACGTCACTATCGTATTATTTGAAAATTTAATCGTAACTGGTCCACGTTAGAGAAATAGTATGTAGTTAATAAAATCCTTTATATAAAATTTCTATAAAGATTTAAAAATTTTATTTACATTACCAGTGTTTTAGACATTGCATTAAGTAACAGCAATTTTGTTTATTTATTATATTAAACTAATGTATGTCTGGCGTAACAGTACTACAAAGTAACGATACTAATTTATAATCAGTAGAATTTTAAACTGCACATGAGAATTTGTAGAAACTAAACATTATTTAAAAAAATTAAATAATATAAAATAAAACATGGGTTAGTTAGTCAAGTTAGTCGTCTTCAGTAATTAGCGATACCAATTTCAAGATATTTTAAATATTATAGTGAAAGCTTTTGTAAATAAAGAAATTCCATTTTTTTTTCAACTTGAATAGTTAATAAATTTGAGGTTGAAAGTTTAATAATTTTATTTAGAGCGAAAGCTATCTTCAATGATGAACGAGTTCTGCTTTTTTTTTTTTTTTTTTTTTTTTTTGCCACCAGTACTTTTTTACAAAAATTTCTAACCTGTAAAATCACAAAAAAAAAAAAAAAAAAAAAAAACTGTAAAAAATATGATAAAAATTTCTGTACAAAAATACTGGTGGCAGAAAAAACAGAACTCTTATCGCTATATCCTAGGCCAAAAATGAACTTGGTTGCTAGGGCTTAAGGTCCGATGCTATATCACTGACAAGGAACTATTCAAAAGGCGTCGTCTTTAAAAATAATATAACGTGATTCTATTTATAAAACATCAGGAAGTGAAAAAATTATCGGCTGAAATGAATTACAGCGACCCCAAAAAATGATCAAAATTAAGCATATTTGGCGACTTTGCGCTGTTAGGCGTTCAGTTCGCTAGAACCGAGATTGCCGTGTACGAACAGAACCGTGTTTTGTTTCTTCGCCAAGTACTCAAAAACAATCCCTTAACAATGTAAAATCCCCAAATATGCTTAATTTTGATATTTTTTTGTGGTCGCTGTAATTCATTTCAGCCGATAAATTTTCCACTTTCTGGTGTTTTAGGAAGAGTAGAATCACATATATATTTTTAAATATTTTTTGAAGACGACACCTTTTGAATGTTTCCTTGTGAGATTTACCAAACTCGTCCGAACCACCATGTTTCGTTCGAGGTCGATTTCACATTCTCATTCTGCATTTTAACATATTTGAACAAGTAGAATTACAATCAGTAAAAAACACTAGATTGTAAATTATATAACTTAAAAAGCAATAAGTCGCAGATTCAATTATTGGCCCAAAACATTTTTTGCTCTAAATTAAAATTATTCTACATTAAATCTCGAATTTATTAATTAATCAAGTAGAAGAAAAAAATATAATTTTCTATTCTCGAGTTATATAATTTGAAATTCAGTGTGACTGGTTGTAATTATCCTTATTCAAGTCTATTAAAAAGCAAAATGCGAAGATGAGATTGATCTTGAGCTAAATACAATACCTTTTCTTAAATAACCGGACACTTTCAATTTCAGACGTTTTTTCAAAAATCTCAAAAAGTATTCGAAGAATCATCTTGAGACTTCAGAAATGTAAATAACGTGTTGCACCTCATATATTTCAGTGAAGGATTTGCACCTAAAATAAAAGAGCTACCAGTAAAAAATTAAATAAAAATTAAAATGTTTGGGATCACTCTGTAAACAATAATGCTTGAAATGCAATCTGGCTGTAGTATGTGATTATGAGGTTCCTTCTTATTTTTTGTATAATTTCGTATGAGGCTGTTACATATATTCATATAAATATAACTGTTTCTTTAAAAAATTAAAAAAAAAAAAAAAAAAAAAAAGTCACTTTTTAAACTATAACAAGCAAGTTATTACACCTAATGCAAAGCCATTTTCAGGAAACTTGGCACACAACATTAGACACAACATACTGCAATCAGAATGCAAAAATATTAAATATTTAATAAAATATGAACATTTTTTATTAAATAATTTTTAACTGCGCATGCGCATGATTTAGCGAAGTTTGCATAATATAACAGACGATAGTATTGAGCTACTTATATGAAAATCCCCCCAAAATATCATGTAAATTCAAAAAGTTGCACGCGATGCAATGAACTGAGTTCCAGTTTTTCACAAAATTAAGGAAAATGATAAGGGTTTTTCTCAATATTTATATACAATCAACGAACAATGTATTGCGTCATCTTAGATATGATTATTCTAACCGAGGGCTAGGCTCGGGCTTAAAATTTTTTTGCAAGATCGGGCCGGGACGGGCCTGAATGAAATTTTTTCCGAGCCGTGTCGGCCCGAATCTTTTTCTGGTTTCATCATTAATCAACGAAAAACGAAAATGATAAAATATTTCTTCAGTCATTTATTTCACATAATTTTACAGGCTGGTATATCACATAAAATTTTATTCTGTTAAAAAATGTCTGTAACTTATATTTAATTGCTTATCAGTCTGTCTGTTCACGATCTGATTTTCCGCAAATATTTTTAGCATATTTCGAAATTAATATATTTTATTTCAAGTAATATTAAATGGTTTTCTGTTCAAAATAGTATGCATGTCACTACTAGTTTGCACACATGTTCAAACAAAAGAAATTAGATGCGTTACTGTGTATAAGGCTTTGTTCCCAACGGTCTGTGGAGTTTAGGTGGTATGAAGGCTATAAAAATCCTGCCGCTGTAACTTTTCTCTTAACTCCTTTTTCTTTTCTCCAGTGCACTGAATAAAAGTAGCATCATTTTTAGCATGTACAAAAGCCTCTTTTCTGTAGAATATGGTTGGATTACCGTTAAAATTTCGTTTACCGGATCACATGCAAGATTCGTATACATTACGGTACATAAGAGGAAATGGTTGAACGTGCATGTTTAGTAGTAATAACCATTTTAAATACCGTTCTATATTGTTTGATGAGGGCTAATATTTTCAATTTGACTTTCTGCCTTCTGAACGTCTGTAATAATGAACTTTTGTTTATATATAATTATCTTGTAAAAATTCAGCAGTTTTGTTAAAGAAGGTTCTATTGCTTCGCTGTATGAAACCTCTGCGAAACACATACTAAAAATCTTTTTCATAGAAAGGCATGCATTTTTTTTTTTTTTTTTTTTTTTCATATTTTTGAATCGGGCCGGTCCGGGTCAGGCCTGATTTTATCGTTTTATGTCCGGACCGGGCCGTACACTGGTAAAAAATATACGGGCCGGGCCCGGGCCGAATTCTTCAATTCGGGCCGGGCCTCAAAATTCTGGCCCGTGCAGACCTCTAATTCTAACATTTAATTATCTGATTTTTATTTATTTTGAAATCAATTACTTAACAGTATATAGTATGGGTATTTAAAAATAATTTGAATACGGTAAAAGTAGATGCTTTTGTGTGTGTGTGTGTGTGTGTCTCTTTAAGTGCACCAAACTGTTTTTCTTTCTATTACTAATTTTTTTGCTTACACTAAGCCAGTTATTACTCTTTTTATATGTTGTAATATTTGATGTAATTTAATATATAATAAGTAAAAATTTTAAACTTCATTAAAAAAAGAAAATCTCGTGAATTTTGAAAGAAATTGTATTTTAGAAAATTTTAATTAAGATTTACATTTATTAGGAGATTCAAAGAACTATAGAAATTTAATATCTTATTAGAAATCATTTTGTAATTCGTTTGCATATAAATGGGGAATGCAAATATTTTAATGCATTAAAAAGTAATAAGAAATAATAAAATTCTGAATTTATCAATTAGTTAAAAATTAAATAAATAAATTGGGATGCTTCATATGTTCTAAAGGTTACTCACGAAATGTCACGTCACGAGACAATGGGAAATATTTCTGTGATAAAAATAATAATTTCGAGGGAAAAATTTAATTTTGTCAAACTAATATAATTTTTTTATGGTCCATTGTTGATTTTCGCGTTCTTCTGGTCTTCAATGAATTTACACATTTCGAGAAGTCTAAAGAATGTTTTCAAAATTTTTAGAAATTATCCATCTGCGTGAGTGTGAGAAAAAATTTCCAACGACTTTAATGCGAAAAATAATGCACAGAATTTCCTAAAAAGTTTTACATACTTGCATCTTGATATAAATTAGCGCTTATTTGCATTTTGTATACATCAGTATACAAATGGCACTGTCGTCCCGTTTTAGAACATAAGGATATAATAAATACTTTCCAGTATATGATAAATTTTTCTATAAATGTACAAAATAACAGTAAGGAATATTGTGAAACTAAAAAACATTTTCCATAATAGTCAACTAGGATAAAATCCTTAAATGTATGAGAACATGACTCGAGAAGGATTTATTCAACAAAGCAGTATAAATAGTACTTTATTTTTATATAGGCATTATTGCTAGCGCTCGAATACTTTTGCTGCCGACTGTATATAAAGTAAAATTATAAGCAATATCATAAAATGGTTCAACCTCTTTTTTTAAGTTTTCTACTTCTTGCGATTGAATTTAAGTTGTGCCAAAACTTGGAGCTACCATACATCCACTTACAAAGGAAGTATGAATCAGTAAAATTCCTATTGAAATTAAACTAAGATTAAATTAAAGAGTGCGATCGAAAACATAGGATAAAGGGCAAATTTTGTGCAACAACTCACCCATAGGCCAAGATAAAACCTTAGAAAATTTAGTCCCTTTTATCAAAATGATCGAAACTTAATTAGTGAGCAAAAAAGCGTGGCACAGTGCCAGATTGTTTGGTTTGAGACAAGAAGGATTTCAGATCAATTCCTGTCTCGGTCGATTTTTTTTTTAGTCCTTACGTGTAGGGACTAATCCCTACAGTTGATAACGCTACATTAAATCGATATATCCTTATATCGGTATTTAAGATGGACGATATATCGATTTAAGAAATGTCAACATCGCCCAGCACTACTCATCACCTTACTAAAGAACAAATGAAAACAAGGATTCACTAATGTTGTGAATGGAAACAGATGCTTCAAAATGATCCACATCTCCTAAAGACTGTAATAACAGGTGATGAAACTTGGGTGCATCATTATGATCCCCTTACCAAGACCGCGACAAGCGTATGGAGACATACTGATTCTCCGCCTCCTAAAAAAATCCGACAAACCAAATCTGCTGGAAAGGTCATGATGATTATTTTCTTTGATCATAAAGGTGTAATCTATCAGCATGCTGTGCCTCCAAAAACTACTGTGAATGGTGAATATTATAATTTAATTATAATATTAAGTTAATATTATAATATAAAGTTTTTTAATTATATTATTATGTTAATATTTAAGTTTTGAAAATTTTGCGACAACACATATCGAGAAAGCGTCATGAACTGGTAGGGAATTGGACATTACATCACGACAATGCTCGCCCGCATGTCGCTACTTCTGTTCAGCAATATCTTAATAAATGCAATATTAAAATCATGCCACATCCCCCTTACAGTCTAGATCTCGCACCATGCGATTTCTAGCTATTTCCGAAGTTGAAAGAGAAGCTCCGTGGCAGAAAATTTAATACAGATTCTGAAGTTATTTCAGCAGTGGAGGGTTCTTTGAAGCAGCTTCCAGAAAAGGGCTTCTCTACTTGTTTTGAAAAGTGGGTTGAACGATGGGACCGTTGCATATCATCTGACGGAAGGTATTTTGAAAAAGAATGATGTAATTTTTGCTGTAAATATATTTCTTGATTTTTTATGATTTTACTCTCAGTTTTTATGGAATGCCCTTTGTAGATTCTTTAAATTTCTATACCAGTTAGGTACTTAAGTAATAAATAACAAACCATAAACGTAAATAAAACCAACTTGGAAGATTTTTTTATTCGGGGGACTTACTTCTATTTTTAAATAGTTATTTCAAACACATACAGTCGGTAACAAAAGTGTCCGAACACTAGCAAAAATTCCTATGTAAAAAAAGTATACTTCATACGATTTTGTTAAATAAATCCTTGTCCAATCCTGTTTTTAGTCAATCTAAAAACAGGATTCGACAAGGATTTATTTAACAAAACCATATGAAGTGTACTTTTTTTACATAGGAATTTTTGCTAGTGTTCGGACACCTTTGTTACCGACTGTACTTTTAAGTTTGGCAGATTAATTATTATCTTCGATGCCAGGTCATCATTACTGGAAGCATATGCATCTTTCACACATATCTAAATGTTATATGAAGGGGATAGTAAATCGCTTATACATAAAAGTGACATTATTCAAATTTTGCAATTAAATACTCGATATTGACGACAAAATAACTAACAAAATCTCAACAATATTAATAACGAGTGATAATGATAGAAAAAGAAAATCTGAGTTTTTTAACATCTAAAAAGAAAACAGAAAGCAAAAAATATTTTTATTGCTAATGTGTATGTGTAAAAGCGTGTCTGTAGATATTAAATATATTTTGTCTCTCTTTTATATTTCTCCCATATATATATATTATACTCAGGGTTTTCATAAAGAGAAATTTTGTGTACCATTATTTTTATCACCATTTAATTTTAAACTTGATTAATGATTTATATCCATTTAAAAAATTACAAAAAAAAAAAAAAAAAAAAAAAAAAAAAAGGGCTCCGAATTTTTATTTGTAAAACCACTGATTATAACTACAGAACTGTATCTATGTGTCTGTTTATAAATATAAGCTAAATATATAATTGTGAAACATATTTGCTATATACGTGTTTGTTAATTAATGTTAAGAATTGTGTTTAAGATTTTCTTAGCACTCGTGTCAGCAAAATACTATTTTCCAATATCATTATTATCATTTTTGAAGATTTTCATTCGCATCCATAGAAAGGTAATTTTACAAATTAATTTCGTATGTGTTCTAGGAATGTACTTTTTATAAAAGTGCGTAGCATTATTTTTCAGATAAATTGCAAGTTTATATTTTTAGATCTTTTCATATTAAGAAGAAACGCACCGAGTTACAATAATAAAAAAAAAATAATGCCATACGTATTTTGATGTAATATCATCGATGCCAGCTGTTCCGATTTTCGATACCAATATATATATATACATATATATATGTATATATATATATATATAGATATATATATATATATATTTATAGAAATTTGTCATAAGCTTTTGCAGCAGTTTTGTATGATTTAAAGGTGAAAAAAAAATCTATGAATTATATTTATTAAAATAAAGTGATATATATATATATATATATATATATTAAAAAAAAGGTGAAAAAAGTCTTTGTATTCTTAAACCACATTTTTTGGAACCATGGAAGCCTCTGCGCAACTACTAACTTAATGAATCCAGTGTTAAAATAGGGGTGATATATCTGCTTAAGAAAAAATATGTAATAAGAGAGCGTCAAATACCTGCATGTTTGTCAAAGCACCCCTCCTAGACCTTGGACTAGTCTTCACTGCTAGTCTTAGAAAACGTGGTTACACTATATTTACATTAAAAAAAAAATAAATAAATAAAAATAAAAATCGAGACACGTGGCAGCTATGTAATTGTATTTTGATAGTGACATAAAGTGTATTCCCAGAAAATTTTTAGATATTTCATGAGTTAGATATTTCATGAAAAATATGAGATATGAACCTATATAACCACTATAATTTTTTGTTAGTAAATTAACAAAACCTTTTAATCAATTTAAGCTTTCAAATGCATATTTAAAATTCTCTAGGAAAATCGAAATCGTTAAATGAGGAAAGAATCTGATAAAGTTACTTTATTGCTTCATATTGTTTTGAAGAAATCCCTTTATGTGACCTACTGATCTTTGCAATAAACCTTAATAGACCTCATTACTCAAAAGTCAGTTTCATCCTCAGAGCCAATCTCTCTGGATTTCGTTTTTCTAAGATAATTCATTATCGTCTTACCTATTTATTATCTTCCAGGCCATCATTATTGAAATCAAATGCAAGTCTAATGCATTAATGAGCAAATGATGTTTAAAAGGTGAAGTATATCTGTAGAAAAAAGTCTTTGCACCTAGTTTCATTAATTTGGCTTGCTTAAACTTAATTTGCCCTTAACATTTGCAGAAATAACAATAGGCAATTGACGCGATTTATTTTTGATAGTGTGTATGTTTTTATAACAGTTAAAGATGCATTGTTCATTCGTAACATGAGCCTAATTATGTTTCTTAAAAAAGATTATAGGATAGACTTCAGGAACTCTCTTTTGACTAAATACATTAATAATATCAACGAATATTTGTTTCCCGAAATAATCTATATATTTTTGTTGAATTTATTTTTCTAAAAGGAGTGCATACATTTTTTAAAGGTAGATGATAAAATATTGTTTAATATTATACTTTTGTAAAAAAAGTTTTAAATGTCATTTAATAATTGTTGTAAAAATATTTATATAAACAATAATTAACAAGAAATATGGCGAAATAATGTCATTGCAATCTGTCTGTAGTAATAATAATGTAAGTAAATGTTTATTCTGTACGAATATATAGGCCAAATTAGACGAAACTTCATTACTTTCTCTTCGTTTACTTTTTCTGTATGTATGTTTTATTGCACATTTACGTATATTACTTACAAACTTTGAATAAACACCATAAAATGCAATATTCAAAGTTTGTAAGTAATAATTTTTACAACGCCAGTTTTGTGGTGCTTCTTTATTAAATACATTTACGTATAGATAACTTGCCGCGGAATCATACAAACATTAATAATGTTAAATAGCAAATTTTATATATAAATATTGCAAAATCTTCTTCTTTTTTTTTAAATCTTTTTTTTTTTTCAGTTTTCTTTCTCATGCACATTTTAAAAATTGAAGATATGATTTTAATCAATACATTTTAGAAAACTGAGCAAAAATACACCAATTAATATATTATTTTTTTAAATGGAAGTATCTATGCGGTAATAATTTTATCTTTATTCTCAGGCCCTGATTTTCTATTGGTTACAAACCCTTGAATATATGGGTCCCCAACTGTAAAGAGCCTCCCAAAATTATTATTTTAAAATACATATATACATATATGTATTATATTCACATGTGATATATCGACATATACTTTATATTATTTATGGAAAATGCAAAATGGAAAACGGCACATCACACTTAGGAGAATATTAAGATGCTACACCGTTTTTGTTGTATTATCATATATAAGATATCTCGAGGGTCGCATCCAAACTCCAGATCAGCGGTTTCCCTCGTCTCTATTATATAGTAGGGTTTTTGTTGATTTCATCTAGTTTAAGCTTTGAAAATATTCTCGAAAAGACTACAGAGAAGGGAAAGTGTTTTAGAGGGTTTGTTACGACACATATCCTCTAAAACGCTTTATTACATATGAAATAGAGATTATGATAACAAATTTTGTGAAAGGATCCTGATTTTTCTTGAACAAATATTTAGATTGCACACATTTCACAGGTTCAAGAGTGAATATAATGCCGTTTTATGGTGCCTTAATGGCCCTCTTCACTTACCGCCGCCGGAAGTCCAAGCCAATGTTATTCTATTGGAAATTTTCTTTATTTATAACTCCTTAACTAATACATATTTTTAGACTCAGTTTTCACATTCAAAAAATTCACAACTGTTAAACTGACGGTCCTTTTTTAAAAACGGATTTTTTTTTAATTTTTTTAATTTTATTTTGAAGCTATAAAATACGAATTTTCAATAGTTGAAATTTTTCATATTGGCAATTTCAAACTAAAATATTAAAACTTTAAAAAATCCATTTTTTAAAAGGTTCACCAATTTAATAGTTGTTAATTTTCTGATCGTGAAAACAGAATTTAGAAATATGTATTAGTTAATGAGTTATAAATAAAGAAAATTTCCCATAGAATAACATTGGCTTCGGCTTACGGCGACGGTAAGTGAAGAGAGCTGTTAACAAAATAGATTCTCGGCAAAAATGCGCCTTAACTGAATCATTTGACTTTGAATTGCAAATTTCCTTCTTAATGTTATGCTTAAAAAAAAAAAAAAAAAAAAAAAGCATTTTAAGCCTCCTATAATACACTGAGAAAAAATTCTGTAACTGACATCTAGAATCTAAATTGTGGCTCTAGAAAAAATAGTTCCATGTCATCCTCATAAATTCTAGTCCCCTTGAAAAGCGAGTTCTAGAAGCCCCTAGAGCGTTCTAGAGCGAGTTCTAGAGCGTTTGTCTATATTCTCGAGGGCAAAGTTATTTAAAAATCTCTACAAATAAATGAGACTGCAAGATGCGGGTTTCAGCAACTATAATCTTGGTGTATGACCCAATTCTAGAAAATCAAGCGAAAAAATTTCTCGCAATTTCTCGCAATACAAAAGATTCAGAATATTCGGAATATTCAGAATATTGTTTCACCATCTAGAAATGTGTAAACAAGAAATTCTTGACCATCTCGTCAATTCAGTTTATTGGCGTGCCTTATGCGCATAGCTCAGAAATCTATATTTCTAGTTAAGGGATTTAGAAAATGGCCACTTATTCATTGTAGAGAAAGGCGGTATGTATTTTTTCTCAGTGTAAGGAGGCCCACATTATCCGAGTTATGCCCATGGTTAGGTATTTTTTAAAACGGGCTCTTTTAAGTAAAATGAAGTACAACAGTGCTTTAGCCATCTTATTTTGAAACTAAAAAATATAATCCTGAATTAATAATTTAATGAAATTATCTATATGCATCTGTGTTTTGATCCATTTTAGATTATTATATATTTTTAAAATTTTGTGGTGTAATTTTATTTTTTCTTTATTTAAAATTTCCTTTTTTTCCTTTTTTTTTTTTTTTTTTTTACATGCAAATTTCAAGATTTCACACAAGAGAAGAGACAAGCTTTCAGTGGGTAAATTTTAGAAACACACACATACATATATAAAACAAACAAATAAATAAATAAATAAAAACCTCGTACAGAATAATTTTTAATAGAAAATTATTATGCGTATTTATATCTTTAAATTTTAAAATAAAAGAAAATGTAATAGTTTTTGCAACATTTTATTCTAAAATAAATAAATAAATAAAAAAATAACAGATAACAAAAACCTCGATTAATCTGTCTAACCTTGATTAATCCTTTAACTAATTACCTTTAATTAATTACCTTGACTAATCTAACCTTGATTAATCTGTCTTGATCAATGGCTGTTTGGGTCAGTTTTAAATATTGGACATATAATTTAACTTTTTTATTATTAAAAATTTTTTTTTAGATAACCTCAAGAGTAAAACATCTTTTTTATCCGTATAATGAGCATATCTTAGTCATTATCATTATCTCCAAAATGATTATATCAACGAAATAGTCTTTCCTATTAGGATGCAGTTATATATATTTTCAAACTTCTTTGCTTTCACAAGAAAACTTCTTAAAAGATACCAATAAAAAAATTATCTAATTTTTTAAGATTTAAATTATGAAAGACCAAAAAAATTCCTTTCTAACATTTTTTAAGTATATAAAGAAATTTATACTTTAGTTGAATACAATTCTTATAGGTTTAATGAATTAAAATTAATAGATTAAACAATTTTTGTAAAAGTTTCAAAACATTTTAGATGAATTTATTTTTAAAATTTTTCATATAGATATATATATTTGTTATCATAAATAATGTTACACTACGCATAAAGAATTTTTGCACATATATAGAAAAGCTAAACATTTTTACTCTCAGCAACAAGAACACTATATAGAATTATATTTGGTTAGGAAACTGATTTTTTAAAACATTTTGTTTCATTAAAAATGGTACTGTTTTTGAATGAAATATTATAGAGACCCAAATATTCAATTTTCAGTATTTTTATTGCATGTTTTGTGTAAAATTTTCAAATAATTTTACTTTTATGGCTTATATAGTCTTAAGTGAATTAATAGATTTTAATACTTATTCTGAATATATAAATGAGCTGCGTATGTGCTTATAACTCTGCAGCTTAAACCGAACAATTGCAGGCAGTCTTAAAAATTTAATAATCAGCATATATAGTTACGCTCATCAGTGCCTGACTCTGTCACGCTTTAGGCTTAAGAGATAGGCTTAAGAGATTTCCTTGGACTGTGTGTGAACGCAAGTTGTTACCTAATATTCATACTTTAGTCAATTTTAAAAAATCTAATAATCGATAAGCTGTTTAATCCGACGGATTCAGAAAAATCGTCCCTTTTATTTGGTACCTTATTTGTAATTGCATTGGAGACAAAAGCAAGACTGTCTTGCTTTTGACTCCAAGGCAGTTGCACGTGTTTGCACCTGATGAAGAATGGCTACGTCCTTTCGAAACCGGTTGTGCTGATTTAAAATTTATGGTGTGTGAAGAAGTTTTAATTTCTTTCTTTCTAATGTTCTATCTGTTATGGAGACATCCACTAAGAAGCGATTTTACAAAAATTTGCCCCGGAAAAGGGGGACGGAGGGCAAAACGTGATTTCACAAAATCTTTCATATCTCAAACAAAACAATAGATATATATATCCGTAATCTTTTTTGCTCTAAAACATAGCTAACACAAATACCTAAAAATCGGTTTCTGGAATTTAGAAAATTCGGTCCACAAGAGAGGGTGCGTGGAAAAATGCGATTCCACAAGCGCAAAAAGTGATTTCACAAAAATCCTTCATATATCAATAAAAAAAAACAATTACCAGTAAAATATTTCTTTAAAATATATAGCTAACATAAAAATCTAAAAACCAATTTCTGGAATTTTAGAAATTCGGACCCTAAGGGGGCACAGGGGCAAAACGTGATTTCACAAAAACCTTTATATCTCGAAGAAAAAAACAGATATCCGTAAAATTTTTGCTTTTAAAATATAGTTAACACAAGTACTTAAAAACCAATTTTTGGAATTTTAGAAATTTAGTTCCTAGGGATGGGGTTAAAACGTTATCTATATTATGTCTTCTGTATAATATAGCTATTTCTCCAATAATAAAGATTTAAAATCATTTATTTAATTTGCCAAAGAAGTTTACGAGTTAATTTATTTTTCGACATATAATAAAATATATTTTCACACGAATAATAATAATAAAAAAATATACATTAAATTTGCTCTGGCACATGACAAAATGACGTCATTATCAAAATTAATAATAAAATGAAAGTTAAATCAGATCTATATTAAAAAGCTTTATTTTTTGATAATCCTGGGTATTTCTTTAACTTTTGATAATGAAGTAGGTAGGAGATTTTTTGCCAAGGAATCTTTTTTTTTTTTTTTTTTTTTTTTTTTGTGACAGCCATCTTGAACCAAGTAGTCCATAAAAAAAAAAAAAAAAAAAAAAAGTAAAAAAACTGGTAAGAGACTGCATTGGGACTCCAGAATCGACTGTGGTGTGCGGGAACACCGATACATAAAATAGCGGGAACTTAAACTTATATTTTGACTAATTTCAATTTTTTTTTTATTATTATTAATAATAATGATATTGGGGTTTTGAGGATTCATTTCAATATATTGACCAACGAAGCGGGCAAAGTCTGCTAGTCTTAATTATGATTGAAATAGCTTGAATAAGAATATGAAATAAGATAAACACAACTAGCTTTATTAACAAAATTAAAAAATTAGTTATAAGGTAAAAAGTAAGCATTGTCAGGTTAAAGAATTTAGAGATTACTTTAATGCTTAACTCAATCGTAAAATCTTGAAATGTGTACTTTTTTTAATTATAATAAATGCTAAAATGTTAGATTCATTTTATTGAATTATTTTTTATTTCCAACTAATATATTTTCATTTACTTTTCAGGCTATTGTTTCATTATGTATCCCACTTGTTGTTTCACAAAACAAGTATGATTCTGATCATCTTTCTCAAGACGTATATCATGATTCCGAAGATACAGAACATTACCCAAATAGCAGAGAGCCTCAACCACCAACATCCTATGAGTACGAATCTCATGACAACGCACAGTCTGGGGATCCTAGGCATTATCAGAGTTTAGAACCAAAACATCATCAACCAAAAGCTTACTCCACACAGTATTTTAGACAATATCACGATACTCCACATCATGATACTCGATCTCATGATATTCCACATCATGATACTCTATCTCATGATATCCCACATCATGAACCAGATATTCCTCATGTACAACCAGAATATTATGGAAATCCGGATCATATTCAGTATAATCAGCCAGAAGATCCATCGTACCATAAGCCTCAGGAAATAGAATATCACCAACCAGTACAGAATAAACAAGATGATGCTCCTAAACATGAGGAATCGTACCATGGTTCATCGAATTATCACAAACCAGAGATAGTTAAAGAAGATGATTCACATTATAAATCTGAAGAACCAAAGTATTCTCAAGCCCCTACACATTCTTCTCCGCCACATCGTGGCATAGTACCCGTAGATCCGAAACTTCCTCTGTATTTTACAATGTACGAAAAACGTACAATACAGGATCCACTTAATAAATATGGAAAAGGACCCTGGAGGTACCTGACTTATGGGCATGGTATAAGTTACGGGACAAAAGGACCTGGAAAAGTGTTCGAGAAAGGGTATGGTTACATAAGAGCTCTTGGCAGAGACCACTGTAAACTTCCAGAACATCTTTGCCCTCCAACAAATGAAAAACCTTTCGAATATGAAGGAAGAAAGGAACCATATTTTGGTTATAGACCACATTAAAGCTTTGAAAAACAAGGATTCGGAACAAAACATTGAAAATCTGTGATACAACACGTGGATTTTTTAATACTCTCTTTATATAAGTGAAACATTAAATTCTTTTTTTAATCAGACGTATATTAGGTTTTCTGTTTTTCAACAAGATTAATTTAAATAAAAAATGAACTGTGCAATGTATGAGAACTTTCATTTTGATAGTTGTTTTATATTTCTCTAAGTATTTTTCCAAAGTTTAATTTAATTCAGTAAAACTAGCTAATTTGTGTATCCTATTAAAAATATTTCAATGTAACTTATTTGATTTGTTCAGAGTATTTTTTTAATTTTACAGGATCCAAATATACAAGAAATAATCACACATTAATTACGGCGATAAAAGTATAAAGAAATGGAAAGGGTTATATATTTTAGGGGTGATCCTGTCACCTGAACGGAACTTTTGATTACCGCCATTTTCATGCAGTAATCTTCAAGTGATTTAACCACAAAAATTTATTTTTTAAAAATCCTATTCCAAAATAGGGTTTTACAAATATCCCAATGCAATCCTTTCTGTTTAAACTGTGAGTAAAAACTTTATTTCTTTAAGAATGCATATTCTTTTTTATTATTATTATTATTTTATAAGTACTTGGTTTTATTAGATGATAAATAATTTATTTGCAATTATATTATTAAAACTAAACAGAAATAAAAATAATTCATTAATTTTCGTAGGGAAAACAAAATGATGAATTTAAATATCTATTTTTTTTTTTTTTTTTTTTTTTTTTTTTAATCTATTATTTTCCTATGTGTGTGCTTTCCACAGTGAATGTACTGTGATAGACATTTTTCATAAAATTATTATTTTAATGTGTAAATGGTGATTAAAAAAAAAAAAAAAAAAAAAACAGTAATTTTGGTTGTCTTAAATGTATTTTTATGATTTGTTACTTTCTTAGTATGTATGTGTTTAATTCATTTATTCACAAATGCTTACTACTGAGAATTAAATAAAAACAAATTGTGCATTTATTAAATTACATGATGACTAACAATGAAATGTAAAACTGAGGTCGATATCAATATATATATATATATATATATATAAATTTAATACAGAAATTAATACGGAAAATTTTAATTAATTCCTCACTAACTGAAATTAACAATGTTAAAAATGTTTTAAAAAGCACTAGTGTAAAAAGTAATTTACAGTTGGACAATTACGTAATGTAAATTACAGAATTAGAAAAAAATGGAGAGTCTACAGATTTTGAGCCTTAACGTTACATTTGCATTATTCATTATTAGACACACCATTTTCATTTATTCCATATTACTATTCAATCACTGCTCCTGAAGAAGTATTGACCAGTCTATTCTTTCATTCTTGGATTTTGATTATATTTTTTTAATTAAATCTTTCATTTCTTCGTGTGATATTTCATTTTCTTCCTGTTAAATGTTTGAAAGTGATTTTCATCTATCTGTCTATCTGTATATGATTATATCATTGAGCCATAGTTGTAGCTATCTGTCAATATATATGTATGTATTAATCTATATTATTACATATTTAGTAATTACTATGCACAACATAACTTACTGGAATCTAATTATAAAATCAATACACGTCATTTTATATAGAAAACATGTATAAAGTATCTGAATAATTATCATAAATTCGTTTTGCTAAATAAATAAAGTGTTAAGAATGATAAAATGCATGTAAAATAAATACAATCTGTGAAACGCATTAGGTATAAATATTTTTGTGTGATTCAGTTAATTCCATAAAATACATAAATATCTGTACCAAATTTCCAATAAATCAAAATATTAATTTATACATCAGAATATTTTTGATTCATCGATGCAAATGCATTACGAATTCTATGTCTTCTATTTTTCACAAAGCCATGCTGAAAATGTATGCTATTTTATTATGTTGAATCCAAAGGAACGGTGTTAAAATGCGCATTAATGATATATCATCTATGAACCGTAATGTATCGAAATTTGTTTGCCTGTCCCTGTGTAAGATCTACAAACATCATATATATAAAAATACCATGCAGTTAATTTCATGTAACGTAAAAATATTTGTACCTAATTTCCAAAAAATAGAACGTTTATAGAAAATATCAGAATTATTTTGTGTAGTCCTTCAAAATAATCATGCCTGCCATTTTCTACAGGAAACAAAATTTTTAGTATTTTAATAATATTGTCAAATCCCTTATGTTAATTGGAGTGTAACCATGGTAAACTGCATTTAAAGAAAGGACGTCCGTAAACCGTAGCAGTACAAAATTCTTTAGTATGTACCTACACTAGCCACAATCACGAGCCACATGCATTATATACACCTCCCCATCCTCAATGTATATTGCTAATTCCATGTGACTTGAGTATTTGTAACAAATTTGACGTTAGTTGATTGATTACACAACATATTGGAATTCGTTTGTGATATCCTGTAGATTAATTATTATGTCTATGCACAACTTTTTTTTTTCTTTTTTACAGTGAACGTAGATTTAAGCATTTTATGAATGTTTGTTATTGCATACTTCTATCCATTCGCTGAAGATTTACTCCAGTTACACATGGTACTTTTTGTGTTATATTTTTGCACACAACCTTACCTTCCAATATATTATTTTTTTTCTGCACTTTGCAATGCAATATTAAATACGTGATTTGAGTTATAATTACAGTCGGCAGCAAAAGTATTCGAGCACTACCCAATAATTCCGATATAAAAAAAGTACACTTAATGCTGTTTTTTTTTTAAATAAATCCTTGTCGAATCATGTTCTTAGTGACTAAGTACATGATTTGACAAGGATTTATTTAATAAAGCAGTATTAAGTGTACTTTTTTTAGGCAGGAATTATAGCTAGTGCTCGGATACTTTTGCTGCTAACTGTATACCATGAGTGTTCCACTGGGTATGCAGCATGAGATATCAACACATATTGAAAGATATCATCAAGATGAGAATTTAAATTTGGATATTCTACATGGAAATTCTTCTGAATACAATATAATATTTTTATAATGCAGTTGTATAAATTATTCTAACGTCGAAATTTATAAACATTTTGAACTTTTTAATAGCGAATGTACAAACAGAAAATTTAAACATGTTAGAAATATTTAAAAGTGTTATGGTGTTAAAATCAATTTTTCATAATGCATATCTGAAAGTTGTATAATTATCCAATTGCACAAATATCAGATTTTTTTAAAAAGTTTTTTAAGAAATTTACTTATTTATTAATATTTATTTTATTTTATTTTATTTTATTTTTTATTTTATTTTTTTCGTCAGTGTGGGACGCATATCTTAACACATCAGCCAAATAACTAAAGACCTATTTCTTTACTTTCTTGCATGGCTAAAATCTATAAATGTATTTTAATAAAACGTTTGAATGAATTTACAGACTCTCATGACGGGATAAGACTCGAACAGTTCTGTTTAGTCCGCGCCATTCAACATAGCAGCAGCCGTGGAGAATTTGTGAATTTATTAATGAGGCCTTTCAGTCTGGAGGTGTTACTGCAATAATATTTTTAGATGTTCAAAAAGCTTTCGATAAGGTATGGCATGCTGCCTTTATCTATAAAACCAATTTACATCGGTCTAACTGACCCACTAACCAAACCAATTTAATTTTAAAGTCTCTACTTTAAAGGTCCATGCTTGATCCTTTCCTATTCAACATCTACCCCCAATGACATGCCACGTGATATTAGCGACATTATTTAGCAACATTCTCTGACGATACTGCCACCTATTGTAGACAACACACTCCAAATGCTGCTTTTAAAATACTCCAAAACTATCTGAATAAATCTTCGATCTGGTTAAGAAAATGAATAATCAAAGTGAACATTTCCAAAGTGTCCAAGTGAATCAAGTGAACATTTCTGTTTTTACAACAATAGAAAATAAGGCAGCTCCACTAACTTTTTTTTTTTTTTTTTTTTTTTACATAATCAGTCCATACACTGGGAATAAGGTTATAAGTAATAAGGAGTTTATATAGATTCAAAATTAACGTGGACTCGTCACATTTCAAAGTCTTTGAAAAAGCTGATTGAGCCACGCCCTTCCTTCTTTATTGTCTTGGAGTAGCCGCCTGTCTATGAAAAATAAATTATTATTGTACAAATCCCTGATGCATCCGGGCATCATCTATGGTTCAATGATCTACTGATCGGATGCTAAAACTGAAATAGTAAGAATTCAGTTACTTCGAAATAAATTATTGCGTATGTTTGTTCAAGCTACTGGTTATGTCCATAATAATGCTAATCACCAAGATCTACAAATTAAGCCAATTTACGCTGAAATTCGTAAACTTGCGATGAAGTTTCACAGATTCATTAACAATGTTGGAAATCCTATGTTAGACATTATTCACAGCTAAGATCCTAGAGTAAGTCGTGAAAAGAAACGGCCTCTAGTTATTTTAACTAGAAAAAAAGACTTTCTGCCTTTTCTTAGAAACGTAGAAGTATTACTTATGGAGTTGCTTAACACAGAATTTCCCCACAAAATTCATATTTTTACTATTCTTACCTAGGTTATGCGAAATGTTGATCTAGAGTTGGCTAGGCCTAGCTTATCAGGCCTAGCTTATGAACTTTAGTTTCAGTCGCATGTGCTTGACCTTACTCATTTTACTTATAATTATTTTTAAAAATTTCCAACTGCTGAGATATTTTATTATTATTTGACAAACGTTTTATTAATGTTTTATTATTTTATTGTATTTAGTGATCAGGACTTAGTTGTTGGGGGGAATTTTTTACCTTTAAATTCTGATTGGTCGTGGGGCGTGTCTTATGATGCGCTCTGCAATCCTCTCGAATATTTGGTAGAACATTTTGTCTATGGATTCTGGGTTTTTAATTCTGGATTCTGATTGGTCCTCCGGGATTCTCTCTTTATGACTGGCCCTCCAGAATTCTCTCTAAAGTTCAGTATTTTATTTTCCTTTTCTCTGTTTTAAATTAGTTATATATGGCCCCCTATTTTATTAAATGCGGAACTCTAAGCACTTTCCTGTGTTTTTTTGGAACGACGTGCCTAAGGTCTTAATTCTTTTCCTCCGTTAAAATTTGTCTCATCAACGCTTGCATCAATTTCTCTGTTTGCACAAAAAAATTCTCAAAAAGTTTCTTTTTCCTTTTTTTTTTTTTTTTTTAACTCTTGGTCTGTATAATGTCCGCTCACGTGGGAATTTTTTCAGAGCCCAAATTCTAAATTAGAACCCTTTTATCTCTTTTTTTATTTTCTGAATAATTATTTTCTGTCTTCTACACTTTCGATAGAGGTAAGCATTGGTTGTTACCACATGCAGGTACTCCGTAGCACTCAAGTTGACGTTTTCAAAGACTACAAATTGACCGTGTCATAATATATAATATTTTTGTTGCAAATACTAAGAAATATCTTTTTATTTAATTGTGGGAAATTAATATGAAATATTTCTATAAAAAAATACTGGTGTGGAACCTGACCTAAAAATTAGGAATGCTCGCATGTATTATCGTACGGTTGGCAACGCTGAATGAGGGTTACTTACATAATACCTGTCAACCATCACAATAATAATCAGAAGATTTTTTGTACCCGCCGTTTCTTTTTACACCAGCCTTTTTGAGAGTAATTATATATTTATTTAATCGTAATTACATTTGGAGATAATTACTTCAATAATAAAGTGGTGTGGATAAAGGGGCATGTACTAAAAGTCTTCCGATTCGTATTTAGGATCATGGCAGCTATGCTTACATGTATTTTATACTACTTTGCTTTTTTATGTGTGTGTCGAGGGTGGGGACCATACCTCTCAATATTCTAATCAACATTCCCAGAGCTGCCAACCTGTTTGTACCGCCCCTTTTTCTACACCAATATATTTTTAGAGTATTTGTTTTCTTAATTCATCGTAAATATATTTGAAGAGAATTACTCTAAAAATTAAGTGGTGTAGAAAAAGGGGCGTTACTAACAATTTGTCGGATTAGGTTGGCAGCTCTGCATTCCATACCATTATTAGTACCCGCCCCTTTTTCCACACCACTTTCATTTTAGAGTAATTTTCTCCAAATGTAATTACAATAAATAAGAAAAAAAATACGCCAAAAATTACTGTGTGATAAAAAGGCGGGTACTAACAATACTACGGAAAATCAATTAGAATATTTTCAGATATGAGGGACTAAACCAGAACAGTAGCTAATACAATTTGTTGCTTGATTGCTTCATGCTACTCATAACAATAACTAAAAAAGCCAAAACAAAACCCCAAAACACTTTTTTTTTTTTTTTTTTTATTAGAATTTGAGTTTTGGTAACTTTGTTTTCACTAAATTCAGAAAATGATAAGATTTCTTAATTAAATATTTCTTTAACATATCTTCTTTCTTTCTTAAAAAAAAAAAAAAAAGAAAGAAAGAAAGAAAGAAAGAAAAAGAAAGAAAGAAAGGAAATCTTGATTTTTAAATTCTTCGCACCTAGAAATACCATACATATTTAAGTTCATATTTAGGTTGTAATCCATTAACATATAGAGATTTATGCCCTTTTGTCACCTTGACCTATAGACATAAAATAATTTTATTCTGGTGAAATGATACCTTGAACACTGCAAAAAATTTATTTGCTAAATTTGCAGTAAATTAATTCTAACAAAATTTTCTCCATTAATAAAACAAGTTCCATATTTTTAATTTAAATATTGTACCTGGTTTGTCAACTACACCTTTCGTCACAAGGTCGGTGACGAATACATTTGTCTCCTATAAAGCCAAAATAAATTTATAATTATGTAAATTTTATTTTAAATCTCATAAAAATTTATATTTAAATTTAAACTTTTTAACTGCAACTTAATCCTTTCCCAGCCTTAACGCGTTGTGCAGCACTTGTGCGACGTAAATCCCAATCAATCAACTAATCAACCAACTAGACTTAAGCTCTAAAGCACTCTAAACAGTGTTGCCATATTGGGGACTTTTTTATTCCGTATCTACCACTAAATATTAATTGTGACGGTTGCATAATCGTTTCGAAGATTAATCATCTAATATGTATATTAAATAGCCCTTCTCAAATTTGTTGGTGACTATTGAACATATTTGCCAACATCCTAATTACTATTCCGCAGTATCGGTACCTTCTTTTTTTACACCAATATTTTTTTTTTTTTTTTTTGAGTAATTTTCATCTTATTTAATCGTAATTGCATTTGGAGAGCATTGGAACTGGAACTGATGTGTGCATTAATGGACTGCCTAGTACAAGGCACTTTACGTCCAGGCAATACTTGATTGTCGTGCTATTGTGAGCCAGAAAAATAAAATTTAACTGCAGATTAAAATCTGCGTAAATTTAAGGTTAAAAAATTAAATAAAAAGAATTTACTTTTCAAAGGTACTAAGGGGTTTAAGAAAAATTTAAAAAAGGGATCTAAGAATTGAAAGAAAATAAATAAAAGGTTTAATAATGGGTAAAAGAAAAATGAATTAAGATAGTTCACAGTTCCTAAAAAATTAAGAGGTTGTGGAAAAGGTCCAAAACAAGCTGTGTCGATTCCCAAAAGTAAAAAAAAAAAAAAAAAAAACATTTTTACATTAGCCATACATATCTTTTTTTTTTTTTTTTTTTTTTTTCTTTTGTGAAAAAATCATAGTCTCGACACGATTATGTGATGGTATAAAAATACTTCACAGTATAACAAAATTTTGAAAGAGGTGTAAAATATATTGAGTTTAAACTAAGTTAGAAGAAGTAATTATTATTATTATTATTATTATTATTATTATTGTTGTTATTTTATTTTCCAAATTTACTGGCATGACAAAAAGGGCGGGACTAACAAAACTACGGAATATTCATCAGGATGTTGGCAAGAATGCTATTGAATTAAAAAGGTCCTCAATCTGGCAACACTGTGCCAAATTTAACGACACTTTTATTCAACAATTTTGAAGATTGATATTTCATTTATATATAATGGAAGACTGAATGATCTAAACTGTTTTAAAAGTTTCTTCCATTTCATTCCATTCACATTTTCCCTTATATCTTTTATGAAATTATTTTATAAGAGATTAACTTTAGTTTTTAAACGATTAAATTTCCAATAAAATTCCAAATGCTCTTTTCAAAATCTTTTATGTTTTATTAAATTTTCAAAATATATTTAGATTTTTCATAGAAAGAAAGGAAATCGATGGTTGTCACAAAGTTTTACTAGCACTGTATTACAAATTACTATACATTAAAACTATAAACTTTTTAATCTAAGTATCTGTACAAATAGTAAATTGAGTGTGCAAAAATACTAGATATCCCATGTCACGTAATGGGGCTTCTTGGACGTTAAGAGTCTATGAACTTTGGCTGTAAATTGCAAACGAAGCGCCTATTGGCTGAAATACAAATATCCTATGTCCACGCAATGGGCCTTTTTGGACTCTAAGGGTAAAAGGAATTTGGCTAAAATTTATAACCTGAAAAGGGTATTGCATGTTTTTTTTTTTCTTTATTCAACTTAGATAAAAAAAATTAAACGTTTGTACATTGAAGTGTAAAATTCAAGCATAAATAAGAATCTGCAAAATATTTAGAGTTCATATAGGTGTAGTTAATAATAATCAATTGTGGAAAATCATGAGATAAAAGTAAGATAATGTACAGAGTGGACATAACTATATCTGTGTGGAGGCATCTGCAGCTAAAACTAATGAACGGAATGAAATAAAATTCTATATATAGACTATGGAAGCCATGGGAGATTATTTCTGCAAGAAAAAACAAGTCCTTCCGGCTTATTCGGAAGGGTAGGTTGATTTCTTTTTCCTTATCAAGTAGCCGTCATTTTGTTTCAGAATGGCGGTTACAAATTATTAATGGAATTGGTAGAAATATTGATGTAGGCTATGCACATATGGAGTTTTAAGCAAATCGGTTCATAAATACACTTTTATGTGAATTTAAAATTTTCAAGTGGCCGGCGCTTGGAAACAAAATGTTAGGTTAAGTTGACAAATATATGAAATGTATTTGGGAGATAAGTCTACTGTACACATATAGTTCGAATTAATTCAAAATTTCAAAAGTCATCGTGTTGAAAAATTAAGTGACTGCCACTTCGATCAAAATGGCAGACAAAGTTGCTCATCTAAGATATCGTTGCAAACTTGAAAAAAAATTTTTTGGTAGAAATTCTTTCAAAGAGGCTTAGTAAGTTGATAAAAATGTTAGTTTTCTGCATTTCTAGTTTGTTTTAGCATTAATATAGCCTAATTTTTCCTTAAAAACGCATTAAAAAGATCCAGTAACGCAGGTAATAGGTTTGGCGCCAAATTTGGCGACTTTTCCCCTATGGCGACTTCTGGCGAGAAAATACTTATTATCGATATACCAAAGATGGACGCAATAACGTGATTGGTTCACGAGTTACGTGAATTTTCTAGATTTTTGTTGTTTGAATGATAAATCCAATTTTCAACTTTGATTTGAATTGATTAAGTATTTCTAAAGTTACCGTGATAACAAATTTTCAAGTGGCCGCCACTTGGAAACAATACTGTGGAACAAGTTGCCCAGCAAACACATCCAAGATATTTGGAGCATAGGTTCACTGTCCAACTGTGGTTTAAATCAGTGCTGTGTTTCAAAAGTTATTATTATGGCAAATTTTCAAGTGGCAGTCTAAGTGGCTGCAACTTGGAAACAAAATGGCAAAATAACTTGCCCATCGAAATCATCCAGTATATCTGTATGATAAGTTCATTGTCCAGTTCTAGTTTAAATTAAATCAGTATTTCAAAAATTATCGTCATAAGAAATTTTCAGGTGGCATCACTTGTAAAAAAAAGTGGAGTGAGATGCCCAGCGAACTTAAATGAGATATTTGAATGATAAATCCACTACCCAAATTTGATGCGAATTGATTCTGTATTAATAAAGTTACCATAATGACAAATTTTCAAGTGGCTGCCACTTGGAAATAAAATTGCGGATCAAGTCACCAAGTGAACTTATACTAGATATTTGAACCATAAGTTCACTATCCAACTTTTATTTGAATCAGTTTAGTATTTTAAAAGTTATCGTGTGGCATATTTTCAAGTGGAAGTGTGATTTCAAGTGGCTGGAACTTAAAAACAAGATGTCGGGACAAGTTGTCCAGTGAAAACATTCAAGATAATTATATGATAATATCACTGCCGAATTCGGTTCGATTTGGATTATTATTTGAGAAGTTATCGTGATTTTAAATTTTCAAGTGGGAGCCTGATTTCAAGTGGCCCCGCTTAACTTAAGATATCTGCCACTTTATTAAAAATGGCGGATATAGTTTATTAATAAACTTCATTGAGATCCTTACGTGGTCTGTATTTACATCCCAATTCAAACAATTTCGGAATACGCTTTTTACAATTTAAATTTGAAATTTTCAAGTGGTCTCCACTTGAAAACAAAATGGCGGTGCAACTTGGTTAACAAACTCATCTAAGATATTTATATGATAAGTTAAGACACTGTCCAAATTTGATTTCATTTTGAGTAATTTTTCGGAAGTTATCATGGTTTTAAATTTTCAAGTGTTGGCCTGATTTCAAGTGGTCCCGCTTAACTTAAGATATCCTCCACTTTATTAAAAATGGCGGATAAAGTTCATTAATAAAGTTATTTGAAACACTTGTATAATCTATGTATACATCAAAATTAAAAAAAAATTCGGAATACGCTTTTTACAATTTGAATTTGAAATTTTCAAGTGGTCTCCACTTGAAAACAAAATGGTGAAGCAACTTGGTTAACAAATTCCTCTAAGTTATTTATAAGATAAGTTAAGACACTGTCCAAATTTGATTTCATTTTGAGTAATTTTTCGGAAGTTATCATGGTTTTAAATTTTCAAGTGGTAGCGTGATTTCAAGTGGCCCCGCTTAACTTAAGATATCTACCACTTTATTAAAAATGACGGATAAATTTCATTAATAAACATCATTGAGACCCTTATGTGGTCTATATTTTCATCAAATTTCAAACAAATTCGGAATACGCTTTTTACAATTTGAATTTGAAATTTTGAAATGGTCTCCACTTGAAAACAAAATGGCGGAGCAACTTGGTTAATAAACTCATCTAAGATATTTATAAGATAAGTTAAGACACTGTCCAAATTTGGTTCGATTTGGAGTATTATTTCGGAAGTTATAGTGATTTTAAATTTTCAAGTGGTAGCCTGATTTCAAGTGGTCCCGCTTAACTTAAAATATCTGCCACTTATTTAAAAATGGCGGATAAACTTCATTAAAAAACTTTATTGAGACCCTTATGTGGCCTGTATTTACATCAAAATTCAAGCAAATTTTGCTTTAAATATGCTTTTACAATGTCGGTTTGAAATTTTCAAGTGGCTGCCACTTGAAAACAAAAAGTCGGAGCAACTTGGTTAACGAACTCATCCAAGATATTTATAAGATTAGTTCACTGTCCAAATTTGGTTCGATTTCGAGTATTATTTCGGGAGTTATCGTGATGACAAAATTTTCATTATAGATAGATAGATAGATAGATAGATAGATATGTATATATATAGATAAACGAAGTGATTGCAATAGGTCGATTTCTAAAGAAATCAACCTAAAAATGTCTTTGAAAAGGGACATTTTAGTGCTTCTGTCAAGAACGCAGAATGAAATTTGTGTAATCGATGTTGATTATGCGAATTTCTTAATCCTTATTTGACAGCAGCGCTACTCATTTCCTTTAAAAAATGGAGAAACTAATGTTAAGTCAGGAAATTTTTCATTAGTTGTTAATGTGTGCTTAAAATGCGTCTAATCTTATGTGAGCGTGCTTTATTCGTAAAGTTTTATTACATTTGAGATTGTAATTCTGCGGCAGTTCTAGAGGAATTTAGGGAACTTTATAACTTGTATAAAGGCACAACACGTTTTCTATAGCATTAAGAAATGCTGAAAAAATCGAGGAAAATGGATTACTAAGTGTTTAAGCCAGCAAAAAACCAAAAAGCAGTGCCAGATAATTTTTCATTGTAGCTTTTGACGACATAGGCATTACGAGTGGTTTAAGAGATCGTGCAATACCTCACGAAACAAATATAATTTAAGCTACTTTGTGGAACGTCTTAGGTCAAATGTGGTATTTTTATACGTATCAGATCGGTCATGTATCAAGAACTGCTCTGCAAATAAAAATCTCAGGCATTTCATTTTTTTGACGATCACTTTTAAGAAATCCTTAAAAACAGCCTATACAGTCTTACCTTTAGAAAGCCTGCACATAATAACTTTAAAAAATATCTTAGAGATTGTCATTTAATAGCCTCGTTTTAAGTCTTGTCACAAGAGTTTAAGCCTTATTACTAAAAAGTTTTGAAAAGCCCTTCAAACTTTATATTCATAGGGTTAAAAAATGTTTCAAAATCCATAAATTGCTATTTGGAAAATAACGTCATAAACCGGATGCAATATCTTGTACGCAGTGTTGCCAGATCTGCCGGATTTTTTATTCAATAAACACCAATATTTTTTTAATGTTACGTTTGGCTAATCACTTCGAAAATTGATAATATATTATGTATATAAAATATCACTTCGCAAAATTATTGGTGATTATTGAATAAAAATTTTTCCAGATCTGGCAACAAGGCTTACACGCGGTCCGGGGACCCTAATTCTCTCAATAAAATATTATGTTCCTAGAGTTTAATATTTTACCTTATTATTTCTGCGCGTGCATTTTTATTTATACAATTATAAAACTTTACATAATTTCACTTTTCCATTTATTCACAGTAAATTATTGACTTATTTTCTATTCTAAATCTTTCAAAATCATTTATTTAATAAACCAACTGGCATTGCCCGCTTCGCTGGACACTATACTTAAATGAGTTGTCAAAATCCCATAACATTATTAATAACCTAAGCTCCTGCTGTGTTCAGTAGAAGTTTTTCTCGTTAGAAACGTAAAGAATGCAGGTTCCCATTGCCTTCGGCATGAACTTACACGCTTCTTACTTCCCCTTCCCCAGCGGGTAAGTTCGAAATTTGGCGAAATCCCACCAAAGTACATAACGCGTACACTAAATCAACATCCATACACAAAATTCGCCATACTAAGATAGTTTAAGGCGAATTCAAACGGGAAAACCTGTTTTTACGCGTGTTCATTGCCCTCCGACCCCAAGGGGTGTAAAGGGGAAATTTCATAAGATTCCGTTACAATAAGTGTCGGATATATATAAACAACTTATGCATCAAATTTCATGACCACAGATCCCATAGATTTCCCAAGGCAAATTTAGCACTAAAAAGTGGGTCTCCAATTTGCTTCTTCGTATTCCCCCCCCCCCCCCCAAAAAAAAAAAAAAAAAAAAAAAAAATCGAAAATTACAGAAAAACAAAAATGTGTTTTGGTAATATCCTAAAGAAGACACATGGCTGTTTTTTAATACCTTTGTGCCATTTTTAGTAGAGTGCTACTCAAAAATCAGAAATTTCTGAAAATTCCCTCAGGAAAACGATATTTCCTCTCCCATCCTTAAGAATCAAGAATTCCAAAATTGTACATAATGTTTTATTTATACTCAAGTGTAGTCTCCTCATAAGCAATTTCTTCACCGTGAAGTAATTTGGAGCCGAGTTATGCTTACAAACTTTTTTGCTTTCTGGCCGCCAGGGGGAAATGGAGGAATTTCGATAAATTCAGTTACTATAGGTGTCGGTCGGATACATATAAACAATCCAAGCACCAAGCTTTGTGACCGCAGTTCTCATAAATTTCCCAGGACAAATTTAGCGCTAAAAAGGGTGTCTCGAATTTGTCCTTCGTAACACATACGCCATTCTCCCCCCCCCCCAAAAAAAATGGCAGATTACAAAAAATCGATAACGCGTTTTGGGAATATCCTAAAGAAGACGCATAGCTGTTTTCCACATCTTTGTTCCATTTTTGTAGAGTTCTACTCAAAAATCCGGAATTTTCAAAACTTCCCGCCAAATATCGATTTCCCCCTCCCTCCCCTTAAAAATCGAAATTTCCTAAATCGCAGATAATATTTTATTTGTACTCATGTTTAGTCTCCCCATGTGCAATTTCTTCACTGTGAAGTAATTTGGAGCCGAGTTATGCTTACGAAGGTGTTTCTGCCTTTTGTCCCACCAAGGGGGGAGGGGACAGGGGTAATTTCGATAAATACCGTTACTTTTAGTTGTTGGATACATATAAACAATCCAAGAACCGGAATTCGTGGCTGCAGCTCCCATAGATTTCTCAGGACAAATTTAGCGCTAAAAGGGATCTCTCGATTTTACCCCCCGTAACCCCCCCCCAAAAAAAAAGTGTTTTTGGAAATTTTCTAAGAAAATCACATACCTCTTTTTCAACATCTTTGTACCATTTTTGGTAGAGTTCTACTCAAAAATCCGGAATTTGCGAAATTTCCCGCCAAAAATCGATTTCCCTTGTACGTCCTCTTAAAAATCGAAAATTCCCAAATCGCAGATGGTGTTTTATTTGCACTCATGTCTAGTTTCCCCATGTGCAATTTCATTACTCTAAAGTAGTTTGGAGCCGAGTTATGCTTACAAACGTGTTTTTGATTTTTGACCTCGGGGGGGGGGGGGGACGGATGAGAATTTTGAAAATGTTGATAGATATAATTTTAAGTTGGGTAAAGGTCTAAATTTCTGCCAAGCGTCGTTGAATTCCGTACGCCCTTTCTCAAGTGATACCCGGACAAAAATTACGTTATGGACATACGGACACAATGGCACACACACACACAGACAAAATTTTCTGAAGTCATTTTTGGCTTTCATGGTGTGTGAAACATGAAGCTATCGCAAAATATTTTATTCTGACAAATTTACAAACAAAAGTATGATTTTATTAATATGGATGCGAAATTACCCGCAAAAAATCGATTTCCACCGTCCCTCTCCTTAAAAATCGAAAATTCCCAAATCGCAGAAAGCATTTCATTTGTACTCGTGTCTAGTTTCCCCATGCGCAATTTGTTTACTGTGAAGTAATTTGGAGTCGAGTTATGCTTACAAACATGTTTTTGAATTTTGGCCCCCCACGAGGGGGGAACGGTAGGGAATTTCGAAAATGTTCATTGGTATAATTTTAAGATGGCTAAAGATCTAAATTTCTGCCAAGCGCCGTTGAATTCCGTACATCCGTTCTCAAGTGATGCCCGGACAAAAATAGCGTTGACATACGGACACCATGACACAGAAACACACACACACACACACACAGAGACAATTTTCTGATGTCATATTTGGCTTTCATGGTGTGTGGAACGTGAAGATATCGCAAAATTTTTTGATTCTGACAAATTTACAAACAAAAGTCTGATTTCATTAACATAGATTTACATAATCTACCTTAACTGTGCAAAATTCATAGCGCGTAATAGTTTGAAATTTGGTTTCATATAGTTCATTAGTTATTAGTTTTGGTTGCGCATTTCTCCAAACGGAGAATTTTATTTTACGGCCACTCTATATACGAAAACTGTTCAGTTGACGTCTCACGCACAAATCACCAGTGCACATTGCTCATAAGAATGCTTTGGCCAGAATGGAAAATTGGGGCGAACTTCCCCAGTTAATGACTTTAGGAGCCCCTTTAAACTCCTCACCTCCCCCCCCCCCATACACACAGAAAAAGAAAAGAAACTCGATTACTTTATGAATTATTTGTATCCTTGTACGTGGATTACGTGGCTGCTTAATTTAAACTGAAACTTTACAGATTTAATGATCTGTCTAATCGTCTAACTTTGAAAAAAATTGAGTTGATTTTTACTTACGACATTTACCTGATTGGCCAAAGATCACACATGAACAACGCAAGATTGGGTGTACTTACGATGTATTACAGCTACGCAATGGACAGTTAGTGATGGTCTCTGCTGCACTGTAAGAATGGTCCGGGGACGTTCTGTAATAATTCTCAATCTCCGCAAGGGGATAACTGCCCTGTTGCAACAATCTCCACAAAATGTTTTTTTGGGGGGAGGGGAAATGGAAGTCATTGTAGCCACGATGTATTTTACATGCTTCTAGCACCAGTTATACATACTACGATCTTTGGTCGGCTAGAGAACAGAACCCATAATTCTCCAATTACGAACTCAATAGTAGCTATTTGGCTACAGACATTGACTACATTTATTAGAATAGACTAGTAACCTATTTGTTCTCGAGCATCACATTCCTACCAATTCACTAATTCATTCGCCGAAACCGTTTTTTCTACCGCTAAACCGACATCCCACCAAAGCAGGTTTGCTCCACCTCTCCCTATAACAGAATTTCTGTTCTTTGTGCTCCTCAGTTTAACAGTGACGTTTAAAGAATTTTTTCAGCGTTTTATTTTATATTCTTATTGTAATTTCATAATTTTTTTCTGGAAAAAGGTTAATGATATGTGTTATTTAAAATGGGCAAAATCCCAAGAACCAATTGCCAAGAAAGCGATTATCGCCATAAAACACCCCCATTCACCCCAAAACCGTTGTGATGTCCACAAAATTTTCCTCCACAGCCACTACAGTACGGCAATCAAAATTTTAAGTACCGAAATGGGGACATGTCCTCACTTTTAACTTAAAAAATGGGGATGTCATGAATTTAACAGAGTAATAAAAATTCTCGATTAAAATACAATAAGTATACACATAAAGTAGACGTGTTAATGCACAGTTACGTATTTCTTCTTGAAAGAGCTTCATGCATACACCATCAGGATTATGATATTTGATCTTAATGGGAAATACCTTAACATTTACATATTTTTGAACTCAGAGTATATATGTTACATATGATGCATTTTTTAGTTCTAATCGAAGCACAGCCCAAGGTTTAAACACATCTTCTACAAAAACATTTTGTTCAGGGACAAGAATATGCTGAGTCAAGCACTTTTCTAAATATATTGGGTAGATAGTCCATGTCTCTAGTTTTTGCACGTTTCAACCAGAACAATCTTCAAACTACCTTTATTGGCTGCTAGAGTTAGAAATAATTTTATTGAAGACTGTGTTGAAGCAGCTACAGAAACACTTTTTTTTTTCTATGCTTATCTTATACTATTAAGTGAGCAATATTTGTATGTATATTTCACTGTTCTCGAAAACGGTAGCTCGGACAGTCACGAGATTTAACACAAAGGTGCCCCCCGAAGGATCATTGCGCACATCGAAGTCAGAATTTCGAATTTCTGTTTAGTTTTCTTTTAATTAATAAAAATATGAAAATAATAAGCTAATAATAGCAAAAAATTAGCCATTTAAATTTAATCCATAATTTAATTGTTGCAAAAAAAAAAAAAACGAGTTTATTTTTTTTTTCAACAGGAAAATAAATACATTTATCTGAACATGAACAATACTAACACACTACTCATCGCAGAGCTTCCAAATTTGGCATATAGGTACCTGGGACCCTACAGGTGTGCACCTCATCGAGATTTTTTCGAATTTCAAATTTGAATTTTTTAAATTAATGTTTTTTCGATTTTAAACATTGGCTTTTATGTTTCATTTTTCATGAATTTATTCTTCGATTGTAATCGTCTGTGTATCTTAGCAACGGCTATATTATGCAATTTATTTTTTATTTAATACATTTATTTGAGGGCGAATCTTTTTTCTCTTTTTAATTTATTATATTTATTGAAAGTAAAATGGTAATGCAGTAGAAAAAATTAAATATATTAAATTTAAAATTTAAAAACGTATTTATAACAGTTATGTTTATGTATAATTTTTGTAGTATAACAACAAATATTTTTCATTTGTTAATTTAATTTCTTTAAAAGTTTTTTTTTCTTTTTTTTTTTTCTAATTTATAGTATTTGTCAGGAAATAATGGTAGTATATAGTAGAAAGGATTAAACTGATTGGAATTTATTTGTTTTTTATGTATTTAATTCCTTCTAAAAGAAAATCTACTTTTTATTTTATTTCATTACATTGGTCGGAATCAAATTGTAATACAGTGTAAATAGCATGAGCAATAAAATACTTGGTTCAAAAACTAAAATATTTAATAGACGCTGAGATACAGTTATCTTTAAAATCGTAGTTCTTAAATAATGGCAGACCCACCTATCGTCAATAAATACTCATATTGAAATACATAGGAAAGAGATTTCTGCATGCAGTGGGAAACTGTTCCCGATACAGTGCGGGCAGAGAAAGAGCTGCCGTAGTCAGCGAGTACCCGATGCGAGGTCTAGAGCGATTCCAATGTAATTATTTTAGTTTTTATTTATAATGTGATGTGAAAAATAAATAATGATCCAATTCTTTTGGAGATTCATTTAAATATAGTGGCCAGGGAAGCGGGCGTAGCCTGCTAGTATGAGTAGAAATATTGTTTTTTCCACCACTAGAAATAGAAAAAAGTGATGAAATTTTACAAAATACCGCAGAAAAAAATGAAAAGTAACAAAATTTATGAACATTTAATTTTTTTTTTTTTTTTTTTTTTTTTTTTTAACTGGGGGCATTTAGGGACAGATGACAGAAAATGTAGTCCCCAATCACTATTTTTATTTTTGAGGACAGATGATCGAAATCGGGGACTGTCCCCGGAAAATGGGGCGTTTGGTCACCCTATACTACAGAAATCCGTCGTCTATTTCCTATCAATACTCAATGGCTACGGCGCACAGTGGATCGAAGTATAGGCAGAGGCGAACATAGGAACGTTATGATATTATTATTATCTATGTATGATGTTTTTTGTCACATTTCGATTTAAATATGTATATATGTATGATAGTTAAAGCGATTCCATGCTTTTTTTTAACCCTTTATAAGGCCGAGGGAATATTTTCCCCACCAAATTCGTTATCGTTTTATTCACCTGGCACCAATTTTTTTAAATTATGATTCCTGTGTATCATTTTTCTGTAAAACATCACTATGAAAATTATTTTGATAATTCTAGTGGGAAAAAAATTAAAAGTAGTTGTTTGTGACAATCCTGCTTATGCTAATACGATGGGTTGTGAGAAGTATGCGATTGACTAAGAGAATAAGATGCCAAAAGTAAAATTAATTATTTCTAATAGGTTAAATGAATTTTTTACTTTACATCAAATTTTATTCGTGAAAATAGTTTAATGTGCCATTTGAGGAAAAAATGGTTTAATAAAGGGGTTAAGCTGTATCATATTTTTCTGCTGCAAATAGGTATTTAGAAACATACCTGGTAAAGAAACAAATGTTGTATAAAAGAAGAAAATAAATAAAAATTTCGGGAAGAAAATCTATATTTGTAACACAATTAATTTAGCACACAATGATAAATATATTATTAGATTACTGCTTCTTTTTTCTTTTCTTTTTTTTTATGTAGTTTTTCAATAGAAAACTCATGCAGGCATTTACTGACAAACTCTATTAAAAAAATTATTTTTGTCTTTATTTTACTAAAGATTTATGGAAGGCAGGCGATCAATAATTAATGAATTTTTTTGATTGAACTGGATTTTTTATTTGTTTTATTTTGCTATCAGAAATAATTTTTAAACAAATAAGCAAATAAAGTGAATTCTTATCAAAGAAATTTTAAAAAATGTTGTTTCTAGGTTCTGTTATTTTTAGGAGGACAATTTTGGAAGGCAAATTTAGGAGACAAATTTGGAAAATTTGCACTGGAAACAGCGAAACAACGTGTCTCAAAATATGTGTGGTACTATGTGCCAGCTTCAGTTCACAAACTATTGATTCATGGAAAAGACATAATAGAAAATTTTTCTATTCCAATTGGACAATTGTCAGAAGAAGCTAGCGAAGCCCGAAATAAAGCGTTTCGTAAATACAGAGAATACCACACGAGAAAAATAAATCGAAGAGCTTGTAACGAAGATTTGCTACATCACTTGTTATTAACATCTGACCCCCTGATTTCAAGCATGAGAACGAAAAAAAGAAATGTGCAAAGGAAGGAACTTTTTCCTGAAACACAGGAACTTTTACTTTAAATCGTAATATGTTATTACATTATTTAGTTTTAACATTTGATTATTTAACGTTAAACATTTACTTAATTTTAACATTTTACGACATATCACGGCATTTACATTTCCCTCCTTTTTTGGGTCCAACGGTAATTTTCAGTACCATTAAAGTAAAATTAATTATTTTATTAAATATTTAAAAAATATATAAATAATTTCTGATTTATTAAATTTATTTTAATCATCTAAATTCAATAATATTTTCACGATAAAAATTTTAATATATTTTCTGTCATTAATGAATAGAGTTATTCAGATAAATTTCTCGATTGATAATTTGGGGGTAAACAGAATAAAAATTTATTTTACTCTAAAAGTGGCGATTTATGGCGCAAATCCTTTTCACAGATTAAAATGCATACTTTTGGGAGTAGTAAAATGTGTTTAAAATTTTGGACAATTTTGGACAAAAAAAGTTACGCAACTTATAAATTTAATTTTGTTGTTAATTTTATATTCACATTTCATGCGTGAATCACAACATAAAAAAACCAACAAAATGTTGGCAGAAGTACCTTAAACTTTTATTAGGACATTATTAAAAGTATTTTTATTTCGTAGTTTTTCATAGTTATCGTAAGTGCCACTTGATGGCTATTCAAATAAAGTCACTGAAATTCATCGAAAAATCTTATTTCTGAAAGTTTTCGTTTTGAACTTATTTATATACAACAAAAATTCGTGTAATTGAAGAAATAACCATATATTTGTATTTTTTAGACATTCTTTTAAATTATTTCACTGCAAAATATCAGTTATTTAGAGGTTGATTTTTGGGCCTATGTTCGTATTTTAACATTGTTCGATCCACTGTGTGGCGGTCCCGGAGGGACAAAATAAATACATTGCCTTTCCATAAATGACCGGACACTTTCAAGTGCAGGCTTTTTTGGAATATCTCAAAAAGTACTAAATAAAACATCTTGAAACTTCAGGAGTATGAAGAACATGTTGTACTCCCTATATCTGAGTTAAAGTTTTGCCCCGAAATTGAAAGAGGGACCAGTAAAAATTAAAGAAAAATGAAAGAGCACCACGCTTCACGCTGTAAAAAATAATGCTTGAAATGCGATCTGGTTGTTGTAGCATGCGGTTATGGGGCTGTTTCTTATTATCTGTATAAATTTTTATGTCTATGCAGCATGTAATCAGGGAGATATAATGGTTTCTAAAACTGCAATAGAAAAATTCACTTTTTTAGGTATAATACGCAAAGTATTAAACCCAGTGCAAAGCTATTTTCAAGAAATTTGACATACAATATTGGCATACTGCAATTAGAATGCAAAAATTTTAAATATCTAATGAAATATGAGCATTTTTACTAAATAATTTTTAACTTCGCATGCGTAAGATTTAGCGAAGTTTCATTTGCATAATTTAATAGCCAAATTAATTCCGCTTCTTATATCAGAAGCCCAAATAAGTATCGTGTAAACTCAAAAAGTTGTTTGTACGCGATAGAATGAACTGCTATTCAGTTTCTCTCGAAAAAAAAGCTAAATTATAAGGGGTTTTACTCACATTTTTATTTTGATTCAATGAGTGATAATACAATTTTCGATGATCGTAAATAAATATTGAGAAAAACCCCTTATCATTTTCTTATTTTTTAAACAGCTGAAATTCAGTTCATTCTATTGCACACAACTTTTTGAATTTACATGATACTTGTTTGGGGTTTTTATATAAGTAGGTCAGTACATTTGGCTATTAAATTATGCAAATGAAATTTCGCTAAATCTTGCACATAAGCAGTTAAAAATTATTTAGTAAAAATGCTCATAATTCATTAGATATTTAATATTTTTTCATTCTAACTGCTATATGCTGTTTCTAATATTGTATGTCAAATTACCTGAAAATAACATTGTACTGGGTTTAATACCTTCCGTATTATAGCTAAAAAAGAGATTTTTTTTCTTCAATTTTTTAAAGAAACCATTATATTTTCCTTATTACATGGGGTACAGACATAAAAATTTATACAAATAATAAGAAAGAACCCCATAATCACATGCTATAGCCAAATCATATTTCAAGCATTTCTTTTTACAGGGTGATGCCAAATACTTTCATTTTTCTTTAATTTTTTTCTGGTCCCTCTTTCACTTTCGGAGTAAAACTTTAACTGAAATATATGGAGTACAACATTTTCTTCATACTCCTGAAGTTTTAAGATGATTTGTTTAGTATTTTTTGAGACATTCCAAAAAACGTCTGAAATCGAAAGTGTCCGGTTATTTATGGAAAAGTAGTTTATTTGACATTAACTTTGTAACGCAAAGGAACCTTTCTACTAAGCAACTGAGGTTTTTCCCGTTTCAGTTCCCCCTGTATTAACTTATTCCTGACAAAAGTTACTCAAAAAACTTCAAAATATTTTTATGTATTTCATTAATCTCATGGATATTGCTGACACCTAAGCAGTGTGCAGCATGCACAGTCACTTAGGTTCTTACGCAGTGTATTAAAACGCAGCTTAACATTGCATTAATCATTCTGCTATCTTAAAGTGGAAAATCACATTAAATCTTTTATTTCCATAATTTTTTCTTTGGATGAAATTAGTTACTATTTTTCTTCTTTTACTCCTCATTTTTTTATCATCTTACTACACGCGCATGAAACGTCTTCGTCTATTCCGAGAATTCTGAAATTTTTGCATAAAGAGCAAGCGTGCTTAAATTTTGAGGATCACTATGCATCGCAATGCATTTCTACTGTAGCCTTTAAATTATCGAACAAATTTTCTTAAGTATAATTTTTCACAATAAATAATAATGCATAATAAAAAGAAAAAGAAAAAGAATTATATAAATCCGTAAATGTGTATTACTGAAATTAATGTCTAAACTTACAACCAAGTACTTATTTTATTATGGACATAATAATATTATACTTTTAAAAATTTAAAGAACACGCTTTTATTGAAATGTAAACTAATAAATAATTTAGAATTAAACAAAAACCATTTTTAAAAAATCTCCCTGACTGGGCTCGAACGTTAGACCTTTAGGTTCCGAGCCCGGAGCTTTACCTCACAGCCACAGCGTTCACGAAGGGAAAGTTTTTTTTACAATGTAGATTTTTTGTTTGCTCCCAGAGTGGTTACAAACATACATACAAACATACATACAGGTGAAGCTAATAAAAGCGTGTTAAAAGTGCCTTTCATGTACTCCAGAAAGGAGGAAGTTAATTCCAGAAAGTGAGGGAAGTAAAAATTTAAGCTACATAATCGTGATTTAAATTTAAGATAAGCTTGTCTCACATAAATTATTTTTCCCCAAGAATTAGGATTTAGATACAGTAGAGCCTCGTTTATCCGAGGTAATGTGGACCGAGGGTACCTCGGATAATCGAAATCTCGGATAAAACGGATTCTGTTGTTGTAAATCGAGGGAAAATGTACGGTACATTAATGAAAATGTAACCAATAAAGTAAAAAATTATATTTATTAATATTTAAATGTAATCAGTTAAAAATGCAATGCAAATATGCATACATAAATTATAAAAACAGTACTATATAATCAAATTTGTCAAAGTTTTTCCCACCATTTGTCAAAGGCCACTCTTCCACCGTGATGCGGCATTTTTAGGACTACCTCGGTTAACCCGGAACTCGGTTAATCGGGGCTCGGCATTTCCATTTTTTTCCCCCTAAAAAATACACTGAGGTTGAAATTAAGTGGGGTTTAACAACGCACTAAAGCTGCTTTTTGGGGTTATTGGTGACGGTATGAGATTCACCTTTAAAAGTGCTCCGGATACATTACTTCCCAATTTTGTTCCTCTGCGGAGGGAATACCTTTAAAAGTGAATTACAATCGTACACGCATGTGCTAGAAGTCATACAAAATTTATTGTACTTATTTAAGAAATTTCGTTGTCGTCATTAAGTTTGAGGACAGTCGATAGTTTAAAACCCATTTTTTTTTTCTTTTTTAAGTTTTGAAAAAAACATATCAAGGAATTTATTTATCACAATTATTACCCCTTTTAGTCATGATTAATTCAGCATAGACTATACCTCTGTAATTTTGTAATTATGATATTTTTGAATGCTGATTTATTATAGCGATACCCTATTATGGTAACTATAACATTTTATGCATTAAAAGGAGGTCTTCTGGCTAAACAGGTGACGCCAAGCTAGTAGATGTCTAAATTTTAAAATGTCTTTAATACTATTATCTATAATAAATTGTACAGAGTTTTCTAGTACACCTAAAAAACTAGTTGGCATAGGTGGACTCTGCTCAGTTCCCCATCATATTTATGTTCTCAAAAATTTCTAGTGCGAGACATATTATAATCATATTAAAAGAAATGAATTTGACCAAAGCTTGATACAGTGACAGAATGAAATCCCCGCCTAATAGGCTATCCGCCATTCACATCGATATATTTACCTTATTTTAATCTATAAATTTATTTTATCAGAGTCAATTCCGTTGTTTAGTTTTCATGCTACTATTTCCAATGCAATAATATTCAAAATTCATATTTATATGAAAAATTTACAATTTCGCTATGTTGGTAAAATCGTAAATTACGAATAATTTACGAAATTTTCCTATTAGAATATCTGTATTGAATCCTGTTCAAACAAATATCATAAATGTAATTTTTAAGTTGTCTAATGTATTTATGATCCTCAAAATGGAAGTTTATGCTCAGTTTTGCCTTATCTTCTTACATATTAAGTAAATCGTAAATTCCAAATAACTTACGAATTTTTTTAATTGGAAAAATCATAGTCATGATATTCATGCCAGTATCCTAAATAATATTTCGAAAGTGGTTTGACATCTTTACGATGAAAATATCCCTCAAGATTGACATTTATGTGAAATTTTACTCTATTCTGCCATGTTAAGAAATTCGTAAATTTCCAATAGCTTACGAAATTTTTATATTGAAAAATTCACAGTCATTAATATTCATGCCAGTGTCCTAAATAATATTTCAAAAGTAGTCTGACATCTTTACGATGAAAATATCTCACAAAATTGACGTTTATGTGAAATTTTGCCCTATATAGTGCCATGTTAAGAAATTCGTAAATTTCCAATAACTTGCGAAATTTTCTAAGTAGCATATTTATAGTTACTGATGTTCATTCCGGCATCAAAACTGATATTTTAAAACTGGTCTGATATTTTTACAGTAAAAAGTTTCCATTTAATGCACGTTTAAGTGAATTTTTGTCCTATTCTCCCATGTTAAGAAAATCGTAAATTTCTAATAACTTACGAAGTTTTTAAATTCGAATGTTGCAAATGAATAGAGTTCTTGCGAGTGTCGAAAGTAATATTTTAAAACTGATCTGACCTCTCTGCGACAATTTGTTCTTGAGATATCGTGTACACAGACCAACAAAATAACGGACTAATGGATTAACAGAAACCCTACAGACAGACACCATACAAATTTTGTCATTTTCTGATTCCTCACACCTGAAAACGTGTAAAAAAGTCAAAAAACCGAGGTCGAAAATTTTCACGATTACCTAAGTTCCCCATACCTATAGTATGATGGGGAACTAATATGTCTGTTTCAAATGATCACATGATTTTTTAATTCTGGTTAAAATTACATGAAAGGAGAAAAAAAAATTATGTTACCTTCGGCATTTCGGTATGCTGTATTGGTTTGTTTCGGCTTTTTGAAATGTTCAAAATGAATACTTTTAATAAATAAAAATAATTATAAGATAAAAAAAATTTTATAAACCATGTTTTTTAATTTTCTGTTGAATCATATAAACGCTACTGAAGGCAGCCAGAACCCCAGCAATTCGATAAAAGTATTAAAATTCCTTGCTATCGTCTTTTGAGCTATTATAAAAATTTCAAATGGCTATCTAGCCGGGAAGTTAGTTTAAAGTTGATTGCAAGCTTTGTACTGGAAACGCTGCCGAAGGCAGCAGGGTCCCGAAGCAATTGGATAAAAATATTTTAAAAAGCATTTTCACCGTATTCTGAACTGTTCCAAAAGTTTCAAATGTCTAGCTACTCGGGAAGTTAGTTAAATAAATTTTCTGTTGAATCATATGTACGCTGCCGAAGGCAGTAGGGACCTGAAACAGTTGACTAAAAGTATTAAAAAAACGTATTGACACCGTGTTCTGAGCTATCTTGAAAGTTTCAAATATCTAGCTAGTCGGGAAGTTAGTGAAAAATCGATTGCAAGCTTTGCACTGGTAACGCTGCCGAAGGCAGCAGGAACCCGAAACAGTTGGCTAAAGGTATTTAAACAATTGCATTTTCACCGTGTTCTGAACTATTCTGAAAGTTTCAAATGTCTAGCTAATCGGGAAGTTAGTTAAATAAATTTTCTGTCGAATAATATAAGCGCCGCCGAAGGCAGTGGGACCTGAAGTAGTTGACCAAAATTATTAGAAAAATGTATTGTCACCGTGTTATGAACTGTCCTGAAAGTTTCAAATGTCCAGATAGTCGGAAAGTTAGTGAAAAATCGATTGCAAGCTTAGTACTGATAACGCTGCCGAAGGCAGCAGGAACCCGAAACAGTTGGCTAAAGTTGGCCCGAACAGTTGGCTATTAAAAAAATGCATTTTCACCGTGTTCTGAACTATTCTGAAAGTTTTAAATGTCTAGCTAGTCGGGAAGTTAGTTAAATAAATATTCTGTCGAATTATATAAGCGCTGTCAAGGGCAGCGGGACCTGAAATAGTTGACTAAAATTATTAGAAAAATGTATTGTCACCGTGTTGTGAGCTGTCCTAAAAGTTTCAAATGTCTAGCTAGTCGGAAAGTTAGTGAAAAATTGATTGCAAGCTTTGTACTGATAACGCTGCCGAAGGCAGCAGGAACCCGAAACAGTTGGCTAAAGGTTTTAAGAAAATGCATTTTCACCGTGTTCTGAACTATTCTGAAAGTTTCAAATGTCTAGCTAGTCGGGAAGTTAGTTAAATAAATTTTCTGTCGAATCATATAAGCGCTGCCGAAGGCAGCGGGACTAGAAATAGTTGACTAAAATTATTAGAAAAATGTATTGTCACTGTGTTGTGAGCTGTCCTGAAAATTTCAAATATCTAGCTAGTCGGGAAGTTAGTTAAACATCGATTGCAAGATTTGTCCCTGACAAACACACAAACAAACCCACAAACAAACAAACAAACAAACAAACAAACAAGAATCGAAGTTAATAAAAACATGGTAATAAAATAAATGTAACCAATCATTAATAAATGTAAAATTTTTACGGCATTGCTTCATGATTCGTAAAATGACTTAATTTAGAATTTGCGTGTTGACACATAACTTACCTTGAAATGATTCCAAACCTACATTCTATAGAATGAATTATATATATAAAAATCTCTCGGGATAAAGTATATGCAAATATTATGCAAATCTGAAAAGTGCAAAAATGTGTGAAATTTTGAAATAATTGATAATTAAAAAATATATAAATATTTATTAATTTATTCTATAGAATGCAAATATTGTAACATTTTAATGTAAGGTATATACACTGTTAAAAATGGTTTCTTAAAAATGAGCTAAATTGTCTCAAAATAACTCCGAAACAATATATACTGAAATTTGAAAACCCATGTATTCCTTTTTGAGTATATTGACATGTCAAACATGGGGATATTGGGATTCTTATTGGTCAACTCCATTTTTGAGCATGCCAATATACTCAAAAATGAGTACATGAGTTTTCAAATTTAAGTATATATTGTTTCGGAGCTATTTTGAGACAATTTAGCTCATTTTTAAGAAACCATTTTTAGCAGTATACTATTAATATATAATTTATAAATTACGTTATCTTAAATCAATAAATAACACTAAAAAAATTTGCTGCACTTTTTAATTCAATTAATTAATTATATTAAATATATATTTTTGTAAAAGATAGAACAAGCCTCAAACCTGGTATATGTTTTTGTTTAATTTTAATATAAACTATAAAATCTGTGATCAAAACTCATTTTTTGCACTATGACACACTAAAAGTAACAGAAAGAATTAAAAAAAAAAAAAAAAAAAAAAAAAGAACACTTTATTCACTTAATGCACGAGTTATCGCTAATTAATAACCGGAAAAATTATTTAAAAAAAGATAGTAATAAAATCACTAGTAATTTAATCTAAAGCAATGATAGTTCTCAATATATATTATAGATAAAGCGAGCCAATTGCATCAATGATAAGAGGTTTATAATAAAATTTCAATAAAATCTACGAAAATACTGAGCAATTTTTTTCTACGTCAAAACATATTTAACACAACTCATCATCAAATAAGAAAATTCACGCACATGTATAGGGGAAACAAGTTACGTGCTTGCATTTCATTTACTAAAAAAGTGTTCCGTTGCTGCTTTTTCGTAGCACTCGTGTCATTTTCCTTCACCTGATGAAGGGTCGTACTAGAAAACACAATCTGATGCGGCACTACTTTCTAAATAATCACTCTTTTTGCACTAGCACTACTTTCCTTAAAATAATATGTGTTTTATGTATTAAGAACTATGTTAATTATAAGAATAATTTTAGAGAAATTAGTAAAAAATGATTAATGGAAATTTTCAAATAAACAATGATAAAATTAATAAAAATCTCCTCCGCCTAAAACTGATTCAGTAGAAGTTTATATATATATATACATAGTCTTAATTAGAAACGTTTCTGTTAATTTTTATGTAATTTCTTCTATGCGTTCCATGCTGTTTTTACTGTGACAAATATGCCTCTTAATGATTGAAATTAGTAACTCCGCTGTAGCTGAAATAACACGGTAGAATTAACTTTCTACAACATGCTATGTTTTTAGCATGAAAAACTTTGCTTAAAATAATTTTACTGAAAAATAATGGGAGAAAAAGTATATAATTTTGTTTGAGTTCTTAGCCGAATAAATATTATTAAAATTTAATAATTTTTTTTTTGTGTAGTTTAAATAATTAAAAAATCACAAGCAAAATGAACTATTGTTTAAAATAAGAACAGTGATAGAGCGAATAAATATTATTATTAATAAACGTAATCTGAATGCTTTATGATTAAATGGCGTACGATCAGAGAAAATATTGATATTTTAGTGAAATAACGCTCGATCCCTCTTGGTAAATGCTAAGATGCATATTGAAACAAAAGAGTTATTTCTATCTATAAAATCTGCAAAAAGTTAAAATAAAATAAATCAGAACATGTTCATACAGTGTATTATAGGAATCTCTAATATTAAAACAGAGATCCCACGCAATATATATTATATATATATATATATGTATATATATAATTAAAATTTTCTTTCACACAAAATTAAATTTCTTTGGATTTCATCCTAATTCAATCATGGTTAATCTTGAAAAATAATTTGAATGTGAAAAGAGGAGAATAAAAGAGAAATATATATATATTTCTGTTTTGCCTAGTATTTAAATTCAATTCTTATTCAGTAATTATATATACCTTACAGATGCATTATTCCCTGTCTTCTGATAAAATCACCACTCATTGCTTACAAATAATGACAACAGATGGCGATAAGTGTCCATCTACAAAACCTTTTTTTATATGTCCGAAAAAAGCAATGCAATGGTAAAAAATCTTGATCCTAAGCTCATCAGGTGAAATTCTTTCGCCTGGGGCACTTAATGAGGAAAAACTGGACATGGTTTTTCTAGAAGGAAAATATGCGCAGGGTCTTTAAAGGAAAGTTAATATTCTTTGGTAGAGTTTGCTGGACTTCAGAGCTAGAAAGGTTTTTCGTAAGGTAAGTGAAAGTTATAGTTAATTATTTATTACATATTTCGTACACATGCGTTTAAAACTACAACCAGTGACTTTAAAAGAAATTTTTTTTACTATTATTAACGAAAAAATTCGATGGATAAGCCTTTTTATGCCGTTAGTATTACACGTAATAATTAGCTAATGGTGTTTACAGAATCAAGAATAATTACAAACACCCTATTTTACAAATTTCAAATTTATATTGGTCCTTTTAAAAACTTATCTTTACCTTTCATATAGCTGCGAAGTCTCTTGTTTTTCGCAAAAGCCATTTTATAAAATTATTCAACTTATTCTGTCATCTAAAATAAATGAGATAATAAACATACTGGTGATATAGCTGATTTTCCGATATTAAAATTTGAAATATTGACAATTACGCTTTTATCATACTTAACGAAGTATACCAGGTTGCCTATATGGTCTGTATTTTCCCTCTGACTCTTCCATCACTATATTTATCTAGTAACCGTTTATAGTAAGGGGATGAACCAAAAATTTGGTCTATAAATATAGTGATAGAAGAGTCGGGGGGGAATAGGGGGAGATATAGCGACACTGTATATACTTTAAATATTTTTGAAAGACTACAGTCATTTTGACTAAGAGATTCTATGCTTTAAAAATGTCGAAAACATGATTTGTTGTTTTATGAATTTGTTAATTTGTCAAAAGTAAGTTTATATATTATTGTATGCGCATTAAATACTGTATTTCATATTTCCAAAGAAAAAAAAATGCTGGCTATATACTGAAATATATTCTAAACATAGTCTTAATCATAGCTGCCAATTTTTTCCGATTATCGGGAAGACTTTACACCAGAGATTTATGGTAATGAACTTCGAGATTTTAAATCTCCAAAAATTAACATAAGAAGTTTATTAAATATATAGTGGTGATTGTCCTTATTTTAAAGTTGGAAAAGTTGGAAATTATGGCCTTAACATATCCGATTTTTTTTTTTTTTTTTTTTTTTTTTGTGCGGTCATGGGAAAATACGAATGAAATCTTTTCATACCATATTCTGTACGAAAAATGCTTTTGTAAATATAAAAAATGTTTCAATTTGATTCATAGTCTAAAGATTTTAAAATGCACAAATGAGAAATTAAGCCATATATGTAAGTTATTTGAATATTTTGTATGCTTCTTTACACCAAACTTTTGTCAGATCTCCATAAAATTAAAAACAAATCTGAAACATACGTAATACAAATTATCAGAAATGGAAATAAACAATTTATTTATGTATACAGAAATTATGCATAAAAGAAATAATAATCTATATATTAATACGTAAGCCTAGAATTAATGGTACGTTTATAGCCTATTTTTAATTCGTTCAAGAAATATTGCTCAGGTGCATTGCAGAAAAGAATTATTCTCTTATTTGTCAAGAAGACTGTAAAAAATTATTTGTACACACTTTGTACACACTTTTTACACGCATTTTTTTTTTTTATTATTATTATTATTCCTATAGATGAAAGTTGTTAAATCGGCGTGTGCAATTTTTTCAATACAGTGGCTCGCGATCTATGTAGCTTATTTTCTGAATTATTTTCCATGGTGATTTTTTTAAAACCTCAAACATAATGGCACATAGAAGAATCTCTCTTTGCTTTAATCTGATGTGTTCTTTATCACTTGTTGTCTCATTTAGCAATATAATATTTTTTTATTTGTTTGGTAACAGAAAAGAGTGTAATTTTAGTTTTTTCAAATTGCTGATATATTTTTTCGATGCAGATAGTGTTCTTCGCTATTAAAATGACCAAAAGAATTTTAATCTGTCGGATTTAGAGGCAAACAGATAGAGAATTTTATAGAGATATGCATTGTCGTGCAAATGAAGACGTGATTTTATTTTATATTATTTAATTAATTATTTAATTAATTATTTACTTTTTAAGGAAAGTTATTACAAAGAACATTGTTTACTCGGAAAATTTGAATTTCGATATTTATTATTTAAAATGCTTATTTAAAAAAATTGTTCAACTTTCGACTACTGGGCGATACAAGTGTTCATTAATACAATTCTTTGAATTTTAACTATGCATGTTTTAATTTTACAGTTACAGTTTATAAAAATGCTTATCAGTCCAAATGTAAGTAAACTAGACCCTGGAATAGCTCATTGTTTACTCACAAGTAAAGATGGTACAGTTAAAATAATATTTTCTAAAAAATAGTTAGTGCTTCTTCTTCTTTTTTATTTTTTATTTTTTTTTTTTTTTAATAAAGGCTTAAATAAAGATAAATTAAAGACATTGCATTTTGTATATATGCACAAATCATAAAAGACTGTTACTTAATTTTAAAAAATCAAATTATTCAGAGAAACTCCACCCACACTACCCATTAAAACTTACTGGACTAATTATGAATAGCACTGTATATAGTCTATATGGATTGTATACGCATCAAATAATTCATATTTGAAAAAAAAAAAAAAAAAAAAAAAAAAAGCATGCTACATACTGAATTATATATTTCAAGAAATTTCTAAACATAACCTTAACCATAGCTGCCAAATTATCCCGATTATCGGGAAGACTTTACACCAGAATTTTATTGTAATGAACTTCGAGATTTTAAATCTCCGAAAAATAATATAAGAAGTTTATTTAAATATATAGTGGGGATTAGTCTTATTTTAAAATTGTAAAAGTTGGCAATTATGGCCTTAACATATCCGAATTTTTCTGTGTGGTCATGGAAACTACGAATGAAATCTTTTCGCACCATATTATGTATGAAAAATGTTTTTGTATATATAAAAAATATAGGTTAGTTTCAATTTGATTCACAGTCTAAAGATTTTTAAATGCACAAATGAGAAATTAACTCATATATGTAAGTTATTCGACTATTTTGTATGCTTCTTCATGCCAAACTTTTGTCAGATCGCTATAAAATTGTTTCAAGTAACATTTCCATATGATGCATATTTACTACATCGAGTTTGGATTTCTTGATAATATTTTCGTTTGAGCTATGCTGAAAAGAAAAAAAAAGTGCAATTATAGAAAAACCCAACACGTGTATATTTTTATGAACTGGATGGTGCCAGTGTTGAAAGTTGATGCAAATTGTCCACAAGGGTGATTTAGTAATTTTTTTGTAAATTGGAAATAGAGAATTCAGAGAATTTGATTTGTTTACGATTCTTACATTAAAAAAAAAAAAAAAAAAATGTCCTTAACGATATAATCAGAAGTTAAATATGTTAGTAACCTGAATAAGATGATTGATAAATTTAAATTTTGATATTAAAAAAATGTCTCATAATCATCAGCAGGTGTCGTACTCTCTGCCCTTTTTCAGTACACCCTCTGAGAGATGAGAATTTTTTTCCTTTTTTGCCACTACTAATTTCATGCAGAAATATTTATGGTATTTTCATAGGAATGTGTTGCGAATAAATAGGATTGAGATTATTATATACAAATAATGGTAGCAATAAAGAAGAAAATTCCTCATTTCTGAGAGTGTCCTGAAAAAAGGGCGGATGGTACGAGCCTTGCATAAGTTTCAATTAGATAATTCCTTTTTCATCAAATAAGAAAACTAGAAAAGTCAATAGCTTATCTGTTTGAACGATAAAAAGTTATCAGATTCAAAATGAAATTGTGTTGATTGTTTAAAAAACCTGTTTGTGTTGTTCCTTTTCTTCCAGTTTTTTTTTTTTTTTTTTTTTTTTTTTTTTTTTTTTTCCCAGTTCTCTCTTTAGATCCTATTACCGCATAAACGTAGCAGGAAACGATAACTTCTTCTGTTAGGAAAAAAAATATATATATACATAATAATAAAAGAAAAAAAAATTGAATTAAAAGAAAAAAAAAATTTAACAGTATTCTTGTTATAGGAAAAGGGCATTTTTTTTTTCATTCCATATATCAGCACATTTTTGTTGAAGAATTTTCCTATTTTGGACACTAAGCTCCACCTATTGGCGTTCCTATAAACCTTACATTATTTTACAAATTGATTTTACATTTCCTATAAAAGAAAATCGTTAAATCTGCAAGTGCAATTTTGTCAAATCTAATACAAAAGCTTATTTTTAACTTATTTTCTGGATTTAATTTTACCGATTTATTTTTCATTTGTCTAACGATAGAAGGTAGTAGCTAGTATAATTTTTCAAACTAATGACGTACTTTTTTTCTTTTTTTTTTTTCTTTCTTTTTCGAAATAGACAGTGTTTTTGCAATTGAAATGTCCAAAAGAAGAACTTTGATCAGTTGTGATGAGAGACAAATAGATAGAGAAGTTCATAGGGATATGCATTGTAATGTAAATAAATAATAAAAAAAAAAACTAATAGTTTTTTTTTTTAAAGTAAAAAGTAATTAGTACTAAAAACGTGTTTGCATGGAAATTTCGAATTCCTATATTTATTATTTAAAATTTTTACTTAAAAATTCGGTTAAGATTCACTCACTGGACAATACTTCTTTACATACTGTTCAATGGTAAGTTCATTGGGTATTTACCGACACAATTTCTTTGGTGACTCTTCCACCCATATATTTATATAATACTTCTATAGCATATTACTACAATTATTTAAAAGAAAATTTTTAATCTTTAAATGCCTGATTATTTTTAAGTAAATTTTAAAATGTATTACTTCGTTTCTTTGTTAAATAAATCACGGGAAAAATGCTTTAAAAAATCATACTTTATTTTAAGTATGGTTTACGGCTCAAATACAATTTGTTTACTTTATTTTAAGTATGGTTTACGGCTCAAATACAATTTGTTGCCAATCGGCTAACATGAGGCATTAGAGCTTCAATATTTCTAATAATACTTAAGAAGACAAAATTAGGTATGTTGTCAAAAGACAACACTCGGCATTTAAAGGTTAACATTAAATCCCTTTGCTGGCTCTAACGCACTAAAGCGCGCTAAACAAGGTATCCAAATTTAGGGATTTATTTATTTATTTATTTATTTATTTTTATTTAGCTGTCACCAATAATTTTGAGCAGTGATATTTGATATATGTAATGGACAAATAGTCTTTGAAGTGATTAGGCAACTGATGCAGTTAAAATTTAGTAGTAGATATTGAATAAAAATATCCTTGAATTTGGCAACACTGACGAGAGAAGTGAAATTTAAATAGGACTGGGAAAGGGTTAATATAGTGGTGAGGGAGTCGCGAAAAAAAAAAAAAAAAAAAAAAAAAAGGCGGGTTAATAGACATTCTGGTTCGCTGTAAGTTTTGCGAAATTAATAGATAAGCACAAAATTTATGTAAATGAAAATACATTTTCTATTTTAACCTTCTCGAAAATTAGGATACAATAACAATAATTTCAGAAACAGTTACTTCATGTATCTCCCTTTTTACTTTCTTTTATATTCAATAGAAAACAGTATTGGATTCGTAGAAATTTTCGACCTCGGGTTTTTGATGGATATACACGTTTTGAGAGCTGTAGAACACGATTTGACCATTTTTAGAAAATGTCTGTCTGTCTCTGTGTATGTGACAAAATGTTGTGGCAACTGTATCACAGGTACTACTGCCATACAAATTGGTATGTAGTTATACATTGACATAAATTTGTGCCTACCAACTTTTGGTAAAAATTGTGCGACAGCTTGCTTTGCCATTCCGCTTTTTTTAATTTTTAACATGGAGGTATAGGACAAAATTTTGTATAAATGTGAATAAAGAAAATTATTTTTTAATAACCATTATGAAATTTAAAAGAATTATTTGTAATAGAGATAGTCAACTGGGAAAAAAAATGTGTATGTAGAAACCTTGCCTCCCCCTCCTCCTTCGAGGGGAGTAATTTTTCCTGATGGGTATATATTTCAAAAGATTTCACAAATACCTTTAAAACGAATGGTTCAACCGTCGATCTCCGATAATTTAAAATAAAGTTATCGATTTTTTTTTATTAAAAAAAAAAAAAAAAAAAATGTAATATTGGGAATAAAATTGCCTTTTTTTGGATATACTATTTCTCTAATATGTTATACTACTTTAGTTATACTACTTCTCTAATATGGAAATCGTCTGCATTATCCTGGAAGATAATTTTTTAAAATAATAGTTTTAATAAACTATTTTTACTGAGTGAATTTGTATTGGAAAATATAGAAGAAAGTCATGTGGTGGAACCAACATACTAGTTTCAAGTGTATTTGAGAATTATAATTTAGACTACCACTTTTATCCTTGCTAGAAATATTTTTATTTTTATTTATCTATTTATTTATTTTAATTTATGTACCTGTAAAATTAGAAAATGAGGCGCACATTTTGTATGTATATCTGTGTGTATTATAGGAATTCATGCAGTTTTATATTATTTTATTAAAATAAATAAATGAATAAATAAAAGACAGGATAGAACAAATTTTCTTTATAACTCATTTTAAACATCTATAAACATAAACATTTAAAGGAATTACGTGAGTTTCAAAAGCTAAAAATAAGCACACATTTTCTTTTGCATATATATATATATAATACATAGTAATTTTTATTCAAAATTTTGAGCATATAAAGCAGCACCATTTAAACAATATTTTATGAAATTGTGGTTAAAATTTTTGAAAAATTCAGCCGATGGGTCCTTGTTTCCGAAGACCTTTCAGAAAAACGGTGGAGACGATTTTTCAAAAACTAATGCACCGATTATATCGATACTTTGCGCACTGCAAAATAGAATTGACTACAATTTTTGGTACATTTCATTCCCATCTATAGCTTTGTAAAATTCGTTGTAATTAAAAAAAAAAAAAAAAAGAAAAAGAAAAATCTTTTGTTCAATCACTATTCTTAAAATAATCTTTGTTTCTTCTTCTTTTTTTTTTTTTTTTTTTTTTTTTTTACCGAAAGAACATTTGTATCGACTACTATGCTGTGGCGAAAAAATTTCCATTCTTGAAAATTAATGCTAAATAAGAGAAGCAAATATAATTGAGTTGCATAGTGCAAATTAATGTAGCAAAATACCATCCTCATTTTTAAGCTAACCAGGCTTTTTTTTTTTTTTTTTTTTTTTCAATAAAGCTATTTCTATATTTATTTTCTATTTAAGTAATCTAATTTTCATTTTTTCTTTTATTTTCCTTTCTGATTGCCCATCTGCGCAGCACTAGTGCTACGTAAAACCCAACCATCCAACCATCCAACCATCTTTTCCTTTCTGTGTAATAATAATAATAATTATAATTATTCCGTTAGATAATTATTCGGTTCCGAATAATAATTATTATTATTATTCGGTTTCTTTCATATTTAAAATTTATCAGATTTCAATTTTCGAGAGTAAGCTATTAAACATTTCAAAGTTATTCCGTTAGAAAATTATTCGGTTCCGAATAATAATTATTATTATTCGGTTGCTTTCTTATTTAAAATTTATCAGATTTCGATTTTCGAGAGTAAGTTATTAAACATTTCAAAGTTTGCACTTTTTATGAAAAGTATCAATATATATATATATATATATATATGTGTGTAGCATACATTTATACTGTTTGAGTCCAATGTTCGATTTTTTCCAAAATAAATCGTAAAAAAAAAAAAAAAAAAAAAATATATATATATATATATATATATATATATATATATATATATAAGAAGGAATCTAATAGTTGAACGATTATTTAAGCATTATTAATAAAACAGAAATATTCTATTACGAATAAAATGTTTATTTTTAACTTAAAAAAAAAAAAAAAAAAAAAAAAAAAAAAAGCAAAATTGATCTTTAATTCGTAAAACGATAAGAAACATATTTACTTTAAAAGTAAATTAAATTCTTACCTTATTAATTAAAAACCAAAGAAGTCAGAATGATAATTAAAAAATTATTTTTTAAAACTCAAAATACAATTTGGTAACAGCCTTTGAATCTGAAAATACAAGGTATCCTATTTTCAATTTATTTATAAAAAAATAAAATAAAATAAAAAGTGCTAACAGTGCCCTATTTTAATTTGTTTATGCATTCATTAATTGAATATTTTTGAATAGTTTCTCTTTTGCTTTGTGTTGAGTCATCATTATTAATTTTCATTCCTGTCCCACATTTATTTAAAATTTTGTTTTATTCTTATTTTTTTTTAATATTGTTACAGTTTTGTTCGATTCCGTTTAATTTTTTTTCCAATCTTTTTTGTCAACCAACTAATTTATCATCTGAAAAATAAATGCCAAGTTTCTGAAACTAATGCCCGAAACTGATGTCACTGCAGCGGAAATATATTGAAATAAAGAAAATAAAGAATTATCCATTTTTACGAAAGATTAAATATTTTTAAATGCTATATCAAAATTTGTCTGAAATAATTACGATGAAAATATTCCTTAAAAAGAACGTTTATGAAATATTTTGCCCCATTCTACTATGTTAAGAAAGTTGTAAACTTCGAATGACTTAGGAAATTTTTAAATTAGAAAACTAATAATCAATTATAGTAATGTTATTTTCCTAAATGATATTTTAAAAGCGGACAGCTTTACCATGAAAATATCCTTCAAAATGGATGTTTTTACAAAGTTTTACACTATTATGCATTGTTAATAATGTCGTACATTTCAAATAAATTACGATCTTTTTAAATTATGATGTTGTAAATCAACAAGGTTCTTGCCAGTGACATAAATAATATTTTAAAATTAGTCCGATTTCTCTGCCACCATTTGTTCTTGAGACATCGTGTGCACTGACTAACTAACTAACAAACATACAAGAAAACTAATAGACACCCTGCAAATGGACACCACACAAATTTTGTTATTTTCGAATTTCTTACACAACAAAATTTGTAAAAAATTCAAAACGTCGATTTTTCAAAAGGGGAAATTTTTCACGATTACTTAAATTTTCCATACCTATAGCATAATAGGGAACTAAAAAGAAGAAAGAAGATTAAAGTAAACACATTATTTATGCTACCTAGATCTCAGAAAATTTGTTTTAAAAAAAAAAAAAAAAGGAATTATTTGAAAAAAAAAAAAAAAAAATCATGTAAATTGGTGACAAACTATTTAAACTTGCATGAAGAAAAAAGTATTATCCTGTCGAGAAATAAACTATCTAATTATTGATGTTTCTCTCCTTTTTTTTTCCCTCAAAATCTTCGCACAAAAATGTTAAAAACACAAAACCGAAATTTCACTTAATTAGAAATTTTCTCGTTTCAATTTTAAAATCCTTTTCGTTTATTAATTTATTTTATTTTATTGAAATTTTGACGATTACAGTCCTTAATAAGAAGTTTGAGTAGGCTGATATTTTTTGCATGCATTTAGTTTTATTGCTTCTATTTAACCAGACGACAGTTGTACAAAATTTGAGTATCATATTTGAGAATGTTACAAAACTAAACAGATAAATTTCTTATACGATAGCATTCTCATTCGAGAGGTAAATCCAACCAAAAGTGTGGCCCTTGTCGATCGTGCCTGAGTAATGTTCAATTTCAAATTCTGGGGATGGTTACCAAAACGATGCACCGTCTCGAATGGGTTGAACTAGTCAAGTCATTTGCCGAAGTTATTTTCTGGTGCAGTTCTAGACATTCAACAAACTCATCCTCATTGTCTTTCCGGTACCAAAAAGCTGCGAAATCTCTATTAGTATAGAAATTTATAAAATTCAATGCACAATCTCTCCTAAACAGCAAAAGTGCAAACTCTCCCATTTTAGTACGAGAGATTGCGCAGTCCTTTATAAAATAATTATTCGCCTTTTTAATAAAAAAGCACCACAAAACTGGCGTTGTAAAAAATATTACTTACAAACTTTGAATAAGCACCATAAAATGCAATAAACTCGCAACAATTGTTTCGGGTCGAAAAAACACACGACCCTTCATCAGGCGAATAAAGTAAGCACGAGTGCTGCAGTCAAAGCGGCAACGCACCTTATTCGCTTTTAAAAAATCTGTGATGCTCGTGCCGTTAATCTAGGTTAGTAGCTTGTGAGAAATAGTTTAACCCTTTGCGCTCGGCATATTTTCCTATTTTGAACAGTAAGACACGCCCTTTGGCGTTCCTTTAAAACGTCACGCGTATAGTTTCCAACTTATTACCTTTTGGCTTTCCGAAAAATTGTAATAATTTGTTTTATTTTACTTCATCATTAAATAAAATAAATATTTCTGTTAAAATTTTCCAGTAGCCGAAAGGTAGCCTGTAGTTACACGTTTCAGAAAAATAACATTTCATTTGCGGAGGAACACCTTAAGGCGTGGCTCGATTTTTTAATGTCCTCTCAGAAGGGACATTACGAGCGATAATGGTTAATTAAAAAATAATTTGTTTCGCTACCATTCTAATGACATTACTAGAAAGGGTTAGGAAAATTCAAGCATTTATTTTTGAAAACGAGACAAAATAGTCACGTTTTATCCTACACTCTTGAAACAAGCAACATGCAAATTCAAGTAGACACTTCACTCTCCATGTTGTACAACCACCTGCAATCGCAACTATCCCATTCTACTCTTCCCGCCGATCCCCTATGTGCGCAATCTCCCCTAGCTTTACCTTATATGTTTTATTTAAATGAGATTTTTATTTTAAAAATTAAAAGAGAAGAAAACAAAAAAAATTATACATGGTACTCACGGCTTTGCCTTTTTTCAAACATTCTTCCAACACCGGCTTATGTAATAACAAAATTAGCTGCATAAAATTACTAGTATGCAAATTTAAGGCTGTAGGAATCATATTCTGTAAGGAAATTTATTTTAAGTCACTATGAATCCCTCTTAATAATTTTAGGCTTTTTTTCTTTTTCTTTTTTTCTTTTTTCTTTTCTTTTATTAATAACACTGTTTTGTATCGGAAAAGATTTTAAGTAATAAATATAAATTAACAGTTTTAAGAAACACATAAAAGGAATTGCAAATAATACGTACAAAACGAATGGGTGATTGTTTTTTTTTTTTTTTTTTTTTTTTTTAATTGTCTGTTGAATTTAGCTAAAGGAAATCATTGAATTTATCTCATTAGACCATAATCACAGCCTCCTAAACTAGATGCCTTCCGTGTAGCTCTGAAACTTGGCAAAAGTTCAAGAGCGAAAAGTTTCAGAGCCACGCGGAAGGCATCTAGTTTAGGAGGCTATGCCATAATAGACTAAGCATTATTGAGAAGTTCAGTCACTCCGATAATTGCAAAACACTATAGACACTGAAATTTTCGCAATAATAATTATCGTCTCAGTTTCATACAACATGAATATTTAATTAAAAAATCCTAACAACACTTTTTCTTCCGAACTAATTATTATCTGAATATAAGCTTTGGAGTTTGAAAGTCATTTCATCATATTCATTTGCTGAAACTAAAACTGTTTATTGTAGAACTATTAAACTATTCACATTTCGTTTGTTCCTTATCTTTAGATCTAAAACTGTTATCCTTCAATAATATGATTGACTTTACTAATTGCTACGATAATTGAACAGACACAATACAGAAATAGTCTTTTGTAATTTGCACCATGTTTATAACTAATCAAAACTTCCTACCAGTAATTCTAACCTTCACCTAGATCCTCCTCATTAATGCTTAGAGATGAATATCCATTTCACATGGTCACGAACCCACTGGCATGGCATAAGCAAGATTATACTTCTTGTTAAAAAGTCTGTTCCTAAACAATAGCTGACCGTGAGAACAACGTTGATTTCACTTTCAACTTGATATACAAATGAACTTTCGATCCCGGAGAAGGTCAAGAAGATGTGGAATAGTCGATAATAAGATTGTGTTCATTAATGAGTAGTTGAGAAATTCTGATTTTTTTTTTTTTTTTTTTTTGTTCACCCATTGCCAATGGTGTTTTTTGAAAAGAGAAATCGATTTATGTTTTCGCTTTCCTGTACGTCCGCTTATTTGCATGTCCATCGAAGACAATTTTTGATAACGATAAGGCTTTTTATCAGTGTTGTCATGTATAGTTAAATTTTGTATTTTTTGACTATTTAATACTACATAACAATTTATAAGTATTTGAATTATGACATTGGTATATGTTACCAAATTAATTTACGATGTTACAAACTCTTTTTTTTTTTTTCTTATTATAATTCTTATTGTAATATTACACTTAAGAAAAACTAAATATACTAAATATATAAATTCATATTTAGATAGTTTGTTACTGGCTTGTTTATTATTTTTTCCTTTCCTTTTTTATTTGCAATTTGTTGTGATCCTAAAGTGAAAGAATTTACTTGTTCTAATAGAGTTCAATTCATTGAAAAAATCTATTTTCTTCTTTTAACTGACATAATGCCTTAAATATATGCGTTTATTTTGTTTTATTCAAACATTATATTTTATAATATTTTTAAATATTTAAAAGATTTAATGTTCTAAAAATTCCTTGAGTTTTTCTTTATTACCTTGAAATTAAGCATTACTCTTTTACTCATAAAAATCTAGCAATAAAATAGTTTTTAGTGCATACTTTGTATACATGAATCTTTTTGATAAAAATTTTCATTTGTGAATGACCCAATATCGTGAAGACCTTTTTTAGAAAACAGTTGAAAAACAATTCATTTAATCATCGATATCTCTATGAATTTTTGTGATATTCAACTGGATTTTTTTTTATAAGGTACTCTATGCAGTTGAGTATTAAACTATGTCAAAGTTTTTTGCTAAAGTCCGCGTATGCGCAGTAATAAATTAGATTCTCAGAGAGCCGAGTCTGTGTATGCACGGCCCGAGATCGCGCCAGCCTGGGAAAGAAAAAATACGTAGTGCATACACAAAAGATTTTATCTCTTCGGTTGTTTCTTTTCTCCCTCTGTTATTTCTCAAAGCAGAGTGAGAATAGACGTGCAGAGAGCCTCTTTGCCCGTCGCACACTATCCCGGAGAAAAGATATGCGAAAGTTTGCCTATGCGATATTGTCATGAGCCCGAGCCCGAGCCCTTTTAAAGATACTACCTATGTTTTTTTATTGAATAATGATCAAAATACAGTTCATATTTTCCAACTTTTTACTGAAACGCCAATGATTTGCGCTTGTAATGATTTGTAAGCAACGATTTTATCGAAAAAGTTATACCGAAATGGCTATTTAAAATGACATCAATGCACAAGTTATAGACATTGACATTCCATCTGATTACAAAAATAAAATGGACGAAAAAGACATTTCAGATGTAAAAAACTAAATAAATAAATAGGTAAATAAGGTAGCTTAATCTTTCAAATAAAAAAAGAATATCACAGGATATTGTTTGACAAAGAGTTTTTTTTTTTTCTTCTTCTTCTTCTTTTTTTCTTTAATGAGTCTTTGCATTTATGTTATTAGATATTTTAATCTTTTTCAAATCTCAAATACAATACATTATAATGATTTGTAATTAGAGATGATTATGAGACATAATGATATACGATACACTTTTAATATATATAATTTTAGGCATATTTGTAAAAGCCTTCCAAATAGTTAGGAAAAATAAAAAAACCCAAAATGCGTAAAAAAGGAAAAAAAAAAAAAAAAAAAAGACAACCCTATTTTGTGGCGAGTAAAACTTTTGTTTCGGCGAGTGTAATCTGAGTTGAAATTTCGGGCCCTGTATATATATATATATATATATATACACGTATTTTTGTCCACATTAGCTTATTTTGTCATTGGGCAAGTGGGGACATGCGAAATGTTTGGTTGGGCAATGTAATATATTTCATAAAAATGTATGTAAAACTATCATAAAATCTAATTTAACCTAAGTAAAATAGCCTTTATGTATGATAATAGCCCCTATCCAAAGTCTAATTGTCTGATAATTATTGACTCTGCTTTCTGGAAGAGCTGTTTGTTCACCTTTTTTTCTTTATTCTTAAATATTGTACATTATATCTATTAGATCTACAGGGTGGTTATAATTAAACTTCCCCTATAAACAGCATCCTACAGCGCGAACGTGTGTACGGAATGCAAGGAAATTCGGTATATAGACTGTACACGAGATGCGCTCATGGAATTTCGAAAAAATTTTTTTAATTCCAAAATATCCACCAGAGGGCGCCTTTTCCGCAAAAACATCAAATTTAACACAATAAACGACCAAAACGGAATACAGAAACAATATTAACATTTATTCACTAGTTTCTGATCACGTTGTCATCGAATCACATTAAGTAAAGGTAAGGAAAAAATAAGAGCACGCTCTTTGAGGAAAAAAAGAACAGTTCAGATTGTAGAAACAAGAACAGTTTAGGACGAAATTGCACAAGAGGACAGTTGTTAATCGTTCCAGGATGATGTAGGGGAAGGTGCTCTATGTGTCCACCCTCATTCACCTGCATACGGTCTGCTCAACAGCAGACCGTAACTAATCAGTTGTAATGCTTCGCACATGAAGCGTTATGGAGTTCTTTAAGTCATTCAACGTCCCAACACCTTCACAATACACCACATTTTTTCAAGGTGATCAGAACTAGTCAATAAATGTTAATATTGTTTCTGTACGCCGTTTTGGTCATTTATTGTATTAAATTTAATGTTTTTCCTGAAAAGGCGTCCTCCGATGGACATTTTGGAACTAAAATATTTTTATCGAAATTCCATGAGCGCATCTCGCGTATAGTCTATTTACCAAATTTCGTTGCATTCCGTTCACCCGTTTGCGCTGTAGGATTCTGTTTATAGGGGAAGTTTAATTATAACCACCCTTCAACTTTGTTAACACTGTACACAACTCCACTATTTTGTTTCTCTGATAACTTAACTAGGACATAATCAGTCATTCCTGCTATATTACCGTACTAGCCCCTAGCAACTCTTTGTAAAAATGTAGAAAGAGTAGCAGTATGACATTAATTTTGCCAAATGTGAAGACTTTTTAATTCAATATACACTACTAAATTTTAATATTAACCGTTGCCTAATAACTTCGACGATTAATCGTCAATTATGTACATCAAATATCACTTCTCAAAATTATTGGTAACTATTGAATCAAAAAGTTCCCAAGTATGGAAAATGGTTGCCTAATCACTTCGAAGATTGATAGTCTGTTATATATAGCAAATATCAATTTTCAAAATTATTGGTGGTTATTGAATAAAAATCCGCCAGTTCTGGCAACACTGTTGCTAACGAAAATCAATACCAGTGTGACCAAACTTAAAAAATCTTACAGACGAGTTTTGAGTGATAAATAGCAGAATTATTTGTCCACATTAGCCCTCTTTTCACCTATAAACCGCAAATCGTAGACATACATCTATTTTAAATCAGATATTATGTTTAATAAATGTTATTTTTCTTTACCTGATAAAAAAATAAGTCATATGTGTTAAATGCAATGTGTGATTTTAAATGGATATTTATCTAACCTGCGATTTATGCTCCGATAATTACGGTAGTCTTGATCTTGATCTTACTCACTTGCAAATAATTTTAATATAACTTTACCATCACTGGAAGAATGCTTGTACGATATTTCTAATGTCTGGAACGTTTCGACAAAATTGTAAGGAAGGATTATACTGAGCAATAATCAAATAAACCAGATGAGTGATTTAGAAATTTTGAGGCAAAAAGCTAGGAATTTCAGTCGAAATTTGAATTTAATTAAAAATATTCAGAAAAATAAATAAATAAAAAATATTTATCAAGACAAGGATATATGACCTTGACCAAATATCATAAATAAAAATAAAGATTGTAGCAGGTGATTCTAAATTTACAACAAATAATTGCAGGATTTCTATTTTTAGGCTTGCCTTCGAAACCAAGCCCCTTTCCCTTTTTTACTAGAGTTTTAAAACTACATGTGTTTTTTGTTAGAAAAGTCTTTGTGGTAAAATAAGTAGACATGTGAAAGTCATTTTTGGGAACTTTGTTTTTCTTTTTTCAGAGTTAGGTTTTAATAATATCCTGTCGAAAGGATATCTTGTGTTGCATCATTTTCAACTTAAAAAAAAAATAATTCCTCCGAAAAATCACGATTTTTTTCAGGTAATCAGAACACTAAGTTTCTATCCATAAACGCCCGCCTCATGTATCATTTACTTTCTTGCTCCCCATCTGAGACAAATATCAAAAATTAAAATCCCATCCTGATCGGTGACCTCTAGAAACCCCAATTCATTCCGGATTGGACGTTTACTTTCGAAATTCTTCTGAAGGCGTTAACCAGATCTTTTAAACAGGGACATTCAAGTGTCTGCCAGGGAAAGTACTCTTCGGGTCGTGGCCCAATTTTGAAGGGCCGAAAGGGCAGGGTCACGCAAAACTCCACCCTGTGTGGACAGTACAAGGACCTGTTGAGGTCCGGAAAGATTTCGAATCATATTTTTTTTCTTTTTTAATCCTTTAAAGTATTAAGTAACTGAGCTTTTTGAAATTTCGGATTTTTCATTGATTGATTTAAATTACTTTTTTTACATAAATATAAAGTTTTTTTTGACACTATACACATTCCATAGAAATCCCTTGATGGCATCATAAATATTTAAGATTATCAGTAGATTGAATGACTATTTTAAGTATTCCACCGAACTTCCATTAAAATAAAATATATTCAAATAGTTTTAAAAAATAATTAAAAGACTATTTCATTATTCTTTTATATGGTATGACTAATACATATCATTTTAAAAATCTGATTCCAAAGCAAACAATTCACTAACAGGAGAATCGTGCTATAAGTCCGGCTTTTAAAATGCATAACAATGCTTCTATGGGAGAAAATGAAAGTATCATCCATCCAGTGTCTTATAAGAGTTTCTTTGTCCAAACTTGTATCTTTCAGCCAAAATGGGATTCATGCATTAACCTCCCCCATTTAGTTTCGACCAATAGCAGCTTGCCCTTTTTTGTGTGTGTTCCAGATAATACTCTCTCTTATCCTCCATTTTCTAGAGAAATATAAGAAGAATCACCGAGATACAATTACCAGACCTTGACATCAAAGAGGTCAAAATCTGAAAGCAAAACAAAATATTCAGAAAGTGCGATTTAGCGTAAAATATTTTATAGAAATTTTTGAACCGTAATATTTATTTGTGTATTTTAATAGAAAAATGTATTTGCCTATTATTATGTGTTCAAATTTCTAATAATATATTTGCAAGAATATGCAAATAAATATTACGATTTTGACTTCAATTTAAAGAAATCAAGAGCATTTTTACCATGGTATTTAAGCGCATGGAGAAATAACGCTCTTCGGTATTGGATATTATTTTACAGTTAATAAACCCAATGTTTAATTATTGTTGTAAGTTCACATAAATCGTTGTGTAATTATAATAACTTAAAAATTGCCACTTCTCCCGATTTTGACGGGAAATTTTGTATCATAAATTTTCTATAACAATTTTTACTTTATTTATTCTTAGAAAAATAATAGGACATACTTCTAATAAAACTAGAATGTTGTGGACACCAGATGTCTTTCTTCTATAGTTTCCTATACAAATTCACTCAGTAAAAATAATTTATTAAAATCCTTATTTAATAAAATTATCTTCCATGATAATTGCTGTTTGTGCAATTGCTTCCATTCCTGTTTGTGTATTTCAATTAAAGCAGCCGAAAACATTTTTATTACCGTAAATTTTATGAAATTCTAAACTTCGTGTAAAACTATACTGTATGGGCAGAACTAATTACAGAATTATAATTAGATTAGCCAAAACTTTAACCAATTATGTGCCTCAAGGTCCCAGTCTGAAAAAAGTGTTGGAGGAATTTCAAAGTTTAGTACATAATGTTGAATGTTAGAAATGAAATTTAACGAAAAAATTCTGTAAAAATCTACAAATTTCGGGAAATGTTTGAATCTCCATCTTACAGAAAACAATTAAAAGCTCCCCCCCCCCCCCTCTAAACTATTTATTAATTTTCAAACAGGATAAAAACTTTAATTGTTCAATATTATAATCTTTATAAAAATCATTATATGACCAGGCTGAATTTTACGATGGCGTTGATTTCGTATTCATATCGTGTAACTGAATTGCATGTAATATGCTTCTAATTTCGGTGAAAATGTGCTTTAGCCCACTGCTTGAAGACTGTTCCAAAAATCGCCAATTTGGCAAGGTGAGGTTGCCACATTTCGTAGATCGATCGTACAGCAATAAGTTTTAATATATTCAACCTCCTTATAATACAACGACTGAAAAACATCGATGTTGCCAAGTTTGGCATATTTATCGCCAGTTACAAAGACAAACAAGACGCCAAGTAGTGGGCTAAAGTCCATTCCACCCTTTTCTAATTTCTTTAAAGTAAAGTTGATAAATAAAGAGCAGCGTTTGCACGAATATAAAGGAACGCATTGGATAATTTTGAAAATTAAGTTAGTCTTCTCGTATAATGTGTAAATTCTAAAATGCTTTGGCAAGCACACAGTTAGAGGCGAAAGTGTTCGCATTCTATTATTTCACTATTTCCATAAAGAAATATTTATTAGATTTCTACAGTAGTTTTTTTTCTCGAATATGACAGAAATTGCTCATAAAAAAATAATGATGTAAGAGTTGTATCTTAAGACACAAACTCTTTCACGCACTTAAAAATAATGAAAAAATGTGTTAAATTCAGGTTTGGTCTGTGTTCCAGATTTTTTTCAACTAGAATTTTTTAACAAAAATATTTTTCACATTTTTCTGATAATTTTCAGCTATTAATTAAGGTGAAAACTACCGATTGGAAAATCTAAACTAGGGGTTGAAAAATATCTAAAACACAAATACACCTGTTAAATAAAATGTTTTCAATTTTAAAATGTTAGTTACATTGTATATCAGTCAAATCCAAGCATTTATATTGATTTATCTATAATTATTAATATAAAGCAATTCAAATTCTTAAGAAAGTTGCTTTGCTTGGGCTTCTAATTGCTCTCCAGATAATTTTAACATTTACACTGTTAAAAAATTTGTCCGAGGTTGAACCAAAACAAGGTACTACGGTAGCTGCAACCATGAAACGGTGAAACCTTTTACCATGATTTAATACTTGGTTCTACCAAAACTTGGCACTATATTTGTTGTAACCATAAAATAGAGGTGATCTTTTACCATAGTTTGGTGTTTTTTTTCAAGGAAAAAAAAATTATCAAATCATGGTAGAAGGTTTCCTCATTGCATGGTTGTAGCTACTGTAGTCCAAATTTTGGTTCAATCTAGTATATCGCAGCTACCATAGTACTAAATTTTGGTTCAACCTTGAACTAAAATTTTTAACAGTGTACTTTAAATGTGAAGAACTTGACATATTGTTTCTGAGAGTCGTGTTTCTTAATTAATAACAAACGTCATGCTATAAAATTATTATAATACGCATTAAGACAGAACAAAAATTTCTTATGAAAAATAAATAAATAAATAAATAAAATAATAATAATAACTTTTTTGACCCACACTAAAAAGAAAAAAAAAAAAAAAAAAAGTGTAAGCAAAAGCAAATATTATATATGCCAATCGATGAAATATATCAATGTTATGTATCCACAATTATGGTATGTACCAAAGCTATTATTTTATTTTTATTTTAAAATTTACTTTATTGCTTATCTTTTAGCAACAGAAGAAAATATGCATCATAAGTAGAAAAAATTGTATAATACTTAACGGTACCTTATATTTTAAAGAAGTTAGAAATAAAAGATAGATTTCAACTTTTGTTACTGCTGTTACTGCAACATTAGTTCAATTATGGCATAAAATTCAGTGAGAATTGAAAAATATATAACTTTCAGACAATGCTACACCTTTTTTTCATTCTTCTTGGAATTTCATTAATTTAGACCTAAATACACTGAACAAATTCAGTTCTCAGCATTAACTTTTCAAATCGTAAAAAAAAAAAAAAAAAAAAAAAAAAAAAAATAAATGTTAATGTATTTAAAAAAAAAAAAAAAAAGAAAAGAAAAGAAAAAGCTGTATATATATATTAAGTTTAGTTGTCCATACGCAGGTCTTCAAAGATTTAAATAATTAAGTTTATGTGTTTTCTTTGAATTCATTAATCAAGAAGAACAGTATTGTTAAGATAAAATAAACTGAAGAAGAAAGTTGACAATGGTACAGTTTAATAAAATAATACCCAAATATATATATATACAGTCCTTCTCATAATTATAAGGACACCCGTTTTTCTATATTAACTAAACACTGAACACTATCATTTAAACAAATATATTTTTAATTAATTTGAATTTCATTAATAGGATGTCGTTAAAAAGTTTTATCATTTTTCTATATTAAAAAACTTTAAATATGGTAAAAAGATGATTTTTCAGGTGTTCACAATTATAAGGACAGCTCGAATTTTAGTACTTTTTTTCAGTTACTCTTTAAATTAATATTTTATGGGTTCTCTTTTTAGGGTTAAACAGTCAGACACTCTCTCTGGTATATATATATACTTTTTTAAAAATATTCAGTTTCAATACCATTTCGTATAGCATATATGATATTCTTAATACATTTAAACTATTTAAAATTGCTTTCCACTTGCATGCACTTTTCTAATATCATAAGTTAAGGTTTTTTCAACTTTTAGGCCATGGGAAAGGCAATAATACAGAAGTTTCTTTCTTCAAACTATTTCCTATTGCTCTAAAACTAGAGCAAAAATGTAAGTCAAAATGTAAAAATGTAAAGCAAAATGTAAGCAAAAATGTAAAAATGTAAAAAAATATTATTACCCCCCAAAATCTAACAAAAATCTGATAATTCCACATTTAAAATTTGCGGATATTTTCTTGATGTTCATAATAATAGAAAAAATTACTAAATTCATTCTGCCTTCAGTAGAAGCAGCTCCCCAGAGCACCATAGATCCACCGTTAAAATACCCGATTCATATCTGCCTTTAAAAAATCTGCTCTGTCTTTCGCTATCTTCAGATCGTGCCAGTAACTGTTAAAACCATTTGGTTAATCAAGAATAAAATTTTTTTCATCCGAAAATGCAACATTTTACCATTTAATATTGTCTTTATTCAACTTTAACACAGACGTTCTTCCCCCCATTAAATGCTGATTGATTATTACAGGTTTTTTATTCATTTTAACATATTATTAATTATTTTAAACATGCATAAATGCGGACCCTAACTTCTCGTTAAAAATTACGAGCAAATTCAGCAGCAGTCATTATGAGTAGAACAGTAAGAGGAATTATGAGTCTTCGATCTCTGTAAAACAATTCTGATTTTGCATCAGATCTCTCTCTATCGAACCAGCAGTTCAACGTTTAATCACATTTCCTTCAGCAATTTTAGACCTTCGAATTTCATTAGAAATTCAGCGGATCGAAATTATCCTCCCACTTAAAAAACACATTTATCATACTTCACTACTTGAACGTTCTTTTTTTCGAGGAATTATCAGTAATGTCCGTCCAAGAAAAATTGAAGGCTTATATATGAATTAATCTAGCCCAGTAGTTAACAAATTCGCATGTCAACTGTAATTTATCCGCTAGTAAGTTAAATAAAACGAAAAAATCTTGATTGTCCCTATAATTATGAACATCTAAAAACGTGGAGAAAAACACATTTTGCATTATTTTTTATTAATTTTGTTTCATATTAAAAAAAATTATAGCAATTTTGGTTTTTAGAATACTAGATATATTAAGTGCACTTAGTATAATCTTATTCACAATTATTTTTACATTAGTTATTTCAAAATATAAAGTGTCCTTATAAATATGAGAAGGAGTGTATATATATATATATATATATATATATTATTAAAGAATGTATTGCAAAAAATTGGAAAAAGAGAAACTTATCGTTATTTGTATAAAATTCTTCGTATTTCATGTACTTACATCTATATTTTTAGAAAAATGACCCTTACATTCTTCAAATTTATTAAAATAAAATAAAATAAAATTCTTCAAAGTTCTTTTAGTTTTCTATATTTCATTTAAGAAAAAAATTAGTTCTACATTTTACAATAAGAATAGAATTACATTCAAATACGAAAGAAATATATACAAGTGCTAATTTGTATATTCCTAACAATAATTATATCCTGGAAATTAGTAATTCTAAGAAATAAGCCGCACTGCAGATTTACTATTTTATTATTTTATATAGTTTTTCAAATTAAAACTTAATCATTTAAGAACCAGCTAAATAACATCTTCCTATTATTTTAATTAAATTTAATTTTGTTTAAACTTTTCATATTTAAAGAAAAAAATTAACAGGTTTATATAAATATCATACGAAAAAAAAAAATATTTTTTTTAAATTTAGTTGTTACGGATTAACTTGTTGATAATGATATATTTATTACTCAATGCTTCAGGTAGGAGATTTTAAAACATGTATTACTATTAATTGTAGAAAAATGTGCCAAAATATTGATTTTGAATAAATATAAATGAATATGTTTTAACTTAACACATTAAAAAAATAACATATGTTTCGAGTCGAAATAATCAAGCACGATCCTTCATCAGACGAATGTAGCATAAAAGCAACAACGTTCGAGCATGATTTACAGTTTATTGTGTCAGTTTCGAATACTTTTGTTTATCTTTAATTATTAAGTAATTATAATAAATTTTAGAATTTACTTAATATATATTTTAATCATTTAAAATCGTTCTCTTTTTTAAAATTTATGTATAACGTATTTTGATTTAATAATAAAAATAGAATCTCTATTGCAGTTGTTTATATTTTATTTACAGTTTTGAGGATTTTGGTTAAGTACACAGGCATTTAGCAGCAACAGTTTAATATCTCGATATGTTCTAAGTATCAAAAGCTTAATCGATAGTTGATATTACAGTTCTAGCGATAGATTGATCACTTTCATTCAAAAAGGTCACTGAAATACAAGCCATCTGTATTGGAGAAAAAAAAAAATAGTTATCAAGGAATAGAGATTTGTTTTGTATCAAATGTCTATCAGAGTTGGCTGACCTCGCAGGAAAATGAAAACAGACCATTGAAATTTCTATTCGAATTCTGTTATTATTTTGAATTTTAATATTTTTCGACATGTGTATTAAGTTTGTTATTTCAATTGCATTTCACATATATTTCCAAAATTTCAAGAAGATAAAATTTATTTTTTATTTTCTGATATCGTACGCATTATATGTACCAAATTTAAATCATTTTTATTATGGCATGATACTTTCAACGACAATAACAACAATAAAAATAACAAAAACGTAAAGTCAGAACTAAGCCTTGGGAAACATTCAAATCAACCAGCGCTGGATTCCTATTATAAAAATGAAAATTAGAATTTTTATTTTTTTTAATGATATTTTTAAGAAGAACAATAAAAATAAAACATAGATAAAAAAAAAAAAAAAAAAAAAAAAAAAAAATCAAATGTACTAAAAACTCGAACTCAGTAGATGTGGATAATGTACACTTATACAAAACATCAGCATAATCGAATGATAAGAAACGGGTTAAGATTCGAAAAAAAAAAAAAAAAAAAAAAAGCTGGATTTGGGAATCCGGTATCCCCTGAATTCAAGCTCAGAATCCCCGATCGCTAAACCCGTTACTACTTGCCTTTGGAGTTATATATATAAGAAAATTTTCAAACCATCCAGACTATAAAAAGTGGGTTAAAATTAAGTTATTAGATTTGAGTCTCACACGTAAATAAATAACATTCATTGTTAAAAATTTCGGTTCTGTGTTGAACCAACATTTGCTACTCCGGTTGTTGCAATTCCCAAAAGTTGGTACTACAATAACTGCAATCATGCGATGGTGCAAACTTCTACCATAATTTGGTGCTTTTTGTTCAAAAAAAAAAAAAAAAAAAAAAAAGGTGCTGGATTTGGGTCCTCAGACTTTAGGCTGAGAATCTCCCACCGCTAAGCCCGTTACTACTTGAGCATGTATTTGTCTTTGGAGTTATATATATATAAGAAAAATTTCAAACCATTCAGACTATAAGAAGTGGGTTAAAATTAAGTTAATAGATTTGAGTCTCACACGTAAATAAATAACATTCATTGTTAAAAATTTCGGTTCTGTGTTGAACCAAAATTTGCTACTTCGGTTGTTGCAATTCCCAAAAGTTGGTGCTACAATAACTGCAATCATGCGATGGTGCAAACTTCTACCATAATTTGGTGCTTTTTGTTCAAAAAAAAAAAAAAAAAAAAAATGATGCTGGATTTGGGTCCTCAGAATTTAGGCTCAGAATCTCCCATCGCTAAGCCCGTTACTACTTGAGCATGTATTTGTCTTTGGAGTTATATAAGAAAAATTTCAAACCATTCAGACTATAAGAAGTGGGTTAAAATTAAGTTATTAGATTTGAGTCTCACACGTAAATAAATAACATTCATTGTTAAAAATTTCGGTTCTGTGTTGAACCAAAATTTGCTACTTCGGTTGTTGCAATTCCCAAAAGTTGGTACTGCAATAACTGCAATCATGCGATGGTGCAAACTTCTACCATAATTTGGTGCTTTTTGTTAAAAAAAAAAAAAAAAAGGTGCTGGATTTGGGTCCTCAGAATTTAGGCTCAGAATCTCCCACCGCTAAGCCCGTTACTACTTGAGCATGTATTTGTCTTTGGAGTTATATATATATAAGAAAAATTTCAAACCATTCAGACTATAAGAAGTGGGTTAAAATTAAGTTATTATATTTGAGTCTCACACGTAAATAAATAACATTCATTGTTAAAAATTTCGGTTCTGTATTGAACCAAAATTTGCTACTTCGGTTGTTGCAATCCCCAAAAGTTGGTACTACAATAACTGCAATCATGCGATAGTGCAAACTTCTACCATAACATTTTGCTTTTTGTTCAAAAAAAAAGAAAAGGTGCTGGATTTGGGTCCTCAGAATTTAGACTCAGAATCTCCCACCGCTAAGCCCGTTACTACTTGAGCATGTATTTGTCTTTGGAGTTATATATATATACGAAAAATTTCAAACCATTCAGACTATAGGAAGTGGGTTAAAATTAAGTTATTAGATTTGAGTCTCACACGTAAATAAATAACATTCATTGTTAAAAATTTCGGTTCTGTGTTGAACCAAAATTTGCTACTTCGGTTGTTGCAATTCCCAAAAGTTGGTACTGCAATAACTGCAATCATGCGATGGTGTAAACTTCTACCATAATTTGATGCTTTTTGTTCAAAAAAAAAAAAATAAATAAATAAATAAATAAAAGAAGAAGAAGAAGAGCTGGATTTGGGAACCCAGGGTCCCCAGAATTTAGGCTCAGAATCTCACACCGCTAAACCCGTTACTACTTGAGCATGCATTTGTCTTTAGAGTTATATATATAAGAAAAATTTCAAATCGTTCAGACAATAAGAAGGGAGTTAAAATTAAATTCTTAGATTTGAGCCACAAGCATAAATAAATAACATTCATTTTTTTTTTTTTTTTTTCGGTTCTATCATAGCCTCCTAAACTAGATGCCTGTCGCGTGGCTCGTAAACTTGCCAACAGTTTAAGCGGTAGACAGCGCCACCTAGTACAGATTGAGCGACTTTTTTATTCAACAGCCACCAAAAAGTTTTAAAAGTGGGATTTGATATACATAAAAGGCGAATAGAATCGAAGAAACGTCGATTGTATATATCATATACTCCTTCTTAAAATTATTGGTGGCAGTTGAATAAAAAAGTCGCTCAGTTTGTACCAGGTGGAGCTGTCTACCGCTTAAACTGTTGCCAAGTTTACGAGCCACGCGACAGGCATCTAGTTTAGGAGGCTATGGTTCTATGTTGAACCAAAATTTGCTACTTCATCAGTTGCAGTTCCCGCAAGTTGCTACTACAGTAGCTGAAACTATGTGATAGTGCAAACTTCTACCATAATTTGGTGTATTTTGTTCAAAGAAAGAAAAAAAAAAAAGGAGCTCCGTCCAAATCATGGTAGGGGATTTCACCACCTTACCAAGTTATGGTTAAACCAAACACTCAATAACAGTAAAAGCTTTTCACCATTTTATAGTTGCATTTACTATGTACCATGGTTTAGTTCAATCTAGTACAAAATTTTTAACAGTGATTCCGAACTAAATAAACGTGTGTGATAATAATAAACCCAGAATTAGCTATTCGTAGAGGACATATAAAATAGAGTATTGTAATGTACATTTAAACTATTTTATAGAGTTATACTATATCATTATATTTTTCATACTGTATACTCAAGTATTATTTCAACTGAATAACACATCAATTTTAAAATTCCCCAAAAAGATAATATTCATTTTTGAGGTTCTACCAATAGTTGGTTCCTATTATGAAAATGGAATTACAAAACTTTCAATTTAGCCTGATATTTTCAACAGTATAATTGCTGTAAAAATGACAATAAAGCCAAAATTAACTAATTTTGGTGGTCATTGACAGCATACCGCTGAAATCTTTATTCAAACAGTCTTATGATATGAATTTATTTATATTTTTCACTCTGTGTATTCATCTGTTATTTGAGCTGCCTTTTACATTAATTTCCAAATTTTTACAAAATAAAATTACTTTTTAATTTTCTGTCACACTTTTTTTATTTGTATCATAAAAAAAAGTAAAGAATAACTTTCGCTTCGGCATAATATTTTCAACAAAAATATCAAGAAAAATGAAGCTAGATTTTAGCATTAGCTAACGTTAGTGGGCAATGAAAACATATCATTGAAATATTTCTATAAAACTCTAGTTTTAAATAATTTTAAAAACATTTTTCAGCCCCGTATGTTCAACATTTTTTACCTATATTTTTCATTGAGTTCCATATTTTTATCTACGCAAAATTATTTTTTAATTTATTTTGTGTTTATAATTAACTGCTACTATTAAAATAAATAAACAAAATGAACACCGAATTTTCATTTCAATGCGATGCATTTATATTTATTTATTATTATTTTTCCAGTTTTAAAATAATAATAAAAGTTGATTTAGGTAATCTTTGTCCATAACAAAAAGTTTTTGAAATTTCCATTCAAATTCTATTATATATATATATATATACGTATCTATTTTAGTCTGTAGTTTTAACGGCATTTTATATTTGCATAAAGATTTATTGTAAGCTAAAATTTATTTTACATTCTTTAGCAGGTTTTTTCAACTGAATTTTCAATTTAAATAAATGTCACTTTTATTTAGAACTTTTAGATCTAATATTCTTTTTAGTAAAAACGAAAACAGAATATTTAAATTAATATTCAGATTTTGCTACATAGTTTCTATATACATTTTATCATATGCTTACATATTTTGTTTCTCTATTCTTAATTATTTATTTTTAAATGTTATTAGCATTTCTTGAAATTAGAAAAAAAAAAATCCTTCAGGTATCTTTCTTGTATAAAAATGAGTAGAGTACAGTAAAGTATAGTGAACAATTTTTGCTATCATCTGGTATATTAATATCTATAAAATAAACATGAATCAATTACACTAAATTCTTGACATTTAACAATGTATAAAAAAAAAAAAAAAAAAAAAAAATATTAAAGAGTAAATTAACCCATTTCATTTATTTGGTTAAATCCTTGAAACACTTTTGCTTCATTTTTTTTAGTGCTTTAAATTTATAAATTATCTCTAAAAAAAGGGGGGGGGGTTAAATTGAACACGCATCATTTGTTAATTATATTAAAAACACTTTAAAAACACGTAAAATAAAATTTTATCTAAAAGATGTTAAAAATTTTATCCAAAGCTTTTCGCTTTTAAATATTAAAGCATCATCAGGGATTTTTGTTACTCTTTTCCAATGAGCAGTAAAAAAAAAAAAAAAAATCTTACTATTAAAATAAGAATAATAATAATAAAAAAAAAACATTAATAAATTAAGGTATTTTAGTATAAAATACTCAGAATCTTGCGAGAAATTTTATATTGATTCTAGTAATAAATTTTTAATCTTATAAAACGTCAAAACGAATTCAAATCTAAAATTTAAAAAGGCCTTATTTTACAATAAAACCATCAGTAGTGAGTACCTTTATTGGACGCTTTCAGGGATATAATTTTTTATTTTATACAATAATTTCTATGCAGAAATTTTTATCAAACTCTTGACCAATTTTTTGTAATTAAATAGGACTGATATTATTGTATACAAATATTGTTTCAACAAAGGGTGAAATTTCTAATAGAAAAATACTTTCTGAATATGTGCATGAGTTCGGAGTTTCCTCAAATTAGTTATTTAAATATATTTATAACAAATATTTCTTACTAATAATTCTTTGCTAAAATAACAGTGATATAATTAAATAAAGTTTGGCTTACCTGGGTTTTCACAGGTAATTGCAAATTCCATTGGTGAAGAAAATATCTCCTTAATATGACTTCTGTATTAAAGACCAGCAACTACTTTTCCTATAATTAATCTTGATTAGAGTGAGAAATTCTTACATAATATGTAGATCTATTATATTTAGGATAATTCACTCGTTGCTAGGTAATGAAAGAAAGCCTAGATGTTTTTTACTTTAATTTATTCATCTTAGACAAAAGGAAAAAATTATGATTAAATAGAATAAGAAAATGGAACGTCAGTTCCGAATAACGAAAATTACATGATTAAAAAAAAAGAATTACAATGTACTTGTAGAGAGACGCGACACATCGTCACGTGATACGGCAGGTGCACCGAACAATCTTTTGGCGGGAAGTAAAAAACAAAAAAGAAAGTTCGGAACAAGAAAAATGAAAGTTAATAAAAGAATGTCTGAGATTAAATATCACAACACCCCCTCTTAAGCTCAGAAATTTTTCAATTGTTCATTAATGCATTTCTATGTCTATTAAAATCAGTTTTTGGTAGAGCTTTTGTGAGGGCATCGGCGCTCATTTCTTTGGTAGGTTTGTATTGAAGCTTTATTAGGCCTTCTTGTATTAAGTTTCGCAGAAGATGATATCTCAGCTGTAAGTGTTTTGTTTTGGACTGGAATTTTTCATTTTCAGCAATCTTGATGGTAGATTGGTTGTCCTGGTACAACACTATAGGACATTCTTGCGGCAAATTTAAATCATCCAGTAGTTTGTTGAGCCACTGTATTTCAAGTGCAGCACTCGCAGCTGCGACGTACTCAGCCTCTGCTGAAGACATGGACACACAGGACTGTTTCTTCGAAGTCCAAAATATTGGATTTTTTCCTATCTTAAATAAATTTCCAGATATAGACTTTCTATCACTTGGATCATTGGCCCAATCCGAATCCGAATATGCTCTAAGAACAGGTTCACCAGAGTTACAAAGTTTTAATTTAATATCTTGGGTATTTTTCAAATATCTAATAACCCTTTTAACTGCCTCCCAGTCTTTCGCTCTAGGATTTTCGTTTCTACGGCTTAAGATGCCAACGGCAACACTTATATCAGGTCGCGATACTGTAGAAATATAAAGTAACGCGCCTATAGCCTGTCTGTACATTGTGTTGTTTGGTAAGAGATTGTCATTATCAGTTAATTTTATATACCCTGGTTCCATTGGTGTGTCAGAGGGCCGTGCGTTATCTAGCCCAAATTTGGTTACAATGTCTCGTATTTTATTATTTTGATCAAGCGTAATTACCCCTTTACAAGGTCTTTCTATATTTATGCCGAGGTAATATTTGGCTTCCCCAAGGTCGGTTAATGGATATTCTTCCCTAAGTTGATTAATTAGTATGTCAATATCGTGATTTTTACCAGCTACAAGTAGATCATCAACATACACAAGAATGTAAGTTTCTGTGTTATCTTTGTTACGTATATATAAACACTTGTCATGTTGACTTTGTTTAAATCCTAATTTACACAATGTTTCATTAATTTTCAAATTCCACGCTCTAGCGGCTTGTTTCAAGCCATATATCGCTTTCTTTAACTTACATATTTTATTTTCTTCGCCCTGGATAACATAACCCTCGGGTTGATGCATGTATACATCTTCTTGCAAATTTCCATGTAGGAAAGCAGTTTTTATATCTACATGCCTTAGATTCAAATTTTTATATAGTGACATGGTCAAGAAACTTCTTAGAGTGGTATGCGATGCAACTGGTGCAAAAGTTTCGTCATAGTCCACCCCGTATTTTTGAGAAAAACCCTTGGCAACAAGCCTGGCTTTATATTTCTCGACTTGTCCTTGGCTATTGTATTTGGCCTTGAACGCCCACTTACACCCTACTACTTTGGTCCCTGGTTGAGCGTCAACAAGTTCCCAAGTATTGTTTTGTCTGAGTGAATTCATTTCGTCGAGTGTGGCATTCAGCCAATTTTCTTTTTCAGCTGGGTTTTGAATTTTTAGTATATCATCAAAACACTTAGGCTCATCAATTCTTTTGTCATTTACTGCAAATGCAAATCTGTCGGGCGGAACACCTTTATTTAATCGTTGTGATCGTCGCGGCAGAGTTTGCGTGTCATCCGGACTATCGTTATCGCCCGCTATATCTATATTTATATCAGTATCTAATATTGGTAATTTGGACACCGGAATTTCATCATTTGAATTTTCATTCTTAATTTGTGATGTTTCATTATTGTGGGATTCTCTATTTTCATCCTCCAAAAATTTTACTGTTCTGCTAATTATTACATTTTTATTATTTGTGCAAATTCTGTAGCCTTTGCTACGATTATCATATCCCACAAAAATTCCTTCTTGAGCGGTGCTATCCAGTTTTCCCCTATGTATTTTATGTACATATGCATATGCGCGACATCCGAATGTTTTTATATTTGATAAATCGGGTTTACGGCCGGTCCATTTTTCGTAAGGAGTTGAGTCGCATGAGGAGGTCGGGAGCCTATTTTGTATGTAATTTGCAGTATTTACGGCTTCCCCCCAAAAGGAATTCGGTAAATTACTGTCTTTAAGCAGACAGCGAGCCATTTCGGTCAGCGTACGATTTTTACGTTCTGCCACGCCGTTCTGAGCACTAGAGTAAGGAACGGTAAACTGGTGCTCAATTCCTTCTTTATTCAAAAATTCATTCACTTCCATACTAGTGTATTCACCCCCGTTATCGGAGCGAATTGCTTGCACTTTTCGGCCAAATTTGTTTGCGGTCATAGCCACATATTCCTTTAACTTAGAAAATACCTCAAACTTATTTCTTAGCAAATATATAATAGTATAACGACTGTAGTCGTCTATAAATGTAAGAAAGTAATATTTTCCACCTACAGTGGGGGTTTTCATAGGGCCACATAAGTCTGTGTGGACCAGTTCGAGTGGTACGGAGGCTCTAAATTGTGCAGCTTTGGGGTAAGGTGAATCAGTTAATTTTGACATTATGCATGTTTTACATTCAGTATTATGTTTGCAATCATTTAATTTTATACCCACAGCCATGTCCTTGTTAACTAAATCTTTAATGTGGTTAGTATTTCTGTGGCCAAGTTTCACATGCCACTTGTTTATGCAATTTTCGTTATCACAAGTTTGTATTACAATGTTCGCTGTGTGTTTGTTTTCAGAATAATTTAATTGACATTCATATAAGTTATTTTTCACATATCTCTCAATGCATGTATTTCCCTGATTTACAATTTTACAGGTTTTATCATCAAATACAGCGATACAGCCATTCTCTGTTGCTCTTTTTATAGAAATTAAATTAGTTTCTATTTCAGGGACATAAAGAACATTTTTAAGTGTTATTTTGTTCTGTGTGTTTTCCGAATTTACGGTATACAAATCCACAGTACCGGAACCCAAAGATTTTAGCTGCGTGCCGTTCGCGATAGTGACGTTAGAAACGTTATTTTTAAGATCGCGAAATTTTAGTTTATCATTGCAGATATGTGAAGACGACCCTGAATCAACCACCCAATTTACAGTTTTATCTCCAACATAAAAAGAATACAATTTATCAGCTTTTGGTTTATTGCTCCCCTCTGCAATTTGAGCGCTATCTGGCTTCTCATTGTTCTGAGAGCATATGTTGGATCTGAAGTTGGGTTTTTTGTTGAAATTTTTACTGTGACTTTTAACAGCAGAATTATTTTTGTTTTTTAACTTATAACATTCTTCTATATTATGATTACTTTTCTTACAGTATTTGCAGAATTTCTCCGATTTGTTATGGTATTGGACTTTTAACGCTGAATTTTGATAAGTTTTGTTTTCAAGCCTTTTGGCATATTCATCAGCTAATTTGTTTCGTATATACTCAGGTGTCAATTGCGCTTCGTCTTTCGATTCGAGACTTGTTATGAGAACGTCATACGAAGGAGGGAGTGAGCATAGCATTAATGCAGCTAGGTGCGATTCGTCTATGACTTCACCTATAGCAGTGAGTCTGTCGCGTGTTTTATATATATCAGCTATATGTTGGTTTACATCACCACCTTCCATTAATTTTATGGAATAAAGTTTCCTAAGTAAGAAAAGCTTACTCGTAAGGGATGATCTTTCGTGGACTTGGCGCAGAGCATTCCAGCACTCTCGTGCTGTATCTAGATTCATAACATACACGATTTGTTCGTTATCAATAAGTAAATTAATTAAAGCTCTCGCTTTTCTATTTTTTGAACGCCACTGATCGGTTATTGGGTTGGGAGGATCGTCAGTAATGACTGTAAAAAGATCCTCTTTTTGCAAGTACATCTCAATACGAAACTTCCACACATTATAATTTGTAGAGTTCAGCGGTTCAATTTGTATATCTTTTGTTGCTGACATACTTAAACAAAATTTTTGTAATAGTTTTGTTAATATTTGTTCAATTCGTAAATATTCATTTAATATTTTAAATCAACACAGTTAGGATAAATAGTACTTGAAGAAGAAAATGAAATTAAATAGTTTTCATGAAAATAAGCACTTTTCAATACTTTCGATTTAGTGTCACTTCGGTTTTGAAGAAACAAAAACAAATATTTTCGCTTACATTTTCATTTCTTATTTATTTTATTATTTAAATGTAGCAATCTCTTCCAATGTGCAATGAAAAAAAAAACTTTTGAACTTTTGTCAAGAATAAATCTAAATTTTCAATTCAAAATATCAGAATCATAATCTAATAGAAAAATACTTTCTGAATATGTGCATGAGTTCGGAGTTTCCTCAAATTAGTTATTTAAATATATTTATAACAAATATTTCTTACTAATAATTCTTTGCTAAAATAACAGTGATATAATTAAATAAAGTTTGGCTTACCTGGGTTTTCACAGGTAATTGCAAATTCCATTGGTGAAGAAAATATCTCCTTAATATGACTTCTGTATTAAAGACCAGCAACTACTTTTCCTATAATTAATCTTGATTAGAGTGAGAAATTCTTACATAATATGTAGATCTATTATATTTAGGATAATTCACTCGTTGCTAGGTAATGAAAGAAAGCCTAGATGTTTTTTACTTTAATTTATTCATCTTAGACAAAAGGAAAAAATTATGATTAAATAGAATAAGAAAATGGAACGTCAGTTCCGAATAACGAAAATTACATGATTAAAAAAAAAGAATTACAATGTACTTGTAGAGAGACGCGACACATCGTCACGTGATACGGCAGGTGCACCGAACAATCTTTTGGCGGGAAGTAAAAAACAAAAAAGAAAGTTCGGAACAAGAAAAATGAAAGTTAATAAAAGAATGTCTGAGATTAAATATCACAACAATTTCTAATCCCTGTATTTTCAAATTTAACTTCTTAACGAGTTAATGCGAGTCAATAACTCCAACTAATTCGAGCAGTGACCACCCCGTCTGTGTATCTTCCCCTTAATATTTTATGGTAAAAGAAAGCACTCTCCAGCACCAAACTATATATAACACACTTGGAAATATATATTGAATAAAAATACATACTATTCATATATCTAATAATAACAGGAGACTTGGCGTTGGAATATTAAAACCCGAATAAACTACTACGTCAGAAATGCCAAAGAAAAATATTTGAGATGCATACAGCTGTTTCGGTAGCCTTAATCGTACCGTCTTCAGTGCAAAAAGAATTCTGAATCTGGAGAAGTGCTCATATATATAGGAGAGGGGCCGAATTTAGTTCAACCAATAGGATTAAGGTAAAGGTGGGAAGTGTGGCCAATAGAAAATTAGGAATGTTAGCTTTGCAAACAGTAGAAAAATTAAGAAAATGTGGACTGAATGTAAAATTTCCAACAATCAGACGAATAGGGAACAGCGAAATCACAATTTACAAGGTTTTTTAAATTTTTATAAATATGAAAAGCTTCAAAGAAATTGAGTTCATGAATGGATTTAGGTCTGCAAATTATTTTAGCTGAATTAAATTTAAAATTATGATTTTTCTCCCTGCAATGTTTAGAAATAGCCGATTTATTGGTTTCTTGTTTGCGGACGTAATTCACATGTTCTTTTAGACGAAATTTAAGACTGCGTTTAGTTTGGCCAATATATGATAAACCACACTGACAGGAAATACTATAAATGCCCCAAGAATTCTGCATATCAATGGGATCTTTTAACTGAGAAAAGGTGAGTTTATTGGAATCAAACAATATGATTTTAAAATAATATTTTCGCCTTCCAATAAATTCACCTTTTCTCAGTTAAAAGATTCCATTGATATGCAGAATTCTTGGGGCATTTATAGTATTTCCGGTCAGTGTGGTTTATCATATATTGGCCAAACTAAACGCAGTCTTAAATTTCGTCTAAAAGAACATATAATTAACAAATAATATTGTTATTGGTTTTCATAACTGGAACCACAAAATGTTATCATGACGAGTAGTGGTCTTCCCTGTCCACTGCTGGCTTATTTGACTTTTAAGGCCAGACTGTGGTCGTTGCATACTATTCTCCCAAATGCGGAGTGTGAAACAAATATAAATCAGTTTCTTTTGCTCAAAATTTTATCGAAAGGCTTCAACATATTCATGAATATGTTTTCCTAAATTTTTAGAAGAGGTTTGCATTTTTGGATATCACACGCAGAACCAAAAAATAATTCCATTCTACAACGAAAATTTCTGAGAGAAAGAATGTTTAGCCTTACTATTCAGAAGAACATCACACATGGGAGTGATGAAAATGTTGTATAAAAAATTAACTCATTTTAAGCATAGTTGCCAATATTTTAATTTACTCCGAAGTATTTTTAGCCCCGCCTTTATTTTGCACCACTTTATTTATAGAAAAAAATTATTCAATATATAACTTCGATAAAGTAAGAAAAAATTACTTTTAAAAATTAGTGGTATGAAATAAAGATGAAGTTAAAAATAGTCCGGAAAAAATGAAAATGTTGACATCTATGTTTTAAGTAAAACAATGATAATGAAGCTGTTAAATTTTTCAGAAAGTTTTCTTTTTCTTTTTCTTCTTCTTCTTTTTTTTTTTTTTTTTTTCATAAATTTTTGATAAAAGTCCTTTAAAAATAAAAATTAGTGAAACAGAAAATACTTTTTGTTATTAAACTATGCATTTTAAATAAATTTACATTTTATTTCCTCTTTTTCTGAAAATTCAAATGTGTCCATTGCTGGATCAGAAAAGTATCCACTACTGAATTTTAAAGCATTTACCACTGGCGCATTTTAAGCTCTTTGGAGAATTAATTTTTAAAGCGTAAAAATAATTAATTTCGCATTTTTTTCGAAGTACAATTTCGTACAGAAAGAGTTGATGTATTGAACACTGGTATGGGTGTAGCCAGAGGCATTACCTAGAGAGATATTACATATAGAGACATTATCTACTAATGGCAAAATGTAGCTTGCAGGGGGCTAAGAACGATTTAATAGTTGTTTCAATAGCCAAGGATAAAAATTAATTTCATTTCAAAGTATATGGAGAAGAACGGCTTGGGCCTCCAAAGCCTTCTTCTTTGGCTATTGACCTTGAATACTGGTTATAGTTATAGCCTCTAAAATTGAGAACATTATACAAAAATAGTCAAAAAATGTTTACTGCTGGAACAGTTAACATAATAAAACTTTTTTTTTAATATGAATTTAATTATTATTATTATTATTATTATTATTATTATTTTCAAAAATGAGTAAGAAAAAGAAACAAAAAGAAAAAGGAAAAATGAAAAATGAAAAGGAAAGAAAAAATTCTGAGCTGCATAATGATAGAAATGAAACTATCTGTAATATTTGAATGAAAATAAATATGCATATAAAAAAAGTTATTAATTATATTTGGACGATTTTACGCTTTACTAGAGGTAAAATAGATTATTCTAAAACAAAACAAAGATCTTAATAAGAAGTACTTTATAAATACTCTTAACTATTTCTTATTTCAAAGAAACGTTAAGACTGAATTATTATTATTTATTTATTTTTTATATTTCAAGTAAAAAATCTATTTTATTTTCAATCGATTGATGTTTAAATTTTCATTTTTCTCCTACTTATTTGATACTTTAAAAAATATCAAACTCTGTAACAGAATATGGACAGCGCAATTTGTTTAAATGTGTAATCAAACATTTCATTCTGAATAAACTACGTATACATTTTGAACATATTTACATTGTTTTCTTCTATGATTAAGGTAAAGTTACTTTGCTTAAAAAACGAGAAAACCTATAACACATTTTTTTTTTTTTTTAATCATACACTGCTGCTATTTTTTTTCTTTTTTTCGTTTTTGTCATGGAACATTATAAATATATGTATGTTTTAACTCATGGTTTTCAAAAGAAAGTCGTTTTGATGTATATAATTTCGTTGCATGAGTGATAACACCTGTGTGTTCTTTTCTTTTTATGATCATTTCGCTTTCACTTTTAATCATTCTCCGCAGCAGAAATCTTTCATTGCTTTAGTTTATTTATCTACATTTTAGAGCCCCTAGTAAATACTTATAAAAAAGTGTTAGTCGTGATAAAAGTTAAATATGCTTATAAAATCGAACGTGATTTTCGACCTTATTTCTCTTCTTACTACAGTAAGTTTTTTCTTCTGTATCTGTAATTTATAATTTTCGACAATTGAATCTAAACTTTGTGATAGTTTTCAATAAGCGAATATTCATAATTTCCGTTCTCCTTAACGTCTTCCACTACTTTTCATAAATAATAAATTTTATACGATGTTTATATGATTCAGAAAAAGAGAGAAAACTTTACAGAAATAGTGTAGAACGTTATGGACAACAGAAACTCTGAATATTAAATGTTAATCTGACATTTTTTACTTTGTTTATTATATTAAAAATAATTTCAATTACCAAATAAAACTACTCTAAAAGAATTTCTACTTGATGTCAACTAGCATATAAAAATGCGGTACATTAAGCGGCTTATCAAAACATTAAAAAAAATAAAAAATAACACTTTGAAAACAATGTCAATATTTAAATTAAATTTTAGTGCTGTTACTCCGTCTAAAGAAAAATTATAATAATAATATACATACATGCATACACATACACACACACACACGCACATATATATATATATATATATATATATATTGTCATAAATACTTAATCATAAATTATCATAAATTTAAAGTAACATTAAAGGATAAATGAATTCTTAGTTTCCAAAAATTAGCAAGCCGTTTTAGCAAGCCGTTTGATTTATATATACATACATATATATATATATATATCAGAATTTAATTTCGTATGATAGAATTTTTTTTTTTTTTTTTTTCGTGTATTCTTCGATATAAGAGCATGCAGTAATTGTATCGTTATCCTTAGCAAAGTTTATTATATTCATTTCTTAAAACTTCTTTGGTACAGTTCTAAAATAGAACCTCCTTGGCGACTTTTTGATTTTTGTTGCCATCTTGGCGATGAATTAAATTGGCTATCGCAATTATGTAAATAAAGACATTGGCGAGAAACAACCGAGACCCCCTTGAAAAAATTTCAAATTTTGCCAAGGGTGTTCCATACCACAGATTACTATATAGATAGGACAGTAAAGCTAAAACGCGAACCGGAAATATAGTGGCACCAGTAGTGTCAACAGAGGGAAACTGCATGTGTGAAGTCTACATGATTAGCATCTTTGATCGAACATTGTTTCTCTCTTTCGCGATTAGTTAGTAGCAGGTTAGTATGTGAGGTTTTCTTTTCTTCATTTTTTATTATTTTTGAATTCACTAAATCATAATAAAAACATTCACAGCTATTCTTTTAAGAAATAAAATTAGTTTTTATTATGTTTTAAAATATATTTTGCCAAACATATTCTTATTCAAGTACAGATTAAAATAACTAACTGTAATTCTGAAATAGCAGTGTGAAATCTTAAATATTTAAAACTGCTTGGTTTAAATAACACAAAATGCTTTAAAATGAAAAAAATATTATAGATTTATGTATATTTTCAAAATTTATTTGTTTAATATTTAGTACTTGCTTCTTAAAATAAATGGCTTTCGACAATCAAGTTCGTAAACAATAACAAAGTTGCCAAACGTAAACATCAATACAATGGTTAGTTGGTTGGATGTTGGGTTTAACGTTGCACTAATATTACGATATGAACATAGATACAATAAAAATAAGACGAGCGATTGCGTAAGCTGGTGAGCTCGAGAAACTTACAGCCGTTGACACAGGGCCTGATTAAGACTGAGGCACACATTATTTATACTTACACCGTTATTTTTTAACAAATACTTTCCTCCTATAATAAACAGAAAATTCTCATTAAAAATTATTTTAAAAGAATTCTGGTGTCTAATAACGGTGAGTAAATTGGATTGTTTTACACCGTTCATTTTTTATGAAATTTTTTTCCTCGTCAAAGCGTGGAATTTCTATGACATGAAGTAAAAAATAATTGTAAAAATATGCCGGTGAGAGTGTGCCTCACCCTTAATCAGGCTCTGCGTTGACAATAGGGTCATTGCAGTGAAATTTTGGTTACCGAAGAATATACGGGAGTGTCCTATCTGTATAATAATCTGTGTTACATACTAAAGATGTCTCCTTCCTTTAACACTATTTTTCTCAATATTATTTTAATTTTGTGTTACAAAAGGGATAAAAAGAAAACAAAAATTTTTTATTGCTATGAATATACAGGAAGCCTAACAAATAAATGAAATGAAATAAATAACTGTTTTTTTTTTTTTTTTTTTACTTTTAAAAGAATTAATTTCTTAAAATTTCATTTTTCAGATTTTAACTTAATCTTAATTTAATATTTTTTTTAACTTGTTACCAAAAGGGAAAACATCTTGACATATTCAGGGTGAAACACAGCAAATAATTATGACACGAAAGTCTGACTGAAAAGTAGTAGTCCTATCATACTTAAAAAAAAAAAAAAAAAAAAAAAACTTAGTTCAACTTTCGAATGGATGAACAAAATTTGGGTCATTATAAATACCCAACCATACGAAAGAATAAACAGCTTGAGTCTTGTAATTACAGTTTTGTGTGCGCTAGAGTTTTTATGCCGATATTTTCTTTCATTGATTACTTATTGTTTGGGTATTTAATATATTTTCGAAACTTCTGTTTCTTTGTAATATAGTGTCAGAGAGAATATGTGCAGCCAATATAAACAGATGTTGCATAGTATTACAGATGATGTCAACATTAATTAAAATATTTTGCAGTAATATATTGCCAGAAGAAACGATGTAATCAATTTAAATATAATATATTAAAATAAATAAATAAATAAATAAATAGAAACTTCGCAGTATTTTTATAATTTTGTTGCCAATATCTGTGGTACGTTTTATATTACCTTTTTCAGGTTAATTTATGTTTAAACCTTACATATTTTTTAAAAAGAAGCTTTTTTTGTATTATTATTATTTTGTAAATTGAAAGAAGAAACTGAAATTATTTATTTAATTATTTATTTTATTTTATTTATTTTTTGTACAGTTCTTGTGCATTTTTCGTTTTTTTTTTTTTTTTTTTTTTTTTTCAATTATTATTATTATTATTTATTTACTCAGCATATATAAACTTATAGCATTTATAAAGCAGTTTGTTTTTTTATGAATTCTGAATGTTTAAACACATATATGCCAGAAAACCATCGATTTCACGATATATGATAGTGAATGTTTTAAAGTTGATAATTAATTATAGTTTAATTTTAATTAATTACAAATAATTATAGTTTTTTTAATTTAAGTTTATAATAAAATTACAAGTTAACAATCAGTAGTTTCGCACAGTTCTACTCGTTTGCATAGTTCTACAACTAAAACAACAACAACAACAACAAAAAAAAAAAAAAAAAAAAAAAAAAAAACTTAAAAATGTTAAAATGTATGTTTAGAAATATGTTTAGTTATATAAGATTGAAATAATTTCAAACTTTATACATTAGTCTGAGTAATAAATTAAGCCAAGAAAAGTTCTTTCTTCTTACCTTATAAAAAAATACAATAAAATGGAGTGGGTTAATGCTAACTTTTAAATTCAATTTAAATAATTATCATTGCATGCATATTACATTGGTCTGCGACGAACTGTTTTTCTTCAATGCGGTATATTCTTCTGATGTATTTTTGAATGCTGATTAAAAAAAAAAAAAAAAATTAAATTTCTATCACATGTAACTTTGGCAAAAGAGGAGATCTTTTGACCAAAAAGAGAAAAAACAAAAAGAGCATTTTTTCAACTATCATCTAAGTTATTTCCCAGAAAATCTAGGGGATGTGAGTGAAGAACGAGGAGAGCTGTTTTATGAAGACATCATAAAGTTGGAAAGGAGATATCAAGGCCGATGGAGTGTTAAAACATTAGCCTATTATTGTTGCATAATGCATAGAGAATCCTCCACCCCCCTTCCTTCAAGGCCCTCTAGCTTTGCGCAAAAGAAACAGCTTTAAACAGATTAATAGAACACATTTCAAAATTAATTTGTAAATAATAACTATTTTTATGTATTTCATTCATAAACAGTTTTGAGTTACAAACTATGTGTGAATTCTTACGATCTTAATCCTTACTTTGTGAAAAACTTTTACTTAATAAGAAGAAAAAACAAGCATTTCTGAATTCAGCGTACAAAAACACATTAGAGACACCCTAGGCAGTGAAAAAAAAATGAAAAGTACGATTTCTCAGATTTGTGTAATTAGCACTAAGTTTCAGCATTCAATATTTCAAATGTATTGATAGCATATAATTTGTTTCTTTCATTTAACCTCTGTTGGTTAGCGGTTTTTCTATTTTAAATAACAATTGGTTTAGCAATTTATTTTTAATACAATAGCACTAAGGCATATCTAAAACTGTGAACTGCCACTATTATTCTGGAATCGTGTTTCATAAAGTAGATCTAGTTATCTCCCGTCACTTTTTTTTTAAAACTATTTTGCGCTATTCACTTTCAAATAGTTCAAACACGTATATTAATATGCTGCTAAAATATTTCTTTCTTTCTTTTTTTTTTAACTTAATTCTATTGTTATTATTATTGAAATTCAAATAGTTTTTAATAATAAATATAAAAGCATAGATTTAAATAAAAATGAAATTTGTTATACGATTGGCATCAATACAAACAGCAAAAATCTGCATTTCTTCAACAAAAGACCGTTTTCTTTTAATTTGCTATTGCAGAAAAAAATTTAGGCCAATTAAGAAATATTTAAAAATGTTTTTGTGTTGATTACACTGCATTTCATTGTTTCATAATTTCCGTCAATGAGATAAGTAATACATGTATTCAGTGAAAACAAAAATCCAGAATATTATATCTCAATATTTCCAGAACGCTTTGTCCAGTTTATTAGATTTTAATCAATAATGAAGTGAACAATCAAACAAAAATGCAGATTATGCTATGTCTGGTGTGCGCTTACGTGCTTGCATGTTGAACCATATAGTCATGATTTTTGAAAGGTATTTGAATACAAAGGAAAATCAAAAGCATTAGTTTAGAGATAATAGGACAATAGACAAAGGTTGCATATAAGAATGAGATTTTTTTTTCTTTCTTATGTTTTATAATAGAGCTAAATATTTTATAATATATATAAATAATAAGCTATGTGAATTTAGGGTGACTAGAATATTTTTTAATTGAATTTGAGGACAAATATGATGGTGTCTCTGAGTTTCATGGATAAAATAAATAAATCGCCTTAAATTGTAAAATTTTAGTAATTTTTATGTATGAAGTGCTTGAAAGTACATATTTCAGCTTATTTATTATGCTTATAATAAATTATCGTAATAAAACATTAATAACTTTATAACCGGCTTCCTCAAATGTGTTCTAATTTTTTGGGGACGAAGGGTAGTTTTCGAGGACGGTCCTAGGGATTAGAGGATGTCTGGTAACCCTACGTGAATTATACAGCGTGATCATTTTAAAAGTGTACCCGTTGGTTTTTCTTATTACCTTTAAATATGATAGATGTGGCAACTATTCTAACACTGAAGTATAATTGTTTGAATCTTGTTTAAAAGTGGGAGACAATTTCCAACTTTTTACTAAAAAAAAAAAAATAAAAAAAAAAAAAACATAAAGAAATCGACATTTATTGTTAATATACTGAAATAATGTTTTGTATAGAATATAATATGCTTAATTTTCATATTTAAAGGGATACACTAAAATATTCAGATACATTAAGGGCTGTTTTTCCGTTTGTGTTAAAAACATTTTTAACACTTTCCAACAATATTTAAGATTGATTATGAATTCATTTATTCTATATGGCAGCCTTTCTGTTTGTTCGTTGTGTGATAACACAGGCAAAAGATATTGAAGTTCATATAACACAACGAGTACGTATACAGTTGGAAAGTGTTAATAATCAATGCGTACCACAGGATTTTTTGTTTAAGTTTTTATAATGTATATGAACCTACACTAATTCATCAATTAATTATTATAGAAAACATATGTATGTATAAATTATTGCCAGTCTTTAAGAATTTTATAGTTATAAAATTAAAAGCACAAATTCAGCCTAATAAATTTCCCTTCGGCGAATCAGTGTAATAATAATAATTTAAAAAAGTTATATAGTGTAATTTGGTTAGTAAATCGTGTTTTGTTTGAAATGGATCAAAATAAAAATGTATAACCTTCTGTCAGACATTAATTGAAGGTCGAAGATTCAGTTCACGTGTCATCTGTCATTGATTTTAGTTATTTTAATGATGTCCCATTGTCTGAGAATCACCTTGAACCGATACAAAAGGTTATAGAAAGTGCACCTAGAGCTTTAGTATCAGGTAAGCATGTCCCTGACGTTTTAAATGAAACAAATTAACTGAAATCTTCCTATCACTCTTTCCCAGAATACATGCGCATATTTGTTTTCTCATAAAAGTTCTCATCGAAATAATAATATGTTGAACATCAATGCAGGAGTATCACGTTCTTAATTTGATCCTCCAAGATAGAATTCAGAGTTTCAAGGAGATAGTTTCTTCCGCTTTTACGTTCATATTCATATGTAAAATACAACTGTTGTGACGAAGCTTCTGTGCTAAACTTTTTGTACTATATGAAAAGCGAGGGAATGTAAACATTTATGGGATGTATTAATGCATGAATAATTTATTCCTAAAAGAAAAAAATGTTATTTTCTCGTAACTTTCTATTGTATGTGTGTTTTTTATAATTACAATATATAATAAAGGTAAATAAAAAAACAAGGAAAGACGAGTTTGATCATTTAGAGATTAAAAGTAATATCTTCTCATAATACATATATATAGTTCATTTTCTTTTCAAATGTATTATAAAAGAAATACATAGTAAAACAATTAATATTGAAGTACTTAAACGTCAATTTAATACTAGGAATTAAAATTATTTATTGCCAGCAATGCTAGAACCAATATTAAACTGAAAGGTATAAAATACACATGGACCTAAATTATGGAATAAATTAACTAGTAGAATTTAGACTATAAATTCAAAAAAAATTTTTTTTTAGGAAATATATGAGAGAATATATTTTTTAAGAGATATTTTTACACTAAATTATTTTATTTATGTTCTTTGTATAATATTATAAATATAATGACCTCGATAAATTGGCTACGCGTGATATAAATATCACTACACGATGCTGAAATATCTATTAAAATTGGGTTGTATTATGTGTAATGATACTCTTTTATGTACTTATATAGTGTTATTTTCACTATATTTTTAACTTAAAATACATAAAAATATTAGAAGAGATATTTTAAACACTTTTTAACAAGGTTGAAAAGTGGTAATGACTTTGATTTGTTTGTCTGTCTGTCTGTCCGCGATCTAACTCAGGTAAATATTCACGGAATTTCTTGATACTGATATATGTTATTCAAGTTTACCATCAGATGTTCTCTGTTGAAAATATAATAGTCTTCACATCATTAATAGAAACAAAAAACAAAACAAAAACTTAATTTTTAAATAAAGATTTTTCAATTTTTAGAAAATAACAAAATAATCAAAAGTATAATTATTAATTAATTTCATAAATTGCGAATATAATAATAATAATAATAATAAAAGTATAATATGACAATAAATACATAAATAATTAACATAATATTATTGTTTTTGTTTATTAAAGCCAAAAATCCAAAGAAGTAATTCTTTGTTTCTACTTCTACTTTTTCTAAATATTTTTTTTCCCCCAAATGGAGGATTTTTTTTTTTTTTTTTTTTTTCGACTTAGCATATACCGGGGGGGTCGCCGAAATTGATGATCATTTGGGAAGGAGCACCCAATGGGCGGTCCTCGATATCCCTAACAGGGAAAACACATTCATGCCTTTTCCGGAATTCGAACCCAGGCCCAACCGTGTAGGAGGAGGACGCTAACCACTACACTATCTGGACGGCACTTACTCTAAATATGAACTCACAAAATTTTAGGATAATTTTCCTAGATTCATCTTTAAATACTTTACAACAATTTCAACATTAGCTGAATTCAACTAATACATTTTTACTTATTATTTTTATTTATTTTTTAATTGATTTGACTTCTTATTTTTTATTGTTATATGCTTCAAATTTCCGTAATATTATTTAATGAAAATGGTTTTATTACGCCACTTAGATTATAACATCATTAGAAACTGTTATTTTAGAAGAAAATTCAAGTCATATTAGTTAAGTATAAAAGTCAAATGTTGGTCTACTGTACTCCAGGATGTGGACTATTGTAATCAGGGGTACAGTGGCGCACTTTGTGATTGCATACAAATTATTATAATTTTATAATTATAATTATAATTAAAATTATTATTAGAATCTTGTGAAAATATCGTATTAAATTAGAACATGACAGGAGTCAGATAGGAATTATTTGATAATTTTTTAATTACATTTACTACATCACTGCACTTCATTCTTTACATGCAAATTTTACCGTTTTTCTCAAAATAATAATAAAGAATTTTTTTAAGGGTTTTAAATATTTTAAGTCCTAAAATACTTTTTGTCATTTATATAAGACAAATTTGATCGAACTTTCATCTTGGATGCCTTCGTATTCTGAAATAAAAGTATCTTAATACAAATGTAATTTTAGGGGGATAGCAAGGAATAATATTAGTAGAAATATTCAATATATTATAAAAATATGCATATAAAAGTAAATTTTTCTGTATCTGCTGATATTTTTTATCTTGAATTTTCAACTTTCTCCTCAATAGGTCTCTTTTAACTCTGCTTTTTGCTTGGTTTCGAATATATAGACACTGTGTTTGATTCCAAATGGATCCATTGATTCTTATTTTAATAACTAACAGTACTGTCATTTTCTATTTTTAAATTGAATTAACATAATAATTCATTTTACTTTTTAAGAAAATATTCGAAATAAAATACAAATTACCAAGTATGTTGGTATTGGGTTTAAATGGACCCAGACGTAGCATTAGTATATGTCTGGGATTTTTCATTGTGTGGAGAAAAGAAAAATAAATAGCAATTCAAACTCTGTTAGCTAATATCTTTAAATTAAAAACATAACTCCCAGCTTGTCTATGAATTATTATTTCCTATTTATAATCCATCATATTTTAATATATCTTAAACAATTTTAAAAATAATGTGCCTCGGAAAATAAAATAAAGAATATACATATATTTGCATTCACGAGGTGTGATAACAATCATCATTCTAACATTATTAATTCAGCCAATCAATCTATTTGAAGAAATACTTTAATTTCATTTTTTTCTATTATATATTATATAGATCGAAATTGCTAGTAATTTCCCTTTTAATATGTAATATAGCAATTAATGTTTCTTTTTATTGGTGCCCTAAATATCTTCGAAGCTTCTAGGAGAAAAAAAAAAAAAAAGTAATCCAGGAAAAACCACCAAGTAATTTTGACCTTGATAACCAATATTGACCTTACTAATTCTGAACTTCGATATGGAGCAATACCTATCTACCTTGGCATACATGATATCACTTTTCAAAAAACAAACCCTCCTCAGCTTTAATTGCCCTTCATTGGAAGGTAATATTTAATCAAATCATCATTCGCCAAAGTGGGCGAATTAGATTTAAATATGTAAAAAGCAACCCTATCACCTAATTCTAACTGTTGTGGCAATGAAGGTTACAGTTCACGCCAAACCGGTGTTGTTACCGCCAATGGGGTCAAATCCAGAAGCAACAAAAACTGTTTGTGTCCCTTATTAAGTATATATCTTATAGAGGGCGGTACAGTCTGGGAGGTGTTATTCTAATTCCCTATATCTGGGTAACGGTGATCAAAATTTTGTTCAGATATACAGAAGAGAGTATTAACTACTGACAACGATATGAATCGAGTAAGTTTAGCTCCATGTTTCATAGTAATAACATGATGTCTTGGGCAGTAATTGGAATATATATATATATATATATATATATATATATATACATATATACATATATAAAACATTAAAATGAACTCTGTTTCAAATTTAATATAAAGGGGGCCTAAAAAGTTCCCTTATTATTACAAAAAAAATAACTTTACTAATAGATTGATATATTATTACCTTTATAATAAATTTATTTGCAATGAGAAACAAAATATCAAGCATAATTAGTGATTTTTTAATGAAGATTTATTAATGAAACTTGATACACTAATCTTTATTTTTTTCTGTAATTTAGCCTATTTATATATATTATTTTATTTTTGCTCGATTGAATCAGATTTTTTTTGTTATGCATTAGGAATAAGAAATTATTTTACAGATATTGTTTTAACTAACTAAATGACTAGATAAATAAATAACAATAATAATAAACGTATATTTTAAATTTTACTCACATTTCGTAAATTGTATTTATTTCTAATCACATCTTTAATTTCGGCAATCAGGCATAAGAAAATTTGCTATGAAACAAAATTTCCCCTTCCTGAATTTTATTATGAGTAACTAATTAAAAATATACTGGAATTCTCATTACAAGTCAGATATTCTATTTTAAGCAACATCTTAATTAATTAATTTATTTTGTGGCATCTTTTTTTTTTTTTTTTTTTTTATTTATTTATTTATTTAATAAAATTTTAAAATTTTAGATAATTTGAGTTTTGAAAAATTCTCAGTGGAACGTTCCTATATTTTATTTAGTTATAGTAGTGTTTTTTTTTTTTTTGGCTCGAATCGGTACTTTTTTTTTTTTTTTTTTTTCCAAGAATATTTTTTCCAGATTTTATGTTAAAGAAATGTTACTAGGAAAAAATTACTCAGAAAAAAATTAATAATTAAATAAAAATAAATTAGCTTCCAGGTGTTGCATTTAGTGAGAAAAAACTTTAAATTCGTCAGAAATTGTAGCACATAGTACATATTATTTATTTATTTTTAATTATTTATTGATAACACTTATATAAATGCTAGCAAAATTTTGCGGAGCACTGTATCAGACTTAAATTTAATCATCAAAATATGAATATTGTGATTTATGTTTGTTAATTTTCTGATAATTTTTATTATTTTATTTATTTGTTTGTTTTACTAACTTATTATTTGTTTGATAAAACGTCATTATAACACATTGCTTGTAACCAGAGGTGCCAAATTTTTATTATCTGGAAAAAAATTTCATTCCACTATAAGCAGGGTAGTCATCTAATAGTAGAAATTTATGACAATAAATAAATTAATTTAATAAATTAAAAAAATTCGTTATGATGGTTACAGGCAATGCGTAAAAATTTGGAATTTCTGCTTAGATAACACAAAAAGGCGAGTATAAAATGTAAATGGTAATAATTATTTAAATTATTTTATTTTATTGCGAAGTCTTGAGTAATTTTCAAGGTTCTCAAAAGAAGAAAGTGTTTATTTAGTTCCTAAAATAATATAATAATAATAATAAAATACTAATAATGTTTCAAATTTGTCATTAATGATTCATAGCACTTTTTACCACCATTTTATTTCTGCTGTGTATAGAATAACTAGATATTTTTTTTTCCGTATTAACAGGAAAAAAAAAAAAAAACTAATTACTTAAATAAATAAATAAATAATAATAAAAAAAAAAACTATAAACATTATTAATGTCAAAGTACATATTTTTATTAAAAATCATTAAAAAAAAAAAAAAAAAAAACTTTGATGTAAAAATTCCGAAAAAAAAATCCTTTTTAATGATCGATATGTGACTATTAATTTTATTAGTTAATACATTATCACCATATCCTCTGTTTTTTATAAAACGTTTCTATCTATACATATATACAGCCTTGGAAAAAATGTTAAAGCAGAGGGAACAAACTAATTTATTTCACAACCGCTGATATTAGTTTTATGCAAATTTAAATATAACATAAGGAAAGGAAATTTTAATTATAGCTAAAAAAAAAATTTTTTTCATATAGTTAAAAAGCTGGAAAAAATATTAAGGCCACATAACATATTGTTTAGAAAATAGCTAATAATCTAAAAACTTCGACTTATTTTCAGTTAATTTAATCATTTTTGAGTTTATAAAATTAAAAAAAAAACTTTAGAGTCTGGAAAAAAAAAAAAAAAAAACCTTCAAAATATTTACAAATACATATTGAAATTTTATGCATTTTGAAACACAATGTAATGGATGACAGCTTTAAATAAATCTATAAAAATATTTCAAAAATTAAAATTAGTTTTTAGTTTACAATTCATTTTTTTCTTTAAAGCCTTTTGAAAGGGGCTGTGACAGCATCTGTCACACTTCACTATAAGATTTTGTAAGAGCCCCTCTCAAAAGGTTAGAAATCTGGAAGAAATGATACACGTAAGATAGTATTAAAAGAACTGCTAATAATCCAAAAATTTGCCCTTCTTTTTAATTAACTGAAGGTCATAGATTTAGACAGTTTCTTCAAAGTGTCTTTTGTATGCTTTTCCAGCTCTTTTCAATGGCCATTTTCAGCTCACCTGCGGTGTTGTAAGTTTTCCCATTTCCATAAATGTCACCAATCAGCATGCCCATAAATTTTCTATTGGGTTCAGGTCAGGGCTTCTTGATGGCTATTGAAGCACTTGGACAGGATTAGCTCGAAGCTAAAATTTTGTGAAGCTTGATGTGTGTATTGGTGCATTATCTTGCTGATCAAGATAATGCACCAATACACACTTCAATCTATCTCCATAAAATCTTGGGGAACTTGTGTGGAGCTTTTATGGATGTGTATAATTTCTTCCAGGGTTTCTTCATGACGCTTGAATGGCATAAAGAAGGCCTGACCTGAACCCAATAGAAAATTTATAGGGCATTCTGGTTTGTAACATTTATGGAAATGGGAAAACTTACAACACCGTAGGTTAGCTGAAAATGGCCATTGAAAAGAGCTGGAAAAGCATACCAAAAGACACTTTGAAGAAACTGTCTAAATCTGTGACCACGAGAATGATACAATTAATTGAAAAGAAGGGCAATTTTTTGGATTATTAGCAGTTCTTTTAATACTATCATATATATCATTTCTTCCAGATATCTACATGTATTAAAGAAAAAAAGGAATTGTAAACTAAAAATTAATTTTAATTTTTGAAATATTTTTACAGATTTATTTAAAACTGCCATTCATTACATTATGTTTGAAAATGCATAAAATTTCAATAAGTATTTGCAAATATTTTGAAGTGTTTTCCCAGACTTTAAAGTTTTTAAATTTTATAATCTCAAAAATGATTAAATTTACTGACAATAAGTCGAAGTGTTTAGATTATTAGCTGTTTTCTAAACAATATATTATGTGGCTTTAATATTGTTTCCAGCTTTTTACATATATGAAAAAAGAAAATGATTTTTAAAATAAGAAATAATTTTTCTTTTTTTTTGCAAAATTTTTATAGATATAATTAACATTGCCTTTCCTTGTGTTATATTTAAATTTGCATAAAATTCTTATCAGCGATTGTGAAATAAATAAAGTTTATTCCGTTGGCCTTAACATTTTTTTCCAGGGCTGTATATATATATATATATATAAATATATATATACATATATATGTGTGTGTGTATGTATATATAAATATGTTTTTAGTGAATAATATATATATATATACACACACAAACTAAATTTGCTTACGTATATGACAAAATGACGTCGTTATGATATCGGTTGGTTGGTTGGTTGTATCTAATGTCGCACTACTACTGCGCTATGGGTACCTGGTGACAGTTTGGGATGCACCCCTAAGTACTGTCCGGAGACATGCCATCCCAATTTTGATCCTCCACGGAGGGGACGTCTCCCCCGGTTCGATGAACCCAAGAGTATGCTGATCAGACCTCCTTATTTTATGAGGACAGTCCATTTTAGTAAGCCTTTTTCTAAGTTTTAAAAACTTTTACAGGAAAATTATTCTTCATAATTACTAGCATTTTAGTCCCCATTTACAAAGAATATAAAATTATATTCCTAATTTGGGAATTGTATTAATTATTAACGCTTTTAATTTATAAAGGTACTCTAATCTAGACACCACATCCTAGAGGTATAATTTGCATGGGAATATGGAAGAGATCGCGGTCAAGACGGATTTTACGTGCACCAGCCATCATTAGTGTACAGGACGGTTTTTGCCCGGCTCGAGTTTCGCACCCGCAACCTTCCAATTACGAGGAACGTCATTATGAATTTAAAATTAAGTAATAATAATTATAATAATAGTAGTAGTAGTAGTAGTAGTAGTATCATAACAGTAATAAAAACCCAGCATGTTTCTTCTGAATTTTATTTCGCAAGCTTTTTAATATACGGAAATTTTAGATTTTTTATAGTGTATTTTTAATAACATATTTTTGGCACGAATAATACGCTTGGCATGAAAGTAATTTCAGCATCTTATTAAGAAGAACTTTATTTATAGATTCTCCTGAGAATTTTTTTATTTAATTTTAACGCTGAAGTAGACAGGGCATTTTTCGCCAAGGACTTTACTTTCGCGACATCCATTTTAAGCGAAGTATCGCAGCAAAAATATAAATAAATTATGAAATATTGCAAAAATAATAATGAAACAGAAATAATAATCGCATAAATTATATGTTTTTGTCTGGCTGTATCATTTTACAGAAAAAATGCTCTTTTAACTATAGAAAATTTATTTCTACAATTATTACTATGAACTTAGTCGCACATGAAGAACATAAGCAGAATGTGAAATATTTTTAAAAATTAAAGAAAAAGTGCAATCGCTAAAAGAATTATTAAAATAAGTCTTAAAAAATTTCCACTTTTTTATACAGGAAATTATACAAAATAAATAAATAAATTCATCGCCAAAATGGCGAGAAAAATTCAAAAGTCGCCAAAAAAGAACTTTAATAACGCTGTACCATGTTAATGTATTTATTTATTTATTTATGATCAGGTTATGATCAAGCTTATGTATTTATTTATTTATTTTTCTATATACCAACCACTAATAACTTACCATAACATATTTAAAATGGAAAATATATATAACCGCAAGAAAATTAGATGTCTCATACGATTGAATTGGTGCTCATAGCATATTGCAATACTATATGTGGCGTGGTATTGCTGTCATTTTATGGTCTACCGTATAAATTAAATAAAATATAGGTAATAACATGAAAGTATATCCATAGTACGTATAGTGTTGCTTATATGTAATTAGAATTTCAATTTAAAAAGACTACTTTGATTTTTCCGATATTCTCTGTTTCGAAACTGCCATCTGGTTAGGACCCGAATTTGAAGTCCACGGTAAAGCGTTGTCGCAAGCAATAGGGACATTGACCCAAAATATCGGGGTGAAGAAGATACTGCCGAAGGCAGCCGGGACCCAAACCGAAGTTTTGAGCAATTCCATTTTTTTTTCTAATTTATGTATATATGACAATACAAAAAATCTGGAGTGACTCCACTCGACTTTCCGAACATTGAGTAACTAACAGTTTTGTAGATAAAATAAAGAAAGAGGAGTTGCTAAACAAACAAAAAAGAGAAAACCATAACAGAGTGTTTGAGTATTTTTCTCCGTATATCACACGAGGTTTTATTTAACGCTACTGAACTTTGAGCCCTTAGATCATAAGGATAAAGAATTTTTCGTTGTGTCCCTGTAAAAATCTATAAATGCTAGATTCACCAAAATGCTTATAGTTAGTGCAACAGTGATTTATAATATTCATACAAATTTTCAGCTCAATTGAATAAGGCGTTTAGATGCTATCGCTGGTCTCATAGGCCATAAAGATAAAGAATTTTTCTTTGTCTCCCTGTAAAAAAACTGTAAGTGCTAGATTCACCAAAATCTATACAGATTGAGTATCTGTGACCTATAATATGTGTATAAAGTTTTTGCTCAATTGAATAAGGCGTTTAGATGCTATCGCACTTTTAAAAATTTGGCAACGAATTTTTCTTTGTGTCCCTGTAAAAAAACTATAAGTGCTAGATTCTCCAAAATCTATACAGATTGAGTATCTGTGACCTATAATATGTGTATAAAGTTTTTGCTCAATTGAATAAGGCGTTTAGATGCTATCGCACTTTTAAGATTTTGGTCCCTTGGCCATAATGATAAAGAATTTTTCTTTGTGTCCCTGTAAAAAAACTATAATTGCAAGATTCACCAAAATCTATAGGGTTCGTACTATGGTGACTTACAATATACGTACCAACTTTCAGCTTATTCGAACAAAGCGTTTAGACGCTAGCGTGTTCACTCACAGACAAACACACATACATACACACATACACACATACATACACACATACATACACACATACATACACACACACATACATACATCATCGTAAAAATAGTGAAAACGGACTCGTTGGACCTCGAAACGTATAGAAACATCAAAATCTCGAATTCGGATTTTTGACATGATTACAATACTTTCCTCACTATAGTGTTCGGAAAGTAAAAAGAGTTTGTTTTCTAATTCAGTTAAATATTTTTTAAATCTATTTATTAAATCTTCATTAAATCACCAGAGAAGCGGGCAAAGCGTGCTAATAGTAAATAAATCGTTCTACTCTTTGAAATTTTTTGCATTAAATTATTTGCATGCTGTAGTTTTTATACTTTTTATTTGTCTAAGAGTATTCATATGTACATAAAATTAAGCATCCAAATGTGTCAAATTGCATTAGAAATATCTTTATATATATATAATTAAAATTAAAAATTATTATTTTTTATTATTTTGGATTCAATAAAATATGCTATTAATCAAGATTTTTCTTTTAAAATTTTTAATTTATTATTATTCTAATATTTTTATTATTTTTCTTGTTGTTGTAATATTATTTTTAATATTTGGTCTTATCTTCTTTTTATAATTAATATTTAAATTATAAAGAAATTTTGCAAAACTACCCCTCCCCGTTCCGCACCCTTTAAGAGCGTGAGGGGTGGGGAAACACATTTTCAAGCATAACTTTGCTCCAAATTAACAAAGGAAAACGATTTTTTTTAACACGCTTTTATTAGCTTCACCTGTATGTATGTAAGTATGTTTGTATGTATGTTTGCATGTTTGTAACCGCTCTGGGAGCAGACAAAAAATCTATATTGTAAAAAAAAAAAAAAAAAAAAAAAGACTTTCCCTACGTGAACACCGTGGCGTTGAGGTATAGCTCCGCGCTACGAACCTAAAGGTCTAGCATTCAATCCCAGTCAGGGGAGATTTTTTAAAAATGGTTTTGGTTTAATTCTAAATTATTTTAATTAAAGATTTAAATGTATGTAAATATTATGGTGTGTCACTCACACGATTTTCTCTTATCCTGCATTTTAATACTAAGATAGATATTTTGTGTTTTTTAGTTCACATTTCTATAAAAGCGTGTTCTTTAATTTTTTAAAACTATAATATTGTTTATATGTCGGTTATATATTTGTTTGCAACACGGAATCAAAAGGAATTTTGCGAAATTCCGCCTCTCTGGGGAAGGGTGCGGCAAAAAACAATGTTTTAAGGTTAAATCTGCTTCAAATTACATTAGTATGGTGAATTTTAGTGGGTGGGAGTTGATTAAGTGTACGCAATATGCACTTTCGGGGAATTTCGTGAAATTCCTAATTTATCCGTGAGTGAGGGGGGGGGGGGGTAGAAAAAAGATATCAGAGAATAAAAAGCAAATGTCGAAGCCGAAGGCAGTGGGAACCGGGACTTCCCCTTTCGCGGGTGGGAAAACCATTAACGAATGCAGCGGGAACTTTTACTTAGGTTTCGACTGATTTCAATATTATTATTACAGATTTTTTGAGATTTTATTAATAATTATAGGAAATTTTTGGGAATTCGTTTAAATATAGTGTCCAGCGAAGATGACAAAGCCTAATAGTTTAAAATAATAGTTAACAATGTACAAATCTAATAAGTTGGCTGTATTTTTTTTCTACTATTTCTTTATCTATATGTGTATATATATAAAGGAGGGGGAAAGAAGAGGAGGAAGTCTTTTAGTTTTGCAGAAGTGAGAAATCTATCACACAAGAAACCAATTTATAATCATAATTTAATAAATTTAAGTTTTTTCTGACTTTCATTATTTTTTAATGGACAAATGTTGCATTAGAAAGCTAAAATATTGTTAAAATCAAAACTTTCGTTATTAAAATTTTGAAGAGCTTTTTTTTTTTTTTATGTCTTATTTATAGACGAATACTATTTTTACTTTCCCAATACTATATGAAAGAAAAATGTTGTAATCATGATTTACGCAATAAATTTTTTAGCTCGCATAGTTAAAAAACAAATGGTCGTAAAATGTTATAAATCTATGTTTGTAAGTGTCATGATATCTAGTTGTACACCTCTAATTTTAGTCGTGAAACGAGCTCCCCTTTTAGAGCCACCCTGAGATTTTACATGATTTTTCGTGATGTATGTATGTGTGTGAGAGTAAATACGATAGCATCTAAACACTTTACTTGAATGAGCTCAAAGTTGGTATGTATGTTATAGGTCACTGTCAAACGAACTGTATAGATTTAGGTAAGTATAGCACTGACACTTTTTTTTACAGGGACACACACACAAAAAAAAAAAAAAAAAAAAAAAAATTCATCACTATCACTAATCGGCTGAAATTATTAAAGCGTGATATCATCTAAATGCTTTATCCTACTGAGCTGAAAATTTATATGTATGTTATAGATCATCATCACGTGAACTGTTCAGATTTTAGCGAATATACAACTTATTGATTTTTACAGGGGCACAATGAAACATTCTTTATCATTATAACCTATGGGATAAAAATTATATGAAGTGCAATAACGTTAAACGTCTTATTGGATTGAGCTGCTTGGTCGAAATTCTTCTAATTTATTTAAATAATCGTTAATTAATGTTTAAAAAGTCAAGTGGAGTAATTCCAGATTTTTATATAGTATTCTTTAAGATTTTTTTTTTTTTTTTTTTTTTCTGTTTTGTCTTTTACTAGAATTGCTCTTAAAATCCAATAATTCATTTTAAGAAATTTCAATATTTTTATTTTTTACATAAAGCTTAAGATGTGATTTTTTATATACATATATATATATATTTGGCCATATACAATGTATTTAAATTCATTTTGAATCTTAAAGCTTTATCTTTATAAAAATTAAGCTGGCTTTGTCTCTTTTAATAAGATATAGATTAAGAGCTGTATTTCACTTCAGAAACATTTACTCTGTTAAATACGGATATAATTTAAAGCAATCATATACTCGTTAGTGAATTTTATAAGGTATTTTATTTTCTCACTGACAATATTTTTTTTAGCATTCCTATCATGTTTTCTTTTCTATTCTTTTTCGATCTTTTAGTGTACATGGCTCCATATAAGTTTTAGGAGAAATCGTCTGATTGTTAAAATTTTTATTCATTTTTATAAAAGACTTAACGGCGAATATTGCAAAATGCAGTTTTGACTTAGTATACATACTGCTTCTATAATTAAAGTAGCTTTTCTCCTAAGTTAAGTTTGTTCCATTTTTTTTTTTTTTTTTTTTTTTTTTTTGACAAATATAAAAAGAAAGTATTAGATTTGTGAAAGTTTTCAAATTCTGGATTTCGATAGATTTACAAATTTTAAGATATCATGAACCATTTTGTAGAAAATGTGACACAAGTATTTAATTGTTTGAACAAACCGATCATTTAATTTTGATACACAAAACATTAAATTAAAATAAAAAAAATATATAAAAAGTGTCAGAAGCTTATTGTGTATAATATTTTGAAAATTTGTTAATAAATATTGCAAAATATTTAAAGTAGAGTTCATTGTTCAAATGCTGGATAAGATACTTTCCACCGAAGGTCAAGTATATGTGTAATAAGGTCAAAGTAGAAACGGAAAGTCATATTTCACACTATAACTTCTTCTTGTTATTCAGTAAAGCAATTTCTTTATTATTCTTAAAAAAAAATAGCATTTGCATAATACTATTTTTTGTCATTATTATTGAAAGTATTATTATATAAATTAAATGTCCGTTCAGTTTGATTAAGATTTTAACAAACTACATAAATAATAATAATAATAATAATAATAATAATAATAATAATCTACTCTTTTTAACAACAATAATTTTTTTTACTAACCATCATCGAAATTTATAAGTTATTTGAAAAAAAAAAGTTTTATCTGTTTTATTACGAATTCATTTTCTCAATTTTAATTAAAAGTGAAAAGGAAATACCAAACACACAATTATCTGTCTACAGTCTACGAAGGAAATTATCTAGTACAAGAGTGTATTAACAACTTTCTAATTTCCTTTACGGAATTTTTTGTCTTTACTTTCAACGAGTAATTATCAGATTTAATTAAGTATTACACATAAAAAGCAAGAATTTACATCGTTTTTTCTTTTTCTTTCTTTCTTTTTCTTTTTTTTTTTTTTTTTAAGTCTCTTGAATTTTCTTGTTCATTTAGAAAAATATTTCTCTTTTAATTTTCTATTTTTCCTTTATATATGTATGTGTGTGCGTATCTATTCGTCTATCCGTCTATAATCTATATATCTACTCCTCTCTCTCTCTCTCTCTCTCTCTCTCTCTCTCTCTCTCTCTCTCTCTATCTATCTATCTATCTATCTATCTATCTATCTGTATATATATATATATATATATATATTGGGTTGTTCGGAAAGTAATTTCGTTTTTTTCCTTCGAAAATGAAAGACGATTTTCTTATATTGTATAAATATTTTAATGAATTATATATTCTCCACTTTGATCGGTTTCTTAGCGATCTCACGAGTTGTTATTTGGCAGTTTTTCATAAATCAATACTTTATTTTGTCTTCATTAGCACAAACTGGTTTTCTAGAACGTTATGCATCTTCAACTCAAAATTGCCAGAACAAAATTTGGTAAACCAGTTTTGACAATAGCGTTCTTTAAATAAATTTTCTGTGCACACATCGTATACTTTTTTTCCTTGTTTGAATAGTATTTTCGCATTTTTGATAGCAAAAACAAAATATGCCGAAAATGTCGCTTCTGATTTTCTTTATTTGATAGGGCACCAATGAAAAACTATTGAGCAGAATAAAACGACCTTTTTCACAAGCAAGCCTTGCTATATCAGCTGTCACAATATGTAATGGCAATGCAACTTAAATGTGAAGAAGGAGTGAAAAAAATACAATTAAATCCTCTGCTGAAAAAAACGAAATGACTTTCCGAACAACCCAATATATATATATATATATACGATTAACAAACATTTTAAAGATTTAAACCTTTAAACCAATGAAAAAACACAGAAAACTATCATTACAAGAGTGTATGTTGCATTACAAGAGTGTATTCACAACTTGCTAATTCCATTTACAGAATTTTTTTGTCTTTGCTTCCAATGACTAATTAACAGATTTAATTAAGCATTAAAGATAAAAAGCAATCTTTTAACTCGTTATTATTATTATAATAATTATTTTTTTCTAAAGACCTTTCAATTCTTTTAATCATTTAGAACAATATTTCTCTTTTAATTTTCTATGATTCCTTTATATATGTGTGTGTGTGTGTGCGTATTTATCCGTCTATCCGTCTATAATTTATCTATCTACCCATCTCTCTCTCACTCTCTCACTATCTATCTATATAATATACGATTAACAAACATTTGAAACATTCAAACCTTTAAACAAACACAGTAAACTAAACAAAAAACAAAAAACAAAAATAAATAAATAAATAAATAAATAAAAGAGGCTTTCATCAGGGAAGCCCTGATTTTTGGACAGAAAGAGTAAGACAAGGTACAACAAGTGATACTAAAATTCAGAAAATAGCCTTGTATATCGCACCAAAATAAAGGGAGTTGGTCGACCAGTAGTCTCTCAAATAAAATAATTATATAAATATACAAATATAAACATGTATTGCACGAATAGAAATATAGATAAACACTTAGAATGTTAGAATAAGGATATGCAAGAATATCGTACAAAATTGTTTGTAATAGCACGTACGTAAAAGCTAACAAAACTTTGATTGATTAATTTAATAGATAAATGTTTAGAACAACTTACATGAGCTATTTCAGTTGACTTTATAAAAAAGGTAAAAAAAAAAAAAAAAAAAAAAAAAACTAACCATTCACAAATTAAAATATACAAAAGGTAAACATCAATCCAATTTTTCTTTTTCTTCTTCTGTGAGAAGTTCTTAAATAAATGAATAAATGAACATACAGTTTAGATTACATGTTAGAAACCAAATTGTTCATCAAATTTTGTAAAACTTTAACATATCAGTTTGTCAGCTATCACTAATTTATAAGCCTCATTTCATTCTCATAACAGAGTATTCTGTCGCCAATCGTGGTCACGATAGCCTTGTCGATAGAGTGCTGAACTAATAGTTGAAAGATTGCCGGTTCAATCTTCAAGCCGAAGAAGACCGTCGTGTATATTAATGATGGCTGGTGCACCTAAAAACCGTCGTGGACGCAAAGTTCTCCATGTCCTCATCCAAATTATACCTCTAGGGGTCACTGAAGCGATGGCGCCATCACTCCTGCGAAGGATCAAAATTGCGATGGCATGACGTCGAACCGCCCTTAAGGACCTGTCGTCCCCCCCCCCCCCCATCGCCCATAACATAGCAATAGCGCTACATAAAACCTACTCACTCACCAATAACATTTTGAACCTTCGCGATATTCATTTGTAAGTTTTATATAGGTTTTCGTATACGTTTGTCCATTTTACTACGCAAATGATTTTTTGTTAGAGCTTGCGCACGCACAGTTATAAATATTTTTTTATGAATCGCTTAATGTATTTATTTTCTAAATGTAAATTATTATTTCTAATGTTTTCTTGGCAATTAGCCTGAAACTGGGGTTAAATTTGCTTCAAAATCCCGTGACATAATATATATATATATAGACTATTTCATGAATATATTTATTACACGTTATTACTTTATGATTATGCGAGTTATTCTTACACAAATCAACACAATCGTTGTAAGTGAATGACCACGATAAGAAAATTATATGGTTACAGACCATTTAGAGCACTTCCATGTACAAGGTGATCGCAAAAATGATTATGATTTTTCTGCATTTTTAGGGTACCCACCGAATGCTGTAGTGCCCAAAATGTCATCGGAAAGTATGTGGTTACCCACCTACTTCACATACCTATAATTATAGAACATTCATCAAATGTTTGTTTAGTTTATCTACAAAACGTGTGAAATCAAAAGTTCACATTACCCCCCCCCCTCACTCACACATACCACTATATACATAAGTATTTGTTTAAAGGAGTATTCGTTTATTACTTAGCAAGTTTTATGATTTTTTTTTTTTTTTTTTTTTTTTAACTTTATGGGGCTATGAGAATTCCAAATTATATTAAAATTTTTTGAAATAAGTTTAATTTCATGATTCAAATTTTATATTTCGATTTGACATATTTCAAGTGCATTTGTTAGTTTTTGATAACTGTAAACTGATATCTGCATAAAACGTAATAAAAATAAGGTGAAAACCATGTGTCACCAATAGTAGGTATTTTCCAGCTGCTTGTAAATAATTCAAACTCTCAGTTGCAGGCGTTTATTCCACGCGCTTTAACCTATTACTGAAACTTAATATATTTTGCTGAAATGAAACATCGGTATAACGTAAATTTTTGTGTTGCTGAAGCCAATGTTATTCTATGGGAAATTTTGCCCCATTATAATTTATTAACTAATACATATTTTTAAATCCCGTTTTCACTTTCAGAAAATTCACAACTATGAAACAATTTATCGCTTTCTAAAAATTGATTTTTTCTTATTTTTAAGATTTCATTTTTAAGCTCAAAAATGAATAATTTCACATTTAGAAAATTCGCATTTTACAACTTCGAAATAAAATATTAAAAATTTTTAAAAATAATTTTTAGAAATTGATAAATTGTTTAAGAGTTGTGAAATTTCTGAATGTGCAAACGGAATTTAAAAATACATATTAGTTAATAAGTTATAATGGGGCGAAATTCTCCAAAGAATAACATTGGCTCTGGCTTCTGGGGATAATAAGTGGAGAGGTCTCTTAAGTATTTCTATTCTCTATTTGTTTTTGTTAATGTTATACTATTTAAATGTATTGTAGATGCTTCAAATATGATATTTTAACTCTTTTTTAAATGTGAAATAAACAGTGAGTACTTTTATGTGGTATTTGATTTTAGATTATTTTTAAATATTTAATTATTTATATGCATATACACATCTATTTAAATCTTACTGTCAATTAAGAAATAAAAAAAAAATGTATATTATATAAGTTTAAAAAAAGTTTGTTTGTTTGTTTATTTGGTGAATTTGTAGATCAAATTCAGGCACTGCCCATTGCGGATTTCGAAAGAGTGATTAACTGTGGTTGCATGTCTATATAACAATCTTTTATTTCTGATTACTTGGATTCTGTGCATCCATCTTATTTTGGTAACCTTGTAAGGATAATTTGCATAGTTAAGTACGTGGTCAGTAAGCATAGCTTTATTTTTCTTACATGTAGTTCAAAGGATGAAGAACCCCTCAAAGATTAAAAAAAAAAAAAAAAAAAATCACACTCAGCCTCCGGCCAAGCCGATAATGAGTGGTTTCGTTCAACAATTCCGACAAGATCCTTAGAAATATACCAAAGTTTCGCATAAAATAGGACCAACAACGAATCCTCAATAAAATTAGAAACCTCCTGATCACCCTGAATACCAAATTAATGTCTTTGTTTTAGTGAAATAAAAATCTCGCCAGTACCTAATAGTCGGCAGCAAAGTCATTCGAGCGCCCGCAATAATTCCATTATTTAAAAAAAAAAAAAAAAAAATACACTTAACTTTGTTAAACAAATCCTTGCCGAATCATGTTCTTAGTCAGAAGAGCATGATTCGTTAAAGATTTATTTAACAAAACAGCATAAAGTGTACATTTTAACATAGGAATTATTGCTAGCGCTCGAATAATTTTACTGCCGACTGTATAAAAATAGATTCCAATGATGACAATGAAATTCACATGTCTACAATGGTCAAAAAAAAAAAAAAAAAAAAAAAAAGTACACTTAATACTGCTTTGTTAAATAAATCCTTGTCGAATCATGTTCTTAGTCAGAAGAGCATGATTCGTTAAAGATTTATTTAACAAAACAGTATAAAGTGTACATTTCAACATAGGAATTATTGCTAGCGCTCGAATAATTTTACTGCCGACTGTATAAAATTAGATGAAAGCGATGGCAATGAAATTCACATGTCTACAATAGTCAAAAAAAAAAAAAATGAACAGGGAGATGGTCTGACGAAAATAACTCAATTTTAAACGATCAAAGAAAACCAAAATTAGAACCCACCTGTTTAAATAAAAGCAGGCACAACTTTTACATTCGTGCTGGATTTCAAGCATTGAGTGAATCTATATGAATAACATAAATATCTATAATACTAAACAGAATTTATTTTTATTTGATTAATTCAGTTGTGAATTGATTTGTAAAATGATGATTTATATTTGTTGATGCATTTAAGCATAAATGCAATTATTATTTTTATTCCATTATTATTTTTAAAACTGTTTTGGTAAAATAAAATGTTTTTCCTTGAATTTGCTGTATTCTACTAAAGTATCCCTATCCCTGTCACATTATGATAACTAACCCAGGGTGTGGGGTTAGTTGGCATAGTTACAATCTCTTAAGAAAAGTGATTAATGTTTTATTTCCCCATTTCATTACGCCTTAAGAATATCGTCATAATGTAATGGAATGATGATAATAATAATAATAATAATAAAATTAATTATCTGCTCTTAAACGAGTAAACTTGATTAAAAAAAAAGATTTTCAGTTAAAAAAAAAAAAAAGTTTTTTAACTAAAACAATATAAGCAATGTATTCTATGTAATTATTTTTTCTATTACTATACATACTATTACATGTACACGGGGATTATAAAGATATTTCCATTATAAAGTGTATTCATTAGGTAAAAAACGAGCGATCGGTTTACCACCAAATTTGGTATGTGGACGTTTCATGAGATGAGCTCGATCCATAAACAATTTTTGAACTTAAAATTTTACTCTGCATGAAAATGGAAAGTTTGACAAATCCTCATGGTATCAAACACTAATCAATAAATGGTTAAACTGTTTATGTATTTAATAGGAATTTAGATTTTTTTCCTTCATGAAAAGAATCACCTAAAGAAATTTTTAGCTAATTTTCTCTAATTCCTTTTTTGTATCTAGTGAATCGTACACATACCAAATTTCGTGGCATTCCGCTCGCCCTATTTATCTGCAGGGCATGCTGTTTATACAAGTAGTTCAATTATTAACCACCTTATATATGCAAATATATAATACTATATTTTGGTGTTTCTGCTAAAGAAAAACGATTTTCATTATAATAGAGTTTTATGTTATTCTTATTTAGAATATTGTCACCATGTTATGAAGTAGAAAGGAAATCTAAGAAATCATTTAAATGCCATTTCGGATGTGAAAGTAAACTTGATCAGTAAGTGAATTTCAGTTTGAGTCGGTTGAAAAATACATTTTTTCAGTTTTATTTAACGCTGCAAAAATTCATTTTACATCTTTTCTTTTTATGAAAACAAACGTGTAAACTATATAATTATATACTTTTTTTTTTTTTTTTTTTTTTTTTTTTTTTTTTTTAATTCATTGAAGGTGATTTGTAATAGTGAAAAGCTTTGTCTTCAAATAAATAATTATATTTTCATTCTACTGATGTTGAAATAATTTCAGTGCATTGTCAAAAACGCACAATGAAAATATTACTACAGTTTTCCCCTTTTCTAAAGCGGTCAAAATTTAGTATGTGATGTCCAGTGTTATCTCAATTAAAATTTTGCCAAACAGTTATTTCTATGAAATCCCAAACGTTGCAACTATATAGAAGGCGGACAAAACGTACGGGACAAATTTTATTGTATATACATTTATTTATTTTAATGTCGTTGTGAATGAATAACATGGATAATTCTGTGCTTCAGTTAGATTGGCCCCCTCCACATTTTCATCATTCTGTTAGGGCATATCAAAATACAAAGTTTATCAATCCTTGGCATAATCGAGGTGGAAAATCCGATCAATGTGTATTAAAATGGTCTCCCAGATTTCTTGATATTTCAGTGGGGTTATATGAAAAGTTATTGGATTGAGTGAAGAAATCTTTAGGATTATGACAAAAGTTTAATTATTGCATTAATACTATTTGTCATTATCATTATCATCATGGGGCTTTTTAGGAGTGCCTAAAGTGATCGCGATCACTGCTTATCTTCAAGACTTACATCACTCCCACGTGGAGTGTTCGTAAGGTAAATGATATGGGAAAAAAAAAAAAAAAACTTACATTCTTATTCTTTCCTTCTATTCTACTGTTAATATTTTTATATAGTACATTTGTAAAGTTATCCCCATACTTTTTGTACACACTGTACTTTATAAAATACAGATATGTTAGTAAAAATGATTGTACAAATATGCAAGGAGAGGGAAAATATACTTACGTATTGTTTATGCGGGGAAAATTCTTTAAAAGCAAGTTTGGAAAATTGAGGTTGTACTGTATTTATAAATATTTAGAAATTTATTAACCGATATTTCTTCAACTGATTTTACCCTATTCCCTAAATTACTTTCCAAAATTTCTTTCCATATAAATCACTCAATAAAAACAAAGCTTTAAACATTTGAATTTTAACATTTAAAAATATAATAAATTAAAAGAAGGTTAATTTAGACTTTTTAGCAGAAATTCATTAACTAAATAGAACGATTGCCACTATTGTTTCAGCACTTCAACGAAATACATGTGTATTTATATTAAACTAAAATAATGATAATAATAATAGGACGTCAATTAAAATTAGTAAAGCCGTCAAGAAGTATAGTATAACGTGTGACCACGTTTCCTGCTCATAGCTGTAAAGACGAGTCCAAAGGTTTGGATGGGTGCCAAATTGACCTACCGGTTGGAATTTAGTAAACATCCAATCATTCGGTGTTCCCTTACTGCTTATTTTCTCTTAACGGAGAGGGTTATCACTCCTATTTTACCATGTTTTTATTAACTTCGATTCTGGTTTGTTTCTCTGTTTGTCCAGTACAAATCTTGCAATCGATTTTTAACTAACTTCCCGACTAGCTAAACATTTGAAACTTTCAGGACAGGTCCGAACACGGTGAGAATACATCTTTTTAATGCTTTTAGTCAACTGTTTAAGGTTCCTACTGCCTTCGGCTGTGTTTATACGATTCGACAGAAAATTTATTTAACTACCTTCCCGACTAGCTAGACATTTGAAACTATCATAATAGTTGAGAACACGGTGAAAATGCATTTTTTTTAATACTTTTAGTCAACTGTTTCGGGTTCCTGCTGCATTCGGCAGCGTTACCAGTACAATGCTTGCAATCAATTTTTCACTAACTTTCCGACTAGCTAGACCTTTGAAAATTTCAGGGTAGCTCAGAACACGGTGACAATACATTTTTTTAATATTTTTAGTCAACTGTTCTAGGTCTCTACTGCCTTCGGCCACGTTTATATGATTCAACAGAAAATTTATTTAACTAACTTCCCGACTAGCTAGACATTTAAAACTTACAGAATAATTCAGAACACGGGGAAAATGCATTTTTTAAATATTTTTAACCAACTGCTTCGGGACCCTGCTATCTTCGGCTGTGTTACCAGAAACAAAGCTTGCAATCGATTTTTAACTAACTCCCTGGCTAGCTAGCCATTTGAAAATTTTATAATAGCTCAAAACACGATAGAAATGAATTTTTTAAATACTTTTAGCCAATTGTTCTGGGTTCCCGCTGCCTTCGGTAGCGTTAAGATGATTCAACAGAAAATTTAAAAACATGGTATATGAAAAGTTCTTTTTATCTTGTAATTATTAATTATTATATTAATAACTTGTTAAGACCGCTCCTGCGCAGAGGCTCCCATGGTTGAAAGAAACGTCGTTAAAGAATATATTAATACTTATTTATGTATATTTTCCATTATTGTTATAAAAGAATATTTCTGTAATTTATAAGTTTGGTCTGTCTATTTTCCATATTACCATGGTTTAGAAAACTCTGAAAGAGAAAATCGTTTGAACTATCTTTATTCCCAGTTTTACATCGCTAATAAGGTTAATTAATAAGGAAATAATTATATGAATTCTAAAAAAGAATAATAACCTCTTAAATCAATTGTTTTGTAATGATAATCTGTTAAATCGCTATTTTTTTCTTTTGTGATTCAATGCATCTTGATCAGTCTGTAGAATCATTGAAATAAGTTTTGCTGTCATTGAATGCAATTTCCAAACGCATTATCAGTGTCAATATCAGAAAATGTATACGCATTTTTTTACAAACTACTGAATAACTGTTATTTACTACCACAGTAATTGCAATTTTGAGCACGCCATAATGCATGTAAAAGATTTAACTGATTTAAATAGCATTATCTCCAATTTTTGCTAGCATATTAAACACGTAATAAGTTAATCACGTTATTTTGAATGGTACAAAATCTTTTTGTCAGATTCAAGTGATAAGCTTTTTAGGGTTTGGGTTGTCACTTTACAGCCATTTTTCAAACATGTATGGGTCATTAGACCAGGACCTACCGCATAAAATGGATTCCACTCCACTATGTAATCCACTATTGTTGTTACGTATACTACAATCAATACACGTAGTAATTACCACAATCAATATAAGTAGTAATCTACGTTAAACAGAGTTTAATGTGTTATTACTACTTATACTGATAACACTACACTGTTAATATAACAACTATTGTTTTCAACAACTATTGTTTTCAACAACTTTCCATCACATATACGTTCTATATCGTTCTTTTATCAGGGAGGGAGAGGGTAGTTTTTGTTAAATTGTAATTTTAATTAACTAAATTATTATTATTTTTTTTTTTTCATTCTTTTTTATGTTGAAAATAATTTAATATAAGCCAACCTTTTATCATTTTCAGATAACGGTGTATAAATAAGTGATACCATGATTCTTAATACAAAAACTCTATTTATTTATTTATTTATTTATTTATTTTGGTAAACTATGAACTTGAAAAATATCAAATTGAAATAAAAAATATTTTTTAAAAAGAAAAATCGAAAATGAAACTATAATTACTAGAATGGTAAAAGTATTTTTAAATTTTCCTTTATCTTTTATGTTAGTTTTCCTTTGAGTTCATAGTTGAAAAAAAAAAAATATTGATGACAGAGTTAGGGCATCTTTCTTTTAATTCTAGCTTATTTTAAACCTTTAATCCTTTACATTTTCCTTACATCATGATTGACTTCAAGGATGTTATTTGAATTTCATTACTATGGAAAAGAAATGATGCATTATGACTTATGCTTGCATGTCAAGTTTTTGAATACGAAACATTATTTTCCTTTCCTTTGTACTCTTGTTGTAATTTGTTTCTTTCTGTTCTTTTTTTTAATATATACAACTTCAATAGATATCTTGCATAAATAAAGTCTTCATTTCTTCGTGACGAAGCGAAGACTTCATTTTTTAGAAGCAGTCATAAATTGTTTTCGTTGATTAATATAGTGAGTCCAAATGAAATATCTGGGATTTATTTTCTTCGGCGTGTGGGGTCGGGGGGGATAAGGAAAAGACAATTTCTAAATGTTAAAAATGTTAATTTTTAGAGATATCATACATATAAATGAACACAAAATGTTTTTCTCGAGCCTAAAAAACTAGTGATTTTTATTTATCTATGATATCAATGCAAAATGCAAGACATAACATAAATATTATCAAATGAGAAGAAACTACTTCGGACCTATAAAAACAACAACAAAAAAAAAAGTTTTTAAATTCCAGACTGAAATTAAATACGCTGTTTGAATTTTACTAAATGAGAAAAAATTATTCGAGTTGCTTTTATGATTTATTTATTTATTTATTTTTAGCCATAAAATATTCGGACTGGTGATAACTTTATTGCATGGAAAAAGTTAATGCAAAATACCGTTGAACGCACATATACAGACAGACACACACACAGACATCTATCTATATATATCTGTCTATGATGTTTAAAGAGCTACTAGTAAAGATATACAATAGTTGCTTAATCCCTACAGCTTATCATGAGAAATGAACCAAATAATTCCAGTTCATAATTTATTGCCTTTTTAATATTTACTTCAGTAATTTATGGTTTTTAACCTTTCAAATTATATTCTTTTTAAATATATATATATACTTTTAACGAACAAAAGTTTTACTCAATTCAATAGAAAATACATAAAAAGAATAGGATTATGAAACAGATAATAACTAAAAACGTAAAATTTCATGCATTTTCGTGTAGTTCTGTCGTCAAAAATTTCATTAAATTACATATCTTTATTTAAATGTCTTAGTGAAACGTGAAATAACTGCTAAAGTATCATAGATGCTTTAATGCTGACGACAGAATTCTTTTTTCGAATCATATTTCTCAAAATGAATTTTTATTAATGAACTGTATTAACTTTTTATTATATCATTATTTTAATAACATCAATTGCAGGAATTTTATCGATCCTTGAATAAAACATATGTATATATGTGACGAATTCTTTACTCCATGTCACATAATATCTCTAATGAAGAGAGGCTTTCACTCATTAACGAGTCCATGGATTCAAGACAGTCATTTATTGGCACATCTTGAACATCTTACCGGTTATGGTCCATGATTTAGGTCTGAGCAGGCGGAACCGAGTTCGTCGGAGCCAAGAACGACGGCAGCCGCGATTACATCGCATCACCTCCCGGGGCTGTAATTTGACGTGACTTTACTAGGCAAGAGCACACACGAAGAGAGGCCTCAATCCCCGCGCGTTTTCTTTTAAATATCGACATTTTTGGCGCGAATCCTCACCCCTCTTTCGTCTAATCATTGGCTATTAACTTAATGATTGACAATTTATCCTAGGCCCAGATTTCCTGGATTAATATGCATCACTTAACCACAAGAAACTGAAAGTTGCGTTTATTCAGCACTTTATTATTCTAACGTTCGTCCAATTTTCTGACTTTAGCGTTATGATCGTGCATTGTAATAAAACTTACTTTACAGGGGAAACTTTAGTATTAATTCCAAATTAAGAATTTTTAATGGGATTTTCTTTAAGTTATTACTCACTATTAATTTAAAATAATAATTTAAAATCTTACCTCTTCTTATTCTTTCATATATGTATATACATATTGATTATATAGTAATATACATATGTTATATATGAAAACCACTGCGATGCATTACTGTTCTATGGAAAGAAGGGCCGCAGTAACCCAGTTGGTAGAGCGCCGGGCTCGTAATTGGAAGATAGCCTGTTCGGTACTCGAGCCAATCAAAGGCCGTCGTGTACACTAATGGTGGCTGGTGCATGTAAAATCTGTCGTGGCCGCAATATCCTCTATGTTCCCATCAAAATAATACATCTGGGGGTCACCGAAGCGGGAGAACCATCACTTCTGGGGAGGATCAAAATTGTGATGGCATGTCCCCGGACCACTTCTAGGGATGAGTCCCAGACCGTCGCCAATTGCCCAGTGTGCAGCACTAATGCGACGTAAAATCCAACAACCAACCTAGGGAAAGAAACAATGTGGTATTCAGTTAAGAGACCGCTAAAGCTCTGAAAATATTAGAGTTGCACCAAATATTCGGTTACTATTCGGTATTCGGCTTATTCAGCAGATGACACTGAATATTCGGTTCTGCCGAATATCTTGATATTCAGCAACTGAATAGTGCAGTTAAATTTAAAATTAAATTAAAATATTGAAATTGGTAAAAATATTTTTACCATATAAAATGAATTTGATATACAGATATATATACATATATATTTCAATTCATCAATGTTATTATGTAAAAGAATATTAAATAAGTAAAAAAATATCAATCTAATAAAGTTTCTATCGTAGTCTAATAAAATTTCTATTTTAATTCCTAAACTAAATTAAATTAATCAATATTAAAATGTAATGCATTTCAAAATAGTCATTTATTGTATTTAATGATGGGGAAATTGTTAACGCATATAAAAGCATATCTACTTACAAACAGTTAGTATAAAATACAAATGAACTATAAAATGATTATAATAATAATAATTAAAGTTATAAGACAGTTTATCAAAAACAAGTCATTGTATTTAAATTTTAGTTAATTATGATGTAGATATATATATATTTTTTTTTTTTTTTGGGGGGGGGGGGGGGGGCGGTGATTTATTGGCTGTAGGTGTGTAAGAGACAGTTTGTTGTTGTATCTATTAGATTGCTTAATTTTATGATATTTTCACTCTTTGGAGCTCACAACACATTTTTAGTAGTTTCTATATATATTAAATCAAGCCTTCCTTCCTGGTGTTTGATCATTATTTAGATATACGTAAATATTACACAATATGCCTACATGGAAAATAAAATTATTTTTTTTAAATTCAAAATGACAGAAATTTAAGATATTTGGACTTTTTTAGTCCATTTACTGAAATTCAAAATTTTACTGGGGAAAAGAAAGCAATGATTTGAAAATTATTTTATTTATATTTAACTATAAAATTTATATTTTAATGTTAAATGCTTCGATTTTATGTTGATACTTTTTATTGCACATTGCATTTTTTTACATGCAATAAATATTTAAAATAATTAAGCTATTCTGTATATAAAGAACATTTTACACTGAAATTTAAGTATTCGGCCGAATACTGAATATTCGGACAAAATTTTGACCGAATGTTCGGTATCCGGTGTTCAGCAAAAACCATTATTCTGCGCAACTCTAGAGAATACCATCTGATTTATTTAAATAAATAAGTAAAAATAATGTGAGAAATTTATATGATAAATATCTGTATGACATACACAAGAAAAGAAAAGGAAAGGGAAGAAAAAAAAAACCTGTTTCAGAAACTTTTTTATTGAACATAATTATTAAATAGATATATTCAATAGAAGGTGATTTAGAATTAATAACTAATAACAAAAGAATATGCAAAAAATAGGTAAAATAAATGTTTTTTGATAAATCTATTGCTATTTTATCTTATGTTACTTACAACTAACTCTTTCAAATGTGTTCCTTTCAGCTTATTCTAGTTTCCTACTGATTACCATTTGTTTGCAAATCTTTCACCTATTTGCTTATTTACTCGATCATTTATTTTTTACTTATGTAATTGTAAATATAATTTTGTAAAGGTTATATTATACATTTAATTTTGTCAACGAATATGTTAAAAAATTATTATGGAAAAATCAATTTAAACAATCGCTTAAAAAAAAAAAAAAAATATTTTTTTTTGGAGCTTTTTGTTAATTTTCATGAAATTTAAAACTGCATATAGTGAGTTATTGGTATTTTTATAACACTGACCAATAAGTATATTCTATGGTATCATAAGTTTTAGTGAATAAAACTTGGTACAGCATTTTATAAATTGTCAGCCAGCTCATTAAATGTTAATTAAAACAATTTATAACTATATTATAAAGTATAACTAGTAAGGTATTTAACGCAAGAGAACATGATTAAAAAGTACAATATAAAATGACAAAAGTATAATATTGTTTAAATATATTGTCATAATGTCTAAAAAATATTTATTCCATGTCCATTTCATTCCAGTGTTGTAAAGTTAAAATAATTTCATAAAGTTTCGAAGTTTTCACATCATATTTTCACATTTTCCATTTTAGAGTTTAGTCTTTGGACTACAGGTGTAAATGTTTGCTTTTTGTTGCTTGTTTTAGTATAACTAGATTTTTATTATTATTCTAAAGCCGCCAACATTTACATTCTCTAAATAAAGTTTATTACCACTATCGCTCCAATCATCTGACTACCGTAAGTAATGGGAGCATTGTATTCGATCAAAAAATTTGGTATCTAGCTTTCATCTTATTTATATGTTTTAAGGTCTCCTGAGCCCAAAAAATTTGTTTTCGGCAATTCTTCAGTGTGTGTTTAAGTATGCGTATATGTGTATGTGTGTAAATATTTGTGTATGTGTATAATATCTGACTATCATATCACCAAAACTAATAAAGATAGAAGAAAGAAACTTCGAAATTGAGACAGGTATGATGACAGACGATTTTGCAACTTTTTGATGAAAGCTGGAAAACCGTTAGTGGGACATTGGAAACCAGACGTGGAATCATAAGTCCGTATCTTAAAAACGGCTGTAATGACTTTGTTCAAAATTGCTATATAAAAACCCTATTAAATATCCTTTCGTATGTATTAGTTTGTTAGTCAGAAAAATTGATATACGTCCTGTATAAATAAGTCAATTTAAGGTGTCGCAAATGCATTCCTTTAAAAACGGCTGTACGGATTTTTTTATAACCCGCCATATATTAACTCCTTTTTAAATATCCTTTCATGTATAGCTGTTAATTTTCTGCCACAATTGAATTTGCAAAGTTTTGATTAAAATCAGTGTCTCAAAAACGGCTCTAACAATTTTTTTTTTTAAATTGCTACTTAAACCCATATTTTAGATATCCTTTAGCATGTATTATTTGAAATTAACAGCCATCTTGATTATGTAGGTAATTTTATATTTTGGAAGTTGGTGTTTCTAAAAACGGCTCAATCGATATTTTTTTTCCTTTAACTCGCTATATAAATTCTGTTTTATATATCTTTATCAGTTTTCTCTTACAGGAAAATTGTTACATGTCTAATATGTTAAGTCAAATTTATATTTTCTGACCACATACTATCTAAAAAGTGTATATAATGTTTAATAATGGAAAGTGGAAGTAGTAAGTTTGTTACACACCGGATTATTATTATTATTATTATTATTATTATTATTATTATTTAATAAAGGGCTCTTATGTTATATTTCTGCTATTTAATGCTTAAAATTTTACTGTTATAAAATTCTGTTATGAAATCTTCCGGGATAAATTATAAAATTGGGTATTATTCAAATTAATCATCTTAATATGTAGTTTCTTGATTTAAAACCAATAAACTAATTATTTATTTATATCTTTTCCACAGCTTCTTCTTTTTTCTACGCTATTTGGCGTAGTTGCGCTGTCTTACTCCTCATTGGCAGGACACGACAGGTATGGTAGTCAACATTCCAGAAATTCTCTGAGCCATCACCAAGGCAGATATCCTTCAGCTTCACATTCTCCAAGGACGCCACACGCTCCCAGAGCTCCACTCCACACAGCTTCACTTTCTCATGGTGCTCCAAGGAATACTGGTTACGGTGCTCGTCAACAAAGTCATAGTGTTCACCACTCTGCACCAAGACAGAGTATCCACCGATCTGCACCAAGCAACCATCATTCTGCACCAAACAGTTACCAATCTAATGTAGGCTTGCATCATTCAGCACCCAATCATTACGGTGGTGGAAGGCATTTTGCTCCCTCTGGTCCAAGCCTGAATCATTATTCAGGACCAACACACTTCTCCGGCCCACTTCCATTCGGAGGACAGGCACATGGTAAGAATATTATTTCATTGTGTATCGCTACTGTGCATTAAATTTGTATAAACACATTTTTTTTTTTTTTTTGTATATTATTTTCGTAAAATTTTGTGTTTTATTTGTATTTTTCATTAGTTTTATTTTGCGTACAATGACTGACATCCGACGAACATTTTTAATTACTACTGAATTATATACAGGGTCTGATTTGGAATTAAGTAAACTGCTTATATATGAAATAAAACACTTTGTAATAAATAAATAAATTTTGAAACCACAGAAGTATTGTGTTGGGTCTAAATATTTAAGCATGACTCTCTTCATAAACCGAAAATAAGTAATCACAAGTAAATAAAAAAAGAAACAATTTACCCTTTTTTTCATCGTTATTGAATTAACTCTCTAATTAAAAAATAATTATTGTTTTAATCTTATTGTATAAAATATGGAGTTTATAACAAATTTTAATTCGGAGTATGCATTTTAATATCTTTTATTCTTTATATTTTCCGAGATTTAAGAAAAAAATTTCGTTTCAAAGGATTTTCATTAAAAAAATTATTTGAATCCATTCATTTAATGAAATTTCATACATTGTAAAACTTAAAAATGTTTTCAAATTATTAATAAAAATGCAAAAAAAAAAAAAAAGGGTTGAAATCTTATCAATTGCTTTAATAAAACAGATGTTGCTTAGAATATTTTGTAACTTGATCTAACACCAGAATAGCACCATAGAGAAATTAGTTGTGGTAACAAATTTCCTTATATTAATCTTGTTTTTAAAAAATATATATATGCTAAAAGAAGAAATTATGGTATTATAAAATAATTTGAATTTAGAGATATTATTTTCTTTTCTTTTTCTTTCTTTTTTTAATTAATTAACCCGGATCTTATCTAATATAGGATATCAGACTTTATTATTCTAACATAACAGTTTAAACAGCAAAATATGGATTTTGACAAAGAATAGTTTTGACTTGTTATATTATTTTTCACATTGTAAAGGATATAAAACTTAATGTATTATCTAACATTTATATTTAAAGGAAGCAATTTACAATAGCATTTACTATTACATATTGCTATTTACAACAGCATTTATATTTAAAGGAAGCAATGCATGTGTTGGGAAATTTCGTTGTTTATTGTACGGTGTTTATTTGTAATTTCATTTTCGTTCTTAATTTTAAATGGTCTTTAAACAACTTTGCATTTTGTATTTCTTAATTGAGAATTTTGCAGAAATATTTTCACTGATTTTTTGTCTTATGTATGTTAGCCTTTGAACTTCCCATGTACCATTTTTTATTATATACTCTGAGAATGATTAGAGTATATTAATAAAATAGAATTTTGGATAATTTGTATTTAACAATTGAATGAAGAAAAAAAATCATGTTATCTCAATCTTATAAAAACTGCTCATGAAATTATCTCTCCCTCTCTCTCTCTCTATATATATGTAATATATATATATTTAGATACTCTTTAAATTTTTTCATATTTGTGAATATCTTTAAAAATATTAAGAATACTTTAAATTATGTTACAAGAATATTATATTTTTAAAAATATGAATACTTAGTTGACATTATTTTAATGATATTTAAGAGAAATAAAAAGTATAGTTAAAAGAGAAATTAAATAACTGTAGAAATTGTTATATATTTATCACTTTAATAAAATTGGTTTAATTCCAAAAGCCTTCAGTCATACACGATCATGTTTAAAATTGCAATTTATTTCTCTGCCTACAAATTGTTACTTTAAAACATATTTATCTTTCTATTTTGCCTTTAGAGCTATATTTCTTTTTTTAAATTTAATCATATCAGATTAACTTTCCTTATTATAGAAGTAGACAAGTACAAATAAAATTTATAATCTAAATTTTATAAATTTTATAGATTAACTGTAATGTAAATTAAGCTTCCGTGGCAATGCAATAAGTAATCCCTCGTCGAGTTTGCACATAGAAACGATAATATAAATGTTTATAATAATACACACACACATGTGTATATATATATATATATATATATATATATATATAATAAATGTATATATATATATATATACATTTTTTTTTTTTAATGATACTGTGTAATTACTGAATTCACCTAATTTAAACGCAAGTTGTTATTTAATTCGTAAAATTCGAATATTTTTTATTAGTTTTTCGTAAGCTTTTTTGTTTTTTATTTTAAATTTAAAAGTTTCAGTACTATCTCACATGTTAAAAAAAATAATAATAATAACAGACTAAAAGTTACATGGTTTAATAATTATCAAGCTGCATTGATCGTACCTGTAAAAAAAAAAAAAAAAAAAAAAAAAATCTGTCTCCAAAAATGATCTGTTACGGCACTCACGCGACTTACTCTGACCCAACATTAATAAACCATAAAAACAGGTTGCAGATTCAGGGTTAAAGTAACATGTACTGTATATTTAAAAACTATTCAAAATAGGTTTAATGACAGTTTTATTAAATATATATTTCTGTACAAGGAGGCTACCTCAATCTCAGCCCCGCGTTTCATTGTACCTACATTCATAAGAAATTTAAGGTTGTTATAAAATTAAAAAAAATATTCAAAATTATTCAGACAATTTTTACATGTGCTACTTCTTGAAAAATAGCAATCTTTATCAAACTTTTCAAGAGGCAACTTCTTGTTATCTTCAAAATACCAATTTAAGTTTCTTTCAATTATTTTTGCTTAACTTATGATAATAATAGCCTTGCCCACAAATCTAATGCTATAAACGAAATTTTCGTAGTGAGGAGACATAAAAACGCGTTATTATATCAAAAATTCAACGCTGAAAATTTGACTTCAAACAATATTTTGTTTATCATATACGTGTGGAAAAGTTATTTTCCATTACTTGGTAATTTGTAGTAAAGTACTTCTATCAAATATATATTCCATAGATAAGAATGTTTTTACTTTCTTAGGGTATTCTTGCATATTAAAACCCGAATAAACTACTACGTGAGAAGCGCCAAAGGAAAATATTTGCGATGCATACAGCTGTTTCGGTAGCATTAAGCGTACAGTCTTCAGTGCAAAAAGAATTCTGAATCTGGAAAAGTGCTCGTATATATAGGAGAGGGACCGAATTTAGTTCAACCAATAGAATTACGGGAAAGGTGGGGAGTGTGGCCAATAGAAAATTAGGAATGTTAGCTGTGTAAACAGTAGAAAAATTAAGAAAATGTGGACTGAATGTAAAATTTCCAACAATCAGAAAAATAGGGAACAGCGAAATCACAATTTACAAGGTTTTTAAAATTTTTATAAATATGAAATGCTTCAAGGAAATCGAGTTCATGAATGGATTTAGGTCTGTAAATTATTTTAGCTGAATTAAATTTAAAATTATGATTTACCTCCCAGCAATCTTTAGAAATAGCCGATTTATTGGTTTCTTGTTTGCGGACGGGATACCTATGTTCTTTTAGACGAAATTTAAGACTGCGTTTAGTTTGGCCAATATATGATAAACCACACTGACAGGAAATACTATAAATGCCCCAAGAATTATGCATATCAATGGGATTTTTTAACTGAGAAAAGATGAGTTTATTGGAAGGCAAAAATATTATTTTAAAATCATATTGTTTGAGAATTTTAGCTATGGTTTGACTGGATTTAGGAATATAGGGTAAAACAATACTGATATTAGAAGAGACTGATTCAGTAGACAAAATACGAGGGAATTGTAATTTTTGGATAGCTTTGTCTATAATGGAAGGGTCATAACCTCTGTCAATTGCAATGGTTTCAGGTATTTAATTTCAGATTTTAATAAAATAGGATTTGAACAAATATTAAAGGCACGGTTTACGAAAGTATAGAAAGCAGCCATTTTTAGGTTAGGTGGGTGACATGAACGCGCATGGGGTGGAAGTGAGACTGCAAAATTTTTACGATAGACGGTGGTTGGAAATTTGTTGGAAATTTTACATTCAGTGCACATTTTCTTAATTTTCTACTGTTTGCACAGCTAACATTAATAATTTCCTATTGGCTACACTCACCATCTTTCCCGTAATCCTATTGGTTGAACTAAATTCGGTCCTTCTCATATATATACGAACACTTCTCCAGATTCAGAATTCTTTTTGCACCGAAGACGGTGCGCTTAAGGCCACCGAAATAGCTGTATGCATCTCAAATATTTCTCTTTGGTGCTTGTGACGTAGTAGTTTATTCGGATTTTAATATTCCAACGCCATGTCTCCTGTTATTATTCTTGCATATTGCCTATAAATTATATATACACTACTTAAGTCTAATATGAAAAACACTTAACCCTTCAAATGGACTTTCAGCAGTTTCCAATTATAGCCCTTTTATATTCCTAATTTTTTAGGTAGCCTTTTAAATGAATGATGATTAACTTTCTTACTATATTTTGTACGAAACATGCTTTTTGTGCATATACAAAATACATGCTCATTTCATTTCGTTTAGTGTAGTCTAAAGATGTTAAACTGTACCTGCTAGAAATTTCGTCCGTAGTTGTAGTGTACTGGATTAATCTTTCATGTCCCTGTACATGTGTAAGTTCAAAGGAATGTTTAGTGTGGCATCCTGTATGATATAGATTTAAAATACCGAGTTTGATCTTTCTGCTGATATTTGTTCTTAAGATATGCAGATAATCGTCTCCAATACAAACACACAAAGACCATTCTCTAAAAACTTGACTTTTTTTTTTTTTTTAATTCAAGAAACCTCAAAACGTGTAGATGCAGTAAAAACTTTATTCCGAATATTTCACCGAAAATCTATTATACTTTCTATACCTTATATAAGTAAGAGAATATATAATAATTATAATAATAATACTAATAATACTAATAAGTAATTTATATACATATCAGGCACGAATCAAAAGAAAATAGAAAATTAAAGGCAATTATATTTTCAACGCAGAAATAATAAACAACGTCCTAAATACAAAAATAAATAATAAATTAACAGATAGCTGTTTCTGTAGCATTGAGCGTACAGCACTGTGATCAGTGCATGACGGTACACTAAATGCTACCGAAACAGCTGTCTTCTAATTTATTATTTCTTTTGGTGTTAAAGATGTTGTTCATTATTCTTGTGTTTATTTACACCAGGTCTCCTGTCAATAATTATAGTAAATGTTAAATGAAGAATTAACACTTAGCTGAAAGTGTATAAGTTTATTGTTCCTTTATATGTTGTATTAATTAATGTATATAAATGTAATTGTGTACATGTATTAATTAATGTAAAGAAATAAAATATTAACTTTATTATATTAAAATAAATGAAATAAATAAATGAAATAAAATCAACAGAAATTTCTGTAAATACCATTCTCAGTCCCCAGATCCTGTATCTATAGCGTTTTAAGACAGCATTGCTGAAATTTAAAGGACAATCGTTTGACCATATCTTAAATAACACTTGAATTGTTACATTAAACCTTACAATCGCATAGCTTTATATATGTGTTTAACAAAATTTATTGGGAACTTCAGTACATTAAAAAAAATTATAATAATATTCGCGTAATATAAAAAAATATTTTGATAAATATAACTAATGTTGTTAGTTAAAACTGTAAAATAATAATAATAATATATTTATTTATTTAAGGTTGGCATTAATAATAAGCAGTTAAAATTTTACACTGTTTGGTTTTTTAGTTGTTCTTTAGAAGTATATAAATTATAAAGGTAAAGAACAATTGTTTACCTAATGTATAAATTTAAATAAAATTGTTTAAAAGTATCTTATATTTTTATATGTTTATTGACACTTAAGATATATAAAAGTTCCAAGGGGTTAGTTATAACATTTTATTAAGAATTAAAATTAGCAGCAAGGCTCATAAACTTGACCAACGAATCACACACAGCTTTTTAACCCTTATCGCTCGTATGTTCCTTCTGAAGGGACATTAAAAAATCGAGCAAATGAAATGTTATTTTTCTAAACGTGTAACTGCATTTTCCGAGGACGACCATTCGGTAACGAGAAGTTTCCGAAATTTTCTTATTTCTATTTTTTTTTTTTTTTTTTTTTGGCTCTCTGGTACACGTTATGTCCGGCGATAGGATTTGGGGCAACGAGAATCTCAGCCGAATCACGCTGGGCGATGAACGTGTTAAATGATCGGAATATTTTTCATTAATTTATATTTTCACAATTAATCACTCAACATTAACGAAAATTTGATTTTGGGATCTATACTATTGTAAATAAAATTTCGAATAAATTATAATGTTGCTACTAAACTTTTGAAAATTAGATATAATTTCATTATGTTAATTGCACCCTACAGGGAGAAAAAATGTAAGAATCCCATCCAAATCTGAAAAGAGATTTTATCTGCAAGTATTATACAGCAATGCTTTATGTTGTTAAAGTATTTTTTTTTTTTTTTAATATAAAGAAGATAATTTTTTTAATTTCTTTTGCTGTTAATTTTCAGTGAATATAAACTGGTCGTTGAATTACAATTATTTTACCTTTTTTTTAAAATTGTAACATAACAAATGAAAATAAAACTAAATTAATTTAAAATGTTTGTGCACTTAATAAAACAAAATTTGTAAATACAAGTGTTTTTTTTTTTTTTTTTTTTCTTAGACATTAAGATGTACTGCTAATTTATTTGCCCGATGTCGTTTCAGGTTGGAAAAAATATATTTCGAAACAAAGATATATTTTGGTTCCATATTCTTCCAGGAAATTGTATTTATTAAATATTATTCATTAGATATTAGGATCAATTTTAATATTATATAAATAAAGCTGTAAGTATATACACAAATAAAAACAAACGAAATTTATGCACATAAACACACACACAAAATATATTAAACAATTAAAATATTCACCATATATTGGGGTGAGGGGGGATATTAAATATTTTCTATTAAAAGACACTACTGTTCATTTTATATTTTTCTAGGGATCTAATCACTGCTCATTTAGAAACTTCCTATGAATTCTACTTTAAAAAAATTTATAGAAAACTCTTTTTTTCATAGAACATAAATTATCTTTGGAGTACAACATAATTAAAGAAGTGTAGTAAGTTATTTTACCTTTTATAAATGCATAAAATGCCGTTTGCGGATCATTAATTGATCAAATTTTTTACTAAAAACATTTGATAAAAATTTAAATTTAAGACTTTCTATATTTTTCTTACTTATTGAAAAATTTTTTAATTATTATTTTATCAGTAACCATACTTTTTAACTCTTTCAAACTTATAGTAGAAAATGTAATCAACAAAATACAAACCCACTTCTTCCGTGACATTAAGTAATATAGAAATCAAACTCTAATAAACAGGTTATTATTTTGATAAATCTTCGTCCTTTCCAAAACTAACAGCATATCATTTTCATAAATTAAACTTATTTTGTGTTATATTTTTCTAGCATCTGCTGATTCCAGCCACTACTCTAGCTCCCAACGTAGTGCCTACAATCACCCACAAGAATCTTCTTCCTACGGTACAAGCTCAAGGTCCAACTACCCCCAACAGAACTACGCTCACTCTACACACAATGCTCAAGCCCAATCAACAGCCCATGGCCGCGAAATGAAATATACTATTAAAGACCCCCACAACCGAGGAATGACCCACGTTACAGAAACTCATGTAGTTAGCAACAGACAAATGCATGGTGCTGAAGCTGAAGCTGCTATGCAGAAACTTATGGGCTCAATGGGATCCAGTTCGAATTCTGGTGGTTTCGACGACTTCTTCAAAGGAATGGGAATACCCTTCTACTAAGCTGTCTTAAAGACAGTTTAATAATTTATTTATTTAATCGTATTTATCTCGTTTACCCCTCACCATTTTTTATGTCCGTACCTAAAGCCATATTTTTACTGGCATAATGTTCGTGTTATCTGTTATTGTAATTTTGATACTGTTTGGTATTTTTAATATCATTGATATGTATTTGAAAGATGAATTGCAAGATGAAAAAGGAAAATCGTGTTGCCTGTTTCTTTTTATCTCACCTACACTTCTTTTTCAGATAAATGACCAATTAAGTAATTTTATTTATTTTTTCAGTTTTATATGAACATTACGTAAATTATTACTAAACATTCAATACAAATTCTGTGTGAATCTACAAGAAAAATTTCAAAGAAAATAGTCGATTTAATATTTCTATTTTTATTTATAATTTTTATTATTTAATTGATTTTTAAAACTACCTTTAAATTGTTAAATTGTCATATAAGATATATATATATAGATAAGATATATATATATAAGATATATATATATATATATATAAGTGATAATCTTGAAAGTGATAAATCTAAAATATATGATTATTCATATATTCTGTAAATGTTAAAAACACTATGCATCGAGATGCATGAATGACATAACAAATATTAATTATCTATAGATATATTTAATTTATAAACAAATCAGAAGATGTGAATATAATGAAATATGTTAAAACGCATCTTTATTTATTTATTATTTTTTTTTTTTTAATAATAGTTATTGTTGCAAATCCCAAAAGCTATCAAATGAAAAACTACCTTTATATAAAATATTTCTCTTTATAAAATTGTCTACAATATATGTAATTTTATATAAATAGAAAATGTGTATTTTATTTAGCAATTGCACCTTTGGCCTAGGTTACTTTATATTTTCATAAATTAGAATTTAAATTTTAGATTTTTAAACAGCTTTTTTTTTTATTTTCCTATATCCACTTTTGAGTTTTAATATGATTAAAATATTTTAAAATTAGAATTTAAAAAAAAAAATAAGTATTTTATTATAAATTTAAAAAATGATTATATAAATAAATTTAAAAATACCAGAAGCTCTACAATGAAGCAGCTGATTATTCTTTCGAGTACAAATAAATTTTATTTTTCAAGTTTCAAATCTTGAAGGAAATATTTAATAGCATAAACATACATCAGATTATGAAATTTGATTTTTTTTTTTTTTTTTTTTTTTTTTATGCTGAAACATTACATAGTACCAATGGCATTTTATTAAATATTTTAAAAAATTTAATGCATTTCAAAGATATTTACATTTTAATTGTAAATATAATAAGAATACACAACGTTGATCATTTTTGTTTAATGTATATTTTACTTTTAGATAGCGAATTATCTGATAAATAATAGCGAATTTCTCAAAAAAATGTTTATAATTATTTAAATACTGATATAATATACAAATATAAATAAATTCTAATGCAGTTAATTTTTTTTTTTTTTTTTTTTTTTTTTTATAGTTGTGGTAAAGAGTTATAAAATATTTTAAGGTGACAAGGTACATTGAAATTAATTATTTTTATTTTACATTCTGTTGCTTCTCAAATAAAGTACTGACATGAAATCTACAATTTTCATGCATATAGCGTGTTTTAAATGCTAAAAACTAGTTTCTGGGATGAAAAGGCTTCTTTTAAGGGAATAATAATACAAAATAATCCCCAATTTCAAAATGCTTCATGCTAATTCTGTGGTATTTCAAAGCTTCAATTTTTTTTACTGTGCGTCTTTCGTTTGTATATATCTTGTACACATCTGTGTATTCAATATTTTATATCTTAACACGTTGAGTCCCACGTCAGCCATCGGTGGCTGACACTGAAGTTTCCGTTTAGGTCTCGTCAACCACCGGTGGCTGACAGTGTAAAATGTGGTATAAAACTAAAAAAAAAAATTACATTGTTTTAAGTAATTACTGAAAATTTATTTAAAATTTACTTAATTTTTTATTTATTACAGGATCATTAAAGCATTTTAACGGATTTTATTGAAACACGCACTGAGAAAAAATTCTGTAACTGACATCTAGAATCTAAACTGTGGCTCTATAAAAAATAGTTCCATATCATCCTTATAAATTCTAGTCCCTTTTCTAAAACGAGTTCTAAAAACCCCTATTAGAATTCTAGAGCGTTTGTCCGTATAGAGAACAAACTTATTTAAAAATCTCTGCAAATAAATGCAAACACTAGAGGTGAGTTTTAGCAACTATAATCTTGGTTTATGACCCAATGTTAGAAAATCAAGCGAGAATTTCTCGCAATACAAAATATTTATGATATTCATAGTATTCATAATATTGTTTAACCGTCTAGAAATGTATAGACTAGAAATTCTCGATCATTTCGTCTATTCGGGTTATTTGTTTACCTTATTCGCATAACTCGGAAGTCTGTATTTCTAGTTTGAGGATTTAGAAAATGACCACTTATTCGTTCTAGATGAATGCGGTATATGTTTTTTCTCAGTGCGGTAAACATAAAAACGCATTGCTATACCGCAATACCAGCGCTTCTAAGTAGCGCGCGTGGCCTGACGGGGATTTCCATAAGAATTCGCGTGGCGCTCAGCGTGTTAATTACAGCATCAGTTACATATAAAAAAAGTTTTAAACTTGAAATCTATATGAATTTTGTCCTGTGACTGAATTTAAGAGTTTGTAATAAATGTAATAATTTCTTGATTCCAAAATGAATGCCCAGTTTTGTGACAACATTCACACAAATTTTCAAGAGGACTGGAAGAAAACAAATTAGCAAGAAGCATCATAAATTAGTAATTATTCCCGAAATTCGGAATCCAATAAAAATAAATTTACAGTTTAAAATTTTGTAAAAAAATTTAAATAATGTTTGAGGAGCTATAGAATGACACTCTTTTAACCCTTTCACTGCCCCCCCTCCAATATTTCCCGCCATCTGTTGCCTGTTTAGTTGCCATACAACTGGTGACATCACAGTTCATAACAGCTGGTGATATCATGAGTGAGAATAGAGCAAACACTGAAAACGAGTTATCTCGTCAGTGGCGAGTTATGGCAAGCAGACGACTGAGGAGATAACTCGTCAGTGGCAGGAAAAGGGATAAAAATATTGCATTTTATAATAACTATCTAGATAATTTTAATTGCATCGATTTTGATAATTTTCGTCGTCGCCTGTCCTTTTAAAGGATCATAATTATCTGTGCTATAATCTTTTTAAAAAAAAATACACATTGGTCATTTTGAAATTTTGTTTTTACTTCCCCAAAGTTTAAGAAAACTTAATTTAAAAAAATTATGCAATTGGAAAAATTCTGAATAAATTAATCTTCGGTAACTACTGTATTACTCTCCATAAAATTATTAAATTGATAATTGAGGAGCAAACATTAAACCATATTTTCATTTTTGTATACAATTTTTTAAAAAACACAAAAAACTAATAAATTAAAAAATAACTAAGCTTAAACCCTAATTATCGTTTTTTAGATGTATTACTAATTAATATGTGTGTTGGAGAGAACTTCAATGTTTATGAAAATATCAATTTGTTTTTGTAGCGCATTACCTGCGGAAATGAACTAAAATAAATAAATAAATAAAAATAAACTTTTTTTTTTGTTTCAGTGAGATAAGATTTTTGGAGTTATTTCCTTTTGTTGTAACCTCGAAGTACAAACTGACATTAAGGACACCTCAAAATCTGATTATCTGAAATTGTTAATGCACGTTGAATATAAATGTTATTAAGGAATATATAATGATGATTCTGAAAAGACTAGATAAGGAAATGAGAAGAACATTTTATATAGGTGGATGAAAAACACCAAGAAAAATATAAAGAAAAATCTCTCTCATATATACTTTCCTGTTTGAAGAGTATTTCGTAGAAAAATAACTGATGTATAATAAAGTAGATAATTCTTAAGATAACTTTTTTAAATAACGTGGACATATTTTATCTAAAAAGAATGATTTATAAACATTAAATTAATGAACTATACAAAATGTAATTAGAATAACAATTAGCTTTTAATAATTTCAAGTTTACTATTTTTAAATATTTTTGAAAAAACAGTGCATACATAAAGAATGTTATGACATACATAGATGTACGAATTAGAATTAATAATCCTTAAAATGAATTTTAATATATAACTACTTTTATTTCTTAAAAAAAAAAAAAAAAAAAAAAAAAAAAATCTCCATTTTCGTGTTTTAAAAAACAAGCTTGTTTTAAACTTAATCAAAATTATTTTGTAAATTAAAAGCGTATAAAATTTAATCTGTTTCTTTCCTTTTCTTTATTTGTGTATCCACACTGATTATATTTACACTTTTGACTTTTTTAAATTATTGTCTTGTATGTATAAAAATTATATGACAGTAGAAATTATCCAGCTACATCAACATGACAAAATATTATTACAAAATATTAATATTCCATTTTTTCTTTTCTTTTCTTTTATTTCGAATGGAGGGTGTTAAAGCAATGAAAATATAACGACTCGTAAGATTACAAAACACAGTAACTTTTAAGGCTTATAAAATATCTGAACAGTTCTTTTAAATAATTTAGATTTGTAACATTTTACCAATTTTTATTAACTTCGATTCTTGTTTGTTTATTTGTTTGTCCGGCACAAAATCTTGCAATCGATTTTTAACTAACTTCCCTACTAGCTAGACATTTGAAACTTGCAGACTAGCTCAGAACCCGATGACAACGCAATACGTCGAAGCCCGATTTTCGAATTTTTGATTAATTTTCTTTTAATTAATTCAAAAATAAAATAAAATAAACTCCTATTAGCTTTAAAAATAGCCATTAAAATATTAGCTGTAATTTAATTGTTGCCAAAAAAATTTACGAGTTCATTTTCCTTCGACATAAAAATAAATACATTTAATTAAACGTGAACGTTAAAAAAATTGTGAAAAGTAAAATTATGCATTTAAAAAAAAAAAATGACGTCATTATCACTTTAAAAAATTTATGCACATTGATAAGAGCTCTATGATTCACCAGGAAATTTAAAACATGGTATATATATATATATATATATATATATATATATATATATATATATATATATATTTTATCTTATAATTATTTACCATGTTTTTTTTTATTACCATGTTTTTATTAACTTCTATTCTTGTTTGTTTGTGTGTGTATTTTTTTCTCCGGTACAAATTTTGTAATCGAATTTTAACTAACTTCCCTACTAGCTAGACATCTGAAACTTTCACAATAGCTCACAAACCGATGACAACACAATACTTCGAAGGAAGATTTTCGAATTTTTGAAAAAGTTTTCTTATAATTAATTAAAACATGAAAATAATAAGCTCCTAATAGCAATAAAAATAGCTATAATTTAATTGTTACAAAAAAAAAAAAAAAAAAAAATACGAGTTCATTTTCTTTCGACATAAAAATAAATGCATTTAATTAAACGTGAACGTTAAAAAATTATAAAAAGTTAAATTATGCATTTCACAAAAATCGACGTCATTATCACTTTAAAAATTTTATACGCATTGATAAAGAGCTAATGTAGTTCCATAGTTATGATTCAACAGAAAATTTAAAAACATGGTATATAAAAAGTTTTTTTAATCTTATAATTATTTTTATTTACATTTATTTCAGAATTAAATAGATCTGATCCTTTATCTACCACTTAATGAAACTGACAAAAATATGTTTGAAACTTACTTAAGAGTATTTTTAAGGATAACTGCAAAAACGTTATGCACATCACTGATCACAGCAATTAAAGGGGACTTTGTCAGGAGGTCCTGTAGGGTATCAGTGGTACATAGAGGTCGAAAAAGGGCAACTGGGAGATTCTTGACGTAATAAAAGAATTAACCCTTTCGCTACCAGCGTCACATATATGTGACGATCCAATTTTCTTACCTGAGCCCGGCGTCACAAATATGTGACGGGTGTTCATTATCAGTTTATGATAATTGTTTGCATCAAATCGTGTCGCACACACGATGTTATAAAACAATAAAATAGATACAGGATGTTACTGGTTTTAGTTAGAACGTTATAGATACATCCCACAAAAATAAATGACAATTTGTATCATATTTAAATAGTAAGACGTCTGGGCTGTGGTGGCGGTTTTTCTCCTGAGGCTCTGGTAGCGAAAGGGTTAATTAAAATAGACATCAAGATAGTGAAAAATGTCAAGCAAAAACAGCAAAAGTACTGTATAAATTTCTTTCTCAAACAAAAATAGCTTCATGTAGTGTCTAATATATTATAGTGTGATTAAGGTAAGGTATGTTCTATTCTCATAAATAACTTTGACATTTATTTCCATACATTCAATTTTCTTAGCTTTTTAAATCAATGATACTTTAAAGGTCGGTAGTTGAAGGGTTAATTAGAGACCTTCATCTAAAGCATCTAACTAAAAAAGTTCTAATACGTAATAATAATATCAATCTTAATTCTTATTGCTAAAAAATATAAAATCTCATTGCTGCCAAATGTTCTGTATTTTGGATATATATATATATATATATATATATATATATATAGAAATACATTAATATAATCAGTGCAAAAATGTTTTTATGAAATTTAAAGATGACTCAACTTCAGTATCAAAACAATTCCTCGGATCACAAGCTGAGACTACCCATATCAAATCAAAGAATAATTAAAGAAAAATCGAAATAAATATTGGAAATTGGAATGAGAAAAAAAAAAAAAAGAAAAAAAGCATTATTTGCATTCTAACTTTGTCAAGGGCCTGGTAGAATGCAAATATGCTAAAATATGGATGTTTTTCTGTAACAAAGAAAGCATAAGCTAAGAATTTCTTTGTTCGCAGGCCCGAAACACCCATAGAAAAACCATTAAACGAGAAGATAAAAACAAAACAATAACCTAATATGACAAACCAAAACCATAAAATTAAGATTAAAATAAAAATACAAAAATTCAACTTACTGAATAAAATATTTGATATGAACACAACTCAATAAAGAAATAGACATAGTCAATACAGAAAAACGAAGATTATAATGAAACTATAATAAATCGATAATCATAATAAAACCATTACCTAAAAATGAAAAACCATAACCATTTAAATATAAGATTAAAATTAATCCCATAAAAGTGTAGAATAATAAGATTACTTTAACCTTTCTAAATGAAATTGAAGCAATGAACGTCGCACACTCGCACATGTAAAAATGTAACAATCAGTTAGCAGTTAGATCCACAGTTAATTGGTTCAAAATAGCATTGACCATAGAGTAATTTTTAGGATTCACAGTGGAATTCATGTAGGATAAGGATTCAAATCCTTGAAAAAAAAAAATCAGATGATGAGTCCTAATATTGAATCATGAATAGTGCTGCCATCTGGAGTAATAAGATGAAAATAATGGAAAATTAAAATCAAATAAATTTAGGATGCAAATAATCAATGTATTTGATGAAAACCAAATAATAATACCTAAACGTAAATTTAAATTTGAATAAAATGTATGAGGAGAAAAAAAAAAAAAAAAATAAATAAATAAATAAATAAAAATAAATAAATAAATAAATAAATAAATAAATAAATAATAATAATAATTAAATAAATAATTAAAAGAATTTTTTTATTAAGTGTTTGGGATAGCCATTAATTAATGCTAAATTTTTAAAGAATCGAAATTGTAATTTTTGATGTTTATCAGACACTAAATATTTGATCCTTAGAGTAAAATTAAGAAGAATATTGACAAATACAGATTTATGTAAGCATGTTTTAAAGTTAGTGAAAAAATTTACCTTAAAGGGGAAATCTTTCTTTTTATCGTATAAGTCAAATTCTAATTGGCCATTACTATTAAGAATAATTTTTAAATCTAAGAAATTAATGACACTAGAATCCAAATCAGTACTACTTAGAGACAGATTTTCAGGATATTTGACAGGTAAGTCTAGTTTGGTGTGATTTTCATCCCAATATAATATAATTATATCATCTATGTATCGTAGTAATTTAAAGTTAGTACACTCAATGTCACGCTCATAATAATATAAGTATAGATCAGCTAATATGCTAGAAGCAATTCCACCTTGTGGCAATCCTAAACGTTGTTTATATAAATATTTATTGAATAAAATATAGTTATGGAAAAGGATAAACCTAGTCAGAGTTTTAAAGGCTGAAGGAGTTATACATACATTTAGATTTAAATACTGCAAATTTTCTACAAAAAGTTTATTTATAATATCAAACATATCATTAATATCAATATTATTAAAAAGATCATTGAAATCAAAAGTTTTTATACCAGTAATATCAGTAAGATTTTTAATTTTATTTTTGAGTTGAAAACTATTTTTTAGAAAAAAATTACACTTGTTAGAAACAATATAACTATGTAATTTTTTAAGGATATTCAATAACATAATATTAGCATTAGAAGTATAGGCATTGCAGGCAACAGTAACAGTACGAAATTTAATAGGATCTTTATGAAATTTTGGAATTACAACTAAATAAGGATAATTGTAGTTATTACATTTAGTTTTTAACAACTTATAATAATTAAATATATGCCTATTTTTAATTTCGATACTGTCTTTAATCTTAATAAAAATATTACTAGTATCCATAGTATCAAAAAGAAGTTGTTTATAATACTTTTTGCAAATAATTGCATAGTTATTAGCCGCCTTATCAACATAAGTAATAATAAATTTAGACTGTAAGTCTAGAATTGCTGAATGAATTTCTTTGAAATCATAGTACTTGATATTAGAAAGATGGTGCATATTATAAACTAAATCAAGTTTAAATTTCTCCAATAACTTAAATTTCCACTCATTAAAAAATTCCACTGGTTTATTATAATCAATAGCTATTTTGTATATAAAGAGATCCAAGTCTAAATTAAATTGAGTAATGATATCAATAAATTTGAATTTTGAGGGCATCCGAAATTTAGTACCATACTTCATCAAAGATCTAAGAGTAAGATTTTCCACAATATTGATATCACCAGTAATAATATGACCATGAGATGTATTGAAAAAAGATTTATATTTGGAATCAGAACAATAGCATGGAGGCTGATCATTAGAAGTAAGAAATTTAGCAAATTTATTGTAGTTAAATATTTTTCTGCCTAAAGTAATATTGTATTTAAAAGTTTTTTGAATGATGAAGTTTTTGATGGGAAAAGGATTGGATGGATCATTAAGCAAATTGTGAATATGAAGTTTATTAAAAACCAGATGAGAAAAATTTATCACCAAGAGAGAGTTATTTATTTTTTGACCAGACTTTAAATCAAGTTTAATATTAAAACACTCAGCCCTATAGTGTAAAATATCAAAGAATACATCACTGAAGTGTGAATCAAAAGAATGAGAATGGAATACTTTAAAATATTTAAGAAGATACTTCTTTTTGATTCCAAAAATAAAATTACGTATAACTTTCCAATTATAAGACTGAAGAAAAATACTTTCTAAGGATTTGAGATTTTGTAATATATATGAAATGTCCAGATGTTGGGAAGACGACCTAGAAGAACCCCTAGAAGTTCTAGTAGTCTTTTTATATAAAGAGTGATTTAGAGTTTTATAAATATTACTGTAAAATTCAATTTTTGAAACCTTGGAATAAACAATATGTTGTTTATTATAAACATTAGAATTTAAACCAAAAGGATAGATAGTATTCAGTGATTTAATATATTGTGATTCAAGTAAGAGTCGTTCATTCAAATTCTTCTTAAAATTAAGAATTTTCACAGTAATGTTATTAAAGTCATGTTGATGGAAGTGCATATATTCAAAATTGGTGGTAAAGTGACGTGATTTTTTAATATCAGAGCGATGTAAGTTAATCCGCATGTGTAAAGGATTACTAGTTTGTCCAATATATACCATATTGCATAAATTGCACTTGAGAGAGTAAATAATATTAAAAGCCTTACAAAATGTAACATGAGAAGAGCTATCTCTAAAATGAGAAGCATCAGCAAGAGGGCATGTAAGACATCTAGTAGAATTGCATTTTTTAAAAATAAATTGCGAAGAGGAGGATGATATAGGTAGCAGGATGACGATCCAGAGTAATCCCTATACATTACTCTGTACCGAGCACAAGACAAACCATAAGATTTGCCTTTTTTGCCAGGCGCTAGGAATTTACTTAGAACAACCATTTAATGAATAAAGAAGATAAATATTGGATATATAATAAATTGAGACAATAATTATAAGAAATATTGGAATTTAACTAAGCATGCAAAATTATAATAGACGCTTAATAAATTCGTAAAAATAGATAAATATGTTTTCCTATACAAAAACTAAAACTTTAGAGAATCTTGAGTAAAATAAATATTTTTTGAGCAAAATAATGCTTTTGAAATTCTGGATTAAAATAAATGGAGCACAAAATTTTATAAATACATAAACAACCTTTAGTAGAAAAGTATGAAAAATGTATTAATATGTACAAAAAGTAGTCATAGCCATGATGAAAATTCATCAATGATATATACAACAATATATACAATAATAAGTTATTTAAAATAGACCCCTCCCCAAAAAAAAAAAAAAAATAAATAAATAAATAAATAAATTAAAAAAAAAAAAAAAAAAAAAAAAAAAAAAGGATGACTAACAAATAATATTGTAGTAAAACACACAATATTAACAGTAAAGAAGCTTGCGAAATAATTGATGAAAGTAGTTCAAAATGATCATTAAATTGTAAAACACTGAATGAGAATTGTAATACACTGAACAAGAATTGATGTAAGAATTGATATAAGAATTGAAATAATATTATAAATAATAATAATAGTAGTAATACAACATAAAATGCGCAACTGCAGCTATTAAATGATGTATTTTAAAAAAAATGTGAAAATTAATAAACTGCTTAAGTAATAGCAAAAATTGTGCAAACACATAATGAAATAAAAAAAATAAAATATTAATAAAAAGCTTCATTTCCAAATAAAGCGCTATATGCAGCATTACCTTAGAAATGAAATAAATATAGAAATACATTAATATAATCAGTGCAAAAATGTTTTTATGAAATTTAAAGATGACTCAACTTCAGTATCAAAACAATTCCTCGGATCACAAGCTGAGACTACCCATATCAAATCAAAGAATAATTAAAGAAAAATCGAAATAAATATTGGAAATTGGAATGAGAAAAAAAAAAAAAAAAAAGAAAAAAAGCATTATTTGCATTCTAACTTTGTCAAGGGCCTGGTAGAATGCAAATATGCTAAAATATGGATGTTTTTCTGTAACAAAGAAAGCATAAGCTAAGAATTTCTTTGTTCGCAGGCCCGAAACACCCATAGAAAAACCATTAAACGAGAAGATAAAAACAAAACAATAACCTAATATGACAAACCAAAACCATAAAATTAAGATTAAAATAAAAATACAAAAATTCAACTTACTGAATAAAATATTTGATATGAACACAACTCAATAAAGAAATAGACATAGTCAATACAGAAAAACGAAGATTATAATGAAACTATAATAAATCGATAATCATAATTTAGCAATTTTCTACGATTCAAAAACGAAATTTTGGAGAAAGTAATGCTAGTATTCAAAGTACGGAATGCGTATACTATATATATAGCTAATATTTTGCTAAGGAAAATCATGTTAAAATAAGAAAGTTTTAATACATCTTAATTAAAACAAATTCTTAATGCTGAAAAGTTAAATGAGATTGTACTTTAATGAATATCATGTATAAAATTTCTCGAATATGAAATTATCCTATCTCATAGCTGTCAAATGTTCCGTAATTTAGATAAATGTTTTCTTTCTTTCTTTCTTTCTTTCTTCCTCTCTCTCTCTCTCTCTCTTTTTTTTTTTTTTTTTTTTTTTTGTAGCAATTTTTTATGATTAAAAAAGTGTAATATTTTAAGAAATAATAATGATATTCAAAATATGGAGCCCTTGGTAGCAACGTTATCTATATGACTAAAATATTGCTACGGAAAGTATTGTTAAAATAGGAAAGTTTTAATACATAATTATACTATTAATCTTAACGTAATTCTTATTTCTGAAAACTTAAATAATATTGTACAGGAATAAATATCATGTACAAATTAAGAATATGTGTAATCATGTACAAACTGTATAGATTTTGGTGAATCGGGCACTTACAGTTTTTTACAGGGACACAAAGAAAAATTATTTATCATTATGGTTTATGTGCCCAAATTTTAAAGTACGATAGCACCTCAACGCCTTATTCGATTGATCTGACCATTTATACACATGTATATTACATACTAGATTTTGGTGAAACTAGTCCTTATAGATTTTCACAGGGACGCAACGAAAAACTCTTTATTATAATGATCTATGGGCTCAAGTTATTTAAAGTGCAATAGTTTAAAATTAAATAATGGAAAAAAAAAATACTCAAACCTTATATTATAATTCCCACTTTTGTTTATTTAACGACTTGATTTACTTTAATTTGTTTATTTAACGACTTGTCTCACTTTAATTTACTTATAGAACCGTTAATTACTTAATTTTCGGAAAGTCGGTGGAGTCAATCCAAATTTTTTAAGATTAAAAAAATTAATTATATATATATATATATATATATATATATATATATATATATATATCGACGGTATTTTAATACAGAACCTTTGGTAGCTATGCTCTCTATACGAATAAAATAATGTCAGGGAAAATATTGTTAATATGAGAAAGTTTCTATTCAGTATTATACTATTAATCTTTTTTTTTCTGAAAACTTAAATAAGATTGTACTTTAATGAATATCATGTACAAATTAAGACTAACTGGAGCGCAAAACTATCCTATTTCATAGCTGCTAAATGTTCCGCTTTTTAGATACAGATATTTTTTTTTATTATTTTGCTTTAATTTTGTAGCAATTTTTTATGATTTAAAAGGTTATTTATTTATTTATTATTTTTTTTAATAATGCCGGTGCTTAAAATACGGAACCTTTGGTAGCTATGCTCTCTATATGAGTAAAATAATGCCAGGGAAAATATCGTTAATGTGAGAAAGTTTTAATACATAATTGTACTATTAATCTTAATTCTTAGTTCTGAAAACTTTAATAAGATTGTACTTTAATGAATATCATGTACAAATTAAGAATAACATGAACACAACAGTATCCTATCTAATATTTTTTATTTACCTATTTTATTTTATTTTATTTTATTTTAATTTTGTGGCAATTTCTTTATTCAATTTTTTTTATATATATATATATAATGCCGGTAGTCAAAACACAGAACCCTTGAAAGCTATGTTATCTAAAAGTATTGTTAAAATAAGAAAGTTTTAATGCAAAGTCATACAATTAAACTTAACTTCATTGCTATTGATGAAAATTTTGCACTTCTATAAAGATCATTTGAAAATTAAGAATAACTCGAACACAAAGTCATCCTATGTCATTCTGCCAAATGTTGCGTATTTGATACTGATACGTTTTAATGAAACTTTTTGTAGGATTTTGAAGCTATTTTCTATTAAAGAAAACAAAGAAAATACCAGTATTTAAAATAAGAACGCTTGGCAGATATGCTGTCATATATGACCAAAATAACGCTAAGGTTATTCATGTTAAAACTTCTTTCTAAACCCGAATCTCATACTCACATCTATCCTAATGCGGCAACACCTAAATCTTTAGACATTTTATTGTGATATGCGTGAAAAAATAGTCCAATTTGCTGTGACGACAATACAAAATAAAAGATTTTGAAGTGGTTTCATTTGATTTTACAAACATTTATCAATCAACGGTTCTTTAAATCAATTTAAATCAGTTGTTAAATAAACAAAAGGAAATATAATAATAGAGTTTTTGAATGTTTCATCTCAAATTGTATGTCATACAATGGACCGTATTCCTTTCGAATCATTTTGTGCGTCCCTGTAAAAGAACGATAAAGGGTAGTAAATAACACAATAGCAAATATTTACACTGTAAACACAAACATCTGAAATTCTGTTTAAAAAGTGGCTTGAACGTATGGTCACACTTTAAGCGAAAAAAATTTCTTACATTTTAAGACACTTTTTGCATCTGAAATTAGGGCATTGCAAATGTCTTAAAACGCCGCCATGTTTTTAGGCTTTTTATTAAATTAATAAAGGTGACCTGCGATTCTGTTTTTCTATTAAAAATAAATTTTAGAATTTTCTGGAGCATAAATAAAATGTCAATAATATTAAAAAGAATAATTTCGTTTACACGTCACTGAAATCGAACCTATACCTGTCGAAACCTAGTTCCGGCGTCAGGTGCTTGGTGTGTTTGGTGTTAGGGATTAAGGCCGATTGACAACACTGGGGTCCTAGGCCTGAGGGGGAGTGCATTCCGTGGAGGTCTTTCTAAGGGGTCCTAGCCCGTATTTACGCAAGTTTCGGAGGAAACCACGGAAAACTCCGAACGGCTAGGCCGACGAGCGCGACCGGGGATCGAACCCGGCACCTCACGTCTACCAGCTTTGAGCGCAGAACCGCTCAGCCGCTGGTGGGCCTGTTCCGGCGTCAGGAGTCTTACCAATCATGTCATCACGGCAAAGCCTCTCTTACTGCAGTATTTGCGAAAGAAAGACAGTTTTATGTTTTAACCCATATCTTTCCTCTGATATTTAAAAGAAAACAAATTATGAACATAAATACCAGAAATTTTGTTGTTTTACATTTTGGTGCAGGTATATATGTGGAAGAAAACAGATTTTTAATCGAAAAAAAAAATAATAATAAATTTGGGGTGACCCCACTCGACTTTCCGAACATTGAGTAATTAACAGTTTTGTAGATAAAGTAAAGAAAGAGGAGTTGTTAAACAAACAAAAGAGAGAAAACCATAATAGAGTGTTTGCGAATTTTTCTCCATATATTACACGATGTTTTATTTAACGCTACTGAACTTTGAGCCCATAGATCATAATGATAAAGAATTTTTCGTTGTGTCCCTGTAAAAACCTATAAATGCTAGATTCACCAAAATGCTTATAGTTAGTGCAACAGTGATTTATAATATTCATATAAATTTTCAGCTCAATTGAATAAAGCGTTTAGATGCTATCGCACTTTTAAAAATTTAGTCCCATAGGCCATAATGATAAAGAATTTTTCTTTGTCCCTGTAAAAAAACTATAAACAAAATCAATCAATCACCAAAATCAATAGGGCTCGTACTATGGTGACTTAAAATATACGTACCAACTTTCAGCTCATTCGAACAAAGCGTTTAGACGCTAGCGTGTTCACTCACAGACATACACACATATATACATCATCGCAAAAATAGTGAAAACGGACTCAGGGTACCTCAAAGCGTATAGAAACATCAAAATCTCAAATTCGGATTTTTGAAATGATTACAATACTTTCCTTACTATAGTGTTCGGAAAGTAATAAAAAGCAGTTATGCACAAAGTATTCAAGATTTGCTTTCTTCGCTACAAATTACTGTCTACATTCTTCATAATACTTTCTTTTAATATAATACAAATATTTTTTTTTATTATTATTAAACAAGTTTCGCCTCTAAATATGTTGTTTTATGAATTATATTAAACGTAATTCCATGTATGCAAGTATCATACACATCTCTAGATTATCATTCCTTGAAAATTTAACTTCATTAACTAACATAGTTTAATTAACTCAAATACTTATTATATAAAATAATATTATATTTATTGAATATGGAAAGAGGTTTAAAGGATTAACATGCTGCTTAAAGTAGATCTCATTTGAAACAATTGCTAAGTAATGCAAATGTGTGAATTTCTAAAATGTTTGAAAATTTAGACGTGTTTTGCTGTCTGAAACTTCGCTTATTTACGTGTTTCAGGTATTTTTGTGCCTGTATTGGTATTTTAGATACATTTCTGTTTTAAATTAAGATACATAATATGTCTAAGCTGCATATTAAGACATTTATTTGTCTTAAATGCCTTTTCAGTTGTTTTTTATGTCTTACTTTAAGACCCCTTTATTTGCTGTGTATAACATTGTTTTATATGTTTTTAATAATGTATGTCATTAAAGTTACCTTTAAATATTTGTGCCATAGACCACAATGTAATAGACTACTATTTTGCATTCCGTAAAGAAACGTCAAGTCCCACTCTTATGTAAATCTGAATAGTTCTTGCAAGGATGACATGCAGCATACTAATATTTATATTAATCCAATGTAAAATCTAGACGCTATCAAACTTCAAATGATTTGAATCCATAGGAAGTAATGAAAAATAAAAAATCGTGTTAATGTAGAAGAACTGTAAACCCATACTATTGAAGATGCATACAAATAGTGTGAAGGTAACCTGTTACTCGCCTAACAACTTTCAACTCAATTAAACAAAAATGTTTAAAAGCTATTGTGTTTACTTACACACGAAAAATAGCAAAAACAGAGAAAAACCTCAGAACAAACAACTCATAAGAACGTACAAACATAACATTAAAAAATAAATAAATAAATAAATAAAATAAAAAAAAACGAAATTGTTCATGATTATAAAAATGCCCATAAAGATAGTTATTTTTTCATTTTTATTTATTTTATGTTTTTAAAGCTTACATGCACAATAGCATAATAGCCATTTCGATGATGAATTTCTAGTTCCATACATTCTTTTATTAAAATTTAATGCAAATACTTAAAAGGGTTTTTGAATTACGTAGATGTAAATTACCAAATTAACGAAAATTACACTTGATGTATGTTAGTATGCTAATCTTTGCTAAGATATCTGGTACTAGTTTCTATAAAATCATCCATTACGCAATATATCCTTGAAATTTTGAAGGTTATACACGCTCTATTAACATACATGCTAATGAGAACGATGTGTTCATGAAGGTTACTTTAATCTAAATTTAGAAGATGAAAAAAATAATAATAATAAGAAGAAGAAATATTTTTTTAGTTCGAAAGTGTTTGATACCTATGTAGGGAAGCTAGCCTAAAATGATCCCCTTAAAGGAAAAACTTGTGTAAAATAACATAACTGTTTAAATAAAACTTTTCCCGTTTGCTAGTATGTTTTAAATTATATATTGCATTATAAACATATTTTAATAATATTTTAAACCCAAATTGAGTTATGAAAAAAAAATAGATTTTTGAAAAAGTGTTCAAAGGATTATTTGATCCTTCATTTAAAAAATAATCATACGCAATTTAAAAATAACTGTAAATTGTTTTTTTTATTGGCAAAATTAAGAATATAAAAATAACTATGACAATACTTTATGAAATAAAATAAGTAAACAAGGTCATATTTCTGTACATGAAAGACTGTGTATCTAAATAAATAGGAAAGTTATTGCTTTCTTATGACGGATATTATAAAAGCCACGTTTTCAAAGAATTCTGTTCAGATGAGTAATACTACGATCTCTTGAATACCTCCATTACTTCTTCTTGACTTGGTATGACGAATGTATATGTTACCCTGTAGATAGCGCTATCTGTCAGGAAAAAAAAAAAAAAAAATTGTCGATCGTTTTGCCCGCCAGGATAATTTTTTGGCCACCTTCCCCTATATATACATATATATATATATAAATTACTCAAGTAAAATGAATGCATTGCAATATAGAAAAACGAATATCCGTTTGTGGTGTTTTTCAAAATAAATTTTAATTAAAGTATAATAAGTAATTTTATTTTTGTTAATTATTTATTCTTTTTTTTTTTTTTTTTTTTTTTTTTGATAAACAAGTATATCGAGATAGCTTTATCACTAATTTTAAGCTATAAAACACATTAACTTCTGTTATTAAAATATCATCATTTTACATATTGCGCACTATAAATTAAGCTTTACAATTGGAAGACATATTTTCTGTTTATAATACGTATCAGTAGGTATTGAGCAAAATACTTAAAGAAAAAAAAAAAAAAAAAAAGGAATTATAAAATCAAACCACATTTACAGCACATCAAATTTTTGTCAGTAGTTATGTGGCTATTACACTGACCATGAATTCGTTTAGCCTTTAAAAAGTAGCTGACATGTTTTAGAGAAAGACAAAAATTAACTTTCTGTGTGTCACTTGCGCTAGAAAAAATTAAATTGAACAATTATGAATTTAAAATTTTCTTTATATTAAATAATGTACATTGAGTATTTTTATGTGATACTAGATACACTTTAATCGAATAACATTTTTATCTTTTTAGGCAATTTATTGAAAAACATGAAACAACATGTTGTTCTAGTATGTCAGTGATGGTTCCTCATAATGCACTAATTGAGAATAAATCTAGATTACCTTAATTTTTTTTTAATTAGGATCAAGATGATTTTTTACAGATTGCACTGCTCGCCATGAAAATTGCTTCTGACATCATTTCAGAATATTAATATTCTTATGTAAAATGACCTCCTGAATCCGAATAGGACGCCCATTTTTCCCTATCACCCACTGTTTTTTAGGAAAGTCCCCCTATTTTTATCGTTTTTTGGGGATTTTATGGCTATAAATATGATTTTTAGGAGGAGGGAGGATTATTATAACCGTTAAATATCTTCTGATGGGCTACAGATTTGGAAAATTTTAAAACATGGACATTTGCGACAAGGAATTTTTATTTATTTATTTATTTATTTGGTGGTGGTGGGGGGGGGGGGTGATTCACCACTGAAATTATGTAATACATATCTTATATCTTTTTAATCTATTATTAATGTTATTTTTTAAACTTTAAACTTTTTTTTGTTTTTAGGTGTTAAATTAATTCTTTTTCATCCTTCAAATCAAATTCATGGTCATAAAATTATCGAATTCGGAAAAAAATTGTAGGAGGGGTGGTTTTTCTAGAAAACGGTGGGTGACTGGGAAAAAGGGAGTCATATTCGGATTCAGAAGGTCATTTTACATAATAATCAGCAAAAATAGTATCAAAACTCGAAAACCATTTTTTTTTTTCAGAGCAATGTTATTTAAGAAGTAAATGCTATAATAATAATAATAATAATCATAATATTTATTAAACTCCAAGATGTTCTTCATTGTTATAAAGTAGAGAGCAAATAAGCAACAGTCATTTATTATTATTTTATATGAAAGTTCAATACCAATTTTCAAATTTCATTAATACATTTATACGAAAATATGCTTTTATATTTAAAATATGAACATTTACTATTATCAGAAATATCAGAAATTTTTTTATCTATCAGATCAACTTTACTTAGATTACGTAAAATATTATAAGAATAATTGTGAATTGTTAAACATTTTGTTTTATATATATTTAGATTTAAACCTTGCAAGAACTCCAAATATATAATTTCACTTGTTAATAAAATTCATCTTTAATTTTTCAAGAATAGCTTAAAGGGTGTATTTCACTTTCCAACAAAATTTAATAGAGTTTATGACTTATGTTCATTTGTCTATCTGTCCTCATTTTCAGTTACATAAATATTTTTTAGAATTCAATACTCTTTCACTGTATTTTCCCGACCAATGATACGTACTAAATCATTAATATTTTACAATATCAATGGGATATGTGGCAAAACTGAAAATGGCCTGCCAGCAATTTACCATAGTGAATTCGAAAATGTTTGTGTACGCTTTTATAAGAATCATGAATGTTAATTGCTTTTATTCTCTATAGAAAATCGCATTCGAAAAATGTATGGTGATTTCGATTTCGTCTGTATAGTGCAGCAGTACAGCGTCTAGTATAAACAGCGTGGAAAGCGGCATATAAAATTGTACTAAAAAAATTAAGCCTATCACTAGATGTCATTGTAATCGAAGCTATTGTCACGTCATCAAAACCGAGACTCCCTATTGGTTAATTATGAGCTTAGATCACGTGATTGAGCTGACGAAACTGGGAAAAGCCAATCAGGTCTTCGATTTGAGCAAAAGCTTCGATCACAGCGACATCTGGGGAAGCTTAATTTTTGTAGCATTAATTTAACATTACGGTTATAGGCGATTTTCACACTGTTTATTCTAGACGCTGTAGCATAAGTAACTCCGTATGTTTTTATAAAAAAATTCGTTTCTTGCACTTTAATGTATCCGAAATATTTTGTGAGACGTTATACAAAAACGACTTGTAATAATATATAAGAGTTAAGCTTTGACGCGTTATACATTAAATCCAAGAAACCTGAATAACATATATCAGTATTATGGAATTCTACAATTTTTTTATGGAACCATTTCCTTGAACATTCCATAAGCACAGACAGACACACTGACAAGCCGAAGTCATAACAACTATTAAACTTCATTGTAAAGTGTTAATATTTATCCTTTAAACTATTCTTAAAAAGTAAAAGATAAATTATATAAAAAAATCATCTTTTTGAATTATTGCATGTATTAAACAAATAATATAATAAATAAAATGAAACTTCGTAATTATTGTAATAATTTCCACACGTCTGTAATATTAATATTAGAGACGATTTTGCGACAAAATTTTTTTTGAACATCAACATCAACATCAAAAGCACGTTTTTTAAGTTATACATGTATCCAACTTTGCAAGTTTTTAATTTACTCTATAAAATTCTTAGTACTCGTCTTTTTTTCACACCAAATTTTTTGGAAAGTATTCTTTTTTTTTTATTTAATTAATTGTAACTACATATCGAAGAGAATTAGTCTATAAAAAAAAGTGGTGCAAAGTAGAGGGGGGAAGGTACTAACAATTTATGCAATAAATTAAAAAATTGACAGGTATGATATCTATACCCGGGAAGTAAAGAACACCATGTCCATACCTGCAAACATCCTAATTAATATTCCATAAAATTGTTAGTATCACCTCTTTTTCCCCACCACTTAATATTTAGAATAATTTTCTCTAAATGTAATTGCGATTAAAAAAAAAGACTGGTGTGAAAAATAATCTGGTGTGACATTCGCATGACTTTCTCTCCCCCTGAAATTCAATACTATAAAGACAGATTGGAGTAATGGTTTCAGATAATGAGTACTGTTACATAAACCTACGTTAAAAACAATTCAAACTAGGCTTCAAAACACTTTTATTTGTCAAATAATGTTGTGTAAAAAAGGCTACTGCCCTCCTCAACCCCCGTTTCAATATTATACCTACATTTATGCGGAATTCAAAGCCTTTAATTAAATTTAAAGTTCATTTCAAATTATTCATACAACTTTCTAGCGCAACATTCCTTAAACTTATAAATCTTGATCACACTTTTCAAGAAACAAACTTATATTAACTTCAAAGTACATCATTTGAATTGACTGAAATTAATTTTTTTTTAAGCTACGCTGTTAAAAATTTCAACAGAAAACTCTGTGTAATCTATTATCTTAAGTCTTACGTAAAATTACAGAGCAAAATAAACGGAGGTGTTAAAATCTTATGTTATACATTCATTTTAATAACTAATATTAGTTTAATTGATTATTGGTGTGAATGTATTTCGGATTTGGATGATTTTTCTAAAGTACAAACAGTCATTTTTAATTTTAATTAAATAATTAAATAATAAAATTAGGTAAAAATAAAGAATAAAGATTGAGAATCTCGATTATTCACTTTTAACTAAGAATTACTGTAAATTTACAGAAACTCTGGATAAATAGTTACATTAAATTTACAGAAAATTTTAACAGTGTACACTGAGAGACAAAGCTTAAACCCACTAGCTGGTGCCAAACAATGTGGTTTATGGCTTGATCCATCCAGGAAGAAAAAGTTATTCTGATAAGAGATATAGACAAAGATCAAATGATAAAAACTTGACTTCAATATTCATGGAACCTCAAAACATGTAAATATATATATATATATATATATATATATAAAACAAGCGCTGAATATATATCTTAAAAATACTTTATTTATCTATTGTTTTGAAAAATTAATATTAATTTCTGAGCAGTTTTCTTGGACATGATAAATTGTTATAGTAAGCACTTCCCCTAATTACATTCAACAAAAAAGAATGTTTTCGTTTAACTGTTGCCAGCCCTGTATATCTACTAAAAATTATATACACACCATATTGTGTACTTAAATAAAATCCAATTCTAGAAACACACATCGCAATCTGAAATGAACATCCAGCAATTTCCATGTATTATCCCACTATTTTAGTTATTTTGTGTACGCTGTAATCAAACGATTAATGATTTTCGTACGATATTCTACATCAATAATGTTTTTATGCATATAAAAAATATCTATCCATTTCATTTTGTTGAGAGCAGCCTACAGATGCTAAACTCTACTTACTTGCAATCTCGCTCATAGACATAATGTATTTGAATGTCCCTGTACACGAACCATTTTTCTTTTAATCTCAACAAAAACTTTAGTATAGCATCCCTATATGATACAGATTTAGAATACCAACTTTTGACTTATTTTCTTGAAATATGCTGATAACATGCACACAGACACACACAGAGATACACGCACAGACCAACCGTTAAAAATCTGTTTTTCGGATTCAGGTAACCTCAAAACGTGTAAATAGACCAAAAGCTCAATTTCGATATTTCGATACAAAAACAGTATTTTTTCTACCCTATATATGGACAAGTGAAAGTAAATAAACGGGACTAAAATTTTTACGGAACATTAATTAGAAAGTTGGCAGGTATGTATGTGCATTTTCTTGTAAAAAAAAAAAAAAAAAAAAAAAAAGTTAGCCCCTTGTCCTTGATATGCCTTTTTTGCTATATTACATTATTACATTATGTTATTAATAATATGTTAAAGTATCAATGAGAGATTACTCTAGTTGCAAAGAAGTGCATTTAAACATATATTTAAAGCTAAAAAAAGGAAAATTTTTGCTCTTTTGAAAAATTACATTTTTGGGACATGGTGTAATTTATCTCCAGGCTACAGTTATAAATATAAATTTTGCTGTTTCTAATTTTCTTCCACATATTACCATAATGTTCGTACGGGCCTATATCTCCCTCCTGAAACTTCTAATACTAATTAAAAAAAAAACAATTTTTGTCACAAAATAAGCTTATAAGTTTAAAAAGAAATTTACTGCTAATAAATATTAGGTGAAGACTCGGGGAAAAGGACTCATCCATACCTTTTAGCACCACTCGCAAGCGTAGAGACTTGAGGAGTTTTTGGGGATTTTTTTCTTCTTTTTAATATGTACGAGTTGTTTCGATGTTTAAAAATTTTAATTTACTGTTATTATCATTTACTTTAGGAATTTTAGTAGTTTTTCCGGGTAATGCTTTTTTTTTTTTTTTTTGCTGTTGTTAGTGATGAAAAGGTAAATAAACTCGTCTCCAATAAAAAAAAAAAAAAAAAAAAAAGAAAATAAGAAAAGGAATAAATTTGGATATTAATACAAAGAAAAAAAAATCAAAGAAAAAAATTCAAATTTCTTAGACGTCAGTAGTAAACATTGCCAGCTACCCTCTAGAAATCAAGTTCATATTTCCAGGGCCTGTATGTTGTAGTCATCATAAAATATTCTTTTATGCTTTCCTACATAAACTCGCACAGTACAAATTTCAAATAAAAATTACCTTTTATTTTATTTTATTTTATTTTTCAATGATGAATAGTCACAATTTTCATTTCATAAGCGTATAGCACTAAATTTCGAAAGAAAGTCAATTTTGTGCCATGCAGATGACATCTAAAAATAATGCTTTTTTAAAGAATGCATTATATATATATATATATATATATATATATATATATATCGATAACTTTGTTTCAATTTATCCAGATTTATGGTTCAATCATTCGCTTTAAAAGATTGATATTTTCTTTCAATACATGTGCTGAAAATTCATATACACACACAAACGGGGGGGGGGAGGAATACCTCACCCTAGAAGAAAAATTTATGGTCTTACATATACACACGCACGAATTCTCTCACTCTCTCGCTCACACGCACACGGAATTATGTATATATATATATACATAATTCCGTACGATTGATTAAAAATAATTCTCAATGTGGACATTTTTAGGAAAAATTGTTCTATACTGACGTATTAAAAATTCTGGAAAAAAAAACGGGATTACAAAACCATCTGTTCAGCTATTTATCCCAAAATATATTCAGCACCAATTTAAGTCTTTATTCAACTAAATACCATGTTTTCTTAAATTTCGTTCTTTAGAAACAACCAGGGATGAAAATTCTGTATTTTTTTAACGAAAACGAAATCCTGTTTCCGCACCGGAATAAACTTCTCTTTCAAGCACATTCATATAAACAAACAGATAACGTGTTAAAATAACAGTACTTAAGTGATAGTTTATTCCGATGTGAATTCAGGATTTCGTTTCAGTTCAAAAAAAGAAAAGGAAAGAAAGGAAAAGAAAAAAGAAAGCGGAAATTTTATGTTTGGAAATAGCTTTCATACATTTTTGTTAAATACAAAGGCATTATCTAAAATTATTATCTAAAAATGGTCAAATCGTGTTTATGGTATCTGAAAACTTGTAAACTCACCGAAAATCGGACGCAGAAAAATTTCCATTTATACTTTCATATGTATATGGAGAAATACAATAAATTAAAACTTTAAAATATCGAATATTATTTCACAGTAATTTTAATTACAAATAAAGAGTTTTATTCTCTTAAGATATTATTATTAAAAGAAAACTTTTACAAGAGGATTTTCTGCGTCTCTGTTTTCTTTCTGACGAAATATTCAATTTGCAGACAACTAAAAAGAACCATAAATTATGTTGTCTAATTAATTAGTTTTTTTTTTTCCCAACTACTCGAAACACAATTCTAAAAAATGAGTGTTATCTATATATACATACATATATATATTATATATCATAGAGTAATTATTTCAACCATGAGTTTTCATACACAAATAGTAATATCACACAATTTTATACTACTTTTAAGGGTTGTTTTTACTTTAAAATTGTAAGTTCATTTTTTTTAATTGCTTGCGTTTATGGTGCCCTTTGTCCGATCTAAATTTCTTATCCTATTTTTAGTTGGCACTTACGCTTTTAAATGACAAAGTAAGATTTGAATGACATCATGTAAAAAATAAAAATAAAAATAAGTAAATAAAATATATATTATGACCATTGATTTCTTTAACATAAAACAATGCTTTTTATTTTGTAAATATTGTTATTTTAATTTGTATATCTAGTCTCATTATTATTATTTATTTATTTTCAAAATCTAATAATCATCCTTGAACAATCATTGAAATTAACTGACTAGGTTATCTTAAAAAAGTTAAATCTCTAAGTCTGGACTACCTAGTTAAAAAATTATATACGAATATCATTAAATTTAAATATTCAAATTTATTAAATAGGTCTAATCTTTTTAATTTATAAACAGAAATAATAAAAAATTCACATGTCGAATCACATTTATGTTCTTGAGATGCAACAATTCGTTATATGTACCTTTATTTGAAAAAATATTTTTCTTTCATTCAAGAGTAGATATCTAGCACAGTTCTGACACCAATAACTTCCTAATCTTGAAAAAAAAAAATCCAATTCAATATAAAATAATATTATTCCTTAATAAGGGTTTTAAAGTTGCGACAGTTTTCTATTCCTGTTTTATTTGATACTATTTATCCCATAGTGTGATAAACTATGTAACTGAAATTATCTTTATTGTAGTACTAAATTTTTAATGGCATATCAGGTAGATAGAAAACTTCACCATTATTCCACAATAAAAAAGCAAAATTTGGTTCTGTATTCGTCATTTTCAATTTTAGAAGAACGATGAAAATTATACGAAGATTTCTTAAATACATGTTTAAGTTCGTCCTAAAAATTCAAGTCACGAATTACTTTTAATTAAGTTTTATAACAAATATGGAAGTAACATTACGATGATTACATGAAGTAACAAATATGAGTCACCTTCAAGTTTTCCTTGAAAAATTTCCTCGTTTACAGATTTCATCTACATGATAATATAAAACCGCCAAAATTCAAAAATGCATGCATAAGATAAAACCTATCGTATATATGTGTATAAAAATGAGCATTATATATAGTTATAACATTCAATAAAATTTCTTTTTAAAATGTTTTCTAGCTATGCTTTCTAGCTTTAAAATATAATTAATAATTATTTATTTTCAATACTTTTATGCGGGTCGGGTAAGTGACGGGGAAATAATTCAAAAATTTTACGGCCAGCTGTAATCTACGAATATTTATTTTCGCCGATTTCTCTCTCTGTATATATATACTAAAATATTTTCTTCTGCTTATTAAACAAAAATATGTAGCTTTCTTTCAATATGTCAAATGTAAAATATGATTTTATTATGCATCATTTTTTAACGCATTCACTACTGCCATGTGACCTTAGTGTGTCAACATGTGGCTGTCCACACTCTCATATTCCTCATATGATGCAAGTGAACCTGTTAATAGAATATGCTATTTTATTTCAATATATATATTTCTAAAAACACATTTGCAATATTAAATCATGTTAAAAATGTAAAGAGAACTCAGAAAAAATTTATGAAAGACATTCATTATATGATATTTTATATAATAAAATGTCTAAAACATTATAGCTCATATAATATTTGAGATATAATATTATATATATATATATAGATGTACATAAATTAATCATTTTTATCTAACAGCTGTTTATGAAAAAATTTAGTGTTTTGGCTATTTATAATTTAATTCTTTTCAATTGTAACATCGAAGATCCCGATTTAATTAAAAGTTAATCTCTAAAATCAAATTCAAATGACAGAGACAATCGGGATTACAGTACAATATATAATCGAGAATTTTAAAGTAATCGATTTTGTTTAATTTATTGTTGATTTTTCAGAATTAAAAGTATTTACAACATTTAAATGTGTATATCACTTGGAAATACGAAAATATAATAAATGACTTTACGAAACATAAATGATATATGACATTATTATGTATTCTTTAAATACATTTGAAACGCGGTAACTTTCTCTGTGGACTACCTACGTGAAAAAAAAAAAATAATAATAACAAGTTAACTACGTGAATAACATTTTCAAATTGGTAATGTTATTCTTTATTAACTTAATTGAACCTGTATGCAATATAGAAAAAAAAGGCACATATTCCATATTTGTCATTTTCACTTTTCCAAGAAAAAACAAAGTTCATTTTGATCGTCCGATTTCCTACACTGGGTCAATTCGTGTGTCGCTCCCCTTTTGACCTACCAGCGACGCCCAATCATTTACATATTGGCCAGCTCAATATCATGTCTATGAAAAGGGTAAATCGCGAACGTACTCCACCCGATTGGTAAGTATATGATTCTAGTATCAATTATGAGAAATTTTTCCATGAGGTTATGAAATATCTTTATGTGGTTCAAGGGAGTGACATCATTTCGACGGATGCAAAGTTTATCATTTGTTGGTGGTCATTTTTTGATGATAGATTATCTGGATAAATAATGTTATTATAACGTTCAAATAATCGGAAATTGATTGCTTGAAGATTAGCGTTAGTCGATCATGATCATGAATGATTAATGAAGACAGTTTTGATTATGGGAATCAAAGGGAATAAATGCTTTAATTATAATTGTAATTAAAGGATATTAATAAAAATATGCAAAAATACTTTGACTGATATCTTTTAATCCAAATTGATTGAAAGTAATTAGCAATTTTTATAAAGATTTATTCTCTTTCATGCAACATTTTTATTTCATAATTTCAAAGTAAATTTTTTTTTTATGATATATTTATGTTGTAATTAAAGTATTTATTCTTGTTTAAGAGAATTTTGTAGATAAGCAGTTAAGCATTTTTATAAATTTTAGATTAAATAATTTGTGATTTATTAGTGAATAATAGCCTTGTTTAAATCGCTAAGCTATACTTGTTTCACAATATGCATCTCGAAAGTTCAAGCTTCTGAAAGCACATACTTTGAATATCTAATATATATGCATATGCATATGTATAATATTGAAAATTATTAATTCACAAAAAAAAAAAAAAAAAAAAAAAAATTAAATTTCAAAGATTTAAAGCTGAAAACTGAATAAAAGTATACACATAAACAAATTTTTTTGATATTCGATTTTTTGATGGTTTTAATATAAATAAATGTAAATTTTATTATAGATCTATATCCTTCAATGGGAGAAATAAATAATTATTTTTAAATATTAATTTCTATATTAATTTTCTTTTGAATATGATATGATGTCTTTAAATTTTTTTCTTTCATTTATAACGTCTATTAAATATCGAAATTTTATAAAATTATAATTTTCTTATTACGTACAAAATGTGATATTAATTACTGCAAAATTTACGAATATCTATACTAAAATGAACTATTTTACCGGAATCTATCTTTCGTCAATTGTTTAAATAATTTTCCAATGTACTAAGTTCATACGAAAATTGTTCATTTATTCATATATTTGCTGAAAATAAATAAATAAATAAATAAAATAAAATAAAATAAAATAAAATGAAATGAAACGAAATTGCCGATTTGTTTGCAGCACTCGTGCCTATATTGTTCGCCTGACGAAGGGTCGTGTCTTCTTTCGACATGAAATAATTGTTGCGACTTCTATCATTTTATGGCGTTTATTCAAAGTTTTATGCTTATTAGTTTTTAATAGTTTTATATTTATTTATTTACATTTTAGTTCATTTTAATGAATTGAATTTTTTTATGTTACGGGTTTTATTCGAAAAAATGTCGGCATACTATACAGGAATTTTATATATAATTTCCGTTGAAAGCAACTTCCATAAAACCTCGCTAAAAAAAAAAAAAAAAAAAAATGGCTTAAATTGTCGCTATTATTTTCTGTAGAGATCAGGCATAGAGATTCAGCGCAGAACTCTTATCACTATTTACAAAAGAAAAAATGATTCTATATAAGATTTATTATATTTCCTCATGAATACTGATATAAAACCTGAGTCAAATTTGCGGGTCACGTAAATTTAGGTTCAGAGTTGCCAACCTAATCCGGAGGATTCTTGGTACGGCCTCTTTTACCGCACAATTAATTTTTAAAACAATTCTCTTCAAATGTTTTAACAATGAGTAAAGAAGAAAAACAATCTAAATAAAGACTGCTGTGGAAAAAGGGGCGGTACAAACAATCCTCCGGATTAGGTTGACAGCTCTGTACGTTTTTCATGAAAAACGAGCCCCGCCTTCAGGCGCTCCTTGCTTACGGGTCATGTAAAATTAGGTTCAGAGTTGCCAACCTAATCCGGAGGATTGTTGGTACAGCCTCTTTTACCGCACCATTTAATTTTTAGAAAAATTCTCTTCAAATGTTTTAATAATGAGTAAAGAAGAAAATTAAACAAAAAAAAAAAAGACTGCTGTGAAAAAAGGGGCGGTACAAACAATCCTCCGAATTAGGTTGACAGCTCTGTACGTTTTTCACGAAAAACGAGCCACGCCTTCAGGCGCTCCTTAAAATAATAATAATAATAATAATAATAACAATAATTATAATTATAACGTGTTCGTCTTTAACACTTTACATCCTGCTGGTGTATATATGTGGCAGTGACATTTGAATAATTTAATCATGAATACGTAAAACTATTTTAATAAATAATATTATAACGTTTTAGAGCAACGCCAAAAGGCGGGGCTGTTCAAAATAGAAAAATACCCCGACGACAATGTGTAAAAATATTTAAAAAGTTTGACCGTTGTTAAAGAATCTCAATTATTTAATATTGATAAAGAGTTACACAATCTTTGAGTTTTACATTTTACCTGAGTATTATTGGTTTTTATTAAATTTTCTTTCGGCAATCTAAACCGGCTTACATTTGAAAATGTTTTTAAAAGATTATCAAGAATTTATTAATTATTGAAATAGCTTTGTGTTTATATATATATATATATATATACATATATAAATCTAAATACTTATGTGTAGAGCACTAAATGTCTATAAATTTCTTTTCTATTCTTTTTATATCATGAAGAAATATTTACATTAGCTCTAAAAGTTTTATTCAGTTACGCTTTAGGTTATAAACCTTTCTTCTTCATAAGCAAACCTACCAGTTTTTTCGCTAGGATCAAGACATATAATTAACATTTCAAGAGAGAAATTTTATCTTTTATCTGACGAGGTTTCAAAGAATAAAAGAACTGCGTAGTTTACTATTATAGAAATCTTCAGAAAAAGCTATCGTAGCAACAAAAAACTTCTTATACTTTATGTGGTATTTTTTCAAATTAAACGTTCCATTAAACAGTCATATTTCAACTTTACAAAAAACTTGAAAATACAAGAAATTTTTCTTGCAAGATTTTATTTTTCATTTTTTATTTCATAAAAACAAATATGCAATAGAATGTATTGGATATTTAATGTGCAAAAATAAGCAGAGTGTTGAATTTTCTCTCCCTCTTTCCAAGATGTTTCTGCTGTCAAATCTGTCAGACGGTAGGTACGAGGTTCGAACACATGCCGCACTCGTCTACCTAGCCATTTGTAGTTTCGGTGGTTTTATCTGAAGTTCACTGTAATACGGGCTAAGAGCCCTTAGAAAGTCCCTCACAAAAGGCCTCACACCCGAACATACATCCGAAGAGAAGACAATCGTCCTTAATTAGCCATGTTTTCATTTCTGTAAAGACTTTTTAACAATATTTACCCGTCATATCATAAGTACTAAGTTATAAAATATTTCAAAGTAGAAAGTGCAGAATATACATGAAAATACATTTCCAGAATTTTTTAATAAATAGACTACTTTTGTCTGGCCCCGTAAGTAGGATCGTTAATTATAATTGCATCATTATCTATACAAAACATTTTTTATTGCATCTAAAAAAGGTATGTTCATTTTGCATGTTTATCGCAGTATATAATTTTTTTTTTTTTAAATATGTATATAAGAAATAAGTCTCTTAGTCTGTGATATATCCGAATTATTTTGTGAATCACTGTACACAAAACATTTAGGTTATATGTACCACTTTTAATAGGAAGCATTCTACAGTAAATCGGAATGAACCTGAATAACATATATAAATTTCAAGGAATTCTAAAAAAAGATTATGGAAATAAAATCGCGAACAGGAAGACATATAAGTTGAAAACACTTTGAAACTTTGTTACAAATCGTCAAAAATATCCTCCAAATTGTTCAAAAAAAAGAAAAAAAAAAAAAAGGAAAGAAAGAAAGTTAAATTATACCAACAAGAGGAATTCTTTTTATTTCCTTCTTTATATATAAAAAGTAAGCATTGAATTCAGGAAAATTTTCGACCTCAGGTTTTCGAAAGATTTACAGGTTTTGAGATGTCTTGAACACAGTTTAACCAGTTTTTAAAAGCCTCTGTCAGTCTTTTAGTCTGTCTGTCGTTGTGTCTGAGTATATAAAAACAATTTTGTAGACATTGTATCTCACGAACCAATGAACGAAATTCAACCAAACTTGAAATTTAATTTGAGTTTAACCTAAACTGGTGCGGATTACATTTGGATATCAATTGCTAAGCGGGAGACTCTGCCATTTCTTTTTATTCAGAATTTTTAACATGGCAGTATAGAACAAAGTTTCGTACAAATGTACTTAATGAGAAATATTTTTAAATAATTATGGGCAAATTCATAATAATTATTGATAATAGTAATAGTAAGCTAGAAAAAAATTCTGCGTGTGTAGAAAAATCGTTCAGCCCCGGGAGGATGGGGGAAAGTACCCCCTCTAGGAGGTGTAAATTTTCAATACGTGCATATTTCAAAAAAACCCGTCAAGATCTTTAAAACGAATCGTTAAAGCATAGATCTGCAATAATTTAAAATAAAATTACCAAATTTATGCTAATTTTAACAAAAAAAAAAAAAAATGCATTTTTTGAAATGGAAGTGCAAACTCGACCTTTATTGGAAATTGCGTGTTATCCTTCTTTAAGATTAAAATCGTTTGCACCCACCATTGAAAACAATTTTGTTAAATAATAGTTTTATTAAATAGTTTATACAGGGGTAATGTGTAAGCGAAAGTATGGAAGAAAATCTTCTGGTGGCCACAACACACTAGTTGTTATGAATTATTGCAAGCTTTAAAAAATAATGCAATGAAAGTTTACAACTATTCTACAACTTTCACGTCTGTAGAACCACATGTAATCATGCTGTTGCGTGCTAGATGTTAACAATATGTATTCAGTGTTTCCAGATTTTGCGAATTTGTTTTATTTAATAGTCATCAGTGATTTTGAGAAGTGATATTTGATATACATAATACGCGATTAATCTTCGAAGTTATTAGGCAATCGTTACATTTAACATTTAGTGGAGGTTATTATATAAAAAAGTAGAAAATCTGGCAACAATGTATGTATTGAGTGTTACATTATAAATTTAGTTTTAAATAGTAAATCAAGGAAATACTGTCAACAATCAAATATCATTTACAAATTACTTTGCGCAGCTTACGAAGTGTAAAACCGTAACCTCAAGCTTATGTGAGTATTTAAAATTTAATATTTTCTTATAAGATAGCATTTCCAGTAGTCAAGAGGTCCTGATCTGAAAGCATATACGTATACAAGAGTTACCCAAGATCGAACGCAATAAGCTCTCGTGAGCCAAGCCGCTCGAATAATATATATACATTAACTTGCATGAATATGTGATAGGATACCTGAGAAAAACTGTAAAAATTATAATGGCTTTATATGTTTCAGCTTAATTCCAAAATACAAAACGCAAACAAATACATTCTTGTTAGGCTGCGTGTATTGGTTATTTTATTTTATTTTACTATTACTTACTGCATTTTTCTGCCTTTGCTTTTTTATAACATTGTGCTTTTTCCATTCTTCTGAAAAAACAACTTAGTAATATTAACAAATTTTCAACTTTTCGAAGTGTATATGAAGATTGAACAAAGAATCTTTTTCCGTGCACCTAAACATGAATATGTAAACTTTGTAAGGCTTAAAATGATTTATAGAAAATTATAAAAAATAAAATATAAATTTGACAATATATTTGTATAACATAATACATTAAATTCAAATTTGAAAACTACAGGGAATTTTGCAATTTATATAAAATTATTGTGATATTTCCGCAAGAACGAGTATATTGTGGTTCCCAACAAATTTAATTTCTATATCTATATATATAAAATTGTTCTTCCTGACTGGCTAACTGACTGAGTGAGGGTGTGATTCATCATTCCCAGACCAAATCCCCTGGACCTAGAAGCATGAAATTTTGTGACAATGTTCTTTTTATGACGTAGGCATCCACTAAGAAGCGATTTTACAAAATTCGCCCCCCAAGGGGAGGGAGGGGAGCAAAACGTGATTTCACAAAATCTTTCATATCTCGAACAAAAAAAACAGATATCTGTAAAATTTTTGCTTTAAAATATAGCTAATACAAATGTCTAAAAACCAATTTCTGGAATTTTCAAAATTCGGTTCCCAAGGAGGGTGGGGGGTGGGGGCAAAATGTGATTTCTCATGCGCAAAACGTAATTTCGCATAATCCTATATATCTCAAACAAAAAAATAGATATACGTGAAAATTTTGCTCTAAAATATAGCTAATACAAATATCTAAAAACCAATTTCTGGAATTTTAGAAATTCAGCCCCCAGGTGGGGCAGCAACCCAAGCAGCACCGAAACGCTCTCTGAACGTTCAAATATTGTTCTGCAAACACGTTCTAAGAACGTTCCCTTTGAACGTGTTAAAGACGTCTATTTGTCCATCTTGAAAAAGTACAATAGTACGGTTCAGGGAACGTTCAATGAACGTGTAGCTATCACCATCGGTGTTATAGAAGCGTTCAGGGAACGTTCTATGTATATGGTCTCAGAACGTTCTAAACGTTTTTAGAACGTTTCCAAAACGTTATACACATTTTCAGAACGTTCTAGAAAACGTACTGTAAACGTTCTAAAATAGTGTAGAAACGTTCTGAAAACGTTCTATACACACGTTCTCACAACGTTATGTAAACAATTTTTGAACGTTCTTTGAACGTGCTAAAATGTATTTAATGTATAATAAAATGGAAGAACTCGCAACAATTGTTTCGGGTCGAAAGAAGACACGACCCTTCGTCAGACGAACATAATAGGCACGAGTGCTGCAAATACAAGAGCTACGTTGCAGATTTTTTGCAGCACTCGTGCCTACTTTGTTCGGTTGATGAAGGGTTGTGTCTTTTCTCGACCCGGAACAATTGCTTCGAGTTCTTGAATTTTATAGTGTCTGTTTATTTTATTTACTTATTTTTTTCTTTTTTTTTTCCTTTCCTTTATTTATCTTTTCTTTTCTTTTTTCTTTTTTGTGTAGTTTTTATTTTATCTTTTTATTATTATTATTTTTTTTCATAAATAATTGTCTTAGTAATATAAAATTTTGCATACATGCATTGAAATATTGTATAACAAAAGATCAAGTATTTTGAATATTCTAGATAAATATTTGAATTCAAAAACAAACAAATAAATAAATTCAAGTTCTGGAATATTTTGAAAATTTTTAAGATAATATGCCCCCTGCTAACTAATTATTATTCCCCCCCCCCCCTAGATTTTGCATCATTATAATTTAACAATAGAATATGACCATATTTGTATATTAATTTAATAAGTTAACGGCCCTCTTCACTTACCGTCGCCGGTAGACCGAGCCAATGATATTCTATGGTGAAATTTTCTTTACAAGTAACTTATTAACTAATACATATTTTCAAATTCTATTTTCACATTCAGAAAATTCCCAGCTGTTAAATTGACGGACCTTTTTTGAAAAAGTATTTTTTTAATTTTTAATATTTTATTTTGAAATTGCAAAATGAAAAAAAATCACATATTGTAAATTCGTATTTTGCAGCTTCGAAGTAAAATATAAAAAATTAAAAAAATATTTTTTTAAAAAAGGTCCGTCAATTTAACAGCTGGGAATTTTCATAATGTGAAAACAGAATTTAAAAATATGTATTACTTAATAAGTTATTTGTAAAGAAAAATTTCCCATTGAATAACATTAGCTTCGGCTTCCAGAGGCGGTGAGTGAAGAGGGCTCTTAAGCAAAAAAATTTAAAAATATTTATGTCTAAATTTTGAAACTTACTGCAAACTTTTAGCATTCAAACACAAAAGTGTTTTATTAAATTTTAAATTATCAATGAAATCTCAAATTAATGCCCAGATATGTTACATATTCTATTTTTAAACTATAATAATGCACAATCAATGGAAAACAAAAATAAAAATTAGTTAAAAGAAGTACACAAGTGTACAAAATTTAAACAATAAACTGTTTTCTCGTTTTTTTTTTTTTTTTTTTTTTTTCCACATAATTCTTAAACAAATAAACACAGAAGTATAAAATTTGGATAGTATGTTTTTTAAACTACCATAAATCGAATTTTATATAACTTTAGCATAAGTAATAATTGTTAAACTAAATATCAGTAAATTTTTCTCAAAAGTAAACATTGAAAAAATGAAAAATTTCAGCAATTTTAGAAAAGAAAACTTAATGAAAAATGGTCATGAAGATGCATTACAGATAGGTTAAAAATGTAGGCTCATCCATGCGTTAGATTAAAACCGTATATTTCTTCATGTAGTCACTTTTTTGTTTCTTCTTCTTTCTTCATTTTTTCGCGTGTGAATAATTTTTTTAAAATTTTACATAGAAATATGAAAATCGGATAAGTCGTTCATTATTAAATTATTTATCGACATTTTTATTATTCTGGTGATGATCACAGTCTATAAAAATTAGTAATTATTATTATTTTTTTTTTTTTTTCAAAAATTCCGTTATTAAAGTAAAAGAAAAGTGAACACAGAAAGTAAAACTAGGACTTTGTTTAACATGTGAGGGCATGTGCGTCTTCACTTGTCTATAATGCATCATTAACACAATTTTTCATTAAGTTTTCTTCGCTAAAATTGTTGAAATTTTTAATTTTTTCCAAAGCTTACTTTTGAGAAAATTAATAATTATTAGTTTTAAATTATCACTTATTCTAAAATTATGTAAAATTCAATTAATGATATGATAACGAACATGACATCCAAATTTTATGTCCATGTGTTTATTTGTTTAAAAGCTATGCATAAAAGAAGAAAATGAAAAAGCAGGTTTGTTCCTTTAATTTTGAACAGCGGTGTATTTTAAATACGTTTTAAAATATATATATATATTATTATTATTATTTTTTTTTTATTTAAATAGATTACGTGAAATTTACTTAATATTTTCATATTTCAAATCATGCGTATGCGAAATTTATTTAAATTATTGATTTTGAGTTTATAAATTTTACGTACACATGCAGTGAAATATGACAGTATAAAATATGGTGAAACATTTTGAAAAATAAATAAATAAATAATTAAAATTTTATTCTGTAAACAAATAAATAAATAAAAATTAAATAAATAAACTTCAAAATTTAAAATATTTAGCAATATTAAGATTCACCTTAGTAGCTATTCTTTTTTAATACTTCTCCCTGCTTTTACATTTCTACAGTGTAATGTAAAACGATCAAACATGATCAAATCTATCTATATATTTCTTTAACGTGGATCAGTTGCAATTAATTTTTGCCGAAACTATATAGTAGTGTAATTATTGAAATATGCGAGGATAAAAAATAATATTTAAAAATGAACAATATTTAAGCATGCGGACTCAACTCAATGAACTAATAAGAAAAAATTACGAAATTTGTCTGCTTACATTATTTTATGGAAAACTGTATTTTTAAAAATTGCTTCTTCAATCTTTATAAGCGTCATTTTAAACATAGAAATACTTTAAAGATTATACAGAATGTGAATAATTGTCATAAATTGACTAAAAATCATAAACATAAAAATATAATCAAAATAAGAATTATTATTATTATTTTTTTTAAACAAAATACACCAAAATAAATAAAAAGTCATCACCAACATCGCGACAAAAATTTAAAAGGCATCATGGAAATCCTATACTATAACTGTACTGCCTGCGGAAGTATGAAACTGGGACTTCAACCATGAATTCTATTTTGAAACCTTTCTTTGAATGATCTTGGTCTCACAATTGCACAATATTAATTTGGTACTAATAATAATTTGGCTTCTGGTAAATTAATATTTTAATTAGATGGGGAATTCGGTATAATATTTATGAGTTTCAAATTTTAAAAGTAAATAAGAAAAGAAAAGTTCGAAAAATTCGCATGGGTTTGTTTAAACTACAACGTTGAACTGTAATAATAAAATATCGAACGAAATAAATTTAGGAGTTAGCGTGAAAGATGTAAAAAATTAAAAAAATTCAAATTTAATTTTAAAATATTATATGTTTTTTTGATAAATTTTAATAAATTTTGTAAGATTTCAATGCATAAGTATGAAAATTTTATAAAAAGGAAAAGTAAGTGAACGAACTTATCTGTCTGTATCTTGAAGCTGTTTGCTTTTGTAGTGTATCCGAACGAAAGTTAAATTCAAATCTGAATGTAAATACAAAATATGTGATGAGTAAGCAAGCAGTAGGACTTTGGATCCAACGAGCCACGCCAAGAAATACCAACTTCCTGTGCAAAAACAGAGCAGATGGCTTTTAAATGCGGCGAAACTTTCTTGTCGATCAAGCAATTTATTCAGTAACACCCGTTTCTAATAAATATTTTTCATACTGTTCAAAACTTAACCTTTGTAAAAATTATTATACTGAGGCCATCCTAAAACTTTCTTCTATATTTTCCTGCGCAGGTCGATGTCAAATATTATTTGCTAAAATAATCTATCAAAATTATTTTCCATGGTAAATGTATACGATTTTCATCTCAAACAAATATAACACTAAATATCCAAAAAAATTAATTTTACGGTATACAAAATATGTATCTTAAGAAATGTATTTTACATATTGAAAAATGTGAAAAGTCGATAACTTTGTTTTAAATTATCACAGATTTAGGGTTCATCCTTTCGCTTTAAAAGTACAGACGACTTTTCTGGCAAGAATATTGAAAATTTTAATACAATAGCGAAAGCTATGAACTATACAAATTGCCCATATTTTTTTTTAATTAAATATTACTAATATTAATGTATGTATATATATATATATATATATATATATATATACATATTTAATTTTCCAGGGAAAAGTTAAAAACGATGCTGACTCATGCACATTTATACGAAATTTTGACCTATTATGACATATTAAAAATTCTGAAAATAATGGTACGACAGCGCTACCTATTGAACGATTTATTAACAAATATAATCGCCACCAGTTTAGGTCATAGTCCAAGTAAACAAAGTTTGAATAAATTACGTTCATTAGTTCGTGAGATACAGCATCCATAGAATTTTAAAATTTATTAATTTAATCATAAAAATTTAATCAACACAGGTTTTTATAATTAACATTTTTATATATGAAATTTTGTACATTTTTCACCAAAAAATGCTGAAATACAGATATCTGAAAAATCGCAGAAAGCAATAGAAGCACCGTCCGTCGGTGGATATATACGGAAACTGAAGCAGCACATTTTGTCATTATATATATGTCTCACATACAAGGTTTGATAAGTATTCGTATTATAGAAGGTGAGGTACAGGCTTCCCGTAAGTTGAAACGTAACAGTGCCACCTGTCATTTGATATGTACCCGAAGTGAATCAGTAAAATTTACGTAATATCTATTTCACGTACCAAATTTAGAGCATTTATAAATCATAGAAAATGTGCTATTGCGTTCCGTTCCCTTGAATAAAATTAATTTGCAGCATACCAGTGCCCCCAGTTGTCCGATATGCACGCAAAATTATTCTGCAAAGTTTTATATGATATTAATTTTACATACCAAGTTCAGTGTATTTATAATTATTTATATCACAAAAACTGAATTATTGCCATTACGTTAACGGGGTTAAATTACAGGAGAGCAGCGCCACCAGTTCAATTGGTCAATATATGCACCCGAATTAAATCAGCGTACTGTTACATAATATCTGTTTCACATATTAAGTTTGGTGCATTTGTGCACCGTAGAAGCTGAGATATAATCTCCCCATAAAAGGGAGAATTTACAGAATAGAAGCGAACCCTATCTGGTGATACATTCCAGAGGCTAATGAGCACCAAAGCTGATATTTAGGTCAATATCTAATTAAATATTCCTGATATTTAGCAAATTAGTTTAAAGTCTAACTAAACATCAAGTTTGGTTAAATTCCGTCCATTGGTTTGTGAGATACAGAGTCCACAAAACTTTGATAACACACACACACACACACAAAAAAAAAAAAAAAAAAAAAAAAAACCAGACAGACTGGCATTTTGAAAGAATGATAGAATTGTGTTCTGGACATCTCAAGAGTGTATAAACCCATGGAAAACCGGAGATCAAAAATTCCCAATTATCCAACACATTTTTCTTGGTATATACAAAATAATATTATTAATAATAATAATAAATAAATAAAATAAATAAAATAAATAAAATAAATTAATTTTTCGTAACTTAATTTATTAACAATTTAAGAAACAAATAATAATGAATATCTGCAAAAGTAATCTGGATTAATGTGTTTGACAGAATTGAACAACATAAAACTTAAATAAAATTATAAATAATTATTATGATTATAATAACATATAATTAAAGTTTAAAATTATGTAATTTTTTCTCACCGCATCTCTATTACATTTCAATGATTATTCTACATGTCAACAAAATTTCAAACTGAAAATAAGGAAAAAAAAAAAAACTAAAAAAAAAAAAAAGGAATTTTCTCATATTCGTTATAATCACACTGTTACAGAACGTGCTACGACGGTGATACACTTGAACGTTTTTCATAGAACTAGACTTGTACGTTTTCTAGATGGTACAAAGCAAACCTTTTCAGAACGTTCTAAGTAATACTATTTTTGAACGTCTAATCGAACGTTCACTTGACACGAAACACGGTGTTTGAACGACTGTAACCGTTATTAGACGTTCACAAAACGTTCCCGTGCTACTTGGGAAGGGTCTATGGGGCAAAAACAAACAGAAATACAGTTAGGCCGCTCAAAATTGGTAAAGATAGGTTTTAAAGGCCTGCAAGTCGAATGGGGATATTTTCGAAACTGTAAAGTTATTAGGAGGGGGAAGGGGGGAGGGGGGCAAAAAGATAAAAATAGAGTTAGATCGTTCAAAATTGGTATATAGAGGTTTTCGATAGTTACAATTCGATTGCGGATATTTTCGAATTTGTAAAATTATTAGGAGGGGCGGTAAGGGGGGTGGGGTGGTAAAGGAGGGCTATGTGCAAAAACAAATAGAAATACAGTTAGGCCGTTCAAAATTGGTACAGATAGGTTTTAGAGGCCTGCAAGTCGAATGGAGATATTTTCGAAAGTGTAAAGTTATTAGGAGGACCGGAAAGGAGGAGGGGGGCGGAGGGGCAAAAAAAAAATAGAGTTAGATCATTATAATTAGTACATAGAGGTTTTCGATACCTACAAATCGATTGCGGATATTTTCGAATTTTTAAAATTATTGGGAGGGGCGGGAAGGGGGGGGGAGCGGAGGGGCAAAAAAATAAAAATAGAGATAGATCATTTAAATCTGGTGCATAGAGGTTTTTGATACTTACAAATCGATTGCGGATATTTTCGAATTTGTAAAATTATTAGGATAAACGGGGGGCGAAGGGGGAAAATAATAGAAATAAGAGTTAAAGCATTTTGGGAATTTTTTCCGAAGGCAGTGAGAACTCGGTGCGACATTTTTCTTAATCAGATTTTGTTTCTCTTTTTTTTTTCACGTGATAAAAATTAATGCAATTTTGAGAATTCAGTAATTATAGTGATTCATTTAAAAATAGGGACCAGCGAAGCGGGCGTTGCCTGCAAGTTATTCTATATAAAAGCGCCACTTACCTGTTAACGTAAGTGAATATTTTATCCTAGCTTCACACAGTAAATATTTCACGTATGTAGTTTGGCGCAAGACAATATATGCTTAGATGTAGATGCAGGCACATGGAAACTTGCAGAAAATTAGTAATAGCAGTGCCGCTTCTTGGACGATATACATATAAATTTATTTAGTATTCTTTTTCATAATAGATATCCCATGTGATAAGTTTGATCTATTTATAAGCTACACAAACTGTTCCCGTACATGTAGACAACTGCAGCATAGCACCTTCACATTTCAGCCAATGTTTACCTAAATTTAGTCATTAATCCTTTCCATAATAGCCATCTCACATGCACATAAGAAGTTTGATGCATTTATATACTATAGAAGCTTAAATATAATCGTCCCATCTTTGAGGAAAATTGCAGCATGCCAGCGCCACCTGTCCTTCGATATACACCCAAAATGTATCAGATTTACCTTACCTTATTTTATTTTATTTTATTTCATTTATTTTTTAATGGTTCTCTCTCATATTAAGTTTTGTGCAATTGGGGAAAGTAAAACCTGAGATATAGTCTTTCCGTAAATGGGGGAAATCTCAGCATAGTAGCGTGTCATATCTTGAGGAAAGGCTGATGGGCACCAGTGTATTTCAAGGTGCCACTAAATGTAAATTTGTAGGAGATTTCGCAGATGATTTCTTGAGTGAAAAGAAAAATAAACAAAAAAACAAGTATGCTATAAAAATAAAAAAAAACTTAAATGTAGCTGCCATTTTTCACGGTTTTGCAATATCCATAAATTTTAAGAGAAACCTTTTGTAAATTCCTGAAACAGATTTGACTCATTAAAAAAAAAAAAAAAAAAAAAAAAAGAAAGAAAGAAAAAAATGAAAATTCTCACTTAAAAATTGCAGCTATGCTAAAAGAAAATGTTTGAGTTTACACATGTTTTGCAGCTTTATATTTCACCAAATTTTAGACTCGAAAGAATGATTAAAATATGCAGCTTAAAATGGTATTTTAAAATTAAATTGTTTTGTTTACCATTATGTGCCCAGATTTGTAAATAAACAACTAAAAAAAAAAAAAAAACCTAGCAATTGTTTTAGTTTTGTGCGTATAGTACTAAAGAGTATAAAGTTCAACTAGACAAGAATCAATTTCATCACGTTCTGTTAACATTACCAAGGTTTATTGTATATTTAATGTAAATCAAAGTTCATCATTTCATCTGATTCATCAAGGATATTATCTTTAATTTTGGTAATTTAAGGTGAAATATTTTCTTTTTTTAGTTCCCCATCATACTATAGGTATGGGGAACTTAGGTAATCGTGAAAATTTTCGACCTCGGTTTTTTGACTTTTTTACACGTTTTCAGGTGTGAGGAATCCGAAAATGACAAAATTTGTATGGTGTCTGTCTGTAGGGTGTCTGTTAGCGTGTCAGTGTGTCAGTCCGTTAGTGTGTCAGTGTGTTAGTCCGTTAGTTTGTTAACACGATATCTCACGAACAAATGATCGCAGAGAGGTCAGTTCAGTTTTAAAATATTACTTTCGATACTGGCAAGAACCCTATTCTTTTGCAACATTCGAATTAAAAAACTTCGTAAGTTATGAGAAATTTACGATTTTCTTAACATGGGAGAATAGGACAAAAATTCACTTAAACGTGCATTAAATGAAAACTTTTTACTGTAAAAATGTCAGACCAGTTTTAAAATATCAGTTTTGATACCGGAATGAACATCAGTAACTATAAATATGCTACTTTGAAAATTTCACAAGTTATTGGAAATTTACGAATTTCTTAACATGGCAGTATAGGGCAAAATTTCACATAAACGTCAATTTTGAGAGATATTTTCATCGTTAAGATGTCAGACTACTTTTGAAATATTATTTAGAACACTGGCATGAATATTAATGACTATGAATTTTCCAATATAAAAATTTCGTAAGTTATTGGAAAATTACGAATTTCTTAACATGGCAGCATAGAGCCAAATTTCACATAAACGTCAATCTTGAGGGATATTTTCATCGTAAAGATGTCAAACTACTTTCGAAATATTATATAGGATACTGGCATGAATATCATAGACTATGATTTTTCCAATTTAAAAAATTCGTAAGTTATTTGGAATTTACGATTTACTTAACATGTCAGAATAAGGCAAAATTGAGCATAAATTTCCATTTTGAGGATCATAAATACATTAGACAACTTCAAAATTACATTTATGATATTTGTTTGAACATGATTGAATACAAATATTCTAATAGGAAAATTTCGTAAATCATTCGTAATTTACGATTTTATCAACATAGCGAAATTGTAAATTTTTCATATAAATATGAATTTTGCGGATTATTGCATTGGAAATAGTAGCATGAAAACTAAACAACAGAATTGACCCTGATAAAATAAATTAATAGATTAGAATAAGATATGTATATTGAAGTTAACGGTGGATAGCCTATTAGGCGGGGATTTCATTCTGTCACTATATCAAGCTTTGGTCAAATTAATTTCTATTAACATGATTATAATATGTCTCGCACTAGAAATTTATGAGAACATAAATATGATGGGGAACTGAGCAGAGTCCACCTATGCCAACTAGTTTAGTTTAAAAAAGCAATACTGATCATTATGAGGAAATACATAATTTTATTCATTGTAAAATCTTGATTATTATATACAAACGAAGAAACGAAATAATTAAAAAAAAAATAACAATAATTAGCGAATATATGCATATATGCGAAATACATTAAAGTAGAGAGCTTTGTTATGATTGCTATTAGGTTTCCTATTAAAAAAAAATTCATTTGCGAAAAATATCACTTTTTGACCCACTGTAAAAGCTCCTCCTGCATCGCAGTATCGCACCAGCCTTTTATCGAAAAAATATTTTTGCCCGATACTTGTCTTACTAAAAGAAATTTGATCGTTTTATAAATTGAACTCAGAATTTAAAACGTGTTATATAAATTATTTCATAAATTTAACTTATTGTAGATGTTTTCTCAATAGTTAACCCTTTCAGCACAGTGTTGCCGCTGCGGCAACACCTAATTTTAATACTCGTGCAAAATTTCATCCCAGAAATTTTTTATAAAATTTTTCCTCTAAATATAAAGGTAAATCTTCATTTACTTTTTGTCTTCTAATATTGTTCTTGCATTCCGGTGGCTGTTGATTTCAAATGAAAAGAATTACTATGTGCCGGAAAGGGTTAAAACTTTGATCATTAAAATTTTAAATTTACTAATAATTATGAAGAATATGACTTGCTTTACAAAACATTGCATTTTCCGTTACAGGAACAAAACGATTTGATTACAATAATCGATAACAGATGGCGTTAAAGTTTAAAATTACAACTTAACCAAAATCTTAAGATCAGCTTTTCCGGTCACGCAGGGATTGTTTTCTTCTAACTAAATTGGCTTTTGTTACCTATCAATTTAGAGCAAAATGCTTAGTCGGTAATGTTAGGACAATTGTCTCTTCATAGAATAAAAGGTTGAACACAACAACTATCAATTTAACAAAGCGAAAAATATTTTTTAAAATATATATGTCACTCTAAATTGCAAAGTATGTTAAATGCAAACAGAAAACTTATGGATTCAGCATATTGGGAAAAATATCAAAAATACGTAATTTAAATTTTAAATTGAACTATTGCATATATAACATGAAAAAAATATCGTACATCTACATTTTCAGTCTTTTATTTATTAAAATATAATTTTCACTTTCCAATATACTACACGATTTTAAACTATTGAATTTAGACCACTCAACTTACCTTAATCGTAATCACACTTTTTTCTCAAAGTTAAAAAAAACTAATGGACGATGAAGAGTGAGAAAAAAATATTTCTAAAGTAAGTAATAACGGAATTCTAGAAGAAAATATTTCTAGAATACCGTTGAAAAAAGAAAAGAAAAAAAAAAGGGGGAGGGGGGTGTTTAAGTACCCTCTTTCAAATTGTATGTCATTTAATGGATTAATGTATGTAATTGATATGTAGTAAATTATTGGACATAATGTATCCAAATTATTTTGTGAGTCCCTGTAAAAACTATAAATGGTAAATTCATAATATCAAATAGTTATCTCTTCTTTTATGTTTCAAACAATTTAACATTATTAAATCAAATTTTAAACAGTTTGAGCACAAAGATCCCAACGTATAAAAGTTTTACTATGTACACTGATAAAAATAATATACATATATATATATATATATATATATATATATATATATATATATATATATATAAGTACGACATTTAACTAATTGTGTATGGTTCTTGAGGTGATAACCTTATAACATGCCTACTAATTGTTATCTTAATCGAATGTAAAGTTTAGATACTATCGCACTCCAAATATTTTGTGTCTATTGACTATAATAACAAAGAATTTTTCGCAGTGTCTTTGTAAGTCCTGCACTCATAAAAATATATACAAATTGTGTGACAGTGATCTAAATCCTAATTACCAATATTTAGTTAAAGCATTTAGAGGCTACCACATTTCCAACAATCTCAGCCAGTGTGTTGTTTTTTTTCCCTTTTCCTTATGAAAGAACAAAAAATCCGTCACTCATCAAAATCAATTAAAATCATGCGATGGTGAACTATCATATATATTACGAATAAATTTTTAGTGCAATTTGGTAAAACGTTTAGACCACATCGCATTTCAAATAATTTTAATTCATTGGCCATAATGATAAAGAATACCTTTTGGGTCCGTGTATAAAATTGTAAGTCCCACACTTATCAAAATCTATACAAATCGTTTGACAGTAACCTGTAATATACCAACAAACATTTAGTTCGATCTAATCAGACGTATAGACGCTATCGCGCCTTTAAATAATTTCAGTTTATAGGCAACAGTGACAAAGGATTTTTCTTTGTGTCCCTTTAAAGGGAAAAAAAACACCCTTTAAGTGTTAGACTCATCAAAATCTATAAAGTTCATGAGACGGTGACCCATAATATACCTACAAACATTTAGCTTAATCGAATTAGGCGTTTAGACGCTATCGCATTTTAAATAATGTGAGTCTACATACCATAACGATAAAGAATTTTCTTTATATTATATCTCTCTAAAAAAATTAGGAGTGCTAGATTACTCAAAATTATTTTTGGTAATCTAGCACCAATTCTTTATAGGGCCAAATTCTTAAGCAGACAACAAGAAAAAAAAAAAAAAAAAAAAAAAAAATCAGATAAGATGAAAAAAATCAAGTAAGACAAAAATAAGGATAAAGATTAAAAAGAATTCAAATACGACAAAAATTTCGCTGTGTATAGTGAAGGGTAAAAAAACAACATTAGGCAGTTTTCAGAATAGAATGCGTGATTAAAAAAGATGGATTTCATTGAGCATGCATGCCAAAATTATTAGAACTATTGTGAACTTATTATTATTTGTTAATCATTTTTGTTTTAAAATAAAACTATTTTGTAGCTTAAGAGTTAATATTTATATTGTTTCATGTATAAGTTATCCTGCAATAATTTCCTGATTGTCGATATTGCTGTGTTTGTAAGACAATCAATCAAAAGTTGCGCCTATGGGTATTATTCAAGTATTTATAAATTAAAATATCACGATAAATTAGATTATAAGTAAATTTACGAATATATGATATCTCACTATGTTGATTTATCTTTTACCTTTTTATAATTATTCATTAACTTAATTTCATACTATGAAATAAAAGCTGCCGTTTTTCTATACATTAATATCTACTGACATATTTCAACCATCGATGTTTCCGATAATAGTGATAAGTGAAAGCCTATCATATTTGCTTAGACATACGTTTAACAGTATTTGATTACAGTTTATCACATTTGGACATTGATTCGCATATTAATTGAATCCCATTTGATAACACTGAATAAATCTATACTGCATTAAGAAGCGTTTTAAGTAGTTTTGGGCGCATTAATATAAATACTGTATTAAGAAAATACAAGTATAATTAAGTTTATCTCAACTAAACCGTAATAATTCGGCAGACGATAATGCTTTTATGATCTATGGTAGAATTATTATTTATTAATGCAAAATCTTTCAAAGAGTTTTAAACCGCAATTTTATTCTTTTTTTTTTTTTTTTTTTTTTCTTTAACGTTAATTATCCTTATGTTCAAAACAGTTCATAAACAAGCCGTACATATAGGTACAATAAGCAAAATGTATAACAACCCTACAATAAGCCAAATTTTTTTGTATGTATTTTTAAAGTTCAGACTTTAATACTGAGAGCTATTTTAAATATGGAAAATTCTTAAAAATCAAAACATTACCACTAAGAATATAAAAATTAGTAGTATACATATTTTTCATGCAAGAAAATAAAAACGAATAGTATATATATATTTCAAAATTGAGGCTTAAGGGTCCTTGGTAATCAGATACCTGCACTTTCTCCTTCCTCATGTAATCCAATGCGATTTTTGTTGTTTTGTATTACAAAGATATCTCTGTTAAAAATTAAGTTTTTTGAATTCTGTTTTTTGAATTCCGCTCTTCGAATATGTTGTTTTTTTTTTCTTAATGAGCAATTAAAATTTTTTTTTAAAAAAACAGACTTTAATATATTTTATTTCATTAAGAAAGCTTAAAAGTCTAATTTTCAATCTTGAAAAGATTTTTTTTTTTTTTTTTTCAAAATATTGCTTGCTAAGATAAAAAGTGACATGTTCAATGTATGGAATAAAAAAAACGGAATTCGAAACATTTTATTTTTGAAAAAGATATCTGGATAATACAAAGCAACAAAAATCCCTTTGGATTACATGAGAAAGGAGAAAGGAGGGTGTCTCACAATTGGGTACCCTTAAATATAGAAGTATTGTAATCTTGAATATTTAAAAAAACGAACAAATTGTAATTAAGACGAAAAAAAAAAAAAAAAAAATCTAATGTGACGCTCACACATCGGTATTTTAGCCTGCAGTTGAATATTTTAAAAACCGATTTGGTATCAAGGTGTAAGATAGCATGAAATGTACACGAATATTCTGTAAAAATAGTTCAAAATAGATTTAGAAGGACTTACATATATATACAGAAAGAAAGAAAGAGAGAGAGAGAGAGATAGCGGCCGTGAGTAACCAGCTGCCCCTCTCAACTTCCTCTTCCGTTTGAATCTTGTACCGACATTTATAAAAATAAATAAAGGCTGTTATTGAATTTAAAATTTTATTCCATGTTATTCAAACAGCACTTACACTACTCCTTGCAACTTGCCAGTCTTTCAAATAAAATTTTCAATAGACATTCCCATTTGATCCTCAAAAAAAAAAAAAAAAAAAAAAAAAAAAAATTAATTTTCTTGCAATAATTTGTTTTTACTTATGATGATAACTGACATGCATTATCGAACATCCACTAATAACACGACTTTCATATTCAGGGGGGTCTCAAAACGTGTAGTTAAAAAAAAGTTGAAAATTGAAAGTCAAAAAATACTCTGTCCACAGTATTGATAGAAAAAGAAAAGTATTCCTAATCATGGGAAAATTCAGTAAAGTACTTCTTTCAACTACATACAAAAAAAAACAAAAAAAAAGTTTTCGCTTAATTTTGCGTTGCTCAGTGTAAATGATTGAAATAGTAAGTGTTAATAAAATAAATGGTTAAATTTTTTAGAATTTTGTCAATAAAGCGACAGCGAGCTCCAGAAGTACAAAAACACATGCATTCTGACTTTTTTCTTTTTTTTTTTACACTAGCTTGTTGAAAGCAAAAGGCAGCATTTCTTTGAATTTCTTTGGGTCAAGAGATGAGTTTGCTATTTAATAAACACTTAAATCTATTTTCTACAGTGTTACATGGGATTATAAAGCTTTTATACAATGTTATTCATTTGCTATCGTTATTTTGATTAAGTTGTAAATAGTTAATTTACATTAAACCTAAATGCAATTCAAAATGGTACGGTTACTAATGGGATGTTTCAGTTAGGGTTAATGGGACATGTTCCATTAGACCTCAAAGTGATGATCAACATAAATGCATCTAATATGAATTTTAAATTATGTATTTTGCATACAAATAATCTATGATTTTTATTTTCATTTCCATTAAAAAATGAATACTATTTTAATTAACTCGCACCAAAAGCTTGACAAAGTAAAAAAAAAAGATCTCAACATTATTATTATTATTATTATTATTATTATTATTTTAACTGAGATTTGAGATGTGGCAGTAAAATGTCTTCCAAACCTAAGAATATAATTTCTAGGTTTTATGATTCATTGCCATTTTATTCATAAAATCACAATACATTTGGTGATGATGATTTTCTGCCATCATTTCTTACGATTGTCTGAAACTTGAATTTGAAGTAAATGGGCCTTCTACGTCATTTCTAACTCTCCCTTTAAGCAACTTTAAATAGAACTGATAAAGGTTAAAGGTTATTGTTAAAACCAATTACACCTGAAACATTTTGACCATATGCAAAAGCTCCAGAAAAAAAAGTTACCATATTTGATAAAGTTAAAAGAAAATGCAGAATTCTCACAAATACGACTATGGAAAAGAAAATCGCTAATAATAAAAAAACAAAATCACTGGATAAAAAGGATGAAGAAACCAGACCGAAAATCACAGGAAAAACTAAAACTTGTGAGACAGAAGATAGCGACAATAGTATATTTCTACATGATCCATCAGAAGAAGAGAAAATCTATATATAAAAATAAAATGAGCGGATTTTATTTTGGTAAGATTTATTAGGAAACGACCTCCAAAATCTTTTATAAGCGTTTTTGATGAAATTAATTTACAAAGTACTTAATTGCATGTCATTTTGAAGAAATAAAAATGATTACTTTAAGTTACTTATAGGTGCTATTCTATACCTACCAGAAATTTCTTCCATAGACGTGATGTTTTTAATCCTTTTAGATGTCCTTACACACAAACAGTTTGCTTGATCTCATCGAAAGTCTCAGTCATAGGTAAAATAAAGTAAAAAAGAAAGAGAATATTGAAAATTAAGTACCGTATTTTCCTTTGTATAAACCACAGCTCTGCTAAATCAGTTTCGCACTGGGAATTTTAGTATACAAACAAAACCATTTCAAAACAAAGATTTTTAATTAGTACAGATATACTCTTGTTTGTAAATTAAACTTTCTAGTGTAAAACGGATTTGTTACACTTGAGAAAATACAGTGACATCGCCTAGAATATACAGTATGGCAAGCGCCTACAACCGAATGATTAAAATACAACTAAAACTATTTAAGCCTCCCAGATAGCGCTGCGATCGAATATCTTGCTCGAATCGCAAACAGTGCATAAGAGTTGATTGGCTTTTCCCAGGTTCGTCTGCTCAATCATGTGATCGAAGTACATAAACAACCAATGAATACATCAGTTTCGTTTTTTCAAACAATAAACTCGATTGCACTGACCTCTGGTGAGAGGCTTAATCTTTAGGGCATTGCTTAGATGAAGTAACATATTGGTTTATGACTCTTCAAAATTTATACGTAAAATTGTGTAAATTCAGAAATGTACAAACGAGAGTGTGGGAGAAAATAACAGAAAAGTGGGATCAAGACAACTTTAAGCCTATATAGAACAGTAGATTTCAATAAAGTGGGTATATTTCATGGTGGTTCACTATTCTCCCATTATGAATATTGCCACAATTCAGTCAAAAACACCAACTTTTTTTTTTTCCATATATATATATAGATAGATATAAATTTTCACTGACATTTCTATGTTTTAATTTAAAACATTGTTGTTAAGGAAGAAAAGCAAAATTGACAGTTAAGAGTTTCATGTAAACAAATAAAATTATCAGTAAAGAATCACTGTTTTGTCTTTGGTGTTACAGAATAATGAAAAATAATTTGGAGAAAAATCAAGTTTATAATTCTACATCTACAGCAAACATCACACACTGTTAAAAATTTCTGTAAAAGTACAGAAAAAGTATTGAGACTCTCCGTAAATGTACATGAGTTCACTGTTAAGAGCAATGAATCAAGAAACTCAGTTTGCTGTTAAAAATTTCTGTAAAAGTACAGAAAAAGTATTGAGACTCTCCGTAAATTTACATGAGTTCTCTGTTAAAAGCATTGAATCAAGAAACTCAGTTCTTAATTTACAGATATTTCCCTTTTCTAAACAACGTTTTCCCTGTAGGGATTTTGATAGGTACATTAAATAAAAAAACTATATATATATACATAACCTTAAAATTATTTTTATATTAAAATAAATACCTATTTATACATATAGATTTATTTAACTAGAAGTTTTGAAGGCAGAAATATACTGAATAGTTTGTTTCATTGCAGTGTACTATTACGTAAAAAGGGAGAAAAAAGGGAACGTTAGGGAAAATTAGATTGTTTCTGCGGGATGTTTATCTTCGTATCTACTCATTAAGAGTTTGTTGTTGTTGACTGTATTGAAGAACTTAAAGCAATTTGTGTTTTCATTTGGAATTCATAATTAGGTAAGTTAAATTTTATATAATCTTTTATCCTATTTTAATAATCAACAAAAACAATGACTGTTTATGTTAGTTATATTAGCGGTTATTTTTACTTTCTTCTATATGTAATATAGAGAAAGCATTTGATTCGCGAAAATTTTCGTATAAATGTACATAATGAGAGTTATTTTAAAATTAATATGAATTATTGATAATAGTAGTAGTTAACTAGGGGGGAAAATTTTGCATGTGGGGGCTTCGCTCTCCAATGGGGGTTAAGAGTACCCCCCAGGTGAAGTATATTTTCAATATGGGTATCTTTCGAAAGATCTCGTCAATACCTTTAAAACTAATGGTTGAACTATAGATTTGTGCTAATTTAAAACAAAGTTATCCATTTTTTCCCTTTTTTTTTTTTTTTTTACTTTTTACGAAAAAAAACTTGGAAAAAAGTCATTTCTTTTGATTTGGAAAAAAACAAACATCTTTCGGCATTTAGTATGAAATACTAATTTCTATGAGATAAAAATCTTCTGCATTTATAATTGAAAAGAATTTGGTAATTTAATAAGTAATTTTTATTGAATAAGTTTTGTGTAAAATTATATAGAAGAAAGTCATGTGGTGGCCACATCATACTAGTTTTCAGTTTAATATCGTCTGAAATTTCTATATGTTTTCTTATATATTCGTTTTACAGCCTCTTCCTGTCATTAAAAGTGCTTGCTGGCATTTGCTGGCATAGACTGAAAAATAATCTAGATTACCTTAAATCAAAATAGTAGGAATTGAGGAAAAAGTAAGTCATTTCCACATTATATAATTAATTGTTTAAATAATAAAAAAATAAGTAAATTTAAAAATCGAATTACAAAATAAAGATTTTGTAGATGGGAGTTTTATCCAACAATTTTTTTAATTAATGTTTCTTTTTTTTTTTTTTTTTTTTAAAGGGAGGGGAGGACGGTTTGTATTCTAAACCGTCCAATGTTATTAATTTTGCTTTCTGAAAGTTTTGAAAATCTGCTTGCGCGTATATATGTATGCCTATATATATATATGCACAAGTTAAAAAACCACAATGTAAGAAAAAGAAAATTATTGTTGCTGTTGCCGAGCAATGGTAATAGAGGGGTGGGTTGGGGGACAAATTAAATTTTCTGACAAGTTAATATTTTTCAGAATACAGTTTGATATTTAAGGATTCAAAGTACAGAATGTATATCAAATTGAGTGAGGAAATGTTTAAATTAATACGAAATTTTATCCAGGCTGTTATATGTTGCGGACTAATTTATATCTCAAAATAACCGATCCACATAAAACGTTACTTTTAAGTACAAAATCCAACTGTATTTTTGAATTATCCTGGATGAATATACCATAATCATAAGCATGCCAAGACTGCGGTTACATGTTTATGAAGGGAGGCGGACGCAGACGATTGTGGAGCAACTGCAATTTAAAAGTACAGTTTCACTGAAATATAGCTAATAGATTCTGCTTAATAACGCATTGTCAAAAAACTTTCAGACAAGTTTTTGCATTGACAGAAATAATTTTTGTTAAACATGTTTTTGCTTTTCCTTCTTTGTAAGGGGAAGATTTTAATAACTGGACAGTTTTTAATTCGGAGTATTATAAAGTTAAGAGAGTGCTTGGAACTATGGCCGAGTCCCCAGGCCTAGGACTCGAGGGTCCTAGGTCTGGGGTAGTGTGCCGTCTGAGGGGGGGGGGTGTTTTTTAAGGGGACCCAGCCCAGATTTTATGAGTCTCGGAGAAAACTACTGAAAACTTCGAACAGCTAGGTCGACGAGCTAGACCTGGGATTGAACTCAGCACTTTATCGCCGTTTATCAGCTCTGAGCGTAGAATGGCACGGCCACTCATGGAGTCGTACAGTTTAACCCGATCAGGTTATCGCTTTTTTCGGCACCTTGTCAGTTTATCATGGGTCTTCTATTCATAACTTTTGAACAAATTGAGATATTTGAAAAATTCAGATTGCATAATAAAATTTAAAAATGGTATTTGTACGGAAAAAATCATGGACACGATGGATAGGTATTTCTTCTATATATGGATTCTTAGGTTTGAGACAAAAGAAAAGTGGCTCGGGTCTCCAACGACCCACGATAACTTGATCGGGTTAAAGATGATTCAGGAGCAGTTCACTCTCTCAGGAGACAAGAAATTGATTTCCATATTCAAAGGGTGAAAAACTACCTAACATAACAAAACCCTAAAAACTGCTATTTGTATTCAAAATTCTGTACTGATAAGTATAAAGGATTTAAGTCCAAAAATGTCGATTTTGAGTTAAGTACATAGTCAGACTCAGAAAAAAATTCTCAATCGATTGGTATAAAGGATTTAAGTCTATGTCATTTAGTCTTTGAGAAAATCCATTGGTAAAAAAAGGTTCAAGTCAGAAATTTACCATTCATGTATGGTATAAAATATTTAATTCAATTTTTTCCCGTTATTAAATGAAGGTTGACAATCATTGAATGGTATAAAAAGTATAAGTCAACGAAATCCCTTTTTCCTAATCGATTCTTCTGATTTTTTTTTAGTTAGTTTAACTTTATTTTTCGTCTCCTGAAAAATCAAGAATATGGACTTAAATCCTTTATACTTATCAGTACAGAATTAATCGTGGAAGAATAGATTAAGGTTATTATTACGTGGCTATTATTTAAAATGTTTATTTATTCCCATAATAAATGATATTTGTAGAATTCTGAAGGCATTGTACGGAAAAATTTAGAAGTGGGGGGAGGGGGGTGATTTGGAAATAAAGATAGCCCCTGAAAACTTTCACCTCTGATATTCTTTTATAATCTGCTACCGGTTGTTTTCAATTTTTATTTTAATATTCTTCAAGTTTTTTCATGTTCTTTATACAACTCTCTATGCCATTAAAAATGTTTACCGTTATATCTTCTACGTGAAGACTGAAACATTATCTGAATTTTCGAAATCAAAAAGCAAGAATTTGAGTAGAATTGAAATAAATCGCCTACATCTTGTATAAACAATAGTTTACATATTGAAAATTTTATAAATTAAAAAACAAAATAAAGATTTTATCTTTAGAGAATTCTTATTTATCAAGTGATTCAATTTTTATTTATTTATTTATTTAATTTATAACTTTTAATTCTCTTTTCTTTCTTTTGAGGGGTTTGAGGAGAGGGGTGGAGTTAATGCTTCACCAGCGGAAAGTGTTTTCATTAAATATTTAAATTTTTGGAGATAGAATATTTAAGTAATTATCATAATATTAATAATGGAAATAAAGAAGGATATTAATTAAAAGAATTTACCTGTAGCTTAAGACCACAACAAATTACTGTAATTTGCATTTATATTAGTTTATGTAATTATTAAAGACCAAATAATACTTAGAAAATAATTTTTAAATATATTTAATAAACTGGAAATATTTCCTAATCGAATTGTGTAAAAAAGAATTTGCTGCATTTGCTGCATTTGCTGCTTACTTCATATTACTATAATGATCCAATAGACAAAAGTGGGTCTTGGGGACAGGAGTATCTGTTCTTGAAGCTGGTAGACGGGAAGTGATGAATTCGATACGTAGTCGCGCATGCTGTCCTAGTCGTTCGGTGTTTTCCAAAGTTTTCTCTGAAATTCCTGTAAATATGGGCTAATACCCCTTAAAAGTCAACCCACGTTGGGATTTTCGGTAATAAATTGAGGCTTACTTAAAAATGTCTAAATTATTTTCAATATTTTTTGAAAATGTCGTTATATATAGTTATCAAAGTCCCACTCTACTCCTTGTACTTTAGGAATGTCTCGGAATTTCTGAAAACTTTAAGGCATTTGATAAAAGAAAAAAGAAAAAGGGGGGGGGGGGTGAACTCAGGGGCAAACTTTAAAATTTCATATAGGAAGGGGGGGGATCTTTTCTTGGGGATAAAGACATTTCAAAGTAGGCCTAGAACCTACAGCAGTCAATCGGCCTTATTCCCAAATACAATCCAACTCATACTTGTTTTTAATATAAAATACTTCAAAAATATTCCTGTTACAATGGCGTTCATAAAATGGTGCTTAAATATCTTATGATTTCATTATATAAGTGATTTTTTTCCTGTATTAATGATTTAAAATACCATGTTTATCTCTTTTTATTTTCTTTAGATGATTTTTCATTAGATTCTATTTAGATGGAGTATTTAAGATACATTTAATAAAAAAGCACCACAAAACTGGCGTTGTAAAAAACATTACTTACAAACTTTGAATAAACACCATAAAATGCAATAAACTCGCAAGAATTGTTTCGGGTCGAAAAAACACACGACCCTTCATCAGGCGAACAAAGTAAGCACGAGTGCTGCAGTCAAAGCGGCAACGCACCTTTGCCGCTTTAACTGCAGCACTCGTGCTTACTTTGTTCGTCTGATGAAGGGTCGTGTGTTTTTTCGACCCGAAACAATTGTTGCGAGTTTATTGCATTTTATGGTGTTTATTCAAAGTTTGTAAGTAATAATATTTAAGATACACTTTAAAATTCGCTTATGTATACTTAATTTTCTTTTTAGTGCCATGTAATTACAATCCTTTCTTTTCATTATTTGCTTAAAATGTCATAGGATGTAGATTTTGTTTTAAAAATTTATAGTTGAAGTGTTTTCCTACAATAGTAATTTTGCATAATTTTTCTTTTTTCTAGTTATAATGGAAATTGATCCTGATATAAGAAATGAAACAAGTTGTCTAAGAAATATGAAAATAGAAAATGCCGTAAAATACCCTCATTAGAGACATTTACAAATACCAAATATTTATCCTGTTAAAGAGTTTTTCACCATTTATCTTTTGTTAATGTCATTTAGAAAAAAAAAAGATACGGTCAGTGTTATGTTAGTAAAATAAAGTTTAATTTTAATCTAATTCAGTATGTTTTATTTTTTAATTATTTTTAATTGTATGTTTTCTTTGCAGCAAAGATGTTTTTCTTCTTAGTGAGCTTTTTGCAATGATTCTAGTAAATTACCGGGATGCTGATTTCATGTATAAAAACGTAGAATTTGTTTCTTCTTTAGATCCTATTTTGTAGAAAAAAAAATGTTTTAAAATTTGTTTTTGTAAAAAAAAAAAAAAAAAAAAAAAAAGTCCAAATTTTTTTAATTCAAAATAATTTAATGGTTTCTTTTAACGAAAAGTTATATATTTTAAAGATTTGAATTTATGGAACTAGTGACGAAAACCAAAAGAGTACCCGAGTTTCATCTGCACTGAACCCTAAATTAATATTTAAAAATATTAAAAGCTCTATATTTCTTTTCATACTATTTAATACATGCGAACATTTTCTCTCCACTTGCCGTCTATTTAAAAATATTTATATCCCAGAAACTACAAGAACTAAGAAAATTATTCTACACATTGTACTGAATTAATTATAAAAATTAAAACTATTTAGGTATCAAACTTTTAATACGTTCCTATAGTTCTACGATAACGTATTAGAAATCTGATCTGAAATGAGAATTTTTATTTTCAAATAAAATAACTTTTAAAAACCAATTTTATTAAAAACAGAATATTGAAAAATGTTCAAAATTTGTTACAGTTTGAAATAAAATTTGCATCAAATTTGTTAGTCTTGGTTTAAGTGACAAGTTACGCATTTCATTAATACGTTGCACAAATTTACTTTTTAAATAAACTACCAAAATTGTATGCCTAGTTTTTAAGAGAGACCTTTATATGGAAATGAAGTAGTAATTTCTTTTCTTTAGCTAATATAAAAATCAATGTGAGTATTTAAAAATTCAAATTCATTTAATACACTACCTTTCCATAAATGACCGGACACTTTCGATTTCAGATGCGTTTTAAAATAACTCAAAAAGTACTTAACAAATCATCTTGAAACTTCAGGAGTGTAAAAAACATGTTATACCTCATGTAGTTCAGTTATTTGTTTGTGCCAAAAGTGAAAATGGGACCAGTAAAAAATTAAAGAAAAATGAGAGCATTTGGCATCACCCAGTATAAAATAATGCTCGAAATACATTCTGGCTGTAGCATATGATTAAGGGGCTCATTCTCATTTTCTGTATAATTTTTTAAGTCTCAACCGCATGTAATCAGGGAGATATAAAGATTTCTTTAAAAAATTGCCGAACATTTTTTTTTCTTTCTTTTTTTTTTTTCTTTTTTTTTTTTCTTTTTCTTTCTTTCTTTTTTTTTTTTTTTTTCTTTTTCTTTCTTTCTTTTTTTTTTTTTTTTTTGCTATAACATGCAAGGTATTAAATCCAGTACAAAGCTATATTCGGGAAACCCTAGATACAACATACTGCAATCAGAATGAAAAAAATATTAAATATCTAATGAAATGTGAGCATTTTTACTAAATAATTTTTAACTGCGCATGACTAAGTTTTAGCTAAATTTCATTTGTATAATTTAGTAGCCAAATGCATTAAACTACTTATATAAAAACCCAAACAAGTATTGTGTAAACTGAAAAAGTTCTTCGCCAAAGAATGAACCGGTCTTCAGTTTCTCTCGAAGAAACGCTAAAGTATAAGGAGTTTTGCTCACATATTTATTTTAATTCGATGAACGGTAATGCAATTTTCTGTGATTGTAAATAAATATTGGGAAAACCCTCTTAACAATTTCTTTGTTGGGGAACAGCTGAAATTCAGTTTATTCTATGACCAGAGCTGCCAACCTAATCCGGCAAATTGTTACTACCGCCTCTTTTTCTACACCACTTAATTTTTAGAGAATTTGTTTTCTTCATTCATCGTAAATATATTTGAAGAGAATTACTCTAAAAATTAAGTGGTGTAGGGGAAGGGGTGGGTGGGTGGGTACTAACAATTTGCCGGATTTGGTTGGCAGCTCTGTATGACATAGAACTTTTTCAGTTTACACGATCTTTGTTTGGGGTTTTTAGTAGCTCAAAAAATTTTACTGTTAAATTTTGAAAATGAAATTTCACTGAATATTTACGCATGCGCAGTTAGAAATTTAGTAAAAATACTCATATTTCATTAGATATTTAATATTTATTTCATTCTGATTGCAGTATACAGTGTTTATTATTGTATGTCCAGTTTCCTGAAAATAACTTTGCACAGTCTTTTCATATTTTGCGTGTTATTGCTAAAAAAAAAAAAAAGAAATTTTTTTTGCAATTTTTTAAAGAAACCTTTATCTCCCTGATTATATGCGTTAGAGACATATAAACTTAATAAGTTAATGAGAAAGAGTCCTATAATCACATGCTACTGCCATATCGTATTTCAAGCATTAATTATTACAGGGTTAAGCCAAATACTTTCATTTTACTTTAATTATTTTTACTGGTCCTCCTTTCACATCCCTGAAGTTTCAAAATGATTTGTTTAACATTTTTTGAAATACTTTAAAAAGTGTCTGAAATCGAAAGTGTGCGGTCATTATGGAAAGGTAGTGTACCTAACAAATTTTTAGTACTTCTTCCTTTCTTTTTTTTCCCCCAATTTAGAAAGTTTACACCTTTTTAAGAGCATAATGAATTTTAAACGATTAGTGTTTTAATTACATTCTTAATTGTTTAAGTTAATATCTAATCAAAATGCAATATATATATGTATATTAGTTAATATATTTATTTTTAAAGTGTATTTAAAAAGTGGACGTATTTTTTGAATGAAAGAAACTGAGGTTGTTAACACAGATCTACAAATATAATGTTGGCAAAATTTAATTTATTTATTTTAGTTGATACCTATATTTCTGATGTGCTGAAGCCGAAAATGAAGCCAATTTTCCTCTGTTACACGTAGCTTTTGCAAATACAGGGTGTCTACTGACACAATACCTTCTCTTTCGGTAGTTTCTAGTATGATTCCATGATTAATTGTAATTAATCATGGAATCATACTATAAAAGTAACCGTATAATTATATTGGTAGAAGAGTCATGAAAAAAATAGCGCACCTTGTATTGATAAATATATGTATGTGATAGAGTAAAATCTAGTTTTGGTTTCAGCCGAGCAAAAACCATCAATATGTCATAATTATCAAATCAAAATTTTAGATTTAGACCTGTGAGATCTTTCACTATTGAGTCATATTAAATGAGGGAATTAAGTTTTGTTTTTGGTATGGACTAAATATAACCGAGCAATATTAAGCAAACATATGATGTATTTTGCAATTATTTCTGATCATTTTATTAGAAGTACCATAATATAAATTAGCTTCTTTTTTAAATTTTTTATTAAAAGTTTAATGGATGCAAAATGTACCACAACATTAATAAAAATTGTAGTTAAAGACCTGTTAAAGCGCATCAATAAAAATCCTACCAAAGGTAATACAAGCTTAACCAATTTTATACCTCTGAATTTTAATGTAGTTTTGATAAAAAATATATAGTATGTCTATATATATACTAAAGTCCGGTCTTCTTGTCCCATCAATTTCCGAGGAGTTCTGATCTCAAAGTTTGAAGGTGGGAGGTGCGAAGTTCGATCTCAGGTTGAGATTTTCAGTCTACCCATTCGAAATTTTCCAAGGTTTTCTTAAAAAACTTTTGTAAATAAGGGATAGAACACCTTAGAATGACCTACACATAAGGCATTGTATACAGGCCTAGAACTCTGGAGTAACCAATGTGATTTTAGCACCACAATAATATTAGTATATTTAGAAGCCTATATTCTAAACACTCTAAACTGACGCGCATTTAAAATAAATCCCAAGGCTATGAATCTACAAGTGCAAAAACATCCAACTTTATATTTCTTTTCCTTAAGTTGTATAAGAATCTGTACTTATGTAACGTATTTACCAGATTCTTACCTATATTCATGAATATAAACTTACTGTTGGATATTTTTGTACTTATAAATTGATAATAATATGAAATTTATTTTAAGTAATATGCCAATTTAGAGTGTCTTCGATACGCTTGTAAACATACTAATATTTAATCGGCGTTAGTTAAAGCCGATTGGATGTGCTAGGTTTCTAGACCTGTGGGGATTGTCGTAAGTGTAGGTCTTTCTAAAATGTCTTATACCTTATTTATACAAGTTTTGGAGAAATCCGCGGAAAATTCCGAATGGGTAGGTCGAAAATCGCAACCTGGGATCGAACCATGCGCCTTCCGCTTTCAAACGTTGAGAGCAGAGCTTCTCAGCCAATGGTGGGGCATTCAGATATTAGGTATTTTTACATGGATAAATTTACTGAGATTTTCATAATATTATATACGAAATTTACGGAGACTTGGATGTTCTTACGTATGTAATTTTACAGAGACTTAAATGTTTTTCCATATGTAATTTTACAGAGACGTGGTTATTTTTACAATGGTAAATTTACAGAGTCTTATATGCTTTTACATGATCGAATTTACGGAGACTTGCATATTTTTGCATATGTAGATTTACAGAGACTATGATGTTTTACAGATTTAAATTTACAGAGACTTGAATATTTTGATCTATGTAAATTTACAGAGACTATGATTAATTTGCAGTGTAGTTTCTCTATATTTTGACAGAATCTCTGTTTTTAATCCTCCGTAAATTTACATAAGACTTAATATAATTAATTACCAATAGATTCTCTGTAAATTCACAAAAAAATTTCTAACAGTGCATCTTGGACTTCCTTCTGCTCATAAAGAAAAAATCGATGAAAAACAAATCTGGAAATTTTGTTTGAGAAGCTGTCAAAAAAAGTACAATGTCCACTGAATGAGTTTCAGACAGAACGTATCAATAAAAAAAGAACAATCTACTTGATCAAAAGTTCAAAATATATTCCTCAGAAATCCACAAACGAAGTGTAAGGCTTGATATTTGTTATGTTTCATAAAGAGAGAGACTAATTTGTAGGAGAATATTGTGATGTAGATTATCACATATCGTAAAATTTTCTTTCTGTCTAAAAGATAGGTAAATTTTCTAAATAAATAAATTTATAAATTAAATTATTTAATCTTAAACATTTATTTCAAATATAGCGATATACAGTTTCACGAAAAAGTTTACCGCCAAATATTTTTTCGTTAGTAATTGTTACATGAACAAAGATTAAGTCTGGTGTGAAACAACACGACTTCCATTACCACTATTACACGTATTATATGCATGTATTTATTTATTTATTGAGATCATATGATCAGAAGACATAAAATTGACATAACGAAGTAGAAACCCAAAAATGTTCCCGTATGAGAAACTTAATACACGTGTAAAGACGTATAAAACAAAGTTTACAGAGCAAGTTAATAAATAAGAAAAATAAAATGGTAGAGTTAGTTTGTGAAAAACCAATTTCCGAGATCTAAAATTAACCTACCTAAGCAGGATGACTGTTAATTTTTCTGCATTAACCACGTAATACATGTGGAAGGATATCTAAAATGGATTTATGTAACAATTTTCAAGAAAATCGTTAGAGCCGTTTTTGAGATACCAACATTTACCAAAACTTTGCATACTCAATTAGTGACCGGAAAACAATAATTACATACAAAAGGCTATTTAAGAGGGAGTTAATATGACGAGTTTGAAAAAAAAAATGTATGGCAGTTTTTAAAAGAACGCTCTTGCGAGACCTGAAATTAAGCTATTTATACAGAACGTCCATCAATTTTCCTGAACTAACCAACTATATCATTCAAAAGGACATGTAATAGAGTATTTATATAGCAACTTTGAAGAAAATCGTTAGAGCCGTTTTTGAGATACGGGCTTACGGTCGTACTTCCAGTTTCCGATAATCCTCTTACGGTTTTCCAATTCTCATCAAAATTTGGAAAAATCATCTGTACACCAGATCTGCATCAGTTCTGAAGTTTCGTAGTTCTACCTTTGTTAGTTTCGGAGATATGATAGCCAGAAGATTCCCTACATACATACACAGACATACACATGCATACATACATACATACACAGAACAATTGCAAAAAGCTACTTTTTTATACTCAGGAGGCCTTAAAACGTGTAAATCAGGAGAAAACTCGATGTCGATTTCTTGACCGAATACAATACTTCCATTACCTACGGTAGTAGGGTAATGAAAGTAAAAATTGTAGTCTTATCATGTAAAGTAAATCAATTGTATTGTCGAACTAAACGACTTACAAATTTTTTTAAACTAAAAATTTTAAATTATAACAAAGCATATAAAATTTATGTGATCAAAATTTTCAGGCCAAACAAATTTATGAAAAACAATCAAAATAGCAAAAAATAATATTTCTAACACATATAATATTAATATCTTGTTGACATGCCCTTCAAAACTATCACAGCAGAACATCGATGAGGCATCGACTCTATCAAAGTCTTAATCCTTGTATAGTCAATTTTTTGCCATTTCTCTTGAACTTTTTCCAATAAATAATATTTATTTGAAGAAATAATAGCTCCTATTTTTACTTTTAGCTCTTCCCATAAGTGTTTAATGGAATTTAAGTCGGGAGATTGACTTGACCATTCGAGAATACGAAATTTGTGCCGTTCAAAAGTTTTGAACTAGTCCAGATCGAAGTTTGGGGTCATTATCTTGAAATAAAATTCACACTCGTGGCATATTTCGCAGCGCATAGGGAAACATTTAGTCCGTTAAAATGTTTTTATATATAACTTTATACATAGTGTCTTTTATTGTCATTAAAGGACCAACGCTTTTGTATGAAATAGCTCCCAACGCCATGAGGTTTCCTCCCCCATGTTTTACAGTCAGCGTTTGATATCTAGAATCCTACTTGGCATTGTTTGGTCATCGAACATATCTCTTTCCGTTATTTTCAAAAAGATTTAGATTTCTTTCGTCTGAAAATAACACTTTTTTCCAGTCTTCGACTGTCCCATATTGATGTGCTTTAGCAAATTCTAATCTTGCCTTCTTATTCTTTTTACTAATCAAAGGTTTCTTTGCTCCGACGCAGCTAAAACGTCCAACATGGTTTAATCTACGCCAAACGGTACCAAACGGTACAAGTTTTCCTCCAGTAAATCACACGCTATAATTGTAGCATTCTTCTTTGGATTACAACTGCCTTTCTTTTAATAACTTTATCAACTGACTTACAAGGAGAGGTCACGACATGGAAAATTCAGATCGGCACGAAATTGCGCAGAATTGTAGTGTATATCATGTCAACATATTAAAGCAGTAGCGGGCACTAGTCACACAATTTCGAGAAAAATGCCTTTAAATTTCAATAATATTTTAGTACAAGTTATTTCACAACCGAAAATAAAATAAAAATAATAAAAATAAATGTTTAGATTACATAAAAAAAAATAATTCCCTTAGGTAGCATTGAACTCAGACCGTCGGAGTGACAGCCGCATACTCTACCGAGTACGCCACCGGAGCGTTAACGCGTTTGCGAAATAACTTGTACTTAAAGATTACTAAAACTTTAAAGGCCTTTTTCTCCAAAATTATGTGGCTAGTGCGCGCTACTGCTTTAATATGTTGTTAAATTCATAGTATACCACAATTCTGTGCAATTTCGTCCCGTTCTGAAATTCCATGTCGTAACCTCTCCTTGTTAGTAATTTTTCCTGGCTTTTTCAGGTACTGATTTGTCTGCCAAAGTGTTTGTTCCTTTTCATTTTTTAAATAATAGTATCAACAACTGTTTTTCCAATAGATAATGTTCAAGTAATATCACGAGAAACTCTGTTAATCCTTGTTAATCCTATTGTAATTTAATAACAGTTTCATAGACCCCTAAATGAGTGCGCTTCGGCATCTTGACTTGACAGTACTGACACACAAATGTAAACAAGTGAGCTCTTTGTATATTGTTGTGTTTCGTTTTAAATGGTCCAGCCACTTCGCGGCAATAACGCCACTGTGAACTTTTAATAACTCTGCCCAAGACTTTTTCTGAATGGATTTATATGTATTTCATTATATATTTAAATCTCTTCATTGTAAAAATTTGCAAGTTACATATTTCGAATACACATTTGATAAATTTTACGGTACAATATTTAATTCTTTTTATCTTTATTTATCCAAAAGCTTTTGGTGAAAATTAGTTTGGCTTGAAACATTTTCACGCCACTGAAACTGTTTTTCACCGGTGAATAATAGCTTAAATACATACATATTCAATGTACTTTTTTTTTCTTATCTTCTATATTCACTTTCATATTTTTTCAAGGCAACAGGAAAGAATTGCTTGATCTTTTTCCGGTATTCACTTTAATAATTCTAACGTAATGAAAATTCGTCAGCGTCTGAAAAGACATGCTTTGACTTTTTCAATTTCCTTTATTTTGTGAACGCAAATTGCATTAATTCGGCTACCTTTCATCCTACACCGAAATATAACTCGAGTGCCCTCTTGTCGCCTGATTTTCCTTTCAGAGCTAGGCATTTCCTTAGCTGGTCATTTCTGAAGAACTACAATCTTGGCGAAATCTTGCCAGTATTTAATAACTAATTGCCAATGAACTAATGATAGCCTTTTTTTAAAAAATACACAAGGTTTTTCGTAATGAAACCACAGTTCTGCTCTTTCTAATGCATTGATCTTGGCGAACATAAAAAGTAAACATCAAAAAGTTTCATTTTAACTTTTTTTTTTTTTTTTTTTTTTTTGCGTGCGTAGCCAGAAAAGGATTAGAGACTTGTGTTCCGGTACTGTTCCCCCACTCCGTAACACTACATCTTTAATTTCATTGTCACGTGTAATTTTTGGATAAGAGTTTCTTATAAATCGTCAATAAATTATATATTATTAATTAGATAAAAAAAATCGCCTCTTAAATTCTAACTTGGAACTTCTTCTTTATTTTCAATTAATTTTAACCTGATTTAATTTTCAGCTATCATCAAGATTACTACCAACACAGCATTTTTAACCATGCCACGGTCAAACAAAATCTTCGTTGTAAATGTTTTTAATGAATAAAAACTATTCACTTAATTTTCATATAAAAAAGTGGTCAGAGACAAAAATTATTTCAAAAAGTAATCAGAAACATTATCTTACAGAATAATAATTTGTTCAAAGTGATCTGTGCTTTATATCATCGATTAAAATATTACTAAATAAAACCATATGAATAAATTGATTTTAGAACATAAAATACTGACCACCCTATTTTATTTCAAATAATTTTTGTTTTTACAATAAAATAGATAATTGAGATTAATCTACCTATTAAAAAAATACATATTTAACCCGTTTAATACCTCAAGTTAAAATTTTTGTTTAAATATACAAACTATTCAACACTTTCCAACGAGATTTAAAAGTGTTAATGACTTCGGTTTGTCTGTCTGCCCGTCTGTCTGACTGTCCGCACTCTAACTACCGTAAATATTCATGGAAGTTCTTGAAACTGATATAGGTTATTCAAGTTTACTATCGGATGTTGTGAAATAGATTTTGATGGCCGGAAATATTGACGTATTAACTGAATACAATTTAAAAAAACACAACTTGAGATAGTACATGCGAAGTAATGCAACAACTCAGGAAATCTTCAGAAATAGACATTATTCAATCTTCAGAGTTATTTTATTTAAATATTTTTTAAAATATTAAACATCTGTGGTGACCATATACGTGAATATAAAAATTAATAAAACTTTTCAAAGTTGTTATAAAGTACGGAGTGGAGGGCGAGCCAGGAGCCCCAACAACGACGTCTTGATAGCTTACATTTTTGTGATGAAGTGACGCTTCGATTTCTTGATTAATTTCGCCAGAGCTCTAGTCGACGCCAAATTCAAAAAGTAGAGAAAAAATGTTTGTAATTATGTTACGTATAAATACATACCATTTTTGAAAAGGTTACCACATGATTATAATTGAAACGGTCCTCCCTAAACGCCAAAACACGCCATGAGAACCGGAACTTTTAAGCAAAAATTAACGTACCATGTTATGAGACCAGGAATCCACTTATGGCGACAAAACTGCATTTATTTGTAAGATGAAAAGAAACCGAATTAGGAAAAGTCAAAACAAGCTATTGTAGATCTGCATTAACGTTAAAGAACGAATAATATATGATCAAAGGTTTCGAAAGAGTTGCAATTAGCAAAAGATACATATGTGGGAAGAGGGAGAATGAAAAAATTTAAAGAACATACTGTATGTGAATTTAAGTTGCAATTTAGAGGTCATAAACATGTGTTCGTTAGTTTAATTTAATTTTTTATATGATAATATAATTTTTAGAATATGTGATTATCGACATCACAGATGTTCCCTATTGAAAATGGAGTGAATGCCTCTACTTACTTGTGTACAGGGACACCCGAAGGTATTCCAAAGCATTGAGAGATATTTCTATAAATCATATTTTAATACCGTTACTTTACACAAATCTTATTGCAATTGAAATATGTTATTCAAGTCCACTATTGGACGTTCCGCATTGCAAATATAGTGAATACGATCACTAGGACACACATATAGGGACAGCCGAAAGTATTCCAAAGCTTTACGTTCTATGAGAGGTATTTTTATAAACCTAATTTTAAGAACTTTACTTTGCACAAATCTTAATAAAATTAAAATATACTATTCATATACACAAAAGAATGCTTTCCATATTATACCAGTATGATTAGCATTAGATTTATAGGACCACACAATAATATTCCTTTACATTAATAGGTATTGTTGAAAATTTGCTGGAACTGTATTTTCATTTATATTAATCGTTTTTATCACTTCGTAAATATTTTTAACATTTTCCAAATAAGGTTGTAAAGATTTAATGACTTAGGTTTATCTGTCTGTCTTTCTATCCGCACTCTGAACCCCGTAAATATTCATGGAATTTTTTGAAACTGATATATGATATTCAAGTTCACAATCGTATGTTCCCTACTGAAAATAGAGTAAATACCTTTACTGGCTTGTGTACAGGGACACCCAAAAATATTCCAAAGCGTTATGTTCTATGAGAGGTATTATGAACTATATTTTAATTCCTTTGTTTTACACAAATTTTGAATGAAATTGAAATATGTTATTCAAGTTCACTATCGGATGTTTGCTATTTAAATGAAGTAAATACCACCACTAGTTTTGTGTACAGGGACACCCGAATGTATTCCAAAATATTCGTTCAGGAGAGGTATTTCGATAAACCAAATTTTAATAACTTTATTTTGAACGAATCTCAATAAAATTGAAATATGTTATTCGTATGCACAAAAGAATGCTTTCTAGAGAATGTTGTGTGATTAGCATTAGATTTACAGGGCCACACAAAAATAATCAGTTACATTGAGAGCTTTTATTGGGCATTTGCTGAAATTGCATTTTCGCTTACATTAAGCAATTTAATACTTTTTAACATTTTTAAGTGTGAATATGATTTCAATTTGTGTATCTACCTATCCGATTGTTTATTTATCTAACTCCCCGTCTGCCCGCCCCCAGCACCAGTAAATATTTTCAGAATTTGTAAAATACACATATATATATATATATATGTTATTCAGATTCACTATGTAATGTTCCTCATTTAAAATGGCATTAATAGGTCCTATGCAACTGGTTTGGATACAGGTACACCCAAACAAATAACAATGCATTGCATTTTTCGACAGACATTTTCATAAATTATTTTAAAGAAATTTCTATTGTAAAAATCATAAAGATATTGATATTTATTCTTAATATACTAAAATAATATTTTGTATGGAATATGAGTTTGTTAACCTTCAGATTTGCAGTGCTACACTAAACTATTCAGATACATTATAATCTGCAATTAGAATATATGTGCTACGTTTTCTTTTGTGTTAAGCATTTCTAACATTTTCTAACAATATTAAAGAATGACTAGGAATTCAATTAGTCTATCTGCATACCTTTCAGAACTATCGTCCGTCCGTTGTGTGATTACGTAGGCAAAAAGCACTGACAGTTATACTATACAACAATTACCTGCAATTGGAAAGTGTAAATAATCAATGCGTACCACATGAGTTTTCGTTCTTGTTTTTCGTTTTTTGTTTTCTTCTTTTTGGCGATACTCTCTGCGAAACTTTCAAAGAATAGTCATTGTTGAAAGCGATTTGCTCACGCTTTTCTCATTTTTACAAAGTGAAGGACACCTTCCGATTGTTAGATCGCTTATTTAAAGATGATAATTTTATTTGTAGGTACTAAAGTCGCAAATATAAGACATACATCTTAGCACGATTTATTTTGAAATACAGTATGATTGTAGTTTATATACTCAAATAAAGGTTGAAAACTATTGCTTTATAAATGGTTTAAAAAAAAAAAAACATTTATTCCTGAAACTTTCAAAAACTATAAACAGTCATTACATAGTTATTGCTTTAAAGGGAGTATAGGTAACATTCTGAAATTGCAAAAGATTATCTAATTTAAACGTTAATTCAGAATTCTTTCATTTTCTGTGGCATAAACTGCAGAATAAAGCCTATCATTGGGAAATATTTGGGATAAAGAATTATAGATATTTACGCAGTCAAAATGTTACCGAAATCACAAAACCATTTTTAATGTTAGATATTTTTTGAGTATTTATAACAGTATTAAACATATTGCTCTTTTGTTTCACACATACAAAGAGGGCGCATATTTCTATGGAGATATACTGTCATCAGTATCATTAGGGTCCATTGTCAAATTGGAAAGACGCTTTTATTTTAAACTAATGAAAATAAAATTTATTGTTTAAGAACTATTATTTTAATTTTTTTTTAATTGTTTATCGTATTTATTTAAATTATCAAAAATCTACAAAAATTTGGTAAAATACGCAGATGAAAAATAAATAAAACTTGTAGTGAATACGTTAAAGGACCAACTATACAAGCAATTCAGGGAAACAATTCGCCTTATTACATGTATAATAATTATTATTAATTATTACATGTATTATTAATTATTATTATTAATTACTACATAATAATTATTAATTATTACATGTATAATAATCTATGTGAAATTTCTTTATTTGGGAGTCAATACAATAAACAATTTTCTGACTAATATAATAATTAAACAAATCTCGTGTGAAACAACCACACGACTTCTATTACCCTCTATTACACGTATTATACGCATTTTTTGCAGGTAATGTATTTAGAAGAAATAAAACTGACCTAACGAAGTAGAAACCTAAATTTTTTCCGGTAGGAGAAACTTGATACACGTATAAAGATTTATAAAACAAAATTTACATAAAGAGTAAAAAAATAAGAAAAAAAGAATTGGTAGAGTTATTTTTTGAAACACAGATTTACTAGATCTAAAACTGATTTACCTAATCAAGATGACTGTTAATGTTCCTGTAATAACCACGTAACACTTGAGAAAAGATATCTAAATTGGATCTGTGTAACAACTTTCAAGAAAATCGTTGGAGCCGTTTTTTACCAACTTTCAACAAAACCTGACAAACTCAATTATTGACCTGAAAACAATAATTACATACAAGATGATATTTAAAAAGGAGCTAATATGACGAGTTTGAATCATTCGAAAGTACTTCTAAGAGAGTGTTTATATAGCAACTTTGAAGAAAATCGTTTGGGCCGTTTTTGAGATACGGACTTTCGGTCCCATATTTGTTTTTCCGATTTTCACCAAGATTTGGAAAATTTATCTGTACACCAGATCTGTCTCAAATCTGAAGTTTCGTAGTTCTATCTTTATTAGTTTTGAGATAGGATTGCCAGAAGGTTCCCAAATACACACATATATATATATATACACACACACATTAACCAACTGCCAAAAACTACTTTTTTGGAGTCAGGATACCTTAAAACTTGTAAATCAAGTGAAAACCCTATATCGAAATTTTGTACCGAATACAATACTTCCATTACCTACGGTAGTCAGGTAGTGGAAGTAATACATAGTAATTTAATTTCAGTTGATTTCTGAAAGCATTGACAGTATATATGAAAAATTTTATAATTTATCATATTTACTACATATCGAACGATAATTACATTGAAAAACAAAAATTGGAACGCCCTGTAAAATTTGTGGAGATTAGTTATATATACACAACTTTTCCTTAAATGACCGGAGAGTTTCGATTTTACGCGTGTTTTGAAATATCTCAAAAAGTACTGTCATCTTGACACTATAAGAGTGTATGCCCTGAAAGTGAAAGGGGTATCAGTAAAAAGTTAAATAAAAATGAAAATGTTTAGAATTACCCTGTCAAACGTAATACTTGAAATGTTGTCTGACAGTACCCTAACAGCACAGTTAGGCTTAACTTATCCACAGTACATCTTAATTACGTTTCTGGGATGTCTTTTCATCCAGAAGACATCTTGAAGATATCCTGGGGAGGCGATGTGCTGTCTGGGTAGCGTGTGACTATGAGGTCCCAGTGCAAACAGTCATTTTCGAGAAACTTGACAGACAAAATTAGACATAGTTTACTGAGAGCAGAAGGCAAAAGCATCTAAGTGAAATATGAGCATTTTTACTAAATAACTTTTACTGTGCAGCGCAGGCATTAAGAAATTTTATTTGCATGTTATTTTAATAGTCAAATTGAGCCGCTTATATGAAAACTCCAAATAAGTATCATATAAACTCAAAAAAGTTGTACGGGATAGGATGAACACTGGTATTCAGTTCCTCTCAAACTAAATAAAATAAAATAAACAAAGGCTAAACTATAAAGATTTTACTCACACTATTATTTTAATTAAATCAGTGATAATACAATGTTCATTGATTATGAATAAATATTGATAAAATTTCCTTATCATTTTTTTTTATTTTGAGAAAAACTGAAATTTAGTATATTCTATCGCGTACAACTTTTCGATTTTACACGATGCTTGTTTCGGTTTATCACATAATAAGCTTAATACTATTAGCTTTTATACTATGCAAATGAATTTTCATTAAAACTAGCATAGTTAAAAATCATTTAGTAAAAAATACTCATATTTCATTAAATATTTAATATTTTTGTATACTGATTGCAGTGTGCTGTGTCTAACGTACTATGTCATGTTTCCCGAATATGGCTTTACACTGGGTTAATTAAGCTGTATGTTATAGTTGAAAAAGTGATTTTTTTTTTCGACTTTTTAAAAACGAGTTATATTTCCAGGAATATAGTTGGTAGCTTCATAAAAAAAAAAAAAAAAAAAAAAAAAAAAACATGCAGGTAATAAAAAGATACTTCATAATTACGTGCTACAACCAGATTGCATTTTAAGCATTCATTATACAGGGAGATGCCAAACATATTTATTTTTATTTAATTTTTTTACTGGTCTCCTTTTTGCTTTCGAGACAAAACTTTCACTGAAATATATAAAGTAAAACATTTTCTTTACACTCCTGGCATTTCAAAATGATTTTTCCAGTACTTTTCGAGATATTTGACAAAATTTCCAAACTCGAAAGTGTCCGGTCATTTCTGGTAAGATAGTGTTTGCGTGTATATATATATATAATTATTAAATTCCTTAAATCCGGAACGTTTCGTGGAAAACAACCTGTTGTTCTAAGAAACCTATACCAAAGTTACAAAAACCGGAAACGTTTATGATATATAAGAGGAACTTTACCAAATTTATTTATAGTGTACATGGAATTACACGAAATCCATATCCAAAATATTTATGGATAACTTAATTAGAAGTTCACTGCATAAAATAAATTATTAAAAATTTATATTACATTAATACTATAACTTTATGAATATACACTATATCTACCCATAAGTATTTGGACACTTTCGAATTTAGATATTTCGTCAAATATCAAGAAAAATTCTTTAGGAATCATCTTGAAACATTAGGAGTACAAAGAGCATGTTATACTTCATATATTTCAGCAAAATGTTTGTCCTAAAAAGGAAAAGGGGACAATACAAAATTTAAAAAATACGAAAATGTTTTGCGTCACCCTGTAGAAAGTAATGCTTGAAATACGTTTTGGATGTAGCATGTTGTTATGAAGAGATTCTTCTAATTGTCTGTATAAATTTTTATGAGGCTTTATATTCATTGAGATTTAAGGTTTTTTTTTTTTTTTTTAGTATTGCAAATAAAATTACTATTTATAATACATAGGGTATTAGACCCCGTGCAAATCCATTTTTAGCAAGTTTGACATACTATATTAGACACAGTATATTGCAAAATACACATTCATATTGCAAAACTATTAAATATCTTACAAAATATGAGCATTTTTAATAAATAAATTGTAACCATTCATGCGGAAGTTTTTTAAAAATTTCATTCGCATAATTTAATAACCAAAGGTATCGAGCTACATACATTAAAACTCCAAATAAGTATAATGTAAGTAAAAAGAAATTATGAGAGATAGAATAAACATAATTTCAGTTCCTCAGAAGAAAAAGGAAGAGGATAGGGGGTTTTATCAATGTTTATTTACAATCAGCGAGCACTGTATTATCATTGATTGAATCAAAATAAAAAAAGTGAGTAAAACCCCTTATAGTTTAGCTTTCATTTTGTGAGAACTGAAATTCTGTTCATTCTATCGCTCATAACTTATTACTTTCCGAACACTATAGCGAGGAAAATATTGTAATCATGTCAAAAATCGGAATTTGAGATTTTGATGTTTCTATACGTTTCGAGGTCCAATGAGTCCGCTTTAACTATTTTTGCGATGATGTATGTATGTGTGTGTGTATGTGTGTATATGTGTGACACGCTAGCGTCTAAACGCTTTGTTCGAATAAGCTGAAAGTTAGTACGTATATTGTAAGTCACCATAGTACGAACCCTATAGATTTTGGTGAATCTAGCACTTATAGTTTTTTTACAGGGACACAAAGAAATATTCTTTATCATTATGGCCTATGGGACCAAAATCTGAAAAGTGCGATAGCATCTAAACGCCTTATTCAATTGAGCAAAAAATTTATACATATATTATAGGTCACAGATACTCAATCTGTATAGATTTTGGAGAATCTAGCACTTATAGTTTTTTTACAAGGACACAAAGAAAACTTCTTTATCATTATGGCCTATGGGGCCAAATTTTTAAAAGTCTGATAGCGTCTAAACGCCTTATTCAATTGAGCTGAAAATTTATATGAATATTATAAATCACTGTTGCACTAACTATAAGCATTTTGTTGAATCTAGCATTTATAGGTTTTTACAGGGACACAACGAAAATTCATTATCATCATGATCTATGGGCTCAAAGTTCAGTAGCGTTAAATAAAACATTGTGTAATATGTGGAGAAAAATACTCAAACACTCTGTTATGGTTTTCTCTCTTTTGTTTGTTTAACAACTCCTCTTTCTTTACTTTATCTACAAAACTGTTAATTACTCAATGTTCGGAAAGTCGAGTGGAGTCACTCAAGATTTTTTAATTTACACGATATTTATTTAGGGTTTTCATAAAAGTAGCTTAAAGCCTTTGGTTATTAAATTATGCAAATGAATTTTTTTAAAAGTTTGCCCATGTTTAGTTAAAAATTATTTAGTAAAAATGCTCATATTTCCTAAGGTATTTCACATTTTTGCATTCTTATTACAGTATGATATGTCGAATGTAGTATGCCATGTTTCTTAAAAATGGCTTTGTAATGAGTCAAATACCCTACGTGTTATAAATAAAAAAGTGGCAATTTTATTTGCAGTGTCTTAAGGAAACAGTTATATCTCCATGAATATATGTTGTAGCCTCATAAAAATTTATGCAGATAATTAGAAAAATATTCACAATCACATGCTACAACCAAAACGCACTTAAAGCATTACTTTTTCCAGGGTTACACTTTGATTTTTGTTTAATTTTGTACTGGGCCCCTTTTTATCTTTAGGATAAAACTTTTGCTTAAATATATGAAGTTTTAACATGTTATTTATACTCCCAAAGCATCAAGATGGTTTTTAAAGAATATTACTAGATATTTGACAAAACGTCTAAATTCGAAAGTGTTCAAATATTTATTGGTACATAGTGTATAATACATAGTGAGTAATAACCTACTTTCAGAAATAAACTGAAGTGTATCTCGTCACATTGTTGATACGTTTTTGCATTTCCCTATTACTATAAAATTGGGAATTTTTATGAAGACTGCAATTTAATTTCATGTTAGAAACAAATGCTACATTTTCTTAGATAAATTATGTTTAGGATATAATTTTAATTTTTTTTTTTTTTATAATTTGATTTTTTAATTAATTCAATATACAAGTAAATACGAAAACGATAACGCAAGTTAAAAACTCCTAGGGAAAAGTCAGTGCCGCTTAAAAAGGCGATAGAAAAGTGGGAGATAATATAAAAACAGCTGAATAAACAATAATAATTAAAAGAAGACAGAAACAAGATTAAAGAAGATAATTGGAACGGAGGTTCACTTTAACTCTCTTCTTTACGACGCTTGTTATATCATCATTGTAATCAAACGAAGAACTGGTGCTGAAAGGTTGGTTGGTTGTTAATGGGTTCTAAAGATAACGGAATGTTAATATTTCAGTATTGTATAAAATCAAACTAGATGAAAGTCTATTTAAAAGTGTGAATTTCTTTTAATCTTCCAAAGCATATGGAGTATTTGCTATTCCTGTATATATTTTGGGCAATCAAAAATGTGTTAAAAAAAAAAAAAAAAAAAAAAAAAGTAGTTAGAAATCTTTAAAATAATACCTAAAAATTAGCAACTATTTCGTCGCTCTCACGATTAAGTTTTCTACTTCTTGAGATTGAATTTAAGCTGCACCAAAACTTGGAGCTACTATGCATCCACTCACAAGGGAAGTATGAATCAGTAAAATTCCTATTGAAACTAAACCAAGCTTAAATTAAAGAGCGCGGTCAAAAACATAGGGTAAAGTGCAAATTTTGTGCAACAACTCACCCGTGGACCAAGATATGACCCTAGAAAATTTAACCCCTTTTTTATCAAAATCAACAAAACAAAATTATCGGGGAAAAAGCGTGGCACAGTGCCAACATGTTTGAATTGAGACAAGAAGGCCTTCAGTTCAACACCCGTCTCGGTCGAATTTTGATTTATTTATTTATTTAAAACATAATACCAATATTTTATTCAACATAAAATTACCAAATCATGATAAAATATTTTAATCAAAAAATTTTGATAAAAGATCAAGAAGGTCTTTAGTTCAACCCCCGTCTCGGTCGAATTTATTTATTTATTTATTTATTTGTTTTATTTATTTATTTAAAACATAATACCAATATTTAGTTCAACATAAAATTACCAAATCATCGTAAAATGTTAAACCATCGGGTGGTTATGCAACTAATTCAGTACCAAATTTTGGTTCAAACTAACACCAAATTTTTAACAGTGTATATATACCTTGTATATTTCCCATAGCGCATTACTTGTTCTGCCGCTACTCAAAAATTAGTATCTTTGTGTTGCACCTGTTTGTTATTAGAGCGACGATACGATTGCATAAAATAAATAAATAAATAAATAAATAAATAAAAACCCGAACAAATAATAGAATACAATTAACGAATTTATGTTTTCCCTGATTATCACAAAAAGTTTAAAGACTCGAAAATACAGTATTTTAATGATTATTTATTTACTTAAAACCTGGATTATTTAAGAACTGTTACAAACTCACAGCATCTTAAAATATTTTCATGATCCCATACAGTTTTTATTAAAAAATAAAATATAAATAAATAAATAAATAAAGATAAACCAGTATTTAAAACTAATGAATATTTTATTTTTATAACACTTAAATGCTGTTGTAAACTTAGAAAAAAAAAGAAAAAAGACAATCAAAAATGCATAACAAAATTTGACATTTTAAATTATTTTAGGAAAGTTTTATTGATGATTTAACAGTTTTCTGTTTGATTAAATTGAAAATTTTTGGCAGTAAATTAAATATATTAAAAATAAGGGTTTAGGATGTCGTTCTATGGACATTTTTTGCACATTAAGTCTCACTGCTCCGACACCTACAGCTTTTAATGTAATCCGAATCACTACGATCGTCCATGCCTGAACAAGAATTCGAACCCTGCACCTACCAAGCAAATTAATGCCAAAGCGCTGACGATTTGGCTACCAGAAGGGTCTTAAAAAATAGGTTTCTAAACTTTGGTAATAACAAAAGTATATCCATTAATACCCAATCTTAATAATTGCTCTATTTCTTTATATCATGAATTGTAATTTAAAGGATTCAGTTCTTGAGCCTATTTACTGTAATTTTTTAGACAATGCTTCAAACAATTACACCTCGTGTAATTCAAGTTTAAAACAATTCAATCTCAATGAAAAGCAACTTCCAGCACTTAATTACCCGAACATTGTAAGTTTCAGCTCCTAATTACTACCACACCTGCTCTTTATGCAATCCATGTTATCCATCCTGTTTTCAACCAGAACAATATTATTTCCAATGTCACTAAGTTAATCAGTATCAATCCACTTCCTCTAGCATTGAGGTCAAACCAGTAGCATGGTTTCAACACCCAAAGGTAGACTGAAAAAATGCTGTACACCAAATGTGTCCACCAACGAGTCACAGTAGATTTTAATAACACGATATTGTAAATCCCGACCTAAAAATGTCTGTCAAAGGTAAAGAATAAAGATAAATAGATTTTCGTTTCTTATAGTAACTACAATATGATTTTTGCGTTTTAAAAGCTGATTATATATAAATTGTGATTTTTAAGAAGTTATCTCAAAATATCTCAAATAAGTGTTCTTTTGGAGTGGAGATTCATTGATAAGCAATACTCACGACTGAGGAAATGAAAAGTGTAATTTATAAGTAAATATCAGTAATTTACATATAAATCATTCGGAACGATGAATAAAATTTTTATTGTTAGTTTAATCTCGATCTAAAAAATATTTATTTTACAATTGTTGTTTTTATTTAATAAGATGTAATAATCGTGCATGTGATCTAATTCAAACCTAAACTAGGTTCCGTTATGCAAAGTTGTCTTATATTTTTAATAATTTTGTGATGTTGCAGATAAACGAAATACATATTGCCTATTGAAGAAACAGAAAACATTGAACTAAAGGACGAAAATATGTTTAAAATGAAACATTGAAAAGTTTGATAAAAAGAAATTTTAACTTGTTGATTAAACAAAGAAATAAAATAAAAAAATATCTATATTTGCTATTTTATAGGTTAAAATCGATTATATCATGAATGATATATTAAAAAATTCATATGGTTAATTATCTCTCTTGACAAAGGTTGGTTTTAATATCATACTTTTATGAATACCCGATTAAAAAACGAAAAAAATCACATGGTAGTGTTGAATTGAAGTTCCTATAGCAAAAAAAAAAAAAAAATAGATCTCACCTTATCTGCCCATATTCTAATTATTATTTGCCAAAGCATTGTACCCCTTTTTTTCTAATTTATCAAATTTACTTCCAATCAAATAAGAAAAAATTACTCTAAAAAAATAGACTGATGTGAAAAGCAGCGGGATGTTGGCAAGGTATTGACCTCACTATTGAAAATATTTTGCTTTAAAATTACAGTTTTAAAATCAATGAGATTTTTTTCACTTTGAAATACAAAAATGTTTTAAATAAAAAATGTATTAAATGTATTTATATTAAAAAAAAAATTCTCTAAGGAGAATCTTTTGGTATTCAACATACATAAACAGTTATTCAACATACTTTTTCAATATTCAGGGAGATAAAACCACTAGTTTTTAATAGAAATTTACAGCAGCAGTTATTTCACTAATTACCTACCTTTAATTGTATTGGAAAATACTATTAGAAAAGAGTATTTGCTAATATTTAATTGAAAAACTAAAAGTTGGCAACTATGAACATTTTTGCTCACGTTTAGCGTACTAAGTATCAGAGAGGTTTCATCTCTAAAGTACCAAAAAATGTATTTTTGGTTATGTATATATATATATATATATAGATAGATAGATAGATAGATAGATATAGATATAGATATAGATATATTGTATACATTTATTTATTTATTTATGTAAAAATTTAACGTATTCTAAGACTGCATAAATTCGTTATGTTTAATTAATTTAAAGTTAGAATTTAATTAAAACTCGTGATATTTTTATAATAGCAACTAGATTTCAATAACCAGTGACGCACGTGACAGTCACGCATTAAATATTTCTAAACATCTAAACTGAATATTAAAATCACTGATTTGTTGCCTGGGGTCACTTAATTTTTTGTATTCTTGGAACTAAAAAATATTATTTTTTTACATTAAATTGGTCATCTATCATTTTTTTTTTTAAATTATCTTTATGGAAAATGTAAAAAGGCATTTTTCCCACAAGGTTAATTCAAAGATATATGTTGTAATTGTCACACACAGGTTTGCGGCTTAAACCGTTTATTGCTATTCATATTTTTTTAACAATCATTACTGTTCTATTTAAAAAGCTTCTTTAAAAGTATTAGATATACTGGAAAGTCCCATGTTTTTTATTAAACCAGCGAAAACTGTTTTAGAAATATATTAAAAAAAAATTTCCGGTAGAAAAAAAAAAAAAAAAAAAAAAAAAAAAAAGAGTAAATGCTGACAACTATGTCGTTTTCATTTAGTAACATGAACCAGAAATATTTGCTTAATAATACTTTGTCGAACTATTATACTTTATCAAACATCTTAAAAATTATACAAATGTTGTCTTACGGTGTTAGATTTTACTTTCCGATCAAACGTATTTAAGGAAATCATTGTAATCATGTCAAAAATCCGACATTGAAATTTTGGTGTTTCTATACCTTTATATGTCACCATCGTACAAATTGTATAGATTCTGGTGAATCTAGTCCTTATATATTTTTACAGAGACAAAACGAAATATTATTTATCATTATGATGTATAGGCTCAAATTATTTGAAGTACAATAGGGTAAAATTAAACAATGGAGAAAATACTCAAACACCCTATTGTAACTTTTACGTATATTTATTTAACGATTTGTCTTAATTTAATTTATCTATACTGTCATTAATTACTTAAAGTTCAAAATGTTGTGGGGAGTCACTCCAGATTTTTTAAAATCCATTTAATTAATTATTTATTTATTTTATTAAAACAACAATATTTTCCGGTACACCTAATACAGTAAAGATTTGTCTATGGAAACAGTACTAACGAACTGATTATTTAAAATAGACTCTTAATCCTTCCAATGGAAATTTAATTATGCTCATTTAATTTGAAATCCACTAGAATTTATGAGCAAATTGAATTTTTTGCAATAATTTATAAAAGTGAAATTCTGTTGGAAGCAACAATGCTTGGACGAAACGTCGTGATGTTCTTTTTAACTTGTATACTGTAAACTTTTAAACTAAGTCTCTTGACTTGGATTTTAACGAGTAAAGTGCTGTGTTTTATATGTTTTATCACTGTTGGAAAAATTCCGCAATGAATTATTGCACTTTAAAATTAAAGAAAATGTTATTAGGGTAACATTTGCCCTTTAAAGAGTTATACTGATTATATTACAATGTACATATATATTACGGTCAATGGAATTAATCGATAATTATCAATAATAGCCGGCGTTTATTAATAATAACCAATTAAGCTGTTTAATTGGTTACTTATCTGATCAATTTCTGGACCAAAATTGCTTCAAAAACTGTTTTTTTTTCTTGCATATTTAAAATCTATATATATATTGGAGAATTGAAATATGCATTTTTTCTTTATAGAAAAGATTATTTATATAGATTTTTTTTCATGAGAAACTAAGTTGTCAGAAAAACCAATTTCAGATGTTATCTCAAAAAATAAATAAATAAATAAATAAATAATTTTCAATTTAGTTACAGTTAATTTCTATTTATTATATAATATAAAAAAAGTAAAATGTATAAAACTTAAGAAAATATAATGAAAATATAACGAATCATGATCAGATTCATCGCTATTTGAGGAACAGTCCAAAAAATCTCTGTCACTATCGAAACTAAAATTACTTTCAGAATCTGATAAATCATCAGGAATATATACTCTGTCAGTCGCTGAACGTTTTCTACCAGTCGTTTCTGATTGGGAAAAGGCGGCAAACATAGTGAATTTAGAGCGGTAATTATCAAGTACCAGCAAATTCCGCAATTTAGTGGACAACTATCGACCTGTGTTGGTCAAAACCTAAATGAAACGTCTAATACTGTATATAATTTATTTCACTGGTTAAAAAGTGAAAAGGCGAGATGCAATAAAATAATAAAAACACATGCCCGCGAAAATCCCGGGATGAGCGAATTTTGTTACATTTGAGTTGCCCGTGGAAATCACGGGATGAGCAGCCAGAGGGTTAAAGTGAATAAATTTTAAGAATTTATCACATTGTCTGCTTATTATTAATAATTATCAAAAAAGTTTGTTAACTGTAATAATTATTATCAACGCTAGGGACGATCTAATCTAATCAGTTAAAACGTAAGACGATCGTTACCTCGTAAAGTGATCTAGCTATAAACGAGCTATAGATTTCTATTACTAAGGTATGGCAAATTGATCACACTGAACAAACTTTCTTGGTAATTATTAATAATAACCGGATAGTGTGATTAATATCCATTATTTAAACCCATTCACCAAACTCCATTCGTAATTATTAATAATGACCGGTTAATGTGATTAATGTCCATTAATTAATCTCATTCACCAAAAGAGGCGGTTATTATTAAAAATCGCTGACTATTATTGATAATAACCGGATTTATTTCTTTAACCGTAACATATATATAATTTAATTTAAACAATGTGACGAGAATCCGCATTTTTCAGGGAAACAATTTTTGAATAATTATCCGCGTTTTACACAGTGGTATATATATATATTGAAAAATACTGCTATGTGAAAATAGTCATTCTGAAAAACAAAGTACTCTTACCTCTTGCAAAACTATGAAGTTGTAAAAATTATTTGTTAAAATTTTAATTGTTGATGAACGCATTAAAAGGGAGACAGCTATTAAGCAAATTAATAGTTAAATGGATGTCAAAGAAAATGTATTTTTCTTATGCTTAGGTGCAGAATTTCGTAAATGTGATAAAATGTAATGGAAAATATTTATCAGCTTTTCCTTAAATTTTAACTAAGTATTGAAATTTCCAAGCATGATGATAGACAAAAAATAAGTTTTGAAGTACTTTCTGTATGATTAGAATTATTAATAAGAAGAAATTATAGTTTTATCTAATGAACAACGCGAATGAAAGAAAAGTATTGAAATTTTCAATTGTGTACCATGCCAGTTTGAGGTATAAAATAAAAATTACATTCTTAGACAATGCAATCATATTTTAAATATTTTTTTCAAATAGATTTTAATCATTGCTTTTTAATAATTTTTCAAAATTTCTACTATATTCGAAACATTATTTATTCTTTAACTATCATAAATAAATATTGCTGTTAGTTTTAAATACAGATTTTTTACGGCTCGTATTTTTCTAAATCATTATTTTCGTTCTTCATGAAAATATTTTACTATAATATAACTATGATGATGCAAAATCTAAGTGTGTGTGTGTGTGTGTGTGTGTGTGTGTGTGTGTGTGTGTGTGTGTGTGGAAGGAGGGGGGGGATCAAAAAATGTTTACCAGGCAGTAATTTTTTAAAAAGTTAAAATTTTGAATTTTTTTTAAATTAAATTTTAACAGTTTTCTCGAAATTTTAACATACCTAATGTTTTTATTGTTCCCTGTATCCCATGTGTCAATTTTTGTAACTGTAAATCAGTAATTTTTTTTTTTTTTTTTTTTTTTTTTTTTTGTTGTTCTTTTTTGATTTATAACGTATTGTAAAATATTTTTTTTTCTTTTGTAGTTAAGTTTTTGTTTAGAGAAAGTCTCCTTTTTACTTATTCACAGTATCTTACAAGAACAATCGGACACTTGGATTTTTCATATATGATATCCTAGTGCATTCCTTTAGATCGGATCACTCTTCTTACAGTTTCTGGATTAACTAATATTCCATATAATAATTCATCTACTTCCACAGCAAGTTTAGAAGCACTCAATCGTGATTTTTTTTTAATATTGTTCAGAATAAAGCGTTTTATTCCATCAAATAACTTAGAGGGTTTACCAAATCCTTTTATGTTTAAATTCTATGATGTTTCTTATAACGTTTAATAATATCAAAAAGTATTACATGATTTAAATTAAGCAAATTGCCCATTTTTCTAAGAGATTTGCCTTTAATTGTATGCAAATCGGTAACGAATCTACGAATTTTTGACGATGTTTGTTTTCTTGAAGGAGCCATTGTAATATAACATTAAACTAACTGAAATTCTGTAAAATTTTGTTGATTAACTCAAGCAAACGATTTTAAAAAATGTTGCCAAACCTGTTTAACATGCGTTTTGTATTTCACACAAAAACTTTTAGTTTGAAAACCTTTAAATTATCCGATTTTTTATGTGAGACTATTTTTCATTTGTCACTATAAGATGTTCTTTATTATGTTTACTATTAATTTTTTGGAAAGTATATTTAATATAATTTTTTTTTAATTACCATGCATTCAAAATAGAAAGAGTTATTTTTACATTAAGGTATTTCTAATAATTCATAAAATATATAAAAAAATCTATGTGTTCAATTAAATTTGGGAGACAGTGTGTTTACTTAAAAAATATTTATATAATTAAATTTGTCACAATATGTAGAAAAATATGCAGAATCCTTATAATTTACTTTAAAAAATGTTTATATAGTTAAAATTGTTACAATATGTTTTAAAATATGCAGATTTCTTATAATTAACTTTAAAAATGTTTATATAATTAAATCTGCTACAACATGTAGAGGAATATAAAGAATCCTTATAATTTGCTTAAAAATCTTTTTATGTAATTAAATTTGTTATAATATATACAGAAATATGCAGGTTCTTTATGAGATTGAACATAACAATAATCCCCACCACTTCATCATCGGCCTCTTAATAAGGCCCAATCGCTTATCAAACAATGGTCTTTAATATATAAGATAATTAGACTATTTAAAGTAACCAAAAATAACTTATTTATTATTGTTGTAAAAGTAACAGAGCAGAGTTTATTTAAAATAGTTTTATGCATTTACTTAAATAATTTTCCATGAACAATTTTTTGAGAAGATTTAAAATTTGACCCGTTTTCTTGAGATTAAATATTAAGAACCACATTAGTACTCAAGCAAATAGTATATACTGTTGGGAGTCATATCATTCTATATTTTGAAACCAATGCTAATTAAATGATACTTTTTTTTAATTAATCGTCGAATTTCTAAAATGAATTCAAGAAAACTTTATTATTAATATACATATATAATACTCCACAAAATATAAGACGCTGTGACCCTTGTACTTTTATTTTGAAGGTTTCACCATTAATTTTATAATCGATCAGGGCTGCAAACCCTCTGGATTATTATTATAACGTAACATTATCTCTGGGATGTTTCTTTGGCTTATTTAATCATAGACTTTTCGATAACAGACTAAGAGAATTTTTGTTTTATAAAATAGTGGTAATAAATAATTCAGAGGGTTAGCAGCGACATTTAGCACAAAATAATTTTCATAATTTATTAAAACCTAAATATAACTATCATAAAACTATTTTTTACGACGAAGAATATTTTAACAGTAAAGGTTATGAATTAATTTTCATTAAACGAAACACCAATCTCTCTTCAAGGGTTCATAAATAAAGAGTTAAAAATTGTTTTAAATTACAAAATTAATATATATATATATATATTTCAAAATTATTATTATTATTATTATTATCATCATCATCATCATCATCATCATCATCATTTTGTTGTTTTTTAAAGTTGGTTGGTAAGAAACTTTTGAATTTTGATCTGTTTGAAAAAAGTTATTCTTTGATACTAAGATTAGTTCTGTATTTAATTTGAACAAAAAAATGTATTTTTTAAACTTACAAAAAAGCAATCAAGCTTATATAAATTTAATCTAGAGCAAATTTTCTCTTTTTCACTACTATTAGACAAAGGGTTAATTACCAGCATTAATTAGGAAATTTAAGTTTGATATGATGATCCATAATCTTAATCTATATTTTACTTGTCAATTATTTAATTCAGTTAATTCTTTTATAAAACTGTCAAAACTTTTCTAGGTGAAATATTTAGACAACGCATTGTTATGACAGCATTTTAAGTACTCAAATACTTAAGAAAGATTTCATTCATATGGTTTTATAATTGTCAGTTAAAAGCATTTACTAAGTGCCTTATATGGAAGGTTCATTTCATAATTAAAAATGAAGCAACATTTTAATAAAAAAATTTTTATCTTGTGTAATTTATATAGATTTAGAATTTAATCTTTAATAAAAATTTTAAGTATAAAAGAAAACTGAACGCAATATACACTTTCTCAAATTGTTAAACTATTTTCATTGTTAACATATAATAACTAAAAAAAATGTATTTGAGCATTTATACTTTTTAATCTTCATTTTAATCTTTTAGATTCTTGCAGATACAAACGAAATTATGGCGAAAGTAAAGCAGCTATTAATCTAATTAAATACTTCCTTAATTGCAGCTAACATTACTTCTTAGAATTTTAACATTAATTAAAATAAAAAATATATATATTGCAACGATTTAACTGCACTATGTTGGGAAAAAATAGATCAGGTCACGCGGTCACCAAAATAATTATTTTAAAAAGTGCCAAGGTAAAATAAACATAAAGTACGAAATGAGGTGTTTTCATAGAGATAATCAATGATTGAAATATAATAGTGATTAAAAACTGTGATAATGTCAAACTTAATTTGCAGCATTTAACTTAGCTTTTATTCGGTTAAAATAACTTTCTTTTGTGATAGACATTCACTTGTTAATTTTTCAATCATTTCAAGGACAGATTATAAAGATTTTTCAGACTGCCATTTAGGTAAATATTATATTTAGCAATTACAGACCAATTATTGATTTTTGTTATGACATTCAATCAAGCAAAGATTTTTGACATTTTTGATGTTGTTACACACTATTTACACACTATAGATTTTAAGTGTGACGAGCACTGGTGTCTTTACCTTTATATGAGTAAAAACTCATAGATAGAAACTGCACTTACAGAGTATTTTAAAAATTGATTACAATCATATTTCTTTTAAAAATTCGGGAAAATGGAAAATTAAAAAAACAAAATGTATACCTTCTTCAAAATTTCGCACTTCTTTAAAATGTTGTATATTTTGTAATCTAATTTTCTATGCATTTAGACAAACAAATTTCTTCAAATTTACAAATTATTTCTACAAAGATAATAACTCACAAAGTTTTAAATATATTATTACTTGATTAAGACGTTTAAAAGCTTACATAAAAGTATTTTAACTTTCTCTACCAAATTATTACCTAAATATTAAAAATACACTTTCGTTAATTCTATATATTGAACAGTTCTAATAGCGGTAGAGAGCTTCTGTTCTCGAAGCTGGTAAATGAGAAGTGCCAGGTTCGAATTGAAGTAAAGCCCGTAATACTAGCCGTACGGTATTTTTTGTGTTTTTCTCTCTAGGAACCCTTCAAAGGTATATGAGTTTCCGTCTCAAGACGGAAATCTCATACCATTTTTTTTTTCAATAATTTCTATTATATTTTTAACAGTTTTTTTCTTTAAATTAAAAGTTTCATCTTGACGTTCCATCTTAATAATAGTTGCATCTTGCGATGGAAATCCTTGAACTCCTTAGAAAGATCCCCAAAGAAGGTATCCCACCTGGCCAAGTCATCCAGTTATACTTTTCTGTTGGCTTTAACGCATACACCGTACATCTTAAATTCAACAAATTGTATTTTAAAATATACATTTTTAACACGTAGAGCACCATGTCAGCCCTTCTAGATTCTAGATATTTTGTCGTATATCTCTAAAAGTAACTGAAGGAATTATCTTGAGTGTGCAGAACATGTTATACTTCAAACATTTCAGTGAAAGTTTTACCCCGAAAGTAAAAACAGTACCAATAAAAAATTAACACGTTGAGCGCCCTGTCAGCCATCGGTGGCTGACAGTGTCAAATATGATATAAAGCCGCGTCAACCATTGGTGGTTGACAGTGTAAAATACACTGTTAAAAATTTCTGTAAATTTAATGTAAATATTTATGCAGAGTCTCTGTAAATTTACAGGAATTCTTAGTTAAAAGTGAATAATCGAGATTCTCAATTTTTATTCTGTATTTTTACCTAATTTTATTATTTATTTTTTTAATTAAAATTAAAAATGACTCTTTCTACTTTAGAAAAAGCCTTCTAAGTCCGAAATATATTCTCACCAGTAATTAATTAAATTAATATTAGTTATTAAAATGAATGTATAAAATAAGTTTTTTAACATCTCCGTTTATTTTTCTCTGTAATTTTACGTAAGACTTAAGGTAATAGATTACACAGAGTTTTCTGTTGAAAATTTTAACAGTGTAGGATATAAAACTAAAAATATTACATTGTTTTAAGTAATTATTGAAAATTTATTAAAAATTTGCTTAATTTTTATTTATTATATGAGGAATCATTATTGAATTTTGATGGATTTTAAGAATTCGCGTGGCGCTCAACGTGTTAAAGATATTTTCATTTCTATAATGGCATATCTGAACTTTTTTATAAACACTTATTTTCTCAATCTTGAAATACATCCTATTTAGATACAAGATAAATCCATTTGTCTTATTTTGCTGCTCCACACCCCTTACGTTATTGTCAGTATGCCACGAAAATACAAAAGGAAATAAGCATTCTGGAACGAGTGGAAATGAATTTCGTAATGGAAAGTTTTTCCAGCTATTATTTAAGACTCATTACATGGCTTATAACCCCCTGCTACGTAACTGCATTTTTATCATTCCTTTATATTTGTTTTACTTATGAATGTACACCACGCCCTGAAGTTAGTCAAACAGAAAAAGGAAAATATCTTTACTTACATTTTTCAAATGAAAAGAGACACTATGTGTTGTTAAAAGTGAAGAAATGTTTACATGAAATATAAAATGTTTATTTAGGAAGATTAAGCTCACCTCACGCCTGGAGGATCATTTGTTAATAATCTCCATGTTGCAAGAAATTTCATCTAAAAGTTTGATAAAATATGCAGATTTTTTTCTTCTAAGATGCAAGCAGCTTTCTAAAGTTGCCTTTCGCTTGGATAACGTATCCAATTATAAAACAAACGACACATTTATTTTTTAAGACTTTTCAATATCGAGGAAACGTGTTTATAATTTCTTATTTATATTTGCCTGATTTGTCTGCTCTCAATACGGGAATGTGGAGAAAAATGGTATTTTAAAGTAAAACTTTTTATATTTCTTCCTTTTCATTCTTCTTCTTCTTTTGTTTATTTCCTTTACCGACTCCTACTTTTATTTATTTATTTATTTATGTTAGTATTGTAAACAGCTGCATAATTAGGTGATTCATTGCTTGCTTCCATTTCAGATCTTGACCAGTTTAAACACGCTTTTTAATTTTCTTTTGTAAGAAAATGTGATAAATATTTATTTATAAAGCAAATGGATATTTTGTAAATTAATATACGTACTTTTTTTTTTTTTTTTTTTTTTGGGGGGGGGGGGAGGTTGTCTATCTATCTGCTCTACACTGAACTGAAAAATGATATGAACACCTAGTAATTTTGTGATATCAAAAAAAATATATATATCATGAATTAATTATCAGAAACGCTATTCTGAAGACAAGTACGATAATTTCATCTAATACATGACGATAAAATGAATATAAAACTTAAAATTTATTTAAAAAATAAATTATCTAAGAAAAATGGTGTTACAAAGTGATATGAACTCTGATCAGAATTACCACTAAACAAGTATACAAAGGGATCAGGGATAAGGAATACGACTCCGAAGAAGAAACCAAAATATGCAAATTGGTTTAGCGTATAAATGTTCTTTGCAGGCTTGGAAACTTTCAACCGAGTCTACAAAGTGAGTTGTAGGATTATGGGTAGTAAAAATGATTTAAGCGGTTGTTAAAAAAGGCAAAATTGTGGCTTTTCATAATCAAAGACTAATGGCCATATCACACGGGAGCATATATACTCAACACAACATTATACTAACATGTTCACTATGCTGAACAAACAAGAAACCGGTCAGCTGTCCGTATAGGGTTCTCCCGAATCGATAGCATGGTGTATTCCCTTCTCTAAAGGTATTCCAGGAAAAAAATTCTGCTTATTCCTCCTATTGGTCAATTTTGATCAGCACGCTCAACATACTCAATATTTTCTAAACGGTTTCGTAAACGTTGATCATCCGAAAACTTGCTGTCCTTGAACAAAATTAAGCTGAGTATGTTGGGTATAATGCTGTGTTTAGAAAAATGCTGAACGAAAGTCTCTCGTGTGATATGGCCATAACAGCAAGAGCTATCTAAAAATTTTAAGCGACCCCTATGTGTATTATTGAATTTTCTTCGATTACAAGAGGATTATGGAGCAAAGAAATTTCCAGGACGTCCACCAACCTATCGAAAAGGCAAAACAGAGCCATTATAAAAAACAATGAGTGATGGGAAATTAACTTTAGATGAACTTACTTGATATCCAGCGATAGAAATGTCAAAAAGTAATTTGCCCAAAATAGTCAATAGCTCTAACGGCTGTATTTATCATTAACTTCAACTATCGGTGGAACATGAAAATTTGAAAAGCGTTTTAAGTCAGGGTGAAACTCTTCAGCAAAATTTTACGCATTGCTTCTGCCATCTAGTGGCATTAGTATTTTCAGATTTTTTAGCTGAAAATCACCAATCAAGAATTATATAAAATCTTCAACGCTAGGTGGCAGAAACAGCGTGCCAAATTTTGTTGGAAAGCTTCACTCTGACTTTAGATGCTTTTCAGTATTTTGCATTGAGCCGAGAGTTCGATGAATAAAGCCGTAAGGTGCTGAAATACAAGAAAAAAATTCCATCCACGTATGACTAAAAAGCGCCAGCAGAATCGCCGGGATTGGGTAAAAGACCACCTGTCCTGGATGTTAGTATATGAAAGAATAATATTTTCTGTGGAATATAAATTCTATTTAAATAGTCCTGGTGGTTTTTCTAATTATTGCACGATCTGTGCAAAGAATCTGAAACATTTTCTAAACGATATCTAGGTAGAGGGTCATTCATGGTTTAGGCTGCACTGTTAAAAATTTCTGTAAATTTAATGTAAATATTTATCCAGAGTCTCTGTAAATTTACAGTAATTCTTAGTTAAAAATGAATAACCAAGATTTTCAATCTTTATTCTGTATTTTACGTAATTTTATTATTTTATCATTAATTAAAATAAAAAATGACTGTTTCTACTTTAGAAAAAGCATTTCAAGTCCGAAATATATTCTCACCAGTAATTAATTAAATTAATATTAGTTATTAAAATGAATGTATAAAATAAGTTTTTTAACATCTCCCTTTATTTTTCTCTGTAATTTTACGTAAGACTTAAGATAATAAATTACACAGAGTTTTCTGTTGAAATTTTTAACAGTGTGCGCTTAGATTTCGTATTAAAGTCGACATTGAGTTATCCTGGGAGAAATTGCCCATCTGCGCAGCACTAGTGCGACGTAAAACCCAACCAACCCTCTGGGAGAATGAATTCCATAACCTACCAAGATCTGTTTGAAGAAAATTTATTGCCTGTTTCTGAGGAAATTGACGGACCGTTATGGATGTCCCAACAGGTCAAAGCATCCATCCACACGGCAAAGCGCACTTGGGAATGGTTCTTAAATAAGGGTGTACATGTAATTCCATGGTTATCTGATTCTCCTGATTTAAATCCGGTGAAAAACGTTTGGAGACCACTGATTACAGAAATTTATGTAAATGGAAAGCAATATGCCACAATTTCAGAAGTAAACTCTTCTGTCATCTCCCACTGGAAAACAAATTCGACCAAAATACATTAAAAGGATTGTTTTGCTCCATGTCTGTCCGCGTTTTTATACTAATTAGAAAACCTGGTGCATACAATCGCTACTAATCCATATTTTTGATCCGTTTTCATATGCAACATCTCAAAACGTAAAAATACAGTTTTCTTTATATAAATAATCTGGTGTGTCACTCACACGACTTTCTCTTACCCTGAAATTTAATACTATAAATACAGGTTGCAGATTAAGAGGTAAGATAACGAGTACTGTTATGTAAACCTGTGTTAAACAATTCAAATTAGGCTTCGGAAGTGTTTTATATGATAATTAGTTCTGTGTTAGGGGGACCCCGCATTTCATTAATGTACCTACATTTAAATAGAATTTAATTCGGTTATTAAAAAATAATTTATTAATATTATTATTTAAAAAAATTATCTTTTATGATAATGCAGACGATTCCCATATTAGAGAAGTAGTATAACACTAAATAAATAAAAAAAAAAAGTTGAATTTATTCTCAATATTACATTTGTTTTTTGTTTTTTGTTTTGTTTTTTTTGTTAAAAATGAAAAATATCGATAACTTTATTTTAAATTATCGCAGATCAATGGTTCAACCATTCGTTTTAAAGGTATTGGCGAGCTCTATTGAAAGATACTCATCATGAAAATTTACTCCCCTCGAGGGGGGACTTCTCCCCCAGGGGGGAGGCGAGGCTCCTACATAAACAATTTTTTTTTTCCCAGTTGACTATCTCTATTAAAAAGTATATATATTCGTTTCATTTCGTTTAGTGCAGTCTACAGATGTTAAACTCTACTTACCTGCAATTTCTCCCAATATACGTAATGTATTTGAATACTTTTGAGTGTCCCTGTACACGAACCATTTGCTTCATCTCAACGAAAAGCTTACTGTAGCATCCCTATATGATACACATTTACTATAAAGAGTTTGGAATTTCTGCTACTATTTGTTCTTGAGATATGCTGATAACAGACAGACAGACATCCACACAGACAGACATTCACACAGACAGACCATTCACTAAAAACATGATTTTCGTATTCAGGGGACCTCAGAACGTGTAAATATAACAAAAACTCACGTTCGAAAATTTGACCATAAAACAATAATTTCTCGACCCTATGGGTAAGAGAAAGTAAAAATGTCTGTTTGAATAATATTTTGTTATAAAACAAAAAATATGTCTTCTATTTCTAGCATTGATAAGTCTTAAGTTTATTTTGTAGAATTTTTTTTTTTTTTTTTTTTTTCGTTTATACTTGAAAAACTTGGTATTCATATCATTTTGAAACCCTGTGTATTTGATTTACCATACTCACTAACAAGGTTGGAGAAGAAAGATGGAAAAACGTATGGAAAAACGTATAAGATGGAAAAACGTATTTTAACAATTCATTTTTAAACACTCTGTTCAAAATCTTTTTAGGAGTGTGCTCTAAATCTTGCTTAATATTTAACTTTAAAATATTTTCTAATTATGCATACGATCGCTTCACGGGATGTTTGATCACATATTTGTATTTGTATTCCTAAGCATAACAACATTGAGTTAAGTGATTATTTTCCTACTATCTCAGAAAATACTTAAACTGTTTCTTTACAGAATTTCCAGCTTTATTTGGAAATGAATAGAGAATAATATTAAGATTAAAATATTCTACTTCAAACTTTTTAAATACCCCTAAAATTATAAATTTATAAACTCTTTTTATTTTTATTTATTTATCTATTTATTTATTTATTTATTTTTTTTGCATATTTGAAAATCATATACACATGTATTTATAATATAGTATACTAAACATAATTTTATTATCTATTAAAATGTTTTTCTTTTTGAAAATTCTAAAGTTTTACACATTAAATAAACCCAAACTTTTACCTTTAATTTCAGTTAAGCACTCTATTTTCAACCGGTGGTCAATTTTTAATTTTTTGCATTGCCCAAATCTCTTGAATGATGTTTCTTCACAATTTTGTTGAATAAATCTTCTTATACAAAGTTTCCTCAAAATCCATTCTAATGAACAGACCTGAAGATATTTTGGAAAAGTGTTACTTGAACTTCTTGTATTTTCAATGTGTATTGCTGTTTAGGTTAAGACCAATTATCTGTACTAAGGACTTCTGCCTTCCGTGGGGGTCTTTCTAAGAATTCCAAGCCTATATTCGTGCGACTTTAAAAAAAACCCAAATGTTTACCTTTAATTTCAGTTGAGCACTCTATTTTCTACTGGTGGTCAATTTTTAATTTTTTGGATTGCATAAATCTCTTGAATGATGCTTCTTTAGAATTTTGTTGAATAAATCTTCTTATACAAAGTTTCATCAAAATCCATTTTAATGAACAGGCCTGAAGATATTTCGGAAAAGTGTTACTTGAACTTCTTGTATTTTCAGTGTAGGTGTTGGTGTTTAGGTTAAGCCAATTATCTGTACTAAGGACGTCTGCCTAAGGATTATGCCTTCCGTGGGGTCTTTCTAAGAATACCTAGCCTATATTCATGCGACTTTAAATAAACCCAAATTTTTACCTTTAATTCCAGTTAAGCACTCTATTTTCAACTGGTGGTCTTTAGTTTTTGGATTGCATAAATCTCTTGAATGACGTTTCTTTAGAATTTTATTGAATAAATCTTCTTATACAAAGTTTCACCAAAATCCATTTTAATGAACAGGCTTGAAGGTATTTTGGAAAAGTGTTACTTGAACTTCTTGTATTTACAATGTAAGTGTTGGTGTTTAGGTTTAGACCAGTTATCTGTACTAAGGACTTCTGCCTAAGGATGATGCCTTCCGTGGGGGGTCTTTCTAAGAATTCCTAGCCTGTATTCATTCGATTTTTATTTTCGATAGCATTTAATTATTCATTTGTTATCTTTACTGAAAGTCGTCGATTTTTGAAATAGTAAAGATCAAAAATTTATCTTCATTCGCTTGTAGAATTAAACAGAATGCATTGATTGCAATAATGAGTAAGAAGCTGGTGATTAACATGGAAAAAGACTTCAAAATCAAAATTTTCGAATCACTCTATCTGAATTTTTTTCACAAGTTGAAGGAATATTTTAGTTATTTAAAAATAAATAAATTAATAAAACAAAAAATAAAAAAACTATTATTACATTTTTAGTCATGCTAGAATTAGTTGTAGCATTAAGCAAAAATAACCATATCTGTAAACTTTTTAATGGCTTTTTAATGCTATTTTCTCTGAGTGAAAACGTTCACCTTATTAAATCGCAGAAAATGCTGCACAAATTTGTAATGTTTTCCGATAGAAAAAAAAAAAATAAATAAATAAAATTAGAAATTCTAACTTCTAAACTTTCATTAAATTATTTATTTTAATTTATAATTGTTGCCAAGAAAATTAAACTTTAAATTTTACATCTACTTTTTAAGATAGCACGCGATTGTGTTTTATATAAAAATCAAATCATTAAATTCATATTTTTATTTATTTTTATTTCATATTATTGCACGCGCACTATTTATTTCCTAATTCAAAATTATTAAAAAAAAAAACTTTTTCGATATCTCTTGCAACGATACTGATTATTATTAATTTTCTTTTCTTTTTCTTTCAAAAAAAAAAAAAAAAGAGATTTTGATGAAATTCTGGCTAAAGCAGAATTTAGTTTAGGACGGAGGACTATTAGTTTTTTTTTTTTTTTTTTTTTTTCTTCCCAATTATAACATTGCTTTAAAATTATTTAATTATATTTTCGATAAATTTTAGATTTCGATAAATGTCCAACTATCGAAAAATGATTTCGACAAATGTCCAACTATCGAAAACGACAACGCAAAAATCCCCTCAGTCCTAAAAAAAAAAAAAAAAAAAAAAAAAAAAAAAGATGTAGAAGTTGGTAGCTATAAATAACGTAAAAATTTGGAACAGGCACTTAATTAACAATTACTTTTTTTCTTTTTTCAGTATTCTGAAATTAAGCAGTTATTATTCTTACAAGTTTAATGCCTAATATATGTTCACTTGTGAAAAAAAATATAGATATAGAAATTTTTCAAAAATGAAATATATATATATATATATATATATATATTTTTTTTTCTTTTTACACATTAGTTATTTTAATTAGTTATTTTAAATAATTTAGAAACGTGAAATAAAACTTAAAAACTTGTTTTAATAGATTGTAACAACATGCCATGTTCTTACAAGCTATTAATAAAAAAAAAAAAAAAAAAAATGTACAGCTCTATTATTTTTTGTTACAGTCATTCACTAAGACTATGATTAATCATTATAAAGCATTGAAACAAAAGTGTTAACTTTCAGAAACAAAGACGATAAACAGTCGTTCTTAACTAATGGTGATTTTCCTAAGGCTATTGTGTTTGCATGTTAGTGAAATTTTATACCTGTGTAAAGTGCATCTATTACTCACACCATGTATCGGCATCTCCCTGTAAGATGACCTCTGTAGATTCCCGTATTACGCAGTGCAAGCACGTGCAACAGGTGAAAGTGGCCCATTGTTTTGATGCCCTAAATGTTTTGAAGAAGAACTAAGAATGAATGGGATCACAAACGTGATATTAAAACTAGATATCATTGAGTGAGGTTACTGAGGAGAAACTGTTCTATTGGGAATGAAAGAAGAAAATATTTGTAACATACTCGATATTGCTGATTTTCACTTTTTTCTTTACTTTTTTTCTTTTCAATTTTCTTTTTGTATTTCAGATACTTTTTTAATTATTTTTTTTATTTATTTTACTATTAAAAAAGAAATAATAAATAAGAAAACTTATTTTATGTTTCTGAAATATAAAAAAGAATGTTAATTTTTCAATATACATATGCATTTATTAATATTAAAAATTTAGGCTAAAAATATGCAGAAAAAAAACCCCGAAAAATATATATTATAGAAAAGTTAAAACTAATTTGATATTAAGATTAACAAATTAATAACAAATAGTAGAATGAGTGATTTTAAGATTTTTTAATTAATTATTAAAAACTGTATTTCTCATTAATTCACAAAATATTTTGTTAAAGGAAATAGGAAACTAAAAGATGCAAACTTAAATATTTTTAAGCATAGATAAAAATTTATTTTCTATTAAAATAATAATAATAATAATACTATCACATATATAAAACAGTACATTTTGGCTTATTTAATAGCAAGAAAACCTTTAAAAAATTTCTAACTGCACGATAAAAGCCTAGCACTGTGTACGTAGAGTGAGAAATGCATTAGAAAACTTTAAAAATGTCTGCTAAAACTAATTTTCTAAATCATATATTGCTCGGTTGCAAAATAAATTTTAACACAGAAAATTTAAAAGATTTTGTAACATATTCAATTTCTCTCAGTGTGATATTTTATATTTAATAACCATAAGAATCAAGATGCTCGTTTCACTGATATCTATTAGCATCTCCAGAAATCTAATCCTGTATTAAGTGTTTCTAAGAAAAAATAATATCCTGCAAAATATGATAAGGAAAAAGATAAAGATATTTGAAAAATATGCACATTAAATGAGAGTTCTATCTTATTTTGCTACAACACTGTTCCCTTTCTATCAAATCTATTCTTTTTAATCATTAAAAAAAAAAGTAAAAATATCGGTTATTCTGAATTATTTAAAACTTCCTTTGTCAGCATCCTCGTATGAAGGTACCACTAAAGGCGGAACGAAATCTGTCTATTATGCCCAGATGCTAGCACCGAACCTTTGAGATAAACAGCAGCAATAATTGTTGATCATTTAAAAAAAATGTAGAAAGGCATTCAAGGAAGGTAAGAACAGACAATACCAAATCAAAACTAAGCCTAAAATGGATACAGGAGATAATTCTTCCATCAGCCAAAGACCCTAAAGAGTATCACTTGCTAAACGGCGAATATTTCATAACGAAGTCAAAAAAATGCTACAGAGAGAAATAAATCATCCACTGGAAAGCCACTGGTCATCTTCGGTTGTTTTGGTATAGAAGAAAGATAGCAATCGGCGCTTGAGTCTGGATTATCATCTTTTGAATAAAGTTACAAAATAAGATGTTTATACCTTGCCGTGTATTGTTGATACTTTTGATTGATTGCAAGACCTATTTGGGACACTGTGAAATTAATATGAAAGCGGCAGATCTGGAGAAGAACACATTTGTAACAAGTGAAGGCTCATACGAATTCAAAGTAACGCCATTTGGTCTTTGAATTGCTCCAGCAATTTCCGAGTTAATAATGCATAATTGCATCACCTTAAGTGGCAGATGTATCTTTGTTTCTAGACATCTTAAGAGGCTTTATTGTATTCCTAAATGTACATAAGAAGAGGAAATCATTTTGAATCCGATGAAGTGGGTATTCGATGCAAAGGAAATCAAGATTCTAGGCTACATAGTATTTGATGAAGGGGTAAAACCAGATCCCTATAAAACGTAAGCTGTCCCTGATTTTTTCTTCACAAAGGAACGTATACAATGTGAGAAACTTAGTCAATCTTTTTTTCTTTTTTTTACTACTGAGGCTTCATTAAGGACTTTTGTTATAGTTATAAGGCAAAAACATTTTAATATTTATTAAGAAGTGATTCTACGTTTGTACATATCCAACCACAAGAAGAAGATTTCAGTTATTTCTGAATCAATATTAAGTCTGTTTGATGAAGCAGCTTCTATAGAATTGGTGAAGTGTTACTTCAATAAGGCAATATAAAAAGAAAAAGTTTTAGCCTATGCATATGGAACGCTAACAAGAATGGAGAAAATTATTCAACTTATCAAAAGGGATTCTCTTGCTCTCATATAGGTGATAATGAAGTTGTGGTTTTATCTATTTAGAAAGTCCATAACCGTTGTGACTAATCCTTACTTCTTGTGCTGGATCTCTTGTTTAAAGAATAATCAAGAAGAATAACTAGATGAACTTTAAAGCTCCAAGAATACGATATATATATATTGTATACAAAAGTGTAAAGAAACATTTAGATACCGATTGTTTTTTAGAAATATTCTTAACAATGGCAACATATCAGAAGATATTATTGCCTTCACATCAATCAATTTAGAAGTGGAATACCGCAAGGATGCGAAGGCTTCTGCAACCATCCAATATTTCGAAGGTCGTCAAAGCTCTGCAAATCTGATTTTTAGATACTTGATGGAATCTTGTGCCATAAAAATCTAGATACAGCATAAAACAGGTGGCTACCAGTTATTCCGAAACATTTACGATTAGATCTACTTCGACGTTTTCATGATGAATCCACAGCTGGATACACACCTTGTCTTTGTACAGATATACAACAGATTAAGGAAAATATTTTATTGTCCCATCATGCATCGAAATGTACAGCGTTATCTTTTGTATTGTAAATAATTTTGAAGGAAGAAATCTGCCCCACAGAAACGATCTGGTCAACTAATTTTGATACCGCCAGTGGAAGAACATTTTCAACGTGTTGGTATGGATCTTCTAGGTCTTTTTCATAAACGTCTAGGACGAAACAAATAGATCATTGTATGTACCGACTACATTAATCACTATGCCATTAGAAAAGCTCTAGCGTCTTATGAGACACTAAAATCTCAAAGTTTGTAACTGAGGAAATAAGTTTGAACCACGGTGCGCCGAGTTGAAATCCCTGAAAGGGGGTAAAAAGTCTTTCATCCAGGTTAAAATCGGAACTTAACAGACTCAGCAGTATTAGCCACTTAATGACGACGGTGTACCAGCTTAACCACCATGGTTTGACTGGGAGATTCAATAAAAAAAAATACCATACGTGTTGTCAATGTATGTTTATGTATAACAGAAATATAAGAAAAAGACTTCGACGTATTTCGTTAAGAAATAATAAAATCCAGCTATCCTATTTTTTATTTATTTATTTATTTATTTATTTTTAATATTTCTAATTTAAATAAATAAATAAAACCCTTGGTAAAAATATTTTGCAGTAATGATTTTTAATTAATTTATTGATTAGTATTATTTTATTAATGGGTTTGTTTATGATTTTTCACTAAATATAAAAATCATTTTTAAAAATATGTATGCATATTTAATTTTCATGATTTAAATTTTTAAATAAATACTATGAAAGAAATTATGATTTTTTTTTTTTTTTTTTTTTTTATGACATTCATACTAGACTGTGTTTCATACGTGCATGATATAGTTCATGTTAAGCAGATATATTACTGTTTATTATTTTAAAAAACTTATTGCATATATAAATTAGAATAATTTATATTTTTTTTTTCTATGTTATTAACCATTATTTGTATTTATTGGCTATTATCTTCAGATTTGACTTAAATACAAATATATTATTAAACATAGCTGCCAATATTTTAATTTATTCCGGAGTACTTTTAGCCCCGCCTTTATTTCGCACCACTTTATTTATAGAAAGATTTTCTTCAATATATAACTTCGATAAAAGAAAAAAAAAAATACTTTTAAAAAATAAGTGGTACGAATTAGAGGCGGGTTTTAAATTACTCCGGGATAAATTAAAATATTGGCAGCTATGATTAAATAATCTTCTTTTTTTTTTTTTTTTTTTTTTTTTTTTAACGGAAATTTTTCTTTAATTTAGCATTAAATCTTCTGCAATGCATGCCGCTTGTCTCCTTTACGAGTCAGCTTCAAAGCAAATGTGTTATTTTTCGACCTATACATAAATTTTCCTGAGCCAATACCAGTCCACATTTTGCGAAAACTTTTGTTGCAGTTGACTTTCCATCATATTGGATCTGAACTATACATCAAAATAAAATTAATATTAGCAAATGTAACGAGATTTTTAATATGATTAAAAAAACACAGGAATACAACTTATATATTCATAATAATAAATATCCATTAGCCAAAATACTTTTTTTTTTTTGCTATTTCATAATATTTGACACAGATTATTGCATTTTCAATTGATTTATTATAATTCTTATTTATTCATTTATGCATTTAAGATTTTTTAAAATATACAGTAGCCCAAACAGTATTCAGTAAAATTTTCCCTTCAAACTTAACTTGATTTTGTGAACTTATAATCAGGAGAAAAAATTAAAATAATAATATTAATAACAAATAAGAATGTATTCAAGAAAATATGACATTCTGTGATGGCTATTTTAAACATATTCTCCATAAAAAACACACAAGTTTTCTTAAACGTTAGTTAAACAAAGAAAATTTAAAAGCAGACACATTTTAAAAATTGTGAGTACGTTAATTTTAATTTAATTTATTTATTTATTTTTCACAGATAAACTATACAAAAATGAAATAAAATGCATTAAATCAACCCTTTTGAATAATAATAATAATATTCAATTTGAGTGAAATTGTCGAAGAAAATACATTATATTTTTTAATGTTAGTCAAATTAGAAAACAAAATACATTTAAAATTATACATAAAATCCTCTCTGAATTTATTTTAAGACGCTCATGAAAAGCACATGCGCTAAAAAGTAACTTTACATGCAGGAAATCACATTTTTTAATCATATGAAATAAAAACGCAATTTGTATAATTCTTTCTGAAGAAGCAATGGCATCCACTTATTTCTCAGCGATACATCTTATAAGATAGTAATATATAGGGGGGAGTGGGGTTGAATGGGACAATAGCTAGATTTTTATGTTTTACAAGCACCAGAAATTTGACATTTTTTCTGGTATATGGCAGCACTGAGATTATTCATCAAGTGTAGTTTCAGAATTTTGCTATCCATAGAAGGGCAGAAAAAAATTAAAGTGTCTTTTTCAGCTGGTAAAGTAAGTTTTTGCTGATTCAATTAGATAATCGTTACGATATTAACTATTTGCTTAAAGTTAATGCAACTCTTATATGGTGAAAAGGCATAATCTTTTATTGTGTTTATGATATTCAAGAATAATATTGACGATTGTTCATTAAGCCTATTTCCTGTTTTATATGATTATGTGATGGTTGGGATGAATAGGACAGTTTAAATGGGGATGAATGGGACATTCTCCACTATGTACTAATTTAAAATTTTACACAATAATTATACTAAAGCGTAAAATAGCCATACTGATTATCAGAATTCTTAATTTTTTAGACTTAGAAAAAAAAATTGAAATTAATTGTTCTGATTTTTGTTTATAATAATTATGATTGAAAAGTTTAAAGTTAGAATATTCAATACAACTTAAATCAATAATTAAAAATAAATAAAAAAATAAACTAATAATAATTTGATTAAAATCACAATTTCAATCAAGCTAATTAAATAAATCCTGTTGGTTATTAATGTAATACAGAATAGAATGCTAATTTTCCCGATCAGTTGGAAACAAAAATTTATCAGTACTCTATTATAATGATTTATCTCTTCCTAGTGTCTTATTTATTTATTTATTTTTAGATTAGGTCTTATTAGATTAAATTACCAAAGCCTAGAGCATTAGGAACTGTGTGAAGCAAAGGAGTTTTGCCTTTTGATGTTAATTTGAGTCAATACATCAAATTATATTAATTTCAGTAAATTCATAGTGTGTAATACAATCACATAAACTAATTTAACTTAAAAAATTTATTTACTTTCCATTTTATTTTATTTTATTTGTTAATTCCAGTCCTGTCCCATTCATCCCCATAGGTGGAGATGAATGGGACAATGCACATGCATGGAAAAAAATTAATTAAAAATGATAACTTTTTTAACACGCTTTTATTAGCTTCACCTTTATGTATGTTTGTATGTATGTTTGTAACCGCTCTGGGAGCAAACAAAAAATTTATATTGTAAAAAAGACTTTCCCTACGTGAACGCCGTGGCTGTGAGTTAAAGCCCCGAGCTACAACCCTAAAGGTCTTATGTTCGAGCCCAGTCAGGGGAGATTTTTTTAAAATGGTTTTTATTTAATTCTAAATTATTTTAATTAAAGATTTAAATGTATATAAATATTATGGTGTGTCACTCACACGATTTTCTCTTACCCTGCATTTTAATTCTAAGATAGATATTATGTGCTTTTTAGTTCACATTTCTATAAAAGCTTGTTCTTTAATTTTTTAAAACTATAATATTATGTTAAAGTTAGTATGTTTATATGTAACTGATTACTGAAGTGTACCATGTTACAAATATCTGAATTACATATGGCCAACGTTATCAATAAAAACATGAAAAATGTCCCATTCATCCTCACTCTCCCCTGTATATATATATATATATATATATATATATATATATATATATATATATATATATACAAAAAAAAGTTCCGAATCTAGTAAGTATAATTCACTAATTATGAAGATAATTCAATATCACACTAGCTTTATTTGCTAATTATTTGCATTTAGCAGCTTGTAAATATAATTTACTGCCAAACACATGGATCGCCATCTTGTACTGAAAGAACGGTAATGCTGAAAGTGACTACAAGGTTAACAGTGTTGCTAAATTTAGGTACTTTTTTATTTACTTATCACCAATAATTTGGAGGAATGATATTTGTTATATCTAATGAACAATTAATTTTCGAAGTGATTAGGCAACTGTTACAATTAAAATTTAGTGGTTGATATTGAATATAAAAGTCCCTAAATTTGGCAATATTGAAGGTCAAAATAAAAGGTGAAGAGAAAACGACTAAAAATTTTAATTTAAAACAACAGAAATATAACGGAAAAATTGTAATCACACAACAATATCTTTTATTACCATTTTTCATCTCTGAATATTTTCAAAAATTGTCAGTCTTGAGTTGAGAATAAAAATTATTCTTAAACGGATATAAAACAACATAACCGATTTCTGACAAGTCAGACTTATTTTCAACGCTGTAACACTGTTATGTGCTACTTTGGTTAGGGAAAAATGTTCAATTATTTTTTTCTTCTAATTTTGGTAATAAATTCTAATCACTTTCCATATTATATAACGATAATTACTTTGATCCCAAGATGGTTATATTAAATATCCACTTTTCTGTCTTAATAAGAAAATTCAAAAATTTTTATTTGGAAAGTTTCATTCATTAAAGATACGGCCAAATATTTCTGTTGGTCATATCTAGATTTCTACAGTGAAAAATCATGAAGTGTGAAACAAATACTGTTTTCTTAATTAACCATATTGTTCAACGAACTTCCGGTTTTCTGGCCATTGTTAAACATTTTATTCTGTGTACAGTTTGCTTTATCTCTTAAAAATCTTTTGTAATGCTTGAATTTTCTTATGCTTCATGAAGCTGCCGTATTTTTAAAACATTTGAATAAACATAAAATTCCAATCTATGCCTTATTTTTATTTAATAAATGAAGAAAGACTTTTCATTGATTTATTGCATACAACCCTGTATACTAATTATTGAATAAAGCATCATTAAAATCTATGATTTTTTTTTTTTTTTTTTTAACCAGTTTCTGTTTTAAAAACATCAGTACATCAAGAAGTAGGTTATACAGGTATATAGAAAAAGAAGTATTATTTTAGGTGTGTGTGAGCTTCGCTGTTTTGATCACGATTACAATAACAAGGTGTTTGAAGGTGGAACCACAAAAACAGTAAAAGACATAACTGACTGCATTCTAATTAATATTCCGTAGCATTATTAATACCCGCCTCTTTTTCTCACCTTTTTTGTTTATAGAGTAATTTTCTCCGAATGCAATTACGATTACCTAAGAAAAAAAAATTCTAAAAAAAAAAAAAAAAAAAAAAAAAAAAAAAAAAAAGATTGCTGTAAAAAGAAAAAATTAACAATACTGTGAAATATTAATTAGAATATTGCCAAGTATTAAAAGAGCGCAAAACCACTTACAAAACATTTAGCTTTATATTACACTTTAGACAATAATCATGGAAAAGTCAAAGTGTTATCCAGTGCTTTAAAGTTTAAAAATTGACTGATTAAAAACTGACTGATTAAAAAGTCATTTTGAATTATGATGAAATGTTTATCAATTTAAATTACAATATGAAATTTTTGTATTTGAAATTACCAATTGCGCACTCACACATGGCATTGTAAATTTATATATTGACTATTTATTGTTATTACTTTATGGATAAATTTACCTTCTTATAAACATATATATATATATATATATATATATTTTTTTTTTGAAAATATGTTAAAACTTGAAGATAAGTGGGCGTGGTTAACAAGAAAACAAAACGTTAATAAACTTAAAACAACGAATTAAAGTAACCAAAAACATTTGTAAAAATAACATTACATGTGAAAAAACACCCTTCCGCTTCCTCTTTAGTTGGTGGGAGCAGCAGAACAGACAATTAAATAAATTGAAAAGGCCGAAAAGGTTTCGGAAACATGGCAAAACTAGCATACTCCCAACAAAAAAACAACGAAATATTAAAACAAGATTAAATTAATGGTAAATGATATAGAAAATAGTAATGCTTAAATTAATGGTAAATTAGATATAACAATATCAATGCTTGATAAAAGCAACATAACCAAAGTAATATAATAGTAATATATATATATATATATATATATATATATAAGATAAAATTTAAATATAGGATGGAGTAAAACTTGAATTATTAAATATATAGAACTAGAACAGAATTTTTATAAACCAATGCGCAAATGCAGCAAATATATATATATATATATAAAACTATAATAAATAAGCAAAATAATTAAAGCCAGATGAAAAATTAATCCCAAAACACATGAGGGCCTTTATCAGGGGAGCTCCCCCATGTAGGGAAAGAAATATGAGAAGTTTCTGACGAAACAATGGTAATGTGACCAAAAACCACGTTTCTGGCCCTCAACTTCTCACAGATGGAAGCAAGACCATACAGCAAACGAATTTTAGTTAATAGAAAGCATAAAATGCAATTAAATTCAGAAATCAAGCACAAAATATAATACATCAATATAAAATACAAGAATATATATAATGCAAGAATATATAAATACGTACCTGGAAAAACTCGATTAGTCATTAAAATATGGAAAATTGAAAACCACCTCCCATTATAAACATAGAACCCGCTTCAGCTGGTAGGTTCACTTACCAGCACTTAAATGTCGCTAAGCCCTACTAGCCATACAGCCCTACTAGCTGAAGCGGCTTCTATGTTTATAATGGGGGGCGGTTTTCAATTTTCCATATTCTAATAACTATCCGAGTTTGTCCAAGTATGTATTTATATATTCTTGTGTTATTTATACTCTCGCATTTTATATTAATGTACTATATTTTGTGTTTGATTTCTGAATTCAATTGCTTTTTATGCTTTGTATTAATTAAAATTCGTTTGCTGTATAGTCTTACTTCCATCTGTGAGAAGTTGGTGGCTAGAAACGTGTTTTTTGGTTAAATTACCAGCGTTTCGTCAGAAACTTCTCATATTCCTTTCAATACATGGGGGAGCTCCCCTGATGAAGTTCCGCATATATTTTGGGATTAATTTTTCATCTGGCTTTAATAATTTTGCATATATATATAAGCAAGACAAACAACAACGTCTAGAACGCCAAAAGAAATAATAGTGCCTTTCTTATTATTTCTTTTTGACGTTCGAGACGTTGTTGTTTGCCTCGTTTTCATAATTCCACTCCAAGCCTTCCACAAATATTCAATATAATATATATACAGTCGAACCTCGTTAACGTGAATCTCAAGGGGGATAAATAAAAAATTGTTTATGTTATCAGTAGTTCATGCTCTCAGTAACTAATCTTCATAGAACTAAAATAATCTTCAATTTGACGGGGATTGTGGAAACAGTTCATGTTAAAAGTCACGTTAACGAGGTTTGACTGTACATATATACAGTTCATGTTAAAAGTCACGTTAACGAGGTTTGACTGTATATATATATATATTCATCATAATTATGTTTTATCTATTTGTTTCTCTTTATTTAATGGGTATTTATACTACACTAAATAAAAATTCAGTCTTCCTGTTTTCCTTATTTGGCATCAAATTATAAAATTTTGGTACATATCGTATGAAATTAGAGTAATTCAGCTTTACAGTAATTCAACTAAAATATATACATTCTAAATCAATTAATAAAAATAAAGCATTCGGATAAAAATTAGTTTTTATGTGGTTAACAAGTTACCGTATAAAAATAATGTTTTCAAATAATAAAGTTTTAAATAGCCAGAAATCTAAAGCCTATTTTAGATAAGTCGAAACTTTATTTCGTTTATGTAAAATATATTTTTTGTAATGAATATTAGCTGAGACAAATAAATATCTATTCAGATAATACTTATTCATTTAATTTCTAATTTTGTGTTAAAATAGTATGCAAAATATATTAAAATAAATGAAGGTTATACCGAGTATATTTATTTAAGTTTTTGTTCCATACCATTTTGTGAAATACTGTTCAGTAGTTAAAATAATAATATTAATAATAATAATCGAATATTTAACTTTCTTTAACTAAACAGTGCTAAATTTTCTACCATAAGTTTTTTTTTTTTTTTTTTTTTTTTTTTTTGAGTCTACAAAGTGATTTGTACGAGTATGGGTAGTAAAAGTGATTTAAGCGGTTTTTAAAAAGGCAAAATTGCGGCTTTTCATGATCAAGGACTTACAGCAAGAGCTATCTAAAAAACATTTAAGCTATCCCAATGCGTATTATTCAATTTTCTTCGATTACAAGAGAATTATGGAGCAAAGAAATTTCCCGGACATCCACCAACCTATCGAAAAGGCAAAAAAGAGCCATTATAAAAAGAATGAGTGATGGGAAAACAACTTAAGTTGAACTTACTTGAGATCCAGTGATAGAAGTGCCAAAAAGTACATTGCCTTGAATAGTCAATAGCTCTAACGGCTGTATTCATCAATAACTTCAACTACCGGTGGTACATGAAAACATGAAAAACGTATTAAATCAGGGTGCAACTTTTCAGCAAAATTTGACGCGTTGCTTCTTACATATAGCTTCTTACATTATATTTTGTTATAAAACAAAAAATATATATACTTGAAAAACTTGGTATTCATATCATTTTGAAACCCCGTGTATTTGAGTTACCATACTTACTAACAAGGGTGGAGAAGGAAGCGGAAAATTTTTGAGATGGAAAAATGTATTTTAACAATTCATTTTTAAACACTCTGTTCAAAAGCACTCTGCTCTAAATCTTGGTACATATCGTATGAAATATTATTACTTTACATTAATTCAGCTAAAATATACACATTTTAAATCAATTAATAAAAATAAAGCATTCGGATAAAAATTAGTTTTTATGTGGTTAACAAATTACAGTATAAAAATAATGTTTTCAAATAACAAAATTTTAAGTAGCCAAAAATATAAAGCCTATTTTAGATAAGTCGAAACTTTATTTTGTTTTTGTAAAAAATATTTTCTGTAATGAATATTAGCTGAGACAAATAAATATCTATCCAGATACTACTTATTCATTTAATTTCTAATTTTGCGTTAAAATAGTATGCAAAATATATTAAAATAAATGAAGATTACACCCAGTATATTTATTTAAGTTTTTGTTTAATTCCACTTTGTAAAATACTGTTCAGTAGTTAAAATAATAATATTAATAATAATAATAATAATCGAATATTTAACTTTCTTTAACTATACAGTGGTAAATTTTCTACCATAAGTTTTTTTTTTTTTTTTTTTAAATCGAGAATCAAGTATAATATTTATAATATTTGTAATATTATTATTCCTGTTTCTGGCTTTTTCCTTTCATACTTGAAATTTACACTTACAAGAAGAAGAATCACTATAAATTTAAATCAATAACCACAAGAACAACAGCAAACAGTTTATACACATATGTATATATATTGTATTACCATATGCAAGTCTCACAGCGTTCCTAAAATTTTACTCGCATTTTATCATATTAATTAATAAGTTAGCATTATCGTTAACAAGAAATTTTTCTTGAACTTTTTACTGCTGAAATATTATGTAAAAAAAGTATTATTTTAAAATAGTAGGGGCAATATAATAAAAATCGCGTAAAATTTTAGGAATGCTGCGAGGCCTGTATTTGCTTGCAGAAGAATCAGAAATCTTGTTAATTTAAAATAAGAGATAATCAGTGTTATTTTTCTGTATCAGTGTCGCCAACATTTTCGAATTTACGAACCATTAAATTACAAATTTAAAATCACACGGACCACTTACTTCGGAGTTTGAAATTCCGCAGACCAATAATATTATTAATTAAGAAATAATATATTTCTAGAACAATAATTAGAATATTATATAAATATTAAATAAATCCGTTAAATATAAAAGATCCCAATTTCCTATTACCAAAATAAATTGGAAATATCAATCCTATAGTTGCAATTTTGGTACCAAATGAGAGGGATGATTATTCTGAATACAGGGGTGTAAACCGTTTTTCGACACGACAATTAGAATTTTGTTTTTTAATTTAACTAAAGTATGAAATTTAGGGGTCAGTACTTTTTTTAAATTTATTTAAGTCATTTTAAAATGTACGTAGCCCAGTTTTACAGTCAAAAATAGAGATAAAAAAGAAATTAAAATTAAAATTAAAAATTAAAAATTAAAAATTAAAAATAAAAATTTTACAGATTGAAATTAATAGTCTTCCGTACTAAACTAAATTATGTCTTTGACAGAATTTTTAATTATAAATATCTATATCTATATATATCTATATCAAAAATCAAATATGAAAAAAAATCATACCTCTGTAGAATAAAAATTTGACTTTCTTCCGACATTTACTGCTATATTTCTCTTTTAGACGAGAATATTCTGCATTCCTCATGAAAAGTAATTTTAATAAATAATTTTACTGCATGAATTTGTATAGGAAAATATTGAAGATAATATTATCATTATTTTTATTTTACTTTATACAAAAAAATAAAATAAAATAAATTTTTAGGTGCAGCTTTAGTGTAGAACTCTTTTGGCGAAATTTAAATTTGTGCTCTGATATAGCTTGGACGTATCCCGCCAATGTAATATCTACAATATGGCAATAATGCAACTGCAATAATACTGTAATAATGCAATGCAATTGCAATGGCAGTAACACACTATGTACCAATAAGTATTTGGACACTTTCGAATTTAGACATTTTGTTAAATATCTTGAAAAGTTCTTTCGGAATCATCATAAAAATTTGGTAGTGTACAGGAGATGTTATACCTTCTCATATTTTTCTGCAAAAGTTGTGTCATGAAAAGGAAAAGGAGACCAGTAAAAAATTAAACAAAAATTAAAATGTTTTGGATCACCCTGTAAAAAGTAATGCTTTAAATGCATTTTGGCTTTAGCATTTGATTAAGAGGATTTTTTTCATTATCTGTATAAATATATATATATGAGACTACCTACATATATTCTTGAAATACAATGGTTTCTTTGAAAGATCGCAAAAAGAATTTCGACTTTTTAATTTATAACATGTAGGGTATTAGACCCACTGCAAAGCCATTTTTAGGAAATATGGCATACTAACTTAGACACAGCATACAGTAATCAGAATTAAAAAAAAAATACCTTTCAAAGTACGAGCAGTTTTACTGAATAATTTTTAACAACGCATGCGCAAGCTTTATAAAAATTTCATTTGCATAGTTTTAATACCCAAAGGTATTGAGCAACTTATATAAAAACACCAAACAAATGTCATGTAAGTTCAAAAAGTTACGAGAGTTTATTTCGTAAGATCTTTAACATTTTTGAATGAACAGAATTTCAGTTCTTTCAAAATAAAAGCTGAATTATAAGTGGTTTTACTCACATTTTTATTTTGATTCAATCAATGCTCAGTGGTAATACAGTGTTTTCGCTGACTGTAAATTATATTCTGGTCATTCTATCTTTCGTAACGCTCTGAATTTTCATGATATTTGTTCGTGGTTTTATATAAGTTGCTCAATACCTTTGGCTATTAACTTACACAAATATGATTTTTATAAAGCTTGCGCACGCGTAGTCAAAAGTTATTTAACTACGTAAAGACGTAACACAAAATGAATTACATTTCCAGCCATTTTTACGTGTAGCTCCAACATATCTGAATAATTTTGGTAGCTGTTAAATGAATGTCGAATATCTTCCATATCACAATCTACGCAAAACATGCTTTTATGCATATAAAAAAATTTGTTCATTCAATTTTTTTAGGGCTATTTCATCCATAAACATAATGCATTTAAATTCTCTTGCACGGCCCTGTACAAGATCCATTTGCTTGATCTTAGTGAAAAGTTTAGTATAGCATCACTATATGGTACAGATTTGAAATTCCGAGTTTGGCCTTCCTGTTCCTGCTACTGCTTGTTCTTGAGATATGCTGACAGCAGTCACACACACACACACACAAACACACAGAGAAAGAGAGGGAGAGAGAGAGAGGGAGAGACATACACACACAAACCAACCGCTAAGAACATGATTTTCGGATTCTGGGGACCTTACAACGTTTTAATATAACAAAACTCAATTTCGAAAAATTGACCTAAAAAAACCACTTTCTCTACCATATATATGGATAAGGGAACGGAAAAGGGTGTGTACTCCAATAACGCTTAATCACGTTTTTAACTAATGGATCTGCAGATCAGGAGTCTTAACGTCCTATTTGAATCACACATCATTCAACAGATCATTTTTATTTATTCCCTATTATATAATATATATTCTTCGACCACATTTCATGAAACCATGAAAGCCTCTGCGCAGGTGTTGATTAAATGAGTCCAGTTTTAAAATAGAGGTGACAATCATCTGATTCAGAGAAAATAAGCGATAACAGACCGTAGAATTACCGCCCCCCTCAACCACCCTCTGTATCTCTCTTTCTATAACTGTCTGTATATATTTGTATATATATGCATTCTTAATAACTAGTAGTCTTCTACTAATTCCCTGTAACTCATAAATACTTGTACCAAATTTCATGCAAAAAGATTACATAGCATGTCGGAATTATTTTTGTAAACCTGTAAAATAATTACCAATTCTATACCCACAATTTTCAACAGAAAAACATGCTTTTAAAATTCTAATAAAATTTCATTATATTTAATAGGGTGCAACAATGTTAAAATACACTTAATGTAATAGCTAAAGGTACTGAGCAACTTATATGAAAACTCCAAACAAATATAATGTAAATTCAAAACGTTACGAGAGAATAAACTGAATTTAAGTTCGTCTCAAAAAAAAAAAAAAAAAAAAACGAAAGATGTTAGGGGGTTTCATCAATATTTATTTACAATTATCTAAAACACTGTATTACCATTGGCATTCATTGGATCAAGATAAAAATATGAGTAAAACCCCTTATAGTTTAGCTTATATTTTGAGAGAACTGAAATTCTGCTCATTCCATGTCTCGTAACGTTTTGAATTTACATTATATTTGTTTGGGGTTTTCATATAAGTTGCTCAATACCTTAGGTCATTAAATTATGTAAATAACATTTTTATAAAGCTGGCGTATGCGTAGTTAAAAATTATTTAGTAAAAGTGTTTTAATTTTGTAAGATGTTGAACATTTTTGCATTCTGATTTTGACTGCTGTATGCTGTGTTTAATTTAGTATATGCCATATTTCCTAAAAATGGCTTTGCACTGGGTCTAATACTCTACGTGTTATAATTAAAAAAGTAGAAATTATTTTTGCAGTTTTTTAAAGAAACCGTTATATCTCCATGAATATATGTGGTAGCCTCATAAAATTTTATACAAATAATTGGAAAAACCTTCTTAATCCTATGCTTCAGCTAAAACGCATTTAAAGCATTACTTTTCACAGGGTGATCAAAAACATTTTTATTTTTGTTTAATTTTTTACTAGTCCCCTTTTCCTTTTCAGGGCACAACTTTTGCTGAAAGACATGAGGTATAACATACTCTTTGCACTACCAAAGTTTTAAGATGATTTCTAAGGAACTTTTCTAGATATTTAACAAAATGTCTAAATTCGAAAGTGTCCAAATACTTCTTGGTAGATAGTGTATATACATTCTAATAAAATAATTTCTTTATTTAATTGCAGAAATTCGACGACCAATGAAAGCATTATTCATTGTTTAAAAATAGAGGTATTAAGAATGTAAAAGGCTATGATAGCTGCAGCTGACACATGCATAAAATAATAATGCGAAATTTAGTGACATTTTCATTTAAGATTTACTAAAAGAGTTGTAGCAGCTATGTGTACTTAAAGAGAACGTATCATAAACACTCTAAAATCAGTGTCTTATCACAGCGGCCATATCAGATTATACACTGCTCAAAACAATTAAAGAATATTGTAAGTTTTATTTTATATAAAACTTACAATATCCTTTAATATAAAAAAGTATAAGTTTGTTATTTGTTTTTGCCTAAAATTAAAGTAGAGAGTCTTAAATACAGATTTTTTTCATTTTCAAAGTTCGGAGTCTGTGAATTTTAAGTATGACGTCAAAAACGACACTTTAACGGCAGTGAATGAAATTTGGCTTTCAACTCACAAGGGAAGTGTGAATTAGTAAAATCGCTATTCAAACCAAACCAACCTTAAATTAAAGAGCATGATAGAAAACATTGGGTACCGTACAAATTTGCTGCAACAACTCCCATGGGGGTGAAATATGCCCTCTATTAGTTTTAGTTATTTCTATAAAAGTCAACAAAACACGCATCGTAGTATGAACAGTGGTGCAGTGCTAGCGTGCTTGACTTCGGATACGGTGGTCGTGGGATCGTAAGGGTGGTGGTCGTAATGCCATTTTGTAATTTTTTTTATTTTTTTTTTCTATACGTTTTTAATTAAATTAAATTATTAATTTAAGAGAAAATATTTATTACATTAAGAAGTTTTTTTTTTTTTTTTTTTTTTTTTTTTGAGTATTCCAATTAATAAAGTATTCATAATGAATTTAAGAAATGCATTTTTTTATTTATAAAAAGGAAAACCATGTTTATAGCTACGAATATAGTTTCTAATTTATAACAATTATGATTAAAAGTAGAAAAATCATTAAACTATAAATATTTTTCAGAATTAGAACAAGAAATATAAAAAGATTGATCACATTTATTTGAATTTCAATTTTGTTCACTGTCAATTATTGTTCATCACGAAAATTTTGTCAAATATTTGGCTTTACATCGAGATTACTTGATTTGTAAAATTCATATTTACCCAGATTTTGAATTATTTTTAGATGTAAATTAATTATAAATTAGTAAAAACATTTTGAGAAAATTTGTCATTGCCTTCAATATTATTGTCAGTTCTTCCGACACCACTAAATTTGACAGTTGTTTAATGAAATATTTGAAATAAAAGTTAAATGCGACGTCGAATAGTTAAGCAACAGCTGTTCATCATTCAGGATTTTTCATGGAAATAATTGCCTGAATAAATAATACAATTGAGAGCAGACGATTAACTCTTGCTATTAATGTCGTCGTTAAAAAATAGTAATTAATAATTTATATAAAACAATCATTAACAAAATTTTATCTGAATGTAACCATTAACAGAATCAGACGTAAATATAATATAAAAGTATTTCCCGTTAAATTATTTATTTCTTTAAATTTAATAAATAAATAAATAAATTATTTAAAAAAAAAATATATATATATTAAATTGTCCGCGCTGAATAAAAAAGAAAAAGAAAAAAAAAACTTGTTTTAATATAATTAGTATTTTCTCTTAAAATAATGATTTAATTTAATTAAAAATGTCAAAAATAAATATTTCAGTTGAAATTAAAAAATTAAATACAAAGCGCACTTGCCGGGACTCGATCACATGACCTCCGTATCCGAAGTCAAGCACGCTAGCACTGCACAATCTGTTCACACAACGCTGCGTGTTTTGTTGGCTTTCATAGAAATAACTAAAACTAATAGAGGGCGTATCTCACCCCCATGGGAGTTGTTGCAGCAAATTTGTACGGTACCCAATGTTTTCGACCATGCTCTTTAATTTAAGGTTGGTTTGGTTTCAATAGCGATTTTACTAATTCACACTTCCCTTGTTAGTGAAAGACAACCCTGAAAAGAATGGTCGATATGCAGTAAGTGCGTTATTTCAATAATTGTGATGTCTCAACGAAGTCATTTAACCGATTCAAAAGCTTGAAAAGTTGTTGGTCGGTTAGGAAGGGCTGTGGGGGGGAGGGGGGGGGTCTAAACACAAATCGAAGAAGCCGAAGCCACTGGAGTTTCGCAAAGTGTGATTTCCTGCATCTGGAACCGTGTTTTGGAGACTGGAAATTTAGGCTGAAGACTAGGGCAAGGTCATAGACGCGCAACAATGCCCAATGACGATCGATATTTAACTCTAACGGCTCGGAGGCACCGAAATATGAATGGCACACTTCTTCAACAACAGCTTTGCTCGGCTACTGGCAGCGCAATTTCGACTCAAACTGTCCGAATGACAATTCTAGAATTGTCATACGTTGACCAACGTTCTAAAATTGTCATTCATTCAATTAAAACCGACCATCTTCCCGATTTCGAAATAATAAAAATATTAAACTCTGGATGTAAAAATTATAATTATCGTATTTCCCTTGATGGTTGGCATACTGTCAGCCAACTGCCCCAATAAATAAGGCATGCTCTTTAACACCTTAGTATTCCATCTTACTATTCTAAATTCTTTGGGTGCATGCGTGTAGGTTTGTAAAAATATTGTTTTAATACCAATTATGAAATTCGGTCGAGTTTAAAAACGCTTATTTATATTTTTAATCGTTTTCAAATGTACATTTTAATTATTATTATTATTTTTATTATTTTATTTATTTATTTATTTTGTCTCTTAATTAAAAAAAAAAGTAGTACTTATAAAGTAGAAGATCCAGTAATCTTGTATAAATGCTTCCATATTGTCCAGGTCCATTTCTGCTGTAAAAGAATTAAAAGGCCGAGATAGTAAAAAGCAGACTGAGTAATGAATAATAAAATATTTTTATTTTGGAGATTTTCATAAAGTAAATCAACATCTTTTCAAAGTGGCAGTACATAGTTCGTCAGTTTCGAGAATGCAAAGGCATGAGGTGAGAGAGAGGTTTTTCGAGTACGTATTAACTTGTCAACGATCAAGGAGCGAATTCTGAAGTTGACTCTATTGCAATTAAGATCAGACTGCTGAATTACGCCAAGAATTTTAAAAAAGAGCCAAATTTTATAGCCAAAGATATTCCTTTGTTTGTAGAATAATTTATTATAAATATTTTGAATTTAACAAGTTCGTTAAAAAGAAATAACGCCAATCCTCTATGCCAAGTTTTATCGCCAGACAGCCGTTAATAAGCGAGACCAAAAGTCTGCAAATGATTGCACATCCTGTGATAAAAAAAAATCTAAATTACCCTTTAATGATTTTCGAACATAAACACATTGCCTAATTTATTTATAACAAAGTGGACTCGCGCAATTTAAATGAAATAAAAAGTAATTATGTATCCAACGGCTTATAAACAAAATAATATTTTTTTTATATTTTATTTATTAAATGATTTAGGAAAGATTATTATTCTGATAGATGTCATTTAAAAAGAATATGTTTTTTGTTCTCAGAAGATTTATTAATAGCATAAGGGATAAAGTATTATTAGAATTAAGATATTTATTATAGACAAAAGCAAATAAATAAAAGTAATTTAGAATTTCGTTATCTATTTTTATTAGCCATTTAATTTATTGAAAATATAATAATTACTTATTGCCTTTATTTAAAGTCATAATTAAAACTCATATATGTGAAGGAACGACTTCAGGGATAAAGTATTATTAGAATTAAGATATTTATTATAGACAAAAGCAAATAAATAAAAGTAATTTAGAATTTCGTTATCTATTTTTATTAGCCATTTAATTTATTGAAAATATAATAATTACTTATTGCCTTTATTTAAAGTCATAATTAAAACTCATATATGTGAAGGAACGACTTCACAGTACTATAAACATCAATACTCATATCTATTAAATATTGAAAATTAAATATCTTTCACTTTAAAATATTAGAAATAATTGATAGTCGAAGCTTCTGGATTTTATAGCTGATAACAAAATATTGTATATCAACGATATTACTCCTCCTTCAAAACAGTTACCTTATTTTTGCTGGTCCAGAACACCGTATAACCAAGTGTATACACCATCACACGGTACATCCCCACATTATAAAATATTATTTTTATGTTTTATTGTCTAATAACATGTAATTTTATTATACACATTTAATTGTCACTTTAACAAAATATCGTGTCATTCTGTTAAGTATAACAAAAAAATTACAACTAGTGATATTGAGAAATTTTAAATAATGATTCCCCTGCAATTTTGATTATGTTGAAGCAATGCAACACATTATTGTTATAAAAATATTATTATCATTACCTTTACATTAGGAGTTTCCGGGACAGCATTCTGTTATTTTGTTTCTTCAAACCATGAAATGCAAAATAAAACAAATAAATTAACCTCGATTTTTTTCATTGACTGCCTTTACAAATCTCCATCATTCATCAAAGGGAAGACGATTATTGTTATCTTTTTTATCTAAAACGGAATAGGAAGTTGAGCATTATGGGTTACTTCGAAGAAATCGATTTGTATCTCTTAAAACAATGCCAGAGCCGTGGAAGTAAATATAATATGATACGTAACGGTTTCACAGTTATGCATTTTTGTAAGAATTCTTCTAAAATTGAAAACTTTTTGTACAATTTACATACAGGTATTGAACAAAATAATGGAAGCACTTTCGCTTTTTTATGTTTTGTCGAATATCATGAAAAAGCGAAATTTATTTGTTTTGGTTTTGTTTGTGTGTCGTTCTACAGTCATATTTTGCACCGTAAGGCTTATTAAACAGGAACCAAAGCGAGTACTATTAACCGTAACACTAGAGTATACATGCCAAATCTACTGTTTTTGGCGGGAGACTTCAAACCGGAAAAAAATTATAGCTGTTTTCAGTAATAATAATTGTCGAAAAAATATAACATATTCCATTTAAAAATACTAGTGTCAATTCTGATTTAAAAGTTTAAAAATTTGGCAGCTCTGCATTAAATGTGGCTTGTTTTCGCCCTTAAGTAATGATAATATCATCTGGCGATTAACTAACACACACACACACACTCAATAAAGAAAGTAAGGAACTGAAAATTAAAATAAGTTTAATGCATCAGAGTCGATATTAAAACTAGCGCACAATAACCACATGAGTTATAAAGTTTATATTGTTTTTTTAAGGAAAAGTATTGATTAAAAGAATGTTATTTGAAGGTTTTGAAGGTTTGACAAAGGTTTTGAAGGTTATTTGAAAATTTTTGAAGGTTTAACAAAATGTCAAGACAAAAATTTTTATCCCACTTTTACATCAATTTATGTAAAGAAAAGGAATGCGGGAATTAAACAATCTTTTAATTAATTTTACGCCCCATATTGTCATAGCCTCCTGAAGGATATTCCGAGCCACGCCTTCTTCGTGGCTCGGAAACTTGGCAGCAAATCAAGCTGTAGACAGCGCCACCTGGTACAGATTGCGCGACATTTTTATTCAACAGCTACCAAAAATTTTTAAAAGTGGGATTTAATACACACAAAAGGCGAATAGAATCGAAAAACACGTCGATTATATATGATATGTCATTTCTTAAAATTATTGGTGACATTTGAATAAAAAAATCCCGCAATCTGTACTAGGTGACGCTGTCTACCGCTTGAACAGTTGCCAAGTTTCCGAGCCACGCGGAAGGCATCTAGTTTAGGAAGCTTAGCATATTACTCATTACAGTTTGATAAAAAATATAAATTATTCTGTAAAAAATAAATAAATAAATTAATTAATTAATTATACGTTGTCAAAAAACTTCCCTTTTCTGGTGATTTGGCATTTCTATGCCTAGTAATCTATCACCCATTCCCAATAGTCAAAACTGAGTTAAATATCAGTGGCGAATCTAGCACTAATCTTCAAAATTATTATTATTTTTTAAATAATTGAGTATATTCTACCCTATAAATTTAACATTCGCCATTTCGTGGCATGCAAAAGTTTTATTCATCATGCCAATCACCTATCTACCGGAATACCAGAACAGTGTGTAATGTTAACTAAAATTAGCAATATCGCAAAGAGCATTACCTAAGAGTTGCTCTTCTACCTAGAGTTGTGTGTTCACGTTAGTGTGGATTTATAAAAAACATAATAGGTCATAATTCAAAATAAAGTACTTTTTAAATTTTAGTGGTTTCAACATTAAAAAAAAATTATTTCGGAGTTCCATCAGTTTAACTTTTAGATAATTTAAAGACTCATAAAAGAATTAAGTGAAATTTTCTATTATTAATAATATACTTTTTATCTCTTTTCTTTCTCGATATACTGCTGTGAAATATTCTGAAAAAAATCTTATCTGGAAATTCTCCTTCCGCTTGTTTCTAAAAAAATTTATTCAAATTGTTTTCTTTAAATGTTAATTTAGCGAAAAATTCGAGCATTTTGCAGCATTTTTCGGAGTCAATATGCAGAAAAATTGATATGAAATGTCCTGAAAAATTAAGTTTTCCAAATATTTTCTTATTGTTTGCATCTGAAAAATCTCATTCAATCTGTCTTAAAACCTTCATTTAACGAAATATTCAATTAATTTTAAAAATACTTTTAAGTGAAGATATAGAAAAAAAAAAAAAAAAAAAAAACCTCAGTAGCAAATAGCTTTGAAAATACAAAGAAATTTATCTTTTTAATTAACACTTTAAATTTTCGTAGATATATTATGTTTGGGGTCACGGAGTAAGATTTAAATTATAAATTGACTTTAAATCTTACTCAGTAGTTCGGATGAATAGCCAACGTAAATAATAACATAGGAGAGATCATATAAGATAAACCAGATAAATTAAAACGATGGCAATGTTAAACTGGTAATTATGAGTAGTTAACCAAACCATCACAACATTGGAATTTTTTTCAGAGTATTGTTACTACCTGCCTTTTTTTTCACGCCACTTTATTTGAAAAGTCATTTTTTTGTTATTTAATCGTAATCGCACATATTGGAGGAAAATTCACTTAAAATAAAGCTGTGGGAAGAAAAGGGGCGGGTACTAAAAATGGACAAGAATATATTAAATGTTAGCATCAGGGTGTTACAAAGGGAAATTTGAATACCATTATTTTTATGTAGTAATTTTAGATTTGACTAATTGTTGATATCTATTGAAAAAAATATTATATAAAAATTGCGGTATCCAAATTTTCTTTTGTGGGAACCCTGAATGGCATGTCCGAGTCAACATAGGCTGGGTACGGACTACGGGTCCATTTTTCTGTAAGTGGTGTTCCATCACTTTTATTTAACAAGAAAATTTTTAAATTAATTATTATTATTTGTTTTTATGACAAACATTGTTGTAAGAATGCATGGTGTAATAATATAAACACAGTACGTACCATGTAACATATTTCCGACGGAGTATAATTCTATTTTGGAAAGTAAACTCCTCCTTTGGGCATTTCTCTGAAACGTTACATTATTTAAGAAACATATTTTATGTATTTGTGAATAGATCAATTAAATTTTATTTTCAGCAATCGATGCTGTTAATGCTACAGGCATATATAAGCCGCCAGTACATAAAGCATTTAACATGGATACGCAAAATGATATTTAAAGTATTATTTTAGAGGAAAACCTAAAGGCGGTGCTCATTTATCTTTAAATAAATAAATGTATATATATATATATATATATATTTGTAACCCGCAAGCAGTATGCTCAGAGCCTGATTAAGGGGGAGGCACACATTATTTATACTTACACCGTTATTTTTTAACAAATACTTTCCTCCTATAATAAACAGAAAATTCTCATTAAAAATTATTTAAAAAGAATTCTGGTGTCTAATAACGGTGAGTAAATTGGATTGTTTTACACCGTTCATTTTTTATAAAAAATATTTCCTCGTCAAAGCGTGGAATTTCTATGACATGAAGTAAAAAATAATTGTAAAAATATTCCGGTGAGAGCGGAGATAATGTGTGCTTCCCCCGTAATCAGGCTCTGAATATGCTAATAAAATATACAATACAGGACTCATAGTCTCCGCCTCTTTTTCAGGAAACTTTCAGAAATGAGAAATTTATGCATTTTTTGCAACCACTATTTTAACACAATAATTTCTATTGGGTTGTTCGGAAAGTAATTTCGTTTTTTCCTTTGAAAATGAAAGACGATTTTCTTATATAGTATAAATATTTTATTGAATTATATATTCTCGACTTTGATCGGTTTCTTAGCGATCTCACGAGTTATTATTTGGCAGTTTTCATAAATCAATACTTTATTTTGTATTCATTAGCATAAGCTGTTTTTCCAGAACGTAATGCATCTTCAACGTAAAAATGGCCGAAAAAAATTTGGTAAATCAGTTTTGACAATGGCGTTATTTAAACAAATTTTCTGTATGCACATCGTATACTTTTTCATTGTTTGAACAGCATTTTCGCCTTTTTGATAGCAAAAATAAAATATGCCGAAAATGTCGCTTCCGATTTTCTTTATTTGATAGGGCACCACTCAAAAACTATTGAGCAGAATAAAACGAACGTTTTTCACAAGCAAGCCTTGCATTAATAGCTGTCACAATATATAATGGTAATGCAGCTTAATTGTGAAGAAGGTGTGAAAAAAGTACAATTATGTCCTCTGCTGAGAAATACGAAATTTATTTCCGAACAACCGAATACACTGTTTAATCATGACATATTACTTTAAAAATACAATAAATATTTCTCTAAGAAAAAAGGGGTGTCAAAAGAGTCGAAAATTTCTCAGCCTTGAAAGGGTCCTGCAAACAAAAAAAAAAAAAAAAAAAAAAGGCGGAGACTACAACAATGTAATATTAAATATCAACAACGGATTCTATACATAAATTTTGGGAAAGAATATTTTGACTGATTTAAAGAAAAACCTCTTGGGGAACATTTATTCTAAGTTAAATACCAGTTTTTGAATGCTTTATAAAACTGTAAAAATTGCTTTGTAAAATTGTAAAATTGCTCAATTCTTTTTGTGTGCTTGCTGTAAATGTAAAATATGTTGCAAATATCTTACAACACACATATAACTGTAACAACATAACTGTATTCAAATACAGTGATTGATAATCTTGTTCATTCCTCTGTTGCGAATGTTTTTCCTTTTGCATCCATGTGTAGACCTTGACACGAGAAGCATACATCTCTGGCATTGTATACATCATTTGTTATGAAATGTTCTATTCTTTTAAACATGATTTAAATACTAAATATTCACATTTTCTGTGGGAAAGAGTTATCGAAGCTCAAGAAATTATATTGGAAATGCAGAAGGTGTCACTGAGTGTGCGGATTGTAGATTTCGATAGATATATGCAACCCCACGAGCGATATGAACACAGGATGATAATCTAATAACGCAATTTATTCAATTATATTGAAATTTTAAAAAAGTATTATAAGTCATTTAATACAAAGAGCACATTAAGGAAATTTCAATTTTTTTAAAAACTTAAAAAATTATGTAGTTGCAAAACAACTTTTCAAATTACATGTATTTAAATTAAAATTAACTGATTGTAAAATTACAAAACCAGAATTTCGTTAATTTTTTGTCTGTGTGAAAATCTGTTATATGATCATAAAAACCTTTAAAAACATTTCTGGTATGGAAAATATCTTTACAAAAAACAACAGTTTTGATAAATTTAGGAACTTTTTTATTCAATAATCACCAACAATTTTGAGGAATGATATTTGATTTATAAAATGAACGATTAATCTCCGAAGTAATTAGGTGACCATTACGATTAAAAATTAGTGGTAGATATTGAATAAAATAATCTGGTGTGTCACTCACACGACTTTCGCTTACCCTGAAATTTAATACTATAACTACAGGTTGGAAATTAAGAGGTAACATAACGACTTCAGTTATGTAAACCTATGTTAAAAAATACAAATTAGACTTCGGAAGAGTTTTATATGATAATTGGTTGTGTGTGATGGGGCTGCCGCCCCCTCAAATCTCCGTTTAATTACTAATTACTGCACCTACAATTATATAGAATTTAATTCTGTTATTAAAATTAAAAGTTCACTTAAAATTATTCAGACTACTTTCACATGCAAAATTCCTTGAAACTTATCAATCTTGATCAAACTTTTCCAGCAACAAACTTATATTAATTTGAAAATATGTACAACTTTTGGATCTCCTGAATTTATTCGTTTTTAAGTTACTCTAAGAGACACAGACAATAATCAAACTTTAAAAAACTTGACTTTGGTAATCAGGAAACCTCAAAACGTGTAAATACACAAAAAACAAGCGATGAATATTTAGCTTAAAAACATATATTATTTGTCATATGTCTATGAAGAATTCAGTTCCATTCCTGAGCAGATATCCATAGCATGGTAAAATATTATAGTAAAACTTCCACTAACAATAAAAGGGAATGTTATCGCTTAGATATTTGCAACCCTGTATATCTTTTGAAGAATATGTACAAACTACATAGTGCACCTAAATACAATCCTATAGTAATAATATAAGGCACAACCTGAAATGCACTCCAATCAATTTTCAGCTATTGTCACACTGTAATCTAGTTTTTTTGTGCTGCATGTAAATGAACAGGGAATGATTTTATTACCATAATCTATATGAGGCATGTTTTTATGCATATAATATATATATATATTCATTTCACCTGGTTTAGTGCCGTCTGTAGAGGTTAAGCTCTACTTACCTGCAATTTCCCCCATAGACGTAATATATTTGAATATTCTTGAATGTCCCTGTACACGAACCATTTGCTTCATCTCAACGAAAAGCTTACTGTAGCATCCCTATATCATACACATTTACAATATCATGTTTGGACTTTCTGCTACTATTTGTTCTTGAAATATGGTGATAACAGACAGACACACAGACCAACCGCTAAAAGCATGAGTTTCGGATTCAGGTAACCTCAGAACGTGTAAATATAATAAAAACTCACGTTCGAAAATTTGACCCTTAAACAATACTTTCTCTACCTAATGGGTAAGAGGAAGTAAAAAGGCATGAATTTGGCAACACTGATTAAATGGATTCTTTTCGAGTAAAGATCTTATTTTTCGTAGTACGATAAATTCCAGCATATTATCCGCAGGTTAAAAAATCCGTTCTATGCTAGAAACGTTCTATGCTAAACGTTCTATGCTAGCTTTTACTACCTATAAAAGAATACCTGGTACAGATATAATTTTGGCTATTAATTGATATTTTTGGTGCAAAATTTATTTATCTGACCAACAGGAAAATAGGGAATATCCATAGGGAAATAGGATAATTCATGGAGTGAAAGACGCACAGGATGGGTGCCAAAATCATTGTCTTGATAGCATCTCACAGAATGTACAAAAGTCTGAAATTGTGAACCTGTTAGGATACTTCAATCGCATTATCTCTTATCATCTTGTTCATAAGTAATTTCACCATTACAAATTCAAAAATATTGTATTTTAAACGTTTTTCTATTTGATATTTATACATTTACGTACCTGTCAACATTCTAATTAATATTTTGTATCATTGTTAGCACCCGTCCCTTTTCCAAAGTCCCCATCCCACTCCCAAAGAACGCATATTACAGATTCTTTGCCACTTAATTTTTAGAGTAATATTCTCTAAATGCAATTATGATTAAATAAGAAGAAAAATACTTAAAAAAAAAGACTGGTTTGAAAAAAATGGCGGGTAGTAACAGTACTTTTGAATATTCTGATGATGCTTATTCTATTCGTGCAAAAATTAATATAAATCCTAATTCATAACTTTTTTTTTTAAATATGACTTTATTGTGAATTAAAACTATGTTTCGTAATCAGAAATATGAATGAAATATGTTTGAGAAATTTTATCCTACACATTAAAAAAAAAAAAAAAAAAAAAAAAGAGGAAGAAGAAGAAGAAGTTTGAATTGGTAAGTTTTGGGGAAGATATGAAATAAATCTGTCAGATTCATTTAACATTAGCCTCCTCGGATTTTGAGAGACTGAACATTGATCAAATATTGTGGATGTTCGTTCAAAAACCACTCGATCGCCCTAGAACGTAATGTATTTTTTATAGCGTCTCACACTTTTCTTTTAATTAAAATCTCGGTGAAACATTTTTATTTATCTTTAGAAAGCCTTACTGCCTGAGTATTATTTGAAGTTTTGCAGAGCATAATGGTATTGCATATAACAGGCTAAACAAACATGGCGGATCGGCTGACGGGTCAATGTCGAATCTCTTACCATGTAGGGTCTCTAGATTTTGACAGCTTACAACGCTGTGAAAAACATAGAAATCTACAATGAAACCTTGAAAATCCAGCAATAGACATTGCTGGATTACCGATTTTTCTGTATTATAGGTTTTCCGAAATTTTATCAAAATCGTCGATCAATCTCAACATACACAAAAAATTTCTTAAAAAATAGCTTTAAAAAATTTATACTACCCTAATGTATGTACTATTAAAGACGTAAAATACCGTTAAAATACCGTTTGAAATAAGCACAGGAAACACATTTATTTCTGCAAAAGCACGTGATTTTTACTCTTGGCAATCACAAGAATTTTTAGATTGTGTTCCTGCTGCAATTGAGCACGCCAACAGCATAATTCAATCCGTGTACTCTTTCATTCCTGAGTAAGATGGTTCGTTTTCACATAGTATGTTCTTTTTCGGAAAGCACCTTGGAAATTGAAGTCAATCCGTAAATTAGTAAAATTAAATGAAAATCAGTAAACTTTACTGATAATGCATAAAAGTTAGGATATGTTGTTTCAAAGTCGCGCGTGCGTCTACGAGTAAATTGTTGAGTATAGCGATTTACGGACAGAGAAAAACAGGAAGGGAGATAAAAGGGCTTTCAGTGCCGGATTATAGGTGTTGTCGGATTATCTTTGCTTCACTCTATACCATTTTTTGCTATTAGTTGATCTAAGCATCTAAAAAAAAATTGTCAAAAATGAGGGTTCTATTGGAAAAAAAAAAAAAAAAAAAAAAAATGAAGTTGATGTAGTTTTTATTTGTAGATGGCCCTCAAAGCAAACTCGAAGTTTACTATCAGGGGTCGTAGTCTCCGCCTTCTTTTCAGGATACCTTGAGAAATGAGAAATTTATTCATTTTTTGCTACCACTATATTTATACAATACTTTCTATACTGATTAATCACGACATATTACTTTAAACACACCATAGGGATTTTTTAAAGAAAAATGTGGTAGCATAAGAGGCGAAATTTTCTCATTCTTGAAAATGTCTTCAAAAAAAAGGCGGGGTCTACAACCCCTGATACTATTCTAAACTACGCTTTTACTAATCGATTCGCCACATCTTTGTATGACGATCTCAGGGATGGAACACGGGCGCAGAATTCACACCGAAATCCGTTTAAGAAATTTCTCTACTTATAATATCGTTGATTTAAGAAGAAGAAAATTTTCTTACATTGATAGTGGTATGAATTCTGCGCCCGTGTTCCATCCCTGCGATCTGCAGCAAAATTTGTCCGGAGGGAAGGTGCCTTTTTTTTTTTTTTTTTTTTTTTTTTAATTGTACAAGGTGTTATAATTAAACTATCTCAGGGTTGACAACATTTATAATTTATTGCGGAGCACTTTTAGCTCCACCTTTATTTCACACCACTTTATTTATTGAATAATTTTCTGCAATATATTATATTACTACGATTAAAAGAAGAAAAAAAAATTCTTAACTTTTTGAGGAGCAGAGCACTCTTAGAGATAAGAAACTTCCGCCTATTTTTCCACCACTAATTTAATGTAGAATTACTTCTGGTATATTTATAGAGGATATGGTATATTTATCATGATTATAGAGGGTAGAAATTATTGTATAAAAATAGTGGTATCAATAAATTTGGAAATTTTTCATCCCTGAGAGTGCCCTGAAAAATGGGAGGAGAGTATGACCCCTGTATAAGAACATTACATAACAATTGCTTAAGAAAACACTTCATCTATCGTTTCTGACAGCTAAACTCCATGTTATTCTATAGAAAAGATTCTTATGAAAATCACTCAGAACCTAATGTGTTTTTTAAATTCTATTCTTAGATTAAAAATCTCGTAATCGTAAAAACGATTTTTGTTTTTAAACAACTGATTGTTTTGATTTCTTATATTAAAGCTACAAAATGCGACAAAATAGGTGCACATTTCACATTTTATAGATTCAAAATGAAAAGTTCGAAAATGAATAGCTCAAGAGGAATATACCAGTGAGTTAAAGTAAAAACCGAACACCAAAGAAAATGAAAGTGATTTGCATAAAGTTCAAAGAAATAAATGAATAAAAAATGGACGTATAAGTTGAATGTACATCGAAAAAGTGTTTTGTTATACAAATATTAATTCATTGTATACAAATCTTAGGTTAAATATTCTGGTGTGGCTCTCACACCACTTTCTTTCATCCGGTATTTTAGTACTAGAATGGGATTGCAGACTATGGAATAAAATACTGAGTATTGCAAATGAATCTGTTTTAAAAACATTCCAAAATATATTTGCCCGAATTTATGGGTACAGAAACAAACAATGAATTCTCGAAAAATATGTGGCTGTTCGTTTCCACTTTCAGATATACAGTGAAACTTGAATAATTCGAACTTTTTTAATTCGAAATTCTGGATAATTCGAATTTTTTACTAGGTCCCTTGAGCTTTCTATTAAAATTAATGTTACAAAATCGTGGATAATTTGAATTTTATTTTGGATAAGTCGAAATTTTCATACGATTACTTTTAAAATGTTATAGTAAAATTTGCCCCCGAGATTTTTCTCAGCTAAAGTGCATTATTTATTTTATCAATCTTTCAAAAGAAGGAAAAGGTACTACAATATAAGTCCCTACCTAGTGCATCAGAAGATATGGTGCATGTACATGAACTTCGAGGTTTTTTTTAATTGAAAGTCATGTCTAATATAGAAGGTTATATTTTTGTATCAATTGATAGATTGAAGTCATATGCTATGACACAAAGCTTTTACGTAAAGAAGAAATAAAAAATATCTGACTATATTTTAAAAAGTGTTGAATAATTCAGCTCGTAAAAAATATTGATTTAATTGGGAAGGGGGGGGGGGGTAGCAGTATCCTTAGATATAAAGTTTCAGTGTTAAATCTTTGATCGTAGAGTTTTAATTTTTTAATTTATCTCTTTGTTTTGACAAAATAGTATATGTAATTCGAATTTTTGGATACTTCGAATTTTTCTCTGGCCCCTTCAAGTTATAATAATCCAAGTTCTACTATATTTACCCAAGGTTTTTTCATTTGATGCTTCAAAGCATAAATATTTTGGGATTTATATCCAGATATTATGATAATAAAACCTTTATATTTTATTTATAATTATAATGAATTGTTAAACATGCTTATTTTTAAAGCATCCAGCAATTGTATAAAAATTGCCATCCGTTTTTCACTTTGACTCACTGTAGCTCCAAAATGATTAATCAAAGAATTATTCTACGGTTTTGCGTCTGGGTAAATGTTATGCTATTTATTTTGTTTGAAGTAAAATAGATTCAAAAATTTGTTTGTTATGTATGGTATGCAGAAAAATAAGAGAATAAAAGAATAATAATTATACATATAAGTATAATCTGACACTCAATGTTTAATTTTTCTGTTATATATATATATATTAACCATTCGAGGACTGCTTGAAGCTTTTTTTTTTTCTGACTAACCCATTTTTCGTTTCCATACAAAAATTAAAAATTTTAAACCAATTTTATTAGTGATTTATCCACGAGAATATCAATAATAAAATTGAAAAGAAACTCATGAGCCATTTAGATGCCCAACTGATTATTTTTTATAATAATATACATTTTTTAAATTATCATTTTTGTTCCTTTATTCATTCTTTTTCTTCTTCTGCTTTTTTTATTATTATTATTATTGTTTTGTTTTGTTTTTACCACAAATAACAATTTTTTTTTTCTTTAATGTGACGACTTTGAACATATATCCTGTAAATTGATCTTGTTCATTTTTCTAGGTTTCGCGGCTAAATAATGTAATGTTTAGCTCAACATGAGCTTTCGAACTTTTTATTTCACTGTGATTTTCCCCTGAAAAATTATTACTCTGTAGAATACAAAAAATTTTCCATGCAATAAAAATATAAATATTATAGTGTTGCAGTTTTCCCTGCATTGGTCACAGAGGAAATGTTTTTTGACGTACCAGAGATAAAGTCCACTTATATATTTTAATTCTGTTTCCAAATATATTGGTATGACGTCATAATATATTTTCCCAAAACTTTTATATTTTTTAAATTTATCAATATTATATCTTTTTAATAAAAGATAATTAAACAAAAAAGGAATCGTAAATTACATATTAAATAATAATGTGAATAATAAAACTCCTACCCTAAAAATAATGTATTTACATTCTCTTACCCATAAGGTAGAGAAAGTATTGTTTTAGGGTCAAATTTTCGAAAGAAAGTTTTTGTTATATTTGCATGTTCTGAGGTCCCCTGAATACTAAAATCATGTTTTTAGCGAATGGTCTGTGTGTTTTTGTGTCTGTCTGTGTGTTATCAGCATATCTCAAGAACAAATAGTAGTAGAAATCCAAACTTGGTATTCTAAATGTGTATCATATAGGGATGCTACACTAAGCTTTTTGTTGAGATGAAGCACATGCTTCGTGTACAGGGACACTCAAAAGTATTGAAATACATTACATCTATGGGGGAAATTGCAGGTAAGTAGAGTTTAACATCTATAGACTGCATTATACCAAATGAAACGAATATATATATATTTTTTGTAATAGAGATAGTCAACTCGAAGAAAAATATTTTGTGCATGTAGGAGCCGCACCCCCCCCCCCCCCTCTCGAGGGGAGTAAATTTTCATGAGGGGTATCTTTCAGAAGAGCCTGCCAATACCTTTAAACGAATTGTTAAAGAATCGATCTGCGATAATTTAAAATAAAGTTATAGATTTTTTTCATTTTTAACAAAAAAAAAAAAAAAACTTTTTTTTTTTTTTATTATTATTAAATGTACTATTGAGAATAAATTCAACTTTTTTTAGGTATTTAGTGTTATACTACTTCTCTAATATGGAAAACGTCTGCATTATCATGGAAGATAATTTTTAAATAATAATTTTAATAAATTATTTTTACTGAGTGAATTTGTATAGGAAAATATAGAAGAAAGTCATATGGTGGCCACAACATACTAGTTATTTGTTGTTATTGGATGTTCTTTACTAATAATATTTTACCATTTCCAGGAAAGCTGTTCGGGAATGGAAATAAATTCCTCATAGAGATATGGTAAATAATGTATGTTTTAAGCTAATTATTCATCGCTTGTTTTTTGTATATTTACACGTTTTGAGGCTTCCTTATTACCGTAGTCAAGTTTTTTAACATTTGATCTATGTCTGTGTCACTTAGAGTAACTTAAAAACGAATAATTTTAGGAGATCCAAATTTTGTATTTTTAAGTTAATATAAGTTTGTTGCTGGAAAAGTTTGATCAAGATTGATAAGTTTGAATGAATGTTGCGTGTGAAAATTGTCTGTATAATTTAAAGTAAACTTTTAATTTTAATAACAGAATTGAATTCTATATAAAGGAAGTTGCATTAATGAAACGGTGGGGCGATAGCCCCCCTCACACAGAACTAATTATTATATAAAACACTTCCGAAGCCTAATTTGAATTGTTTAACATAGATTTACATGACAGTACTCGTTTTCTTACCTCTTAATCTATCTCCAACCTGTATTCATAGTATTAAATTTCAGGGAAAGAGAAAGTCGTGTGAGTGACACACCAGATTATTTTTGTTATTAAAAAAAAAAAAAAAAAAAAAAAAAAAAACTAGACTGCTTATTGGTTCAGTTTTAATTTTTGTTTTTATGTTTTGTAATTAACTTCAAGTTCTTAAAAAGTGTATTACAAAGGAATGACAAAGGAAAGAACGTGAAAACAATTTTCATTTGTTCTGTTTTGCCTGAAAGAAATATGTCTCTCTTCTAATAAATAAATAAATAAATAATAAGATAGAAATGGCGTTTTATTATTTGTAGCGAAAATACCACATTTACACTACGGGAGGGGGGAGGGATTTTTACTTTTTTATTTTTTTTATTCTAAAAGACATTAAAATAATTTTAGCGTTAATTTAATAGCATAGCAATGCAAAAATTTCATTCAAATACTTATTCTGCATTTTTTAACACATTGAGATCAATGGATTCTGTTCAATAGAAACTAAAATCGAATTCATACCAAGCTGTACATATTTCGAAGCAGAAATTTACGAGAATAAGCATTATCAAATTTATATTAGTGTTTGCGTTATTAAGTAGAATTTCTAATTAGAGAAAATTTCTGAAAGATTATAACTTAACCTCTAAAGAATTTTACTGAATGGCGCTGGGGATTTTTTCTAGCTCAGTTTGTACTTATTAGCACCAGTGTTCTTAAAATGTACTCTGGTTTTTATTTTAACTTTTTGCCTGCCCTAACACTCTAAAATGTGATGCCAAATTTAGTGGCAATTTTATTCAACTAAGACCAACAATTTTGAGGAGTGATACTTGATATACATATTGGACGAATAACCTTCGAAGTTTTTAGGCTATCGTTACATTTAAAATTTAGTGTTGATATTGAATAAAAATGTCCCTAAATTCGGCAACACTGACTAGAAGAGTGAAATTAAATTGGACCAGCAAAGGGTTAATAACACGTATGTTACTATTCAGAAGTAGTGGTATGAATTGTACTATAAAGATTTTTAAAGGTTTTTTAAAATTAGCATTCTTAACAAAGGAAATTTGAATAACACTTTTACTTTACAGTAATTTTAGACTTGAATATTGTTGATATATATTAAAAAAAAAAAAAAAAAAAAAAAAACTGCATAGAAACTATTGTATACAGATTTCCCTTTTTAAGAATCTTGAGCTTAATGCTTTTATATAAAACTGAATCATCTGCTTCAACAAATTTAATTTAGATTAATACGATAATCGCCTGATTTATTTTCTAATATTTCCGTCTTGGATATTTGTTTTGATATTTGGGAAATCTATAAAATTCATTTTATTTTTTAACATACTAAATATGTCTTGTTTTGTTAAGTAGCGTTATTTAACTAATCAAAATGAAATAATATATTACGATCCAATCTGTTACAAAAAATTGTTGAACATTCGCATACCTGCTAATAATTTAATTACTATTCCGTAAAACTGCTAGTACCCGCTTGTTTTTTTTTTTTTTTTTTTACCAATCTTTTTTTAGGGTATTTTTCTTTCTATTTAATCGTAATTATCTTTGGAGAAAATTACTCTAAATATAAAGTGACTAGCAGGCAACGACCGCTTCACTGGTCATAATTTTTAAATGAACTCTATTTTTATTTTTTCGCTCTTACGCCCCTCCCCCCCTTCCTGCCCCTCCTAATAACTGTACACTTTCGAAAATATCCCCATTCGACTTGCAGGCCTCTAAAACCTATCTGTACCAATTTTGAACGGCCTAACTGTATTTCTATTTGTTTTTGCCCCATAGCCTCCCTTCCCGCCCCTCTTAATAATTTTACAAAATCGAAAATATCCGAAATCGATTTATAGGTATCGAAAACCTCTATGTACCAATTTTGAACAATCTAACTCTATTTTTATTTTTTTTGCCCCTCACCCCTCCCCTCCCCCTCTTCCCGCCCCTCCTAATAACTTTACACTTTTGAAAATATCCCCATTCGACTTGCAGGCCTTTGAAACCTATCTGTACCAATTTTGAACGGTCTAACTGTATTTCTATTTGCTTTTGCCCCATAGCCACCCCTTTACCGCCCCACCTGGGGGGCTGAATTTCAAAAATTCCAGAAATTGGTTTTTAGATATTTGTATTAGCTATATTTTAGAACAAAAATTTCACGTATATCTGTTTTTTTGTTTGAAATATATAGGATTATTTGAAATCACGTTTTGCCTCCCCCCCTCCTCCTTGGAGACCGAATTTCTAAAATTCCAGAAATTGGTTTTTAGACATTTGTGTTAGCTATATTTTAAAGCAAAAATTTTACAGATATCTGTTGTTTTGTTTGAGATATGAAGGATTTTGCGAAATCACGTTTTGCCCCCTCCCCACTTTGGGGGGCGAATTTTGTAAAATCGCTTCTTAGTGGATGCCTACGCCATAGAGGGAACATTGTCACAAAATTTGGTTTGGTCTGGGCGATGATGAATCACCCCCTTACTTTCTCACTCACTCAGGACGAACGATTATGTATATATAGATGTGGAAAAAAGGGTGGGGACTAATAATTTTACGGAATATTAATTAGATAGTTAGCATTTATGCATTCGTCTCCCTATAATAAATTAATGCTTTTTTAATTAACGAAAAAATGAGAAATAAACAAAATTTAACCCTTAAATGTCGAGTGTTGCCTTTCGGCAACATTCCCAATTTTTGTCTTCTAAAGTATTATTAGAATAATATTGAAGCTCTAATGCCTCATGTTTGCCGTTGGACAACAAACTGCTTTTTTAGCTGTAAACCACAAATAAAATAAAGTGTGATTTTTGAAAGTACTTTTCCCGTGATTTATTTAATAGAGGTAAAAATAAAACATTTTTAAATTGATTTAAAAAATAATCAGGCATTTAAGGGTTAAATCATTTTTTCCTAAATTAAATTGAATCCAAATACAGGGTGTCTACCGATACAGTTGTTTACATGACTCTTTCATCAATATATTTATATAGTAAATTTCTATAGTATTTTTCCACGAGTATTTAAATTCTTAACATTAATACAGTGATGGGAGAATCACGAAAAAAGGGTGTGACACCCTGATATAGGGTACGTGAAGATCATATTACAGATGGTACTTAAAACCTGCAAAAATACGAAAGGAAAAAAAAATGTTGCAGTATCTCTTATTGTGGTTCACTTTATTTATTATTTTGTTATACTATGAACGTGATCAAATCTCTACTGCGCTTTTAATATAACAAACTGAGTTCTGTCAAAACATGTTGTCAAATAATCAGCGCACTTAAAGATTACATCTTACACAAAAGGTCATTCTCACCCTTATCCGTCTACTATTATGCATAATCCCGTCATTTCAAATGACATTTCTCATACACTCTCACCTATCCCCATTTCAACAATTTGTACAAAATCCCTCTAAGCTCAACGAAAAATGTTTGAGATTGAAAGCCGCGCATTTTTTCCTCCTTGACCCTTTCTCTTATGGTTTTTTTAAGTCCATTTTCTATTGTGTATTAGACGAACGGTCCTACAAATCTCTAGCTTAAATGGAGGTCCCTATCTACAACTAAACATCCGCTAGCCGCTGACCTCTTTAAAGCGTCAAATCAGATGGGGGAGACAATTTGTAAAGCTCTGGTATTCACTTTCACCATATCGAGTTTATCCACGCCAAGGCATTGTTAAACACAAGGCATATCTTTTCTTTTTTAATTTGTTTTGTTTCGTGTCCATTATTTGGGTACAAATGTTACATAACTATAAAAGCGGGGGTTTTCCGGCAGGCGATTTCAAATCGGGTGCGAACGTGAAGGAGAGTGCCTCAAGGAGATTTTTGTCCCTGGACTAACATTTTTTAATAAAACACAAACATGGTAAGTTCCAAATCTTAAAAATAATTTTGTTTTCGGAATAACGGAGTACTTGTCATTAGGATAAAATAATTTTTATTATTAATGCAAAGATTTCGTTTCTCAGAAGCACAATTAAAGCGGCTTATTAATTTGTAACGTACATCAATTAATAGCCCAGATCATGCTAAGATTATATCCGATTAATTCATTGTTATGGATTATATCGTATGGCTATTATCAGATAACTAATGGATTACTCTGTTTCTTTTTAGCAGAAATGATTGATTACAATCAATTCATTTTAATTAGAGGAAAATGATTTATTTTTCTAGATAACATTTACTGTCAAAAACATAAGCATTCAAATTTAAATTGATACAGCAACCATAATTTATGGTTCTTCAAAAAAAAAAAAAAAAAAAAGAAAAGAAAAAAGAAACAAATCTTTAAGTGTAAAAATTTTATTTTAAAACTATGAAATACCTAACCCTCGCAATTAACCATCAAATGTTCGATTTGATTTACAATACGTAACATTGATTATGATATATATGAGCTAATTTATTACGAATTGTACTTAATTTTTATACCAATAATTTTTAATAGTGGTGTTTTGCAACATTTGTCTATAATGAAATAAGAGGAAGTTTTGTATTTGTAAATAATGGTATGGAATTGTATTTTCAGTCGGTAATAAATTAACAGTTATGATGGTGTATCCTCATCCACTTTTTAGTTAGGATAATAGCTCTTAAAAATAAATATACAATTTGAATACAGTTTAGTGTACGTTCAACAATTTAATTTTATTAGAAAGTTAGTAAAATAAAAAGTAGGCGCGATTTAACAATTTATTTAAAAGAAAATTTTTTGTACGTAAAACGTTGGCGAAAAGTTTGAGAAAATCTAAGACGTGTAAGGAGTCACATGTAATTTAAACTGCGTATTTTTCTCATTTCCTAAATTCTAAGAAAGTGAGACTATATAATTCCTACAAATTCTTAAGATAAAAAATAAGTAAAGCTTATAGTTTTCGACAAACGGGATAATAATTATCTGATAACAACACAGATGTAACATTTTGGTAATTTGTTAAACAATTTTTAATATGAATTCACATCTCCACTAAATAGAAAATAAAAAGCTAGTGTCAAAATATTTATAAAGAAAATATTGACAGTCTAACAAATTAGGGAAAAAAAAAATATATAAAAAAAATAAATGGGTAGTTCACAGGCTAGATTCCAATTAAAAACAGCCATATCAAATTTTAAGGGAATGTTTTATTAATCTTTATTCTATTAAAAGTTAAAATAATAATAATAATAAATAAATAAATAACATAGTATAAATAATATCTGAATTAGAAATTTTAATTAATAAATACAAAAATGATGTACGTGTTTAATCTAACATACATTTTACAAATGAAATTTTCATAAAAATTAATCATTTTATTATAGTTAAATTATTAACTTTTTAAGCGTTTTATTATACAAAAAATAAATAAATAAATAGAAACTATCATAGCATAGAAGAGATTATAAAATTCGTCTTACAGTAAATTGGATGAAAACTAATATGTGTCTTGTGTTTTTCGCATTGTTATATCTTTGGTAATTTTCAGTTTATTATTATTCTTACATTTGTTCATCTTTCAAATTTATTACTATCATTATTTTATTTTATTTTATTTTAATGCAAGATTCATAGGTGCCAATTTGTATTTTTTTTTTTTTTTCAGCACTATTTCTTTGCAAAAAAAAAAAAGTCATCATGTTTAACCCTTTCAGTCGCAGTGTTCCCGCTGATGGAACACCTAATTTTAATTCTCAAGTGCAAAAACGCATCCCGGAAATTTTTTAGAAAAAATTTACATTTATAACATAGCAGAAAAAGCCCTTTTTTTAACGTGAAAATTTAAAATTTCTTCTATTTTAATTATGTTCGTAAATTCCGGTGGCAGTGTAATTTAAATGATCCGAATTACCTTGCACCGCAAAGGGTTAAAATACTCCGGAATAAATTGAAATGTTGGAATGTATGCAACTTTTACGAGTTTTTGTTGTCGATAATGTTTACTTATAAAGAGATTTATTTATTAAATTAAATATTATTTGAATTTAATAAGGTTTACTTACAGATGTTACAAACCGAAAATTTGTCGAAAATGAACAATGCTAATTTTTTATTTTTTAAATATATATGATCAGCTATGTGTCTAAAAGCCATTTTTAAAATTAGTTTAGTAATTTTTAAAATAAATCAAGTAGTGAACGTTAAAGGGTTAATTGCAGAAAACTGCTAAAACAATTATTAAAAATTTCTATTAAAAATTTCAGTTAGAAAAAAAAAAAAAAACTTACAAGTTAGCAGCTATAAAGATTGGTCGTACCCTATAGTACTTGGCTTACAACGACCATCATAATATGAAATCTTGCGTATTTTTATGCGTTCTGAAGAATTGGGCCACTCTGATGATGAAACTCTTCAGCTTTTGAACAATTTTCAGCTGTTTCAAATTTTAAATAATTTTATCATTGTCCTTTTTTTTTTATAAAAGTCTGATATGGATTGATACTTTTACTTATTGTCAATTTGTAATTTATCAGCTTATTTTTAAATCAGTTCTTTATTTGTTATATGGGATTTTGTGGATAATAATTAAGTGCATGTTGTGATTTCTTTCATACTTTTAGTAAAATTATATTTTGGGTTCTTAGGGACAATTTTGGCATGTCATTATCTGTTTTCTTGCATTCTATTATACAATCATTGTAAAACAAATACAGACACACACGCATATATATATATACATATATATACGCACGAGAATCGGCTCATGTTTTTGCTCTCTTTACATATATATATGTGTGTGTGTGTGCGTGTGTAAATATGTAAGCATATAAATAAGTTACAGATTTCAATGCCCAATACACTTAAACAAGACGAGAACAATTAATCAGAAATGCAAGGTATTTAATCTTTTAGCAGTCCTATTTAATTTCATATCTCTGGCTCAAACGAGCAGAATTTTTTTTCAAGCAATGAAGTTCGGCTTTTTTTTTTTTTTTTTTTAACGATATTTAGTATTCACACCGGAATAAATTTCTCATTTAAATACACTTATATTAACACAATAAATGCGGGTGTTTACGTGGTTTCAAGGTAAAGCTTCGTCCATTTTAAATTAAAATAACTTCTCTCACGATATGTATATTATAATAAGATATAAATGAATGCATAAAAGAGTATTATGATACAAATAAATATAAAATTACGATACATCTAATAAATACGATATACATCCATGTGCATAATTATTGCTTAGAATGAACTACTATAGTGGGGAGAAGACGATAGGAAAAGTGCTGTCTCCTATCGAGTAAAAAAACTCCGTAAAAATACATGTTCCACATGCAATTTGTTAAATGTACATGTAGGTATAGCAAAAAGTATATTCTCTCTTTTGAAATTATCATAGCTGTTAAATTATAACAGATACTTATAATTACTTAATTATGTATTTTCACTTAAAAAGAATATTCTTAAATTTTTTCTGGTAGCTGTTTAATAGGTTTACTCAAACGTCAACACGAGCGTTTTAGAGCTTTTAGATCAGCAGGGGACATTTACATTTAGAGTGCTAAGACCGGCAAAGTGTTAATCTAAAAATACATAGAAAGGCAACTTACGTAAAACCTAACTTAATCCCTTAACTATTAGTAAAACTTAGTAAATAAATTAATTACTAACAGGAAAAAGAAATACCATTACGTACAAAAAAAAAAAAAAAAAAAAAAAAAAAAAAAAACGACTAACATCCGTTATCATAACAATTTTAAAATATTACTTCACTGAAAATGAAAGTTATTTCTAAATCTAATCGACCTACAATTACTTGATAGAGACATAGAAGTACAACTGAATAAAAACTAAGAAAAAAAAAAAAAGAAAAACTAGCTTTATAATTTCTTTATGTAATAATAAATCAAATGTTAGAATTGAGATATTATCATCTAATTTAGATTTTTTATAAGTTAATAATTAAATATATTAAATATTCTTACAAGTAGGTACGCATTCGACATATATGTATGTATTTGAATTTTCAGTAAAATTACTAATATAAAGCAATATATTTATATTATATTGATTTGTGTTAGTAATTTTAGTGAGAGTAAAATTAAATGTATTTGTATTCAGTTTCTTAAAAAATATATTTTTTTTCTTCTGTGTAATATTACTAGTGACCATGCTCTCGAAGCTAGTAAACGGGAAGTCCTGGTTTGCAGGTCGTGTTTGTTATATACAATCTGGAGTTTTCTTCTTCTTCTTCTTTTTTTTTTTTTTTTTTTTTTCAAAGACACGTGGAAATACGGGCCAATAACTCCCGACCCGAATCTGACAAAAAAAAAAAAAAAAAAAAAAAAAAAAATCATCAAATCCAAAAACCAATCCGAACTCGCAATACAGAATTTTTGCAACCCGAACCTGCTTTCTTTATACCCAAACCCGATCCGAAACCCGAAAAACTAAATGAACATTACTAGTTTATCTAAAAATCATGCAAAACTTTTTTAAACTATAAAATAAGGTAAATTTTCATTGTCACACAGTTGGTAAATTATTTTAAAATAATTAAAAGTGTAATTACTATTTGTATTAAGTCATAAATTTAAATTTCTTAAAAATGGATTAATAATAATTTTTAACCATTTATATGAGCTGTGAACTTGAAACGTACAAAAATGTGCTTCAAGTTAAGTGTTTGTAATTTACTGTTTAATGATTATATTCTGAAAAAGAAAGAAAAGTATATCTTTTTTCATTGTTTTCGTTCAATGTGGATGTTTACTTTAATAATGTGGCGCCATAGATATAACTCGCAGTTAAACATACCCTTTCGCACGATCACTTTAAATTTACACGATTAGCAAATCAGTTTTTCTTGCAAATGCAATCTTGTTGCATTGTTTATTTGTTCTAGAGGAAACGCTAAAGAATATTATCTGCCTTGATAGAAACCGTCTTCTAATTTTTTGTTTTTTTTTATATTAGATTTTTTTAATTAGATTACAACAAGTATTGCCTTCTATATTTGCTGTATACACAAGTGTAAATGGTAGAAAGTTCAAAATTTCGTTAATATAAAGTGAAGATTGGAATTCATTGCAAATAAAAGTATTAAAAAAAATATATATGCAAATTGAGTAATAACATAAATTTCGAGAACGTAAAAGCGAGGTTATATAGTATTCTTTCTTTTATATCTAAACAATAGTCAATAAAAATTTTTAGTTCTTTCTTTCTAGTTTTCATGCAATTTATACAAAAGATCCGTATTAGATCTGCTTAAAAAAAAAAAAAAAAGGGGGGGGGGGGAATTGGAATCTGGATTAATGCAAAAACGGATTTTTTTTTTTTTTTTTTTTTTTTTTTTTTTTTGGCGGATGTCCTCGGTTAAGGATACGAATACGGAGCTCCGACACACGTCTAGTATACAGAGTATCTTTATATTAGTTACAGAGTTAATATTATGTTTACAAATTTATGCTTATAATTGTAAAAATTGTTTTGAAATATGTTATCAAGTCGACACGACTCGTCGAAAACTAAACCCGACCCGAACCCGTATCCAACTCGCGAGAAATAAATTCAGTTAACCTGAACCGCAAGAATGAAAGATCAGTCAACTCGACCCGAGGTCGGGTCAGGCTCCAGTAAAATCACGTTACTCGATCCGATGCAGGAATCTAATCCATCCAAGCCTAAGACCCTAGTGCAATAAACACATAGAGCGCCACGCAAATTCTTAAAATCCATTAAAATTCCATAATAATTCCTCCTGTAATAAATAAAAATTAAGCAAATTTTTAATAAATTTTCAGTCATTAAATGTAACATTTTTAGTTTTATATCCTATTTTATATCCGCCACCGATGGTTGACGCGGCTTTATATCATATTTGACCCTGTCAGCCACCGATGGCTGACAGGGCGCTCAACGTTTTAATTTTTTATTGGTACTGCCTTTACTTTCGGGGTAAAACTTTCACTGAAATGTTTGAAGTATAACATGTTCTGCACACTCCTAAAGTTTCAAGATGTTTCCTTTAGTACTTCGAGATATATGACAAAATGTCTAGAATCTAGAATGGCTGATATGGCGCTCAATGTGTTAATTAACCCCTAAAACACCACCACTCCTTCTTCTGTTATAAGAATAAGAAAGTATCTATTTATGCATAAAAAAATTATAAAAATTTGTAGTTATTTCTTAAAAACTTTCTGCATATTCTTCTAGTAATCCATTTTCTTACCTTTATGTATTTCCAATAGTACATTATGCATAGTGACCAAGTTTTATTTTCTTAAAATAAAGGGGTTAATTCGCCATGCCACATAGGAGTTAATTTATTTTAAATCGACTTGAGTAAAAAATTCATTTCTTTGAGTGAATTAGTAACATTTTAACTAAGGGAACTTGAGTTATCGACATTTATCGATACTCGAATATTTCTGTTCATTTATCCACTTGTAAGTGACAACGTCGCTCTCGCTGCAACGCATTTCTTCAGTAGCACGCAAGCGCAACGGACAACCCCATTGTAAAGTGCTTTAGTTTATTAAAATAATTTTTATTAAAATCTTTGATAAAATAAATAAATTATTTACTTCAATAAATAACTCAAGTTTGAGTGCATTATGCTAACTCATTCAATTTAGTGAATTTAACTCAAGATGAGAGGCTGCGTTTCTTCTATCAAATGAGTGAAAATTCAGTCAAGTTGAGTTATTTTCATTCTTTCATTTTAAGAGAGTACGCTTTTTGGCTAACATAAAAAAAATAAAAATAAAAAAAAAGATAATAATAATAATAATAGAATATTCGCTTTTATTTATTAGAGAAAAAGATTGCAAAATTATTACATAAAAAATTTCTGTTAAAATTTTTAGGTAGCAAAAAAGCATAAAAATTGGCAACTATGTACATTACATGCATGGTCACACGAAAGATTATGTATAAATTAATGAAGTATAAATCTATTGTAATTAACGCATTAATGAAATCTAAAAAATAATCTTGTGAAAGCGTTAAAGCGTTGTTAAACTTTTCCATGCTCACACATAAAAAAAAAAAAAAAAAAAAAAAAATAGGAGTGACTACACTCTATTTTCCGAACATTAAGTAATTAATGGTTGTATAAATAAATTAAAGAAAGAGAAGTCATTAAATAAACAAAAGAGAAAATTATAATAGGATGCTTGAGTATTTTTCTTTATATAGTATGTTGTTCATTCAATGCTTATTGCCCTTCAAATAATCTGAGCTCGTAGATCATAATGATATAAACTTTTAAAACCAATGTAACATTTAAAATGAAATAATGAATGCAAAAATTTTAAACTTTAAAAATACATTTTAATAAAAAACATTAAAACACAAGACAGACGTTTCGGCTAGAACACTAGCACTCCTCAGTGTCAAACATACAAGCGCAACATTTACAAAAATTCATAATACATCATAGCAAGATTCAGGCGGAAATATTCAGGCGGAATAGCTTTAGCCTCGTTCAAGGCAGAATGTTGCATTTTAGTAAAAGCGCCCTCTAGAAAAATACGGGATTCATATATATTTACATTAAAGGCTAAAATTTTAAAGTTTTCTAAATCCGGAATATGATCACTATTGAGAGAATAGATTACGAGTTTTGATCTTAAATCTCCTGTTTTATATGAGCGTTTATGTTCTTTTAATCTAATTTCACCTATTCTGCCAGTTTCACCGATATATGTAGAATCACAATTTTTACAAGGGATGCTATAGATTACACCTAGACGTTTAAGAGGGGGGGGGGAAACAGAGGGTTTTAAAGTTTGAGAGAAAGTTACAAATGCGGAGTTGAGGTCTTAACATTAGTAACTTTCTCTCAAACTTTAAACCCGCTGTTTCCCCTCTTAAACGTCTAGGTGAAATCTATAGTATCCCTTGTAAAAATTGTGATTCTACATACGTGAAATTATATTAAAAGAACATAAACGCTCATATAAAACAGGAGATTTAAGATCAAAACTCGTAATCCATTCTCTCAATAGTGGTCATATTCCGGATTTTGAAAACTTTAAAATTTTAGCTTCTAATGTAAATATATATGAATCCCGCATTTTTCTAGAGGGCGCGTTTACTAAAATGCAACACTCTGCCTTGAACGAGGCTAAAGCTATTCCTCCTGATTATTTAATCTTGCGATGTATTATGAATTTTTGTAAATGTTGTGCTTGTATGTTTGACACTGAGGAGGGCTAGTGTTCTAGCCGAAACGTCTGTCTTGTGTTTTAATGTTTTTTATTAAAATGTATTTTTAAAGTTTTAAATTTTTGTATTCATTATCTCATTTTAAATGTTACATTGGTTTTAATATATTAATGAGACGTATGATTTATGTTTAATTTTATTAAAATATAAATTTTTGTTGTGTCCCTGTAAATTTTCTAAGTGCTAGACTCACCATAATCTACACAGTTCGTACGACGGCGACCTATAACAGGAATTTAAATTTTCAGATCAATCAGATGAGGCGTTTAGACGCTATCGCACTTTAAATATTTTAAGCCTTTAAACCACAATGATAAAGAATTTTTCGTTGTGTCACTGTAAAAAGAAAAAAAAAACTGTAAGTGATAGGTTCTTCAAAATTCATACAGCTTTCGTGACGGTGATCTATAACATGTATATAAAATTTCAGCTCAATCGGATAAGGAGTTTAGACGCTATCGTACATTAAAACTTTTGAGCCCGCAGGCCATAATGATAAAGGATTTCCCGTTATGTTCCTGTAAAGAAAAAAACTATGAGCATCAAATTCACAAAATCTGTGCAGTATGTGCAACGATGAGATAGTTAAACGTAATTGCGTGTTTGGTTAAAATTACTCTACAAAATAATAGCATGAAAAAATGGCAAATATCAACAATGCTCTAAAATAATTTAGAAATTTTGCATTGGTCGGCGCGGTCACTTTTTTATAAACCAATCCCTGTAATATTCAATTGAATATAACTAAAATAAATAATTACAAACTTTTCTTATTTATTAAAAAAAAAAAAAAAAAAGTAGTATTTTAAAAAGTGACTCAGGCGACCCCTAATTTTGGCATATCTGGTATTTACATAAAATAAACTGACTAGGCGAAAAATGTTGTTCAGGATACATATATAAAAGTTACAAAATAAAAATTAAATTGTTTATAAAATCCATGATTTACAGTAAACTTAAAATTACTATAATAAGTATAATATATGCGACAAAAATGCAGTAACAGAAAAAAAAATCGCATAAATTGACAGTTTAGTTACTAAATAAAGAAACAAATTCTAATTAAGATAAAGCTGTTTATATTTAAAATCATGAATTTTCTTAAATATATTAATTTGAAAGCAATTGCCGCATTGATTGCAATGTTTACGATGAAAACAGAAATATAAAACTTGAATAAGAACGTGTAAATTAGTGAACACTATAATCATATTGAGCACCGTACTTTATTAAATATCTCTGCTTTAAATGTATGTCATAAAACTTATTTAGATGATACTTTTTTTAATATGTAAAATATTTCTTATTTATTTATTTATTTCAGCTTGCATGGGCTTTGCTTTTACTAAGTGCTGCTTTAGCGGATGCCATTCTACCTCTTCATTATGGTCATGGACTATCTTCCTATGGATCCCATGGAGGACATCATTCAGGATACGGAGCTCATGGTGGTCAACATTTAGCTAGCAGTGGTCACCATGGCGATTCTGGATATGGGTCTCATGGGTCACATGCCATTGGAGCCCATGGCGCTCATTCTGCAGTAGGAGCTCATGGATCCCACTATGGCAAGTACAGAGATGTTGGAGCTTACAGCCACGATAAAGGTGACGGATATGAAAAGGCCTATTACTATGACAGAGTAAGATTTGTTGCTTATATCATTCATATATACGTGCATTACTTTTGTTTCGTACAGATTAAACCACATTTTACATTTTGATATTAAAAAATAAATGTATGTATAATATTTTAATTATTATATTTTTACAAATACGTTTCAATCAAAATATTCTCAATTTATTATATTTTAAATTCCATGTAAACTTATGAACTTTTATTCGAGTCCTTTTTTATTTAACCTTTTATAGGTCAATGTTCTAGTTGGGAATAACATATTAAAAAGTCATTAAAAAATTAAATGTCATCAATATTGGCTTAAAAATATTAACACATATAATTTAAAGAAACACATACAGAAATTTATAAAAATGGCCTTTTCCTTTATATAATTTCCCCTCTACATATCATAAAAATTCGCTTAGATATGAAACACAATCTATTGTTTCTAAAAATTCGTTTCAGTACTCAAAATGAATTACGCTGTTTAAAAAAATAGAAATTTTTATAATATTAGTAAAATATGCACTTGGCATGATTTGTATAATTTATGTTCCCAATAATAAGAAAGTGTATATACAGGGCTGTCACAGACGACTTTCTTTCTTTCTTTCTTTTCTTTTATCGTACGAATATTTTCAAAAAATAAATTTTGTAATATATTTGCGCAAGTAAATCTACAGCTAACCTTTATAAATTTATTATAAATTTTATGTAATGGAAGTAATGGTACGAAAATAATTTAAAAAATATGTCGCCTGTGGCAGCCATTGTTATATATATATATATACGTGGAACCTCGTTAACGTGAACACTGTTAACGTGAATTACTTTTAACATGAACTATTTCCTCAATCCCCGTCAAAATGAAGATTAGCTTAGTTATATGAAGACTAGTTACTGGTAGCATGAACTACTGATAACATGAACACATTTTTCACTTAAGATTCACGTTAACGAGGTTCAATTGTATACATATATTTACAAATTTAAATTAGAAATACCTTCAAACTAAAGAATTTTAAAATAAACTATGCACAAAAAGAATTAAATGTTTCCCAGTATCTGAATTCGACATGGAAATATTTAATGCAGTGTGTGTGTATATATATATATAATATAAATAATAATATAATATAATATAATATAATATAATAATATAATATTATATATATTTATATATGCATATAATATAGATAATATATATATATATATATATATATATATATATATATATTATATTTAGAAATTTAAATGAGAAATACCTTCAAACTAAAGAATTTTAAAATAAACCATGTACAAAAAGAATTAAACGTTTCCCTGTATCTGAATTTGACATGGAAATGTTTAATGCAGTGTATATATATACATAATATATTTAGAAATGTGAATGAGTAATACCTTCAAACTAAAGAATTTTAAAATAAAATATGAACAAAAAGAATTAAATGTCTTCCTGTATCTGAATTCGACATGGAAATGTTTAATGCAGCGTTGCTAATCGCATGATAACTATGTATACAGATGCCAAGTCTCCAATTTACGCTGGAGACTTCACACCGGAAATTTTCTATAATAAATTTGTTTAATCGTAGAAAATTTATATAAAATATCTTTTTCAAAAAATATTAGTGCGAAACTTGGTTAAAAAAAATTGAAATGTTGTCAAGCATGTATTATAGTATGTTTGGCAACGCTGAGTTAATGTATATTTGGCGATATTTGCAACATAGTGTAGAATATACTTATGAATAATTCTTTTTATAATCTTAAGTGTTTAAGAGATTCTTTTGAAAGGATTTTCAGGGTGAAAATACAAATTACAAATGAAAAAAAAAGTCCTTCTTAAGTGTTAAATGACAAATGATATGTAAAATAATAAGTGATTAATATGTAATGTATTTTATAAAAATATCATTTAAAGCACATTTCTAAAAATTATTACTCTAATTATACAAATTTTCGAAATTAAATTATATTTAATGTGACTTTAAACGGCCATTTCTTATGTATAACTGACTGTTTGTATTAATTTTGTACTTATTTTATAAATTAAACGTGAAAGAAGAAATGAAGCATCGTTATATTTCTAATAGAAAATAAAGTTCTGGAAGAATGAGGGAAAAAAGTACATATTTAGTTTAATTTCTCGTAATAACTTTTATGTTACAATATGCTCAACAACAGCAAAATTAACACCAATGTTAATAATAGTAATATTAATATTAATATTAATATTAATATAATCAAATATATTAAAATAAAAGATAAAAACTACGAATAAAATGCCTAAAAAAAAAAAAAAGATAAAAAAGAGCAAACTGTTGTGTCGGGTATTTTCTTCAGTCAGAATGTCTTTGCACTCTGACTGGTGAAGGGTCAACAGGCTAGACCCGAAACAGTTGTCTCCACTATTTAATATTATATTTTTGGGCATTTTATTCGTAGTTTTTATCTTATATTTTGATTCTTTGCGTGAAGATATACCTTTACATACTTTTAATCATTTTCGCAAGCACTTGCCTGTTTCATTGTTTTTATTGTGTCATTCATAAACAGATTTTGCACCTTAAGTCACCAAAAGTTTTGATTTTTAAACTACCTGTATTGCATTTTATTTATTCATTCATTTTTTTTTTCAGGGGAAGGGGCGTAATTAAGACCAGGGATCGTACTATCCGCCCTTTTTTCAGGACACTCTTACTCATGAGAAATTTCAGCCTTCGTTGCTTTCATTATTTGTATACAATAATCTCAAACATAATTAATTACGGCACATAACTAAGAAAATACCACACAAATTTCAAAATTAGTGGTGGCAAAAAAGGCGGAAATTTCTTATCTCTGTGAGTGTCTTGAAAACAGAGCAGAGAGTATAACCTCTGTACGACAGGACCATTATTGATTTACTAAGTAACATTGTGATCTTATTCATCATGATAAATCTGGAGACACATTCTGGCAGCTCTAAAGAAGGGTCTCTAGGATAGACCCGAAATAGCTGTCTGCTCTTTTTAATCTTTTATATTTATATTTTATTTTATTTTTATTTATTTATTTATTTTTGAGGAGTAGGGGGGGGGGGTATAATTTTAGTTTTTATATTGTCTTTTAATTCCTTGCACAAAGGCATACATTTACATGCTTTATCCCATATGTCATTTGCTAAATATTATGTAATAAAAACTTTTTTTTTTTTTTTTTTTTATCTGCAAGAAACTTATAAGAACAAATTTTTCCAAATCTACATTTAGACGATATTTCATTTTGTTAAAATAAATTACTCCTTTCAATATCATTGATTCTCGCATATTTTTTTTAGGCACATGGTCACCACGATATCCTTGATGATCATGGCTCACACCAACATTCATACGGTGATCATGGAGTAAAGTCTTACCATGACACTGGATCCCATGGTGCTAGTGGCCATCATAATTATGGAGCTCATAATAAATATGGTGACAGTGGATATGGTAAGCATGGATACGTCAATTCAGGTCACGGTAATTACGGTCATGGAAGCTATGGTTCAGGACATGGAAGTTATGGACTTGGAGGTGGCTATACTCTTGGCCATGGTCTCGGACCTTATCCAACAGTCCATGGTTTAGGAGGTTATGCTACTGGATATGGACATGGAGGTTATGGAGGTGGTTATGCGACAAAGACTTACGGACCTCATGGTGGATATTCTAAAGTATATTTCAAGACTCCCGGAGGTGGTTACCATTATTGAGAAAATAACTCACCGTAGAACAAAAACAACAGAAAAATAAGGTAATAACAATATATGTGATTACTAAATTGCAAAAATGGAAATCGTCTTTAATCGTCAATCCAATTATTCAACGAACTTTTTATTAAAAATATAAACTCACAACGGCCAGTAGAAAATATTTTAATGCTGTCACATATTATTTCATTTAACCCTGATGTTCTATTCGCATTTGCTATGCGCTTATAATGTTCGGGTGAATATGGCCCAGTCATTCATTACTAACTACAGGAGCTAGGGTTCTCCTAACTATCCAAACTAAATTAGCTTAAGAGATAAATAAGACCGTTCATATATTTCGAAAAAGCAATATTATATATATATATACAAAAACAAAATTAATTTATAATACAGGGTATTTCATACTTCGTGAGAAAAAAAAAATCATGTGAACGCTGTAATTAGTTTATTTTGATAAATCAATTTTACATATCTAAGTGTAAAATTGATTTATCAAACGTACGTGTACCCCTTCGGTGACAAGGCAAATACCTATGCGGTATTCCAATTTCTGTTACAGTAGTGATGAATAGAATACCCTTTCTTAATGGTTCTAGCACTTCCGTTATCCACTGCATCAGTTGTTGCAAGTCCTAGAAAAATGGAAACATGAACATTTTCTTTTAAACTAAATAAAACACTATAGAAAAAAAAAAAACACAGGGGGTTAGATCGAATAATCTCGGTGACCAACAGAGTAATGGCGTGACGTTTGATCTACAATCGCCAATCAGCGATGCTGGGGTAGACTATCATTTAGGTACTAATGTATGCTTTTAAGCCAATGTAGTGGCGCCCCTTCTAACGATCGTTTTTCTTGAGTCTTAAAATGCAGATTTTTTTAGCGTATTTTTTTTTAACGCTAAGCAATTAAAGGCGTCATTTTGACGCCTAGCGGTGATTTTGTAACAATATTTCTAGCAAACAATACAAACTAGCAAATAACAAAACAAACTTCAATATTTCTAGCTTTTGTAACAATATTTCTAGCGGTGATTTTGTAACAATAAGATTTTTCGTTGTTGTCATACAAAACTTGTATAATTGTATTATAGTTTCAGAATTAATTTTTTTCAGGTAAAAAAGTCAATTACAGAATTAGTACTATGCTATCACTTTTGCCTCATTCAGTATCAAACACCCTGTATATATATATATATATATATATATATATGTGTGTGTAGGAGAGAATTCACAGACCTTGTTTTACTTGCCTTACAATAGTATTTCAGAATTTTTTCTTGTTTATTATAAATTTAATTATTTCGATGGATTGTACTCATAAAAGAGATATACTTCTACTTTTTAGGAACATAGTTCGCAATAATTGAACAATCTCTAAAATAAAAAACAGAACTACGAATCTCTTTACTTGTCGTTTTATAATGATTAATATATATATATTTTTTTTTTCATATAGTGCAAAGAACAGCAGTTATTCATTTTATACACTATCTACACTGTTAAAAATTTCTGTAAATTTAATGTAAATATTTATCCAGAGTCTCTGTAAATTTACAGTAATTCTTAGTTAAAAGTATATAATCGAGATTCTCAATCTTTATTCTGTATTTTTACCTAATTTTATTATTTAATTTTGTAATTAAAATTAAAAATGACTGTTTATACTTTAGAAAAAGCATTCTAAGCCCGAAATATATTCACACCAATAATTAATTAAATTAATATTATTAAAGTGAATATATAAAATAAGTTTTTTAACATCTCCGTTTATTTTTCTCTGTAATTTTACGTAAGACTTAAGATAATACATTACACAGAGTTTTCTGTTGAAATTTTTAACAGTGTACCAATAAGTATTTAGACACTTTCGAATTTAGACGTTTTGTCAGATATCTAGAAAAATTCTTTAGGAGTAACTTTGAAACTTTAGTAGTGTAAAGAACATGCTATACATTTCAGCAAAAGTTGTGTCCTGGAGAGTAAAAAGGGACCAGTAAATAATTGAACAAAAAAAAGTGTTTTGGATCACCTTGTAAAAAGTAATGCTTTAAATGCGTTTTGGCTGCAGCATGTGATTGTGAGGATTTTTCTTATTATCTGTTTAATTTTTTATGAGGCTAACACATATATTTATGTATATATATTTTTTTTTTTTTTTTTTTTTTTTTTTAAAAAAAAAATATATATATCCACTTCTTTTACTATAACACGTAGAACACAGCAAAGACATTTTTAGAAAATTCGACATACTGCATTAGACACAGTATACTGCAATCAGAAGGCAAAAATGTTAAATATTTTACGAAATATGAGCATTTTTACCAAATAATTTTTCACTATGCATGCACTAGCTTTTAAAAAATTCCATTTACATAATTTAATAGCCAAAAGTATTGAGCAACTTTTATGAAAACCCCAAACAAATATCGTGTAAATTCAAAAAGTTGTGAGAGATAGAATGAATAGAATTTTAGTTCTCTCAAAGTAAAATCTAAACTATAGGGAGTTTTACTCACACATTTTTATTTTGAATTAATCAATTCCCAATGGTAATAGAGTGTTCGCTGATTGTAAATAAATATTGATAAGCCCCCTATCATCCTTTTCTTTTTTTTTTTTTTTTCTTGAGAAGAACTAAAATTCTGTTTTTTTCTGTCTTTTTTTTTTTTTTTTTTACAGGATATTTGATTGGGGTTCTCAAATAAGTTGCTCATTACTTCTGGCTATTAAATTATGCAGTTGAATTTTTTTTTAAAGCTAGCGCATCGTAGTTAAAAATTATTTAGTATAAATGCTCATATTTCGAAAGATATTTAAAATTTTTGTATTCTGATTGCAGCATGCTGTGTTTAATGTAATATGCCAAATTTCCTGAAAATAACTTTGCACTGGGTCTAATGCCCTACGTGTTACAATTTTTTTTTATTTTTTTTTTATTTTATTTTTTTTTTTATTTTTCTGTGCAATAAAAAAAAAAGTTATATTTTTCTTGAATATGTGTGGTACCCTCATACAAATTTATACAGATAATGAGAAAAATCCTGATAATCACATGCTACACCCATAATGCATTTAAAACATTTCTTTTTACAGTGTAATCCAAAACATTTTAATTTTTGTTTAATTTTTTACTTCTCCCATTTTTCTCTTAAGGACAAAACTTTTGCTTAAATGTATGAGGTATAACATGTTCTTTACACTACCAAAGTTTCAAGATGATTTCTAAAGAACTTTTTTTGATATTTGAAAAAAACGTCTAAATTCAAAAGTGTCCAAATACTTAATGATAGAGAGTGTATGTAGTTTCACAAGCTTTTAAAATTGAAAAAGTTATTACATGTAACTTTTTATCCTGTCAGTTCACACGTAATAAATTTTACCGCCCTAATACATGATTTTTTGCATGCCTTCCTTCATACTTCTTTTTCAGTGTAACTCTGTGTCTGTAGAACTAAAGAAGTTTTAGTACTACATAAAAACAAACATTTAAATTTGAATGGGCTTGCTAGTTTTCGTGAAATACTATGTTACATTGCAACACTCAGTATCTGATCGTGTTCTTCATCCACTCACAAAAAGTTAAAATCTCCGCTTACCATTTCCTTGTTCGAGATATCGTGTCACGTGCTCTGTGTGATGTATCATTACACCTCAACTTGAATGATCTTGTCAGCTAGTAGAAACACTTTTACTGACTATATAAAATTTATTTTTCTTTTTACTTGTTGAATCAGTGTTTGAATGCGTGAATTTTTTAAGTACAGAAGAGAATCGGGTCACATTGACACGAACGATACATTAGGAATAAGTTAAAAAAATAAACGTAAATCATGTTGGAGTACATATTTATATCATCTTCCGACAAAGTTATGAACTTTCGTGAAACTGTGCTATATTTTTTGACAGAAAATAATACAGTTTTTTATGGGTTAAATAGACCCAGACAGAGCAGACGGATTAAAGGATTGGTAGATGTTATAAGGGATCGGGGCAGTCTCTAATTTGAACACCACTATTCTTTTTTTAAGTAATATTTAGTAAACGCAGGGGTCGCATTCTACGCCTTTTTTTAGGACATTTTTGAGGATGAGAAATGTGTACCTTTTTTACTACCACTATTTTTATAGAAAATTTCTATCTGTTTAATCACGACATATTACAACGAAAATACCATAAAAAATTCTCTATAAAAAGAGGGGTAGTAAAAAAACTTGGAAATTTTTCATCTTTGAAAGTGTCCTAAAAAATCGAAGAATGTGATCCCTGTAATTTTTTTTTTTTTTTTTTTTTTTTTGCAGTATTTTTCTTCAATTGAATATTATGAAGATTACTTTATATGCATAGAGGTATTCAAAATGAAGACTGCTCCGTTGCCCACGTTCTTCTTCTTATTATTTATTTTATTTATTTATTTTGTAAATTACTGTCTTATAATTGTGAAAATTTGCATAAATAAGCATTGATATATAACATCACTACATTATTAATCTTCCTGGGATATATATATTTTTTTTAACGTAATAAAATTAAATTTCTTAATTTCATTTAGACCTTTTTTACCCTCGACTTTCCATTATCATAGTTTAATTATATATATATTCTAAAAATATTTGAATATTATTTTGTGGATTCATTAATAAGATATTTTTTTAAATAAATTATATTTGAATGCTGAAATTTTATGAAATTTTTTAATGTTAAAGCATAAAAATGTAAAAAACAAAAAAAAAAAAAACTTACTATTGAATTTACAAAATAACACCCAGATATGTTTAGAATATTATTACAACTATTTTCTAACAATAATTTAGAGCTTCTTTATGACATGCATTCTTTTCTTTTATTAGGGAAGTATTTGTATAAGAAATTACCACTATTTTATAAAAAAAAAAAATGTGTCTTCTTATTTTAAAATGGAATTTTCGTTTATTACAAAGAAAAACTTATTGCTAAAAATAGTGGTAAATGTATGACCCAGTCTTAGTCAACATGTAAATGATTGACTTTTATTTCCTTATGATGTTGAAATAATGCACCGTAAAACAAGATCCATATTTAATAAAATATTTTACAGATATTAAGCATATTTTAATCAACCATATCCTAGAACCGTTCCGGTTTAATAATCCAAAGTAAATATCAAGTATAGTTGTTTACAGACCATGTATTAGAAAGTAGTCAATCAATAAGTAGATCTATTTTTGTATTTTACCACATAATTTTATTTTAGTGTAATTTTTATCTTAAAAAGCAGTAAAAGCAGCTTACATATGTAGTACAGTTTTTATAAATTATTCATGAAGAATGATATAAGTAATAATTAAAAAATATATATTATCTTGTTTTAATGTATGCTTTTTTTCCCCCCTTATATACTAGGTCCAGGGTTACAGAATGGAAAACGAGAGGGAAGGAATTTGTTTTGATAACAAGGAGGCAGCTATGCTCAAAATTTGGAAACTAATACAAAGAGGATGTACAATTAAATCATTTTGTATACTATGCATTTCTGAAAATAAATTTCTATTTATTTTTTATAAAAAATTATTAAAATTACAAGTAGCTGTCTGGTCTTTTTTATTAAAAAACAAAAACATACACGCGATTTAAATTGAATGTTTTCTTTTCTGCATCATAAAAAACATGAATATTCAAGCATATTTTTATATTTGAAAATTTCCCTATTTAAGTATATTTAAAGAACATTTAAATTTTTATTAAGTTAGTGAAAAAAACTAAGATAACTTATTTTTGTAAATTCTTGTTTTGATTTTAATACTATTCCCATTCGTACTGATCGAACATAAGATATGTAAGGTTATTAAAAAAACTAGCATGTTATGACCACAATAAAATATTCTTCTGTATTATTCTCTATATCAGCTCCAAACATGCACAAAAGTTTTAATCATAGCATCTCAAATTAAATATTTTTCATATGAAGTTTGATGCAATTTTAATCCACAGATGTTGACATATGGAAATGTGGAAAATTACAGTAGGTGAATGATATCAGCGCCACCCATCGGCCGATATGCAGCCAAATTAAGTTACCATCAGTTTTCATAATGATTATCTCACATATCAAGCTTCATTCACGTGTATGACATAGGTGAGATTCATGGGTAAATTTCAGCACAAAAGTGCCATCTATCAGCCGATACGCACCCAAATTAATTATACAAAGTGATTTTTAATGGTCCTCTTATATACCAAGTTTTATAAAATTATAAGCAACAGAATCTGAGACCTAGCCTTCCCGTTCTCAGGGATAATTTCAGCACAGCCGTCTAACGGCCGATTTGCACACAAATTGAAACTATGTTTTATCATAGAAGTATAATGTGTCCAAAAAAAAAAAAAAAAAAATAGATTTTATGTTGTACTAATAATCTTAATTTTTTTTTTTTTTTTCCTTCATTTGTTAAAAATGAAAAAATAAATAAAATAAATAAATAAAAATAAAATAAAATATTCATAACTCAATTTTTTTTTATTATATATTAATGGTTCAACCCTTCGTTTTAAAGGTATTTACGAATTCTTTTCAAAGATACTGACATTGAAAAGTTGCTCCCCCACTCATGTGGGACATCCTTCAGTAGGGCAGAGCGTTGCTCCTATGTGCCCGAAAAGTTTTCTCAGTTGACTATTGCTATTATAAATAATTCTTTTTAATTTCATGATTATTCGTTAAAAATATTTCTCATTTTGCACATTTATAGGAAAGTTTGTTCTGTACTAATAAATAAAAAATTTAGAAAAAGTGGGATGACAAGGCCATCTGCAGAACGATTTTCACGAAACGTTGATAGGCACTAATTTATGTCAAGATACAACCGCATACCAATTTGTATCAAATTCGCTGCAGTTTTCCCCGAGATACAGTTGCCAAACACATACATAGGAAGACAGACAAACATTTTCGGAAAATGATCAGATATAGTGTTCTAGACCTTTCAACATGTGTAAATCCGCCAAACGCTTGTAATTATTAAAATTATTTTCATGACGAATGCAGGCGTTTTTTCTCATACAAGTATAACTTTAAATGTCCAAAGAAAGTCTATTTTAGTTCTACTAAATAGTAAAGATGAAATAATATATATATATATATATATATATATATATATATATATATATATATATATATGTATATATATATATAAATCAGTGTCGTATCGTGAATGACCATCTGGGTATGCTCCACTCGAGTAGTTATAAACAGTACATTAAAAAAGATAGTCAATCGTCTTATTGGCTTATTCGCTTATTTCGAGAAGCAACGTAGATACTACGACATTTCAACAGTCAATCAGAAGAATGAACTTTTCATGATAACGAGCTGTTTTTAACCACCCGTATGGAGCATACCCAAAACGGCATTCACGATACGTCACTGATATAAATATAGATAAAAATGAATATATATATATATATATATATATATATATATATATATATATATATATACATATATATGTATACCCATATTGAATGTTTCCTAAACTTTTGTTTTTCTTTCTTTTCTTATAAAAGGGAAAAAAAAAAAGAACTTTATTTTGTTTTTTACAGACCAATGGTTCAAACATTCGTTTTAAAGGTATTTACGAGTTTTATATATATATATATATATATATATAATGATTCATTGTATATATATATATATATATATATAGATTCAGTATATATATATATATATATATATATATATAATGATTCATTGAAACAATTCTCGCATTGTGGACATTCATAGAAAATTTTGACATATACTGCCATGTTAAAATTTTAGAAAAAGCTGGATGGCAACGTTACCTGTTAGACGATTTTTACCAATAGTTGATAGGCACTAATTTATGTCATGGTACAACTATATATTTATTTGTATGAATTTTTGTTCCGTAGCTCCTGGTACACAGTTGACACAATGTTTTTGTCACACATACAGACAGAAATTTTCTAAAAATGTTCGAATCGTGTTCTAGTAGTCATTTGAAAACGTATAAGTGTATCAAAAACCCCAAAGTCGAAAATATTTTCGAAACCAATACTTTCTTCTATTGAATACAGAAGAAAATATTAGTAGGGAATCTAATATTAATTTATTATTAATAGGGAATTTAATATTAATATTAATATGTTAGGGAATCTAATATTTTTAGGGAGTATTAGTACGGAATCTACACTTGATTTATTTTTATTTTTATTTATTTATTTATTTATTTATTTATTTATTTTATATGTAGCAAATGGAATTGTTACTTAAAAAATTTCATTCATATCGGTCAAATGTTCTTGTTTAGGGGGCATTTAAATTTATTCGAACATATTATGTCATTATGTCTGTGGAGTAAATTCTTATCTTTAGACTGCACTAAAGAAAGTAAAATAAACATACATTTCTTATAACATCATAAGCATGTTTCATGCAAAATATGGTAGAAAAAGCATTCGCCATTCATTTACAGAAACATGTATGAAAAAATAATTTTTTAGGGACTATTTTTGGAAGTTCCACAAAGTGCATTTAAAATAGCGTTATCGGTTTCGTATAATTTACAGGCACTTTACAGTACTACCACGAAGTAGGTAGCATACTGTTAGTGAGTACTACATAAAACTGAGCGAATATATTCTTTTGCATTGAATGCAATCGTTTAAATTTTTTTGCAAATTTTACCAGGGCAAGGGAAATGCTCAGGGATTGCAACTACTTTTCTTACTCATATTCATAACTGCCATTTTTTTTTTTTTTTTTTTTTTTGTAACGTTGTAAGTACCTGTCATATTCGTATTTAATCGAAAATATGCAGGGCGTCCCAAACTTTAAGCGACAAACTTTAAAAGAAGATAAGGCACATTATAAGGATTCAGAATTGTCAGGTACCCATGTCCGCGAATATCATCTTAACCCTTTAAGAATCGGGTGTTTTGGGGTATTTGTTAACAGATGTCGTCGTGGCTTTTAAATTTTAACCCTTTGCGCTCGGCATATTTTCCGTAAGTCACGCCTTTTGGCGTTCCTTTAAAACGTCACACGTATAGTTTCCAACTTACTACCTTTGCCAGATGAAAATTTGAATTCTACAAAAACACATTTAAAGTCTACAAAAATCATAAAAAAATCCCTTTTCACCCTACACTAAAAAAATTTCACCCTACGGAAATCCGGGATCCGGAATTTTCCAGCATCTCGCCCCCGGCTTTTCGCCCCCAGCATTTCGCCCCCGGGAAATTTCGCACCCCGGAAATTTCGCCCCCGGGACATTTCGCCCCCAGAAATTTCGCCCCCGAGTGATGTAATATATAAACGTAATTAATTACAAATAAAGATATAAACATACATGCTGTATTTCCCAAAATATTACCATGTTTTTATTAACTTCGATTCTTCTTTGTTTGTTTGTGTGTCCAGTACAAATCTTGCAATCGATTTTTAACTAACTTCCCGACTAGCTAGACATTTGAAACTTTCAGAATAGTTCAGAACACGGTGACAATGTATTTTTTTAATACTTTTAGCCAACTGTTTCGTGTCCATGCTGCCTTTGGTAGCATTACCAGTAAAAACCTTGCAATCGACTTTTAACTAATTCCCCGACTAGCTAGACATTTGACACTTTCAGAAAAGAGCAGAACACAGTGACAATGCATTTTTAAAATATTTTTAGTCAACTGTTTCGGGTCCCTGCTGCCTACAGCAGCGTTTATATGATTCAACAGAAAATTTATATAATAACTTAATGCCTAGATAGACATTTGAAACTTTCAGAATAGTTCAGAACATGGCGGCAATGCATTTTTTAAATACTTTTAGCCAACTGCTTCAGGTCCCTGCTGCCTTTGGTAGCGTTTATATAATTCAACAGAAAATGTATTTTACTAACTTCTGGACTAGCTAGTCATTTGAAACTTTTATAATAGCTCAAAAGACAATAACAATGCATTTTTAAATACTTTTAGCCAATTGTTTCGGGTCCCCGCTGCCTTCGGTAGCATTTATATGAATCAATAATTGTATAATTTTCCGACTAGCTAGAAATTTGAAACTTTTATAAAAGCTTATAACACGATGACTATGAGCTTTTTAATACTTTTAACCAATTTTTTCGAGCTCCCGCTACCTTCGATAGCGTTTATATGATTCAATTGCCCATTGCACAGCACTAGTGCGATGTAAAAACCCAACCAACCAACCAACCAACCAACTCTGCTCCTCAAAGGGTTTAAGAACTGAGAATCGAAACTGAGGTTATTTTCAAATAAAGTACATTTTCAAAAGTAACTGTTAACTCTAATAGAGCATAGAAAGTTTTATTATGGGTTTACATTTATTATTTTACACTATTTATTAGTAATGGAGCATATAATTAATTAAATTGCATTAAGCCAAAATAAATAATGCTCGCTTACTAAGTAATTTTTCGTTTGTTTCGTAATTCGTAAACAATTCGTCTTTTATCAATACCATTGCAGGCTTTATCTACGGGCTTAATATTCATAAATTAAATCCATTCGTCGACTAGAACATTGTTGTCTTAAAAAATAAAATTCGAAACGCAAAAATTTCGACAACTTTTGCAACAATAAAATTACGGGCTCTGTCTATGGGCTGAATATTCATTAATTAAAGTGCATTAGTTGACAAGAACCTGCTTATGTCTTTACATATTACTTTAAACACGCAAAAATGTCTTCAACTTTCATAATAATATCATTTCTAGCTCTGTTATTAGCTTCTTTTGAAATCTCTGTGATGATAGGTCATATTTAATGGCCAAAACCTTTGTATTCTTGGTCATTATGAATATAATTCTCCTAAATATCTCCAAAACGGAAAATTATATAAAGGGGCTAAAAATCTACGGGCTAAATAATCATTAAAAAAAATAAATAAATAAAAAATAAATATGCATGCATTGACAAGAACCTGCTTATGTCTTTAAGCATAACTTTCTACAAGCAAAAAGTCTTCAAGTTTCATAACCATATCATTACTGGTTCTATCATTAGCTTTTTTTGAAATCTGTATGTTGATAAGTCATATATAATGGCCAAAATCTTTGTATTTTTGGTCATTATGAATATAATTTTCCTAAATATATCCAAAACAGAAAATCATATAAAGTCCATAATTATATGAATCATATAAATAGAGGTGCACAACTAGATGTTATAACAAACCTATATACTAATTTTCAACGTTCTACTTCTAAAAGTTTTTGAATTATGCAAGATACATACCCACCCCCCCACCCCCCCACCCCACACACACACGTACTTACATACTGACGTCACGAAAATTCGTGTAAAATCGTTGATATCTCTGAAATGGGAACTCGTATTGAAACCAAAGTTGCAAGTGTACAACTAGACATTATAACAGTTATGTATATAAATTTGCAACCTTCTACGATTATTCATTTTTTGAGCTATGCAGAATACAAAATCAATTTCGTACATCGGGATTACTAACTTTCTTATACTTTGTATAAGGAAGTAAAAATGGTAGATTCATTTTTTTAAACGCCAATTTCCGAGATCTAAAACTGCCCTACTTAAGTTGGATGACTGTTAATTTTCTTCTTATAATCACGTAATACATGAGAAAGGATATCTAAAATGGATTTATGTAATAATTTTCAAGAAAATCGTTAGAGCCGCTTTTCAGATATAAACTTTTACCAAAACTTGGCAAACTCAATTATTAACCGGAAAACAATAATTACATGCAAAAAGCGTTTAAAAAGGAGTTAATATAACGAGTTTAAAAAAAAAAAAATAAAATAAAATAAAAATATCTGTGCAGTCGTTTTTAAAGAAACGCACTTGCGAAGCCTGGAATTGAGCTATTTTTACCGGGCGCATATAAATTTTCCTGAACTAACCAACTATATTATTTGAAAGGTCATCTAATAGAGTGTTTATATAGCAACTTTGAAGAAAATTGATAGAGTCATTTTTGAGATACGGACTTACGGACCACTTCCGTTTTCCGCTGTCCCATTTCCGGTTTTTCAATTTCCCCCAAAATTTGAAAAAATATCTGTATACCAGACCTGTCTCAGTTCTGAAGTTTCGTAGTTCTATTTTTGTTAGCTTCGGAGATATGATACATATACCCAGAAGATTCCGCACATACATACACATACATACATATACAAACATAAACACACTCTGACCAACTGTCAGAAACTACTTTTCTGGACTCAGGAGGCCTTAAAATGTATAAATCAGGTGAAAATTCGATATCGAGTTTTCGGACAGCATCTTAGAATGTAGAAAACGAGGGGAAAAGGCTGAAAATTCATAGAAACAGGGGGAAAAAGAGTCAAAATTTCATAGAAAAAAGCATGAGATGAAAACAGAAAAACTCACAATGTCAAGTACGTAAAAAATAATAAAAGGCTTACACCAGAAAGGATAAAAGGACAAAATTGAGTAGAAAAAGACATCGAAGAGCGGTAACGAGTGGGCTGGGACGTTAAATATATCGTCGGGGTTTAATGCGACTTGCTTCTGTAATCCCATTTCCTTATTTATCATTAATGATAAAATTGATTAATAAATAAAACAAAGTAAAATAATATTTCATAAATTTATAAAATTATTATGTGTGCACTAAAAATTTAATAAATAAATATATAATATTACTGTACACTTTAACTTTCTTTCAATTAACAGCGATAAAAAATTAATCGAACATTTTTTGCATTCGAAAACCTTATTTTAATTCATATGTTTTATATTGAAATTAAAAGGGAAAATAGTGTGAATTAAACCGAAATATATCGTGAATTACTACATGTATATTTATATTTTTATTTGTCATTACATATATATTTTCCAGAACTCGGGGGCAAGGCGCTGGGGCGAAATTTCCGGGGGCGAAATTTCCGGGGTGCGAGATCTCCCGGGGGCGAAATGCTGGGGGCGAAATGCCGGGTGCGAAATTTCCGTAAACCCGGAAATCCATACTTCAAGCTACACTAGTGGCGACATCTATTAAAAAGAGTGATATAGATTTTTTATTTATCGTGTCAAAAGCAACAATTGTTAGTACTGAAATGTTAAATTTGAAATTTAAATTAAAAATTCAATTTTGATGTATTTTACGTAATTTGATTATGTGAAATGTCATCATTCATCATTATTTTTTATTAAAACAAATTATAGTATTTTTATAAAAATGGAATTAATGAAAATGTATATGGTTCTTTGAAAATGAAATCTCTTATATTATGTTTTTTCCAATAATAGTAAAATTATTAAATTCCATCCAAAAAAATTATTATCTTGTTTAAAAACATAGATTGCAAGGGTACAGTTAAAGTGCTTTTTCTTCCTTCCTTATTTTTTTTTACGAATTATTTGCTGAATTCTAGTACATTTTCTAATATACAATTTGTTTTTTTTGTTTTTTTACATCGGCCATGTGTAAATTTAGGTAAAATCAGATCTTTGTGAAAACACGTAATCTTTTCAATAAAAACACCCAATATGGAATTTTATTTAGCCAGTTAAAATTATGTAAAAATAACTCAATGTTATCTTTAATTTAGTGTAAAATATTTATTGAATAGCGAAATTACCTTTTTTTTTATTATCTATAGTTTTTCTTGACACTAAATTGTAATTCAACCAATATGCAGAACTGCCAACCTAATCCGGCAATTTGTTAGTACCGCCCCTTTTCCCACACCACTTAATTTTTAGAGTAATTCTCTTAAAATATAGTTACGATGAATTAAGAAAACAAATACTCTAAAAATTAAGTGGTGTAGAAAAAAGGGCGGTACTAACAATTTGCCGGATTATGTTGGCAGCTCTGAATATGGCACATTTCTTTCATAGCAGCCATGGGGGCCGCTCCGCTCAGAGTTCCCAACTTTTATAATTTATTCATGAGCATTTTTAGCCCCGACTCTTTTTCATACCGGAAATTTTGAAAAATGATTTTCTTCTTATTTAATCGTTGTCACATATTAAAGAGAAATAATCTACAAAATTTCTGGTGCGAAAAGAAGGCGGGGCTAAAAATGCTCGTGAATAAATTATAAAAGTTGGGAACGCTGGCTCCGCTATAAAAGAAAAGTACTATAAAGTGGCTACATGGGGCGGGGCCACTATAAAAGTACCACAAATAAAACTTTAGAAAATAAATACATAAAAACAGAAGCATTTATCAAATATTAAATGCGAGATCAGTAGTTCAAACTTTATATTAAAAATCAAACGAGATTTACTTTATACCATCATTTAACATGAACAAATGTATAAATGTAAAATAAATTTAAATATTGTTAAATTTAATAAAATTTAAAAAATGGTTTCAGCCAGAGGAGAGGTAGTTTTTTTACGAAGTATCTGAAAAGGTACTTTTCCCACAGCTACTAAGGATAACTTACTTAAAAAGTGTTAAGTACCCTATATTTTTTAATATAAGCCTAGAATTTTCAGAACTATTTCTAATGCTTAAGTATGAAAGTCAGCTTATATACGCATTTGCTAATTATTATCTTGTTTAAAAACATAGATTGCAAGCGTAGAGTTAAAGTGCTTTTTCTTCCTTACTTATTTTATTTATTTATTTATTATTTTTTTTACGAATTATTTGCTGAATTCTAGTACATTTTCTAATATACAATTTGTTTTTTTACATCGGCCATGTGTAAATTTAGGTAAAATCAGATCTTTGTGAAAACACGTAATCTTTTCAATAAAAACACCCAATATGGAATTTTATTTAGCCAGTTAAAATTATGTAAAAATAACTCAATGCTATCTTTAATTTAGTGTAAAATGTTTATTGAATAGGGAAATTACCCTTTTTTTATTATCTGTAGTTTTTCTTGACATTAAATTGTAATTCAACCAATATGCAGAGCTGCCAACCTAATCCGGCAATTTGTTAGTACCGCCTCTTTTCCTACACCACTTAATTTTTAGAATAATTCTCTTAAAATATAGTTACGATGAATTAAGAAAACAAATACTCTAAAAATTATGTGGTGTAGAAAAAAGGGCGGTACTAACAATTTGCCGGATTATGTTGGCAGCTCTGAATATGTCACATTTCTTTCATAGCTGCCATGGGAGCCGCTCCTCTCAGAATTCCCAGCTTTTATAATTTATTCATGAGCATTTTTAGCCCCGACTCTTTTTCATACCGGAAATTTTGAAAAATGTCTTTCTTCTTATTTAATCGTTGTCACATATTAAAGAGAAATAATCTACAAAATTTCTGGTGCGAAAAGAAGGCGGGGCTAAAAATGCTCGTGAATAAATTATAAAAGTTGGGAACGCTGGCTACGCTATAAAAGAAAAGTACTATAAAATGGCTAAATGGGGCGGGGCCACTATAAAAGTACCACAAATAAAACTTTAGAAAATAAATACATAAAAACAGATGCATTTGTCAAATATTAAATGCGAGATCAGTAGTTCAAACTTTATATTAAAAATCAAACGAGATTTACTTTATACCATCATTTAACATGAACAAATGTATAAATGTAAAATGAATTTAAATATTGTTAAATTTAATAAAATTTAAAAAATGGTTTCAGCCAGAGGAGAGGTAGTTTTCTTACGAAGTACCTGAAAAGTTATTTTTCCCACAGCTACTAAGGATAACTTACTTAAAAAGTGTTAAGTATCCTATATTTTTTAATATAAGCCTAGAATTTTCAGAACTATTTCTAATGCTTACGTATGAAAGTCACCTTATATACGCATTTGCTAAATTTGTAAAACATAAGTGCTCTGTATCAGCTAAGTGCAAGAGATGAATCACCAAATATTTAATTTTTATTCTATAAACTAGTACTTTGTACACTAGTACTACTTACACTGTACGCTGCACCTACACATAACAGTTACAGTTGCTAAAATCTAAAATACAATGTATCAATAAAACAAATTAAATATTTTTGCAATTACAGAAAAAAAATATATATATGTATATATTTGGTTACCAAAAATCCTAAAATATCCCTACAAAAACGAAATTTCTGGAAAATCCCCCCACGCCAGAAACAGAGCCAAATATCCCTACTGTAGGGGGAAATCCCTACGTCTGGCAACACTGCTACCTTTTGGCTACCGAAAAACTGTACTATTTTTTTTTTTTTTTTACTTCATCATTAAATAAAATAAATCTTTCTGTTAAAATTTTACGGTAGCCGAAAGGTAGCCTATGGTTACACGTTTTAGAAAAATAACATTTCATTTGTAGAGGAAGATATTAAGGCGTGGCTCGATTTTTTAATGTCCCCTCAGAAGGGACATACGAGCGATAAGGGTTAAAATTTTAAGAAACAATTGTTCGTCAAAGAATTACATAAAATGATTTGCATAGTAATAATACTATAACTAATCGATGTGTTTAAAGCACTAATTGTGTTAATACGAATATTTTGTGTGATTTTACGAAATGTTAAATCGCACAAGTTTTTAAACTTGACAATGTAGGAGGAGTTTGAAATAACTATAAAATTAGACTGCCACATATAATTGTCAACTTAGCACCTTTTGGCTACCAGAAAATTTTAATAAGTTTTTTTTTTTTTTTTTTTTTTTATCAATGAAAACCGTTACAGTTCACTCATAACATAAAATAAATGATTTTATTAAATTTTTTCGGTAGCCAAAAGGCGCTAAGTTGGCAACTATGACATAGGTGCCAACATTTTAATTTATTCCGGAGTATTTTTAGCCCCACCTTTTTTCCATGCCACTTATTTTTAAAGGATAAAATTTTGTTTTTTTCTATAAAAGTTATATATTGGAGAAAAATTTTCTACAGATAAAGTGGTGTGAAATAAAGGCTGGGTTAAAAATACTCCGGATTAAATTGAAATATTGGCTTCTATGCTATGACTACGCATGCAAAACTAACGACATCCTAATTAATAATCCGGAGGGTTGTTAGTACCCGCCTTTTTTACACATCAGTCTTTTTTTTAGAGTACTTTTATTCTTATTTCATAGTAAATACATTTTTAAAGAGAATCACTATAAAAATTAAGTGGTGTGGGAAAAGGGGCGTATACTAACAATACTCCAGATTAGGTTGGCAGCTATGCACATGAGCAATCGATAAAAAATCATGCAGGGCGGTAAATGTTAAAAGAACAACAGAATGTATCTTTCAATAAAGGATTAATATGATATTTGCGGTTATGGGTTGCTACCTGTTCCTAATTTCTTCAGCTGCCATCTATACATCCTCTTAAAACTTATAGCTTTACCTTTGTATCGCCCGTATCTGTTAAAAATACCTCAAAACACCCGGTTTTTAAAGGGTTAAGATAACATTTGGGAATATGGGTTCCTAATCAAATGGGAATCCTTACGATGTGTTCTATCTCCTCTTATAGTTTGTAGCTGTAGTTTTGCGACACCCTGTATATTGGATAAAATTTTTCTATAAAAGAGTAGTGTTAAAAAGGGTGGATACTAAAAATATTATAGGATAGATTAAAAAGTTGGCTGCTATGGTCATATGGTAGACAAAATACTTTAAATTCTAATTTTTGACTGTGAGTTTTCACTAGAACACCAGCTTGAAGTTCCTTTTTTTTATTTTTTATTATTGCAGGATAGTTTTAAACGCTCAGACATTTCCGCCTTTTTTGTTGTCAATATTGTCATACAGAAATATTTGCCGGATTTTTTTATAGAAATATGTCGTAATTAAATGGGATATAGAGATTATTGTATAAAAATAGTGGTAACAAAAACAGCGGAAATTTCTCATCACTGAAAACATTCTGAAACAGACTTCGCAACGTTTAAATCTATTCCGTAAAATCTTTAGTACATTCCCCTCTTTTTTTATACCACATTTTTTATAGAGAAATTTTTCTCTAATATGTCATTACGATTAAATAAGACGAAAACAAGTTTTTTTAAAAAACTGTGGAAAAAAAGTTGGGTATAAAAAATTTACAGAATAAATTAAAAAGTTGGCACCTTTGCTGAGAAAAGAACGGGATTTCGAACTCTGCTATGATTACGTATTTTGGGGCGCTCTGAATTAATATCAGTTTGTAACATCAGTTGATGAATTAATATCAGTTGATGTCTGTGCCCTGTTGCTACTTTTCGAACACTATAGTGAGGAAAGTATTGTAATCATGTCAAAAATCCGAATTGGAGATTTTGATGTTTCTATACGTTTCGAGGTCCCTTTGAGTCCGTTTCCACTATTTTTACGATGATGTATGTATGTGTGTGTGTATGTGTGCATGTATGTGTGTATGTATGTATGTATGTGTGTGTATGTCTGTGAGTGAAAACGCTAGCGTCTAAACGCTTTGTTCGAATAAGCTGAAAGTTGGTACGTATATTGTAAGTCACCATAGTACGAACCCTATAGATTTTGGTGAATCTAGCACTTATAGTTTTTTTACAGGGACACAAAGAAAAATTCTTTATCATTATGGCCTATGGGACCAAAATCTTAAAAGTGCAATAGCATCTAAACGCCTTATTCAATTGAGCAAAAAATTTATACACATATTATATGTCACAGTTACTCAATCTGTATAGATTTTGGTGAATCTAGCACTTACAGTTTTTTTACAGGGGCACAAAGAAAAATTCTTTATCATTATGGCCTATGGGGCCACATTTTTAAAAGTGTGATAGCGTCTAAACGCCTTATTAATCTGAGCAAAAAATTTTTACACATATTATAGGTCACAGTTGCACCAACTGTATAGATTTTGGTGAATTTATAACTTACAGTTTTTTTACAGGGATACAAAGAAAAATTCTTTATCATTATGGCCTATGGGACCAAATTTTTAAAAGTGCGATAGATTCTAAACACCTTATTCAATTGAGCTGAAAATTTATATGAATATTATAAATTGCTGTTGCACTAAATATAAGCATTTTTGGTGAATCTAGCATTTATAGGTTTTTACATAGACACAACGAAAAATTCTTTATCATTATGATCTATGGGCTCAAAGTTCAGTAGCGTAAAATAAAACATCGTGTAATATATAGAGAAAAATACTCAAGCACTTTATTATGGTTTTCTCTCTTTTGTTTGTTTAACAACTCCTCTTTCTTTACTTTATCTACAAAACTGTTAATTACTCAATGTTCGGAAAGTCGAGTGAAGTCACTCCAGATTTTTTTCCCCTGTTATTACAGTTTGTTATATAGCCTTGATTTGTTTGTTATCATAACTTAAAAACAAAGAAATGAACTATAATTTCAAACGTGATATTTTGTAGGTAATACGGAAAGACACTTGAAACATATGTCTATATTCCTTAAGTTTTAAAGTATGGTATGGGTGAAAGTTCTCTGAATGGTCTGAAATATTTCATTTAATTTAATAACAACCTTAAAGGATTTGCGAACATAGGTACACTATTCATATAAAAGGCTGAGGAAGACGGTAAATTTTTCACACAAAAATACATGCCAAATAAAACTGTATCTCTAACATAGCAGGATAAGAGAATTTATGAGTGCTATGTAATAAGGTACGGCCCAGTATAGAGGGTGTAGCAAAATTATTTTCGATATTTTTAGTCTTCTGATAGCAATGTGTATATCTTTATGCATATGTTTTTAATAGAAACATATGATATTGCGTATTCTACTGCATATCATTACACAAAAATACATTTAAAAAGTTCAGTAAGCTTCGTTAACTCTCTCAGGGATAAGAAAATTACTCTTATTTAATATGTAACGCCACCAGAATTTAGGAATAAAGTTAAAAGAAAAGTAATAAAGGACATTTCCCCACAAAGTTATGAAAATAAAATTTTGTTACTGAAAAACTCCAAGATGAATTTTTGCTGTTTGCAACTATTAATAGACTATTAATTTAAAGTAAAGGAAATTTTGCTAATGCTTTCATCAAACTCCAGACTAAAACTGACTTTGCTAAATTTATAAAAGCTTTGTTCTTATGAAACCTGTGTAATTTGTATATAAATATATATATTTATGATACTGTATAATTAGAAAATTGTAATTTTTGTAATCTGTGATAATATATTTAGTTTATTTATAGAAACAGGACAATTTAAAAAGACTTTGTGGTCAAATAGACTTTTTCTTTTTTGTTGTTAAAGTAATATCTAGAATCTCAAATATATTTTTCCCTTCCGTAAGTGAAGGGCCATTGACAAGTGTTTCAATTAGACTTCTCTCGGAAAAATTTAGTGTATCTAACCTCCTCAACCAGGGCCTGACTATCGCACGGGCACTCGGGGCCGGGGCCCTGGGCACGAAATTTCTAAGGGGCACGAAATTTTTCCTTAACGTCTCTAAAATTTTCTTTAAAAAATTGTGTGAAAAATATTTTGCTTATTTTATCTTTATTCTTGAAAAAAAAAAAAAAAAATCCCTTCCACAGAGGTCTTACCAAGTCCATTCTTAGGTAGGGTGACCAAAAATCCCCATTTCAAGGGGACTGTGCCCAATTTTGGCCATCTGTTCCCAAAAAGTGTCAGTGTCGTCAATGTTTTAGCTCCATGGTTTTAACTGATTCTTCATGTTCTTTTCTATGGATCTTTTCTATCGATTAGTGGCAACATCGTGATAGCAATGCGGTGTTTGTTTATAGTTTTGAAAGCGCGTGCTTATTTACGTTTGCTTATGTTCTATTAGTCTATTTTAATTATTATGCTTGAAATTGATGTGTTTTTTTCATTCATGTTATCAAAATAGATTGAGATCTGCAGTTTAGCAAAATAATCTTTCATCGTTGAGTATTTTGTCTATTGAAAGCAGCATAACTGCCGAGTTAGACTTTGAAGATGTTATTGATGTTTTTGCATCTCAAAAAGCGAGGGAAAACCCTCTCATGAGTAAATAAATATTTATAGGATTATAATCATTCAGCAAGTAATTTATACTATTGTGATTTTTTGTTCTGTTTTTATGATGAAATAATTTAACTAATTGGTGAGGGGAGAGAGACTTATTATTGAAGAAAAACTGCTTTTGTTTTTAAAAATGTCATTATACTGTTAATTTACTGTCTAGTGATTACAGTACTTTTGAAATTTCATATTTCTTGAGATTGCTGCACAGCAAGTTTCATGGATTTAATATTTTTTTTTATTTTCATACACAAAGTGCTCATAGCACTGTTTTAGTGATTGCGGTATTTATAAAATTTCATATTTCTTGTGATTACTGTACACTATTTTATTTTATCTAACGAAAACAGTATAACTGTTAAATTAGATTTTGAAGATATGATAAGTGATTTCATTTCTAAAAAGTCAAGGAAAAAATCTCTCTTATAAGTAAGTGATTATTATATTAGAATAGTGAGAAAGAAATTGATTATTCTGCTTTTACAAATTGCTTTTAATGTGGTTTTATCTATTGAGTATGTTATCTTTTGAAAAGTGGTAGTAGACTGACTAAGAACAGGATTCGACAAGGATTTATTTAACAAAACAGTATTAAATGTACTTTTTTTAAACAGGAATTTTTGCTAGTGTTCGGACACTTTTGTTACCGACTGTACATATATATATGTATATATTCAGGCACCAATTCTAATGATTTTATATATATTTTTTATTGGTTGGTTGATTGTTTTTTACGTAGTACTACTGCTGCACAATGAAATATTTTTTATAGATTCGAAATCTTAAAATTGAGTTTTCACAGTTTGCATTTTTTCATGAATTCATGGTCTTCAAAATGACTAAACTTCTTCAGATAATTAATTAACGGTCATAATATATATATTTTTTAATGTTCAATAGAACGTTCTTAAAAGAATTATGGATGAGTTTTGAAATTTATTGATATTAGATTTTGAGAAAAAAAAGGTGGAGGGGAATTTTTGTTAGTTTTTTTTTTTTTTTTTTTTTATTTTTATTTTTTATAAAACTATTGTAAAATAAAATTATTCCTAATTCTATTAGGTAGATCATGTTGAACATCCAAAAAAAAAAAAAAAAAGTCTTTTTTTAATATCTGCAGAAATTTAAGTATTTTGAATTGAAAATCACGAAAAAATACAAACTAAGAAAAACCCATTTAAAGATGTGAAATCTCTAAAAAATATATCAAAAACCATAAGAAGCCTGAGTATATATTTTTTGAACAAACTTAATATAGTTGGACTTATAAATACCAAACAGAAATATAAGCTTTTATGAAACATACTTCAGCGGGGCAGTCAAATGTGCCAAGTCCCCTTAAAACAAAGCATTCTTTGGGATTAATTTTTAAAACTGGAAATTAAAATTAGTATTATTATAAAATATATAAAACGCCCTTCAAGTAGTTAATGGGTTTGTTTTTAGACTCATTGTGAATATTTGCTAAGTGAAAGAGGTTATATTAAATATCTTCTAAATTTTTATTAATACTTTTTCGAAAATTTCTTTGAAATTACTCAAGTCATTTAATAATAATTTATTTTATGGAAATAAGAAAGAATAAACTTAAGCAAAGAACAATGTTAGCATTTTTTTTTTTTTTTTTTTTTTTTTTGGAATAATTTATAAGAAAATGATAATTACCTTTGCAGGAATCATTTGTTACATGTACATGAACCATTTTATAAAATTTAACAGCTTTATTGGATACATTATTTAAATAATATACATTTCAAAAACATTTTGCCTCATATATACAGTGATCTCTCACTTATACGCATTTTTCTCTTATGCGCGTTTTTTTTTTTTTTTTTTTTTTTTTCTTGGTCCGGGAAAGGGATATAGGAGACCAATGATAACTCTTATTCATTTATGCGCTATAAAAGCATCTTTCACTGATGCACTATTGTAAGTCCCTCAAGATGAGAGTGTTATCATATCTGAATTGCAGGAAAATAGAGACTTAGCAGTTGAAATAAATGGTAGTGACAAAAATGAAAAAGACGGTGATGTTGAAGAAGAAGATGTGGCAAAATTTCCCACAAATTCCCACAAGAGCACTGGAAGCATTAGAAACACTGCGGGACTATTTTCGGTTCAATTTCGGAACTGAAGGAGCTTTTTCATGTCTTCAGGAACTTGAAAAACTATATTTGAAAACTTGCGAAAACAAAAATAATTCTCGACTGTGTAAGTTGTTTTATAAGAAAATACATAGGAATAAAAGAAAAAAAAAACATTTCCTTATTTTTATTTATTTATTAATTTATTTTTTATACGTGTATGTGTGTTTATAAAAAGACAGACAACGGAAGTTATAGATAAAACTTGAACATTTTGCATTTTGAAACTACTTATTCTCATTTACGTTTTTCAATAGTAGTATATGTACACAGTATTAATTAAAAATTATTGCGCACACTGTGCTGATAACTTTTCCTTTTGTGGTTTTTCTCTTATACGCGTTTTTCATTTATATACGCGTTTTTGTCAGGTTCCCTTCTGCCAGCACATAAATGAGAGATCACTGTATTTCAAAAAATCAGCCGATCTTACAATTTTTATTTACAAATACGCCATTTTTCATGTGGCTTTTAATTAATTTTGATAGATATGCATTAGAGTTAATTATAGTTACAATTTTTTCCTGTTATAACGCATAATCAATCAAAAATTTTAAGATTAAAATCAAACGTATAAAGAATAGTGCACAAAACATGCATATTTGAAAATACTTGCAGGTTTTTATTTTTATTTATTTATTTATTTAATTCTCAAATAACCATTTACCGTTTCTTACATATATTCTTATAAAAATTTCTAAACTAATTTCAAAAATATCTATTAGACACATGAGTAATCATAAATATCAGGGCAGTTGGCGGTTCATTAACTGAATACTACTTTTTTATACAGAAAAATTTAATGATCGTTTGCAGAGACTTTCATTGATTTTTGAGGCATTCGATTAAGAGATTTTTAAATGCCCTGAAATATTTAAAAAAAAATAAGTTATTATTGCATATTTCTTGGAAAGACATTTATGCTTTAAAACATCTATATGTTAATCTGATTAAATCCAAGTAACAGTTAATTTAGTAAATAATATAACTTTATGAGTTAACACTGTAAATTTCAAAAACTCGTTATTTCATGTTGTTTCAATTTTAGTCTGTTTTCCTGTTTCTCTTACTTCCCTTTTTCTTTTAGCCTGCCTTCTGTTTCTGTAGTGGAAGGGCAGGATATGTTTCCATAATCTGTTGATGAAGAAAGATATAATCTTTCAAAAAGTGTTTTGCCTTAATTTTCCATTTTTTTTTTTTTTTTCGAGAAGTGAATAATTATTATTTGTACAACTAGCCATGTTACATATAAAAGTTACTTGTCTGAATTTCTGACATTTAGAAAAAGAAATTATTGTGTTGATCAGGGTTCAATATTAACATTTTAAAATAAGTCGTTATAAGTTTAATTTTAAAACCCAAACACTAAATAACTGTGTATTGTCAAGGAAGGTGGACCAAACGTGCCAGTTTTCATGAATTTTAATTCGGGTTTTAAAAAAAACACCATTTAGCAAAACAATACAATTGATTTAGTTTTTTTTTTTTTTTTTTTTTTTTTTGTCCAAATGTAAATAGCTTTGGTTGAACCATAGTTGCCAACATTTTCATAGCTGCTAATATCTTAATTTATTCCGAAGTATTTTTAGCCCCGCCTCTATTTAGAACCACTTTACATATAACAATTTGTTCTCTAATATATAACACCGATAAAATAAGAAAAAAAATGTCTCTTAATTAAGTGGTACGAAATAAAGGCGTGGCTAAAAATACTCCTGAATAAATTAAAATGTTGGCAGGTATGCATTTTAATTTATTCTGGAGTATTTTTAACAACACTTTTATTTCGCACCACGTTTTTTTCTTTAATATTTTTCTCCAATATAAAAATACGATAAAATAAGAAAAAATTACTTTAAAAAAGTGGTATGTAATAAGGCGGTGCTAAAAATGATCCGGAATAAATTAAAATGTTGGCAACTCTGATAAAACAGGCGTGTATGTCTTTTAAAACTTCAAAATGTTATTTTTATTCGATATCGATTAAACGTCTCTGTTGCAAAAGCAAAACTTTAAAATACATAGCCCAGAGATTCCAACCTAATCCGTAGGATTATAAGTACCGCTCATTTTTCCACACCACTCAATTTTTAGAGTAATTTTCTTCAAATGTATTTTCCCTGAATTAAGAAGAAAAATACTCTAAAAAGAGACTGGTGTTTAAAAAGGGGCGGAGCTAACAATCCTCCGGATTACCAGGGTTCGTACTCTCAGCCCTTTTTTCAGGACACTCTCAATTATGACAAATTTCCGCCTCTATTCCTACCACTATTTTTTTACGATTATCTCTAACCAGATTAATCTGGAGACATTTTTATAAAAAGTACCATAAAAATTTCTGCATGAAATTACTGGTGGCAAAATAAGAGAAAATGTCTTATTCTTAAGTGTGTCCTGAAAAAAGGGCGGCGAGTACGACCCCTGGCTTACATAGGCAGCACTGATAGCCTATATATGTGTGGTTTTGTTTCCTTATTTACAATTTTCAAAATTTTGTAATATAATTTTTAAATATTCTGTATTTGCAGGACAGATATTTAAAAAATCATTCAGAAGAAGATAAAGCGAGAAAAAATTTCATTGTGTATATATACTAAGAAATATTTTTGAAAAAAAAAAAAAAAAAAAAAATCTTAATTTGAGTAACAAGAGATTTTTAAGGTGTTATTGCAACATTGTTCTTGACCATCCTTCTTTCTTCATTCAAGTTTTTCTTCTGATACTGAGTTGAGATATTTGGTTCCATTTTCTTTTCCATTTAAGTTCATTGTAGCTGTTTTTAATTTTCCACTCTTCTCATAACTTTTCTTGTAAAAATCATAGAACAGGTAAAGAATCAAAGGAACAAAGATAAAATTGGTAATGTAAGAAAATACCGATAATTTGCAGCCATATAAAGGAACTATCACCGATCCTATGAAGAGAACCACCAGAAACTGGAACTGAAATGAAATAATTAAAAGTATTAAAATCCCATGTGCTAAAATAAAGTGTATTAAAATGACATATAGGTGTACCACCCGTTATGCACTGTAAAATATTTTGCTTATTATAGCCATGTCAATGAAAGATTAAATAATTTTAAAATCTCCTAAAATGTTCTGGTATTAAAATGTATTTTAAAAATTCCATATCTGTGAACATTTTAATTAATATTCCGTTAAATTGTTATTACCCACTTTTTTTTTTATTAAGAGCATTTTACTTTTTATTTAATCGCAATTACATTGGAAGAAAATTATTCTAAAAATAAAGTGGTTGGGAAAAATAATCGAGTATTAACAATTTTATGGATTATTAATTAGAATGTTGGTAAGTGTGAAATTGTGTAATATTTAACCCGTTAGTAGTCGCTATAGACAGCGCCATCTATTACAGATTGCGTACTTTTTATTTAACTGTCACCAATAATTTTAAGAAGTGATGTGATCGACGTTCCTTCAATTTTTTTTTTCGCTCTTTATACATATTGAATGCCACTTCTAAAAATTTTTGGTGGCTATTGAATAAAAAAACTGGCAACACTGAAGGATGGGCGGCAAATCGACCAACTAGCAACTACTAACGGGTTAAGCGTAAAATTAATTTAAAAAATCTGATATGGACACCACATGACTTCCTTATACACCCATTGGAATATACATATTGTTATGAAAAAATTGACATTTTTGTGCGAGGTAATTGATTCGGAAATAAGCAGACAGATGCTAACCCCGAAAAAAATAAATAAATAAATAATAAAAATAAAAGGTACTACTCCAACAACTAATGTCATGGTAATAGAATTATATATACCACCAAACAAATACTAACTTTTTTCAGGAAAGGCTTATTATAGAATCTCTCATTGGTAAATACATTGTAGAGTTTAATGAAAATCCTTCGAGTACAGATGGCATATTTTTGGTCACGTTGCCAAAAAATAGAGGAGAAAAAGGATACATTTTACCGAAACAATTAATTCAGTTAAAATTGAGAACGCCTAATTCTGGCTATCCTGAACCAATATTTGCCGCCAAGTTTGTAGCCAACGCTAATTTTGGTCTTGGCATCGAATTTTCCGATCTTGCGTCGAACTTGGCGAAAATTTGTAGTTTAGGGTTGTTAAAGTTTTTGAAACTCTAACTTCAATAAGAACAGAATTCTGGGATTTTCCGAAAACATACATTGGTTTAAAGTGCTCAACTAAATTCTTCGAAAATTCTTTAAATGATAAACAAGACTAAAACAAAATAAAGTGAATTCGTCGGCTACAACCTGTTTATATATTAGGAATTACTTTCTACACTCAAAAATGTCGCCAACTTTCATAATATCACTATATGCTGAATATTCCTTAAAGTGCATTCATCAACTAGAACCTATTTATGTCTTTAAGAATTACTTTCTACACGCAAAACTGTCGACAGCTTTCACAGTAATATCCTTACAAGTTCTATCATTAGCTTATTTTGAAATTTCTATAATGGTAGGTCATATATAATGGCCAAAACCTTTGTACATATGGTCATTATATGAATATAATTTTCTTAAATATCTCCAAAGCGAAAGTCACAGAAAGACCAAAAAGAGAGGTGCACAACTAGATGTTATAACAAACCTATATACCAATTCGCAACGTTCTTCGTCCAATCGTTTTTGAGTTATGCGAGATACATAGACACTTACATATACACAAACCTCACGAAAAATCGTGTAAAGTCGCTGATATCGCTAACACGAGAGCTCGTATTAAGACAAAACTTGCAGGTGTACAACTAGACATCATGGCAGTCACACCTATAAATTTGCAACATTCCACGACGATTCTTTTTTGAGCTATGCAAGATGTAAAATCTATTTCGCAAATCGGGATTACAATACTTCCTTTGAAACCTTTGGACGGCCCCTGCCTGCCTGGGCTCGGCCAAGCTTAACGGGTTCGATGCCGTCCGCCGGAACGAATAAATCGCCAGATCACCGTATGAAAGCTACTGGGCAGCAATGTAACTATACTCGGGGAAAAGATAACTTGATAGTGTGTATAAGCCTGTAGAAATTGCACATCCGCGAAAGAAAATAGTTCTTTACTATATTTAAGTGTAATAAACATTTTCTCGATTTTTTTTTTATTCTGGTAAACTGAAAAATGATTAACTATTTAAACTAAACATATTTATGTTAACACATGGAATTTTTTGTAATAGATAAGCATAAATTTTATATCAATGTATTGTTTCGCGAAGAAAGTCTGTTGGCGAAATATTGGCGGAAGAGGGAATACCGGAAGCAACCTTTTAACCCCTATTGTGAGTGCGAAATAGTTTGGTGGGGCTAATATATTAGTTTATTTTCGAAAATTTGAAGATAATTAATGCACAGTCCGTTTCTTTAATTTCACAACTATTAAAAAGAGAGTAAAAATTTTGACGGATTTGAACTTTTGGGAAATTTTCACACCAGATTCACACCAAATATATCAATGAAATATTCAAACTAACAGGAATAAGGAAAAATATTTTTCGACAAATACTTTTTCTTTTTCGTTATTATTATTACATTGATATTATAATTCCAATTCGTTTACGCATTGTTACGTAAAATATTTTTATTTCCAATACAAACAACTAATAGTGTTTACATTAATTTATACTATGCACTATATACTAAAGATTTTTTTTTTTTTTTTCTGGAACAAAACAATAAAAGAAAAACATAATTATCTTTAATAATAATAATAATAATTATTATTATCATATATATATATATCAGACTTATATAAGTAAAATTTATATATAAATGGGAGACAGATCAATTATTTAAAGCCGAAATTACATAATTAACAGGCATTACATTGTAAAACAAATTTTATTTTAATGGATATTTACTTAAAGAAATTTAATTGGGAAATAAATACTGTTTGAGACTTTATAACAAATTGATCGATACCTTGGAGAGGAATTACAAAATTTTAAAGATATGTAGAGAAATTATGTAGGATTTTCTATATTGCAGTTTTAAATATTTACTTTTAAAGCTACCATTATAAAAAATTTTGATTAGAAAAAGCTTACATTGAATAGAATTATTACATATATTTTTGTGGATTTAGTTGGTAAAATAATTTCATCGAGTGAATAAAAACTACATTAACAAAAATAATAAATTAAATTAATTTAAATTAAATTAAAAATAAATAAATAAAGGCTGATAGTGGTCAAGTGAATTGAAATGAAATTTAAATTCTGTCCTACACATAGTATAATTTTGTTAAAGTGGCCTATTTATTTATTGTGTATGCATGAAACTGTACTCCTGACACTGCCTGCTTTAATCAAGGTAGTCTACCGCAAAATTTTAACGACACAATTATTATTATTATTATTATTATTATTATTATTATTGGTTCTTTGAAAGAAATAGTTCTCTCGTTCTTATAAATCTATCTTTTAGAGATTTGAATTTAGAGCCAAAAGCCTTCTATATTCATAAAAATGCCTCGAAGTTCTTCCAAAAGCTACACAAAAGTCAAAAACTTTTATTTTCAGATATCTAAAATAATTCCAAATGGCTACAAAATTGGCATTCATTCAATTGCTAAGTTTTTCAGTATCAAGTATGACGGAATTTTGACTCATTTTCTGCAATTGCTCTACATAATTTACTACAATAGTTATTTTTCGATTTAAATATACAAATATCCTTTACAAAATGGGAGGGTGTTCTTAACTTTGTTTATAAATTGTAGCCCTTTGAAACGGTTACTATATAAATTTCTGAAAATTTCTGTCGAACATTATCTCTCAATTTTACCTTTAATATCTTTTTAACCCTTTGCGGCGCAACACAATTCGGCTCATTTAAATTATACTGCCACCGGAATTCATGAACTAAATTAAACTAAAAGAAATTTTAAATTTTAAGGTTAAAAAAATCGGCTTTTCTGCTATGTCATAAACGTAAATTTTTGCTAAAAATTTTCCGGGATGAATTTTTGCAGCTGGATCTTAAATTTTGCGTCCTCGCAGCGAGGACACCACGCGTTAAGGGGTTAACTGTGCCAAAGAGAAAACAAAATCACAAAATAAAAAGATAAATCGTTTTTATTTAGTCTATGATGTCGGAAATAGTCCTCAAAAAAAGTTTGGAAACATTGTTTCTGAAAATTTTAATATTGCTTTGAAATTTAATATCACATTAATATCAAAGTATGCTTGTCCATTCAATATATCAAAATAAATTGAAAATGCGTGAAATGACATGCTTTCATTCATATCCCAAAGAATCGAATAACGTAACATTTCCCTCTTTCTCATCTATAAAAATCCCAATCCAACCTCCTAAAAATGCTATGAAAATAAATGTTTCAACTCAGTTTTTAAAAATAGCAATCGCAAAGGTGTGTGTTTATCAGTATTAAATAAAGACATCAAGAAAAATCATATTTACAAGTAAATTAAAATTCGCTTCCCTTTCACATAAATTGTGAGTTTCTTAATTTTATTCAGAAATGAATATAAAAATTCTCATATTCACATTTAGCATAAAAAATTGGGAAACAGACAAAATGAATGTATAAACAAATTGTAAACAGAGATTGCCTTCTGCATATGAAAATTCACTATATTTATTTATTTATTTTAAATTAATATTTATTTTTCATTTTTTCATAAAAGCATTAAACTATTTCCACTTTCTCATTTTTTTTTTTACTGCTTTTAACATTTACTAATTAACCGGTAAATAATAATGCAAATTGAAAATCTATTACGTTTTATTCATTTAGAACTTTTTGTTCATTTTCTCCTCAGAAGATACTGCCATTTAAAAATCACAGTTTAAATCTTATGATAAAATAATTTTTCTGCCAAAATATATTCGAAATATTTTAAAAGTATATTTTTAAATTATTAAAAATAATAATAATAATAATCAGTTTCTCTTTAAAGAAAACAAAGACAAAAAGTATACATACAGATAATATTTAATATAATTTTTTCCTTTTTCAAAATATTTAAGCATTAACCTTTTTTTTTTTTTTTTTCTCTCTCAAGGTAAAATTTAGTATATTACTCAATTTGCAGTAATACGGATTTACAATAAATTGTAAGTAATGAATTTAGTGTAAATTCATTTCTAAAGGAACTAAAAAATATACTCTGAAAAAATACTTTTACTTTAATCGAAAAAAAAAAAGAAAACTTTCCCAAATCATCGCTAAATCGCCCGATATCGCAACCCAATTAACGCCAAGTGCGTAAAAAGGTCTCTGTAGCCTTTGCAATGCTCTCAAGTTTTGCTTTCCCCGAGTTAGAACGCCAAAGCTCAGAAATTGCAGGGTATCGACTTCTGCTTTAGACATACAGCGCGATTTGTACACCACACCCTCCAAGATAGCCACGGTGGAAACGCACAGACACGCTCCAGGATGTTAAGGAATTTGGAATAAGTGCCCTTACTAGCTGAGAGTACAATACTTCCTTATACTTTGTATATGGAAGTAAAAAAGGAACTTGTCAAAGTTTTCATTATATCCAATTTTTTCATCACTCTCACGCTGCGTGATGACAGGAAAATCTGAACTTTTGTTCCGATTAGCTTCTTTTAAAATGAGTTGAAGTATCCGAAAAAAAAAAAAAAAAAAAAAAAAAAAACGATTTAGGAGTTTTCGCACATTAACATGTGTGGCACAGGAGTGTATCAATTCAAAATTTATATATATATATATAAAGCCTTGACGATTTTTATTTAAAAAATATTTTCAAGAAAGTCATATAAATGTAATTATTATTTACTTATTATCAAAGTTATTTATAAAAATTCACATTTAATTGAACATTTTTTAAAGCGATACTGCTTCATTTGGCGTTAAAAAGAAAATTCGCAATAGCCAATGAGAAAGGCTTAAGCCCTCCCCTTTTCTGCAACCTAGTTTAGTAATTGAATAAAGTAGCACCACAAAACTGGCGTTGTAAAAATTATTACTTACAGACTTTGAATAAACACCATAAAATGCAATAAACTCGCAACAATTGTTTCGGGTCGAAAAAACACACGACCCTTCATCAGGCGAATAAAGTAAGCACGAGTGCTGCAGTCAAAGCGGCAACGCACAAAATCGTTTAAAGTGAAAAGAAGAACTAATAAACTAGAAAGTAAATAAAGCTACTGGTGTAAGTAGAATTATACAAGAAAACAAGAAAATAAATAAATGAGTGAGATTAAAAATATAACAATCTAAGGATATCAAAATTAAACGAAAATCTAAGTTACGTGAGTAATTTCCAAGCATCAGACAAGAAAGGAGTGGAAGAAATATCATTAACAAGATTTTTCGAATTTTTAAATATGTAAAATGCTTCATGAATATCCAAATGGGAGGAACAGACAGGAGATGAAAGTATGTTAGTTTTGGAAAAATCAAAACGATGACATTGAGACCAGCAGTGGGAAGCAATAGAAGATTTGGTAATCTCAGCATTACGAACATTCCGACGGTGCTCATTTATTCTGTATTTCAAACGCCTCCTAGTTTGACCAATATAACCTAAGTTGCAGGACGAACACGGAATTAAATAAATTCCAGAACGGTTTTCGGTGGGAATAGGGTCCTTAAGAGAAGATAATTTAATTTTATTGACGGGTTTGTAAATAACTTTGAAACCAAACGGTGAAAGAATTTTAGAGATTTTAAAAGAGAGTGAAGAATGAAAAGGTAAAACAACTGGGATGAGACTGTGATCGTTTAATTTGGAAGCAGAACGTTTAGGATTCTTAAATTTATATAGAGCTTTATCGATGATAGATGGGTTATAGCCACGAGAGAGTGCAACAGATTTTAAGTAATTAATTTCTTTCGAAAGATTAGACGGATCAGAACAAATGTGTAAGGCACGATAAACATAAGTGTAAAAAGCAGACATTTTTTGTTGAGGGGCGTGGTTAGAGAGAGCATGCGGTGGCAAAGAGACTGAGAATGGTTTTCTAAAAACAGTAGTTGAGAAACAATCCTTTTCTTTATTCACAAGAACGTCAAGGAAAGGCAAAGAGCAATCCTTTTCAACCTCAAAAGTGAATTGAAATCATGGGTCAATCGAATTGACCAAAGAAAGTAAATTGGACAAATCGACATCAGGGGAGACAAGAACGAAAGTGTCATCCACATACCTAAACCAGTGAGGAAATTTATATACACCGAAGAGTTTTTCTTCAAAATAGTGCATATAAATGTCGCAAAGTAAAGGAGAGAGAGGACTACCCATGGCCATACCATCATTTTGGGAATAATAAGCACCATTAAAAATGAAGGCAGTTTGCCTGATACACAAATGAACTAAATTTACAAGCTCCTCAACTTCAATAGAAGAATAATGGAATTCACGCAGTCTTCTCTCTAAACAAACCAGAGCGCCTTGAAGCGGAACATTTGTGAAAAGTGATTTGACGTCTAAAGAAATCATAGTATAGTTAGACGGAGAGATGCATTTAATTTTGTCCACAAAATCATACGAGTTTTTTACAGTATGAAGATTAGTAGTAGTTAGATGAGAAAGAGAGTTTGAAAGAAATCGAGCAAGATTATAAGAAGCCGTACCAATATTAGAGACAATAGGTCGAAAGCAGAGAGTGGGTTTATGAACTTTCGGAAGTGCATAAAAACGAGCACAATTGGCAGCAGAAGGAATTACCATGCGTTTGGTATAATCATTAAGAATAACGGAATTTTTTACGTGGTATTTGACTTGACCAAGATGATCATTAGAAGGATCTTTTTTAAGTTTCGAATAGGGACCTGAAGTAAGCAAGGCCTCAACATGGGAAATGTAATCCGATTTGTTGAGTAGAACAGTTTGTCCACCTTTATCAGCTCTTGTGACAATTAAATCGGGGGCGGAGTTTAATTCAGAGAGGGCGGATTTTTGAGAAGGAGTAAGGTTAGACTTTTGTGGATGATTATTGGTGGAAATAATGTGAGATAAAATGAAACGAAGAGATTCTAACTGGCCTGGAGAAATTTTACTATTTTTAAAGGAATTTTCAATGGGAGCAATCAAATCCGGAACGGAGGGTCTCGAAGTACGCGCAAAATTCAGACCCAAACTGAGCACGTCGCGTTGAGTATTAGTCAGAACGTGCGAAGAGAGATTAAGAACAGTATTCTGAGCAAGAGGAGAAATAGGAGAAGTAAAGGAATTACTTTTAAGAAGATAATTAAATTTCTTATTTAAGTTAGTATGATGCCTAGAAGACTGAAACGCAACGTATGCGAAATTTCTTTTTTCAAAAGAAGAGAAATCATGAACAGAATTGCTAAGAGACAGATGTAAAGTATATAATTCAGACTCAATAGACGAGAGAGACTGTCGTATATCCTGAATAATAGCCCTAAGAATGGCAAACCTACTCCTATTTAAAGCATTTTTAATGCGAAGAGAAGCAGGAAGATTGTACTTAATGTCTATGAACTTAGGAATTATCCGAGCTCGCTTACATCTAAGAAGAAAATTTAAATGATTGAGAAAGCGAGAACGTTTCAAACGAAGATGTTTGAAACGATTAATCTCAGAAGAACTCATGCTAAAACATATACATGAAACAAGAGACAAAATTTAAAGAAGGCGGAGTTTAAACAAAAAGAATGGGGGGAGGAGTTAAAAATACAAAAATGTAATTAATTCAAATAGAAAAATCGATAAAATAAAAACATGAAATGACAGTCTCAAAAATGAGAAGAAATTAGCAAAAAAAACAAGGGAAACTTAAAGAAGGCAATGTTAAAACGAAAAAAAGGGGGAGGGGGAGGAGTTTAAAAATACAAAACTGTAAAGACAAAATACAAAAAAGTAACTAAACAATTAGAAAACCCACGACAAAAAATATGAAATTAGAGGCTCAAAAGTGAGAAGAAATTAGCAAAAATTAATAAAACAAGTCAAAACTTAAAGAAGGCGGAGTTTCAACGAAAACAAAGGGGGGGAGTTTTAAAAACAAAAATGTAATAAATAATTAGAAAATATCGATAAAATAAAAATATGAAATGAGAGGCTCAAAAATGAGAAGAAATGAGCATAAATTAACAAATAAAACAACTCGAAACTTAAAGAAGGCGGAGTTAAAACGAATAAAAGGGGAGGAGTAAAGAGAGTAAAAGAAATAATTAAACAAGTAGAAAACTAACGGTAAAATAAAAATATGAAATGAGAGGCTCAAAATCGAGAAGAAAATAGCATAAATTAACAAATAACAACAATAAAAAGAAATAGGAAACACTCGCAAAATTACTTACTCGGTGCTAAAAGCCCAAAAAAGCAAAACATTGAATAAAGTAGCACCACAAAACTGGCGTTGTAAAAATTATTACTTACAGACTTTGAATAAACACCATAAAATGCAATAAACTCGCAACAATTGTTTCGGGTCGAAAAAACACACGACCCTTCATCAGGCGAATAAAGTAAGCACGAGTGCTGCAGTCAAAGCGGCAACGCACAAAATCGTTTAAAGTGAAAAGAAGAACTAATAAACTAGAAAGTAAATAAAGCTACTGGTGTAAGTAGAATTATACAAGAAAACAAGAAAATAAATAAATGAGTGAGATTAAAAATATAACAATCTAAGGATATCAAAATTAAACGAAAATCTAAGTTACGTGAGTAATTTCCAAGCATCAGACAAGAAAGGAGTGGAAGAAATATCATTAACAAGATTTTTCGAATTTTTAAATATGTAAAATGCTTCATGAATATCCAAATGGGAGGAACAGACAGGAGATGAAAGTATGTTAGTTTTGGAAAAATCAAAACGATGACATTGAGACCAGCAGTGGGAAGCAATAGAAGATTTGGTAATCTCAGCATTACGAACATTCCGACGGTGCTCATTTATTCTGTATTTCAAACGCCTCCTAGTTTGACCAATATAACCTAAGTTGCAGGACGAACACGGAATTAAATAAATTCCAGAACGGTTTTCGGTGGGAATAGGGTCCTTAAGAGAAGATAATTTAATTTTATTGACGGGTTTGTAAATAACTTTGAAACCAAACGGTGAAAGAATTTTAGAGATTTTAAAAGAGAGTGAAGAATGAAAAGGTAAAACAACTGGGATGAGACTGTGATCGTTTAATTTGGAAGCAGAACGTTTAGGATTCTTAAATTTATATAGAGCTTTATCGATGATAGATGGGTTATAGCCACGAGAGAGTGCAACAGATTTTAAGTAATTAATTTCTTTCGAAAGATTAGACGGATCAGAACAAATGTGTAAGGCACGATAAACATAAGTGTAAAAAGCAGACATTTTTTGTTGAGGGGCGTGGTTAGAGAGAGCATGCGGTGGCAAAGAGACTGAGAATGGTTTTCTAAAAACAGTAGTTGAGAAACAATCCTTTTCTTTATTCACAAGAACGTCAAGGAAAGGCAAAGAGCAATCCTTTTCAACCTCAAAAGTGAATTGAATGCATGGGTCAATCGAATTGACCAAAGAAAGTAAATTGGACAAATCGACATCAGGGGAGACAAGAACGAAAGTGTCATCCACATACCTAAACCAGTGAGGAAATTTATATACACCGAAGAGTTTTTCTTCAAAATAGTGCATATAAATGTCGCAAAGTAAAGGAGAGAGAGGACTACCCATGGCCATACCATCATTTTGGGAATAATAAGCACCATTAAAAATGAAGGCAGTTTGCCTGATACACAAATGAACTAAATTTACAAGCTCCTCAACTTCAATAGAAGAATAATGGAATTCACGTAGTCTTCTCTCTAAACAAACCAGAGCGCCTTGAAGCGGAACATTTGTGAAAAGTGATTTGACGTCTAAAGAAATCATAGTATAGTTAGACGGAGAGATGCATTTAATTTTGTCCACAAAATCATACGAGTTTTTTACAGTATGAAGATTAGTAGTAGTTAGATGAGAAAGAGAGTTTGAAAGAAATCGAGCAAGATTATAAGAAGCCGTACCAATATTAGAGACAATAGGTCGAAAGCAGAGAGTGGGTTTATGAACTTTCGGAAGTGCATAAAAACGAGCACAATTGGCAGCAGAAGGAATTACCATGCGTTTGGTATAATCATTAAGAATAACGGAATTTTTTACGTGGTATTTGACTTGACCAAGATGATCATTAGAAGGATCTTTTTTAAGTTTCGAATAGGGACCTGAAGTAAGCAAGGCCTCAACATGGGAAATGTAATCCGATTTGTTGAGTAGAACAGTTTGTCCACCTTTATCAGCTCTTGTGACAATTAAATCGGGGGCGGAGTTTAATTCAGAGAGGGCGGATTTTTGAGAAGGAGTAAGGTTAGACTTTTGTGGATGATTATTGGTGGAAATAATGTGAGATAAAATGAAACGAAGAGATTCTAACTGGCCTGGAGAAATTTTACTATTTTTAAAGGAATTTTCAATGGGAGCAATCAAATCCGGAACGGAGGGTCTCGAAGTACGCGCAAAATTCAGACCCAAACTGAGCACGTCGCGTTGAGTATTAGTCAGAACGTGCGAAGAGAGATTAAGAACAGTATTCTGAGCAAGAGGAGAAATAGGAGAAGTAAAGGAATTACTTTTAAGAAGATAATTAAATTTCTTATTTAAGTTAGTATGATGCCTAGAAGACTGAAACGCAACGTATGCGAAATTTCTTTTTTCAAAAGAAGAGAAATCATGAACAGAATTGCTAAGAGACAGATGTAAAGTATATAATTCAGACTCAATAGACGAGAGAGACTGTCGTATATCCTGAATAATAGCCCTAAGAATGGCAAACCTACTCCTATTTAAAGCATTTTTAATGCGAAGAGAAGCAGGAAGATTGTACTTAATGTCTATGAACTTAGGAATTATCCGAGCTCGCTTACATCTAAGAAGAAAATTTAAATGATTGAGAAAGCGAGAACGTTTCAAACGAAGATGTTTGAAACGATTAATCTCAGAAGAACTCATGCTAAAACATATACATGAAACAAGAGACAAAATTTAAAGAAGGCGGAGTTTAAACAAAAAGAATGGGGGGAGGAGTTAAAAATACAAAAATGTAATTAATTCAAATAGAAAAATCGATAAAATAAAAACATGAAATGACAGTCTCAAAAATGAGAAGAAATTAGCAAAAAAAACAAGGGAAACTTAAAGAAGGCAATGTTAAAACGAAAAAAAGGGGGAGGGGGAGGAGTTTAAAAATACAAAACTGTAAAGACAAAATACAAAAAAGTAACTAAACAATTAGAAAACCCACGACAAAAAATATGAAATTAGAGGCTCAAAAGTGAGAAGAAATTAGCAAAAATTAATAAAACAAGTCAAAACTTAAAGAAGGCGGAGTTTCAACGAAAACAAAGGGGGGGAGTTTTAAAAACAAAAATGTAATAAATAATTAGAAAATATCGATAAAATAAAAATATGAAATGAGAGGCTCAAAAATGAGAAGAAATGAGCATAAATTAACAAATAAAACAACTCGAAACTTAAAGAAGGCGGAGTTAAAACGAATAAAAGGGGAGGAGTAAAGAGAGTAAAAGAAATAATTAAACAAGTAGAAAACTAACGGTAAAATAAAAATATGAAATGAGAGGCTCAAAATCGAGAAGAAAATAGCATAAATTAACAAATAACAACAATAAAAAGAAATAGGAAACACTCGCAAAATTACTTACTCGGTGCTAAAAGCCCAAAAAAGCAAAACATTGAATAAAGTAGCACCACAAAACTGGCGTTGTAAAAATTATTACTTACAGACTTTGAATAAACACCATAAAATGCAATAAACTCGCAACAATTGTTTCGGGTCGAAAAAACACACGACCCTTCATCAGGCGAATAAAGTAAGCACGAGTGCTGCAGTCAAAGCGGCAACGCACAAAATCGTTTAAAGTGAAAAGAAGAACTAATAAACTAGAAAGTAAATAAAGCTACTGGTGTAAGTAGAATTATACAAGAAAACAAGAAAATAAATAAATGAGTGAGATTAAAAATATAACAATCTAAGGATATCAAAATTAAACGAAAATCTAAGTTACGTGAGTAATTTCCAAGCATCAGACAAGAAAGGAGTGGAAGAAATATCATTAACAAGATTTTTCGAATTTTTAAATATGTAAAATGCTTCATGAATATCCAAATGGGAGGAACAGACAGGAGATGAAAGTATGTTAGTTTTGGAAAAATCAAAACGATGACATTGAGACCAGCAGTGGGAAGCAATAGAAGATTTGGTAATCTCAGCATTACGAACATTCCGACGGTGCTCATTTATTCTGTATTTCAAACGCCTCCTAGTTTGACCAATATAACCTAAGTTGCAGGACGAACACGGAATTAAATAAATTCCAGAACGGTTTTCGGTGGGAATAGGGTCCTTAAGAGAAGATAATTTAATTTTATTGACGGGTTTGTAAATAACTTTGAAACCAAACGGTGAAAGAATTTTAGAGATTTTAAAAGAGAGTGAAGAATGAAAAGGTAAAACAACTGGGATGAGACTATGATCGTTTAATTTGGAAGCAGAACGTTTAGGATTCTTAAATTTATATAGAGCTTTATCGATGATAGATGGGTTATAGCCACGAGAGAGTGCAACAGATTTTAAGTAATTAATTTCTTTCGAAAGATTAGACGGATCAGAACAAATGTGTAAGGCACGATAAACATAAGTGTAAAAAGCAGACATTTTTTGTTGAGGGGCGTGGTTAGAGAGAGCATGCGGTGGCAAAGAGACTGAGAATGGTTTTCTAAAAACAGTAGTTGAGAAACAATCCTTTTCTTTATTCACAAGAACGTCAAGGAAAGGCAAAGAGCAATCCTTTTCAACCTCAAAAGTGAATTGAATGCATGGGTCAATCGAATTGACCAAAGAAAGTAAATTGGACAAATCGACATCAGGGGAGACAAGAACGAAAGTGTCATCCACATACCTAAACCAGTGAGGAAATTTATATACACCGAAGAGTTTTTCTTCAAAATAGTGCATATAAATGTCGCAAAGTAAAGGAGAGAGAGGACTACCCATGGCCATACCATCATTTTGGGAATAATAAGCACCATTAAAAATGAAGGCAGTTTGCCTGATACACAAATGAACTAAATTTACAAGCTCCTCAACTTCAATAGAAGAATAATGGAATTCACGTAGTCTTCTCTCTAAACAAACCAGAGCGCCTTGAACCGGAACATTTGTGAAAAGTGATTTGACGTCTAAAGAAATCATAGTATAGTTAGACGGAGAGATGCATCTAATTTTGTCCACAAAATCATACGAGTTTTTTACAGTATGAAGATTAGTAGTAGTTAGATGAGAAAGAGAGTTTGAAAGAAATCGAGCAAGATTATAAGAAGCCGTACCAATATTAGAGACAATAGGTCGAAAGCAGAGAGTGGGTTTATGAACAAATCGGTTTTATCAACAAATCGGATTACATTTCCCATGTTGAGGCCTTGCTTACTTCAGGTCCCTATTCGAAACTTAAAAAAGATCCTTCTAATGATCATCTTGGTCAAGTCAAATACCACGTTAAAAATTCCGTTATTCTTAATGATTATACCAAACGCATGGTAATTCCTTCTGCTGCCAATTGTGCTCGTTTTTATGCACTTCCGAAAGTTCATAAACCCACTCTCTGCTTTCGACCTATTGTCTCTAATATTGGTACGGCTTCTTATAATCTTGCTCGATTTCTTTCAAACTCTCTTTCTCATCTAACTACTACTGCATTCCGAAAGGATAATAAACCCCACCCTCTGGCTTTTTCTGAAACAATACTTTACTTTAAAAATGTTTCTTGTTTCCTTAGTTTTTGTTTGTTTGATTCTTTATAGAACTCTAGAATATATAAATGAGTGAAAGTTGCCGTTTTGATTTTTGAGGACAAAATTTCAATTATTTAACACTTTTCTGACCGCTGACGTAGATTCACGACATTTGAAAATCTGTAACTCCGCCAATTGACGTTTCTTTCAAAATGTTTATGCATTATCTTAAGTATATAACCAAAATTCGTATTTTTACAATGAAATATAAAATGGATACAACTACTTTGATTAGAAAACCATAATTATAATGTATACACACTTTTAATATAAATGTGATTACAGAAAATCATACCATACCATATTCCTAATATTATTATTTTTCTTTTTTTCATTTTCTTAAAAAAAAAAAAAAAATCTTTTAAAAGTAATAAATTGTCGGAGTTTATTGTTCTTTAAAAGTTAACTTTTATCAGTTGAAAACTTTATTTAAGAAAAAATGAAGATAGATGTTTAAAATCAAAGGAGGTTTTATTTTATTTTATTTATTTATTTATTTACTAATCTAATTTTAAATTGATCTCTTATATTTTATTTCTGTACTGTATTACATAAAAAAATAATTTAAAAAGAATAACCATAAAAATTTTGGTATTTTATACTAGTATATATTAAAACATAAGGGAGGGAAAGGAACGGACAGAAAGAGAAAAACAAATTCTGAGCTCAAAAAGAAAAATGAGAAGAATGAAAGGAAACAAATAACAATTAAAAGCAGGTTTTAAGTAAAGCACAATAAAAAGTAACAAAGGACAAAAGAGAGTTTAAGTATAGCATTACGAACATAGAAACAAATATTTTTGGAATTTTTCAAATTTTAAAGTTTTTTTTTTTTTTTTTTTCTTTACAAGAAAACAACGAAAAACTAGAGACGGGAAGATAAAATATTACCGACCTTAGGACGACGTTTGTTAGAAGGATCAGTGTGGTCATACACATCAAGAGTGTTTAAAGCACGATTATTAATAGATTTTAATTGTTCATGGAAGTTAATATTAAGGTGCTGTATAAAAATTTCAAGACGCGGGAAGTTAATTTCGCAGCACATTTGATAATTATGGATAAGTAAGGTAAGTTGTAAATTTGCCTGATGGTAGCATTTTGGCTTTTAAGAAGCACATCAATATTTGATTTGGATGCAAATGACGATACTGGTGACCCATAAGTTAAAAGAGGACGAAGGTGGGAAGAATAAAGGAGCATTTTATTACTAATGGCAATGGATAAATCACTGTTCCGAGGAATTAAGGGATATAAAAGATTTCTACTACGTCGGAACTTAGCAGGCGAATTTTAGATGTGTTGATGGAATGTGAGTCTCTGGTCAATAATAATACCTAAATACCAACAGTGGTTAGACCATGGAATTAAGTGGTTATTGAATTTGATTTGATATTTATCCCTATTAGTTTGGCTTAAAGCCGAAAAAAGAATGGCCTCCGTTTTAGAATAATTAATGGCAATCCTCCATTTCTGAAACCAATGGGTTAAAATTTTAAGATGCTTGGAGATTGCCGTAATAGCATATCTTCTATTCCTGTGTGCCGCAAAAATGCAAGTGTCATCTGCATAAATAGCCAACTGAGTATGAGGATAAGGGGGCATATCATTAATAAAAATATTAAAGAATTTAGGAGAAATTTTGGAAACCTGAGGGAGGCCATAAGGGGCAAAATAATTATCAGAAAGTTTGTCAAAAACCCTAACATGGAAATTACGGTCCTGCAAATAAGAGAAAATAAGTTTAATGAGCAGGGGAGGGAAGTTATAATTAATTAATTTGAAAATAAGACCGGGTACCCAGACCTTGTCGAACGTTTTTTCGATGTCAAGGAAGACAGCGGATGTAATTTTCTTCTGAATTTTGCTGGGGGTAATATGCTTGATAAGACGGTAGACTTGGTGAGTGGCCGAAAGATAATGCCTAAAACCGATTTTCTCTGGCATGATAGTATTATTGTCCTCAAGAAAATCATCAATTTGTCGATCCATAAAAACCTCGGTAAGTTTACTGAGAGAATTTAGTAACGAAATGGGTCTGTAGCTGGAGACCTTTTCGGGAGGTTTGTCAGCCTTAAAGATAATTGCAGTCTTCCAGAAATGAAGGAAATAACAATAATTTTAAATACTATTAATTATATGGGTAACCTTTGAAATAAAAGAGCGCGAAAGATTCATGAGTGAGTTAGTGATCGTGCTGATGCCTGGGGATTTTTTATTTACAAACAGTGACGATAGTACATTTTGTAAGTCAGTTTCGTTGTACTTTTTTTTCGGTGTGAAATTTAACAAATAATGTCTCTTCTGTCTGTAGTAGATCATGTTTTTTTTTTTTTTTTTTTTTTCTCTAAATGTATAGACGGACTCGTAATACATTTTCGCTTGTATCTCTATCTAGAATTCATTTAAAGTATTAAGGTATATTTTCCGAACTGCTTAGATCTCTGGAATTTGAATATTTGATCAAAAATAGGGGTTGCCATTGAAAAAAATGAAGTTGATGCCTGTTTTAATATGTAGATGACCCCTTAAGCAAGTTGGCAACACTTGCCAACTTGTTTCTGCAAACTGATGTTTTTTTTTTTTTTTTTTTTTTTCCAAAGAGCGTACTGTTTTTCTTCCCTTACCTTTGCTTAATGTGGTTCGATGACAAGGCGAACAGAAACTAGTCAATAAATGTTAATATCGTTTCTGTATTCCAGTTTGGTCGTTTATTGTGTTAAATTTAGAGTTTTTCCGGAAAAGGCGCCCTCTGGTAGATATTTTGGAACTTTTTCTTTTTTTTTTTCGAAATTTTGTGAGCGCATCTCGTATATAGTCTATATTCAAAATATCGTTGCATTCTGTTCACCCGTTTGCACTGTAGGATGCTGTTTATAGGGGAAGTTTAATTATAATCACCCTGTATATTATATATATATATATATATATGTGTGTTATTCAAAATGTATTGACCATAGCACTTCTCAGTTTTCACTGAAATGCAGAGAAAGACATTGGATTTTTTTAATTAACAAAAGATTTATTAGCAAATACGTTTAAATATTCTTTATCAGGTGGTGCTTTAATTGTAAATTTACTTTTTCTACAGTGGCTCGCAATACATTCAAGAATGTAACTAGGTCTATAAATGCTCAATGTGACGGCACTCACTCATTAGAGTAACAACCAGACGTTGTGCATTGGAAATTTCCCAAAAAAGCTTCTGTATTCGCAATATAGCATCATCTGATTAGGCGTATCTGTTTAAAATGTGAGAGGATACTACGAATACAGCGCGATATGTTGATGAAAAAAGTAACTAATATTTTTTCTTATATATATGTATATATTATATACATATAAAATCCCATGCTTTGATGTACAGTCAGTACTTTTTGAGTAATATTTTTTTTATTAGCCCCATTAATAACTGTCAACTTGCGGTCGTACTCTTCGTTCTTTTCTCACGACACTCTCAGGGATGAGAAATTTTCAAGTTTTTGCGACCAATAAGTTCAATCCTGTATACAATAAGTTAAATCCTGTACAATTATGGCACATAACTATACATATTAATAAGACCAAAAATATTTCTGCATGAATTTAGTGAATACAAAATAAGCAGATTTATATATATATATATATATCTGAAAGTGTTCTGAAAAAAGGGGCGGCGAGTACGACCCCTGCTGGCAACAAATAAGCCATCATGAATGTTTCTTATACTGTTTAAAAATAGTTATCAGAAAGCAAAATTAAACACATTTTTTTTATTTTTACTTACTATTTGCAGCTGAGTTAGGTACTTTTTCCACCAAAGATGTTTTCTTACAGAAGGACCCATGGCAGCTAATCCATAGTATGAATACATAACAACATGTACAAAAGCATTCAAATTCAAAGGAATCAGCTGCAGTCCAGCTAAATTAGGAGAATCAGTACATATTAGATAAATATAGAATATAATTTATCAGCTATTAAAAAAGAAAGAAAAAACAGCAGAATCAATTAAATAACTTATGTTACTAAATTGCGTAAAGTCATAATAAATTTCGTTAATTTATTATGACTTTAATCTATTAATAAAATAATTTTCGTAAATTTATTAACACTGTGACATTAAAAATTGAAAACTTTTAAAATTTAATTTAAAATATCTCTGTGTTCTGTATAATATATATGTTTGAACCTTTATTAAGTAATTTAAAAATTAATTTTAAAATATTTATTAACAACTTTGTATCGAATATAATTGTTCATAGTCCAATCACATTCCCCGCCTCTAGCAATTGAGGACGCTTCCAAAGGTTTCGACGGGTACCAAATTGACCGGCAGGTTGGGATTTGGTAAACATCCTTTCATTCGGCATTCCCTTATCGCTTATTTTCTCTCAACCACAAAGCTTATCATTCCTATTTTTATACTGGTCTCGATGAATCGGCACTTGCGCAGAGGCTCCCGCAGTCGCAAGAAAAAAGAGAGCAGGATAATTTAACCGTTATTTGTGTATAGTAAATACGATTAAGATTAATAAGACCAATTTATAAATGTATGGTGCAGTTATATTTAAACGTGACAGTAATTAAGAATTATTTATACAATTGTATAAACAATATAACATCATTAACGTTGGTTTAACAAATTTTTTGAAAACATACGGTCATAAAGATTATTTTACAATAATTTTTGAATAGGATTAATAAATTATTATTTGATTTTATAAACTATTATTTGAGATTAAGCAGTTTTTTGAAAATGACAAGACAATTCTTAAATTTTAATATACCTTATACAAGCTTTTCATAATTTTTCAATAATTTTTCATAATTTTTCATAATTCAAGACAATGATGATGAGTAAAATGAATGACTGGAACTGTACCAGGAGACAACTTCGACGAGGGACTGAGCTTGTTTAAATGTGTTATTTTTGGCAGGTGGTTGGGCGAAAGCTGAACCATTTAAAACAATAAGTTCAACGATTGTAGAGAATGGCAGATCAGGTCAGCAAACAAGAAAACATTCAAATTGAAATAGAAATGTACTAATTTTATGTTAGATGTGTTATCTATTAACTTAATGTTATTTTATAATTTTATATGGGCTTGTTGTTTTCTAATATTTTAACATTTTTTCATTATATATATGTATATATATATAAACTTTTTTTAAACTTTTTTTTTTTTTTTTTTTCAGATTTTTTTTTTTTTTTTAATTATTAGGTCGAAATATGCACTCCTAATAAAATGATATTTATTAGCAAGAATCTTGTAACAATGTCATTTAAGGGTAATTAATATTGTTAACAATTTAGTTGCTGTTATCATTATTAACAACCTCTTTTATCGATGCGCGCAATCGCAACAAACCTGTAAGGAGACATGGCGCAAAATTGTTCTCTTGTTTTTATTCTAGGAGCTGCATTAAATTAAATTTTGGCAACGAAATAAAAAGAAAAAATATAAATTCAAAATTATTCAGTGATAGTTAGCAACAAAATAATAATTGGATTTTTTTATCTGATTTTGTTGAACTGCACGCAGAATCTCCTTGTTTTACCTCATATTTTTATTATTGGGAAATTTGTAGCTCTAAGGTAAGGTTTTTCACATCATCATACAATTTTCCAGGAGGGACATTAATTGACCAGTCAACTTTTGAAGTTAAACGCAATTTAACATGCATCTCGCAAATTAAAATTATCGTTTCCCGAAAGAATTGTGATAAATACTGCAAAAAGCATTCCAGCACTTCTTTTGTAGAACTTCAGAAAATTTTAACGAAATATATTTATTGCACTTTTAACACGTACAAGGTAATAAAAAAAAAAAAAATCCGATATACAAGCCTTTAGCGACCTACCCACATGAAATGTCAGATATTCTATCAAAATGCAAGTGTTCGAAATTGTGAAAATTTGAAACATCAAAGGTCTCGCGGTTAAGTTTATAGTGACAAATTTCATAACTTTCTAGGGGTCATTACAAATGAAACACTTCCAGTTGCAAAGCCGTTTGCAGGCGTTCCAAATGTATGACTGCAGTCGGCAGCAAAAGTATCCGAGCACTAGCAAAAATTCCTATATGAAAAAAGAACACTTAACACTGTTTTGTTAAATAAATCCTTGTCGAATCATGTTCTTAGACTGACTAAGAACAGAATTCGACAAGGATTTATTTAAAAAATCTGCATTAAGTGTACTTTTTTTACATAGGAATTTTCGCTAGCGCTCTGTTACTTTTGCTGCCGATTGTATTTCTAAAAAACTTGCAAAGTTTACGTCATCGAAATTGCAAGTGTTCCGTTTGTATGTAACCCCAAATGTCAATTATCCACTTTTTTATTGGGATCGTAATCTTCAGAAGGAGGAAAAACTATAAGTGTTGTTGTCCCTGTGACTGCAGCATTTTATACAACTATTTCTCCAAATAGTTGTTTAAAATGTTTTTTTTTTTTCTTTTAAGAAGACAGGAATATTTATGAAAATCAAAAAATCAAGTTGAAATCCTATTTTTTGTTGTTAACAGATAATTTCAACAGTAGAAATGTTTATTTTAAAAATCTTCGTACTGTGTCTTCCAAACAGTGACACTTTACATAGTGGTGCGATGCTTAGCGATTCGTTTTAGTCCAAAACTATCTCGATAATCAAATTTTATTCCCTATTATTCTAAACTCTTTTACAGGATCTCTACATCATGTACTCCACAATAACTTGTGCAGAGTTGCCAACATTTTAATTTATTCCGAAGAATATTTAGCCTCGCTTCCATTCCATACCACTTTTTTTTAAAGAGTAATTTTTTCTTATTTTATCTTCGTTATACAATGGAGAAAAATACTCTAAAAATAAAATGGTGTGATATAAAGGCGGGCTAAAATTACTCCGGAACAAATTAAAATGTTGGAAACTACGACCTGTGTGTAATGTTTCGTCGTCTGTGAAAAGGGGGCGTTAAAAATGTATATAATATTATTATTATTAACTTCTGATTTTCCTCAACTTCAGTGCTAATATCTCAATTTTTTATTGTATTTAAAAATACTATTTTATCCAGCTACAGTTACTGTGACAATACTACTTTTCACTGTGAAATAAAAAATCCCTCAAAAGGTAAGGTTTTATAATTCGAAAAATTCGAAATTCTCTTACTGTAACTGCAGCCGTGAGAGCTATATGTTTTAAATCATCAAAATTCGAGGGTGTGCTTTTAAATAACAATATCTGACATTTAAATATTGAATTTTGATTGGCTGAGAGGATAGGCATCTAAGGAGCTCATATAAGGAAAGAGCAGGTGACGTCACTCGTAGTCAAGTTATGGGCAGTGCTGCCAGATGGAAACTTTAAAACTTCCCTCATTTTGCTTAAAATTTTCCCTTTTTAGCATAAAATTTCCCTCAATTGTGTAATATACAAGGCTTTAACGCCATTAAGTGTAAAACAACTTGCACTGAATAAGGGGATGATATTGGTGTGAAGGTTAACGCAAATTGTCCACACGTACTAGAGGTCTCTTAATTGAATACCGCTTTACATATATATAATTAACTTTAATTATTCAATCGAAAAAAGACTACGAACGATTACTGAAGTTCACTATTAAAAAATATGGCATTCAATTAAGAGATGGCCAAAGCCTTGCTAGGCCTGGATAAAATGCCCTGCATAAGTACCTTTCTAAGGAATCCTAGTCAATATTCGCGTGTGTTTCTGAGAAAATCGGGGAATGTTCTGAATAAGTAGGCCGAATGAAACTAAATCCCTAAATTTATTCAGAGAATTTTAGGTTTATTACAAAAGATGAAAAAAAAAAAAAAAAACTGCTTTTAAGCTCTCAGTATAAGTTTAATTTCGAGGAAAAAAATCTAAGAAACAATGCTTTAAAACTGACAAAGTAGAATTTTCCTTGTTGAAATGGAATTTCCTTTTTTCCCTCAATACATTAAATCACATCAATATTTCTCACTTTCAGGAAAATTTCCCTCAATTTGGCAGCACTGGTTGTGGGTAGAGTGCCAAAACAGCGGTATATTCACCAATAAAGTTGATCTTTTGCCACTCGAGAAGGGCAAAGATTGACACACGCTCTTTCCTTATATCAGGATAGTTTTTTTTTTTTTTTTTTTTTTTTTATAATTACAGTCGGTAACAAAAGTGTCCGAACACTAGCAAAAATTCCTATGTAAAAAAGGTAGAGTTAATGCTGTTGTGTTAAATAAATCCTTGTAGAATCCTGTTCATAGTCAGTCTAAGAACATGATTCGAGAAGGATTTATTTAAGAAAACAGTATTAACTCTACTTTTTTTACATAGGAATTTTTGCTAGTGTTCGGACACTTTTATTACCGACTGTCTCTTCAATAAATTGAATTATCTTTACATCACTAAACGTCGGTTTAAATGAAAGTTATAAGTAAAATAGCTCGATGCGAAAAAGTTAATGCTGATAAGTTAAAATGAATGATTTACCTTTTTCTGATCTTGCTGTCACCCACATTAAAAGAGGTAGAACAGCATGGTGCGTTACATGCAGAGTAGATATTAGTTTTTGCTTCTTCCTGAGGACAAACAATATCTGCAAAATAAAAAATAAAAATAAATCTTATTTTTAATTTATTGTTAACGAGCAGGTTTTTCCCGCTTCGTTTGTCATTGTAATTAACTCATTAGCGCCGTGTCCTCATTTGAGGGCAGCTAATAAAATGGCACGTATATATTTTGTGGTTTCTTGAAATGATTTCTGCTTTTCAGTGACAGTTTATAGCGTCACTCTAAATGATCTCTGAAAGTTTTATGCGCCTACTATTAATTATTATTTCATAATTTGGATAGCCATTTTTACGATTTTTCATTCGTCGCACATATCTTTGCTTTTTGCGCAGGTATACTATCTTGAATCAAGATGAATAATAATATATCTATTTATATAATTTGCAAGAGAGGTAACGATTCCGGTTCGTACTCAACTATTTCTAATTGTCTGATCGATAAGCTGTTTAGTCCGATGGATGCAGAAAAAATGCCCCTTTCATTTGCCCCTTATCTGCAACAAGATAAATAAATTAGAGTGCTGATTCAATGAATGAAGGATTAGCTTTCCGTGGTTCAAGAGGAATCACGTGACATGAACCAATATGTTGCTACGTTTCGCCCTTTATCGCTATTTTGGTATATAAAATTTCATTTCAACAAATTGTCATTATTATTAGGTAACATGACAGTCCTATGACCGAAATAATATCTTTTTTAAATAATTTTTCACATATTTCACATTTTAATAAATATTAAAATACCTTTTTTTTTTCATCGTATCCCAACAAAGTTTAAAAGTGCTTATAAAAGAAACGTTAAAGTTTTAAAGAGCTAAATTTAACAATAAATAATAATTTTTCAACTATTTTTAAGAATTTTGTCGGTTAAATTTCGACTACACTAAATAAAAAAAAGTCAAATAAAAATCAAAATGATTTAGAACAAAAGAATATTTAACTACATAAGTAAACAAAAACATTGGCGGTTATGAATTTTGCCAAGAACAATCTCCAAACCGTTGCCATAGAAATTTATTGAAAATAAGCTGTTACCAAGGGAACCAACGCATAGAGGGTTCATGTCACATGACTCATGTTGGAACATGTCAGGGTTGCCATTTATCACTCTACTTTATTTATCTCGTTGGTGTTCACTCGGCGAAAGACGGCCATATTGTGGACTTTTCTCCGAGTAAAAAAGAATCATTTTTTTCCCTCAATGATCAATCTATATCTTATTACTATATCTGTAGTTAAATTATGCATCTCACAAAAATTGACGTCATTATCACTTTAAAAATTTTATGCGCATTGATAAGAGCTCTATGATTAATCAGAAAATTTAAAACATGGTATATAAAAAGTTTTTTTTTTTTTTTTTTAATCTTATAATTATTTTTATTTCATTTTTCACGCGTGCTTTTTATTTCCTAATTCAAAATTATCTATCTATCTATCTATCTATCTATATATATATATATATAAAACTTTGTCGATAGTGTTTGTAAGTAGGAATTGACTTAAAAAAAATTTATTTTATGTACTTGTTTATTCAATAGTCACCAATAATTTTGAGAATTGACATTTGATATACATAATATACTATTAATCTTCGAAGTGATTAGCCAAATGTTACAAATAAAAATTATTGGTGACTATTGAATAAAAAAAAAGCCAAATCTGGCAACCCTGGCTGTTGGGATTGATTGACTGAACTAGGGTCCTACGCCTGAGGGGAGTAACCTACGTGGGGATCTTTCTAAGAGGTCCTAGCCCGTATTTACACAAGTTTCGGAGAAAACTACGGAAAATTCCGTACGGCAAGGCCGACGGGTGCGACCTGGTATTGAAACCGGCACTTCCCGTCTACCAGCTTTGAGCGCAGAACTATGCTCGGCCGCTGGTGGGCTCTTTTATGTCGAAACTTTCATCTAATCAAATTTTCTATGATATAAATAGGATCTTTTATGCTTACGGCCATTTTTGTGAGTTGGTTTCAATTTAAATGAAACGAATTTGAATAGAAATGACAGATAAACAAAGTTTTGTGAAATTTCCATGTTTTAGAAGAGAAATATTTCTTGCGAGTGGATCTAAATTTATCTTAAACAGACCACTGAATTTTGTTTCCAGGATCTATTAAGAGAGAATATAACGTCGATGTATAGGACATTGAGTTAGACCAAACTGAATTATTTCATAGCAAACAAAATCTTTTCCTGGCTTTAAATAAAACTATCTGATAATGTCAGATAATTTGGTACCTTTTCATACCAAAAACGGGCATAATTTCGTATATAATAACTTTTGGATGATTTGGTAGGTTTTTTGCTTTTCCTGCTACAAACAGTCAAATTATGTTAAAAACAATAAAAGCACTCATCCCCCCGCTTTCCACCACCACCCATACTAAAATAAAATAATATATTTTAATGAAAAATAATTTAATAATATTAATAAAAAATAGTCGTTTATATGTTCTTCGCACGGAAAATTAAATATTACTTACATTATTAAAAAAAAAAAAAAAAAAAAAAAAAAAAAAAAAGTATTATCTGATATTTTAACATTATCATGATAATAAATACGAAGAACAAACTATTTAAATTTATTTAAACTTCTCTTCACTTACCGTCGTAGGAAGCCCAAGCCAATGTTATTCTACGGGAAAATTCCTTTACTTATAGCTAATTAACTAATAAATATTTTTAAGTTCTGTTTTCATATTCAGAAAATTCACAACTGTTAAATTGATGGATCTTTTTTAAAAAAGGATTTTTTATAATTTTTTAAATTTTATTTTGAAGTTGTAAAATCCAAATTTTCAATATGTGAAATTTTTCATTTTGCAATTTCAAAATAAACTATCAAAAAAAAAAAAAAAAAAAAAAAAAAACTTGTTTTTAGAAAAAGGCTGTCAACTTAATAGTTCGGAGTTTTCTGAATGTAAAAACAGAATTTAAAAATATGTATTAGGTCATGAGTTGTAAGTAAAGAAAATTTCCCGTAGAAGAACATTAACTTGGGCTTCCGGCGGCAGTAAGTAAAGCGGGCCCCTAAGCAACAATTTATTAATTTTTATTTATATTTACTTGTATATGTAATGCTTTTAGTTTATTTATACATTTTAGTTTACTGATTGTAATTCCTCCTCCTCTTGGAAAACGTTATTTCTATTGGCATTTTCCATGCAAAAAACATTAATATTAATAATAATATTAAAGTTCACAAATGGTTATTAAATTCCGCAACAGAGGAAAATTCCAAATGGTTTCGTACTCATACAGCACTATCGTTAAGTCTCGCGAGTTATGAGTCGTCAATATTTTTATCTGCCCCTTGTCTCGCAGAGTAGGAATTCTCCGGTTAATTACATGTAGCTTTTTTCATAGTAACCATGACTTTTCTGTTAGCCCTTTTTTGCGTAACTGCTGTACAGGAAAGACGCTATCTACACGCGTGGGGTCACCTGTGACCCCGGCTTCTTCCGTTCCAGGCCTTCTGCCACACAAAGAGTAGTTTTCCTGGCAAATCTCATTCTACGAGTCTCAACATGCTGAAGAATTCCCGGAAAATTAACACTAGTCCTCCACGCACTCTCCTGTTCCGAGCAACTCTTTAACCAAGAGATTTAAAAAAAAAAATCTGGTGTGGCAAACTTCTAAAGGAAAAATAACAATACAAATTTAAGATAAAAAATTAATAAATAAATAAATAACAGTAGAAGCTTTTTATTCTGAAGCCCTAAAAAGTGTAAAATAAAAAATTAATTTTGCAAAGACATGCTATAAAGAGATGAAAGTTTCAACACTAAGAAAATTCTATAAAAAGATCGATATTTCACATTTTCAAGAGATGAAAGTTTTTAAATATTTAAAAATTTTTAAAAAGTATTCGAGGCCGTATTCGTTTTTGTATAAACATTTGTTAAGCCTTAAATTTCTAAGGTCTCGGAAGCTTTTTAAAATATTTTGAATATTAAAAAAAAAATATCTCTTGCAAAAGTGAAATATCTATCTTTCTCTGGAAATTTCTTAGTGTTCAAACTTTCATTTCTTTATAGCATGTCTTTGCAAGAATAAATTTTTATTTTACGGTTTTTAGGACTTCACATTAAAAAGCTTCTACTGTTAAAAAATGTTTTTTTCCCCTTAAATTTTTACATTTTTTCTTTTTAGTTACAAGAAAAAAGCTTCTAAAAATACTAATAAAAAATTTTTATAATACTGTGCAGATATTGAAAGATTTTTATTTTTATTTTTATTATTATTATTTTAATCAACTGGCACCTTTTCTATTAATTATCCTAAAAATTTAACTCATCGGTCCTTGGAAGACTGAACCCACGACCATCGTGTTATTAGTATGATACTCTAATCAAAAGTCTACTCTAATCATAGAACATGTCAGAAATATCTAACGAATACACACAAAAAAAGAACACTATTCTTGAATGATTTTTTAAATATTTTGAATATTTAAGATTTTTCATCTCTTGCAAAAATGAAATGGCTAACTTTCTCCAGAATTTTCTTTGTCTTGAAACTTTCATTTTTTACTAGCATGTCTTTGTAAGAATAAAAATTTATTTTAATTTATGCGTTATAGGTCTTTACAATAAAAAACTCCTACTGTTATTTTTTTTTTTTTAACTTAAATTTTTAGTTTTGCTTTTTACTAGTTCAGAAAAAAAAAAAAAAAAAAAAAAAAAAAAGCTTCTAAAAAAATTAATCAAAGATTCTTATAAAACTGTGTAGATATTGAAAGATTTTCTTTCATCATTTGACACCGTTTCTATTAATTATCTCTAAAAATTAACCCATCGGCCCTTGGATGATTGAACCAACAACCATCGCATTTTCAATATGACACTCTAGACAAAATTCATAGAACATGCCAGAAAGATGTAACAAATGCATATAAAAAGAGTATTGCTTTCGAATGCGTTTTAAAATATTTTCAAATTTTTAATCTTTATATTTTGAATATTTATTATCAACATGACGCTCTAAACAACAGAGCTAACGAATGACGCATTAAAGCTGCTTACGTTCGCATTAAAGGAGAGACGCCTTTTTTTTCAACGCGACATAAAGGCACGATGAGGAAAGTCCAATTTCAGTAAAAAGCTTATATATATATATATATATATATATAAATTTTTATTTTGTGCATTTTAATAGCTAAAAAAGAATTTCTTAAATATTCTTCAGGTACTGTGTTGACAATGAAAAATTCTTTTTATCAATTGACACCTTTTTTATTAATTACATGCAAAATATACCACATCTGCCCTTTGAGGATCGAACACATGACCATCATGTTATCAACATGACGCTCTAACCAAACGAGCCAATGACCGAGGAAAAGGGCGGCTTACATTTACTTTAAAGTGGAGAAGCATTGATTTTTTAGCTTGACACGAAGACGAGAGGACACAATCCAATTTCAATAAAAAGCTTCATAGAAAAAAAGGTATATTAAAAAAGTTTTATATTCAAAATCAAACAAAACTGTCGGGAAATTTTTTTTATGCGATACAGTAGCCTTTATTAACATATTTTTTTCTTTGCGCAAATTTGAATGAAATTTTCAGCTGATTGTCGCCAATAAAAGATTTCTGATGCATGCCTGAAAAATAGGTTGTGCCATTGATGTCAAGCATACGACATTTTTTTTTATTATTATTATAGAGATACTATTACAGTTTAAAAGTTGGAGATATGAAAAGCTGCATTTGAACATGGTAGCCATGTCATTTATATCTGCCCATACAACTTTATTATTATTATTATTATTATAGAGATATTACAGTTTAAAGTATGAGATATAAAACGCTGCATTTGATATGGAAACCATGTTATTTAAATCTACTCATACTACTTTTTTTTAATTATTTATTATTATAGAGATATTATTAGAGTTTAAAGTGTGAGATATGAAACGCTGCATTTGAAAATGGTAACCATGTTATTTAAATCTATCCATACTACTTTTAGTATTATTATTACAGAGGTATTATTACAGTTTAAATTTTGAGATATGAAACGTTGCATTTGAACGTGGTTATCTGTGTTATATAAACCACAATTGAAAACAGGTTTAGAAACAGTTTTGTTTGGTATAAATTCTGTTTGATAAGAACTAAATCCTCTAAACATTTGTTTCAATATTGTAGCTGTATTCATAAAACATTTAAGACTGTTAATAAATTTTTAAATTATTTCAAATTATTGGGAGAATTGCTATTCACATATCTCTGTGAAACTTAAATGACTAATTTTGAATAGCCCTGTATATTATCTATATATTATATACGCATCAAACAATATACTTAAATTTAGAAGAAAAAAAAATGTACCAACATTAAATGTACTTCGAGTTATTTCCAAACATAGGACGAATATATCAGAATTATTTTGTGTAGCCCCGTAAATGAGAAAACAAATAATTTTCATACACTTTTGTGAAATATAAAGAACTATTTGTTGTACCTGTTCTTCGCGCGAGAAATGTTAATAGAAATTACGTTTTTTTTTAGGAAGAGGGAAATTAGAATAAGTTCACTGAAATATATGAAATATGAAAGCAATATGTACGATACAAACGTAAATGAAAATTAAGAAATTGTTTATACTTATTTTAACATTTCATTCTTTGCATTTATTAACACGGTAATCTTCAAGTATCAGGTAATAAAATATTTCTAATATAATGTGTGCAATAGTGAATCTCCCGTGAGGAAAACGGGTCAAGCAGTTAATATATTATAAGAATCAACATTTAGTCACTCAAAAGTATAAGGCATTACAAAATCGTATTATTCTTTCTTTTGCAGCGAGATTGAAACAGAAAGAAATATTTCTTTATTATATTTCAAATGTATTTATAACATTTTATCGATTCTTAAAACTCTTCAACAACAAAAATCCTACATCATAACATTCTAGAATCAACATATTTTGTTATATATAAAATGCTTAAATTTAAGCTATATACAAAATCCATGTACTTACTGTATCGAGAAACTCCACATACTTTAATATATATAGGAACCAGGAAATAGATGCCATCTAAAAATTACAAAAAATATATTATTTTTCTTATTGTTATTGTTGTTGGTAATGTTGGGGTTGTTTTTGTTGTTTCTGTTATTTGAATTATTTTTTACAAAATGTATTGAAAATGTATGTACCGGGTGATCCAAAAGTCAGGACAAACTTTAAAAATGAATAATTCGAAAACGAATTAATATACAAAGATACGGTTTGCACCAGACGGATGGAAAAGAAGCCGGGTTTTGTGTGGCAAAGAAAAAAAATTAGTTCTGTTGGCGACCAACAGAGGGCGCTGTCGTATTTCTGATGTAGGATTATGCAAAGCAACAAACGATATAAAAAAGAACAACTACAGCAGGTAATGGTAGTCGAAGCTTATATGCATCGAAATATCGCATTCTCAGTCGCTACTTTAATTACGCATGGCCTCCAAGATCTCCCGATCTGACACCCTGTGACTTTTGGCTGTGGGGATTCTTGGAAGTCAAAAGAGTACCGCGACCAACCGGCATCACTAGCAGCACTGAAAGATGCCATCCGCCAAAATGTGTCTGCCATAACGCAAGAAATGCTACTAAATGCTGTGAACGATGTGGTGAATCATCTCACAGCTGTACTTCTGAATGATGGACATTGAACAGTTACTGTAGTAGTACTAATTAACTGTAATTAAGCTGACTTGCAAGTTGTCAACATTTTTTTTTTTCATTTGTAAATCATCTTTTGGAGAAATAAAACACTATAGCGCCATCTGTTGGTCGCCAACAGAACTAATGTTTTTCCTTTGCCACACAAAACCCGGTTTCTTTTTCATCCGTTTGGTGCAAACCGTATCTTTGTATCTTGATTCGTTTTCAAATTATTCATTTTTAAAGTTTATCCTGACTTTTGGATCACCCGGTATATATATATATATATATATATATATAAAGAAGTATTTATGATTAATATATATTTTTTAATGATTCAGACAAAATACCATATAATACTACAAAAATAGTTTTTTTTTTTACTATATTTTGAAATTTGCTTATCATCTACAGTCGGCAGCAAAATTATTCGAACGCTAGCAGTTACTTAAAAGAAGTACACTTAATACAGTTTTGTTAAATAAATCCGGGCCCATTCATGCTCTTAGACTGACTAAGAACATGACTCGACAAGGATTTATTTAACAAAGCAGTGTTAAGTGCACTTTTTTCACATAGGAATTATTGCTATCGCTCGAATAATTCTGTAGTCGACTGTATGGCAAAACAAAATCGTTTGTTGAAACTTTTCTTAAAATTGGTTAGCATTAAACACACTGATACACAGTAAAAATCATGAGAAAGATAATATATCTTTACATAAATGACCGGACAATTTCGATTTCAGATGTTTTATGAAACATCTAGAAAAAATTAGGACGAATTATTCTGAAATTTTTGGCAAGCATGCAAAGAAGCACCTCATATACGAGTATTTCAACTAAAGTTTTGCCCTGAAAAAAGGAGAGGGACTAGTAAAAGATGAAAGAAATAAGAGCACGTTTTTGATTACTTTGCAAAAAGTAATGCTCGAAATGCGTTCTGTCTGCAGCATGCGATTATGTTGCTACGTCTAATTACCTGTATTCATTTCTCTCACAGTGGCGCATATATGTATGGAGATAAAGGTTTCTTCAGAAAACTGGAAAAATTATTACCACTCTTTAGTTTCTCTTACCCATAAGGCAGACAAAGTATTGTTTTGGGGTCAAATTTTCGAAGCGAAGGCTTTGTTATATTTACATGTTTTGAGGTCCCCTGAATCCAAAAATCATGCTTTTAGCGGTTGATCTCTCTGTGTGTGTGTGCGTGTCTGTCTGTGTGTCTGTTATATCCGCATATGTCAAAAACAAACTATAACAGAAATCCCAAACTTGGTATTTTAAATTTGTATGATATAAGGATGCTACACTAAACTTTTCGTTGAGATCAACTAAATGGTTCGTGTACAGAGACACCCAAGATAATTCAAATACATTACGTCTATGGGGGAAATTGCAGATAAATAGAGTTTAACATCGATAGACTGCACAAAAACAAATGAAACGAATATATATTTTTTATATACATAAAAGCATATTTCATGTGGAATATGGTACAGAAATCATTCACTGTTCGTTTACAGGGCTACACAAAAGAAGTAGATTATAGTGCGATAATACTTGAAAATTGATGGAAGTGTACTTGAGGCTGTGCCTTGTGTCATTAATAAAGGATTATATTTATGTTCACCATGTGATGTGTGCAGAACTTTCAGAAGATATAAAGGGCTGCTAGTATTTAAGCCATAACATTTTTTTTATTGTTAGTACTAGAAGTGCTTTAGTGTAATATTTTACCATGATCAGAGAAAACTTTATTTTCGAAAAAAGTACGAAGATCTCACCTAATACATAACGATAAAATGAATATAAAACTTTAAATTAATTGAAAAAAAAAATGGCGTTGAAAAATGATATGAACGCTGATTGAATTATCACTAAACGAGCATATAAGCTTATCAGGAATACTGAATACGACTCCGAGAAGAAGAAACCAAAATATGCAAATTAGTTCAGCATATAAATGTGCTTCACAGGCTTGGAAATATTCAATTGAGTTTGCATACTGAGTTCTAAGAGTTATGAAATTATAAGGCAAAACTGTGACTTTTAATGATCAAGGATATTCATCAATAACTATCGCAAAAAAATTGAAAAGATCTCCAGGTGTAATATTGAACTTTCTTCGATTACAGGAGTATTATAGAGTAAATACATCTCTGAGACGTCCGTCAAAGTTATCAAAAGGGAAAAAAAATACAAATTATAGAAAGAATGAGCTATGAGAAAAAAACTTTTGGCGAACTTACAAGAGATCCAGAGATAGCGTGTCAAAAAGTACTTTGTCCAGAGTGCTCAATAGCTCTAAAGTGTTGAAGAACAAGAAAAGGAAATCACAACCATGTGTGACTAAAAAGCACGAACAAAATAGAATGGACTGGGCAAAAGGTCACATATCCTGGAAATTAGAATATGAAAGGATGATATTTTCCGATGAAAAAAAAGTTCACTTTAGATTGTCCAGAAGATTTTTTTTTTTAAATATTGGCACAATCTGCGCAAAGAACCTGAAAAATTTTCAAAATAGCTGCTAGGTGAAGGGCTACTCATGGTTTGGGTTGCTTTTGGATTCCGTTGTAAAGTCGATATTTCGTCTCTCTCTGGTAGAATGAATGCAATAGCCTACCAAAACCTACTTGAAGCAAATCTATTGTAAAACGTTTGGACTTACTGATTAGAACAATTTATGCAAATGGAAAGCAATATGTCACAGTTTCAAAATTAAGAGTGTCTGTCATCTCCCACTGGAATAAAATCGATCAAAGTGTATAACAAGGCTTGGTCCGCTTCATGCCTGACAGAGTTTTTACGTTAGTTAGAAAATTCGGTGAATACGCTGGCTTATAAACCATATTTTTGGTCCGTATTCCTATCATTATGCAACACCTCAGTAAGGAATAATAGAGTTTCCTTTGTATAAAAATGTGTGTCCGAATTACGTTCTGTTATAAAATAAAAATATTTGTTCTATTTCTAATATGGATAAGCCTTAAGTTTATTTTGTAGAATTGTTTTCTTTTTTATGTTTGCAAAACTGGTGCTAATATCACTTTTAAACACAGTGTAGCATGCAGTGTATTAACCCAATACAAAGCGATTTTTAGAAAACTTGATTACTTACATTAGACACAACATACTGTAATTAGAATATAAAAATAATAAATTTTTAAGGAATTACAAGGATTTTCACTAAATAATTATTAACTGCGCTTGAATAAGTTAAAAAAAATTCATTTGAATAATTTATTAGCCAAGCACATGAAGCTATATACAGGTAACGATCTAAGATAACGAAAATTCAAAACGTTATCTCACATAGAATGAAATTAATTTCAGATCCACTTAAAAAAACAAAAGCACAGGTATATTATTCACAGATGAAAATTTGTATCATAAAAAACGGTTCATGTTTCTTTTCAAACAATTATTATTATCATTTTTATTATTATTTGTAGGTATATAGTACATACCTATTTTAGAAAAATATAATAATAACAGTAATATTAATCGCAAGTGTTGTATTAAGTTTCATTATGGCTAACATAGTTTTTTCTGATACAAACTTTCGTTAATGAATTACCCCTTATCGTAAAGACCTTTTTAGAAAACAGCTGAAAAACAGCTTATTCAATCTTCGATATCTCTATGAATTTTTGTGATATTCAACTGGTTGATTTTTATGAGGGGCTCTATACATTTGGGTATCAAACTATGTCAAAGATTGTTTTGCTACAATCCGCGCATGCGCAGTAATAAATTATTTACTAAAACTGTCCATATCTCTTTGAATATTAAATGTATTTGTTTTAATATATAGTATAATGTTTTAGGCATATGTTGTCATGTTTTCTGAAAATTTCATGAAATTTCGAAAAAATCCTTTAGAGTTATAAAGTAAAAACTTGCAAAAAATTAGTGCATTTCTTAATGAAATATTTATAACTTTTTAAATATTCAAGCTATCCTCACAAAACTCTACACACGTATAAAATGTAACATTTAAAACCACATTGAAAATTTGCGAATAAATGGATGCACTACCAGATACAGGGCAATCACAAACATTTTTTATTTTATTGGATTTGTTGTTCGTCCCCTAAAGGCGTTCGTGAGAAATTTTTGCTGGAAAATATGAGGAAAATCATGTTTTCCTCATTTTCAAAATTCAAGAACAACACATTAAGTATTTTTCGAGATATTTGTCCAAACGTAAACAAATGAAAGTGTCTTCATTATTTTGTCCAACACTTGTATAAGGGATTTTACCGATATTTGAATTTTAATTCAATCATTTGTAATATAGTATTCGTTCACTGTAAACAAATATTGATAAAAACCTTCATCATATTTTCTTAATCTGAAAATAACTGAAATTTAGTTTATTCTAACAACGATAACATTTTAATTTTCCACGACATTTACTTTGAGTTTTCATATAAGTAGCTCAATACATTTGGTTAATAAATTTTTGCAAATGAAATTTCATTAAAGTTTACACATGCGCAGTTAAATATTATTCGTAAAAAAGCTCATATTTCGTTAGGTATTTAATGGTTTATTGAAATTTTATTTTTCCGACTGAGCGAAAACAATGCCTGGACCGGGAGTCGAACCCCGGTTCCCCGACTTACAAGGTCAGGGCTTCGCCAATTGAGCCATCCAGGCCGACACCCCGGTCAGCATTACTGGATGGCTCAATTGGCGGAGCCTTGACCTTGTAAGTCGGAGATCCGGGGTTCGACTCCCGGTCCAGGCATTGTTTTCGCTCAGTCAGAAAAATAAAATTTCAATAAATATGATTTTCTTCCACAGTTGATTGTGTGATTTTAATAAAAAAAAAATTTAATGTTTTTTTTATTCTGATTGCCGCATAGTATTTCTAATGTAGTATGTCAACACTCTTAGCAATGGCATTACAAAGAGTTTTTTACTAATGGTATGTTATATTTGAAAAAGGGTTAATTTTTTCACACTTTTTAAAAAAATCCTTTATATTTCAATGAATATATGCGTCAGTCTCGTATAAATGAATGCCAATGATTAAAAGAAACCTCACAATTATATGTTACAGTATTAAAATGCATTTCAAGCCTTACTTTTTAAAGAGTGATCCCAACCATTTTGACTTTTCTTCAATTTTTATTAATCTCCTTTATGCTTTCGGACAAAACTTTGCAGAAATATATGAGGTTTGCACGCCAAAAGATTCAGGATAAAACATTTTCTCACAGTTAAAAAAAGCTGCAGTAAAATTACGGGCAAAGCCCGGCAGCAGAAATTCCAGACAAAGCCCATTAAAAAATATTTACACGATGAATGGTGTGTCGCCAGTAATTTTACATTGTGATGAAACACACAACCAACCTGTAAAAAAGTAGTATTGACCGTAAAATTAAAAGTCAAAGTTTGAATTTCTCGAATACTTTTAATATTGAATATTGTTAACGTTCAAATTATGCATAAAAATTATTTTCTTTTAAGACTATTTTAAAATCTAAATATGCTATTAAAAAAAATAAATAAAAAAAATAAAAAAAATAAGAAGAAGTCAGTCAATTGTCATATTGGAAAAACAAAAGCCTTTTTCTTTTTTCTATAAAGACTATGATACTGATTTTTGAGAAAAAAAAATCTAATATATTTTTCGAAATCATTTTTATTCAAAAACACTAGAACTAAAGAGGTAGTCTTATTTCAAGGTACTCATTAAAGAAAAATAATGGGTGAGAATTTCTCACCCTTCTTAAAACACAAAATGAAACTTTTGAAAACTATGTGAGATCTCTGAAAATTAATCGATACCCCAAATAAACTTTGAATAATAATAATAAATGTTTTACACAGAGAATTTGTATCTCTAATTAATGCGATTTTTTTCATGGTTTCCGATTTTCCTAGTTTCTGTAGTGAGTGAAAAGCAGAAATAACTAGAACCTATTTCTTACTCATCCAAATAGGTTTTGATTACAGGACCGATTTCAAACTGTGTTTACGAAGTGTTAGGCGTATTTGCACTTTATAGAATAGCAGATTTTCAAGCTATTGTATAGCTTTTATCGCGGGCTTTGAGCGCGGCGACCGAATCGAAAAATTCCGTAACGAAAAAAAAACCTAACACAGTTCGGCAGACTTCGGTAGACTTCGGCTGTACGAAGCTCGCACGAATCGAGACAAGCTGCTCCGAAATCGGACGAATACGTAAGCAGCTGTTTGTGAGAAAGTATATAGGTGTATAGGTATCTATCATCTATGTACAACAGTGAATAGCTGTACGCGTACAATTTGTGTATAAACTTAAATATGAATAAACAAAGTGCATTTATTTGTGTATAAAGTGTTTTAAATATGAATAAACAAAGAGCATTTATTAATGAAGAAAGTGATGAAAAAATAGTGAAAGAAAATGAGTGAGTACTCTATATACATACATTTTATTATTATCACAAATGCAGTATTTTTTAACACGCTTTTATTAGCTTCACATGTATGTATGTATGTATGTATGTTTGTTTGTTTGTAACTTCTCTGGGAGCAAACAAAAAATTTATATTGTAAAAAAAATACTTCCCCTACGTGAACGATATGGCATAGAGGTAAGGCGACGCACTACGAACCTAAAGGTCCAGCGTTCGATCCCTTAAAAAATGGTTTTTGTTAATTCTAAGTTATTTTAATTAAAGATTTAAATATATGTAAATATTACGGTGTGTCACTCACACGATTTTCTCTTACCCTGAATTTTAATACTAAGATAGATATTTTGTGCTTTTTAGTTCACATTTCTATAAAAGCGTGTTCTTTAATTTTTTAAAACTATAATATATTTTTCTCTATTAAAATTTGTTTTTTATCGGTCACCACGCTCAAAAAGTGTAACTTGAATTAATATCAAAGAAAAACTTGAATATACCCATTCGACTTGCAAGCCTTTAAAACCTATTAAATACCTTTTCTCTATTAAAATTTGTTTTCTTATCGGTCACCACGCTCAAGAAGTGTAACTTGAATTAATATCAAAGAAAAAACTTGAATATCCCCATTCGACTTGCACGCCTTTAAAACCTATTAAATACCTTTTCTCTATTAAAATTAGTTTTCTTATCGGTCACCTCGCTCAAAAAGTGTAACTTGAATTAATATCAAAGAAAAAACTTGAATATCCCCATTCGACTTGCAAGCTTTTAAAACCTATTAAATACCTTTTCTCTATTAAAATTTGTTTTCTTATCGGTCACCACGCTCAAAAAGTGTAACTTGAATTAATATCAAAGAAAAAACTTGAATATCCCCATTCGACTTGCACGCCTTTAAAACCTATTAAATACCTTTTCTCTATTAAAATTAGTTTTCTTATCGGTCACCTCGCTCAAAAAGTGTAACTTGAATTAATATCAAAGAAAAAACTTGAATATCCCCATTCGACTTGCAAGCTTTTAAAACCTATTAAATACCTTTTCTCTATTAAAATTTGTTTTCTTATCGGTCACCACGCTCAAAAAGTGTAACTTGAATTAATATCAAAGAAAAAACTTGAATATCCCCATTCGACTTGCAGGCCTTTAAAACCTGTTAAAATACCTTTTCTCTATTAAAATTTGTTTTCTTATCATTATTGTTATCTTATTCATTAATATCAAAGAAAAAACTTGAATATCCTCATTCGATTTGCAAGCCTTTAAAACCTATTAAATACCTTTTCTCTATTAAAATTTGTTTTCTTATCGGTCAACACGCTCGAAAAGTGTAACTTGAATTAATATTAAAGAAAAAACTTGAATATCCCCATTCGACTTACAGGCCTTTAAAACCTATTAAAATACCTTTTCTCTATTAAAATTTGTTTTCTTATCGGTCACCACGCTCAAAAAGTGTAACTTGAATTAATATTTAAGAAAAAACTTGAATATCCTCATTCGACTTGCAAGCCTTTAAAACCTATTAAATAACTTTTCTCTATTAAAATTTGTTTTCTTATCGGTCACCACGCTCAAAAAGTGTAACTTGAATTAATATCAAAGAAAAAAACTTGAATATCCCCATTCCACTTGCAAGCCTTTAAAACCTATTAAATACCTTTTCTCTATTAAAATTTGTTTTCTTATCGGCCACCACGCTCAAAAAGTGTAACTTGAATTAATATCAAAGAAAAACTTGAATATCCCCATTCGACTTACAGGCCTTTAAAACCTATTAAAATACCTTTTCTCTATTAAAATTTGTTTTCTTATCGGTCACCACGCTCAAAAAGTGTAACTTGAATTAATATCAAAGAAAAACTTGAATATCCCCATTCCACTTGCAAGCCTTTAAATCCTATTAAATACCTTTTCTCTATTAAAATTTGTTTTCTTATCGGTCACCACGCTCAAAAAGTGTAACTTGAATTAATATCAAAGAAAAAACTTGAATATCCCCATTCGACTTGCAGGCCTTTAAAACCTATTAAAATACCTTTCCTCTATTAAAATTTGTTTTCTTATCATTATTGTTATCTTATCATTATTGTTATCTCATTCATTAATATCAAAGAAAAAACTTGAATATCCCCATTCGACTTGCAAGCCTTTAAAACCTATTAAATACCTTTTCTCTATTAAAATTTGTTTTCTTATCGGTCACCACGCTCAAAAGGTGTAACTTGAATTAATATTAAAGAAAAAACTTGAATATCCCCATTCGACTTACAGGCCTTTAAAACCTATTAAAATACCTTTTCTCTATTAAAATTTGTTTTCTTATCGGTCACCACGCTCAAAAAGTGTAATTTGAATTAATATCAAAGAAAAAACTTGAATATCCCCATTCGACTTGCAAGCCTTTAAAACCTATTAAATAACTTTTCTCTATTAAAATTTGTTTTCTTATCGGTCACCACGCTCAAAAACTGTAACTTGAATTAATATCAAAGAAAAAACTTGAATATCCCCATTCCTTTTGCAAGCCTTTAAAACCTATTAAATACCTTTTCTCTATTAAAATTTGTGTTCTTATCGGTCACCACGCTCAAAAAGTGTAACTTGAATTAATATCAAAGAAAAAACTTGAATATCCCCATTCGACTTGCAGGCCTTTAAAACCTATTAAAATACCTTTTCTCTATTAAAATTTGTTTTCTTATCATTATTGTTATGTTATCATTATTGTTATCTCATTCATTAATATCAAAGAAAAAACTTGAATATCCCCATTCGACTTGCAAGCCTTTAAAACCTATTAAATACCTTTTCTCTATTAAAATTTGTTTTCTTATCGGTCACCACGCTCAAAAGGTGTAACTTGAATTAATATCAAAGAAAAAACTTGAATATCCCTATTCGACTTGCAGGCCTTTAAAACCCTATTAAAATACCTTTTCTCAAAAAATAGAGTTAGATCATTCAAATTTGGTACATCGAGGTTTTCGATACCTACAAATCGATTGCGGATATTTTTGATATATTCTCATTGCGGATATATTCTCATTTATTCAATAAAAGAAAAAAAATTGTTTTCTTATCGGTCACCACGCTCAAAAAGTGTAACTTGAATTAATATCAAAGAAAAAACTTGAATTAATATCAAAGAAAAAAAAAATACTGCATAAATAAAATAAATAAATAATTATAATTGCATAAGTTGTTAAAAAATGCTATGCAATAGCTTTACCGTGGCAGTCCTCGAGTGCCACACGTATTTTTTTTTTTTTTAGCTGTATTCCATTGAATGGAGGAAGGACTGCAGTATTTCGAGAGCAGAACCTGTTGTATATTATGTACATGTTCATATCTGATGGTCATATTCAGAGAAAACAGTTTTGTTTTTTAACAGTGAAGATCACACATAATAATCATAAGACTTATCTTCAAATGGCTAATTACATATTCATCTCATATTGAAATAAACTTTACTTTAGCATATTGTAAAAATTGAATTGTGGAAAAAACATTAAAATTTTCCGTTTTCTAAGGCTTAACTAAACGGTTAAGAGCAATTAGAATGCTGTATGTTAAAAAAAAAAAAAAAAAAAAAAAAAAAAAAAAAAATGTGTTTAGTGGATAAAACAAGTATTACCTTGCAGTTTGTGCTTTACAAATCTGGTTTCAAATCAAGAAACCATTTTAGCTTTCTTTTTTAATGTTTTCGTGTCAATACAGAAAAAAAAAAATCTATTTCATCAATATCAATTATTCAGTTTCAGTCAGATAGAAATTGTTTGAATCAAATTAAGAAAACAATAGCTTATTAAAACCAACTGATGTTTCTATGCGCCATGCGTCCATAATTAAACATATTCAATCAGTATAAATAACAGTCATAGTTTCAGTTTAAAAATGGAAGCATTCTTTTATGACATCACTAAAATGATAGCATTTGAAAGGATTTTCCCGTAAGAAAATTGTTTGGTGGAAGATAAAAGCAATTTGCGTAGATAACGGCTTTTTCTCGTAAAAATTCCAAAATTATACTTTCAAAACATATATTTACGGGCTATGACCGTTTAGCTAGCAAAACGGTCATTTCCCATACAATTGTACTTTCAAAACATTAATTTACGAATTATGACCATTTAGGTAGGAAAACGGTCATTTCCCTTAAAATTATACGGTCAAATACCGTGATTTTACATTTTTTTTTCTTTTTTTTACAGTGTAGATATTTAACAAAAGTTTTTTGAAATCGAAAGTGTCCGGTTTGTTCGTTTCAGTTCGTAGGAAAAAAACTTTCTTTAAACGCTTAAATGATATTGTGTCCGTTATGCGGTTTAAGGTATCATTAATAACAAGTAGTAATATACTATATACAATAAAGTGTATCTATACACTAAATCAAAAATTAATTAAAACATAGCACGCATAAATTTATTCCTGAATGAAACATAAAAATAACTTCTCAATTTAAAATAGAGCACATTTTCAGAGAAAATAATGCGGGGCAAATAACATCATGCAACAATATTTATGATTGCTATTATATAAATAGCACCTTTATCAAAAAAAGAGGCTTCTAAAGATATATTTGTAATTGTTACTTCAAAATCATCAAATAAAATACGTACAGGGATTAAGAATAAACAAGTCATGCATGTCCTTACCGTATGAATTATATTCCCTTCCTTTACAACATTGTCATCAAAACAGAAAAGATGCCAATTTGCATATTTTAGATTTCGGATAAACTAAGTATAAGAAAAAGAAAAACTTGTTAGCACAAAAGCGAAACTAATTAAATCTAGAAAACAAAAGCAAAGTTTAGTATACTCAATATTAAGAATGATTTTGCTTAATTCAAAGTTTAATACTAGTAAAATATCATATATGTTTGCTTTTAAAATTTACTACCTACAGAATTAATAAATTTTAATTTTGAAATTAGTTGTCTGCAGACACCATTGGTTGATTGATTATTATCTCTTAATTCAAAAAATATATATTGTATATATGTTACTGCTTCTGCTGTTCATTTTGAATGTCTGGAGCCCTATCCTCTCACGCATATAAGAAAGTCCTGAACATCGTGAGGTGTTATGAAGATTCATAACATTTTTTTTTTTTTAATATTTTATAAAAGAAATTCCTATACTGTTAAAAGATAAATTTTTTCTTAACTGTAATTAAGTTTAGAATTTATCCTGTAATTTTCGTGTTCGTTAAAAATATATATTGTGATGTTTCGAACCACAAACAGAGTAGACAGAAAGTCTCCTTTTTTTGACACTACTGAACAAAGGATAGACGCCCTGTTTACGCCCCTGACGGGTGTTGCACCTTCCGGAGAAATGTGGGAAGAAGAATTGCAGACGACGGATTTCTCCGCCCTGGCGCCACCAATTGCCAAATGGGAGATGAACGGGTCACCTCCAGCTAGATACTATTGGAGACCTAGAGGACAATTTCACTCCCCTCCAAAAACCAACTTTTCTTGGGAAGAGAAAGAAGAGAGAGGAGTTTAGTTTTGTGTGCGAGCCGAGGCTCGAGTTTCTCTTTTTGAAGTCAGAACTTTGCCGGGTAACGGTGGATAACTTATAGTGTACTTAATAACTGATACTTAGCCTTGTGAAGGCCGACTCTCAAGATTTAATTTACTTGTTAACTACTAGTTCATGTAAGGCTTATCACCGACTTTCACTGTGAACCCATATTTACTCAAGATTACGAATTAATTGTATTTTAAAAATAAATAAGTGTATGTTCAAGTTGTGATAGTCTCAATTTAGCGCTACCTGAAGTGGAAACGTCACAGCTTAAAGTGGTGGCAGCGACGGAACAGGAAAGAAGGTGAAGTTTTTCCAGTCTCAAGGGACATCTCCTGTGATAAAAGATTTCCGAGAGGACCATTTGACGGGAGCGAGACTCTGTGATTGCCAAACTCTCCTCCCCCTGCCTTTCAAAAGAAGAGAAAAAGATCCAAATGGGAAAGAACAAGGTAAGCTCTTTCAGTATTTATTTTGGGTCATTCTAGAGGCATTCTAAATTCCATATTTCATTTAAATTCATAGGAAATCATTATTTATCTTAATAATTCGTTTTCGGAGATTATTTCCAGAACATAAAATGTTTCATGCTGATGTACAATTAAAAACAGCTACTGGAGAAATTTTCCAGCCCGAGGGATTTGTTAGAGTAAATGTAACTTACGAAAACAAAACTAGGAATGTTAAGTTATATTTGGTTAAAAAAGGCAATTTTCCTTTATTGCTAGGTAGGGATTGGATAACTACATTTGATATATTCCCAAACAATTTACAAACTGTTCCGGTAAACAAAGTTAAAATCTCGGAAAATTTAAATAATTTACTGAATAAATTTCCAGACTTGTTTACAAATGACGTAGGTGAAATTAAAAATGTTAAAGCTGAATTACATTTAGAGAAAGACTCATCACCAATATTTTGTAAATCGCGAACAGTTACGTATGCATTAAGGAATGCAGTAAATGAAGAATTGGAAAGATTAGAAATTGAAGGGATAATAAAAGCTGTTAGTACTAGTAAAACGGCAACACCTATTGTTCCAGTAGTAAAACCGAATGGAAAAATTCGTTTGTGCGGCGATTTTAAAGTCACGGTAAATAAATTTTTAAAGGTTGACAAATACTCGCTACCAAAAATTGAGGATATATTAGCAACTTTAGGGGGTGGATTACATTTTACAAAAATTGATTTGAATCAAGCATACTTGCATTTACCGGTAGAGGAAAATTCACAAGAATTACTTACAATTAACACTCCTAAAGGCTTATTTCAATTTACGCGATTACCATACGGAATTGCCAGTTCGCCAGCAATATGGCAGAGAACTATAAAACAATTTTAAAAGGTATAGAGGGTATTTCAGTTTTTATCGATGATATATTTATCTCAGGGGAAACGGATGATATACATTTAAAGCGATTAAAACAAGTGCTAGAAAGGTTACGTGAATATAATCTTAAAATAAATAAGGAAAAATCTTTTTTCATGAATGATGAAATGACATACTGTGGTTACAAAATTCATAAAAATGGCATACACAAAACGCAAGAAAAAATTTCTGCTATTTTAAATGCTCCAACACCTAAAAACGTAACTCAAGTAAAAGCGTTCCTAGGCTTAGTATCTTACTATTCTAGATTTGTTCCTAAATTATCTACGATTGCTTATCCTCTAAATGAATTATTACGTAAAAATGTAACTTTTCGGTGGACAAAAAATTGCGAGAATTCATTTAATGCAATTAAACAGGAAATTACTTCCGAAAGGATTCTCACCCACTTTAATCCTAAGTTATCCTTAATTTTAGCCACTGATGCTTCTCCTTATGAAATTTCGGCAGTACTTTCGCATACAATGCCATATAACTCCGAAAACCCCATAGCTTTTGCTTCTAGAACCTTGTCTTCTGCAGAAAAGCGGTATAGTCAGGTAGATAAAGAAGCGTTATCAATAATTTTTGGAGAAATTTTTTCAAATTTTTATATGGTAGGAGATTTACCCTGTATACTGATAGTAAACCCCTAGTTTCCATATTTTCACCCGTAAAAAGTATTCCGGTACTTTCGGCAGCTAGAATGCAAAGATATGCATTATACTTACAAACATTTAATTATGATATTAAATATAAAAAATCTGCAGAGCACGGAAATGCCGATGCTCTATCACGTCTTCCATTACGTAGTAAAGACTTACTGCTGCCGTCGTCCGATTCGCTACCACCAGAAAAAGTGTCACCAACTTTGTCACCAAATTTATTTGGCAACACTGATGAATCCGATTGTTTGTTTATTCATCAAATAACTACTTTACCTTTAACTACAAAAGTGTTGTGTGCAAGTTCTAAAAAGGATCCAGTATTGAAAGAAATGTATCAATACTTAATATCAGGCACACAGATGCCAAATTACTTACTTTTTGGACATAAACAAGAAGATTTTTCATTATTAAATAACTGTATATTACAAGGAAATCGTGTTGTAATTCCGACTGTTCATAGACAAAAAGATTTACAAGATTTACATTTCGGCCATTTTGGCATAGTTAAAATGAAAGCACTGGCACGTAGTTTTGTATGGTGGCCAGGTATTGATAAAGACATTGAGAATTTAGCAAATAACTGTTCTGTTTGTGTTAAATTAAAACACAATCCTCTTAAAATAGATAATCATCACTGGGAATGGCCTACAACACCTTGGAACAGAATACATATAGACTTTTTTGGTCCAATTATGGGAAAAATGTTTTTAATCGTAGTAGATGCCCATAGTAAATGGACAGAAGTGTTCATTGTTCCTAATACTACTGCTGAGAACACTATAAACTGTTTTTCTTCGCTTTTTGCCAGATATGGCTATCCTGTGTCCCTTGTGTCTGATAATGGGCCTTCAGAACAATTCGAAAATTTTCTTCAAAGTAAAGGCATAAAACATATCTTAACTGCACCATATCATCCCTCTACAAATGGTCAGACCGAAAGATATGTCCAAATAATAAAAAAGGATTGAAATCCTTAAGTTCAGAACCAGGAAATCTACAATTTAAGTTAAACGAATTTCTATTCCAATACCGAATAATGCCTCATATTACAACAGGGGAGAGTCCCGCATCATTATTTCTCAAAAGAAATATAAGATCAAAATTAGATTTACTTGTACCAAATGTTAAAAATTATGTTGAAAACAAACAACATAAAAATGTTTTTAAACAAAAAAAAGATAAGAGAATTCCAAGTAAACGAAAAAGTTGCAGTACGCAATTACACACCAGGAGATAAATGGAAAATAGGTATAGTAATTGCCAGAATAGGCAAATTACATTATAGAATTCAAGTAGGTTCATGTGTATGGAAAAGACACGTTGATCAACTGAAAAGTGTAGGTTCCAGAGTACAACTGGAGGAAACTAAAAGCCCTAGTGAAATTGAAAAGAACACCCTTGATGCAAATATTCCCATGGTTCCCGATAGCAAGAGTCCACACCTGCAAAGCGATGGAGAATCTAAGTCTGGTAGGAGGCCTGCCATTGCACCAGATCCAGTGCCAACCGATCCTTCCATTACACGAGATCCAGAACCAACCGACAGTAGATCTGTGTCTACAAAGCCTGGAGAAATTGACTGTGATAAAAATCGCAATAGTACTGTAAATAATAAAGAACTAAAATCTGAACATTCAAACTTAAAAAATACTAACTTATCTTTTTCTGAACAGGTTGTAAGAAGATCATCTAGAGTAAGAAAACCTCCCATCAGGTATGGTATACGGAATTAAGGGGAGGAGAGTTGTGGTGTATTTCGCCATTGTATTCCTGTTTCAATCTATTGGTCTTGTGGTAAGTGACGTCACGTAAATGTACATGCACCTGTAAACTGTATTATCCAATCAATGATCTGTTCATTCATCTTTACTTTTATCTCTGCGAAAACAGATCAGTCTTAAATATGTAATCGTTTGTGTAACATGCGTATTTTAACTGTAATTGTCTTAGTCATCCATTAAATTCTATGTGTTTAAAATGTAGACGCCTCGTCATATCATAGTTATGAATTACTTATAAATCTTCTCCTGCCCAAAAAATACTATACCTATAAATTCTGTTAATATTTTAGAAAATTGTCTTTTAAATGTGTATAACTTTCAAACGTAAATAAATAAATAAATTATAGCTTTAAAAAAAAAAAAAAATCTAAAATTTACATAAAATTTCATCATTCAAACATAGAAGTATTCCTTGCAATTTAACAATAATAACCCACATTACGCGTACAATACAGAAACTATCGAAATTATAAGTAATAGTAATTCCTGCTATGGCAACGAACCGACAGCGGGTTTGGATCGACTGTGGCGCCACCTCGTCCAGGAAAGGGGCTAACAAAGGAGAAGATTTACCGAATAGAATGCCGCTAAAGACGGTGGGATCTCCACCTGAATGCTGCAATGGCAACCATTTGAAGCTGAAAAGAAAGTCTCCTGTTGTGTTTAAATTAGTTAAATATGCTTCAATTTTTAATTTTTATTAAAGGTCATAAAACGTTTCGGAAAATAAAAAAATATTATGTACTTACTGCTGCTAAACATATTACATATGCAACAACAAGAGAAAAGTTGAACACTATCATGAAATTCCTAAGATCATAAGGTTTTCTGTTCTTCATAAGTGCTGGTCCTATTATTGTCACGCCGATAACGTAAGACAAAATTATGAAAATGGGTAAATAATCGTTTTCAACGAGAAACCATTTTCTTATTTCTGGATCTGTTAAATAGAAAATAATACTCAATTAGTAAATTATTTTGAATTAAAATTCACAAAATATTTTACTAATTTTTAAAATTAATTAATTTGTATAAGTATTTGCATCTTTCTTTGTTTGAGGTTTGAGAAGTTTCTGTAACTTGATGCATCATAATAATGTATAATAACTACATAACGAAATAATTTGAAAAAAAAAAAAGCATTTATGCTGTAAAGAACGACTTGCATCAGTCTTAGCTCTGTTCGGGACTTACAAGGAAAGGTCACGACATGGAAAATTCAAATCGGGACGAAATTGCGCAGGATTGTAGTATACTATGAGGGTAACAACATATTAAAGCAGTAGGACCCACTATCCACAAAATTTTGAGAAAAAAAGCATTTAAAGTTTCAGTAATCTTTAAATACAAGTTATTTCGCAAGCGAACAAGCGCCCCAGTGGTGTGATCCTAAAGCGCGAGTCTGCTAGCCGGACGACTTGGGTTCGAGGCTACCTCGAGACTACTTTTTTTTTTCTTTAACTTTTTATGTAATCTAAACTTTTTATTTAGTTTTACTTTATTTTACAATTCAATTCAAAATCTGAAAATTTTAATAAATTATTTAATTTTCTTGAGTATAAAATAACTTTTTCTATTTTTAATATTTATAACTTAAAAATACAATAAATTTCTATAACTTAAAAAATAAAGTTTAGTTTTACAAAACCCTAAATAAGAAACATAAAGAAAAACAGACAAATATTTAAATAATTAAAAAATAAGCAAGCTGTAAACAAAGTGTAAAATAGTTAGCAGGTGTTACTTAAATCTTCGTTTGAGCTTCCTGATTTTGTTTGAATGTGTATAAATTACGTAAACGCTTCTAGCTTGTTAATAATAAAGGGCAGGTGGAATTTTATTTTGTGCAAGGAAGGATAAAAAAAAGGAAGTCGTTATCGAAAAAGAATTGATGTTCATTAACATTTAAAATCTACATTTAAAGATAACATTTATTTACCTGTAATAATTTAACAGCATCGTAATCCTATACTATAATTTTTCAAGAAACTGTATTGATTGGAGAAGTAATTATTTAATTTGAATAGTAATTATATATGCAATTAAAAGGATCATTTCTCTGTATTATTATTATTTTTAATTTAAAAAACAAAATTTAGTATTGTTTCAAGCATACCTAAAATAAAATAAAATATCGCGATAAATAATCAAAAACAGTTTCTTTAGTTTTACCTTATTTTACAGTTAAAATAAAACTAAAATTTATTTTTTAAGTTATAGAAATTTATTGTATTTTTAAGTTATAAATATTAGAAATAGAAAAATTTATTTATTTTATATTCAAAAAAATTAAATAATATTTTATTAAAATTTTCAAATTTTGAATTGAATTATAAAATAAAGTAAAAATAAATAAAAAGTTTAGATTGCATAAAAAGTTAAAGAAAAAAAAAAAAAAAAAAAAAAAAAGTAGTCTCGAGGTAGCCTCGAACCCAAGTCGCCTGGCTAGCAGACTCGCGCTTTGAGATTACACCACTGGGGCACTTGCGCGCTTGCGAAATAACTTGCATTTAAAGATTACTGAAACTTTAAATGCTTTCTTCTCGAAATTTTGTGGATAGTGGGTCCTACTGCTTTAATATGTTGTTACCCTCATAGTATACTGCAATCCTGCGGAATTTCGTCCCGATCTGAATTTTCCATGCCGTGACCTCTCCTTGTTATATCAGTCTCTTACCGTCACTTCCGAAGGTGCGAAAGCGGATGCCAAACGTAAAATTTTTGATCAGCCTTTTGAAAAGTCTTCTATCCCAGATTTTAATTGCTCTAGAAACCTGTCGTCTGTTACAGGAAGGCTCCGTACAGGACATATTAGAGGCATTAAAATATCTTCAGACGACAACTCGAGATCCTACCCCTTCTGCAGAAATTGTCCAGACACTCAATTTGATTGCCAGGCCATTATTGTCTCTCTTTTACAGCTTGGCAAGCCATCACAGGACATCCTTTATAGCCTCCGGGCTCCAGACCTGGCGGCCCTCATTTTCAACGCTTTTGGCTTCATCTAGCTTTCATTTAATTTTTTTTTTAACTAATCAAGATATCTTATCGAGGTTGAAACTATTTATAAATGTTTATGAAGTACATAATATATATATATTTTTCAGAATTTTTACTCGATTTTAAATGGGAGAAAATGATAAGTATATTTTTGATGGGCGATTTTTTATACTATCCACCAAAGTGACACCTATAAAAAAAATGCAGTTTATTTGTTTATTAGATAGCTATTACATCTAAAAATTACAGACGTGTCAAATAACGGAAACATAGTGAAAAAAATAATAATCACTGAATAATAATACCAATTATATAATATTTATCTTTAAAAACTACTTAATAAATAAACAATGCAAGGAAATATAAAAATGCTCTATTAACATTTGTTATTAAAACGTAACAATTAACAAAAAAAAAAAAAAAAAAAAAAAAAAAAAAATTTATGTATTCTATTTGATTATTATCACGGATCTTACATCTGGCCCTTTTTTCAAGACACTTTTAAGGACGAGAAATTTCTGTAATTTTTGCTACCTTTATTTAATATAATGGCCTCTATCTTGTTTAATCACGTCATAACACTACAAAAATACTGATATAAAAATTTCTATATGAAAATAGAATAGATGGCAAAATTTAATTATTCCGGAATATTTTTTGGCCCCGCCTTTTACCCATACCATTTATTTTTCAAGGATAAACTTGTCTGATTTTATCGAAGTTGTATATTTGATAAAATATTTCTATAAATAAAGCGGTGCTAAATAAAGCCGGGGCTAAAAGTACTCTGGAATAAATCAAAATATTGGCATTTATGAAAATAGTAGTAGCCAAAAAAAAAAAAAAAAAAAAAAAAAGGCAGGATTTTGCCCCCATTTAGCAGCAATATTTTACTATTTGTCAAATGGTCGATGCAAATCAAAAATTGTAAATCCAGCTGAAATATTAACTTCAATATTTGATAAAACTAGTGTAACTATCACTACTGAAGAAAATAGTGATGACGATTAAATCTTGATTGAAAATGATTCTTTTTGTAATTTATTTTTGTTTTTTATAATTGATTCTATAAACATAAATTACTTTATACGGATACCTGTATTTGATTTCATTTTTTAAACTATGGTCTGCTTATTTGACACCTTTGTTATTTTTGTATGTAATAGCAAACTTTAATTTTCGGTAGGTGTCATTTCGGTGGATATATACTATAAAATATCGTCCACCAAAATATACTTCTCATTTTTCTTAAATCGAGCAAACATTTTGGAAAAAATATATATATACATATAATATATAATTCACAAACATTCATAAACAGTTTCAACCTCGATAAGATATCCTATTTCGAACCATTTTACTTACAGAAAAATTTTCTCCAATATGCAGGGTGTTTATAAAGTCCCGGACCCATTTTGATGTTTAATAATTCATAAAAAAATAAAGATAGTTTAAAATTAATAACATAAATGGTTAGATAGACTCAAAAAGTTTCATGACCCTTGTCAATGAACTTCCACGTGTGCCCCCTTCGTCGCACGGAGAATAACAAGTCGATAGTGAATTTCACGTCAGGTAGCGGCAAGCATGTCGGCATCCACAGAGGCTATTGCGGTTGTAATTCTGACTTTTAGCTCATCAATGTTCGACACTCTCCCCCTGTAAAGATTGTCCTTTACAAATCCCCAAAGGAAAATGTCCAGCGGCGTTATATCAGGTGATCTGGGAGGCCAAGGAATTGGACCTCCTCGCCCAATCCATCTTCCTGGAAAATGGTCATTCAAAGAACTACGAACGATGGTACCCCAATGAGGTGGTGCACCATCTTGTTGCAAAAAGACATGTGGCTGAAGCTCTTCTAGTTGTGGAAATACGAAGTTTTCCAACATGTCTAAGTATACGACTGATGAGACCGTCTTTTCTGTAAAAAAGAAAGGCCCAATGACTCGGTCGTGCATTAGTCCACACCATGCATTAACCTTTGGGGAATCCCTTTATGCCTCACGGTATTCATGGGGGTTACATGAGAAAAATGCAATTAATAAGCAGACGATATTTAGAAAAGTACAGATATTTAGACTGGAAAATGAAATTATCTGAAATTAACCACACGCGCAGACGATATTTACAAAAGTACAGATATTCAAACCTGAAAAGAAAATATATGAGTTATTCTATCAATAAATGCCATAAGTTTGTTTATATCTTCATTATTTTATGAGTTATTAAACATCAAAATGGGTCCGGGACTTTATAAACACCCTGTATAACTTCTATTTCATCCTAAAGAAAAAAAAATGGTATGGAAAAAAGGCGGGGCCAAAAATACCCCAGAATAAATTTAAAAGTTAGCATCCATAACATTTTCATACAGTCATCTTTATGTCAGCATTTTCATAGTAATATATCGTGATTAAACAGGATGAAGACTAGTGTACTATAAAAATATAGTAGGAAATTTAGGGAAATTTCTCATCCCTAAAAGTATCTTGAAAAAAAAAAAAAAAAAAAAAAGGCGAGATGTAAGATCCTTGATAACAATTAAATAGAATATTTTTTTATTGCTAACTGGTACTCTTTTTAATAACAAATGTTGATAGAGCATTTTTATATTTGCTTGCATTGTTTCTTTATTAATATTGAGTGGTTTTTAAAAACAAAAATTATATCATTGGTATTATTACAGGGATGCAAGTGTTTCCGTTTCAAGACGGAAAACTTACACCAGCGTATTTTTATCTATAATTTATATCATATTTGTGGTTTATTTATTGTGATTGACCATAACAGAAATTATTGATAACGAATGCTGGTGTGAGTCTTTTATTTTAGATCTGAAAACTTTTGCACCTCTGTATTATTATTAAATGATTATTATTTTTTTCCCTACGTTCCCGCAATTTGACACTTCTGTAATATTCATATGTAATAGCTAACTAATAAACAAATAAACTGTATTTTTTTTAGTAGGTGTCACTTTGGTGGATTGTATAAAAAATCGCCCATCAAAAATATACTTATCATTTTCTACCATTTAAATTCGAGTAAAAATTCTGAAAAAAATATATATTATGTACTTCATAAACATTTATAAATAGTTTCAACCTAGATAAGATATCTTGATTAGTTAAAAAAAAAAAAAAAATTAAATTTAACGTTTTAGGTTGCCACCCCCATTACTCCCTAATCGTTGAGGGTAGAAGTCTAAAATTGTGTGCAAGAGATGTTTCATATAAAGAACAATAAATAGAGGCAAGAACTCTTCATTTGACGCTGGTGCAGTTTTCATATGCTTAACCTGCAATATCCTTTACTTTATCCATTTGCGCGATCTTTGCATTTGAAAAATCACCAAAATTAGTTGAAAGTGAATTGAAAAATTTATTTTGATTTAGGGTAAAAATATTATTGAAAGTACGTTACTGTTTAACAAATGTAATAACAACAATAACTAAAAGTCTAAAAACTCTTTCTAAAAGTCTTGTTAAAGTACAAAATTTTACTAAATAGTTATATATTTCTATAATTTCTTTTAAAACACTATTATTTGTTTTTAAGATTGACTAATTTTTCAGAATTCAGAATTCCCTGCTCTTTTTAGAGGCACTTTCTTGGATGAGAGATTTCCGCCTTTATTGCTACCTCTATTTTTATACAGTAATCTTAACCCGTTAGAAGTCGCTATAGACAGCGCCACCTATTACAGATTGCGCACTTTTTATTTAACTGTCACCAATAATTTTAAGAAGTGATGTGAGTGACGTTTCTTCGATAGACTTTTCGGTGGCTATTGATTAAAAAAATTGTCAGTACTGAAGGATGGGCGGCAAATCGTCGAACTAGCGACTACTAACGGGTTAATCCTATTCAGGCACGACACATTACTATAACAATACCCTATTTATTTCTGCATAAAATTAATGGTGGTGTAAAAGGCGAAAATTCCTCATCACTGAAAGTGACCGGGAAAAGGGCGGGGAATACGAATTCTGTTTCAATATGGTGATTTGTCAGTAATTGGCCACAAGCTAGTAATTGACCACTTAAGCACAAGAAAAAAAATCTAAGAAATATGAATTAATGTACGAAAGTTTCTAACCTGATTGGTAGAATAATAACTAACATCTAATAAAAAGCTTTGTTAAAATTTTCAGTGGCAGCTGTTTTCAGAGTTTTCAGCTTTTATAATTTATTCCGGAGCATTGTTAGCTCCGTCTTCTTTTTACAACATTATATTTTTAAAGTAATTTTCTTCTTATTCAATCATAGTTACATATTCTTGAAAATTACTCTAAGAATTATAGGGTGTGTAAAAAGGGCGGTGCTAACAATGTTCCGGGACAAATTAAAAAAGTTAGCAACTCTGTGTTTTGAATCAATGTTAATACGGAACAACTACAACGTTTTCCAGAACCCTTGGGAACCCACATAGATCTTGTTCCGAACGTCTTGATGATGCAAGTCCTCCTTCTGAATTTTGTCTTTAACTGGTGAAGGTAAGCGGCTGTCTTGACAGCCGTAGGCACTTCGAAAGCACGTGATGATGATGATGATGATCTTCTTCAAGTAGTTGTCGGTATTGGCCTGATATTATGAAATGTTTACATATTTGACAGTATTTTAAACTTTTCAATCACATTAGTCACCACTATTTTTTAATAGATGAATGTCCTATTACTTTTATACGACGAAATAAAATAAAAATTTTATATAAAATTTCTGGTATGAAGTCTGTTGCCGAAATCTGAAGAATTCGCAACTATGTGCTTAATTTAACTTAGAAATCGAGCTGAATTCGATTCCGAAAATTTGTTTGGTGAAGTATGGATATCATTTATATTTGACTTAAATAAGAAAGTACATTTTTATTAATTTACTAACCATTTTTATTGAGATTAAAGTATCATCTTCTAATAATCTAAAATATTATCGGTGCTAGTAATTGTCCAAATTGGTCAATTAATTAATTTCTGCTTCTTTTCAGGTTTGTTTTAAAAAATAATGATATCAGACAATATTTTTATCTACATTTTAAAATTAATTTACTCTTATAAAAATCTATTTTTTCAGTAACGAACTCTATCAGATTTTGGATTCAAGACTAAATCATCCTTTATTTTCCACCTCAGCCGCTTTTCATTCTCAATTTCTCTAAGAATTTCCCTACAGAATGAAATATTTCCCCATGGAATATAATCATCTCCCTATAAAACGCAAACAGAAATATGAGAATGTGACAGTTTTCCTGCAATGGTCACGTGTGAAGGGTTTTGTGATGTCACACAGATAGAATCCACAGGCCTCGCAGCGTTCCTAAAATTTCACGCATATTTTATTATATTGTCACCACAATTTTATAACAATACCTTTTAAAGTAATATTTCAGCGTTACGGTAACTCTCTATCTATCGTCTCCGAAAGCCGAAGCCAATGTCATTCTATGGGAAATTTTGCCCCGTTATAAATCGTTAACTAATACATATTTTTAAATTCCGTTTTCACTTTCCGAAAATTCGCAACTATTAAACAATTTATCGCTTTCTAAAAATTGAATTTTTCTATTTTTAAGATTTCATTTTTAAGCTCAAAAATGAAAAATTTTGCATTGTGAAAATTCGCATTTTACAGCCTCAAAATAATATATTACAAATTTTAGAAAATAATTTTTAGAAAGCGATAAATTGTTTAATAGTTGTGAAGTTGCTGAATGTGAAAACGGAATTTAGAAATATACATTAGTTAATAAGTTATAACGGGGTGAAATTCCCCATAGAATATTATTGGCTCTGGCTTCTGGGGACGATAAGTGGTGAGGCCTCTTAAGACTGTCAAAAACATTCAAGAAAAATTCTTTGTTGATGATACTAGTGATAATAAAATAAAATAAAAGTAAAACTTTAGGAACGCTGCGAGGCCTGAATCCATTGACCAGTGTAGTTAATTAATAAAAATGTGAAACGTCTCGCTTAAATGTAAGCAGTGGATTTCTGAGGTTGAAAAACTTCCTTCAGTTCGACTTTGACAGCATGTTTGGGGCGGGTTTAATGTCGTCCTATACTAACGCAGTGAGCAATCTGTGAAGGCCTGGGATTCCCCCCTGTAGTTCCGGAGACATGTTATCATAATTATGCTCTGCCGTGGAAGGGAGGCTTAATTTTAATTTATTCAGAGAATTTTCATCCATACTACTTTTAGAAAAATATTTCCATTCATTTTGAGCAACCCAATAAATTATTAATAAATTGTTAAAGCGCCCATTGATAAATTTAAATTTAGCACAGAAAAAAATCCCAACACGACTTAAATACGTTTCGATCCACTCTCAACTGCAATGCCCTAATATATCCTTTTTTGTGATCTTATAAACGAATGAAAAATCGTTTTAATATCATATTCTATGTAAAACATTACTTTTTCACACAAAAATGCGTATATATGTTAATTTTATTTGTTTAGTACACTCTATCAATGATATACCACCCAGAAATCTCGTCTTGGACGCAGTATATTTTAGTTATTTACCTTTGTCTGTGAACATACTGTTCATCCAATGTCAATAAAAATTTTCATTTACTCTTCCCATATGATGCTGACTTATAAAACCCAATTTGAACTTCCTGCAAATATTTGTTTTTAACTTTTGTTGATAACAGATTCGTACACCCGTACATACGTAGAAGTACAAAACCGCTAAAAACTGGGATTTTCGGATTCAGGATTTTATACGTTTTAACGTATAAAATTAGCAAAAACTAAATTATCAAAATTTGACTTAAAAAAAAAAAAAAAAAAAAATACTTTACGTGCAAGAGAAAGTAAAAAAAAAAAATCTCTCATGCTAATCCCCCGCCCCCGAAAAAAGAAAAAAAAAGTTGCACTCCGGGAATGCAGACAGAAGTGAAAACTTGAACAATTACGTGTGTATTTCTTGAATCGTCAGGAAATATTTTATTGTGCAGGAAATATTTTTAAATGAAGTGTTTTTTTATTCATTAATATAAACTACTACTACAAAAATTATATTACAATTTTTATTTAATGCGCTATTGTACATGAAAAATAATACATATTATTTTACATCAAAACTTGCAGTCTATTGCTTAAAACGTAAATTTACAAATACATGAAATATGAAATCTAATTAATTGGTATTCTTTGAAATGAATACCAATGAAACTTATGGATTTTCATCCATAATTTCAACAACTCTTCCATCATCATCATTATTATCATTATTATCATTATATTCCAAAACTGATACTATAGGTTTATGGTAACTAAAATAGGAAACAAACAATTTTGATTCGAATCTATTTAAATATATTGTAAAGACTGCATCAATTGTAGTTTTATATCTCGTTGTGCTAAGATTGCGATCATTGGTCATCGTTATATCAAATTTTCTATTTAAAAATTCAATTAATGGTAGATTTTTATCATCTGCAAATTTGATGTTAAAATTCGCACTCAAAATCATTGGCAAATCATCAAATCTCTTCTCAATTTTATCTTGAAGTAATACAGAAGTGTCTTTACAATAAACAGAGATGTCGGTTACGGTAACAGTGTTGCGAGTTCAATGGTTTTTTCCTATCTCAAAAAATATCAACATGCATGTGTATCTATGTACGTACATACACAATATATGTACTACATACTTATATACAGAGGTGTCGGTTACGGTAACGGTGTCGCGAGTTCAATAGTTTTTTTCCCATCTCAAAAATACCCAACGCGCCTACAGAAGATTTTACTTCAAAAAAAAAAAAATTAGCAAAGAACATTGCTAGCAAAATATTGGCAGCAAAAAATATTGAAATTTCTCATCTTTGAAGGTGTTCTGAGAAAAGGGCGGAGACTACGACCACTGATTATTGCCACATGTAAAATATCATTATTCCAATGGGGGAGGGGCTCTGTTTGAATTGAAATATCTCGTTATCATAACCGGAGTAAATTTTAACTCTAGAAAGTAGCTTAGAGCAAATTAAGAACTTATTATCAATGTATTTAAAAATTGAAAGTTATGTATGATGGGGCAATAGCAATATTCCGGCAACGTTTATAATTTATTGTGGACAGTGGTCGTACTCTACGCTCTTTTTTGAGGACATTCTCAGATGAAAGGAATTTCCGCCTTCCTTGCTATCACTCATTTTACGGAGAATTACTTCTGGATACACTTACAGTAGTGTGACCTGATTGATTACACAGGGTAGAGATTATTGCATAAAATAGTAGTAGCAATAAAAAAAAAAAAAAAAAAAAAAAAAAAAATCATTTCTGAACATGTCCTAAAAAAAGGGTGGAAAGTAAGACCCCTGATTGGGGATCAATGTTAGTATCGCCTTTTTAGTATACCACACTTTTTTAAGTTTAATTATTTGCTTACTATACTTTTATATATCAAAAAAAATTATTCTACTAATAAAGTTGTCTGAAAAAAAGGCAGGATTAACTAGTATGATGTGGCCACCACAAGACTTTCTTCTATATTTTCCTATACAAATTCAATCAGTAACAATAAAAAAAAATAAATAAATAAAAATAAAAAAAATTACGTTTTTCAGTTTTTTTTTTTTTTTTTTTGTTAAAAGTAAAAAAAATCGATATCTTTGTTTTAAATTATCACATATTTATAGTTCAACCATTCGCTTTCAAGGTATTCACGAGACCTTTCGAAAGATACACATCTTGAAAATTTACCTCCCCCTGGGGGGGTACTTCCCCCAGGGGGGGGGGGGGGGAAGCGATGCCCCCACATGCACATTTTTTTTCCTAATAAACTACTACTATTATCAATAATTCATATTAATTTTACAATAACAGGTTAAGAATAACTCTTATTATGTACATTTATACGAAATTTTGTCCTATACTGCCATTTTAAAAATATAGAAAAAATACGATCCCAGCGCCACCTGTTGAGCGATTGATCCCCAAATCTAATCAGCACCAGTTTATGTCAGGGGCGAACTAAATACCAAATTTGGTTAAATATCGTAAAGAAAGAAAAAAAAAAAAAAAAAAGATTTTTTTTCAGTTTTTTTTATTAACACGTTAATCGCCACGATAATATCAGAAAAATTTTCACATGGGCCATGGTAACTTTATTAGACAATTTAGTTAAAAATGCGTGTTAAAAATGCGTCAGGCACATATGACTGACATGGCGATTAACGTGTTAATAATTACTCGGCGTATATCATATTCCTTTTAGAGTTATTTCCTAGTTAAAAATGCGTGATAAAAATGCGTCAGGCACATATGACTGACATGGCGATTAACGTGTTAAAGTAAAAAAAAATCGATAACTTTGTTTTAAATTATCACAGATTTATAGTTCAATCATTCGTTTTGAATGTATTGACGAGACCTTTCGAAAGATACCCATCTTGAAAATTTACTCCCCTCGAGGGGGGACTTCACCCCTAGGGGGGGGGGTGGTGAGGCTCCTACACATACAAAAATTTTTTCCCAGTTGACTATCTCTATTATAAATAATTCTTGTAAATTTCATAATGATTACTAAAAAATAATTCTCTTTATGCGCATTTATACAAAATTTTGTCCTATATCACCATGTTAAAAATTTAGAAAAAGCGGGATGGCAACGCAACCTGTGAAACAATTTTTACCAAAAGTTGATAGGCACTAATTTATGTCAAACTGCAACTACATACCAATTTGTATCAAATTCTGTGCAGTAGTTCCTGAGATACAGTTGCCACAAAATTTTGTCACACACACACACGCACACACACAGACTGACAGACAGACAGACATTTTCTAAAAACGTTGAAATCGTGTTCTACAGCTCTCAAAACGTGCAAATCCATCAAAAACCCGAGGTCGAAATTTTTTACGAATCCAATACTTTCTTCTATCCGCGATTGTAATGAAATGCTCGCCCTCTGGTGGGCTAAGGTGAAATTATCATACCACTGGAAGCTTTCACGCGGAAACTATGATAGAACAACAAGAAAGAACAAAATACATACACGTGGATATTATATTTACTAACAACTGCAGTGTTGAGAAAGCGCCATCTATCGTTCATTACAAACGCGGATTGAATATAGAAGAAAGTAAAAATGCTCTGGAATAAACTGTAATCCTACTAATTTAGAACTAATTCTTGATGTATTTGAAATTTAAAAATCGAAAGCTTTGGGAGGATGGGTGGAGCAAGTTAATGTGCCTAATATATAGATCATTATATTAGGTTGGCGGAAAAGTTTTGTCGTATCTTTATATATATAGTTTGCAAGTGTGATGACGATTCCGGTTCGTACTCATCTGTATAGCAAGTTGCGACCTAATTTCCATACTTTCGTTAATTTTAAAAAATCTAATTGTCCGATCGATAAGCTGTTTAGTCCGACGGATTCAGAAAAAAAGCCCCTTTCATTTGGTACTTTATTTGTAACGAAGTTTTGATTAGATTTTTAAAAATTAATCTAAATATGAAAATAATAAATATTGTATCCTCCTTGGTTACCTAATTCTATTTCCCGAGAGTTCTACTTTTCGAAAAGGAATCTGGCAACTTTGATAAAAACTTATTCTATTCTGTTCTATTTACATCGATTCGACTATTTCCAGGAACAATATTATCGACTATCAAAATGTTCTTTAAAATTTTTAGGTATGTATATAAAGTAATGTATGGTGCTAAATGTTAGTTTATAAAAATTCGTCGTTATCTCCATCAATACGCGGCTACTCGCCACCACAGTTACAACAGTTTTGGCGACGAAAAATGTTCTTTCATTTTCAATTCAACTTAATAAATTTTATATACAATATAATTATTTATTGAAAAAAGTGATAATTTACATTTTAAATACATAATAGATCCAGAGCAATTTCAAAAATTGCTTGATACTGTAAATCGGAGCCAACAAATGCTTATTGAACAGTTGTTGTCAAGAGACAAATCTGAAATGGCTAATGATAGCAGTAATATTAACTCAACAAAGATTAAAGTTGTTAACATTTCCCATATTCTTCCTTTTGCATGTTTTGATAATAAGAAAGAAAATTTTAAATATTATCGTCAACGTTTCGAAAGTTATTTAATGTTGAAAGATATTGTTCATGATAAATCTAAAAGCGCACAAATTTTGTTAAATTCTATAGGAGCTTCAAATTACAATACCTTGGCTGCTGTTATTGCGCCAAAGGCTCCCAGTGAATTAGAATATGATGAACTACTTAAAGTGTTAGAAAATCATTTAGCACCAAAGAAAAAACCTTTAGTTTCACAACATTACTTTTTGTCAACTTATCAATAACAGGACAGTTCTATTTCCGAATATGTGGCAGAATTACGGCGTGATATTTCCGAATGCGAGTTTACTGTTGACTGTGAATGCAGTAAAAGGTATCTGTTGCTGATATTTTCCTTAGAGCACAATTTATTCGTGGCATTAAAGATTGTTGGATCAAAGAACAACTCTTACAATCAGCATTAAAATTTTCAACGATCTTGTTGATAAAGCTATTGCACTTGAAGCTTCAAAAATTGGCAGTCGCGAGTTATCAAAAACTTTAAATACCCGTACATCTATCGCAGAGGATATCAATGAAATCACCAAAAATAATATGCAATCGAAATACGTGAAAACGTTCTTTAACACTTAAAACATAAAGAAAAAAGAGGTAGTTTCAAATAAGCGCATGAAATCTAAACAAAACCAAATTGATTTCGAAAAACTTGGCATAAATAATTTGTGCCTACGCTGCGCAAAAAACAACCATTTATCAAAAGATTGTCACATTAATCCAAATAATTTGAAGTGTAAATCGTGTAAATCAACTGGACATGTACAAAGAGTCTGTATCAAGATATTATTTAATGCTAAAAGATCAAATAGTACAAGAATACCACTTAATCAAATGGAAACATATGAAAATAATAACATAAACATGATTGTTGATATTTACGACGACCATATCTCAGATTCTACCCATGATGCTATATAATATTTTACTACAGTAAAAATCGAAAATCGCTATCAAAAATTTGAAGTCGACACAGGATCAGGATACACTCTCATACCTGAAAGTCAGTTTAAGAGATTGGGTCTCAAGGAACAGTTTAAACCAACAAATATTGTTTTTAGATCATATACTGAAAATTTGTTTGTGTCCTTAGGGAAAGTGCGAGTGAAGATTGAATATAAAGGGTGTATATCCAATGAAGATTTATATGTCGTTTCTGATGGGTATGATCCTTTTCTAGGTAGAGTATGGGTTAGACATTTAAAAATCAATCTACATGAAATCGATACAGAAAACAACCCTCAAAATAGAATAGAAAATAAAATCGCTGCAATTAATGACGTCTCTGAGATTATAAATATTTTTCCTGAAGTGTTCGAACAAAAGGTTGGTTGTGTACCGAATTTCTTAATCAAACTGAAGTAACGTGATGGAGAAAAGCCTAGTTACACTCCTGAATGAAACGTACCCTATGCTTTACGAGAAAAAGTTGAAAAAGAACTTGATGATCTCGAAGCAGCTGGAATAATATCTAAATCAATTACAAGTGATTGAGGATCACCGTTGGTTGTAATTCCTAAAGCGAATTGAACAGTTCGACTCTGTGTTGACTATAAAGTTGGAGTTAACGATCTACTGATGAATGCAAATCATCCAATAAAGAAAATCGATAAGTATTAAACAGTCTTAGGAATTCGAAGTATTTCTGCAAGTTACACTTGTTTAAAGCATATCTTCACTTAAAAACTGAAGATGAGAGCAGCATTATACAAACTTTTTCGGCACATCGAGGGACATACAGGATAAATAGGTTAAGCTTTGGAATTAAAACTGCACCTGCTGAATTTAACCGGGTAATTGATCAAATCCTGAAGGGTTTACCAAAAACCATCGCTTATTTCGGTGATATTGTCGTTCATGGTAAAACCAAAGAAGAATGCTCACAGAACCTTCTTGCATGTCTAGAAAGATTACACGTGAATAGCAAAAAATGTGAGTTTTTTCGAACAAAAATTGAATATTTAGGTCATGTAATAGAAAACAATAAAATATCACAATCACCTACAAAAGTTGAAGCTATATCGCGCATGCCACGACCAAAGGATGTTCAAGAACTGCGCCAATTTTTAGGTATGGTAACTTACTATTCTCGATTCATACCAAACGTTTTGACTATTACTTACCTTTTACGTAAGCTTCTGCGGAAATATCAGAAATTTTACTGGAATAAAGAATGTGAGCAGGCTTTCATTAAGATTAAAGAAGAGATATTTAGTGACAGAGTATTAGTACCTTTCAATCCTGAATTACCTGTTACACTGGCGACAGATGCTAGTCCAGTCGGAGTTTCTGCTATCTTATCACATACCATCGATGATGTAGAAAAGCCAATCGCTTTCGCTTCCCTTTCCTTAACAGACGCTGAAAGAAATTACTCTCAACTTGACCGAGAAGCTTTAGCAATCGTATTTGGATTTTCTCACTTTTTCGATTACCTTTATGGTAGACATTTCGTCCTCATTACTGATAACAAGCCCTTATCCAGAATATTTCATAGAAAAGCAGGTCTTCCAAAAATGACATCAGCTCGACTGTTGCGCTATGCTTCTTATTTAGCTGGATTTGATTACATTGTCAAACTTAGGAAAGGATTGGAAAATCAAAATGTAGATTGTTTATCTAGATCTCCTGTCAACCAGAATTACGCATCGGCAGACACATATATAAACGACGAAGTTCATCAAATATGTGCATCTAATATTTTTGAAATATTAACTGAAACTCTAATTGCAGATGCTATTATACGAGAAACAGAAAACGATCAGAAGTTGTCACAGATCAAACAAGAACTTCAATCAAGCTCCGTCAACAGTGACTACATTTCTGATAATGGAATTTTATTTAAGAGTAATCGCATTGTAATACCGAGAAAACTACAGCCTGAAGTCCTAAAAGAATTACATTCCATGCATATTGGAATAACAAAAATGAAACAGTTAGCTCGACGCTATTGCATATGGAAGAATATCGACAAGGACATAGAAAACATGGTAAAATCTTGCCCGGATTGTTCTTCAGAGAGACATAATCCCGCAAAGGCACCCCTTCACCAATGGGATTTATCAATTAACAATTGGGATAGAATTCATATCGATTATACTGGTCTTTTCCAGGGATTTTATTACCTTCTCGTTGTGGATGCAAAATCACGTTGGGTAGAAATCAAAGTCTCACAGAAAGCTCCAAATGCTGAAATTACCATGAAATTGCTGAACGAAATTTTTGCAATGCATGGATATCCACTAGTTATGGTTTCTGATAACGTTTCAATTTTCACGAATGAAACATTTAAGAATTTCTGTCGTATGAATGGAATAAAGCAAAAATTTATCGCACCAGGATACCCAGCGACCAATGGCCTTGCGGAACGTAAAGTGCAAACACTGAAAGCTCGACTAAAATCAATGACTGCAGAAAATATTCCAATACACTTAAAACTTCGAAAGATTCTTTTTACTTTCCGAACACTATAGTGAGGAAAGTATTGTAATCATGTCAAAAATCCAAATTCGAGATTTTGATGTTTCTATACGTTTCGAGGTCCAACGAGTGCGTTTTCACTATTTTTACGATGATGTATGTATGTGTGTGTGTATGTATGTGTGTATGTATGTGTGTATGTCTGTGAGTGAACACGCTAGCGTCTAAACGCTTTGTTCGAATAAGCTGAAAGTTGGTACGTATATTGTAAGTCACCATAGTAAGAACCCTATAGATTTTGGTGAATCTAGCACTTATAGTTTTTTTACAGGGACACAAAGAAAAATTCTTTATCATTATGGCCAAGGGACCAAAATCTTAAAAGTGCGATAGCATCTAAACGCCTTATTCAATTGAGCAAAAATTTTATACACATATTATAGGTCACAGATACTCAATCTGTATACATTTTGGAGAATCTAGCACCTATAGTTTTTTTACAGGGACACAAAGAAAAATTATTTGCCAAATTTTTAAAAGTGTGATAGCGTCTAAACGCCTTATTAATCTCAGCGAAGAATTTGTACACATGTTATAGGTCACATTTGAACCAACTGTATAGATTTTGGTGAATCTAGCACTTACAGTTTTTTACAGGGACACAAAGAAAAATTCTTTATCTTTATGGCCTATGAGACCAGCGATAGCATCTAAACGCCTTATTCGATTGAGCTGAAAATTTGTATGAATATTATAAATCACTGTTGCACTAACTATAAGCATTTTGGTGAATCTAGCATTTATAGATTTTTACAGGGACACAACGAAAAATTCTTTATCCTTATGATCTAAGGGCTCAAAGTTCAGTAGCGTTAAATAAAACCTCGTGTGATATATGGAGAAAAATACTCAAACACTCTGTTAAGGTTTTCTCTTTTTTGTTTGTTTAGCAACTCCTCCTTCTTTATTTTATCTACAAAACTGTTAGTTACTCAATGTTCGGAAAGTCGAGTGGAGTCACTCCAGATTTTTTGATATCGAGCAACGCCTTTAGCAAATGGGAAGTCACCAGCTGAAATGTATCTAAGTGGCCAAATTTGAATTAAACTTGACACACTGTTTCCATACCAAGAAAATAAATCTAAACAGAAGATTAGACCTCACGCTCGAAAAATCCATGCGGGGCAATAACTTCAAATTTGGACATTTAAATTTATAATTGTTACCAAAAAAATTTACCAGTCATTTATTCATTTATTATCTAGCATAAAATGAAATATGCTTTCACGCGAAAAATAGGAAATTATTAAATTATCCGCGATTGTAATGAAATGCTCGCCCTCTGGTGGGCTAAGGTGAAATTATCACACCACTGCATATCCTCATATTATGCAATTGACTTTCCATGATGAAATGGCGGAGAAAGAATAATAATTACACGTGGCTGTTATATTTACTAACAACTGCAGTGTTCAGAGAGCGCCATCTATCGATCATTACAAACGCGGATAGCAAACCCGTCCGAAACTTTTGCACTTTATTTCTTTTCTTATTCACCTTTAAAATTTGAAACTCATAAACCTTAAGCCAAATTTCCCACCCAATTTTAATTCGTCAGAAGCCAAATTATTATTAAAAACAAATTAATATTGTGAGATGAAGTGCTAATGATAATCAAAACAATATCATTCACGAAAGACTTAAAAATAAAATTCATGTTTAAAGACCTATTTTTCATACTTCGTGAGGCAGAACAGATTTAGTATAAGACCCTCATGGCGATTTTTAAATTTTTGTCACCATATTGGCGATACATTTTTATTAATTTATTTATTTTTGCATAATTTTGTGTTAAAAAAACTTAGTAGCTATTTTGATTATACTTTTTATTATTGCGTTTTCTAGTCAATTTATGACAAAAGTTCATATGGGGATTTTATCATTAAAATATTGCTAGATTTTAAATGGCCATTGTAAAAATGTAACTTTTAAAAATACATTTTTTTCTATAAAATGATCTCATCGTACAAATATTGTCATTTTTTATTTAATCACTGAACTGAGTCCGCGTGCTTAAATATTGCTTATGTATTATTTTTTTCCTCGCGTATTTTATTAAGTCACTATCGTATCGTTTCTAAAAAAAAATAATAATCGTAATTGGACCACGTTAGATTATGTAGATTATATAGATATTGATAGTATAGTGATATTATGTAGATTAAATTTACTCATGCATATGAAAATATGACAATGGAGTAAAAAAACAACCATAACTTTTTTTAATATACTTCAATTTTAGACATTTTTCTTTTTTGTTTTGTTTAAATAATTTTCTTTAAACATTTTTGGCACGGATGAATCGCGCTTGGCGTGAAAGCTAATTCTTTGACAATTCTGGGTAATATTTTAAAATTTTAAGGCTGAAATAGATCGGATATTTTTCGCCAAGAACTCTTCTTTTGTTAAAGCCACTTTAAGCCAAGTTAGCGCATCAAAAATATAATATTGAAAAACAGAAAAGAAAGAAAAGGAAAGGAAAACAAAAGAAAGAAAGAGAAAAAATAATCACATAAATTACGTATTTTTGTCTATAATGGTGATAAAAATTCAAAAGTCGACAAGGGCAGCTATACTAAGGCTGTATAATCAGATTTATATATTTAATTATTTATTTTTCTTTATAACAACTACTATTAACTAACTCAACTACTATTATAACCACAAAAAAATTGTCTCATGCGATAGATGTAGCCGACCATAGCATATTGTAATATTATATTTGGCGCGAAATTGTTGTCATTTTATAGTTGATCGAATAAATCAAATAAATGTAGAAAATAACGTAAAACCAATTATTATTTACACCACGTATCGTGTTGTTTATATGTAACTGGAGTTTAAATATAAAATTGCTACCTCAATTTTTTCGATACTGTCCATTTCGAAAGCGTCATCTGATAAGCACCCAAAGGGAAGCCCACTGGTTAGCAATTGTCACATGCACCCGAGATTCTGCGAATGAGTCTGGGACAGGAAGAAGAGCTTTTGAGCAATTTTATGATTTTTTTTTTTTTTTTTTTTTTTTTTTTTAATTTTGTTTATAAAGCGATATAAAAGAGTTTCCTTTAAATATAGTGACCAGCGAAGCAGGCAAAGTCTTCGTTGATTCATTACGTTCATTAATTTCACATTCCGTCATTTTTGACGGGGTTATATACTAGTTTTAAATAAAACATTTAAATCAGTTTTAATAACGTTTATTCTCATTTTAATAGATAATAGACTATTCATCACTCGCAGCCCTTTGTTGCCATCTTTTAATCAACTTGTCGATTAACCTAGCGTAGGAATTCGCATTCTTGGACAAAAAATATTCAGCAACTGTCATGCAGACGGTTTCGAAAGAAGTAAAAAATTTTCGCATCAAATAATTCTAAAGCGATTGGAATAGATGGTAAATTGATAGAGCTATGTCAGGTGAAAATGGTGGTGACTAAAAACTTCCTGTCTAAACTCATTCAACTTTTGTTGTATCACCATTGCAATATTAGGTTTTGCATTAACATGGTTGGATAAGAATTTCTTTTCTGTTCGCTAATATTGGCCGGTTTTCTTGATAGCTGAATTCAGTTTATCAAGAAGGTTAGAATAGACGTTCGCATTGATGGTTTGCCCCAGTTTAAGTAGCTCGCGGTGCATTAGAACTCTTCTGTTCCACTATAACAGAACACCCCCTTCCGTGGATGAAGATTTGATTTTGTAGTAACTGTGGTGAAAGCTCTAGGTTTGCTGTAAACGTTTTCTCTTTATAGTTTCATATAGGATTCAGCTTTCATCTTCCGTAATGAGTTTTTCCAAATACGGCACAATATTGTGTCTAAACAGGAGAAATGAACACATTCTCACACGATCCGATAAATTTCTTTCAGTCATATTGTGCAGAAGCCAAATAATTTGCCTCAAGACAAATTCAAGATGTTTAATTTTTTCCTGAACAATCGAATTCTGGATGCCAAGTTCCTTTACAAATGTTCTAGTGGTTAGATGTGGATTACTCTCGAATATGAACCGCAAAATGCCATTATTGACCTTGGATGGCCGGCCAGATCAATTACGGAATAGATAATAAGACTCCACATGACGCTTTCTACCTGCTTGTCTTGAACTGACACATTAAATTACCTGCAGGTAGTAAAATACGACAAAACTTCCCGCTAACGTAATATTTATTTAAATAAAATTTCCAAATATTTTTTATCATTACGTACAGTCGGGAAAAAAACGCAACATTCGCTGTAATTTCGTTATTAATTAATACAGAAAATCTAATAGACATCATTCAACGAGAAATTAAGTGCACTTTTTGAAAATGATGTGAAATTTTGAATTAAGGGTCATCTACATATTAAAATAGGCTTTAACTTTGATTTTTTTTTTCAATAGTACACTCAATTTGGACTTCATATTTGAATTACCGAGAGTCTGGCACTGCGGAAAAGTATAAAGTTTGTGTACTTTATCGTTAATATTCATAAAGTTATAATCAAAAATGGGTTAAAGGGTTATCTGTAAATTAAAAAAAAAATAAAATTTAGATCGTACAAGAATTAGACGAAATTTTTATTGTTTTACAGCGGAAATGTTTCAAGAAAAAAAGAATTATAAAAATAAATGATAATCGAAATATTACCAGACCGGGTATGAACCTTAAAATTCCAAACTGTACTATGCTTAGAAATGATTTTGAAAACCCCAATAGCTCTCGGGCTATTTGGGTATTAAGAATAATCTAAATTTCCACCAGGCATCAAACCAACTCTGAACGTTGTCAATGCCTCTGGCATTACTCTCATGTTACCAGGCTCCCCACATTGACTTTTTTCTCGGTTTATGTTCCTTGTAACGAGAGCGCGAGAGACATCACATCTTATATTCTAAGTCTTCTTAGGTATGATGTCAACACAATTCTCCTTGGTGATTTTAACGCCCATCACCCCTCCTGGAACTGTTTCGTTACCAATGCTTATGGCAAGTCTATTTACGACCAAATTCTTTGCTTCGATTATACGGACATCCTTTTCCGGACTCCCCTACCCATACCCATTACTTTGCCCTAAGTAGTAGCACCATTGATTTCGGCCTTTTTCACGGTTTTAACTTTGACAAAAAGTATTATCTGTTTAGGTGAATTGAGTTCAGATCATAATCTTATTAAAGTTAATATCCAAATTCGTCTTCCCTTCATCCCTCCTAAAATCATATCCAGCACCAACTGGCCTCAATTCCGTGATTTTATTAATGACATCCCCTCTACTCCTCCCCCTGTGAATAGCACTAATGACATTGATCTCCCGGTCAACACCATCACTACTGAACTTCAAAGTGCTATTGATTATGCTACTAGTTCCAAAACTGCTAATGAATTCTTCAAATTATATCTACACGCCCGCATTTTAACCACTAATAAATGTAAGTTTAGGAAAATTTGGCAGCGTACGCATAGGGTTCAGGACAAAATCATTCTCAATAGAGCTCAGCTGGACCTTAAAAATTGCCTGTATAAAAAACGTAATGAGAGCTGGAGTGAATTCCTTGAATCACTCTCCCCAGAGGATAACTCCATCTCGAAAGCTGCCAAAGAATTCAAGAGCTCATTCAAACTCATGCCTCCAATACTTATTCCAAACACCCAAACCTATGCCTGTACCCTTGAAGAAAAAGCAGACGATATTTCCATGAACCTTGAAACGCAGTACCAGAAGAATCCTATTGATAGCGATGAAACCGAGACAGAAGTCAATAACATTGTTACCAGATTCTTGAATTACCCTATTCCTCCCTCTGACTTCTCGATTTTCTACGCTGATGTCATTCGTAAAATTAAAAAACTTAAAAATAAGAAAGCCCCCGGCATCAGCGGTATCAATACTCTCTTAAAATGTGTGACTGAATTTGCTTTCTCAAAAACGAACAAAATATTTTTAGCCATAATTTGAGAGGAATTTGTAGGAAAAAATCAAAATTGAGTAACATCAGTCTTTTCTGATCAAAAATCTTTTCAGTTAAATTGATTATTAAACTGTCAGCTTCTTTCTGAACGAATCTCGACCACTTTTCATTCGGTTCAACAAAATTGCATCTATCGATGATATTTTAAATGACATATGAAAAATACTTTTTTAAATATATATAATTAATCAATTTATACATTCCTTCTCATAATTATAAGGACACTTTATATTTTGAAATAACTAATGTAAAAATAATTGTGAACAAGATTATACAAAGTGCACTTAATATATCTAGTATTCTAAAAACCAAAACTGCTATAATTTTTTTAAAAAATAATGCAAAATATATTTTTTTCCACGTTTTTAGATGTTCATAATTATAGGGACAATCAAGATTTTTTCGTTTTATTTAACTTACTAGCGGATAAATTACAGTTGACATGCGAATTCGTTAACTACTGGGCTAGATTAATTCATATATAAGCCTTTAATTTTTCTTGGACGGACATTACTGATAATTCCTCGAAAAAAAGAACGTTCATGTCGTGAAGTATGATAAATGTGTTTTTTAAGTGGAAGGATAATTTCAATCCGCTGAATTTCTAATGAAATTTGAAGATCTAAAATTGCTGAAGGAAATGTGATCAAACGTTGAACTAATGGTTCGATAGGAGAGAGATCTGATGCAAAACCAGAGTTGTATAAAACAAGTAAAAATTTATAAATAATATTTTCTCCCTTTGAGAATGATTAAGAACGACTATACGACCATTTTTGTATGAAATCGTGCGTAGTGGTAGCGCGTTTGTTTGCCACTAAAGAGAAATCTCGTTCGATTCCGGCGGAGGGTATTTGATATGTTTTCCAGCATCATACAGGTTCACTCAAATATGGCCCGATTTCTCTCAAAAATAACTTGTTCCAGTTGGTTTATATCTGAGCCACTTATAGTAGCTCAATGATTTGAGAGGATTTCTCTCAACGTGAGAAGTTGCCTTTCAACTTGTCGATTAAGTGAAAATTTGCTCAATTCGAAAGAATTTTCCCTGTCCATTTTTAGAGAGAACGGCTCTCTCAAGAATCTACCCTTACGCTATATTCCAAAAATTACCTATTTAATAACATTTTAAAATTTAATTGCTTTCCCTTTTACTGGAAAACTGCAGTTATTAATCCTGTTCTGAAAAGCGCCAAACCTCCTGATAGGGCTTCGAATTACCGTCCAATCTCCCTTTTAAATACTTTAAATAATCTCTTCGAAGCTTTTCTTGCTCAACAAATTGACTCTCACATTTTAGAAAATAATATTATTATCCCTGAACAGTTTGGTTGCTGCAGTGGCCATTCCACGCCTCGTCAGGTCTACAGACTTGTTGAACACATTACCACCGGCAAAATTAAGAAGCAATATACTGCTGCAGTCTTCCTTGATATCGAAAAGGCGTTTTACAAAGTTTAGACTAAAGGCTAAATATTTAAACTTATGAATTATAACTTCCCCTTCCCCCTCATTAAATTAATTTATAGCTAACTTCTCGATAGAAACTTCCACGTGAAGGAGTTGCCATTTTGGACATTTCTCAAGGCTCTGAAATTAGCCCTAAACTTTTCAACCTTTATATTAATGATATGTCCTGCTATCCTCATACGTCATTGGCTATTTTTGCAGACGATGCCTGTATTTTTGCATCTAGCATAAACAGGCGTTGTGCTATTTTCGCTATCTCCCGTCACTTTAAAATTTTTGCTAAATGGTTCAGCAAATGGAGAATAGCTGTCAATATTGGCAAAACGTAAGCTATTCCATTCTCACGGAAAAGATATGCCATAACACCTGCAACTACAGATAAATAACAATTTAACCTCGGCGCAACCCCCCTACCTTGGTCAAACCACTGTAAATACCTTGGAGTTATTCTAGACCAAGGACTCACTTTCAAACAGCTCATTACCACTACGCGTAAGAAATTTCAAGCGGCTAAATCGAAATTAACCCTTATACCGGAACATCGGTCTCTGAGACCGCTAAAGGTTAGACTTAGTGTAGGGACTGGCGGATGCATATTTCTAGAACAGTGTACCGGCACGTTTGGCGATAAATGCCCAAGACGCCAAGGGTGACTAACTGAAGCACTAGTGCGACGTAAAATGCACTCAACTTTAGAGGATGGCATGTCTCAGAACATCCCTTAGGGGTGAGTCACGAACCGTCACCAATTATTCACAGCGTGGAACTAGTGCAGCGTAAAACCCACTCAAACAAGGGAAGCTACCCTTGGGGGTTGGCAGTCAGCAAGGGGCGGAGCCCCTTAGTGTTCAAAAGAAACGTGTAAAATGTTTTTAGACTATTAGGAATCTCAATTTTTGAGCGCTAACAGACACATTACGTAGAAATGTCAGTAACTGAGAATTCTTTCTGAAAGTTTAAGTTCGATTGGTTTTGTTGGTATTAGGTAGAATTAGAGAGCTATGAAAAATGTTGCGGATGGAGTTACGAGTTTTAGGGAAGTCGTAAGTTTCTAACGGAAATATGGTTTTCGGCGAGGTTTTGGTGTTCGAGTTGGATTGAAAAGTATTTTAAGTAAAATTTTCTGTCGATGATTTATTCATTTTTTACCTGTCGTCAGATATATTTAAGTAGTAAGTCACTGAAAGCAAAGAAAAGTTATTTGTAGGAAGTCTTCCAGAGCCAATTCATTCACAAGCGAGTCACTGCATGAAGTTTCCTTGAGGAGTTATTTGCTCTTTGAAAGGTATATTTTATGAGTAGCTATCATTTTTACCCATTTTTACCCATTGCGCAGTACCAATGCGGCATTAAATCCAATCAGCCATATAATATACCCTGTCGCCCCAATGATACTTCACGATCGAAAAGTAAATTTATGGCTGCAAGAATTCATTACTTATCGCACAAAATTTCACCAAATACGTTTAGTACCTTTTTTTTCAAAAAGAGGTCTGTGAGACCGATGTTCCTGGAAAGCATGATGAAAGCAAGTTCCGGCCAAAGGGTTAATGCCCTTAATTGCTCGGAATAGTAAATTGAACACTAAGAAATTATAAGATAAAAAAAATTTTATAAACCATGTTTTTAAATTTTCTGTTGAATCATAGCTATAGAACTAACTACATTAGCACTTTATCAATGAGTATTGTTACGAAATTGTAAATAATTGTATTTATTTTTGTATAAATTCTTTCAATAAGGCTTAGTAAGTTGATAAAATGTCAATTTTCTGCATTTCCAGCTCTTTTTCGCGTTAAAATAGCTTAATTTTCCCTTTAAAACGCATTAAAAATCTCCAATAGGCAGGTAATGGATTTGGCTCCAAATTTGGCGATTTTTTGCCCTTGGCGACTTTTTTGGGGACTTTTGGCGAGAAAATCCTTATTATCGATATTCTAAAGATGGACGTTCTAATGTGATTGGTTAAAGAGTTACGGGAAATTTGAATATATATAAAAAAAAAGTTGGTTTTAAAAATAAAATATTAATCCTTTCAGAACAACATATATCTGCATCATGAACTACATTAGCACTTTATCAATGTGTAGAAAAATCTTTAAAGTGATAATGGCGTCAATTTTTGCCAGATGCATAATTTAACTTTTTACAATTTTTTAACACTCACGTTTAATTAAATGTATTTATTTTTATGTCGAAAGAAAATGAACTCGTAATTTTTTTTGGCAACAATTAAATTATAGCTAATATTTTAATGACTATTTTTATTTCTTTTAGGAGCTTATTATTTTCATATTTTAATTAATTAAAAGAAAACTATTCGAAAATACGAAAATCTGACTTCGAAGTATTGTGTTGTCACCGGGTTCTGAGCAACTGTGAAAGTTTCAAATGTCTAGCTAGTAGGGAAGTTAGTTAAAAATAGATTGCAAGATTTCTACCGGACAAACAAACAAACAAACACACAAACAAACAAGAATAGAAGTTAATAAAAACATGGTAAAATAAGATGCTCTTGTGTGCGTCCTACTTGCGACCCATTCTCACTTATGCATATATGGTATAGTCATATGCTGCAAAATCCCATATCAAGTTACTTACTAAGGCACAAAACGCAACGATTCGACAAATACTCGATATGCCATTGTATGTTCGAAATTTTCACATTTATAAGGAAATTCGTAGGTGTGACATAAAATACGAACTGAAATAATATAGGTATATATATCTACAATAACGCATAAACTAAATCTTTTTAGATAAATTTGTAAGGTAAGTAAAGTAAGTATTTGAAGTAAATATTAAACAGTATTAATCGTACTTACCAATTTTGAGTCAGTTTAAATCTTTGAAACAGTACGATTTGTTTTGCAATTTCTATGAAAATATAGCCTCTTAATTAAATATAGCGCCTTAATACTTTAAAATAATAATCACCTCCCCCCCCCACACACACACACACTTCACCACCACCACCAAAAAAAAAAGTAATATATATGAACTAAATGATTAGCCTTTTAACTAATACCGTAGTTAAGAAGCGATTTAAGAAGTCTGCCTTGCATTCCAATTATATATATATATTTTTTTAACAATTTTTACGTTTTACCTTTTTCTGTAGTTTAAGCAGTAAGCCGATCTCAGCCTATTTAGTTCATTTTTCTATTATAGTGTTCATTTAAAGGATTCAAATTTATCATCAGTAGCTGATGAGGTAAATGCGACTTGCGTAAGGAGTTTAACACGAATATGCACAGTCTCTTTTCTTTTTCTACAATGTTTTGATTTAGAAAAACAGTGAAAGCCGGGGCTTGTTTTCTTTTTGCTTCTCTGTCACTATTGTCTAAAAATCATATTTTTTGTTTCATTTCTTTGCGTTTGACGTTGTTGCTATAGAGTTCTAACAACCACGTGACTTTCTTCTTAGCAACCGTACTTTGCTGAAGGACAATGCTAATTTTTCCATGCTTTGGAAGCGTAGTAGTCGAGTTTTCTTTATGCTTTTACAAATACATTTACAATACTATGTTACAATAAATTTGTAGCACTATTCCGCAATGATAAAATGGGTCAGTGGGGTCAACTGTCCCTCAGCAAACATGCTCGTGACGTCATCTGTTAGAACTCTATATGTAGTTTGACCCATAAATAAAAATTAAAAATATTTTGTTTGATTTTCTCTGTCGTTTTTAAAGATTTTCTTCGTTATCTCATGCAAAAGTTCATAAGAGACGGCCCCCAAAGCAACTCCAAAAGAAAGATTTATTTATATCTCGAAAACAAATAACTGAAATGAGCTATAAATTTGCGTACCCGTATTTTTCAGCATTAGGATTCATTTTATGTAAAAATTAATATAGATCATAATTCATAATTTGTTTAATATGTATTTATTCATATTTTTCATAATTAAAAATATTTTTCAGAATCAAAAGTTATGATGGATTATGTTTGGATTCCTTTACTGTATCTCGTAAAAAAAGAATTATATCTATCAAGTTATTTTTTGAGAAGATATTAATGAAAGTTTGAGATGTGAATAGTATTAGCACCTTCAAACTTTGAACGCTTATAACTTTATAATATATATATACATATATATGCAACCAATATACTTTTTCGCATTTCCGAGACTCCAGGAATTCAAAAATAAAATAAAAACAGGTATTATAATTGCAGAAATCAAAGTTGATGCTCGTTTTAATATGTAGATGACCTCCAAATCAAAATTTCAGTTCATTTTGTAAAAGTACTCATAAATGCCCGTCGAATGATACCTATTGCATTTTTGTGCATCGGTTAGCAACAAAGTTACGTCGAGAGCTGCGTTTTTCCCCCGACTGTACGTGAAATAATTTTTTAAAAAGGCAGTTTTATTTTCTAAGCTGTCAAACAATTTTTTTTTTAGTAATTTATAAGGTTTATAAAATACAAAAAATAATCTTCAATGGACTGTTATTTACATTTATAAGTTACTAGCAGGCTTTGCCCGCTTCGTTGGACATTAAACTTAAATGAGTTGTCAAAATCCCATATCTTTATTAATAACCTAAGTTCTCGCTGTGATTGGTAGAGGTTTTCTCGCTCGCAACGTGAGGAATCTGGGTCCCCACTGCCTTCGGCACAACTTACCCAATTCTTACTTCCCTTTCCTCAGCGGGTGAGTTCGAAGTTTTGCAAAATCCCACTAATGTACATAATGCGTACACTTAATCAATATCCACACACTAAAATTCGCCATTCAAAGACAATTCAAAGCGAATTCAAACGGAAAAAACATGTTTTTACACATGTTTATTGCCCTCCGACTCCGATAAAGATGGGGGGGGGGGAGGGGGGGATTTCGAATTTCGTGAAATCCAGTTACAATAAGTGCCGGAAGCATACAAACAATTTACACACCAAATTTCGTGACCAAAGAAGTCTTTAATAGAAAATATTACAAATAAATAAATACAAAAAGCACAGCTTTAGTATGGGACCCCTTTGGTGATTTTAAATATTTTTGCCATTTTTGGGATGAACTCAATTGGCTATCTCAATTGTGCAATTAAAGATTATGGCGAGAAACGTCCGAGCTACTTCGGTGCCGAATTTCAAATTTTGCCAAAGGGATGAGATACTAAAGCTGTTCCATACACAAAATAAATAAATAAATAAAATAAAATACTAAAATAAAATAAAACTCTTTTCTAATTTTTACAAAATAAAAATAAAAAATCTTAATAAAATCCAAATTATAATCCTTTACAATTAACGGGCGAACAGAAAAGAACCTCATAGGGTACATAATAACAACAAAAAATTTTGTTTTACTGCAGGAAAGAAAAGTAATGCTTAATTAAATAAAAATATTAAACTAATGCCAAATATCTCTGTGAAAATATTTATCCACATACAAATTCCTGTTAAAGAAAAAATATATATATACAGACACGACATTATTTCATTATTTAAAACATGAAAATCTGACATTGACAGATTTTAATTTAGTGCCAGAGGCCTACTGCTAAACTTGTTAATATCGACAAATTCTTCTTTAGTTAATTCGTGACGATCTAAATTCCCTGATAAAGTTTTCATTAAATCAAACCAATGTGTTTCAGCTGCAGATACTGTAACAAATAACGTTGGAAGTCCAAACTATCTTATAGCCGCAAAACAACGTTTTTTCTCTTTTTCCCAATGAGGGGGAGGTGTGCCTTTGGGGGGACTCATGTCAAAGGTGTGCCTTGGGGGGGGACTCATGTCAAAGTTGTACATTGGGGGGGACTAATGTGAAAGTTGGGCCTTGGGGGGGGACTCATGTCAAAGTTGTACATTGGGGGGGACTCATGTCAAAGTAGGGCCTTGGGGGGACTCATGTCAAAGTTGGGCCTGGGGGGGGACTCATGTCAAAGTTGTGCCTTGGGGGGACTTCATTGAATAAATCCCCATTCAATAAACCGACTGAAATAGGCCCTTAGCACTATTAAGAGTGACCTATAAAAATTCGACAACGCTGTACCGACTGAAATAGGGGTACCTTGGGGGGGACTCATGTCAAAGTTGTGCCTTGGGGGGACTTCATTCAATAAATCCCCATTCAATAAACCGACTGAAATAGGCCTCTAGCACTAATTAAGAGTGACCTATAAAAATTCGACAACTGTACCGACTGAAATAGGCCTCTAGCACTAAAAAGAATCACCAACTTTTGCAGGTATTTTTCTCTCTAATTTTTACTATTATTCACGTGAAATTAAAAATATTTCATTTTATTTCAGGAAAATAAAACTAGTATGCTGTGGCCACCACAAGACTTTCTTCTATATTTTCCTATACAAATTCACGCAGTAACAATATTTAAAAAAAAAAAAAAAAAAAAAAAAAACGATTTTTTTTTTCAAAGTTTTTTTTTTTGTTAAAAAAAAATCGATAACTTTGTTTTAAATTATCACATATTTATAGTTCAACCATTCGTTTTAAAGATATTGACGAGACCTTTCGAAAGATACCCATCTTGAAAATTTACCCCCCCCCCCCGGGGGTACTTTCCCCTGGGGGAGGGGGGAAGCGATGACCGAGATTTTTTTCCTAATTAACTACTACTATTATCAATATTTCATATTAATTTCACAATCACAGGTTAAGAATAACTCCCATTATGTACATTTATACGAAATTTTGTCCTATACTGCCATGTTAAAAATTTAGAAAAAATACGATCACAGCACCACCTGTTGAGTGATTGATCCCCAAATCTAATCAGCCCCAGTTTATGTCAGGGCACAATAACCAAGTCCGGTTAAATTTCGTTTAAAAAAAAAAAAAAAAAAAAAAACGATTTTTTTTCTAAGTTACTTTTTGTTAAAAGTAAAAAAAAACGATAACTTTGTTTTAAATTATCACAGATTTATAGTTCAACCATTCGTTTTAAAGGTATTGACGAGACCTTTCGAAAGATACCCATCTTGAAAATTTACTCCCCTCGAGGGGGGACTTCCCCCCCAGGGGGGTTCACGAGGCTCCTACGCATACAAAATTTTTTCCCCAGTTGACTACCTCTATTATAAATAATTATTTTAAATTTCATAATGATTACTAAAAAATAATTCTCTTTATGCACATTTATACAAAATTTTGTCCTATATCACCATGTTAAAAATTTAGAAAAAGCGGGATGGCAACGTAACCTGTAAGACAATTTTTACCAAAAGTTGATAGGCACTAATTTATGTCAAGGTGCAACTACATACTAATTTGTATGAAATTCTGTGCAGTAGTTCCTGAGATACAGTTGCCACAAAATTTTGTCATACACACACACACACACAGACTGACAGACAGACAGACAGACAGACATTTTCTAAAAAGGGTCAAATCGTGTTCTGCAGCTCTCAAAACGTGTAAATCCATCAAAAACCCGAGGTCGAAAATTTTTACGAATCCAATACTTTCTCTATATTACATATAGAAGAAAGTAAAAATATATAAATGTGTATGATATCTATACTAATATATAAATGCGAAAGTTTGGATGGATGGATGGATGGATGGATGGATGTTTGTTACTCAATCACGCCAAAACGGCTAAACGGATCTGGATGAAATTTGGTACAGAGATAGAGAATAGTCTGGAATAGAACATAGGCTACAATTTATACCGGAAATTGGATTAGATTTTTTAAAATTAATTAAAATATGAAAATAATAAACTGGTAATTGACTTAATATAAGCCCATGGAATAATAATAAAGGGACTCTATTATTATTCTATGTATAAGCCATTTAAATTTTTAATTGTTGCCAAAAAAGTTAACGAGGTATTTTTTATTAGTTATTTATTTATTTCAACATAAAATGAAATATGCTTTCACGCGAAAAATAAAAGCATTACTAAATGTTAAATTGGTCGATGGGAAAATGACACTTTATAACTTTAAAATAAAATAGTAATATTACAAATCTAACATATTTCTTCTGAATTTTATTTCTTAGCATTTTTTACATACCTCTACTTCAGATTTTTTTTTTAAGTATGGCGGATGAAACACGCTTGGCATAAAAGCTAATTCAGCATTATATTAAAGGTAATTTCTTATTGATAGATCTGGACAATTTTTTTAATTTTGATGCGAAAGTAGATCGGACATTTTTCGCCAAGGAAAAGATAAAAAGAAATACGCTAGCGAAGTGATGACGTCACTGGCCGTTCATGGATGCAAGAAAAATATTTCCTATGTTAAACGCCATTGGATTTTTTGTAAAAAATTATTAAAAATCGAGGAAAATTATTTCCCGATTTTAATCCCCATATTTAGGTATGGATATGTATTAGTTATCATGTCCATGCGTTAGATTAAGTTATTTTTGTTGTGAAATTGACAAAATTTGAATTTTAAATTTCAAAACTCTAGGAAAAAAAAAAAAAAAAAAAAAAAAACGGCAAACTTCCATATTTGATTGAAAACACAAACATTTCATTTCAAAGGATGATATTAACGCAATAAATATCCAACTAATATACTAATTAAAAGGAAAATGATAAATATTCTATCATAATTTGAAGTCAAATTTGTTATCAAATGTCTGAATAAAGTATCTGATATAAGATACTAATATGTTGCTGCGGAATAGATTTGATATCGGTTATCCTTGGCAGAAAAAAAAAATATCGCCAAATTATTTGGCGAACATAATTTAATTCCTTTCAAAAATCATGGTTATTTAACAACTTATATTAAGAGAGTAATGAATAATATAAAACAATATTTCGTATTACGTTTTTGATCACCAAATATAATAAGCGCCAAAAACGACAGAGTTTTGAAATTTAAAATTTTGTCAATTTGACAGCAAAATAACTCAACCTAACACATGTACATGATAACTAATACATATATATACCCAAATATGGGGATTAAAATCGGGAAATAATTATCTTCGATTTTTAATAATTTTTTTACAAAAAATCCAATGGGCGATTAACATAGGAAATCATTTTCTTGCATCCAGGGACGTTCAATGACGTCACACCTCGCTTGCGTATAGGAACAATAATCGCATAAATTATATTTTGGTCTAAAACGGCAACAAAAATTCAAAAGTCGCCAAGGGCATTAAGTCTGTACCATGATCAAGTTTACATATTAATCAATTTATTTATTTTTCTATATACCAACTACTATTAACTAAGCATGAAGTATATATAACCACAATATAATAATAATAAAAAAAATAATTTTCTCATGCGATAGAAGTAGCCGTTCATAGCATATTGTAATATTATAGGTGGCTTGAAATTGCTGTCATTCTATGACTGATCGGTTAAATCAAATAAATATAGGAAGTAACTTGAGAGCAAATATTATGTACATCACGTATAATGTTGTTCATATGTAACTGGGATTCAGATATAAAAGAGCAACTTCAAATTTTTCGATACTGTCCGTATCGAAACTGTCATATATGATAAGCACCCAAATGGAAGCCCATGGGTAAGATATTGTCACAGGCAATAGGGACAGGCACCGGAGATTGCAAGGACGAACAAGTCGCTGCCGAAGGCAGCGGGAGCCCAAAGCGAGCTATTGACCGATTTCAGTTTTTTTTTTTTTTTTTTTAATAAAGCTATATAGAAAAGAGTTTGCCAACGAAGCGGGCAAAGCCGTCCAAAATTGTTTAAGAACTAAAATATTATTCAACAATTCGCTGGGTAAAAAAAAAAAAAAAAAAAAAAAAAAAGATTAAAAATTTGAAACTCATAAATATTATATGAATTTCACCACATAATTAAAATTTTAATTCACCAGTCACCAAATTATTATTAGAACCAGATTAATATTGTGCAATAGTGAACTAAAATCATACAAAGAAAGGTTTCGAAATAAAATTCATAATTGACAACCAAGTTTTTATACTTCCGCAATGCAGTACTGTTTTAGTACAGGATCCCTATGAATGAATATTTAATTTTTATCGCCATGTTGGCGATAACTTTTTATTTTTTTATTTTGGCATTAAAAATAAATAAATAAATAAAAACTAATTCCTATTTTGATTATACTTTTTATGATGTTTTTTAGTCAATTTATAATAATAAATCATATTCTGTATATATATATTTAAAGTATTGCTAGATTTCAAAAAACGCTTGCAAAGATTCTTAAGATTCAACTTTAAAAAATATATTATTTCCAAATATTGCAATTTCCATCTAAATTGGCTTTTACAATGACGATCAACAAATCCCAAGGCCAAACCTTAAAAGTGACAGGCATTCATTTAGGAACTCCATGCTTCTCACACGGTCAATTATATGTTGGTTGTTCCCGTGTTTAAAGTGCCCAGAACTTGCATGTGCTGACGGAAAATAAGTCATTTAATGTTGCATACAGATCGGTGTTAGAATAAAAATAAATTGTATTTTTTTCCCGTAGATCTTTCAATGAGTTACAAATTTTTTTTAGTATACTTTATCAGACTCTGTTTTGCACAGCACCACAATGATAAGGTTTCATTACATTACATATTATGATCAAACCGTCAGTTCCCACACATACACATCAAAATTTCCACGTGAACGAATTCGCGGGTAACAGCTAGTATAAATATAAATCCTTCTACCGAATCTGGGTTGAATACGGAAAATGGTAAAATAAATTAGAAATTTCAGATTTTCCTATATTTATAAATTTGATACCAAATGAAAGGGGCGATTTGTCTGAATCCAGGGGTGCAAACAGTTTTTCGATGCGACAATTACTTTTTTTAAAAATAATTAAAGTATGAAATTTAAGTGGCAACGGAAAAACGGAAAAAGGGAAAAATAAATTAGAAATATCAGACCTATCGTTACAAATTCAGTACATAATGAAAGGGGTGATTTTTCTGAATACTGGGGTGTAAACAGTTTTTCGATACGACAATTAGATTTTTTAAAATTAACTAAAGTATGGAATTTAGATAGCAACACTTCATTTCAATCTTTTCATAATTTGTAGTACGAATCACGTGAATAAAAAAGTCTTTAACTTAAAAATTTATTTTTATATTTTATTTTTTCATTCAAAGCGTTTTAGTGAAAAAATATTTATGGAGCATGCGCAGGCGTTTTTTACCCACAATTTAAACACTAATCATAATTTTGAAAATTTCTATAGATATAATTTTAAGTTGGGTGAAGACCTAAGTTTCTGCCAAGCGCCGTTGAATTCCGTCCAGCCGTTCTCGAGTGATGCCCGGACAAACGTGTTTTAGTCTTTTACCCCGCAGGGGGGAACGGGGGGAATTTCTGAAAAGTTGATAGATATAATTTTAAGTTGGGTGAAGACCTAAATTCCTGCTAAGCACCGTTGAATTCCGTCCAGCCGTTCTCAAGTGATGCCCGGACAAAAAAAGCGACATACAGACACGATGACACACATACACAGGCAAAATTTCCTGAAGTCATTTTCGGCTTCAGACAAAAGTCTGATTTTATAAATATAGATAGATATTTTGATTTCAGATTTTATTTGCAATTAAAATTCAGCCACATTCAAGTAGTATTGATAATTTAAAATACCAAGTTTAATAGATAACTATGAAAGATACACTTTGATTTAAAATTCTCAGTTTCAAAAATTAAAATTAGATTTAGAATATCGAGTTTGGATTTCCTGGTATTATTTGTTATCGTGATTTACTGATAACACACACACAGAGACCAACTGCTAAAAATTTTATTTTTGTATTTAGTTAACCTTAAAAAATGTAAATGCAACGGAAACTCAACTTCAAAAATTTGACCCGAAAACAATACTTTCTCTATCATACATATAAGAAAAAGTAAAATTCGATATTTCTACAATATTTAAGGTGTTATACCCTTCTCGGTTAAAATTAAAATTATAAAATAATTCTACCAAAATATTACATTGTAAGAAATAGTCCCTGATTAAACAAGAACAAAAAATTGGGCAATTCGCATTGATTATTAACACTTTCTAATTGTACATACTCGTGCCTATGTTATCAAAAATGGATATACAGAAGTACCAAAATGTAGACAGACACATTAATCGAATTCATAAACGCTCTTAAACATCGTTGTGAAGAGTAAAAAGTGCTTAACACAAACGGGATTGCAATTCCAAATATTTCCAATTATGGTCATTAATGTATTTGAATATTTTTGTGCGACTGTGCAAATATGAACGCTATGCATATCATATCTTATACGAAATTTTATTTCAGTATATTGTTTCAACGGATTAAGTCTCTTCCTCTGTATCAATTTTTCTATTGCAGTAAAAGTAGTTTTACAGGGAAAAGGAAAATAAAGGGGCAGTTCATTCACTTTCAGCGAAATCGGCTTTATTGGCAGCAAACTTGGCGACTTAGCAAGGAATTTGGAGACTAGAAGGTCAAATTTGGGGAAAAATTCTAGTTTAGGGTTGCTGAAGTTTCAAAGCTTTCCGACGTATACCAGCTGATATCTAGAACTTTCCATGAAATTCTCAATAGAATCTCCACCACGTCCCATCGCCAAAGGGACGTGGGATCGTCCACAGGAGTGAGTTGACTTTTGCGGAAAAGTGTAGTTTTAGTCACTACGATCCAGAATTGTACAGAGACCTATTCTGCGGGACTGTTTTTTGGAAATTGTGCTCTAAGCGAGCGATCGTTGTTCGTAAGCTAGCGAAAATTTATGCTCTCGAATATTTGATGTTATTTGTTTTACCTGTGAAGAACAAGTGACTGTTTTGGAATTTTCCAGAACATTTGCCAAATAGTAATTTTTGCAGTACAAGTGATAGCTTCATTGGACTGTTTCCAAAATATTTAAAGAACTAATTATTAAACTGTTTTCAAGAATATTTCTTGTACTAACAGTTTTGTTGTACAGAATCGAAAAGTTAAATAGAATAAAATTCATTCATCGACTAGAACCTGCCTGTTTCTTTAAGAACTACTTTCTCACATAAGAATGCCGACAAGTTTTTCGTAACATTTGGCGCCCAATGTGGAGCAGTTCGTATCAGAGCCATTGTCTAGAGATATGGAACAAGAGGTGAAGAAACTTTTGGAAGGTTTGACCGCCCAAATGACTGATTTGAAAACCGGGTTGGTAAAAGAGACGAAAGCCGAACGACACAAATTGATCAAGAAAAGATGACAGCCTGATGGAGGAGGTGAAAGCCGAACAAGATCAAGTAGTCAGAGAGAACGCTGGAGAAGAAATGATTGCCGGACAAGTTCAGCTGAGAGAAAAGATGAAAATCGGACTAGACCAGATGAAATGCGGACAAGATCAACTGGGAGAGGAGCTGAAAGCAGGGCATGATTAGCTGAGAAAGGAAATGAAAATTGGTAAAGACGTCTTGAGAGGGGTTCATAACAAACCAAACGGAAGACGCATCGGTGTTTTAGAAACCTTGAGCAAGTCTAAAAAACATTTCTTCTGGGACAGACTTTGAAGTGATGAAGAAAATTGGTCTAGAAGAAATGGTCTAGGAAAAATGGTCAAACATATGAAACAAGGAAAGGACCAAAAACTCTAACTGGAAGAAGCGTATAATGTTGGCGTTACCTGTGAGAGAAAAGCTATGGACTAATTAGGATAATCATCTGATATTTCTAAAGATAACCCAGACATCTTTGTGAGAATAGGCTATTTCAGACGATGATGGAAGCGTTAACTATTACAGATGTCTTGGAATACATAAAAATCGTCTTTGCATATCCTGAGTCCGATGGCGTATTTGATCTACATCTGCTCGTTTCCTAGAACCAAACTGACTAGGACTTATATCTTCCGATGTTTCTGCCTACCTGTAGAAGTGCTCTGCTCAAGGATGGCTAACATTTAGAATGTTCTTTGAAAAAATGCTTCGCTTAACTTACGACATCCTGTTTGGTCGACCATGCGATATGCCTTTCTCGCCTTTATGACAAACCTACAAGATTTAGAGGCACGCTTGGAAAGCATACATGAATTCTACAGAGAAAGGAATAACCTGGTCAGCATTGGTACGAAGACATGCTACTAAGTAAAAGCATTTGTAAATCATCTGAAGGAAGGTGACTGTGTGCGGTTTTATGATCCAAAGTAAAAACATTATTTTATAACTAGGCAACTGAATGATGTCATTGTGAGAATGCAGAAGTCACCATGTAGTAAGCTGAATGTAATACACATTAATAGAATAGCTCCATACCACGGATTAAATCATGAAAAGATGCAAAAAAACTGCCCAGGAGGGGCAGTCTTCGAAGAAGGGAGAAACTTTGTAACGGATTAAGTCTTTTCCTCTGCATCAATTATTCACTTGCCATGATAGTAGTTTTACAGGCAAAGTGAAAATAAAGAATCAGTTCATTCACTTTCAGTGAAGTCAGCCTTGCCGAAAATGTTGGCAGCTTGGCGAATAAATTTGGTGATAAATAGTAGTTTAAGGTTCCTGAAGTTTCGAAGCTCTCCGATGCAAACAAGCTGAGATCTTGAACATGGGTTTTTAAATAGAAACTCCACCAAGCCCCATCACAAAAGAACATAAATAGGAGGGAGTTGATATCGAAGAGCATGTTTAGTCACTGCGATTCAGTGTTATTCAGAGACCTATTCTGAGCGATTGTACTTTGGAGGTTGTGCTCTAAATCATTGAATGTTGTTTGTGTGCTAATGAAAATTTCTACTCTGGAGTATTTGATGTTATTTTCTTTTCTTCTGTGGAACAAGTAACTTTTCTCTTAGACTGATCCAGAACTTTCGTGGAATAGCGACTTTCACAGTACAAGTGAGTACAGCAGTACAGCTTCATTAGACTGCTACCAGAATATTTGATAAATTAACAGTACTATTGGACTGTTTAGAGAATATTCGTTAAAATCAGAGCTCTGCTGAACTGATTCAAAAAGTTATGCTAAATAAAGAGCATTCATCGACTAGAACCTTCCTGCTTTTTTACGAACTACTTTCTCACACAAGAAAGTCGACAAGTTTTTCGTAACATTTGGCTTCCAATGTCGGACAGTTCGTGTAAATGCCAGCGACTAGAGGTATAAAACAGTTTTAATATCCAAAGTCAAATTCATTATGATTTTGCAGTAGAAAGTTATTTAAATACCATTTATAAAAATATCTCTCTTAAAACGCAGTGCATTGCCAGTTTTTTTTGTGGGGGAAGGGTGGGGGTGGGGGTCCATTTATCTAATGCCGTAGTGAATTTGAAAAACATATACCATTTTTCAAATAATTCTGAATATATTCGCGAACGATGGTGGCAAGAAGACGGGCAAATAGACACATGGACAGTCAGAGAGACAGATAAACTAAATGAAATCGTGTTAACTTTTAAACATTGTTAGAAAGTGTTAAAATGCTTAATAAATATAAAAATAGATTTCCGGCTGTTTCCTTACATAACTTTTAATATACTGAATATTTTTATGCTGCCGTGTAAAGCTTAATGATAATCGTACTACGTACTATGGAAAGCATTTTTTTTTTTTTTTTTTTTTTTTTTTTTTTGTGCATACGAGTATGAATAACATATTTCAGTTTCATTAAGATTTCTGCAAAGTAAAGTTCTTAAAATATTGTTTATAAAAATACCTCTCATGGAATGCAATGCTTTGGAATACTTTTGGGTGTTCCTATACACAAAGCAGTATTGGTATTTACTACATTTGCAATAGAAAACATCCGATAGTGAACTTGAATAACATATATAAGTTTCAAGAAATTTCATTAACATTTACATGAGTTAGAGCGTGGTCAGACAGATAGACGGACAGATAAATAGACAAACTGAAGTCACAAACATTTTTGAACCTTGTATTTTTGAAAGTGTTAAAAAGAATAATAAAATACATATGCTGGTTCTAGAATATTACCAAAAACACATTTTCGGTTTATTTTTTGTGACTTTAATTTTTTTTTTTTGGGGAGGGGAGGAGGGGGGATTACGAAGTAGCAAATTCAAGACCCCCCCCCCCCTCCCTCTTTTAGCGCTAAATCTGTCTTGGGAAATCTATGGGATTTGCAGTCACAAAATTTGGTACGTAAATTGTTTATATGTATATCCGACACTTACTGTAACGGGATTTTACGAAATCCACCACTTACCACTTGAGGTCGAGGGGGGGGGGGGCTATAAACACGTGTAAAAACACATTTTCCCGTTTGAATTCGCCTTAAATTATCTTAGAATGGTGAACTTTGGTATGTAGATGTTGATTAGGAGTACGCACTATGTAATTTTTCGAGATTTCGCAAAACTTCGAACTTAGCCACTGAAGAAGGGGAAGTAAGAATCGGGTAAGTTGCTAACAAAGGCAGTGACAACAAGACTCCTCACGTTGCGAGCGAGAAAAATCTCTACCGAACACAGCAGTCATTTTAACTCAGGTTAATTAAAAATGATATGGGATTTTGACAACTCATTTAAGTATTGTGTGCAGCGAAGCGGGCAAGCCTGCTAGTATTAAAATAATAAAAATACATATTTTTACATATAACAACAAGAGAAATAAAGAAAGTTACTTTTAATAATCAAACTTAGTTTCAATGGTGAAAATCTAATAATCTTCTGTTAGTGTTGTAGAAGCGTGAGTGAATAATTTTATGTGAACTTTTACTTTTAATAACATATTTAAATTCTATATAAATATAGGTGCAGTAATAAAACAGGGAGTTGATGGGGCGGTAGCCTCCTCACATAGAACTAATTATCATATAAAACTCTTCCGAAACATAATTTGAATTGTTTTAACAAAGATTTACATAACAGTTATCTTACCTCTTTATGTCCTTGTCCATCCTGTATTTATAGTATTAAATTTCAGAGTAAGAGGAAGTCGTATGAGTGATACACCAGATTATTCCCAATATAAAAGGAAATGAAATTATTTGTATATATTTTTTTCTCTTACCCATAAGTTACAGAAAGTATTGTTTTTGGGTCAAATTTTCGAAAGTGAGTTTTTGGTATATTTATACGTTTTGAGGTCCCTTGAATCCGAAAATCATGTTTTTAGAAAATCAGGGAAAATCATTTCGGAAAATCATGTTTTTCCGAAAATCATGTTGGTCTGTGTGTGTGCCTGTCTGTGTGTCTGTGTGCGTGTCTGTTATCAGCATATCTCAAGAATAAATAATAGCTGAAAGTCCAAATTTGGTATTCTAAATGTGTATCATATAAAGATGCTACGCTAAGCTTTTCGTTGAGATGAAGCAAATGGTTCGTGTACAGGGACACCCAATATAATTCATATATATTACGTCTATGGGGGACTTTGCTGGTAATTAGAGTTTAATGTATATAGACTGCACTAAACCAACTGAAATTAATAGATATTTTTATTTGCGTAAAAACATGTCATGCAGAATATGGTACGGATATCATTCACTGTTCGTTTATAGGGCTACACAAAAGAACTAGATTATAGTGCGACAATACTTGAAAAATGGTGGAAGTGTATTTCAGGTTGTGCTGTGTGTTATTACTCTAGGATTATGTTTAGGTGCACCATGTGCTTTGTATATAATCTTCAAAAGATATACAGAGCTGCAAATATTTAATCGATAACATTCTTTTTTATTGTTAGTGGAAGTGCTTTACAATGGAGGTGATTATATTTTACCATGTCCAGGAAAGCTGCTCAGGAATTGAAATGGATTGCTCATAAACATATAATAAAAAATGTATGTTTTTAAGCTAAATATTCATCGCTTGTTTTTTGCACATTTGCACGTTTTGAGGTTTCCTTATTAACTAAGTCAAGATTTCAACGTTTGATCGTTGTCTGTGTGTCTTTGAGTAACTTAAAAACGAATTATTTCAGGGGATCCAAAAGTTGTATTTTCAAATTGATATAAGTTTGTTGCTAGAAAAGTTTGATCATGACTAATAAATTCCAAGGAAAGTTGCGTGTGAAAGTTGTCTGATAATTTTAAGTGAACTTTTAATTTTAATAACAGATTTAAATTCTATATAAATGTAGGTGCAGTAATGAAACGCCCCCCCCCCCCTCATACAGAACTAATTATGTTGTAAAACTCTTCCGAAGCCTAATTTGAAATTTTTTTAACAAAGGTTTACATAACAGTTCTCGTTATCTTGCCTCTTAATCACAAACCTGTATTTATAGTATTAAATTTCAGGGTAAGAGAATGCCGTGTGTTTGACACATCAGATATATATATATATATATATATTTTAATGTCAATAAATAAATAAATAAAATAAATAAAAAATAAATAAAAAATAAATAAATAGTATAAATAAATAAATAAATAAAAGTAAAAAAACACGTGTAAAAATTTTCTTTTATTTAAACTGAAGTACAAGACAATTACTGTATGTAATTATTAGAAATTTTGTATATTTAAAAAATCGATTGTTAATTACTGAATATACAAGTAGTAAAATATTTATGTTAAATAAAAGTTTCCTATTTCTCAGAAAAATTTAAACCGTTCAAAAATTAGTAAAAAAGAAACACAAAAAAATGTTCGGCTTAGCCGTTTCACATGCGTCACGAATATTGCACTGGCGTTATTTTCTTTAAGCTTTTTGACGACAATTTTATTTTAAAAATGTATGGAGTAAACTCTTATTTCACACATTCTTACAGTTAAAAATAATAAATAAATAAATAAATAAATAATCCATTTTTAGTGGATCAGTTTTCATACTTACCTTGGCAGGACAGCTTTGGTATAGTTTAGTATTTCATTTAGTATTTATTTAAACTCCCCTATGGCGAGTTTTAAATTTTTTGCTGCCATGTTGGTGATTCCTTTTAATTATTATTATTATTATTTTTTTTTATTTACTCATTTTGGTGTAATTTTTTGTAAAAAAACAAAAAATCTGTAAGACAGATTTTAGTTTTGTACGGAGGGCTATTAATAGCAGTCTGTAAAATTTTACTTTTATTTTTTATTTTATTTTTATTTTAATTTATTTTTTATCTCCTTTTTTGACCGTAAAACTGGGCTACGTACTTTTTAAAATGACTGAAATGAATTAAAATGAAATGTTGCCCCTAAATTTCCTACTTAAATTTCCTATTAAAAAAAATTCTAATTGCTGGGTCGAAAAATCGTTTGCACTCTGTATTTAAAATAAACGTCCCTTTCATTTGGTACCAAATTTGTAACGATAGGACTAATATTTCTAATTTATTTTGGTGCTACAAATAACTGGTCTACAGAAGCTCCAGATTGAAACTAATAGTCCTCCGTACTAATAAATAAATAAATTTGTATTTAAATCATTTGATTTAATTTTTCGTGTGGGATTTTAATGTAAAGCTTTCTTTAGAAATCAGAAAAGAATTCATCAAAAAATTAAGAATTATGGACCTTAATTTATGAGCTTATCCAAAACGCTATACGAAGCGAGAGGCCGTGCAAAAATAGACACAAACTTTTCCAATAAATATATGCAAACGTACGTTTAAACGAGAGTACGTACATTTAACACATGCGTTTCTATGAAAAAAATGACAAACAATAACAACAACAAAGTTTGTAATAGTCCTGCCATACTAAATTAAAATCTGTCTCTGACAAATATTTTTCTTTAACTAGCTATAGTTGAGAAGTCAAAATACTTAAACTTATTCAGTTTATTACTTGTCTATTTTCCTCTCTACAATTTCATCCTCAGTTAATTGCAAATTAATTTAACCTTACAATTAAAGAATTTAATTTCTTTCAAAAGAAATATTGTCGACATACACCGTTTAAAATTAATAACTAATATTTCATTGTTAATAAATTATTATTAATATTTTTCTTCTTCTTCTTCTTATTATTATTATTATATTAAAACGTTGCATTCAATTCATAGTTCATTTATTTGTATAATTGATTTTTTAAATATGCATATAATAACAAATATACTTGGGAAAAATGAGCATAACTATGTACCATTACTTTAAATAATTAAAATTTATTACACAGACATAAGTCTTAAGCATGCAAGTAAATACAGTAACCATTCTAAATAATTTATATGTAAAGTGTTTATAATAAGAAATTAATTCCTATCGTCGATCTAAAATTATTCAAACCATACCTCCTGTATAAAGCAAATCTTTGTACTTTGCTAAGTAGTGTTCCATTCTGAAAGCCGAAGAAACTCTGGCACTTGCACCTTTACTTTATATGACTTAGACACTAAGTGGTATTAGCGATTTCAAACCATATACTTCAGATCCACATTCTTACCAATACGCCGTACATGAAATTTTGTTTCTAATGAATAGCTGAATAAATTCAATAGGAAAGAAAGATCTAAAAAAGTGATTGTATTGGATGTAAAGGAGTTTTGAATAGATAAGACCATAAAAATATGCAGCGAAAGGATTTTTTGTGTTTAAACAAGTGTTAATGAATATCCTTCGTGATATTTTCAATGCATTATTAATGATAGCTGATATTTTAATACAGAAACTTTGCTCAAAAAGTACTGGGCACATTAATCCTGAAACGAAGAGAATAACTTAAGAGTGATTTAAAAGTAAGACATTTCATAACGTCAATTTTAATAGTTTGTTGCTATCAAAAAAACTTTTGTTGATTCATTCGTAGTGCATTTATATCTGTTTTACACAGCATTAGCAGCGTTTTATACTACTAATAAAATGAAGTTTGAACATTTATACAATGGGTTGCAAAATGGCAAGAACAACAAGTTTTCCAGCATAAAAAAAAAAAAAAAACTAGTTGGCATAGGTGGACTCTGCTCAGTTCCCCATCATATTTATGTTCTTATAAATTTCTAGTACAGAACATATTATATTCATGTTAAGAGAAATTAATTTGACCAAACGCTTGATACAGTGACAGAATGAAATCCCCGCCTAATAGGCTATCCACCGTTCACTTCGATATATTTATCTTATTCTAATCTATTATTTTTAATAAAATCACACAATCAACTGTGGAAGAAAATCATATTTATTGAAATTTAATTTTTCCGACTGAGTGAAAATAATGCCTGGACCGGGACTCGAACCCCGGATCTTTGACTTACAAGGTCAAGGCTCTACCAATTGAGCTATCCATGCCGACATCCCGGTCAGCATTACTCACTCAGACAACCTTATAGGCAGAAACAATCTGGTCTATCATTTAGATAGCTCAACAGAAATAAGCCGCAGGAAATGGAAAACACGATTAAACAATGGGAAAATGAAATACAATTTTTAATAAAAAGTCAAAGATCCGGGGTTCGAGTCCCGGTCCAGGCATTATTTTCACTCAGTCGGAAAAATTAAATTTCAATAAATATGATTTTCTTCCACAGTTGATTGTGTGATTTTATTAAAAATTGTATTTCATTCTCCCATTGTTTAATGGTGTTTTCCATTTCCTGCGGCTTATTTCTGTTGAGCTATCTAAATGATAGACCGGATTGTTTCTGCCTATAAGGTTGTCTGAGTGAGTAATGCTGACCGGGATGTCGGCCTGGATAGCTCAATTGGTAGAGCCTTGACCTTGTAAGTCAAAGATCCGGGGTTCGAGTCCCGGTCCAGGCATTATTTTCACTCAGTCGGAAAAATTAAATTTCAATAAATCTAATCTATTAATTTAATTTATCAGGGTCAATTCCGTTGTTTAGTTTTCATGCTACTATTTCCAATGCAATAATCCTCAAAATTCATATTTATATGAAAAATTTACAATTTCGCTATGTTGATAAAATCGTAAATTACGAATAATTTACGAAATTTTCCTGTAGAATATTTGTATTCAATCATATTCAAACAAATATCATAAATGTAATTTTGAAGTTGTCTAATGTATTTATGATCCTCAAAAGGGAAGTTTATGCTCAATTTTGCCTTATTCTGACATGTTAAGTAAATCGTAAATTCCAAATAACTTACGAATTTTTTTAATTGGAAAATCCATAGTCTAATGATATTCATGCCAGTACCCTAAATAATATTTAGAAAGTGGTTTGACATCTTTACGATGAAAATATCCTTCAAGATTGACGTTTATGTGAAATTTTGCTCTTTTCTGCCATGTTAAGAAATTCGTAAATTTCCAATAACGTACGAAATTTTTATATTGGAAATTTCATAGTCATTAATATTCATGCCTGTGTCCTAAATAATATTTCAAAAGTAGTCTGACATCTTTACGATGAAAATATCGCTCAAAATTGACGTTTATGTGAAATTTTGCCCTATACTGCCATGTTAAGAAATTCGTAAATTTCCAATAACTTGCGAAATTTTCAAAGTAGCATATTTATAGTTACTGATGTTCATTCCGGCATCAATACAGATATTTTAAAACTGGTGTGACATTTTTACAGTAAAAAGTTTCCATTTAATGCACGTTTAAGTGAATTTTTATCCTATTCTCCCATGTTAAGAAAATCGTAAATTTCTAATAACTTACGAAGTTTTTAATTCGAATGTTGCAAATGAAAAGGGTTCTTGCCAGTGTCGAAAGTAATATTTTAAAACTCATTTGACCTCTCTGCGGCAATATGTTCTTGAGATATCGTGTACACAGACAAACAAACTATCGGACTAACGGACTAACACACTAACAGACACCCTACAGACAGACACCATACAAATTTTGTCATTTTCGGATTCCTCACACCTGAAAACGTGTAAAAAAGTCAAAAAACGGAGGTCGAAAATTTTCACGATTACCTAAGTTCCCCATACCTATAGTATGATGGGGAACTAAAAAAAATGCTACAAAATAGATGTTATGAATAGAACAAATAATTTTTTTTTATAACAAATTATAATTCAAACAGACCTTTTCATATAAACAAAACCGCATTTTTGCTTTTCGAGGTGTTGCATAATGATATAAACACGGATCAAAAATATGGATTAGTTGCCAGTTTATGCACCACATTTTTGTTTATAATGTAAAAACGCGGTCAGGCATAGTGCGTAATATTCCTTTTAATGTATTTTGGTCTATACTTTTATCCAGTAGGAGATAACAGAAGCTTTTAATTCTGAAATTGTGGCATATTGCAATTTTCATTTGCATAAATTGCTCTAACCAGTAGGTCGAAACGTTTTCCATTGGGTTTAAATCAGGAAAAACACGTCTTCAAGTGGAATTTCTTAGGTTATTGCATTAATTTTTGCAGAGGGAAACGCAATGTCGACTTTATCCCGAAGTCCAAACGCAGCCAAAACAGTGAGCGGCCACGGTGCTTTATTTTTTGCTCCAATTTGCTGCTGTTTTGAAAATCTTTCAGGCTTTTTGCTCAGATCACGCCAAAAATAAGACAAACCGTCATTATCCTTTAAATATAATTTTATTTTCATCGAAAAATATTATTCATTCAAATTGTAACTTCCAGGACATGTGACCTTTCGCCTAATCAAGGCGATTCTGCTGGGGTTTTTAGTCATACATGGTTGGAATTTTCTTTTCTTGTACTTCAGCACCTCAAAGCTATTGAGTATTCTGGAAAAAGTACTTTTTGACATATGTCGCTGGATCTCTCGTATGTTCGCATAAAATTGATTTCCCATCGCTCCTTCTACTTATAATGGTTCTTGATAACTTTTTCGATAGCTTTGGCATACTCCGGAGATTTCTTTTGTCCGGCGATTTGCTCCTTACTTCTCTTTTAATCGGAGAAAATTAAATATTACGCCTAGAGATCTGTAATTTTTTTTTTTTTTTTTTTTTTTTTTTTTGAAATAGCTCTTGCTGAAAGTCATTGATCATGGAAAACTACAATTTTGCCTTTCTCAAATCCGCTTAAAGAATTTTTACGATCCATATTATAAAATTATCAAAATTATCAAATAAAAATTTTACATGTCGACCTGTGAAATCATCTTTAACTTAGACGTGTCTTAACGGGCCTCTTCACTTGTCGTCGCCGGAAGTCCGAGCCAATGTTATTCTATGGGGAAATTTTCTTTACAAATAACTTATTAACTAATATATATTTTTAAATTCTGTTTTCACATTCAGAAAATTCCCGCCTGTTAAATTGACGGACCTTTTTTTAAAAGAAATATTATTTTATTTTTTTATATTTTATTTTGAAATTGCAAAATAAAAAAAATTCACATACTGAAAATTCGTATTTTGCAGCTTCAAAATAAAATATAAAAAATTAAAAAAATATTTTTTTAAAAAAGGTCCGTCAATTAAACAGCTGAGAATTTTCAGAATGTGAAAAGAGAATTTGAAAATATGTATTAGTTAATAAGTTATGTGTAAAGAAAAATTTCCCATAGAATAACATTAGTTCGACTTCCCGCGACGACAAGTAAAGAGGGCCCTTAATTCTTAAATTTCTGTGTTATCGTTACATTTATTTAAAAGGTATGATAACCAGAAGATTCCCGGCATATTCATATGCGCATACACACTGAGCAATTCTCGAAAACCACTTTTTTACATTCAAGAGACCTAAAAACATGTAAATTGTGTGAAAACTCGATGTCATTTTTTTGACTAAATACAATACTTCCATTACATACGGTAGTCAAGTAATGGAAGTAAAAGTATTAGTATCGAAAAATTAGATCACTTAGAAGCTATGCTTTTATGTCTCCATGAATATATATGAGTTTGTCTCATATAAAAAATTACAGATAGTTAAAATAAGCCTCATAATCACATGCTACAACCAGTGTGTATAAATTATTGCATCAAATTATACCTTTGAATATTCGGAACATATTTTTTTTTTCAAATATCTTTAAAGATCAAATAATACATTTTTTAGAACAATACTTTAAGCTCAGTGCCCCAAATACATTCTACAAAAGAACGTCACTCCGTGTATTTTTCTCAGAAATATAATGCTAGATAGACAAAAGCGTCATAGAAAGCTGTTCTCGTAGGTTTAAAAGAGGAAAAAAAAAAAAAAAAAAAAAAAACCAAGTCCTTGCGGCTTCGGAAGGGTAGGTTGATTTCTTTTTTCTTATCAAGTAGCCGTCATTTTGTTTCAAAATGGCGGGTACAAATTATTAATGGACTTGGTAGAAATATTGATGTAGACTATGCACATATGCAGTTTTAAGCAAATCGGTTCATAAATACCTTTTTATGTGAATATTAAATTTTCAAGTGGCCGTCGCTTGGAAACAAAATGGTGGGTTAAGTTGACAAATATATCAAATGCATTTGTGAGATAAGTCTACTGTACACATATAGTTCGAATTAATTCAAAATCTCAAAATTCATCGTGTTGAAAAATTAAGTGGCTGCCACTTGGATCAAAATGGCAGAAATAGTTGCTCTTCTAAGATATCGTTGCAAATTTGGAAATTATTATTATTATTATAATTATTGTGGAAATTCATTCAAAGAGGCTTAGTAAGTTGATAAAATATTAGTTCTCTGCATTTCTAGTTTGTTTTAGAATTAAAATAGCATAATTTTTCCTTAAAAAGGCATTAAAAAGATCCCATAAGGCAGGTAATGGATTTGGCGCCAAATTTGGCGACTATTCCTGCATGGCGAAATTTTTGGCAACTTTTGGCGAGAAAATACTTATTATCGGTATACCAAAGATGGACGCATTAACTAGATGGGTTCACGAGTTACGTGAAATTTCTAGATTTTTCTTGTTTGAATGATAAATCCATTTTTCAACTTTGCTTTGAATTAATTAAGCATTTCAATAGTTACCGTAATAACAAATTTTCAAGTGGCCACCACTTGGAAACAATACAGTGGAACAAGTTGCCCAGCAAACACATCCAAGATATTTGAGGCATAGGTTCGCTGTCCAACTGTGGTTCAAATCAGTGCAATGTTTCAAAAGTTATCATTTTGGAAAATTTTCAAGTGGCAGTATAAGTGGCTGTGACTTGGAAACAAAATGGCGAAACAACTTGCCCAGCGAAATCATCCAATATATTTGTATGATAAGTTCATTGTCCAGTTCCAGTTTAAATTAAATCAGTATTTCAAAAATTATCGTCATAAGAAATTTTCAGGTGGCACCACTTGGAAAAAAAAAAAAAGCGTAGTGAGATGCCCAGCGAACTTATCTGAGATATTTGAATCATAAATCCACTACCCAAATTTGATGCGAATTGATTCAGTATTACTAAAGTTACCATAATGACAAATTTTCAAGTGGCCGCCACTTGGAAATAAAATTGCGGGTCAAGTCACCTAGTGAACTTATCCTAGATATTTGAACCATAGGTTCACTATCCAACTTTTATTTGAATCAGTTTAGTATCTTAAAAATTATCATGATGGCATATTTTCAAGTGGCAGTGTGATTTCAAGTGGCGGCAACATAGAAACAAGATGTCGGGACAAGTTGCCCAGTGAACACATTCAAGATAATTATATGATAATATCACTGTCCAAATTTAGTTCGATTTGGGATATTATTTCAGAAGTTATCGTGATATTAAATTTTCAAGTGGGAGCCTGATTTCAAGTGGCCCGTTTAGTATAAGACATCCGGTACTTTCCAAAAAATGGCTGCTAAAATAAACTTTTTTGAGACCCTTATGTGGTCTATGTATACATCAAAATTAAAACAAATTCGGAATACGCTTTTTACAATGTGAATTTGAAATTTTCAAGTGGTCTCCACTTGAAAACAAAATGGCGGAGCAACGTGATTGGCAAACTCATCCAAACTATTTATAAGTTCACAGTCCAAATTTGTTCGATTTGGAGTATTATTTCAGAAGTTATTATGATTTTAAATTTTCAAGTGGTAGCCTGATTTCAAGTGGCCAGGCTTAACTTAAGATATCCGCCACTTTATTGAAAATGGCGGATAAAGTTCATTGAGACAGTTATGTATTCTATGTATACGTCAAAATTCAAACAAATTCTGAATACGCTTTTTACAATTTGAATTTTAAATTTTCAAGTGGTCTCCACTTGAAATCAAAATGCGAAGTAACTTGATTAAGAAACTCATCTAAGATATTTATAAGATAAATTAAGATATTGTCTAACTTTGGTTCGATTTGGAGTATTATTTCAGAAGTTATTATGATTTTAAATTTTTAAGTGCTAGTCTGATTTCAAGTGGCACCACTTAACTTAAGATATCTGCCACTTTATTAAAAATGGCGGATATAGTGCATTAATAAATTTCATTGAGATCCTTATGTGGTCTGTATTTACATCAAAATTCAAACAAATTCGGAATACGCTTTTTAGAATTTAAATTTTCAAGTGGTCTTCATTTGAAATCAAAATGGCGGAGCAACTTGGTTAACAATCTCATCTAAGATATTTATCAAAGAAGTTAAGACACTGTTCAAATTTGGTTCCATTTGGAGTCTTATTTCAGAAGTTATCATGGTTTTAAATTTTCAAGTGGTAGCCAAATTTCAAGTGCTCCCGCTTAACTTAAGATTTCCGCCGCTTTATTAAAAACGGCGAATAAAGTTCATTAATAAAGTCGTTTGAGACACTTTGTGGAGAACGCGAGTTCTCCATGCTTATCTAACTTTAACTTGAATGCTGAAACTTGCTTAACACGTTCGCTGCCGATCCCGCGCCAGCGCGGGATGTGACGTATCACTTTACAGGTGAAAGTTTACTTTAGGCTGCCGCTTGGCGAAATTTCGAAAATCGCCAAGACGGCGCCATTTCGCATCGTGTTCTGAATAGCAACCTTACACCAGCGGCATACGGAAGCGAGCTTTTCGGCGATCTAACCTAAAAAGAAAACGCGTCTTGAAAAAAAAAATCCGAATAATAATAATACATAGGACAAAAGGAAAATTTTCATAAAATAGAATTAAAAGAAAAAAAAAATAATTACGAATTTATAACTAATCACAAATACAAAAATAAAACTTAGATTATACAATCACACCAAATGTCCCTGAAAAGTGTGTTGCTTTAGTAATTGATGATAAGTGTTTAGATGATAGTTTTTTTTATTTCCAATAATTTAACAGCTATAAGTACAGTCGGTAACAAAAGTGTCCGAACACTAGCAAAAATTCCTATGTAAAAAATGTACACTTCATAAGGTTTTGTTAAATAAATCCTTATCGAATCATGTTCTTACACTGACTAAGAACAGGATTCGACAAGGATTTATTTAACAAAAATGTATGAAGTATACTTTTTTACTTAGGAATTTTAAATTTAAAAGTTTTCAAAAGTTGTATAAAGTAAATTATTTATCATTAATATTTTGTTTATAGTCCTCATTCATTAGGAATGAAAAAATAAATCCGCAACTGGATAATTATAGCAAATTTTAATGATTCTCTATTATAATGGTACTCTGATCTGTTCACTATACCCCTATCTCAAAATGCATGAAATTAAAAAGTATACAAAATTTTGTACTGTAGCAACCAGTATTGGCATAAAATTCAAAAATATGCCTCTAAAATTCAGGACCGTGGTTGCCCAGTCGGTAGAGCGCCGGGCTCGTAATTGGAAGATTGCGGGTTCGGTACTCGAGCCTGCCAAAAACCATTGTGTATACTAATGGTGGCTGGTGCTCATAAAATCTGTCGTGCACGCAATGTTTTCCATGTTCCCATATTAATTATACCTTTGGGTGTCTACGAAGCGAGAGAGTCATCCCTTCCGTGGAGGATCAAAATTGTGATGGCTTGTCCCTGGACAACTCCAGGGGTGAGACCCAAACCATCGCCAATTATCCATTGCGCAGCACTAGTGTGACGTAAAACACAATCAACAAACCAACCTCTTAAATTCAAAAGTACCTCTTAAATTCCAACTCTATTCAACCAGCCAAACAGTACTAACGCAAACATCACAAATATTCATATTTAAAATAGATGATTGGTTGGGTTTTACGTCACACTAGTGCTGCGCAATGGGCGATTGGCAACGGTCAGGGACTCAGCCCTTGAAGTGGTCCGGAAACATGCGATCAAAAATTTGATCCTCCATGGAAGGGTATTTCAAAATAGAATACTTTCTCTCTAATAAAACACGTATCATTAATATGCAACCGAAGTGATGGCGTCAGCGAGATATTTTATCTGCTCAGTACAAATGAAACTATTTGCTATGGAAATTTAACTTATTACTCATTAACTCCAGAGTTTGCTTGTAACGAGCAGATGAATTTTTACACGTTTGACGTAATACAGCGTATTGACGTAACACATGATGCAAACAAGCATAGGTAAACACAAAGCCTATAACATCTGGCGATGTAGCGCTCTTGTGCAACACGTCAAACATATTCGGCGGGTTAAAGGAAAAAAACGTCATTTCAAATTTTAGTCACGTGAAACCGGCAGCGAACGTGTTAATTAATAAAGTTATGAAATAACACAAAGTCAGATTTAACAAAATGAATGAGCTTTACTTGAGCATAAATAAGAAGGAGGGCGCTGGACTATCATAACATCTAGTAAATTACGACTTAAAATGGGCAGTCCTCTGAAATACTTTGATATCAATAAATAACCCCATTACTTTACTTTGCTTTACTTAATTACTCGCAAAGGATCTCAACTACTTTTATTTAAATTAGCTTCTAGAGCCGAGTAATCTTTCGATTAGCAGGAAGATTCCCTGACACTGCTATCTACTTGACTTACATCCAACTATATCCGCTGCTAACTCTCTTAAACAATCTTCCTACCAACTAACTTTAACTCCTCTCCAACTGACTCTCAAAAGCAATCTTCTTTCTCGTTTTATACTATTCAGTTTCCAAAATATTAGCATATTTCCATTTACAATTTTAGCTTAGGATCGGTACTAACTCCATCACTCAAATCGAATCCTAAAACAGCAGATTCACGTTTTACCCGCAAAGTGCGAGTTTTAATTGTAGCACTTTGCCATACCTGACAGTTCCTCCCCTGAAAAAAAATTTCGCGGAAAAAATCCCCCAACGGGTTTTTACCCGTGCAAATTTTAAATTATTGCAATACTATGCAAAGAAAAGTTAGCTGCAGTGACTGACTGCTAAAATTCAACTACATAATGTTTTAGAAAAAGAAAAAAAAAAAAAAAAAAGAGGGGGGAAACTTAAATTTAACTAGACTGCCCAACAAGAAGTATATTGTTTTAAAAATCTAATAAGGAAAAAAAAATTTTAAGAGTACACGGCGAAAAAACTGGACACTTACATATAATTTTAAGTAGCTTAAATAGCTTTTTTTTTTAAAAAATGTTTCTTATGCTCAATGTAAGACACTTTATTCCAGAAAACCGTTTGTACTCAATTTAGGTAAATAAAGATATATATAGTCCAGCGTAATTACAGCGGGGAAATACATTCATCTTTCCGTAAAACAAATGGAAAGGAAAAAATTGTATGAATTAAAAAAAATGTAGTACAAATGGGATAGAACGTGCGATCATTGTTCAATTTAACTTGTAACATAATTTTATTGTAATAAAAAACTTGTTAATTCTTCATCCAATCTGAAGGTCAGTCTAGACCCAGATAACCGTCAGCTAACCAAAGTACTTGACTTGATTTCTAGTAGCTTTATCTCTAAAATGTCAATCCAGACTGCTGGCACAGTTCAAAAACACTTTACTTCAGGAAAAGGGAAACGCTGCTGGCAGATTTCCAAAACTTTTTTCGACTTCATGTGAAAAGTAACCATCTTTAAGAAATCATCCTGGATTCAGATTTAACTACCAGTACTTCGGGTTTGAATCAGAGAACTGGACCTCAGATTTTCTAAAATTAAAACTTTTTTAAACGTATATATCAAAAATAGACGTGAATTACACTTTTATATATAGATAAATGACATAATTTTATACATAAGCCCTATTTCCACTAGGTATTTGGGTACGGAAAAAACAAAATGTTAGTGGATTAATTTGTTAAACGCGAATTAGCATGCAAAATAGCGAAAAAAATTGTTTTAATAGATATACATACAATAATTAAACTTTTAGTGAAAAAGACAAAAGTTTACAATAAGAAAATTCATTTGATACATTTTATACAACATTTAGAAAACATATTTAAGGATACAGTATTTTCAAAAACTTTTCAAAACTGCAGTTGATTTCTGAGGAGGAGAAAAATTAACATACATAGAGATAATTTACAAAACGATAGAGAAAAATGTTTATACACTTATAAAATTTCATTTGATACAATATAAGACAGTTGAGAAATATATTTAATGAATATATACAAATTGTTAAAAAAAGTTTTCAAAACTGCCGTCGTTGCCTAGAAAATACAAGCATTAGAGTATATACATTACATCATGTCAAAAACTGGAGAGAAAATTTATATACAAAAAGGTAAGAAAGTTATCTTACTAAGCACTGCAGGCGATGGCTAAAACATAAACACATTTAAGTACATGCAGATATAGATCATTCAAAAACGAAAGAGGGGGAAATGTTTATATCAAAGTTCAAAAAGGTTTTTTACCAAAAACTGCTGGTGATTGGCTTAGAAATAAAAAGACATTAACATACATGAATATATTATATACAGAAAAAAAATTTATGACATGTAAACAGTACATGAAATTTCGAGAGATGAAAGTTCATGCCATACGTTTAAATTTTGCATTTTTAAATTTTAAAAAGTTCATGCAGCAAGTTTAAATTTAGATTTGTGATATTTTAAAAAGTTCATCTCTTCGAGAGAATGATTGAAAGTCCAGAAGAAAGTTCTACATGTCGAAAATTTTAGTACAGTACTGATAAACCAATACTTGAGAAAAACTAAAATACTGAACGATACGACCTGACAAATTGAGTCCTTTATAGCAGCAAAATAAGAGATGCAGGTCAGACTGGCCTGTAGAGTTGCAGCGTTGGTGGCTTGCAGATTTAGGTGAGACGTTGCAGGATCGCTGGTGTCCTGAGGAGGGTTCGAACATGGTGCCTGGTCACTCTCAGGAGGGGGTTTTAAACTCTGAATCTGGTTCTTGTGGTGAGGGGGTTTCGGGCCCGTCACCTTATCACTGCCCATAGTTATCACAGAGAACTGCGTTCGCTCCGTGCTTTTAAATTCAGGGCTGCTAGAGTTTCTAGAGACTTCACCATAGGTTACATGGCCTTTTGAAATTACCTTTTTGAAAATAACATCTTTTTCGTTCACTTTAAGCGGCATGTCATTTTGACAATTTAAGTGAAATTTCTCATTAGAAATAATTGACTCTGTCGGCTGTATAGATCCAAAACTGACAGTTAAAGGCGAGTTACGAGAATTATCCGCATCATGTAATGATTTTCCATTTTCACTTATTTTAACGGTTTCCGCAGCAACAGTTATTTTACTTGTATTTTCCTGAAAAGCAGTTGTGAGATATTTAGAGACGCACTGGTTAACCTTTTCAGTTTCGTTTACTACAGTTTGTGCGGAAATAACAGAGTCCGTCGATTTGACTGTTTTTAAATATAAAGCAGGAGATGAATTTAAATCAGTAGAAAAGGTAGCCGCAACATTTACTGGCTTTACACTTAGTTTAACAGTTTCCGCAGCCACAGTTATTTTAATTGGATTTTCTTTTACAATTCCCGTCGCAATAGGACACAATTTTTCGGATTTCTTATCCGTAGCAAAATTCTGAATAACTGCCGTAAATTGGTTTGTATCGCTGTTTAAGGGCGAAGTTTGCTCGTTTAGTTCAAATGTCATTTGGCATTTTTCACTAGAAATAACGGCTTCATCGCCAGTTTTAGGTTGGTTTAAATTATAGGAGCTTGCTTCCTGAGACTTAATAATTTCTTGTGGTTTTTCCACTGGGTTTATTACTGCTTCCCACTGACGTTCGTGGGGGGGGAGGGAGCGGTCATGTTGTAATCTTAGTTTATCATACGGAGTGGCAAAAAGACTGATAATCCGACTTTTTAAGTCGTCATACGTTGGATTTGGGCCAAGCGAATGGCAGGCGATTAGTCTATGCCACTGTCGTGGTTCTCCTTGTAAATAACATGCTAACCAGGCATAGTGTTTGGATCGATCGATGCTATGAACGCTAAAAAAATATTCAAGCTCCTCAAGGAATTGAAGCACACTCGTGGTGCCGTCAAAAAATAGTTGCTCGGGGGGGGTTCGAGCAAAATTGGGCTCCACATTTATTTAACTTTAACTGAAGGTTGAATGCCGCCAACTTACTTAACTTTAAATTGACTTGGGGCTGTAAATGAAATAATTAAACTATGAAGGAATGACAGAGTCAGATTTGTAAAATCAATTGAGCTTTACTTGAGCATAAATAAGAAGGAAGGCGCTGGACTATCATAACATCTAGTAAATTACGACTTAAAATGGGCAGTCTTCTGAAATACTTTGATATTAATAAATAACCCCATTACTTTACTTTGCTTTACTTAATTACTCGCAAAGGATCTCAACTACTTTTATTTAAATTAGCTTCTAGAGCCGAGTAATCTTTCGATTAGCAGGAGGATTCCCTGACACTGCTATCTACTTGACTTACATCCAACTATATCCGCTGCTAACTCTCTTAAACAATCTTCCTACCAACTAACTTTAACTCCTCTCCAACTGACTCTCAAAAGCAATCTTCTTTCTCGTTTTATACTATTCAGTTTCCAAAATATTAGCATATTTCCATTTACAATTTTAGCTTAGGATCGGTACTAACTCCATCACTCAAATCGAATCCTAAAACAGTAGATTCACGTTTTACCCGCAAAGTGCGAGTTTTAATTGTAGCACTTTGCCATACCTGACAACTTGTATAAACTATGTATACATCAAAATTAAAAAAAATTCGGAATATGCTTTTTACAATTTGAATTTGAAATTTTCAAGTGGTCTCCACTTGAAAACAAAATGGCGGAGCAACTTGGTTAACAAACTCATCTAAGATATTTATAAAATAAGTTGAGACACTGTCCAAATTTGGTTCGATTTGGAGTATTATTTCGGAAGTTATAGGGTTTTAAATTTTCAAGTGGTAGCCTGATTTCAAGTGGCTCCGCTTAACTTAAAATATCTGCCACTTTTTTAAAAATGGCGTATAAATTTCACTAATAAACTTCATTGAGACCTTTATGTGGCCTGTATTTACATCAAAATTCAAGCAAATCTTGCTTTAAGTCTGCTTTTTACATTGTGGGTTTGAAATTTTCAAGTGGCTGCCACTTGAAAACAAAAGGTCGGAGCAACTTGGTTAATGAACTCATCCAAGATATTTATAAGATCAGTTCACTGTCCAAATTTGGTTTGATTTGGAGCAATGTTTCGGGAGTTATCGTGATGAGAAAATTTTCATTATAGATAGATAGATAGATAGATAGATAGATAGATAAACGAAGTGATTGCAATAGGTCGATTTCTAAAGAAATCAACCTAAAACTATTCAAAATGCAAAATATTCTTACAAAGCAATAAATTTAATATGAGTTTGAGTTTGAGTTGCTTTTTCCAGCTCAAACTCGCGAAAAATATGAATTTCGCTCAACTCAAGCTCAGAATTTAAAAAGTGATCGAAATTCAACTCAAAACTCAAACATTTTTATCTAAACTCACGAACGTACAACGCTGACTGTTATGAAGAAAGAAAGAAAAAATTAAATTCAATTGTAACGGTCGGACGTATGGACCATATTCCCACTTTGGGTTCGAGGCTACAAGAATATCAGCTGGTTAGGGAAACAATCCTCAACTCTACCATAGCAAAGCATTGTGGCTTGCAAACTTTTATCTTGCAATATTATTTATAAGAGTTACAGATTATATGAAATTGAAGTAAGAGTGATATAGTGATACCTTTGTTTTGTTTTTAATCCAGTTTTAGTAATATACTTTAATATTAATCAACATATGTTATATTAAAAGTTGCCATGTGAACTGTGGCGATGTTAACAAATTTAAATGGATGTTCCATTTAATAAATACCTTTATTAAAGTGATTGAAATTCTAATTATTTAAGCTTTGATGTCTATATATGTATGTGTGTGTGTATAAAATGTTCTTATTAATCTTTTATTCGTTATATATATATGTGTGTGTGTATACATAAAATGTTCTGCAATTTTACGATATGGAATAGTCTTAACTTTATCATTCGATTCAGTTGTTTACATTTCTCTTTTGTTCTTGTTTGAACAGATATCTGATTATTAAGTTTAAATGGAGAAATATTTAGGAAAATGTTATGCTTAACAATAAAATGGCATCTTGAATCTAATTTGTTTACAAAATATCGGCCACGTGTTCGGCGATTTTACCTACTGTGACGTCACAGGAACATTGTCCATTGCCAATATCACAATATTAAGTTCGATAAGTCATATTTCAACATTTCTCCAAAAGAAACTTTCAAAGGTTCTCTCATTCCACGTATTACTTGTGCTGCACAAGCATGACTAGGCCACTCTAAACGGTCGTTCCCAGAACGTTAAGACAAGCTAGGCTTTCCCCTGAAAGTGATGAGTGGCAAAAGGCCATGATAAAAGAACTCGACACCATGCATGCTCGCAAAGTCTAGAAATTGGTTAATCTCCTTCCTGGTAAAGAGTTCTTCGTTTGTAGGTGGGTATTTAGTGTAAGAAGAGACGAGACATGCAAGGTTGTTCGGCACAAAGCACTCCTTGTGGCGAAGGGGTTTAAGCAAATACGAGTCGACTCGTATGATGAAACATTCTCACCTGTAGTAAATTTCTGCGTGGAGATAGCCATGGTGATAGTTGAACATATGAGATCAAATTTTACTGTTTATCAAATCATTTTTCCATTTTTTTTTTTTTTTTTGGCAACAAATTTTTTGTTTTAATAAACTAAATTTGATTTTAAATTTGATTCTGTTTTATTTCCATTGCCATGTGTGTGTAAATTATTTTACTTAAGAGATCCATTTGAATTAATTGCTAAAGATTTAAAGTTAATGACTAAGGTTTTGCTTAAAGTTCAAGTTTTATGATTCTAGATATCTTTTCAAGCTTTTCCCAGATTTAAATAAATATAGTTAAAAGTAGTAACCTCGTTCCATGGTTAATGGATTTCTGCAACGATATAAATTGACTTATCTTGACTAAAATTCTAGCATTAATCACAAAAGCTCATATTTCCATTAAAAATTGAACTACATTAAATTTGTTAAAAATATATATGTATATATATATATATATATATATTCAGGCACCAATTCTTATGAATTTTGATAAAGGTTTTACAGGTTGGTTGGTTGGTTGATTGGTTTTACGTCGCACTAGTTCTGCGCAATGAAATATTTTTTACCGGTTTGAAACTTTAAAATTGAGTTACCACAGTTTGCATTTTTTCAAGAATTCATGATCTTCAAAATGACTAAACTTCTTCAGATAATTAATAAACGACATAACATAAACATTTTTAAATGTTCAATAGAACCTCTTAAAAGAATTACGGATGTGTTTTGAAATTTATTGATTAGTTTTTGAGAAAAAAAAAAGTGCATGTCTATGTAAAAATTTTGAAGAAACAACAACAACATAATAATAATAATAAATTATAAAAAAGGATTTTTGTTAGACTTTTATTTTTAATATTTTTTCGAGCAAAAATATTGTAAAATAAATTTATTCCTAATTCTTTTAGGTAGTTAATATTAAACATTAAAAAAAAAAAAAAAAAAAAAAAAAAAGTATTTTCTTAATATCTGCAGAAATTTAAATATTTTGAAAATCATGAAATCACGAAAAAATGCAAACTGAGAAAACCCCATGTAAAGCTGTGAAATCTCTAAAAAATATATCAAAAACCATAAGAAACCTGAGTATATATTTTTTGAACAAACTTAGTATAATTCAATTTATAAATATCAAACAGAAATATAAGCTTTTATATGAAACATACTTCAACGGGGCAGTCAAAGGTGCCAAGTCTCCTTAAAACACAACATTTTTTGGGATTAATTTTCGAAAATGGAAAATAAAATTACGAAGTATTATAAAATATATACAACGCCTTTCAAGTAGACTCATTGTGAATATTTGCTAAGTGAAAGCGGTTCTATTAAATATCTTTTAAATTTTTATTAATGCTTTTTCTCAAATTTCTTTGAAAATTCTCATGTCATATAATATATAATAATGTATTTTAGGAAGATAAGAAAGAATAAACTTAAACGAAGCACAATGTTAACAATATTTTTTATTATTTTACTGGAATAATTTATAAGAAAATGATAATTACATTTGCAGGAATCATTTATACGTGGTTACATGTACATGAATCAGTTTATAAAATTTAACAGCTTTATTAGATACATTATTTAAATAATATACATTTCCAAAAAAATTGTCTCATATATACAGTGATCTCTCACTTATACGCGCTCTTTTTTATACGTATTTTCCACTTATGCGCGTTTTATTCTTGGTCCGGGCAAGGGATGTGATAACTCTTATGATATTCTTATTCGTTTATGCGCTGAACTATAACAGCACCTTTCACTTATGCACAGATTTTTTTCTTTCGCCGAAATTTTTACAATTCAAATTGTAAGTCCCTCAAGATGAGGGACACATCTGAAATTGCAGGAAAATGGAGGGTTAGCAATTGAAAAATGAAGAAGACGAAAATGACAAAAATGAAGAAGACGATGATGATGAAAAAGAAGATGTGGCAAATGTTCCGCCTAACTCCCGCAAGCTTTAGAAACATTGCGGGATTATTTTCGGCTCAATTTTGGAACTGAAGGAACTTTTCATGTCTTCAAGAACTTGAAAAACTCTATTTGAAAACTGGGGAAAACGAAAATAATTCTCGACTGTAACTTATTTGATAATAAAATACACAGGAATAAAAGAAAATTTAAGTAAAAAAGCATTTCCTTTATTATTATTATTATTATTATTATTATTTTTTTTTTTTTAATGCGTGCGTGTTTATAAAAAGATAAACAACGGAAGTTATACATGAAACTTGAATATTTTGCATTTTGGAACTACGTAATCTCATTTACATTTTTCAATAATGTTATATGTACATAGTATCAATTAACAATTACTGTGTAAACTGTGCTGGCGACTTTCCCTTTTGTGTTTTTTCACTTATAAGCGTTTTTCATTTCTGCGTGTTTTTGTTCCTTCTGCCAGCACATAAATGAGAGATCACTGTTTTTCAAAAATTCAGCCAATCTCAGAATTTTGATTTAGAAATACGCCATTTTTCATGTGGCCATTTTGTTAATTTTGATAGATAAGAGTTAATTAAAGTTACAATTTTTTTCTATTATAACACATGATCAATCAAAAATTTTAAGATTAAAATCAAACGTAAAAAAATGGTGTACAAAACATGTATATTTGAAAATATTTGCAGAATTTTATTTTTATTTATTTGTTTGATTCTCAAACAACCCTCTACCGTTTCTTAAATATATTCTTGTAAAAATTTCTGAACTAATTTACAAAATGTCTATTAGACACGTATGTAATCATAAATATCAGGGCAGTTGGCGGTTCTTTAACTGAATACCACTTTCTTAAATAGAAAAATTCAATGATCGTTTGCAGAGACATTCAGTGATTTTCGAAGAGACCCACTGCTAACGAATGTTGAATTTTTCTATTTAAAAAAAAAAAAAAAGCATTAAATTTAGGGATTTTTAAATGCTCTGAAATATTTAAAAAGGATATATATATATATATATGTTATTATTACATATTTCTTTCTTTTGGGGAGAAATTTGTGCTTTAAAAAATCTATATGTTAATATGATTAAATCCAAGTAATAGTTAATTTAGCAAATATATAACTTTTTAAGTTAACACTGTAAATTTCAAAGACTCGTTATTTCATGTTGTTTCAGTTCTATGTCTGTCTTCCTGTTTCTCTTACTTCCCTTTTTCTTTTAGCCTGACTTTTGTTTCTGTAGTGGCAGGATATGTTTCCATAATCTCTTAACGAAGAAGTGTATAATCTTTTGAAAAGTGCTGTGCTTTAATATTCCATGTTTTTTTTTTTTTTTTTTTTTTTTTTTTTTTCAAGAAGTGGTTAATTATTATTAGTACAACTAGTCATGTTACATATAAAAGTTACATGTCTGAATTTCTGACATTTAGAAAATAAATTATTCTGTTGATCAGGGTTCAATATTAATATTTTAAAATAAGTCGTTATAAGTTTAATTTTAAAAGACAGACGCTAAATAACGGTGCATTGTCAACGAATGTGGACCAAAATTATTACTACTAGATATTGCTGTATAGATGGTGATTTCGTGCCAGTTTTCATAAATTTGAATTCAAGTTTTAAAATAAACACCACTTAGCAAAACAATACAATTGATTTAGATTTATTTTATTTTATTTTATTTTATTATTATTTGTCTAAATCTAAATATCTTTGATAGAACCATAGTCGCCAACATTTTAATTTATTTCGGAGCATTTTTAAGAGCACCTGTATTTCGCACCACGTTATTTTTAGAATATTTTTCTCCAATATAAAACTACGATAAAATTTTAAAAAAATTACTTAAAAATAAATTGGTATAGAATAAAGGTGGGGCTAAAAAGGCTTCGGAATAAATTAAAATGTTGGCAACTCTGATAAAATATGTGTGTGTGTGCCTTTTAGAACGCAAAATGTTATTTTTATTCGACATCGATTAAACGTCTCTGATGCAAAAGCAAAACTTTCAAATATGTAGCCCAGAGCTGCCAACCTAATCCGGTGGATTATTAGTACCGCCCCTTATTCCACACCACTTAATTTTTACAGTAATTCTCTTCAAATACATTTTTAATAAATTAAGAAAAAAAATACTCTTAAAGAGATTGATGTGGGAAAATGGGCGAAGCTAACAATCTTCCAGATTAGGTTGGCAGCACTGATAAGATACATATATGTAGTTTTGTTTCATTATTTACAATTTTCAAAATTTTGTAATACAATTTTTAAATATTCTGTATTTACAGGATACATATTTAAACAAATATTCAGAAGAAGATAAGCGAGAAGCATTTTTGTTAGTTATTAGCGTAAATATACTAAGAAATAATTTTGAAAAAAAAAAAAATCTTAATTTTAGTAGCAATATATTTTTAAGATGTTATTGTAGCATTGCTCTTGACAATTTTTCTTTCTTCATTCAAGTTTTTCTTCTGATACTGAGTTGAGATATTTGGCTCCACATTCTTTTCCATTTAAGTTCATTGTAGCTGCTTTTAATTTTCCACTCTTCTCATAACTTTTCTTGTAAAAATCATAGAACAGGTAAAGAATCAAAGGAACAAAGACAAAATTGGTAATGTAAGAAAAAATCGACAACTTGCAGCCATATAAAGGAACTATCACCGATCCTATGAAGAGAATCACCAGAAACTGGAACTGAAATGAAATAATTAAAAGTATTAAAATCCCATCTACTAAAATAACATATAGGTGTACCACACGTTATGTAACGTAAAATATATTTTTTAAACAAATCAAAGAAATGTTTAATATTTTTAAAAACTCCTAAAACGTTCTGGTATAAAAATGTATTTTAAAAATTCCATATCTCTGAACATTTTAACCAATATTCCGTTAAATTGTTATACCCCCCCCCCCTCCTTTTTTTTAAAGAGTATTTTATTTCTTATTTAATCGCAATTACATTGGAAGAAAATTATCCTGAAAATAAAGTAGTAGGGAAAAAGAGTCGAATATTCACAATTTTATGGAATATTAATTACAATGTTGGCATGTATGAAATTGTGTAATTTTAAAATGTAAAATTAATTTTTTTTAAATCTGATGTGGACAACCACATGACTTCCTTATACATCCATTGGAATATACATATTGTTATGAAAACACTGACATTTTTGTGCGAGGTAACTGATTCGTAAATAAACAAACAGGTCATAAACACGGGGAAAAAAAAAAATTAAAAACTACTACTCAAACCACAAAAGTCATGATAGTAGGATTATATATATACGGCCAAACAAATATACTAGTTTTTTCAGGAATGGCTTATTACAGAATTTCTCATTGGCAAATACATAGCTTAGTTTAATGAAAAACCTTCGAGTATAGATGGCTTAATTTTGTTCCCTTTGCTGAAAATTAAAGGTGAGAGATGATATATTTTACCGAAGCAATTAATTCAGTTAAAACTGAGAAAGGATTTACTAATTCCGGCTATCCTGAAACAATATTTACCGCCAAATTTAATCGCCAATCTCGCCAAGTTTGTAAACAACTTAATTTTGGTCTTGGCATCGAATTTTGCGATCTTGGGTCGAATTTGGCGAGTTGGTGACCGAATTTGCGAAAATTTGTAGTTTAGGATTGACAAAGTTTGGAAACTCTAACTTCAATAAGAATAGAATTCTGGAATTTTCCGAAAAGATACATTGGTTTATAGCTCAACTAAATTCTTTAAATGATAAACAAGACTAAAACAAAATAAAGTCGACTAGAACCCGCTTATATATTAAGAATTACTTTCTACACTCAAAAATTTCGGTAACTTTCATAAGAGTATTTTTACGTGCTCTATCTACATGCTGAATAGTCATTAAAGTGCATTCATTGAGTAGAAACTGATTATGTCTTTAAGAATTACTTTCTACACGCAAAAATATCAGCAACTTTCATAAAAACCCTAACAGCACAAAATGTTCCAGCAACGTAACAATCATATAGCATTGAAACATTGTAAATATTTCAGAAACGTTTCGAAACTTTCAGATTGCTTTCCGATTAATTTCAAAAACGTAGAAATGTCTGCGATCGTAATAAAAAATCGAATACGTAACAGAAATATTTCAATCACTTAACAGATAGAATATTAAAAGGACGAATGTTTCAGAGAGGTATCGAACAGCACACTTAAATGTGTTATGATAGTGTAAGATTGAAAGCTTTTTGCAATATAACTGAAATATTCTGTGCTGCATGGGAATATCATCACGGGCTCTATTTACGGGCTGAATATTCATTAAACAAAATGCATTCGTCTACTAGAACCTGCTTATGTCTTTACAAATTACTTTCTACACTCAAAAATGTCGACAACTTTCTAATAATATCATTATGGGTTCTATCATTAGCTTATTTTGAAATCTTATGATGGTAGGTCATATATAATGGCCAAAACCTTTGTATATGACAAACCTTTGTATATGACAAGATGACCATTATGAACATAATTTTCTTAAATATCTCCAAAACGGAAAGTCACAGAAAGACCAAAAAGGGAGGTGCACAACCAGATGTTATACCAAACCTATATACCAGTTTGCAAAGTTGTACGTCCAACCCTTTTTGAGTTATACTAGATACATACACACATACATATACACACATTCAGACATCACGAAAAATCGTGTAAAGTCGCTGATATCTCTAACACGAGAGCTCGTATTAACCCGTTAGTAGTTGCTATCGACAGCGCCACCTATTACAGATTGCGAACTTTTTATTTAACTGTCACCAATAATTTTAAAAAGTGATGTGATCGATGTTAAATCGATTTTATTCGCGTTTTATGTATGTCAAATGCCGCTTCTAAAAATTTTTGGTGGCTATTGAATAAAAAAATCTTGAAAAACTGAAGTATGGGCGGCAAATCGACCAACTAGCGACTACTAACGGGTTAAAACGAAACTTGCAGGTGTGCAACTAGACATCATGGCAGTCACACATATAAATTTGCAACATTCTATGATAATTCGTGTTTGAGCTGTGAGAGGTGTAAAATATATTTCGCAAATCGGGATTACAATACTTCCTTATACAGAAAAGTCTCGTACAACACGGGTGCAAGTTTGTTTCTTGAATAATACAATTTTATTTTTTAACACCACTAATTTTATATCAAATCAACTGCTTTATATAAAAACTAAATCGAGTGTCTGAACCAATTGATTGGTACTCTAAAAATTTAGTGGTGTTAAAAAATAAAACTGTTTTATTTATTTGTCACCTCTGCCACTGCGTTATACGAGACTTTACTGTACTTTGTATAAAGAAGGAAAAAAAGAACTTTGTCAAAGTTTTCAATATATCCAATTTTTTCATCCTCTCGCACTGCGTGCTCACAAGGAAATCTGAACATTTCTTCCGACAAGCTTCACTTAAAATGTGTCGAGGGATTCGGAGAAGAAACGATTTTGGAGTTTTCTGAGATTAACATGTTTAGTACAGGAGTGTAGTAATTTAAAATTTATAGAACAGACTTGAGCATTTAAAAAAAAAAAAAAAAAAAAAAAAAAAAAAAAAATATTTCCACGAAAATCATATAAATGTATTTATATTTACTAATTATTAATGTTATTTATAAAAACTCACATTTAGTTGAACATGTTCTTCATTTGGCGTTAAAAAGAAATTTCCCAATATCCAATGGGAAAGGCTTAAGCCCTCCCCTTTCCTGCATACTAATTTAGTAATTCCTATTTGAAGTACAATATGTAGATTTACATGTGGTATGTTATGTAAAAGTGACACAATATTATATTCATCGTTGTACATTCTTTTTACTTTCTCTTATCCACAAGGTAGAGAAAGTATTGTTTATGGGTCAAATTTTCGAACGCGAGATTTTGTTATATTTACACATTTTGAGGTCCCCTGAATACGAAAATCATGTTTTTAGCAAAGGGCCTGTGTGTATGTCTGTGTGTGTGTCTGTGTGTGTGTCTGTCTGTTATCAGCATATCTCAAAAACAAATTATGGCAGAAAGTTCAAACTTGGTATTCTAAATGTGTATCACATAGGGATGTTACAGTAAGCTTTTCGTTAAGATCAAGCAAATGGTTCGTGTACAGGGACAATCAAGAGAATTCTAATACATTATATTATGTATGACAGAGGGAAATTGCAGGTAAGTAGAGTTTAACGTCTATAGACTGCACTAAACCAAATGAAACAAATATATATTTTTTGTAGTAGAGATAGTTAACTGGGAATTTTTTTTTTTTTGTGTATGTAGGAGCCTCGCCTCCCCCCTGGGGGGAAGTCCCCCCTCGAGGGGAGTAAATTTTCATGATGGGTATCTCTCAAAAGAGCTCGCCAATACCTTTAAAACGAATGGTTGAACCATCGATCTGCGATAATTTAAAACAAAGTTATCGATTTTTTTTTTTTTTTTTTTTTTTTTAATACTTTTAACGAAAAAAAACTGAAATTTTATTATCGTATTTTTTTTTTTTTTTTTTTTTTTTTTTTTTTTTTTTAATATTGAGAATAAAATGGACTTTTTTTGGATATCTGGTGTTATGCTACTTCTCTAATATGGAAATCGTCTGCATTATCATAAAAGATAATTTTTTTAAATAATAACTTTAATAAATTATTTTTTTAAAAACAGAATTATGTTTAATGACCGAATTAAATTCTATATAAATGTAGGTGCATTAATGAAACGGGGGGTTGAGGGGAACGGTAGCTCCCCCTCACACAGAACTAAATATCATATAAAACTCTTCAGAAGCCTAATGTGAATTGTTTAACACAAGTTTCGATAACAGTACTCGTTATCTTACATTTTAATCTGCAACCTGTATTTATAGTATTAAATTTCAGGGTAAGAGAAACTCTTGTGAGTGACATACCAGATTATTTTAAAGACAGACCAAATAATTTAATACGAATATAACTTATTGCATGAAAAAAGTACAAATATTCAGGGGCGTAGCTTAATTGGGGAAAATTGGGAAAGTCCTCTTCCCAATGTTTTAAAAATATTGCGGAATAATGAGGTTTCTGGGCGCTGTTTTGTGCCTTAAAGTTCATTTGAAAGTGGTTCATAATTTTATCGATTATCGTTGGATATCAAAAACACCAATATTTTTATGTACAGCTAGATGTCTTAAGCGACCAGCTGATTCACGGACCAGCAAAAGAAGTTCTTATTACAATGCCTGACTGTAGCTAATTCTCGTTAGGTTGTGCTTTCTTTACTAGTTAGACGCCCAAAACAGCTTGTTTAAACGTATAAAACAGTCTGTTTGCCTTCCGTGAAAACGACCCATGAAAATTTTCACCGTATTCATGACCCTTAAAAAATATGACCATAATAAATTCTTGATTGGTGGCACCAATGGCATTTTTTCTTGTTTTAGACACTTACAATAGTCTGTTCGTTTACCATGCAAAAGACTCTTGAAAACTACGATCGTATTCGGGACCGTTAAAAAATATATTAGTGCCAAACTCCCGCTCGGTTGCACCCTTCGCTGTTTTCGCACCTATAACAGCATGTTCACTTACCGTGCAACGATCCTTGAAATTTCTAACATTAGCGAATTCGCGCTCTGTGACCAGGGGTGCAAGAGTTTCCGTCTCAGGTTGGAAAACTTACACTAGTGCGTTTTTATCAATAATTTTTGTCATATTTGTGCTTTGGTCGAGAGATTGATGAGTGCCGAGTACCCGGGGTCTAAATTAACATGACCCCACACCTCAGCAAACCAGAAGATATATATAAAGTTTTAAAATTTAATAATTAAATAAAAGAAAAAGAGGGCTAGGAAGAGGAAGGACAACCAGGAGGTTAAATAGATCATTGCATATGATTAGGAAAAAGAAAAAGCAGTCTTCCATTTAAGGAAGAGCCTGCTCTCCAAAAACTTCCCAGAGAATTTCAATTTTGGTTATTAAGTTATCAGCATTTTTCATTCTATTTAGTACGGATTTGAATTTATTGATTAATTCAGTAAATTTTGGAACATGAATTTCGTTAGCGATACCATTTATTTAAGATGTTATTTAACTGAGAGAGTTGGCCAGGAGCGTTCTGCTGAGAGGAAGGAGTGGCTACCTGAGCGTAGGAGATTTCGGATTGGTTCGAGGGAGGAAGCTTAGAAGGGATCTTAGGGTAGTCGGATTTAATAATTTTTGTGGAATTTCTATTTTCAGGGAATTTAGGACTCCTCCACAATTGCAATATTTCTTCTTGATAAAAATTTCTTTGCCAAGATTACAATCTTTGGTAAGATGCTCACCTGAGCATCTTACAAATCTAGCCTTCATGTGGCAGTTCTTTGCTGAATGAAAAAATAGTTGACATTTAAAACATTGTTGGGTTTTAGTGGGGTTACGGTAATTTTCAATAGTAATTTTATAACACACAAGCTTTTGGATTTGGGAGATAGATTTACTTTGATCATTATTTGGGAGATGAATTTGGAATAAGGGCAGGTTAAGAGGCATAAGGGGCCGTTTAATTTTAAAACTTTCGAGGCGATTAATTTTAAGGATTTCAAAGTTAAGTTTGGTAAGGGCGTCTTCAATTTCAAGTTCAGCAGTTTCATTTGGGAGTCCTCGGATAGCTTTAAGTGGCACATAAGCCCTATCATTTTTGAGGTAATATTGTACGCTCATTTCGTCAAGTTAAGATGTTATAATGTCATGAGCTTCAGGAAAGTCCGGATATAGTTTAATGAATTTTCCTGCTGGAGCAGGAAAATTCATTAAATCGATGAAGTAAATGTCACTTGTGCATATTTTTGTCAACATAAAATAAGGGGTTTAACACGAATTCATCACTCAATGTCACATTTACTTTTCTTTTAGTTCCCCATCATACTATAGGTATGGGGAACTTAGGTAATCGTGAAAATTTTCGACCTCGGTTTTTTGACTTTTTTACACGTTTTCAGGTGTGAGGAATCCAAAAATGACAAAATTTCTATGGTGTCTGTCTGTAGGGTGTCTGTTAGTGTGTTAGTGTGTTAGTGTGTTAGTCTGTTAGTGGGTCAGTCCGTTAGTTTGTTAGTCTGTGTACACGATATCTCAAGAACAAATTGTCGCAGAGAGGTCAGATCAGTTTTAAAATATTACTTTCGACGCTGGCAAGAACCCTATTCATTTGCAACATTCGATTTTAAAAACTTCGTAAGTTATTAGAAATTTACGATTTTCTTAACATGGGAGAATAGGACAAAAATTCACTTAAACGTGCATTAAATGAAAACTTTTTACTGTAAAAATGTCAGACCAGTTTTAAAATATCCGTTTTGATGCCGGAATGAACATCAGTAACTATAAATATGCTACTTTGAAAATTTCGCAAGTTACTGGAAAATTACGAATTTCTTAACATGGCAGTATAGGGCAAAATTTCACATAAACGTCAATTTTTAAAGATATTTTCATCGTAAAGATGTCAGACTACTTTTGAAATATTATTTAGGACACTGGTATGAATATTAATGACTATGAATTTTCCAATATAAAGATTTCGTAAGTTATTGGAAATTTACGAATTTCTTAACATGTCAGAATAGAGCAAAATTTCACATAAACGTCAATCTTGAGGGATATTTTCAGCGTAAAGATGTCAAACCACTTTCGAAATATTATTTAGGAAACTGGCATGAATATCATAGACTATGATTTTTCCAATTAAAAAAAATTCGTAAGTTATTTGGAATTTACGATTTACTTAACATGTCAGAATAAGGCAAAATTGATCATAAACTTCCATTTTGAGGATCCTAAATACATTAGACAACTTCAATATTAAGTTTATGATATTTGTTTGAACATGATTGAATACAAATATTCTACTAGGAAATTTTCGTAAATTATTCGTAATTTACGATTTTATCAACATAGCGAAATTGTAAATTTTTCATATAAATATGAATTTTGAGGTTTATTGCATTGGAAATAGTAGCATGAAAACTAAACAACAGAATTGACCCTGATAAAATAAATTAATAAATTAGAATAAGATAATTATATCCAAGTGAACGGTGGATAGCCTATTAGGCGGGGATTTCATTCTGTCACTGTATCAAGCTTTGGTCAAATTCATTTCTTTTAACATGATTATAATATGTCTCGCACTAGAAATTTCTGAGAACATAAATATGATGGGGAACTGAGCAGAGTCCACCTATGCCAACTAGTTTTATATTGCTTTGTTTTGAAGAACGATGAAGTTGAGGCTTGTCTTCATTAGAAAACAGGAATTCTTGATGCTAACACTAATGTCTAAAAAATCATCATTTTTGTTTCATTTCTTTGTTTTTGCCGTTTTTGTTATATAATTTCACCCGTAAATAAAAAATAAAAATGTTTTGTTAAATTTTCTCTGTTGTTTTTTAAGATTTGCTTCGTTATCTCATGCAAAACTTTATAAGAAATGGCCTCCTACACTGCATAAAAATAGTAGATGGACACTTCTTTACAATTTTTTGAAACCTCGTCTTTGTTTAACAGGAAATGTCAATTAAAATTCTTTAACATGTTTATACTTATCAATCTTCATATCTTTGACAGACAAATAAAGATATTCAATTATTTATAATTTTAATGTAGCGCAATGCAGAAAAGAGAAAAGATATACATTTGCACAATATATTTTTTTTTAAAAAGTAGACGGATACTGGTCAAAAACTGCAATTATCTAAGTGGGTGTTTCTTGTGGAATACCAGTTTTGCATGGACATGTACATTTGGCATTTTGCCAATTGCTAGCGTGCTTGACAACATGGTTTTACGTAGTTAAATTTCTTGGAGATGAATGCGCCATGCCACTGATTACCAGAAAGGACAGATTATAGCGCTGAAAAATGTTAATAAAGGAGTCAGAGAAATTAGTAGGTTACTTCTAATAAGCAAAGGTAGCATCAGCGATTTTCTACGTACTCCTGAAGCCCATGATGTAAAGAAAAAGAGTGGCCGGCCAAAGAAACTTTAGCTTAGAGATAAAAGAAAAATTTTTACTGAGCTGAAAAAAACTGGAGCATCAATTCCCAGAGTTCGAATAAGCACAGGAATTACTAACGTAACTTCTCAGAGAATTTATAACTACATTAAACACTCAGAGCTCTTTCAATATAAGAAAAGAAAACATCATCCATGCTGGAAGGATACCACGTGACAGAACGCCTACAGTGGGCTCAAAACCATATGTCTTGGACTACAGAATGGATATTTGTAGTTTTTTTCAGATGGCAAAAATTTAATTTAGACGGCCCAGTTGGATATCAATATTATTGGCACAGTTTGGAGAAAGAAGACGAAGTGTACTCTACTCGGCAAGTTGGTGGTGGTGGCGTGATGGTGTGGCTAGCTGTTGGCTATGGTAGTTACGTTGAGTGCTGCGTTTTTTTTTTTTCTCGTGACAGTACACGACAGTCTTTGGCTCGCTCAAGTATCGAGTCCAAAGTCTTTCAATTACGAGATCGACGCTCTACTAATTAGGCTACCGCACCAATATGAAATAACTCTTTGAGCAAGGGAGGTTTCAAAGAGAGGATTTTATAAAATCTTCCTTAAGAAACTAATCCTAATTTTCATGTGAGTAGTTGAAAAGAAGCGTGTGCTCTCAGGGAGGGATATGCGAAATAGCGATCTATTGATGGGGAAAAAAATTGGCATTGAACCTGTAGCAAAAAGTTATCGCTTAGCAACATTCGGTTTAAGAAAAGGGTGTTTTCAGAAAGGATGCACTGTATTGATTGTCTGATTGGTCTGATGGATTGTCTGAAATGAATTTAATTCGACATGAGTAATTAAAAAATTAAATTTATTAGCAGCTGATGAATTGATGCCGTAAAAGTATCTGGGACTTCGAGAGATTTGTTGAGTGTCAAGTACCCCGGGCCAGTTTGCTGTCCTACACCTCAGCGAACCAAACAATAGATATCAGACATAAAGCTAGTAACCAGACATAAAATAGGGGGGGAGGTCGAGGAAAAGGGAAAGCAGGGGCTAGGCAGGTCTACCCGAGGAAATTCTTAAAAGAAGTAGGTCATTGCAATTTTAGAGAGCACCATTCTCACTGAGGAAGATAAGTGTTCTGATCTTCAAGGGCTTCCTGGAGAATTGTTAGTTTTTCAAAGACATTATTAGAATTTGTCGTCTTATTTTTCGCTAATTTAAGTTTATTTAAAAGTTCTATGAAATTATTGACATGGAAATCGGAAGCAATAGCGTTTAGAATATCATTGCGTTCGGTTAGAGGGTTAGTCGTATCAGTTTTGGAATGCAGAGGAGGGAATAAATGGATGGGAGTGGCTATAGCAGCGTAGGAGATTTCGTATTGAACGGCTGATTTATGATTGACTTGGAGGATATTTTTGGTAGTGGAGGATTTATTACGATTTTCCGGAAATTTTGGACATCCTCTATAATTAGCGAGGTGATCACATCCGGAATTACAGCATTTTGGATTATTCAATTTCTCTCTTTTTTTTAATTGTAATCCTTCGTAAGTACATCGGAGGCATTTTAGTTTCATATGGCAATTTTTGGCCGAATGGAAAAATATTGAAAACGATGGCATCTGTTCAAAACCACTTTGTATATTTATAAGTTTATAAAAATGTCTTGATCATCTTTTCATCAGTTAAAAAGCCTTATGAACTTCCTATAAGAACTAAATATTCGATTCCATACCACATAGATCATATGCTTCTATCGCCAGCAGGAAAGAATTTTACTATCTATTCACGAGCATATTCTTTGTATGTTTACAAGTTAAACGATATTTTGTTCAGCGCTTTTGTTTGTTTGCTTAAATATATACGCTTGTCAAATTGTCTAATTTTTTTAAGTTAGAGGATCAGATTCACAATAGCTACTGTTGTAGTTTTACTGCTGGATAGGGTAAATTATTCCCATCCGTATTGTGCGGTATTAATAAATTTAGGGATATTTTTATTCAATATCTACCTCTAAATTTTAATTGTAATAGTTGCTTAAGCACTGTGAAGCTTAATCATCTTTTATATATATATCAAATATCATTCCTCAAAGTTATTGGTGATTATTGAATGAAAAAGTCCTCAAACTGGGCAACACTCTTTTTGCACTAGAAAAATCTTGACATTTTAAAAACATATTCTCAAAATGTTCCAAGTACAATCGTTCATTATTATTCATTTATTCAGTTTTAAATATTATACTGGGTGATTTCAAAGTCACAAATATATATCAATATATGTATATATATATATATACATATATAATCCTTTTATAGTAAAGGAAAAGAATGAGACCGAAGAATAGTCAGTCAAATAATTCAACAAACAAACATACACAAGCCAAACAAAATAACTAGATATCTTAAATTGATTTAATTTTTAAGATTATTAATAGTACTTACTTTAATTTTTAAGACTACAACACTTGATGAAAATTAAACAGGACTGTGTAATAATATTCTAAAGAAAAGAAAGTTGACAGTAGGATATTATTTAAGGGGAAAAAAGAAAACAATGTTATGAAATGAACCTTTTTTGAGATGAGGAAAAGAAGATCGTACCAAATCAGAACAAAACTGAATTTGTCCCTAAATGTTCATAATGCTATAAGACGTTTTCAAGTGCTATCCTCATAGCATTGAGCGAATACTGCGACATAGCTGCCAATATTTTAATTTTTCCGGAGTACTTTTAGACCCGCCTTTATTTCGTACCATTTATTTTTTAAAAGTAATTTTGTCTTATTTTATCGAAGTCAGGGCCTGATTAAGGGGGAAGCTCGCTCATACCGGAATATTTCTACAATTATTTTTTACTTCATGTTATAGAAATTCCACGCTTTGACTAGGAAATATTTTTTACAAAAAATGAACGGTGTAAAACAATCCAATTTACTCACCGTTATTAGACACCAGAATTCTTTTAAAATAATTTTTAGTGAAAATTTTCTGTTTATTATAGGAGGAAAGTATTTGTTAAAAATAACGGTGTAAGTATAAATAATGTGTGAAGAGCGAGCTTCCCCCTTAATCAGGCCCTGATCGAAGTTATATATTGGAGAAATTTTTTTTATAAATTAAATGATGCAAAATGAAGGCGGGGCTAAAAGTACTCCGGAATAAATTAAAATATTGGAAGCTAAGCTGCGAATATAGCGCGATATTTCGGTGAAAAAGTAACTAATATTTTTTTCTTATCTATACATATATATGTGTGTATGTGCAGGGCCTGATTAAGGGGGAAGCTCGCTCTTCACACATTATTTATACTTACACCGTTATTTTTAACAAATACTTTCCTCCTATAATAAACAGAAAATTTTCACTAAAAATTATTTTAAAAGAATTCTGGTGTCTAATAACGGTGAGTAAATTGGATTGTTTTACACCGTTCATTTTTTGTAAAAAATATTTCCTAGTCAAAGCGTGGAATTTCTATAACATGAAGTAAAAAATAATTGTAGAAATATTCCGGTATGAGCGAGCTTCCCCCTTAATCAGGCCCTGTGTATGTGTGTGTGTAATCCCATGCTTTGAGGTACATTTCAATGAAAACTGCAAAGAGCAGCAGTCTTTTTGAATAATATATATTTTATTTTTCTCTGAGTTTTGGAACCCCCATTAATAACTGTCAACCAGGGGTCGTCCTCTCCGTCCTTTTCTCAGGACACTCTCAGGGATGACGAATTTTCAAATTTTTGCTACCACTATTTTTATACAATAAGTTTCTTCCTGTGCAATCATGACACATAACTAATAATAAGATAAAAAATATTTCTGCATGAATTTAGTGATGACAAAAAAAAAAAAGTAGAATTTTTTTATCTCTGAAAGTGTCCTGAAGAAAGGGGCGGTGAGTATGACCCCTGTTGTTAACAAATAAGTCTTCATGTATGTTTCTTATACTCTTTCAAAATAGTTATCAGAAAGTAAAACTAAACACAAATTTTTAATTTTACTCTTACTATTTGTAGTTGCGTTAGGTACTTCTTCCACCAAAGATATTTTCTTACAGAAGGACCCATGGCTGCCAATGCATAGTATGAATACATAACAACATGTACAAAAGCATTGAGATTCAAAGGAATCAACTGCATTCCACCTAAATTAGGATAATCATATTAGATAAAAATAGAATATAATTTATCAACTATTAAAAAAAAAAAAAAAAAAAAAAAAAAGCAGAAACAATTAAATAATTTGTGTTAGTAAATTGCTTAAATTCATAATAAATTTCGTTTCATGATGACTTTAAGCTATTAATAATAAATTTCGTAAATTTATTAAAACTGTGACATTATAAAATTGAAAAATTTTGAAATTTGATTTAAAATATCCATGTGTTATTTTGCGTAATATATATGTTTGAACCTTTATTAAGTAATTTTAAAATGAAATTTAAAATATTTATAAACAACTTTGTATCAAACATAATTTTTTACAGTCCAATCACATTTCCCACCTCTAGCATTAATGACGTTTCCAAAGGTTTGGACGGGTGCGAAATTGACCGGCAGGTTGGGATTTGGTAAACATCCTTTCATTGAGCATTCCCTTATAGCTTATTTTCTCTCATTCACAAAGCTTATCACTCCTATTTTTATACTGGGCTCGTTGAGTCAGAATTTGCGCAGACGCTCACGCAGTCGCAAGAAAAGTGATTGAAGGATAATTTAATCGTTATTTGTTTAAAATAAATACGTCCCTATTAAGATTAATAAGATCAATAATTTTACCGTTATTTGTGTATAGTAAATACGATTAAGATTAATAAGATAAGATCAATTTATAAATTTATGGTGCAGTTATTTTCAAACGTGAAAGTAATTAAGAGCTATTTACTCAGTTGTATAAACAATATAACATAATTGATGTTGGTTTAATAAATTTTGAAAATATACTGTTATAAAGATTATTTTACAATAATTTTCGAATAGGACTAATAAATTAATATTTGATTTTATAAACTATTATTTGAGATTAAGCAGTTTCTTGAAAATGACAAGACAATGATGATGAGTAAAATGAATGACTGGAACTGTACTAGGAGACAACTTCGACGAGTGACTGAACTTTTTTAAATACTTTTGGCAGAGGGTTGTACGAAAGCTGCACCATTTAAAACAATAAGTTCAACGATTGTAGGCAATGGCAGACTAGGTCAGCAAACAAGAAAACATTCAAATTGAAATGGAAATGTACAAATTTCAAGTTAAATGTGTTATCTATTAACTTAATGTTATTTTGTAATCTTATCTGAGCTTGTTGTTTTGTGATTTTTTTAACATTTTTTCATTAAATATATGCACTAAGCGACAAAAAAAAAAAAAAAAAAAAAAAGGCCACACTGCTGAAAAAATGACTTATACCTTTTTTATTTATAGTAACTTTAAAATTAAGGGTTGAAACAAATAAAACTGTCTTGTTTGCATAATACCAAAGGGCTGAAATTATACCTATGTACATTTTCGATATAATAATTCGCTTTATTACACTCTACGAAGTACTTTATAAGAATCTGCATAAAACTTTCGTTTTAAACATAATGTAATAACCATACACTTTGTATTCTATTATGATTTATTATATGGAATAAACAAGTTATATTTTAATATATGAAATAACACTATTTATTTGTTAGATCTAAGCAATTTTAATTAAAAATATGTATTCTACATTGGGTTAATTCCACCTTTATATGGAATTACTGCTTTAATGCACAATGACATAGTATTATACAGTGTTTTAACATAAATCTCAGGCATTTCAATGTGCCAAATATCACAAATAATCTTTTCTAGGTCTGGTAGAGTTGTAGGTTGCAAATTTCGAATGATATCCCCTCTCCCCCGCCTTTTTATAGACGAAACATTTTTGAGCGGATTGAGATTAGGGCTATTTCTAAGTCTGATGAAAAAGAAATTTTACGATATATTTTGTGGGATTTAACTTAAAGTTAAAAAAAGATATGATTCCTTACAAAATTATAGGTGCTCGTGGGATAGGATGGGAATTTTTGACAATTTGAAGGGAATAAACTTACCACAGACGCCGTGTAGTCAGGTGCATTATCATCTTGAAATGCTGTTTGCGGAAATGTAAAAGATACCTCCAAAGTAGTCGGTCAGGCACCACTTTTATGAAGATTGTGTTTTATTTCGAGTTAATTGATTCCTTGAGCATAAAAATTTGCCCGACTGTTTGAAAAGTTAGCACCTCCGTACCATAATGTACGGTGAATGTGTCTCTGTTTTAAAAGTGCTTTTTTCATTAAGCGGGTCATTTTTCGTTGTCAAATCTGCTTGTTTTCTTTAGCTCGAAATAAGTTAAACTTGACTCATCAGAGAACCAGTTCAGCCGAATAATTAACTAATCATTGTTTAATTTTTTAAGCCATCTGAGGTCTTGCTTTCCTAATTCTCTTCACTAAGAATGGTATTTTTTAAGATTTTCTGTCATTTAAACTTGCTTTGTTTAATAGTTGCTGCACTGTAGTTAAAGAAATTATGCTTCTAAACACTTTTTCTGAATCTCTTTTATGTTTTAAATGTAATACAAACCGATTTTTCAAGCAATGGCTTTCCAACTTACAGTCATCTCGCTTGGATGAGCAACATGGACGCCTAAATCTAAATTTCCAGTTTCAACGGCCAAAAAATTTTACATTTTGCTAAAAAACAATTTTACCAATATTTCGTTAACATTTAATTATTTTGCCATCTCACGTATTCAAATATTTTTGATTTTCCTTCAAAAATTAATACTTTTGTGGCATTGTTAACTGCCTTATTCTTACCATTTTTGAAATAATTTCTAAAATTACAATTTCCTGACAACTGAATTTTGTTTTTAACACTGGACTCAATTCTATAGTGTATGTGGAAGACAACATAATGAAATCTGTTCGAAAATTTGCTTTTTAAGAAATGAAATTGGCTGTTGTAGAAGATTAAAAGGAAAATATCGAAGTGCGGCTTTTTTTTCTGTCGCTTAGTGTGTATATATATTCCGATATACAAGCCTGTAGCAACCTATCCACATGAAATGTCAGATATACCTATATGAATCCAAGTGTTCAAATAGTGATAATTTGAAACATCAAAGCTCTCGCGGTAAAGGTTACAGTGACAAAATTTCATAACTTTCTAATGTCAGTTATCCACTTTTTTATTCAGACCGTAATCTTCAGAAGGAAAAATTATAAGTGGTGTTGTCCCTGTGACTGCAGCTAGAGAAATAGTTGTTTATAATGCACTTTTTTTTTTTTTTTTTTTTTTTTTTTTTTTTAAGAAAAAATATCTCTGATATTGAAGACAAGGAAGACATAGGAATATTAATAACAATCAAAAAGTCCAGGCAAAATCCAATTCTTTTTACCTGTGTGTATTGTTTCGTCGTCTGTGAAAAGGGGGGTTAAAAAAGTATATATTATTATTATTATTATTATTAATAATATTAACTTCTGACTTTCCCCAACTTTCGTGCTAATTTCTCTATTTTTTGTTGCATTTTAAAATACTGTTTTATCCAGCTACAGTTACTGTGACAACACTACTTTTCACTGTGAAAATAGAAATGCAGCTAAAAATGTGAGGTTTCATAATTCCAAAAAATTCGAATTTTTGTTACTTTAACTGCAGTCGTGAGAGCTATATGTTTTACATAATCAAAATTCAAGAGTGTGCTTATAAATAACAATAAGTGACATTTCACTATTTCATTTTGATTGGCTGAAAGGATAAGCATCTAAGGAGCTCATATAAGGAAAGAGCAAGTTACGTCAGTCGTACTCAAGTTATGGGCAGTGCTGCCAGATGGATACTTTAAATATTCCCTCATTTTGCTTAAAATTTTCCCTTTTTAGCATAAAATTTACCTCAATTGTGCAATGTACAATGGATTTAACGCCATTAGGTGTAAAACAATTTGCATTGAATAAGGGGATGATATTGGTGTGAAGGTTAACGCAAATTGTCTACACGTCCTAGAGGTCTCTTAATTGAATACAGCTTTTGTATATATATATAAAATTAACTTTAATTATTCAACCGAAAAAAAGACAGCAAACGATTACTGAAGTTCACTATTAAAAAATATGGTATTCAATTAAGAGATGACTAAAGCCGTGTGTGTTGGACCTAGGCCTCGGTAGAATGTCCTGCATGAGTATCTTTCTAAGGAATCCTAGTCAATATAAACGTGTGTTTCTGAAAAAATCAGGGAATGTTCGGAATAATTAAGCCGAATGAAACTAAATCCCTAAATTTCTTCAGAGTGTTGTAGATTTATTTCAAAAGATGAAAAAAAAAAAAAAAAAAAATGCTTTTAAGCTTTCAGCATTAGAGAAATTGGTTCGGATAGTTAAAGTTCGAGTAAAAAATCTAAAATTTCCCTTTTTGAGATGGAATTTTTCTTTTTCCCTCAATACCTTAAATCACATCAAAATTTCCCACTTTGAGGAAAATTACCCTCAAGCGGGCAGCACTGGTTATGGGTAGAGTGGCAAAACAGCGGTATTTCCACCAATACATGTGATATTTTTCCACTGGAAGGGCAAATATTGACACACGCCCTTTCCTTATATCAGGATAGTTTTCTTTTTTTTTCTTTTTTTATATTATTATCTTGCATAAGTTAAATTATCTTTACATGACTAAACGTCGGTTTAAATGAAAGTTATAAGTAAAGTAGCTCGATGCGAAAAAGTTAATGCAGATAAGTAAAAATGAATCATTTACTTTTTTCTGTTCTTCCTGTCACCCAGATTAAAAGAGGTAGAACAGCATGGTGCGTTACATGCAGAGTAGATATTAGTTTTTGCTTCTTCCTCAGGACAAACAATATCTGCAAAATAAAAAATAAAAAATAAATCTTATTTTTAATTTATTGTTAACGAGCAGGCTTTGCCCTCTTCGCTGGTCATTGTAATTAACCCGTTAGCGCCCAGTGTCCTCATTCGAGGACAGCTAATAAAATGGCACATATATTTTTTGTGGTTTCTTGGAATGATTTCTACTTTTTAGTGACTGTTTATAGCGTCACTCTAAAGGATTCCTTAAAGTTTTACGTGCCTACTAGTGATTATTATTTCATAATTTGGATAGCCATTTTATGATATTTCATTAGTCGCACATATCTTTGCTTTTTCGGCAGGTATACTAACTTAAATCAAGTTGAATAATAATATATACTAGTATCGCCCAGTGGTCGAAACTCGACCATTTCTTTTGCAAAGCGAGGCAAAGCAAAGTTATTGCCTTGTCCTAAACGGAATGCAATAGCAACACAGCTGCGGCAATTGTTTGCCAATATTCACTCTAACTGAATCAGCTGAGTTTTACTTAATATAACTATTTCTCTCTGTAGATGTTAGCCTTTCCTGAAATGAGAGAAAACCGCAACGTGAAAACGCCCCTTGTTGTGTGATACAGCCCAGACGCTAATAGGTACCATGTCAGACCAAGGTCCAACCAAGTATCAAATTCTGTTAAATTAGTTCGATTGGTTCATAAAGTACAGTGTTTGAACAACAAAAAAAAAAAAAGATATTTTTCAAAAATGGTCGAATTGAGTTCGGGAAATTTCAAAACGTGTAACTTTAACGAAAACCGAAAATCTAAAACATTTCTGAATCTTATATTTTCTACATATATATGCAGAGGAAAGAATAATAAATCCACTTTTTAAAAAATAAAAATAAGTAGTCAATTTCACTAATTTCACTTAATTAAAATGCAAGGAAATCTCAAAACGTGTAAATTCATCGAAAACCGGAAATCAAAAGTTTTTATGAATCTTCTACTTGCTTCTTCTACCCACAAAAGCTAGCAATAAAGACACTTTTTTAAAAAATAAGTAGCCAATTTCAGTTAATTGAAACGTAAAGAAAGCTCAAAACATGTAAATTCAGCAAAAAACGGAAATCGGAATTTTTCCCGTATCGTCTACTTATACATGCAGCAGTTAGTAACAAATCCATTTTCCTTTTATTTAGTATATTAGTTCAATATTTATTGTTTAAATATCACCCTTTGAAATGAAATGTTTATGTTTACATTCGAAACTGGAAGTTTGCCATTTTTTTTTTCTGGAGTTTTGTGATTTTAAATTAAAATTTTATCAATTTTACAGAAAAAATAACTCAATCAGACGCATGTAGACAGTAACTTATATATAACTATCCGCGATTGTAATGAAATGCTCGCCCTCTGGTGGGCTAAGGTGAAATTATCACACCACTGCATATCCTCATATTATGCAATCGACTTTCCATGATGAAATGGCGGAGAAAGAATAATAATTACACGTGGCTGTTATATTTACTAACAACTGCAGTGTTCAGAGAGCGCCATCTATCGATCATTACAAACGCGGATACCCAAATATCGGAATTAAAATCGGCAGATAATTTCCGTTATTTTTTAATAATTTTTTACAAAAAACTCAATGGACAACTAACATAGAAAATCTTTTACATGGCTCCATGGACAGACAGTGACGTCATCACTTCGCTTGCGTATAGTGATGCTACATTATAGAAATTACTGTGTCTATGGTTTTATTTGAGCTTTATGAAATTGCCAGATTTAACAACTTTCTACTTTTAGGTATTTTTTAATGTGAAGGAATACGTATATAAAAGGGAAAAATGGGGGGAAAATGCATAAAAAATAAATGTATTTTTAAATACCTTCTTGACATCGTAAGAAAATAATATTTGTATTCGCACCTTCCGGCTAACCATACCTTTCGAATGATACCATTTTCAACCCTCTACTCCCATAATTAATATGTTAAAAAAGGACAACAAATTTTATGCTTGCATATTAATATATAGATTATAACTAGCAGGCAACGCCCGCTTCGCTGGTCCCTATTTTTAAATGAATCGCTCTAATTACTGAATTCTCAAAATTGCATTAATTTTTATCACGTGAAAAAAAAGAGAAACAAAATCTGATTAGGAAAAATGTCGCACCGGGTTCTCACTGCCTTCGGAAAAAATTCCCAACATGCTCTAACCTTTATTTCTATTATTTTCCCACTTCGCCCCCCCCCCTTCCTGTCTGTCCTAATAATTTTACGAATTTGAAAATATCCGCAATCGATTTAAAAGTATCAAAAACCTCCATGCACCCCTTTTGAACGATATATCTCTATTTTTATATTTTTGCCGCTCTACTCCCCCGCCTTCCTGCCCTCCCAATAATTTTAAAAATTCGAAAATAACCGCAATCGATTTGTAGGTATTGGAAACCTCTATGTACCAATTTTGAATGATCTAACTCTATTTTCTTTTTTTTGCCCCTCTGCCCCCCCCTTCCCGGCCCTCCTAATAACTTTACACTTTCGAAAATATCCCCATTCGACTTGCAGGCATCTAAAACCTATCTGTACCAATTTTGAACGGCCTAACTGTATTTCTATTTATTTTTGCCCCATAGCCCCCCTTGCCCGCCCCCCCTAATAATTTTACAAATTCGAAAATATCCGAAATCGATTTGTAGGTATCGAAAACCTCTATATATCAATTTTGAACGATTTAACTCTATATTTATTTTTTGCCCCCCCCCCTCTCCACTCCCCCCTTCCTGCCCCTCCTAATAACTTTACACAATCGAAAATATCCTCATTCGACTTGCAGGCCTCTAAAACCTATCTCTATCAATTTTGAACGCCCTGACTGTATTTCTATTTGTTTTTGCCCATTAGCCCCCTCCCCCCCTTGCTGCCCCACCTGGGGGCTGAATTTCTAAAATTCCAGAAATTGGTTTTTTGACATTTGTATTAGCTATATTTTAGAGCAAAAATTTCATGCATATCTATTTTTTTGTTTGAGATATATAGGATTATGCGAAATCACGTTTTACGCATGTGAAATCACGTTTTGCCCCCCCCCCCCGCCCCCCTTGGGGACCGAATTTTGAAAATTCCAGAATTTTTTTTTTTGACATTTGTATTAGCTATATTTTAAAGCAAAAATTTTACGGATATCTGTTTTTTTGTTTGATATATGAAGGATTTTGTGAAATCACGTTTCGCTCCCCCTCCCCCCCTTGGGGGGCGAATTTTGTAAAATCGCTTCTTAGTGGATGCCTACGTCATAGAAAGAACATTGTCACGAAATTTCATGCTTCTAGGTCCAGGGGTTTGGTTTGGGCGTTGATAGGTCACCCCCTCACTCACTCACTCACTCACTCAGGAAGTGTTCTTTTATATATATAGATACTGTATAGTACAGTCAAATAAGACCAAAAGACTCCAAATAAGGGAATAAAATTATAAAGTTTTGAAACTTTGGAATAGCATTCCTGAGGACTCTAGTAATGCAAAAAAAAAAAAAAAAATCCCCCTTCCTGGAGGGGAGCTTCCCACTATTTCCCCCCTTTAAAAAAAAAAAAAAAAAAACTCTTCCTGGGGAAACACACCCCCCTCCTCTCCCCCATACTCAATAGCCACTTCAGATTGTAAAAAAACGAGGGATTATAAAGGAATATATTATAGGAGTAAATATGTATATTGCTTTGAAATTTTGAAATAACACTCTTGAGGGCTCCAGTAATGCAAAAGAAAAATGTTCTCCCCCTCTTTGTGGATGCTCCCTCCTCCTATTTCCCCCTCCTCTTTCAGATTAAGAAAAACAGAGAAAATAATTTATAAATGTTTGAAATTTCAGAATAACATCCATGAACAGCCTAGAAATGGAAAGGAAAAAAAATCCTCTCCCTCAGGAGACACTTCCCTCATTTTACTACCCCCCACCCCCAACTGTATAGCTCCTTCAGATTACGAAAAATAAGGGACTATAAAGGAACATAATATAGGAGTAAATATTTGTAAAGCTTTGAAAATTTGAAATAATACTTTTGAGGGATCTAGTAATGTAAAACAAAGCAGTACCTTCTTCCTGGGGAAATTTCCTCCTCCCCCCCCCCTCCCCTTCACACCGTACAGTTTTTTCAGATGAAGAAAAGCAGCGGAAATAATTTATAGATGTTTGAAATATTAGGATAGCATTCATGAATAGTCTAAAAAAGAAAAAAAAATCCCTACCCGTGAGGACTTACTTCCTTTCTCTCCCCCCCCCCCCCCAAATTGTATAGCTCCTTTAGATTACGAAAATTGAGGGACTATAAAGGAACATAATATAGGAGTAAATATTTGTAAAGTTTTGAAAATTTAAAATAATACTCTTGAGGGCTTTAGTAATGTAAAACAAAAAAGCGCCCCCCCCCCCACTCCCTGAGGAAATTTTCCCTTTCGAAGCTTCCCCCTATTTTTCCTCCAAACCTGTTTCAGATTAAGAAAAATCAGAAAATAATTTTATAAGTGTTTGAAATTTTAGGATAACATTCATGAATAGTCTAGCAATGGAAAATAAAGAAAATCCCCCTCCCTCAAAAGACTTCCCCTGCAAAATTGTATAGCTTTTTCAGATAAAAAGGAGGGGGGGAATAATCGAGTTCGTAAGATTATTAATATAAAAGGTGAGAGTTTTGTTTTTTTGTTTGTTTGTTTGTTGTTTGTTTTGATTTTGTGATAGATGGTGGGTACTTCATCCAACGTGTCATTATGAAACCGAATAAAGAAACATTTGGTAATATTTATGAAGCGTACATCTCTTTCATTCGACGACATTACAAGTTTCATGCTGTTATAATTCTTGATAGCTACTGTGAAAGGGTTTTAAAACTAAAACTAAAAATAAATAAAGAAATAAGTAAATAAAAATAAAATTTATTTACTGATGACACAAGCCTTGTTGAAACTCAGTCTACATTTCTTAGTAATTTGAATAACAAAGAAAGATTTATTTCGCAGCATGCTCAGCAATTATACCAACGACTGTTGGTATCGAAGCAAGGATAGCAATATATGACACAGATGTTTTCAATGTTAGAAATCAGTTGATGCCTCTCACTTAAATAAGCAAGTTGTTGTTGGACAAGATGTTGACCTAACTGTTTTACTGATAACTTTCGCCTCAGAAGAGATAGATATTCTTCTTGTGAAAGAAGAGAAGGGAAATCTTAAAAAAAAGATTTTATAGTTCCAACGATTTGCAAAGTTCTTCTGTTACCAACAAGTGCTGGGATTCAACCCTATTTCTACATGAAAGGATTGGTTACGACACCACTTCGGCCACGTTTGGAAAAAGGAAACTGCAAGTGGCTCAATCAACCGATCTCACCATCTCTAAGATGAACCCAAAGTGTTCAATGATGCAAGATAGATTCGTTACTCAACTAAAAATTCTGGTGAAAAATTTGTAATTGCAATCCACAATAAAGAAAAAATAGATGTACAACTTCTGAAATGAAAAAATTGAATGACCTCAGATTTCAATGTTTTAACCCCTTAACGCGCGCTGTCCTCGCTGCGAGGACGCAAAATTTAAGATCTAGCTGCAAAAATTCACGTTTATAACATATCAGAAAGGGCTGGTTTTTTAAACCTTAAAATTTAAAATTTCTTTTAGTTTAATTTAGTTCAGGAATTCCGGTGGAAGTATAATTTAAATGTTTCAAATTGTCTTGCGCCGCAAAGGGTTAATGAATTAGTAGGTCAGACAAGCAATGCTATCGTCCTTTCTCATTTGGCACCTGCCACTGATGCTGCATTCCTCTATTCTCATACAGTTTACCAGTAAGTACAGATGTAGTTGGGATATCGCTTGGATCCAAAGAGCTGGGGGTGGAAAGTATCTAATTCCTACTTTTCTCCTATATATCTAGATAAGCACCTGCTCCAGAAGAGATACTAAATTTGGTTTCATGTAGCCGCACGCAAGATTATGGAAGATAGTATAAAAACAGTCTTATTGTGCACAGTTATGTGTAAACACTGTCACGAGCAATAGGGAGCCCATTGACGTGATAGAAAAGTTTAAAGATAACATTCATGATGAACTTGGTTAATTTTTACTCTATCTTCAGACGGTTATTTGTAAGTAAGACATACATTAAAATTGTGTTACCTGTATTTTACTTATTTATTTTACCCAGTTATTACCTAAAGTCCATTATTATCATTTGAATTTTTCATTTTTTTTTTTTTAACCTAAAGTAAGAGGCAAAATGTAATTCGTTTATACATAGTGCAGAGGACATTTTTTTTTTTTTTTTTTTCAGAATTTTTTGGAAAACATTTCTTTTCTTTTCTTTCTTTCTTTTTTTTTTTTTTTTTTTTTTTTTTTTTGTAATAGTAGCTGTCTTTGAAAAGCAAATAAGTTTGCATAAATTAGAAAAAAATAAATAAATAAAGACTCACGGAAAATTTCGAAGGTGTTTTTATGGAGGAGGGGGAGGGGGAGCAAACTCTTCCCAAAGAAGGACTTGTTTTGTTTTCCATTAAGATATCCCATATGAGTTGTTTCCCAAAGTTTCAAATCTGTATATTTCGTTCTAATTATTTTTTTTTTCTAATCTGAAGGAACTATTCGGTTTCGGGGAATAAGGAAGACTTTATTTCTTCCACTAAGAACTTCCAAGCGTAATATCCAAAAAAAATTTCAAAATTATATAAATTATTTCTACTATTTTTTTTCTTTCAACGAATTGGGCAAAAGTGGGGGGGGGGGGGGGAGGCAGAGAATCTGCCACACCAGAGAATGATGAACTTGTCTTTCCCTATTATTAGACCACCCAAAAAAAAAAAATTCCTTAAGTTCCAAAACTCTATAAATTATTTCCAAATTTTTCTTAATTTCAACGAATTATGTGCTTTTTTTAGGAGTTAAGGTGAAAACTCTCACCCCAGGTCGGAGAACTTTTTTGTTTTCTGTTGTTTTTTAAATTTTTTTGTTTTTTAAATTTCAGTAGAATATTTTTTTAGGGGGGGGGGAAGGAAGGGGTAAGTTTCTAATCCAGGGTGGAAAACTCTGTGTTCCATTATTGCCGAAACGTCAGTGGAGGCCCTAATTTGAGACTCAAAACGGTTATGGGCTGTGTCTGTGTGTCTTTCTGTCTGGCTGTCGCGCGATAGCGGCCGCAAAAATAGAGCTATTGACTTTAAATTTAGTGCACATGTTCATGAGCCCCACGAAATCAGCTGTATAGTTTTTGGTATGTAGGGTAAGGTGGGGTAAGTGGGACCACTTTTCGGCATAATTCGACTTTAGCTCAACATAGCACCGGATGTAACAGGCCTAACAACTTAATTTTTTTTGTGGTTCATTCTCTCATATGTTGTTACTGTACCCATGGCAACCTCTAACCAAATCGGCAAATGATGAATTAAAAAAAAATATATTTTGGGTAGTCATCGGGATGGCCCACTTGCCCCGCAAGGTGGGGTAAGTGGGACCCCCCTGAATTTTTTTTTACACATAACTGGTAGAGATTTGGTGGGGCAAGTGGGACAATCTACATGGTTTTCTGAATCTTTGAAAAATAAAAATCACTGAAATATCTCCATTAGTTCACCCATAGCAACTTTTTCTGCACACAAGCCTGCTAAAAGAAAAAAATGTCAAATTTTCAACTTTTTACTTTACAAAGTTTAAACTAGCCTATGGCAGTATTACATGCTAGTAAATATTATATCTTGATAAATCGTTGGTAAACATGTATTTTGAAAGTCTCTTGGAAAGTGTTGGTTCATTTAGTTTCAGCACAACATCTTCTAGGAATACATCATGAATATCATTAGCTTCAGGGGAGAAAAAAGTTATTGCGCATAGTTTTGTCTTTGTGCATGTATTACATGACAACTGTATCTTCATCGTTTTGACTGTCATTTAATACCGAGCCAACATACTATTTCTTTTTTTTTTTCCTTCAAACTGGACAAAGGCATAATCCCCATTTTTAAGTACTGTGGTACTAGGTAATAGCTGATAGTTCATCTTCGGAACTTGAATCACTACTGGTGGAGTCATCCAGAGGTAAACCCTATAAATCAGTGCATATGACTATTTTTTAACTATATTAAAGAGTTTGGGTGGGTGGCCCACTTACCCCGCTATTGTGGTGGCCCACTTACCCCGCTATTGTGGTGGCCCACTTACCCCAAACACGGGGCAAGTGGGCCCTCCAATTTTTTTTCCAACCTTATTAACATCATGAGTACACGATATTACAAAAAGATTCTGTGTTTTATACTCTTTCAAAATATATAAAGTTTTGGTTTGTATCATGAACGGTTTGGAAGACACAAAATAATTAGTACGATGGCGCGAATTACGACAGGACTGCAAATTTAAAAATCGTCACAAAAAAGGCTTGTAACTTATCACACACATAAATGAAAACGGTGCCATAATGTTTTCTACATCTATTGGGGTAGGTACATAAAATTATTATAATAGATTTTTTTTGAGACAATAACTGGGGAAATGCCAGGGGGGGGGGGGTGGCCCACTTACCACAATGGCCCACTTACCCCACCTTACCCTATTCCATGTGTAGTTCGTATACAGGGACACGCCAAAGTTTTTTTTATCATTACGGCCTATGGGAGAAATTTGTATGTGTCACGATAGCGGCCACAAAAATCACGCTATTGACTTGAAATTTGGTACACATTTTCATGTGTCCCACGAAATCAGCTGTATAGTTTTGGGTGTGTATTCCATTTGTGATTCGTGTACAGGGACACGCCAATTTTTTCTTATCATTACGGCCTATGGGAGGAATTTGTATGTACCGCGATAGTGGCCACAAAAATCACGCTATTGCTATTCAATTTGGTACACATGTTCATGAGCCCAACGGAATCAGCTATATAGTTTTAGGTATTTATTCCATTTGTAATTCGTGTACAGGGACACGCCAAAGATTTTTTATCATTACGGCCTATGGGAAGAATCTGTATGTACCGCGATAGTCACCGCAAAAATCAAGTTATTGACTTCCAATTTTTGCCGAAACGTGAATGGAGGCCCTCTGTTGAGACTCAAAAGAATTTTGGGTTCCGTCTGTCTGTCTGTCTGTCTGTCGTGCGATAGCGGTCGCAAAAATCACGTTATTGACTTGGAATTTTGTACACATGTTCATGATCCCCACGAAATTAGCTGTATAGTTTTGGTTGTGCATTCCATTTGTAGTTCGTGTACAGGGACACGCCAGAGATTTTGTATCATTACGGCCTATGGGAAGTATCTGTATGTACCGCGATAGCTTCCGCAAAAATCAAGCTATTGACTTGCAATTTGGTGCACATATTCATGAGCTCAACGGAATTAGCTGTATGGTGTTAGGTGTGTGTTTCATTTGTCGTTCATGTACAAGGACACGCTAAAGTTTTTCTTGTCTTTACGGCCTATGGGAAGAAATTTATGTACTGCAATAGCGGCCGCAAAATTCCTTCGATTGACTTGCAAATTGGCGCACGCGTTCCAGCTTTGCATATAAGCAGCTGTATAATTTTTATTGCTATATTTTTTTATAAACTTTGTACAGGGACATGCCGAAATTCTTAACATTACGGCGTATGGGGTGAATTTCGTTTAAACGCATTTTAATATCATTACTTTGCAATGAAGAAAATGAAACTAGCGTACGTGATTAAGATGCTTAAACTTACGTTGTTTGAAGAAAACGTGTGCTCTTAAGCTTTCTAATTAATGTACACGATCTTACAAAAGTGTTCTGACAATGTCACGTAGTCATCGCGATGTTACATTTGGAACAGTTATTAATTTTAAGGTTAAAATGGCCTAGGTTAAAATGACCATTTTTGACAAAAAAAATAGATCTTCTGTTTTTTATTTGGTTTTAAAGAATAGACTTTTAGCTTTTTAAAACACCTTTACTTTTGTTTGTACGCTAATTAGAACCGAAGTTATAGCCAATTAAGTAAACCGGAAGTGAGATTCTTTAAGACAGGAAGTGCTCGATCTAGCCAGTTTAAAGAGCAGACAATAGGTGAACGTTGGTAATTAGGCTTGATTTCTCATTTATTTTCAATTTAAATCATTCAGTTTTTTATTTTTTTAATACTCCATGTATTTATTTATTTTTCCCAACAAATAATTACAGATTAAGTAAAATCTTTAAATGCGTTTTCTGGAAAACTATATTTTTCGATTTTTGTGTATGCGATAAACCTAATTTCTCCAAAAGTTTTCTATGAAATTTTTTCACAGTATATAACAGATTTCCAGTCACGCAATGAACTAAAAGATAAGTTCTATGTACTATTTTAAAGATTTTACATGTGTTTATTTTCCAAAAAACAGATTTTTTTTCCGAAAATTCTGGGTTTTTTCTCTCTTAGTTACCATATTTCAGTCAATTTTAAGAATATCTCTTAACTTTTAGTTCCATGCACAGATAAGGGTCATATCATTAGGTATTTCAATGGATATTGAATTATATTAATTTTTATTGAGCATATGAAGTTTGGTGTAAACGTGAAATTTTGCTCATTTTTTACACAAAATCATCTATTTTTTTGCGAAATAATGAAATATTTCCTTAAAATGTACTATTTTTCATCATTCTATGTCCATTTATAACTAAAACTATAATTACTCAGTGCATAGTCTGCTTTTTTAGAAAAAAGTGCTCCGTAAGTAGGCAGATACCTTAAACGCAAAATAAGCTGAATAGTTTTTACTGGTGTATACAATGTTTATGGTTCGTTTACAAAGACACACGAAAGATTTTCGTAACATTAGAGTCTATGGTCAAATTCTTAATTTAAGCGCGCACGTTAATGCGTTTATGCTGAATTGAACTTAATAAAGTTAATGTATATTTTAAAGATGCTTAAAATCATGTTTACTCTTAAAAAAGGTTAGGTATAGACTAAATAATTTATGGGACCACACAAAATAATTACGAGTATGTACTGTAATCATCCAAATTATGTCAAATTAGTTTGAAAAATTAATGAGTTATAATTAATTAGGTTTATTCTTATTATTGGCGTTTATAATGACTGTGGCTACTTTTCCGGGATACATAAAGGAATTTCGTACTATTACGGTCTATAGTCGGTACTTCTTAAAAGTGTATTTTAACATGGTTACATCCCCATCAAATATAATGAAATTTTATTAGAATTTTAAAAGCATGTTTTCCTGTTAAAAATTGTGGGCAGAGAATTGATAATTAGTTTAAAGGTTACGCAAAATATTTCCGATATGCTATGTAATTCTTTTTGTATGAAATTTGATAGTTATGAAATTTGGTATTTATGAATTTCAGGGAAATAATACAAGACCGTCGTTTATTAAGAATATATATTGTTTCGTACTTGGAGGTTCGTAAGTTGTCCGAGAATGAAAGGCGAAACTTGCAAAAATTCAGTGATTTATTCACAGAAAGTTTTAGAAAAATACAGGTCTATAAACCAAGTATCAGCTTTAATTCAACCAGTAAACATAGATTAAACAACAGCCGTTAACAGCAAAACAACATTACAAACTGTTTATCAATAACACATAAAGCAAGTCTCATTCAATGAGGCTCAAAGCACAACAAGCATTTGACGAAACTGACACAGATCTGAGACTGGCCGTCTTGGCTAAAAAAATGCTCCTTTTATACTATTCTATCGAACACAGACTGTTCTGGAAAATTCTCGTATCTCATCAGCCAATGACATTAGAGGTTCCATATTTGGTATATCCCTAATAAGGATTTTCTCGCCAAGGTCGCCAAAAAATCGCCAAGGAGGGAAACAGTCGCGAAATTTGGCGCCAAATCCATTTCTTCCCTTATTGGAGCTGTTTAATGCGTTTTTAAAGGAAAATTATGCTATTTTAACGCTAAAACGACTAGAAATGCACAAAATTAGCATTTTATCGACATTCTAAGCCTCTTTGAAAGAATTTATACAAAAATAAATGCAATTATTCACAATTCCGTAACATTTTGTATGATATACAAATAGGTATAGAAAGAGCGATACAGCAGGGGGTTGAGGGGGCGGCAGCCCCCCTCAGGAATTTATCTAATTATGGTAATAAGTCAATCGAATCAATATATACTATTATATATAATAAGGAATAAATAAAAATGACCTATTGAATAATGTCTGATACAAATGGGCCGTTGAGGCTCCTGATCTGCAGATCCACTAGTTAGACCTCTTATGTACAGTCGGGGAAAAAGAAAACGCAACACCCGCTGTAATTTCGTTATTAATTGACGCAGGAACATCTAATAGACATCATTCAACAGGAAATTAAAAGCACTTTCTGAATATTACATCAAATTTTGAATTAGGGGTCATCAACATATTGAAATGAGCGCCAACTTTGATTTTTTCCCAATAACAACACCAAGTTTTGACTTCATTTTCGAATTTCTGACAGTCTGGCAGTGCGGAAAAGTATACTGTTTGTATACTATGTCTTTAGTATTTATAGAGTTATAATCAAAAATGTGTTAGGGGGTTATGTATAAATGTAGAAAAATAAAATTAAGATCCTATAAGAAATAGACAAAATTTTAAAATTTTACATCGGAAATCTTTCAGGAAAAAAATAATTATAATAATTATTAAAACGTTTCTTTTTTTCCAGATCCTTAATTATTCTGAATTCAATTTTTTAGATTTGATACTTCAGTACTTTTTTAGATAATTTTAGGTCTATTTAAATACATTATACTTGCGATTAGTTCATACAGTACTCTTTGAAAAAAGTGCAATATTTTTCAAGTAAAAGTGTCTGTTATAGCTGTACTGATTACCAATAAAGCTTAAATTTTCTTTTGTAGGTAACATAATAAACGAAATGAAATAATATATATATATATATATATATATATATATATATATACAACAATGCATAAACTAAACCTTTTCGGATAAATTATTGTATGGGTTCATGAAGTAAATATTAAACAACTAGTATATAGCCCCGTCAAAAATGACGGAATGTGAACGATAAATCTTGAAAACAATGTTTAGATCATGAAGATTACCACGTGATCATTCAAATGTATTTTCAGTTTTTGTTTATAAATCAAATGTGTTTCGATATTTTCTAATTTTCGTTCTGAAATTAAAAAAATTCTACCCGATCAATAAATATGAATGACAATAAAAAAAACTGCTGGTTGACAAAAAATATAGGCCCGAAAACACAACAGCAACAACACATCCCAGTGTTCCGTTAAGTGCTCTATTTAAAGTTCTCATAATAAGAATAATCTAGTGTGTCACTCACACGACTTTCTCTTACCCTGAAATTTAATGCTATAAGTACAGGTTGGAGATTAAGAGGTAAGATAACGTGTACTGTTATGTAAACCTATGTTAAACAATTCAAATTAGGGTTCGGAAGAGTTTTATATGATAATTAGTTCTGGCCCCCCTCAACCCTCCGTTTCATTAATGCACCTACATTTATATAGAATTTAATTTGGTTATTAAAAAATAATTCAGTTTAAAAAAAATAATTTATTAAAATTATTATTTTAAAAAGTTATCTTGTATGATAATACAGACGATTTCCATATTAGAGAAATAGTATAACACTAAATATCTAAAAAAAAAGTTGAATTTATTCTCAATATTAAAGTAAAAAAAAAAAAAAAAAAATGTTAAAAATGAAAGAAATCAATAACTTTATTTTAAATTAACGTAGATCGATGGTTCAACCATTCGTTTTAAAGGTATTGGCGAGATCTTTTAAAAGATACCCATCATGAAAATTTACTCCACTCGAGGGAGGACATCTACCCCAGGGGGGGGGGGGGGGGGCGAGGCTCCTACATACACAAAAAAAATTTCACAGTTGATTATCTCTATTACAAAAAATATGTATTCGTTTCATTTGGTTTAGTGCAGTCTATAGATGTTAAATTCTACTTACCTGCAATTTCCCCCATAGACCGCCGTAATGTATTTGAATACTTTTGAATGTCCCTGTACACGAACCATTTGCTTCATCTTAACGAAAAGCTTACTGTAGCATCCCTATATGATACACATTTAGAATACCGAGTTTGGAATTTCTGCTACTATTTGTTCTTGAGATATGCTGATAACAGACACACAGATAGACACAGAGACCATTCGCTAAAAACGTGATTTTCATATTCAGGGGACCTCAGAACATGTAAGTATAACAAAAACTCACGTTCGAAAATTTGACCCTAAAACAATACTTTCTCGACCCTATGGGTAAGAGGAAGTAAATAACGATTCACTTCATTTTACCAAAATACTTTTTTTAAGACTATCGAAGATCCTGTTTCCAAATACGTAAGCGAAATGTGACGTCACTGACCGTCCGTGGATGCAAGAAATGATTCCCTATGTTAATCGTCCATTGTATATTTTGTAAAAAATTATTAAAAATCGAGGAAAATAATTTTCCGATTTTAATACCCGTATTTGGGTATAGGTATGATATCGTATCCATGTGTTAGATTGAGTTATTTTGCTGTCAAATTGACAAAATTTTAAATTTCAAAACTGTGTCATCTTTGGCGTTTTTTGTATTTGGCGATTAAAAACATACTACGAAAATATACATGCCAGATGTTTATTTTCGTAATACGTATTGTACGATATATTGTTTCATATAATTCAGTTAAAATAACCATGATTTTTTAAAGGAATGAAATATGTTCGCCAAATAATTTGGCGATATATTTTTTCCGCCAAGGATGACAGATATATTAAATCTATTCCGCTGCAACATATGAGTATCTTATATCAGACACTTTATTTAAACATTTGAAAACAAATTTGACTTCAAATTATGATAGAATATTTATCATTTTCCTTTTAATTAGTATATTAGTTGGATATTTATTGTGTAAATATCATCCTTTGAAATGAAATGTTTATGTTTTCAATCAAATATGGAAGTTTGCTATTTTATTTTTCTAAAGTTTTGAAATTTAAAATTTAAATTTTATCAATTTTACAGCAAAAACAACTTAATCTAACGCGTGCACACGATAACTAATGCATATCTATACCGAAATATGGGAATTAAAATCGGGAAATTATTTTCCTCAATTTTTAATAATTTTTTACAAAAAATCCAATGGGCGATTAACATAGGAAATCTTTTTCTTGCATCCACTGACGCCCAGTGACGTCATCACTTTGCTTGCGTATTTTCTAACTAACTATCTAATAATTACAGACACTCCATGCTAACCCAAATTCACCTCTACTCTATACTCCCAACCAGCTATCTCATCCACAACATCGCCAAAATATCCAGGATCCAGCTGGGGACTTTCTCATTCTCAACCGAATATTTTATCTTGACTCGACATTATCACCTTAGACTACCCTACTTTCAATACTCATTTCAACTGGTGACTTTTACTTGCCCAACCAAACATTCTATCCCAACTATAACTTTACATTAATTTCAAAACTAAAATCAACTGGCGACATTTACGTACTGAACTCGACGCCAATCATACCATACAATGTAAACAAATAATGAAGCTTGATAAAAATATTTAAAGACTTTAATATGTTTTTACAAATATATTTTAAGATTTTTAAGGCTTTAATATGTTTTAGAAATATTTTAAGCGTTTTTTTTTTTTAATGAAACAGTCAAAGAGTCGTTCATTTGCAATTAAAGAGTTGTCCATTTGGAATTTGTATTTTCTGAATGGCAACAAATTATGTTTGTTTTTATTTGGCATTGCGTTGTTTATAATCATGAAGTTACATAATTCTATTATAAGGTTCATGTTTATAATAGCCAGTGATCCGTTATATTTAATTAAACATTTAAACATTACAATTGCATAGTTTTTCAAGGTTTTAGACGGAATAAATAACAATATGTGCGATACAAAACATGTATGAAAATGATATGTATGTTTTCGTAAGTTGAATTGAACAAATGGAAAAAAAAAAAAAAAATGGCTGCCAAAAGTCTCTGTTTTGAAGCGGTGCAAACCGGATTCGTTCATGACAGATGAGGATCATTATATATATTAATTTTAATCGCACTTACCAGTTTTTGGTCAGTTGAACTCTTCGGAACTGTACGATTCGTTTTATAATTTCTATGAAAATATATTTTCTTAATTAACCCTTTCGCGACTGCTGACGTAGATTCACGCCATTTGAAAATCTGTAACTTTGTCAGTGGGTGTTTCTTTCGTAATTTGTGTGCTACATATTTCTTAAGTGTATACCCAGTGTTCATATTTTTGCAATAAAATATACTACGGATAGAAATATATTGATTAGAAAGAATATAATTATAATGTATATCCATTTCTAATGTAATCGTGAATACAGAAAATTTATTCTAAAATATTATATTTTGAGAGTATAATGCCCGTAGGCGGGTCTTAAAGACAAAATTCTGCGGTCACAAAAAGTGTTAAAATATATTTATAAAAGTTAAAGTATGTTTTTAAAACTGTATAAAGTTAAAATATATTAATAAAATTTTAAAAACTAAAGTGTCCTTAAAATAATATTCCTCCCCCCTATAAAATAAATAAATAAATAAATAAATAAAATAAAATAAAGCAATGTATGAAGCAAACGATTAAGCTTTTTTTAATTATGACGGTAGTTAAGAAACGAGTTTACAATTCTGTCTTGCATTCCAATTCCATTAGTTATTTATATTTGACAATTTCACATTAAACCTATTTTTCTATTTAAAACAGTAAACCCCGCCTATTTAGTAATTTTTGTTTTTTCTTCTAGTGTTCGTTTAACCCTTTGCCGCTCAGTGTTCCACTACATGGAACACCTAATTTTAATTCTCAAGTGCAAAAACTCATCCCGGAAATTTTTTAGCAAAAATTTACATATATAACAAAGCAGAAAACGCCCATTTTTCAACATGAAAATTTAAAATTTCTTCTATTATAATTATGTTCGTAAATTCCGGTGGCAGTGTAATTTAAATGATCAGAATTATCTTGCCCCGCAACGGGTTAAAATACTCCGGAATAGATTGAAATGTTGAGATCTATGCAACTTTTACGAGTTGTTGTTGTCGATAATGTTTTTTTATAAAGTGATTTATTTATTAAATTAAATATTACTTGAATTTAATAAGGTTTACTTACAGATGTTTCAAACCGAAAATTTCTCGAAAAGGAACAATGCTAATTTTTTATTTTTTAAATATTTATGATCAGCTATGTGGCTAAAAGCCATTTTTAAAATTAGTTTAGTAATTTTTAAAATAAATTAAGTAGTGAACCTTAAAGGGTTAAAGGATTCAAAATTTATCACCAATTAATCGATGAAGTAAATACCACTTGTGCGTATTTTTGTCAACATAAAATAAGGTGTTTAACACGAATACTCAATGGCACATTTACTTTTTTTTCTGTATTGTTTTGTTTTGAAGAACAATGAAGGCGGGCGGGGCTGGTCTTCTTCAGAAAACAGGAATTCTTGATGCTAACACTAATGTCTAAAAATCATCATTTTTGTTTCATTTCTTTGCGTTTGACGTTGTTGTTATATAATTTGACCCGTAAATAAAATAAAAAAAAATATTTTGTTTAATTTTCTTTGTTATTTTTAAAGATTTGATTCGTTATCTCATGCAAAACTTTATAAGAGACGGCCCCCTAAACCACTTCAAAAGAAAGGTTTATTTATATCTCGAAAACTAATAACTGGAATGAGCTGCAAATTTGTACACCCATATTTTTCAGCATTAGGATTTATTTTATGTAAAAATTAATATAGGTCATAATTCATAATTTTTATGAATATGAATTTTTTAATATTTTTCAGAATTAAAAATATTTTTTCAGAATCAAAAGTAATGAGGAATTATGTTTGGGTTTCTTCACTGTATCTCGTAAAAAAAATATATATATATATCGTTCAAGTTACTTTTTGTGAAGATATTAATAAAAGTTTAAAATATGAATTTAACATTAGCACCTTCAAACTTTGAACGCTTATAACTCTGTGAAAAAATAAGTAAAATATACAACCAATATACTTTTTCGCGTTGTCGCGATCCCAGGAATTCAAATATAAAATAAAAATGGAGCATTACCATTGAAAAAAATCAAAGTTGGCGCGCGTTTTTATATGTAGACGACCCCTAATTCAAAATTTCAGTTCATTTTCTGAAACTACTCACAATTCCCCGACGAATGTTACCTATTACATTTTTCTACATCGATTAGCAACGAAGTTACGTTGAGTGTTGCGTTTTTTTTTTCCCCGACTGTACATTATACCAAACTTCCAAAACTCGATAAACTAATTCCCTATTTTTTTTTCTTCATTTCAGTGGTTTATTAGATTTTTTTTTTTTTGTGTGTGTGTGGGGGGGGGAGCGTTTTTGTTTTGCATAATTTTACCTCTCAGGGGTGTTATAACAAATTCCAAAATTCTATAAATTAATTTCCTACTTTTTTGTTCAGTTCAATGAATTATGCGATTTTGGGGGGAAGGGGGGCGGAAGCTCCCCTCCAAGGATAGAAAACTTTTTTGTTTTGCATTATTAAACCTCTCATAAGTATTACTCGGGAGTTTCGAAACTTTATAAATTCCCCCCCCCCCCATTTTTCCTTATTTGACTGTACTATTACTTTCGAGATCTTTGTCAACATATAATAGGAAACTAATCTGTTATCTCAAAGTTTTTCTATCTCGAAGTTTTCTCGCTAGAACACTAAACGTCAATAAATGAGAATAGGCTTTATATTAAAAACTATCAGAAGAATTGTTTAAGTTAATATATTTTACTGTCAGTTGTCGATATTAATTTAGAAGTGCTAATAATATTTTGCAAAATTAATTCGGGCGTTAACGGGTTAAATGAATTTTAAATAATAATAATAATAATAACACACACACACATATAATATATCTCTTTGTAAATAAAAAAAACTAAAAAATCCATTTAAATCGTTCAAACCCATACTTGAGGTACCCCCTGCATTCAGCACCGTCTTCTCCAATTTCAATTTCTCAAGTTCCTGTCCGTATTGCCTGCGATAAAGCTTTACCCGGGGATTTCAGTATGGGGGTCTAACGGACGTCAGTTTCGAAACAGACAGTATCGGAAAAAAAAAAAAATGAAGTAGAACATTTACATTTAAATCGTATTTATACATGAATAACTCTATACGTACAATACATAGTATTAAATGTCAAGTCATTTCATGTATTTATATTTCATATATTTATTTGATTTATTTGGTCGACCATAAAAGGACAGCAATCACGTCAAATATATATTTACAATAGGCTATGGGTGCTATTTAAATCACCTTTTAAAAGATGTTTATCGATATTTGATACAGTTTTACTCATCACATCACTTGGAGCATAATAGAGCTCTCCAAAATCTTCATTTTGTTCAAATATTAAACCAACATAATTGGCTCTTGCAACGTATACACAAAGCTTGTTAAAGTGTAATTCTCTTACACTTCCATCTTCCAACTAAACTTTAGCTCAATGAGGACGTGTCAACTATATTATACTAGCTGGTCCAGCCCATGAATTTATAAGCTTGTGTGAGGACGATGGTAGAAGGATTAACACTTTATCCCCCACGTTAAATGTTTTTTCTCGGGATCTTAAATTGTATCGTGAAACATAACTGTCTTGAGTAAACTGGCTGTTTCTGGATATAATATCGTGAGCATTCTTGAGTTTTTCCATAAGATCCTCCAAATAATCTTCAATGCAACAAAAGACAGTAGTGGAGATAAGTCTTTCTCCAGTCCAAAATTTTTTTTTAATTGATAAAAGTCCTGGTGGTATACGGCCGTACACAAATTGAAATGGTTATATGTCGGTTGCACTATGCGGAACTTCCCGATATGCGAATAATAAATAAGGAAGATATTAGTTCCATTCTGAGCCATGTTCTTGAATATTTTTATTCAACATGTCCTTTAGAGTTCTGTTCCATCTTTCGATCGCACCCATGCTTTCAAGGTGTCCCGGAGTAGAGAATCTAGGGACCACTCCAATGAAATTAAGAAAAGCTTCTGTCAGTTTTGTCGTAAAGTTTGTCCCTTGATCAGAGCAGATTAGCTTGGAAAATTCAGTCTGAGTGAAAACTTTCATGAGCACATCGCACGTAGTTTTTGCACTAATATTTCTAACTGGAATGGCTTCTGCCCACCGAGTGCATAAATCTATTGCACATATAATGTATTTATGACCCCTCCCAGAAGGTGGTTCCAAAGACCTATACAGTCTATGCTCCATACTTCAAAGGGTGTTTCTGGTCTTACTATTGGACGAATGGGGATTCAGTCATTGTAAGATGTTCCCTTTCTCAGCTGGCAATATTACAACTTTGGCAATATTTTTTCACATCCTGTTTGAGTGTAGGCCAGAAGAATGAATATTTAATCCTTTGCTTAGTCTTCCGCTCACATAAGTGTCCCGCTAGTGGAATCTCGTGGGCCATTTTCAAGACGTCTTCTCCTTTGCAGCGAGGCAACATTACTTGCTTTACCATTTCTCCACACACAGATTCAACGTGCACTCCATTATCAATGTCATACGACTGGAGTCTCTTTTCAGCCCTTTCTTAAATTGCGTTCAAAGTTTTGTCATGCCTCTGGCTTTCAACAAAAGATGCTTTTGCTGACTTTCTCTCGCCCTCGTCCGGACGTGCATCACAACCAAAGCAGCTACATCTGCACTATTCTCCATGATCATCTCGTTCATTTTGTCGTCATCGACTTCCTCTCTCAACCCAAACGCACCGGAATCTCTTGAATCATCATTTTGCGTATCATAAAGTGTATGGCCCTGACGCAGTTGGACACTCTCTCGGAGCGCTTAGTACGCAGACATACTTAGCAGAAGATCATTGACTACTTTCTTCGAGACTGCACAAGCAACTGGCATTGGCCCATGTAAGACATCGTCTAGTTCGAAATTAAAAATCCTTAAAGGAGTTAACTCTTTTTCCCTAAAAGCTGACTCTATCACTATCTGTCTCTCTCCCTCAAAATGTTCATCAGCCACCAGATCTTCACGCACAACTGAAATTTGTGCACCTGAATCTATAATTCCGATTAACGTCTTAGTTCCACAACGGATATTCACAGTTTGTAATTTACCGACAGTTTCAATAGGGAAGGAGACTGGGACATTTATTTTTGCCGTTAATACTGGACTTTCTGTCTCTGGTTTCAGCTTGCTGGTTTTCATTAAATTATTCTGACCGGATGAATTTGAAGTTTTCTTCTGAATAGGCTTAAAAGAACAATGACGTGAAAAGTGATCTTCAGCTCCGCATGAAAAATAGGTAGTTTTGAATGTTAGTCTAGTCTAATCAGTCTTCCATTGTGATGGTGCTGGTGAGATAGCGCGTTCAGATCTGTTTTTATTTTTCCCAAATTTTCCATTAAAATGATTTTGAGGCTGTTATTTTTCCACTCTTCCCTTTACTAGTCCAGTTTTCTTATTATTGATTCGAACACTTTCATATGCATTCAGCTTTCTTATTATTGATTCGAACACTTTCATATGCATTCAGCTTGTCGGCTAATTTCGATGGAGATATTAATTTTATCCATTCATCAACGAAGTTTTCTCAGATGTCTGGGGGTATTCGCCTTTTCACCTGGTCTGTAATAATCAAGTTCTTTAAACTTTCGAAGTCTTTTACTTCAAGGCTTCTTCAAATAATTTGTGATTTTATATGTGAAATACCGCCACGATTTTTCCGAACTTTTCTGATGCGTGACAATTTTTTTTCCTTAAGAACTCTTAATAAAACAGACACCCAATTCTTCTCTTCTACCTTAATTCTTTTAGCTTGACGCTCGAAAAGAGATAAGAACAACACGATATGATCATTTTTAAAATCAAATTTTGTCATTCTCTTTACCAATTCATAACATGCCGATGTGCTTTCACGAGAGGGAGGAGTGTCAACCTGAGCTTTCTGGGCTTCTATTTTCAATTGCTCTATCTGCAGTTCGTGCTTCATACGCTCTTTCTCCCTTTGGTAATTTTCTTCACCACGCTCTTTCTCTCCTCGGTAATTTTCTTCAACACGTTCTTTCTCTCTTCGGTAATTTTCTTCCAAACGCTCTTTCTCGCTTTGGTAATTTTCTTCATCGGTCCTAGTTTTTACAATTGTCTCTAACATATTTTTGACGATCTCTTCCTCGTAATTTTTACTGCTTGTAATTAGATTTTTTAGCCCGATGACTTTTAGACCGGGACCTGGATTTTCCCCGAGCTCTTCTGCAACAGATCGCAGATCACCTTTTTTATTTTTGGCAAGATACGCCATAAACCCAGTCAGTAATATTAAATTCAGAGGGGAAAAAACTAGTCATTTAAAATGTTATAAAATTCCTTTAACACACACACACACACAAAAAGTGAAACAAACTTATATTATTTTAATCTATACTATAGCGATGTTAATTAATTCGTGAGAGGAAACAAATACACTGGTTCTCATAATTATAAGGACACCCGTTTATCTATATTAACTAAACACTGAACACTATTATTTAAACAAATATATTTTTTATTAATTTGAATTTCAATAATAGACTATATTTAAAAATTTATCGTTTTTCTATCTTAAAAAACTTTAAATACGGTCAAAAAGATGATTTTTCAGGTGTTCACAATTATAAGGACAGCTCGAATCTTAGTAATTTTTTTTCAGTTATTCTTTAAATTAATATTTTATGGGGTTTCTTTTTTGAGTGAAACAGTCAGACATTCTCTCTGGTATATATACATTTTTTTTTTTTTTTTTACTATTCAGTTTCAATACCTTTTCATATAGCATAGATGATTTTCTGAATACATTTAAACTATTTAAAATTGCTTTCCACTTGCATGCACTTTTCTAATGTGATAAGTTAATGTTTTTTCAACTTTTAGGCCACAGGAAAGGCACTAATACAGAAGTTTCTTTCTTCAAACTATTTCCTATTGCTCTAGAAGTAAAGCAAAAATGTAAGTCTTGTTGAAAAAAATATTATTACCCCCCAAAATCTAACAAAAATCCGAGAATTCCACGTTTAAAATTTGCGGATAATCTCTTGATGTTCATAATAATAGAAAAAAATTACTAAATTCATTCTTACTTCAGTAGAAACAGCTACCCAGAGCACCATATATCCACCTTTAAAATGCCCGATTCATATCTGCCGTTAAAAAATCTGCTCTGTCTTTCGCTATTTTCAGATCGTGTCAGTAACTATTATAACCATTTGGTTAATCAAGAATAAAATGTTTTTCATCCGAAAAGGCAACATTTTACCATTTAATATTGTCTTTATTCAATTTTAACACAGACGTTCTTTCCCCCATTAAATGCTTATTGATTATTATAGGTTTTTTATTCATTTTAACATATCATTAATTATTTCAAACATGCATAAGTGTGGACACCACCCTTTCGTCAAAAATTACGAGCAAATTCAGCAGCAGTCATTATGAGTAGAACAGTAAGAGGAATTATGAGTCTTCGATCTCTGTAAAACAACTCTGATTTTGCATCAGATCTCTCTCCTATCGAACCAGCAGTTCAGCGTTTGATCACATTTCCTTCAGCAATTTTAGATCTTCGAATTTCATTACAAATTCGGCGGATTGAAATTATCCTTCCACTTAAAAAACACATTTATCATACTTCACTACATGAACGTTCTTTTTTTCGAGGAATTGTCGGTAATGTCCGTCCAAGAAAACTTGAAGGCTTATATATGAATTAATTTAGCCCGGTAGTTAACAAATTTGCATGTCAACTGTAGTTTATCCGCTAGTAAGTTAAATAAAATGAAAAAAATCTTGATTGTCAATATAATTATGAACATCTAAAAACACGGAGTAAAAATATTTTGCATGATTTTTTATTAATTTTGTTTCATATTAAAAAAAAAAAAAAAAAAAAAAAAAAAAAAAATATATATATATATATATATATATATATAGCAGTTTTGGTTTTTAGAATACACGATATATTAAGTGCACTTAGTATAATCTTTTTCACAATGGGCTCTTCCCACTGTCGTCTGCTCAATCGCGTGATAGAGGAAAACGAATAACCGAATTCTGAGAATCGAATTCAATTAAATATTGTTCTTAAGAACAAAAATTTTAATATTTAATATAAAATAAAATAAAAGTAATATTATGCATTTGTAAAATAATTGTATTTGTAAATTTAATAATTAAAAAAAAACATTTTATGTGTTTATTTATTTTTACCTATAAGAATCGATTTTTGTATATTGTAGTGTAACTGTAACATTAACTGATCTAGCAATAAATAATAGCTTCTTGTGGAATGTTTATATATTATAATTTGAAACTTTAAAATGTTTTCATTTAATTTAATTGCATGAAGGTGTTACAACAAGTTAATTAACTTAGTTACTGGTCTAAATGGATTTACGCAGTACGGTATTCCACTGTCACTGATTTAAGTACCAAAAATCAGATTATTAAACATGTTCTTCATGAACATCAATAACAAACATGAACTAAATGATGATTGTAAATGTACAGCAAACAAAAGAGGATGAATAATGATATAAAATGGATTAAAAATGATGATGTATGAAAAGATAACACAGATTAAATACGATTGATCAAAAATAAGAATAGAAAATATGTTATTTCAGCAATCACTATAGATAAACAAGACTTTGTCTGCTATTTGTTTTTCCTCTATCATGTGACCTCTGACGTCAGGTGGTAAGAGCCCATTATTTTTACATTAGTTATTTCAAAACATAAAGTGTCCTTATAAATATGAGAAGGAGTGTAAATATTGTTTTTAAACTTTCTCACATAGAGATAACAAAATAATATCCACTTCAATTTATTATTGTAAATGTTCAAAAAGAACAACAACAACAAAATAATAATAATAATAATAATAATAATAACATAATTGTGCAATTATTTTTAAATATATGACAATAGAATAATCAACTTGCACAACTTGTCAGTGAAATATTAATATCAGAGAAAAGAAAAAAAAAAAAAAAAAAAAAAAAAAAAAGAGAGAACTCGATGTAGAAGAAACCAAAATAATCTATTTTTTATATTAAATATAAACCATAACTTTTATTATTTTAACACAGATGATGCTAATATGTAACAATAAATAAAAGTAATAAATATTTGCAAATAAAATGAATAACTTAAAAGCACCTTTCTTTTTAAAGACTTGTAATCGTTATTACTCAAATAATAATAATTACAAAACACGTCTTTCCGGCTTATTCGGAAGGGAAGGTTGATTTCTTTTTCCTTATCAAGTAGCCGTCATTTTGTTTCAATTTTAAAATTTTCAAGTGGCTGGCGCTTGGAAACAAGATGGTGGGCCAAGTTAACAAAAATATCAAATGCATTTATGAGATAAGTCTATGTACAAATTTAGTTCGAATTAATTCAGAATCTCAAAAATCATCGTGTTGAAAAATTAAATGGATCAAAATGGCAGAGGAAGTTGCTCAGTGAGCTAATCTAAGATATTGTTGCGAATTTGTAAATAATTCTATTCTTATTTTATTTTATTTATTTATTTATTTGTAAATTGTTTTAAAGAGGCTCAGTAAATTGATAAAATGTTAATATTCTGCATTTCTAGTTTGTTTTAGAGTTGAAACAGCCGAATTTCCCCTCAAAAACGCATTAAAAAGCTTCAATAAGGCAAGTTGTGGAATTGGCGCCAAATTTGGCGACATTTTTGGCGAGAAAATCCTTACTATCGATATACCAAAGATGGACGCTGTAACGTGATTGGTTAACAAGTTAAGTTAAATTTCTAAATTTTTCTGGTGGGGGATAAAGAGGTATAAAAGGGATAAAGGGGTGTAAAAGGTGGCCGAACGCGCCAAGTCACTCAGTCGCAGTTGAGTTTCACCCAACGGTTGCATGGCTTTTGAAGGAGTTCTGAGCCTCTTTGAATGAGCCTCGCTTTATGTTAATGCTTTGATAGAGTTTAAACTGTGAATTTGCTGTTGACAGCTGTAATTTAAGCTGTGTTTACTGGTGAAACTGAAGTTGGACCGACTTGTATTCCTCTCAAATTTTCTGTAAATAAACTACTGAACTTTTGCAAGTTTTGCCTTTCATTCTCGGGCAACTTACGAACAACCAAGTACGCAACAATATTTGCAAAATAAGTCCACTGTCCAACTTTGGTTCGAATAAACTCAGTATTTCAAAGTTATTGCGATAACAAAGCCTCACATGGCAGCGTTCAAGTGGACGCAACTTGGAAATAAATTTCCCCACCGAAATCATAGTTGTTTGAATGAATAATCCATTTTTCAACTTTGGTTTGAACTGATTAAGTATTTCAAAAGTTACCGTAATAAAAAATTTTCAAGTGGCCGCCATTTGGAAACCATATAGTGGAGCAAGTTGCCCAGCAAACACATCCAAGATATTTGAAGCATAGGTTCACTATCAAACTGTGGTTCGAATCAGTGCTGTTTTTGAAAAGTTATTGTTATGGCAAATTTTCAAGTGGCAGTCTGAGTGACTGCTACTTGGAAACAAAATGGCGAAATAACTTGCCCAGAGAAAACATCCAATATATTTGTATGATAAATTCATTGTCCAGCTCTACTTCAAATTACATCAGTATTTCAAAAATTATCGTCAAAAAAATTTTTCAAGTGGCACCCCTTGGAAAAAAATCGGAGTGAGATGCCCAGCGAAATTATCTGAGATACTTGAATGATAAATCCGCTAACCAAATTTGATGCGAATTGATTGAGCATTACTAAAGTTACCATAATCATAAATTTTCAAGTGGCCGCAATTTCGAAATAAAATTGCGGATCAAGTCCCCACAAGTAAACTTATCCAAGATATTTGAACCATAAGTTTATTATCCAACTTTTATTTGAATCAGTTTAGTGTTTTAAAAGTTATGGTGATGACATGTTTTCAAGTGGTGGCAGTGTGATTTCAAGTGGTCTCCACTTGAAAACAAAATAGCGGAGCAACGTGATTAGCAAACACATCCAAAATATAAGTTCACTGTCCAAATTTGGTTCGTTTTTGAGTATTATTTTAGAAGTTATCGTGATTTTAAATTTTCAAGTGGTAGCCTGATTTCAAGTGGCACTGCTTAACTTAAGATATCCGAAATTTTGTTAAATATGGCGGATAAAGTTCATTAATAAACTTGATTGAGACACTTATATTGTCTATGTATACATCAAAATTCAAAGATTTTGGAATGCGCTTTTTCCAATGTAAATTTGAAATTTTCATGTGGTCTCCACTTGAAAATAAAATGACTGTGCAACTTGATTAACAATCTCATTTAAGATATTTATAAGATAAGTTAAGATACTGTCCAAATTTGGTTCGATTTGGAGTGTTATTTCAGAAGTTATTGTGATTTTAAATTTTCAAGTGGTAGCGTAACTTCAAGTTGCCCTGCTTAGTTTAAGATGTCTACCACTTTATTAAAAATGGAGGATAAATTTCATTAATGAACTTCATTCAGACCCTTATGTGGTCTATATTTACATCAAAATTCAAACAAATTCGGAATACGCTTTTTACAATTTGAATTTGAAATTTTCAAGTGGTGTCCACTTGAAAACGAAATGGCGGAGCAACTTGGTTAATGAACTCATCTAAGATAATTATAAGATATGCTAAGACACTGTCCAAATTTGGTTCGATTTGGAGTATTATTTCGGAAGTTATTGTGATTTTAAATTTTCAAGTGGTAGCCTGATTTCAAGTGGCCCCGCTTAACTTAAAATATCTGCCACTTTATTAAAAATAACGGATAAACTATATTAATAAACTTCATTGATACCGTTATGTGGCCTGTATTTACATCAAAATTCAAGCAAATCTTGTTTTAAATATGCTTTTACAATGTGGGTTTGAAATTTTCAAGTGGTTTCCACTTGAAAACAAAATGTCGGAGCAACTTGGTTACCAAACTCATCCAAGATATTTATAATATTAGTTCACAGTCCAAATTTGATTCGATTTGGAGTATTATTTCGGGAGTTATCGTGAGGACAAAATTTTCATTATAGATAGATAGATATATAGATAGATAAACGAAGTTATTGCAATAGGTCGATTTCTAAAGAAATCAACCTAACACATTTCTTTCCTTTTCAAGATGGAAAGAAAAATAACAATAAAATATCCCATGTATTTTACTTATTTTATCTACTTTCCTTCTTCTTTACTAGTAAAATAAAAAAAATCATTCATGCTTTTCAATGGAATGAAAAGAAAAGAAAAAATAATAGAATAAATTAAAAATAAAATAAAATAAAATAAAATAAAATAAAATAAAATAAAAGAATAACTGAGTAGTATTTTTTTTCGCTTTTAAAATAAAGATTAAAAAATATTTTTCTATGCAATGATAGTTATTTGGTTTTATTAAAACACATTTTATAGAGTTCTAACAGATGACGTCACGAGCATGTTTGCTGAGGGACAGTTGACCTCACTGACCCATTTTATCAATGCGGAATAGTGTTACAAATTTATAGTAACACGGTGTTGTAAATGCATTTGCAAAAGCATAAAAAAATTCGACTACTACGCTTCCAAAGCCATAGAAAAATTAGCGTTGTCCTTCAGCAAAGTACGGTTGCTAAGAAGAATGTCACGTGGTTGTTAGAACTCTATTCCACTCGATAAATGCACAAGAAATTATATTTTTATGGTGAAAAAAAAAATACATAAATAAAAAAAATTCTTTCGAAAAAAATTAATAAATAAATACATAAAAATCTGTTTATTCCATTACAAATTAAATATCCGCGATTGTAATGAAATGCTCGCCCTCTGGTGGGCTAAGGTGAAATTACAGTAAGCATGCTTTAATTCGGCTTTCATTAAGCCTCCATTGCATGCAGATGTTGAGTTTCACATGTATTTATTGAATAAAAATGAATAAATACGGTAAAAAGGATAACACATACTGTTGTGTGCTCTAGTGTAACTCCAAAGGACCAAGAAATCCAGAATTAAGCTTCCATTTATTTCCAAATGACACATTTAAAATTTCAGTTGCTTCGGCTAATGGAAGTAAAGAATTAATCAGATGATTTGAAGCTAATATTTGTTCAACTTCAGTTAAAAATCTACTTCCGATCGAACTTCGAATAAACTAAATTATTTTTTTCCAAAAGCAATCAATTTTCCATGATGTAATGGCGGAGAAATTATAGTACGAATATCAAGTAGAATAACAAAAAGAACAATAATAGATACACGTGGCTATAATATTTACTAACAACAAAAACTGAAAAAGCGCCATCTATCGATCATTACAAACGCGGATATGAAAGTAGTGAATTTTATTATTCGGGATCAAGATATTTCACCCTCTGGTATAGAGATTAACAAATTGTTCTTAGAATAGAAAGAAAATGCAAGCAAATTTTATATTCTTAACTTAGAACACAAATTTATACTTACAGTTTTAACATACAATCGAAAATATTTCTCGGGATGAGAAATTTTGTTCTTAATTTGAAATTACGTTTTCGAAAAAGGGACACGCAAAAATTATAACAATATAAACATTATTTAAAATTTCAAGAATAAATACTTTTTCAAAAATAATAAAAATGATTCTTTCAACTAAAAAATTAGCTATTAAAGCTATACAAATAAAAGTAAAAATGCACTGATGTGCTATCCGCGATTGTAATGAAATGCTCGCCCTCTGGTGGGCTAAGGTGAAATTACAATAAACATGGTTTAATTCGAATTCCATACAGCCGCCATTGCTTGCCGATGTTTAGTTTCACATATATTTATTGAATAAAAATGAATAAACACGCTAAAAAAGATAACACATACTGTTGTGTGGCACAGTGTAACTCCAAAGGATCAAGAAATCCAGAATTGAGCTTCCATTTATTTCCAAATGACAAATTTAAAATTTCAGTTGCTTCGGCTAATGGAAGTAAAGAATTAATCAGATGATTTGAAATTAATATTTGTTCAACTTCAGTTAAAAATCTACTTCCGATCGAACTTTGAATAAACTGAAGTATTTTTTCCAAAAGCAATCAATTTTCCATAATGTAATGGCGGAGAAATTATAGTACGAATATTAAGTAGAATAACAATAAGAACGCTAATGGAACACACGTGGCAATGTTTACTAACAACTGCAGTGTTCACAAAGCGCCGTCTATCGATCATTACAAACGCGGATACAGAGACACTTTTATGAGCACGGATGGCTTTGTCAAATAAATAGAGCCTGGGTGGCATTTTACTATTAATCAGCAAGGATTGCTGAACTTACAGCAACAAAAATATAAAAAATAAAACTGATTGCCGGGATTACTTCATTAACTTTTTAAACCAGGATAGTTTTAAATTTCTAGTACGCCAGGGTGGCTGTACTATCTAATATAACATGTTAATTGCACGGGGAGCATGCAGCATGCAATAAGTATTTAAAAGCTCTCATCCTACCTTGACTACGTCAGTAACGATTCGTCGTCGTGACTGATGGTTATATATGCCGACTAGATCCAAGAAAAGGTGGAACACATTTCAAAAAGATGACTCTGCAGAAACTTTTCAACTTGTAAATTTAATACGAAACTGCACAAAGATATTTACAAATACACACATTATCACATATAAATATATACACATTCTAAAATTAACATTTCAATTGGCTTTTGAAGCCAGCTCCTTCCAAACATTCGTTCACCACTTTTTTGTTGCAATTTTTCTTCTAATCTGAAAAACTCTCTGTAGCCTCTTAATGCCACTTAAGAAAAACTAAAAGTTCGAATACAATTTGAATAAAGTTCGAATATAATCTTTACATTTATTAATGAACTTTATCCGCAATTTTTAACAAAGTGGCGGATATCGAAAGTTAAGCGGGGCCATTTTAAATCAGGTTATCATTTGAAAATTTAAAATCACGATAACTTCCGAAATAATACTTCAAATTGAACCACATTTGGACAGTGAACTGATCTTATAAATAGCTTGGAGGAATTCGTTAACCAAGTTGCTCCGACTTTTTGTTTTCAAGTGGCAGCCGCTTGAAAATTTCAAACCGACATTGTAAAAAGCATATTTAAAGCAAGATTTGCTTGAATTTTGTTGTAAATACAGGCCACATAAGTGTCTCATGGAAGTTTATTAATGAAGTTTATGCGCCATTTTTAATAAAGTGGCAGATATTTTAAGTTAAGTGTGACCACTTGAATTCTGGCTACCACTTGAAAATTTAAAATCACTATAACTTCCGAAATAATACTCCAAATGGAACCAAATTTGAACAGTGTCTTAACATATCTTATAAATATCTTAGACCTTATAAATATCTTAACTTAAAAATATCTTGGATAGGTTTGGTAACCAAGTTGCTCCGCCAATTTGTTTTCAAGTTGAGAACACTTGAAAATTTCGAATTCAAACTGTAAAAAGCGCATTCCGAATTTGTTTGATCTTTGTTGTATACATAAACTATATAAGGGTCTCTACCAAGTTTATTAATGAACTTTATCCGCCATTTTTAACAAAGTGGTGGATATCTTAAACTAAGCAGGGCAACTTGAAATCAGGCTACCACTTGAAAATTTAAAATCACGATAACTTCCGAAATATCGAATCAAATTTGGACAGCGAACTTATCTTATAAATGGATGATTGTGTTAACCAGATTTCTCCGCCATTTGGTTTTCAAGTGGAGGCCACTTAAAAATTTCTAATTCACACTGTAAAAAGCGTGTTTAAGATCGGATTTGATTGAATTTTGATGTATAAATAGACTATAAAAGGGTAAGAACGAAGTTTATTAATGAACTTTATCCACTATTTTTAACAAAGTGCGGATGTTATAAACTAAGCGAGACAACTTGAAATTAAGCTACCACTTGAAAATTTATAAACACGATAACTTTTTAAATTATGATTCAATTCGAACCAAAGTTGGATAGTTTTCTTATTATATAATCATCTTGGATGAGTTCACTGGGCAACTTGTTCCGACATTAAGTTTCCAACTTGCGGCCCTTTGAAATCATGCTGCCATTTGAAAATGTGGCATCACGATAACTTTTAAAATACTAAACTGATTCAAACAAAAGTCGGATAGCGAACTTATGGTTCAAATATCTTGGATCAGTTCCCTTGGTAACTTGATCCGCCCTTTTATTTCCAAGTGGCGACCACTTGAAAATTTGTCATTATGATAACTTTTGTACTACTGAATCGATTCGCATCAAACTTGGGTAGTGGATTTATCATTTAAATATCTTAGATAAGTTCGTTGGGCATCTCACTCCGCTTTTTTTTTCCAAGTAGTGGCCACTTGAAATCCTGGTGCCACTTGCAAATTTCTTATCACAATAAATTTGAAATACTGATTTAATTTGAACTAAGGTTTGATAATGAACTTATCATACAAATATCTTGAAAGATTTCGGTGTGCAAGTTGCTTCACCATTTTGTTTCTAAGTCGCAGCCACTCAGTCTGCCACTTGAAAATTTGTCATAACAATAACATTTTGAAACACTGCACTGATTCGAACCAAAGTTGGACAGTGAACATATGCTTCAAATAACTTGGAAGAGTTCGTTGGGCAAATTGCTCCATTGTACTGTTTCCAAGTGGCGGCCACTTGAAAATTTATCATCACGGTAACTTTTGAAATACTTAATCAATTCAAACCAAAGTTGAGAAATGGATTTATCATTCAAACATCTAAAATTTCTGTGGGTAAGTTTCACTGCAATTTTTTTTTCCAAGTTGCATTCACTTGAACTCTGGCTCTTGAAACTTAGTTATCGCGGTAACTTTTGAAATACTGATTTCGTTCGAACCAATGTTGGACAGTGGACTTATCTTAAAAATATTTTGGATTAATTCACTGAGCAACTTGATCCGCCATTTTTATCTAAGTGGCGGTCACTAAATTTTTCAACACGATGACTTTTGAGATTCTGCATTAATTCGAACTAAATTTGTACAGTAAACTTATCTCACAAATGTATATGATATATTTGTTTGCCGACTTGGCTGCCATGTTGTTTCTAAGATCCGACCACATGAAAATTTTAAATTCACATAAAAATGTATTCATGAACCGATTTGCTTAAAACTCTATATGTACATAGCCTATATCAATATTTCTGCCAAATCCATTAATATTTTGTAGCCGCCATTTTGAAGGAAAATGGCGGCTACTTAATAAGTAGAAAGAAATCAACCTACCCTTCCGAATGAGCTGGAAGAACTTCTTTTTTTTTTTCCTTAACTCCTTTCTTTTCTTTAACCAGTGATAAACTACACAATATTCTAGTTTTATTTGTTCTATGTTTTTCCGAGAAAGACAGTTTTCAGAAAAAGTTTTAAAAGCATGTTACTAAGGTTTTTCTCCCTCTGTCCTCCCCCCGAAGTTTTAACAAATAATCTGTTATTATTATTTTTTATCTTTTTCAGATATCTTGAAAACAGATTGAAATGTGACATTAAGCAGACAAATTTTTGATGTAGTGTCAGTTAAAGAAAAGAAAATATTATATATGATTAAAAGTTAAATGAGTAATGTTTTACTCCAACGAGAATAAAGTTAAATTTTAAGGACAATCATAAAATCCAGAAATAGTATCGCAAATTATACAGTTATTTGATGCTAAACATTTTTTAGTGCAAAGGGGGGGGGGGGTGAGGGGAATGATATTTTAATAACGCACACAATATTTTCAGTTTTGTTCTCTGAAATGTTTGAAAATCTATTTGTGCGTACAATATTTATATTTTTGATATACAAACCAGAAACAAACAACACAGAAAAACTATTAAAATTGTTTCTTTTTCCGCGGCGGGAATGAATGGGGGAAGTGGGGAGGAAGTTAAATTTTCAAACTTGTTAATCTTGTGTATACAAATTGATATTCAAAAATTGAAAATGTAACATATATATTAAGTTGTATGAAGAAATGTTTAAATCAATGCGAAATTTTATCCAGACTAGATTTTTCGAACCAATTCAAAATTATAGTTTTCAAAAGTACAACTAATGCACATACGGTATTTTTTGTACTTTTGTGTCGTAACTACAGCCATAACATCCACATATTTATATAGTGAGGCGGAGATAGCTGAAATGTCTATTGACGGAAATTCAAAACTACCTTTTCGCTAAAATAGATCTAATTGATACTGCCCTATCAAAACGGGTCAGAAAATATTCAGACAGTTATTTGCATACACAAAAATAATTTTGTGTTAAGCACCATTTTTTTTTCTTTGTGTGTGTGTGTGGGGGGGGGGGGGACGAAATGTTAAACAACCAGAAAATTTTGTTCGAAGGATTATACAGTTTAGAGGTGCTTTAGGAAAGTGTTTACTTTCAGAAGGCGACAATTATTTTTAATTTTTTTTTTTTTTTTTTTTTTTTTTTTTGTATCCTGTGGATTTTATTTTTAGTTTAATATTTTCTGAAACTTCTCTATGTTTTCCTATATATTCATTTTACAGCCTCTACACGTCATTAAAAGTGTTTGCTGACATTTGCTGGATGACTAAAAAATAATATGGATTATCTTAAATCAAAGTACCAGGAATTGAGACATTGTATAATTAATAGTTTAAATAATAAAAAATAGGTAAATTTAAAAATCTAAATACAAAATAAAGATTATATAGATGTGAATTTTATACAATAAACGTTTTAATTAATGATTTTTTTTTTTTTTTTTTTAATGGAAAGGGGAGGGCAGTTCATATTGTAAGCGTGTATCAACTTTGAGCGCAGAATCGCTCGACCACTCATGGAGCCTTATATTTTAGAGGTGATTCAGCAGCAGTTCACTCTCTCAGGAGACAAATTGTTTTATTTCCATATGTTTTCAGCTTTGCTTTCTGAAAAATTTGAAAATCTGCTTGTATGTGTATATATGCACAAATTAAAGAAAATTATTGTTGCTCTTGACCAGCAATGGGAATGGAGGGGTGGGTTGGGGGGGGGGGCAGATTAAATTTTCTGACTAATTAGATTTTTCAGTGTACAAACTGATATTTAAGGATTTAAAGTACAGAGTGCATATGAAATTGAGTGAGGAAATGTTTAAATTTATACGAAATTTCACCCAGGCTGCTACATGTTACGGACTAATTGAAATCTCAGTATAACAGATACACATACAATGTTACTTTTAAGTACAAAATCCAGTTGGACTTTCGAATTATCCTAGATGAATATACCATAATCATAGGTATGTCAAGACTACGGCAACTTAAAAATGCAGTTTCACTGAAATAAATCTAATAGATTTTGCTCAATAACGCATTGTCAGAAAACTTTCAGACAAGTTTTTGCATAAACAGAAAAATTTTTGTTAAACATTTTTTTTTTTTCTTTTTAATTTTTCCTTCCTTTTTTCTTTTCTTTGTAAGAGGAGATTTTAATAACCGGATAGTTTAAATTGGAGTATTATAAAGATCAGAGGGTGCTTGTAATTAAGGCCGATCTACTACTCGAGGGTCCTTGGCCTGGAGTGGTGTGCCCTCTGAGGGCAAGGGTGTGTTTTACTAAGGGGTCCTAACCCTTACTTACACGAGTCTCGGAGAAAACTACGGAAAATTCCGAACGGTTAGGTCAACGAGCTAGATTTGGGATTGAAACCAGCGCTTTCCGTGTATCAGCTTTGAGCGTAGAATCGCTCGACCACTCTTAGAGCCATACAGTTTAGAGGTGATTTAGCGGCAGTTCACTCTCTCAGGAGACAATAAATTGTTTTATTTTCATATTCAAAGGGTGAAATTACCTAACATCCAAAACCCTGAAAACTGCTATTTGTATTCAAAATGGATCGTGCAAGAATAGGTTAAGGTTATTATTACGTAGCTATTATTAAAAATGTTTTTTATACCTATAATAAATTATATTTGTAGAATTCTTAATGCATTATAAAGCAAAATTAGAGTGAGGGGGAAGGGAATCTTGTATTAAAGGTAGCCCCTGAAAACTTTTCTGTTGTTTTCAATTTTTATTTTAATATTCTTCAAGTTTTTTCCTATATTCTTTGTACAACGCTCTATTCCATTAAAAATGTTTAACGTCATAACTTCTGTTGCGTGAAGACTGAAACACTATCTGAATTTTCGAAATCAAAATACAAGAATTTGAGTAAAATTGAAATAAATCGCCTACTTCAGATATAAACAATAGTCCAAATATTGTAAATTTTGTAAATTTAAAAACCGAAATACAAAATAAATATTTTCGATTTAGAGAATTCTTATTTATCAAGTGATTCGATTTGTATTTTATTATTTTATTTTTTTAACTTTTAATTTTCTTTTCCTTCGTTTTTCTGAGTTTTTTTTTTTTTTTTTTTTTTTTTGGGGGGGGGGGGGGGGGAGTTAATGCTTCACAAGTGGAACTTGCTTTCATTAAATATTTAGTTTTGTTAGAGATATTTAAGTAATTATTATCATAATATTAATAATTAAAATGAAGATGGATATTAATTAAAAGAATTTACATGTAGATTAAGACCACAAACAATTACTCTAATTTGTATTTACATTAGTTTGTGCAATTATTAAAACACAAATAATATTTGAAAAATCATTTTTGAATATATTTAATAAACCAGAAAGTTTTCGTAATTAAATTGTATAAAAAAGAATCTGCAGCAAAATAGTGTATTAATTCATATTACTATAATGATTAATATATGTGCAAATGCCTAATGATCCAACAGATAAAAAAAAGGGTCTAAGGCCAGGAGGATCTGTTCTTGAAGCTGGTAGACGGGAATTGCCGAATTCGATATTTAGTTACGCTGTTAATTTAGTTTATTATACATTGGCCTAGACGTTCGGTGTTTTCCAAGGTTTTCTCTGAAATTCATGTAAATACGGGTTAAGACCCCTTAAAAATCAGTCCACGGTGGGTCCTTCGGTAATAAACACAGGCTTAAAACTCTTCAACAACAAAAATCCTATATCATAAAATCCTAGAAACAATATGTTTTGTTATATATAAAATGCTTGAACTTAGCTATATATAAAATCAATGTTTATGTATAAAATGCACTTACTGTATCGAGGAACTCCACATACTTTAATATATATAACGTCCAGGTAAAATACAACATCTAAAAATTACAAAAAAATATATTATTATTGTTATTGTTATTGTTGGTGGTAATGTTGTGGTTGTTCTTGTTGTTTCTGCTATTTCTATTACTTTCTACAAAATTTGTGAAAAATGTAAAAAAAAAAAGGAATTTAGTGTGAAATTTAAAATTAGTGTGAATTAAACACACTAATATACAGTAAATCTTAGAGAAAGATACTATATCTTTCCATATGATGTATCTTTCCATTCCATTCACAATGACCAGACAGTTTTGATATCGAATATTTTATGAAATATCTAAACAAAAGTATGACGACTTATTCTCAAACTTTGGGCAGGCATGTAAAGAACATATTATACCTCATATATTTCAGCTAAAGTTTTGACCTAAAAAAGAAAAGAGATTAGTAAAAAATGAAAGAAAAAACAACATGTCTGGGAATACTTAAAAAGTAATGCTTGTAAATGTGTTCTGGATGCAGTATGCGATTAGTTTGCTACTTCTAATTATCTGTATTCATTTATATGAGACTGGCATGTATATGTATGGAGATAAAGGTTTATTCAGAAAACTCAAAAAAATATTACCACTTTTTTTTTATTATACACTGGGTTATAAAATGATATGAACACCTAGTAATTTTGTGATATCAAGACAAAAATTCAAAAATATTTATCAGTAAACGTTATTTTCGGGGAAGGTACGATGATCTTACCTGATACATAACGATAAAATGAATATAAAACTTTAAATTAAATGTAAATATAAATTATATATATATTAAAAAAAAAAAAAAAAAAAAAAAAGGCGTTGAAAATGATATCAATAATGAAAGAATTTACCACTAAACTAGCATATAAAGCGATCAGGAATACTGATTATGACTTCGAGATGAAGAAACCAATATATGTTATTTAGTTTAGCGTATAAATTTGCTTCGCAGGCTTGGAAACTTTCAAATGAGTTTGCATACTGAGTTCTAAGATCATAAAAACGCTTTAAGAGGTTTTGTGAAAGGCAAAATTGTGGCTTTTCATGATCAAGGACATTCAGCAATAGCTATCGCAAAAAAACTGAAAAAATCACCAGGTGTAATATTGAATATTCTTCAGTTACAAGTGGACTGTGGAGTAAAGATATCTCTGGGACGTCCATCAAAGTTATGAAAAAGGAAATAAAAGAGCCTTTATAGAAAACCATGTATGACTAAAAAGAACCAACAGAATCGAATGGACTGAACAAAAGATCACATATCCTGGAAGTTAGAATATGAAAGGATGATATTTTTTAATGAAAAAAAGTTCAATTTACATTGCCCTTAAGGTTTTTCTTATTATTGGCACGATTTGCGAAAAGAAACTGAAAAATTTCGAAACAGCAGCAATGTGGCTACTCATGGTTTGAGTTGCGTTTGGATTTCGTTGTAAGGTCGACATTGTCTCTCTCTCTGGCAGTATGTATACAGTAACCTGCAAAAATCTACTTGAAGTAAATCTATTTCTTGTTACTGAGAAAATTGGCTGACCTTTCTAGATTTTTCCAACAGGACAATGCATACATATACTAGACAAAAAGCACTCGGATATGTTTCCTAAATAATGGTGTACATTATATTTTATGACTATCTCTTATTCATGATTTAAACCCTATTTAAAACGTTTAGACATATTGTAGAGCAATTTATGCAGATGGAAAGCAATATGCGACAGTTTGAAAATTAAAAGTTTCTGTTATTTCCCACTGGTATAAAATCGATCAAAGTACATTACAAGGTTTGGTTCGCTCCATGCCTGACAGAATTTTTACATTAATTAGAAAATTCGGTGGATACTCTGGTTAATAATCCATATTTTTGGTCCGTATTCATATCGTTATGCAACACCTCGAAAAGGTAAAATGGAGTTTTCTTTGTATAAAAATGTCTGTTTGAATTATATTTTGTTGTAAAATAAAAACTAGATGGCATAGGTGGACTCTGCTCAGTACCCAATCATATTTATGTTCTCATAAATTTCTAGTGCGAGACATATTATAATCATGTTAAAAGAAATGAATTTGACCAAAGCTTGATACAGTGACAGAATGAAATCCCCGCCTAATAGGCTATCCACCGTTCACTTCGATATATTTATCTTATTCTAATCTATTAATTTATTTTATACGGGTCAATTCTGTTGTTTAGTTTTCATGCTACTGTTTCCAATGCAATAATCCTCAAAATTCATATTTATATGAAAAATTTACAATTTCGATATGTTGATAAAATCGTAAATTACGAATAATTTACGAAAATTTCCTATTAGAATATTTGTATTCAATCATGTTCAAACAAATATCGTAAATGTAATTTTGAAGTTGTCTAATGTATTTATGATCCTCAAAATGGAAGTTTATGCTCAATTTTGCCTTATTCTGACATGTTAAGTAAATCGTAAATTCCAAAATAACTTACGAATTTTTTAAAATGGAAAATCATAGTCTATGATATTCATGCCAGTATCTTAAATAATATTTTGAAAGTGGTTTGACATCTTTACGGTGAAACTATCCCTCAAGATTGACGTTTATGTGAAATTTTTCTCTATTCTGCCATGTTAAGGAATTCGTAAATTTCCAATAACTTACGAAATTTTAATATTGGAAAATTCATAGTCATTAATATTCATGCCAGTGTTCTAAATAATATTTCAAAAGTAGTCTGACATCTTTACGATGAAAATATCTCTAAAAATTGACGTTTATGTGAAATTTTGCCCTATACTGCCATGTTAAGAAATTCGTAAATTTCCAATAACTTGCGAAATTTTCAAAGTAGCATATTTATAGTTACTGATGTTCATTCCGGCATCAAAACTGATATTTTAAAACTGGTCCGACATTTTTAATGTAAAAAGTTTCCATTTAATGCACGTTTAAGTGAAATTTTGTCCTATTCTGCCATGTTAAGAAAATCGTAAATTTCTCATAACTTACGAAGTTTTTTAATTCGAGTGTTGCAAATGAATAGGGTTCTTGCCAGTATCGAAAGTAATATTTTAAAACTGATCTGACCTCTCTGCGATCATTTGTTTGTGAGATATCGTGTAAACAGACTAACAAACTAACGGACTAACACACTGACACACTAACGGACTGACACACTGACACACTAACAGACACCCTACAGACAGACACCATACAAATTTTGTCATTTTCGGATTCCTCACACCTGAAAACATATAAAAAAGTCAAAAAACCGAGGTCGAAATTTGATAAGTCTTATTTTGTAGAATTGTTTTCTATTTCGTTTTTGAAAAACTTAGTGTTTATATAATTTTTAAACCCAGCGTAGCATACAGAGTATTAATCCAATACAAAGCGATTTTTAGAAAACTTGACATACTACATTAGACACAACATAATGTAATCAGAATATAAAAATAATTATAAGATAAAAATCTTTTTATAAACCATGTTTTTAAATTTTATGTTGAATCATAGCTATAGAACTAACTACATTAGAACTTTATCAATGCGTATTGTTACGAAATTGTAAATAATTGTATTTATTTTTGTATAAATTCTTTCAAAGAGGCTTAGTAAGTTGATAAAATGTCATTTCCAGCTCTTTTTCGCGTTTAAACAGCTTAATTTTTTCTTTAAAAAGCATTCAAAAGCTCCAATAGGCAAGTAATGGATTTGGCGCCAAATTTGGCGACTTTTTTCCATTGGCGACATTTTTGGCGTGAAAATCATTATTATCGATATACCAGAGATGGACGTTTTAATGTGATTGGTTAAGGAGTTACGGAAATTTTCCCGAACATTCTAGGTTCGGCAGAGATGTATAAAAGTAGCTCCAGCTCGCCAAACCCAGATCAGTTCTCAGTCAGTTTCGTCAATGCTTGCAGTGCTATTAAAGGAATTCTGAGCCTATTTGAATTTGATTTGCTTTATGTGTTTTGCTATACAGTTTGTACTGCGGATTTGCTGTTGGCAGCTGTTTCTTTAAGCTGAGTTTTTTGGTGGAATTGAAGCTGATACTCAGTTAATAGACTTGTATTCTTCTGGAAATTTCTGTAAATGAAGCTCCTGAATTTTTGCAAGTTTCGCCTCTCATTCTCGGACAATTTACGAACCCCCAAGTACGTAACAGTATGAAATCTTTAAATTGATAATGACGTCAAATTTTGTGAGATGCATAATTTAACTTTTTACAATTTTTTAACGCTCACGATTAATTAAATACATTTATTTTTATGTTGAAAGAAAATGAACTCGTATTTTTTTTTTTTTTTTTTTTTTTTTTTTTTTGACAACAATTATATTACAGCTAATATTTTAATGGCTATTTTTATTGCTATTAGAAGCTTATTGTTTTCATATTTTAATTAATTAAAAGAAAACTATTCGAAAATCTGAATTCGAAGTATTGTGTTGTCACAGGGTTTTGAGCTACTATGAAAGTTTCAGATGTATAGCTAGTAGGGAAGTTAGTTAAAAATACGTTGCAAGATTTGTACCGGATAAACAAACACACACACAAACAAGAATAGAAGTTAATTAATAAATAATTATAAGATAAAAAACTTTTTATAAACCATGTTTTTAAATTTTCTGTTGAATCATAGCTATAGAACTAACTACATTAGCACATTATCAATGCGTATGAAATCTTTAAACCGATACTGACGTCAATTTTTTTTAGATACATAATTTAACTTTTTACAATTTTTTAACGCTAACGTTTAATTAAATTATTAATTATATATTTAATCACGTATATTTATTTTATGTCGAAAAAAATGAGCTCGTAATTTTTTTGTTTTTGGCAACAATTAAATTATAGCTAATATTTTAACAACGAGATATATAAATTAGAGTGCTGATTCAATGGATGAAGGATTAACTTTCCGTGGTTCAAGATGAATCACGTGATATGCTCGAATAGGTTGCTGTGTTTGGCCCTTTATCGCTATTTTGGCATTTAAAATATCAGTTCGACAAATTATCATTATTATTAGGTAACATGGCAGTCCTATGACCGAAATAAATTGCTTTTAAAATAATTTTACACATATTTCACATTTTAATAAATAATAAAATACCTTTCTTTTCATCGTTTCTCAACAAACTTTAAAAATGTTTATAAAACAAAATTTAAACTTTTAAAGAGCTAAATTTAACAACAAATAATTATTTTTCAACTATTTTTAAGCATTTTATCGGTTAAAGTTCAACTACACGAAATAAAAAAGAAGTAAAATCAAAATCAAAAGGGCTTAGAACAAAAGAATATTAAACTACATAAAGTAAACAAAAACATTGAAACCGTTGCCATAGAAATGTACTGAAAATGAGCTGTTACCAAGGAAACCACCGAATACGCATGTGCAAGGAAAGCATGTCACATGACTCATCTTGGACCTCCTCAAGGGTTACCATTTATCACTCTACTTTATATATCTCGTTGTATTTTAACAACGAGATACATAAAGTAGACTGATAAATGGTAACCCTTGAGCACTGAGTTGAAGAACAACTGGAGCAAATGCTTCCAATACTTTTACACAGTGTTCGTGCGTGCCAGTTTTTCTGCAATCGTTCGCCTGCTTTGCATGGCAAGCAACATTTGTCGGGTCGTCTATTACTATTACAATCTTTAAAGAATTAAAATTTAAAATTGTTATGTCATGTTTAGCATATGGTTGTTCGAACAGACAACCTTTACACAATTTTACTTTGAAATATAAATATATCAAATGCTTTTTGCCATGCAACGCTCGGAAGACAAACCTTCCAAAAACGGCACGCGAAAACCGGTCTAGCATTTCCTCCAGTTTTTCTCCAGCTCAGTGCCCTTGAGAAGGTCCAAGATGAGTCATGTGACATGCTCTCCTTGCACCTGCGTATTCGGTGGTTCCCTTGGTAACATCTTATTTTCAGTAAATTTCTATGGCAACGGTTTGGAGGTTGTTCTTCGCATAAATCATAACCGCCAATGTTTTTGTTTACTTACGTAGTTTAATATTCTTTTGTTCAAAATCATTTTGATTTTGATTTTACTTCTTTTTTATTTCGTGTAGTTGAACTTTAACCGACAAAATGCTTAAAAATAGTTGAAAAGTTATTATTTGTTGTTAAATTTAGCTCTTTAAAAGTTTAAATTTTCTTTTATAAACACTTTTAAACTTTGTTGGGAAACGATGAAAAAAAAAAAAAAAAAAAGGTATTTTATTATTTATTAAAATGTGAAATGTGTAAAATTATTTTTAAAACAATTTATTTCAGTCATAGGACTGTCATGTTACCTAATAATGATGAAAATTTGTCGAACTGATATTTTAAATGCGAAAATAGCGATAAAGGGCCAAACACAGCAACCTATTCGAGCATGTCACGTGATTCATCTTGAACCACGGAAAGCTAATCCTTCATCCATTGAATCAGCACTCTAATTTATATATCTCGTTGTATTTTAATGGCTATTTATAAGATATTAGGAGGTTATTATTTTCATATTTTACATAATTATACGAAAATTATTCGAAAATTCGAAAATCGGACTTCGAAGTATTGTGTTGTCACTGAGATCTGAGCTACTGCGAAAGTTTAAAATGTCTAGCTAGTAGGGAAGTTAGTTAAAATTCCATTGCAAGATTTGTGCCGGACAAACAAACAAACATACATACATACAAGTATGAAAATACATACAAGTTAATAAAAAAATAAAAAACATTGTAATAAAAAATATTCACGAACATTTTTACTAAATAATTAACTGCGCGTGAGTAAGTTTAAAAAAGTTTCATTTGAATAATTTATTAGCCAAGTACCTCAAGCTACATATAAGATAACGAAAATTCAAAAAGTTATCACACGTAGAATGAAATTAATTTTAGATGCGCTTAAAAAAAAATAAAAGTACAGGTATATTTGCACAGATGAAAATTTGTATCATAAAAAACGTTTCGTGTTTCTTGTGAAACAATTTTTCTTTTTTTTTTTATAGGTATGTAGTACATACCTATTTCCAAAAAAAAAAAAAAAAAAAAAAAAAAAAAGAAGAAGAAGAAGAAGATGATGAAAAGGGAAGAAAGAAAGGGAAAGAAAAGATGAAAAATTAACCGTAAATATTGTATTAAATTTCATTAGATAACATAGTTTTTTCTGATACAAAGTTTCAATTATGAATGACCCCTTATCGTAAAGAACTTTAAAAAAGACTGCTGAAAAACAGCTTATTTAGTCATCGATAGCTCAATGAATTTTCGCAATATTCAACTGGTTGTTTTTTATAAAGTGCTCTATACAGTTGGGTATCAAACTATGTCAAAGATTTTTTGCTACAATCCGCACATGCGCAGTAATAAAGTATTTAATACAACTGTTCATATCTCTTTGAATATAAAATGTATTTGTTTTAAACTATAGTATAACGTTTTAAGCATATGTTGTCATGTTTTCTGAAAGTTTCATGAAATTTCGAAAAAAATAATTTAGAATTATAAAGTAAAAACTTGCAAAAAAATCGTGCATTTTTAATGAAATATTTATAACTCTTTGCATATTCAAGCTAGCCTCACATAACTCTACACGCGTATAAAATGTAACATTTATAACCACATCGGAATTTTGCGAATAAATGGATGCACTTTCAGATACAGTGCAATCACAAACTTTTTTTTTATTTTATTGGATTTGTTGTTCGTCCCCTAAAGGCGTTCGTTATAAATTTTTTGCTATAAAATATGAGGAAAAACATGTTTTCCTTATTTCCAAAATTCAAGAACAACACATTAAGTATTTTTCGAGATTTTCGATAAAATGTAAACAAATGAATGTATTTCCATTATTTTGTCCAACACTTGTATAAGGGAATTTACCGATATTTGAATTTTAATTCAATCATTTGTAATATAGTATTCGTTGGCTGTAAGCAAATATTGATAAAAACTTTTAGCATTTTTCCTTTTCCTGAATAGAACTGAAATTTAGTTTATTCTAAGAACGATAGCATTTTAAGTTTTCTCGACATTTACTTTGAGTTTTCATATAAGTAGCTCAATACATTTGGTTAATAAACTTTGTAAATGAAATTTCATTAACGTTTGCGCATGCGCAGTTAAATATTATTTGTAAAATTGCTCATATTTCGTTAGGTATTTAATATATTTTTTTATTCTGATTGCTGAATAGTATTTCTAATGTAGTATGTCAACATCATTGTTAGCAATGGCATTACAAAGCGTTTGTTACTAATTGTATGTTATAATAGAAAAAGGGTTAATTTTTTCCACACTTTTTTAAAGAAACCTTTATATTTCAATGAATATACTCGTCAGTCTCGAATAAATAAATACAAATAATTAGAAGAAACCACATAATTATATGTTATATTATTAGAACGCATTTCGAGCCTTACTTTTTACAGAGTGTTGCAAAACATTTTCGGCTTTCTTTAATTTTTATTAATCCCCTTCATGTTTTTGGACAAAAATTTGCAGAAATACATGAGGTACATAATATATTCTTCATACGCCAAATGATTCAAGATAAAAAAATTTCTAGATACCTGACAAAAGTTTTGAAATCGAAAGTGTCCGGTTTGTACGTTTCAGTTCGTAGGAAAAAAAAAAAAAAAAAAAAAAAAAAAGAAAAACTTCTTTAAAAGCTTAAAAATAATATTGTGTCCGTTATGGGGGTTACGGTATCATTAATAACAAGTAGTAATATACTATATACAATAAAGTATATCTTAACACTAAATCAAAAATTAATTAAAATACAGCACGCATAAATTTATTCCTGAATAAAACATAAAATTTACTTCTCAAATTAAAAAAGATTATCAGAGAAAATAATGCAGGACAAATAACATCATGCAACAATATTTATTAATGTTATTATATAAATATCACCTTTACCAAAAAAAGAGGCTTTTAAAGATATATTTGTAATTTTTATTTTAAAACCATCAAATTAAATACGTACAGGTACTATGAATAAACAATACATGCATGTCCTTACCCTATAAAGTATAGTCCCTTCCTTTATAACATTGTCATCATAACAGAAAACATGCCATCCTAAATATTTTAGATTTCGGATAAACTAAGTATGAGAAAAAGGAAACTTGTTAGTACAAAAGCAAAACTAATTAAATCTAGAAAACAAAAGCAAAGTTTAGTATACTCAATATTAAGAAGGATTTCGCTTAATTCAAAGTTTAAAACTAGTAAAATATCATATGAGGAGCAAACATTCAAACCGTGTTTTCTCCTTCGAATGCAATTTTTCAGGAAACACAAAAAACTGATAAATTAAAAAATAACCCTTCTTAGACCCTAATTATCATTTGTTTAGTTGTATTATAGGTTACTAGGAAGATCTGTAGGCCTACTTTACCTAATAAACTTAGAGTTAATTAGAAAAATGTATTTGAAATTTGGAGAAAGCATGTTTTGACCGAAACACAGAGGAGAAAGCATGTTTTGAATGTTTCCAATGTGGAGAAAACATGTTTTGACCGAAACACAGAGGAGAAAACATGTTTTGAATGTTTCCAATGTGGACAAAGCATTTTTGTAATGAAAAAGTATGTAGCTCGAATATTGATGAAATAACATTTTTAATGTAATTAACAGAACAGATTTTGTTATGTAATTATAAAGTTAAATTAAATATTTACGCGTGAAAAATCCTCATGGAAATTGTAGGGAAGAACTAAAATTTTTAAGCCAATTTGAAATTTAAATTTTTAAACCAATATCTTCACTTAAGCAATTTCATGCTTCCTCTGTTTCTTCATATTCTACATGAAAGTTATTAGTAATGATATCTTTATACCACTTAAAAACAGGCTGATTTTTTCACTCTTCACCATACATCAATTGTAAAAGTTTGTCTATGTCATTCTGATGCCTTTAAGTTTGAGATGAATTCTCTTAGCTTTTTTTTTTTTTTTTTTTTTTTTTTTTTAAATTAATGCTTAAGTGGCTTTTTCTATCCCCTGCTCTCTTTTCCTCAATAGGTTCACCAGCATGTACCTTAGTAACAATATTGGCTAGCATTGTACGACCTATTTTAGTTATAGCCATGAAATTGTTTTTACACACAGGAATTCTCCTACCACTGCTACTAGTAATAAAATAAGAAGCAGAAAATGCATGCTGTAAGCCAGATGATTGCGATTTTTTTTTTTTTTTTTTTTGGGGGGGGGGGGTTATTAGGTCTACGTCGAGTTACATTTTTTGTAACAACCAATTTCTTCCCAATCAAGAGCTGTCATAATAGAATCTTGTCGCTGTTTGTCCGGAATTTCGTAAAGTCTATCCCGAAACTTCTTAACGTCATTAGGTCTAACATCAGTGCATGAAAAAGTATTTATTAATAGAATGTTTGCTTGGAGTATAAATGTTGTTATCTAAAAGTGCTGAATATCGTTTCTTTTTCACTTCTTTTTTTTTTTTTTTTCCACCAATTCTCTGTATTTTTCTAGTTCCATAATTAGAAGTACTCACTAATACACCATCTATTAATTCTTCCATTTGAAAATAATAATAATAATAATAATAATAAAGTACACTCCTCTAAAATGAACAAAACAAGATAGAACTAACGAAAAAACAAACATAAAAAGCTGGTACATGCACGAGTCACGCGACCAGAAAGAGCAGTACTGACTGGTTGGCTGGAGAAATCACAGTTTGACTGAAAACAGGCTCTGGAGGAAACACTGTTTGATTGAAACCCTAACTTTCTAAAGCATTTATAATGTGATAAAAATTATTTTGGTTTAAAATAATAGTATAATTTTGTGCTATTTAATGTTGAGTTCACAGAAAAATCACTAACTCAATTTTTTTTATTTTTGGAGAAAACACGGTTTGAATGTTTGCTCCTCATATATGTTTGCTTTTAAAATTTACTACCCACAGAATTAATAAATTTTAATTTTGAAATTAGTTGTCTGCAGACACCATTGGTTGATTGATTATTATCTCTTAATTCCAAAAAAAATATGTTACTGGTTCTGCTGTTTATTTTGTATGTCTGGAGCCCTATCCTCTCACGTATATAAGAAAGTCCTGAACATCGTGAGATATACCGATGTTTGTAGAATAAATCAAGGCACATGTTTCTCTCTTGGTTTGGAATTTCCATCACCTTAATTAAAGAAATTTTTCAATTTAAAACAACGCATTCATAAAAGTACATAATTGCAAACTTGCAATAGTTTCTCTTAACCATTGATTGTTCAATCTAAGTCTCCGATCAGAAATAGCGTCGTTTCGATACCAGAACAGGTTCTTTATTTTTTCTCATTTTTAAATTGCCATCCTATCGCTGTAAAAAAAATCTCAGACAAAAATTACGAATAGGATAGAGTAATCCAACATTTACCTTCTTTCAAGGTTCATAAAAGAAGAAAAAACAAAAAAAGGTTGTTTTTTTTTTTTTTGTTTTTTTTTTTTAAACTATTTTTTAAAGAAATTCTTTAAAATGTTTATTCTCTAAGAGTTTATTTTGAAGTAGTTTCTGAACAGTCCTGTACATGTAAATAATTATGTAATCTATTTCTTTGCTACAATGCTTGAAAAATTCGAGTTTTCGTTCTCTAAAGTTGCATTTAAACATGCAAATAAATTTATAGTTTTCTCTCTCTTTCTTTTTTTTTTTTTTTTTCTTTCTTTTTAACACTTTCTAACGAAAGATTGAAAAATATTAATGACTTTGATTTGTCTGTCTGTTCATGTTCTAACTGCCGTAAATATTCATGGAATTTCTTGAAACTTATATTTGTTTTTAGCAGACTACGCCCGCTTCGCTGGTCACTATTTTTAAATGAATCACTGTAATTAACGAATTCTCAAAATTGCATTAGATTTTATCATATGAAAAAAAAAAAAAAGAAAGAAAGAAATCTGATTGGGAAAAATGTCGCATATGATCCCCACTGCCTTCGGCAGCGTAGACCCGTGAGCGCGCTGCGCGCGTATGTTACTTCACCACCCTTATGATTTCTCAAAATTCCATGATGTTACTCCTAAAATTTTATTCTTAAGAAAAGGGATAAAAAAAAAAAATGATTTCTGAATGGGAAAAATCTCAAACCGAGTTCCCTCTGCCTTCGGCAGCGTAGACCCGTGCGCGTGCATTCTTTCACTACCCTTCCTGCCCTCCTAATAATTTTACACTTTCGAAAATATCTTCATTCGATTTGTAATTCCCACTGAGCTGAAGAACAACCGGAGGAAAGTTTTCGCGTGCCGTTTTTTGAAGGTTTGTCTTCCGAGCGCTGCATGGCAAAAAGCATTTGATATATTTATATTTCAAAGTAAAATTGTGTAAAGGTTGTCTGTTCGAACAACCATATGCTAAACATGACATTACAATTTTAAATTTTAATTCTTTAAAGATTATAATAGTAATAGACGACCCGACAAATGCTGCTTGCCATGCAAGGCAGGCGAACGATTGCAGAAAAACTGGCACGCACGAACACTGTGTAAAAGTATTGGAAGCATTTGCTCCAGTTGTTCTTCAGCTCAGTGGTAATTCCTATAAACCAAAAAAACACCAAAAATTTAATCGCAATAAATTCCCGCTCTATAGCGCTTGCAGCGCCCTCTTCCCGTTTCAATATCTGAAACAGCCTCCTCACTCACAGTGTTATATGATCTTTCAAAATTCCGACTTAAGCAAAGGGCTTATTAAACCCATAAACGTGTATATACTATTTTTTAACGGTTCCGTTACCTACAGTAGTCGTTTAATGGAAGTAAAAAGAAAAATAAATATTTTTTAGGCCCACAAAGCCTATATATACCAATTTTGAACGGTTTAACTCGATTTCAGATGTTTTGCCCCTTTTAGGACGCCTTAAAACATGTACATCAGGTGAAATCTCGAATTGCATTACCTACGGTAGTCGGGTAATGGAAGTAAAAAAGAAAAAGTATTTTTTTAGTACCTTCATATGTATTTCGTTGCTATGGAAACTCGTATCGTCTTTTGAGAGATAGATTACGTGTTAGAATAAAATTTTATTTGAAAAAAAAAAAATGTAATTTTTCTGTTTATTATCCAAAATGGATGAAATTTAACCTGCAAGTTGATCTTGTGATGTGCAGGCTGTATAGTAAGTTTTGTGTTCGAGAGAGAAAATTTGAAAAATTTTGAAAATTGCAATTTTTAATCCCATTTCAGAAACATGTGATCTTAATTAGTTCAAGACGTTTTCTTTCTACTCCAGATGGGGGAGACTATTGTTTGCTTTCGTTTATATTCAAGTGATTTGTTGCCACCTAAAATTCATTCTTTAGTTAATTTAAAAAAATCTAATTGTCGTGTTGAAATTCTGTTTGCACTTCTGGATTCAAAAAAGCTGTCTCTTTCATTTGGTACCGAATTTGTAGCGATTGGATCGATATTTCTAATTTATTTAGCCATTTAACGTTCCTTAAACGCATTTTAAGCTCAAAATTGACTGTTTTATTAATTGACATAGGTCGATGTTTTAATCAATATCTCCCGAACTAATTAAAAATTTTAAATTCTGTTTTCAGGAGCCCCTCGGAAAGGCTCCTGAGCATCCGTATATCAATTCTTGTACTTCTGCGTTCAATTGGGCTGAACGTATAGAAGATTCGACAGAGAGACAGACAAGCCTTTCCTTTTATTAATATAGATTTGTTGCCACCTAAAATCCATACTTTAGTTAACTTTCAAAAAATCTAATTGTCGTGTTGAAATTCTGTTTGCACTTCTGGATTCAGGAAAATCGTCTCTTTCATTTGGTACCGAATTTGTAGCGATTGGATTGATATATCTCATTTACTGTACATAAAATCTTATTACAGCTTTGTAAAAATCGATTTTTATATTGTCTTTTTGGCATGTTTTAGTTAATGTGATGGCGATTTCACCGAATTTTAAATCATTAATGCGTTCCTTAATTCCAATTTTTATTTTCCTTTTTGACATGCCTATATAGTAACTTTTATTATTATCACTATTAATAAAAGAGACTTTATAAATTTCAGCCTTTTCAAGTGGGGCGATGAGATCTTTATCACTTCTTATAAGTTGATAAATATTTGTGATAGATTTAATGAGAATGTTAATATTACGTTTAACTGAATACAGCTAAACATAATATTAACAGCCCCATTAAACCTAACCCAAACATATATCAGTTTATAAGAAATGATAAAGATCCCCACCCCACCCCAATTAATAATGATAATATTGTAGGCTGCTATATAGGTATGTCAAAACGAAAAATAAATTTAGAATTAAAAAAACGCATTCATGATATAAAATTCGCTAAAATCACCACCGATTTAAAAAAACACACACCAAAAAGACAATATTAAAATTGGTTTTAACAACACTACAAAAATCACAAATACCACACATTACGCGTACAATAGAGAAACCATCGAAATTATAAGTAATAGTAATTCCTGTTATGTCAAAGAACTGACGGCGAGTTTGGATCAACTGTGGCGCCACCTCGTCCAGGAAAGAGCCCAACCGAGGAGAAGATTTACTGATAGGAATGCCGCTAAAGGCGGTGGGATTTGCACCTGAAAACCGCTATGGCAACCATTTGAAACTGAAAGGAAAGTATCCTATTACAGAGTATCTGTATGTATATACAGAGAACGTATTGGATTCGTGAAAATTTTTGAACTCCAGTTTTCGATGGATTTACACGTTTTGGGATGTCCTGAACAGGATTTGACTATTTTTAGAAAGCGTCTGTCTCTCTGTGTGTGTATCACAAAATCTGTGGACGCTGTATCTCACGAATCAATGAACGAAATTTAACCAAACTTGGTATTTAGTTGGACCCTGAGATAAACTGGTGCTGATTAGATTTCTGGAACAATTCTTGAACAGGGGGCGCTGTTACTGCATTTTTTCCAAATTTTTAACATGGCAGTATAGGACAAAATTTCGTATAAATGTACATAATGAGAGTTATTTCAATCGTCTGATTGTAAAATTCATATGAATTATTGATAATAGTAGTAGTTAACTAGGGAAAAAAAATGTGCATGTGGGAACATCACTTCCCCCCCCCCCCTCCGGAGGGAGTAAATTTTCAATATGGGTATCTTTCGAAAGATCTCGTCAATACCTCTGAAACGAATGGTTGAAAATGGTTATCGATTTTTTTATCTTTTAACGAAAAAAACTTGAAAAATAATCATTTCTTCTGATTTGCAAAAAATTGACATCTTTCGGCTTAAGTGATAATACGCAAGCAAAGTGATGACGTCACTGGCCGTCCGTGGATGCAAGAAAAATACTTCCTATGTTAATCGCCCATAGGATTTTTTGTAAAAAATTATTAAAAATCGAGGAAAATTATTTTCCGATTTTAATCCCATATTTGTGTTTAGATTTTAGTTATCATGTGCATGGTTAGATTAAGTTGTTTTTGCTGTAAAATTGATAAAAGTTTAATTTTAATTTTCAAAACTCTAGAAAAAAAAATAGCAAACTTCCATATTCGATTGAAAACGTAAACATTTCACACCAAAGGATGATATTTTCACAATAAATATCCAACTAATGTACTAATTAAAAGGAAAGGGGTAAATATTCTATCATAATTTTAAGTCAGATTTGTTTTCAAATGTCTAAATAAAGTGTCTGATATAAGATACTCATATGTTGCAGCGGAATAGATTTCATATCTGTCATTTTTGGCGGAAAAAAAAAATCGCCAAATTTTCTGGTGAACATATTTAATTCCTTTCAAAAATTATGGTTATTTTAACAACTTATATTAAGAGAATAATGAATAATATGAAACAATATTTCGTTCAATACATATTACGAAAATATACATCTGGCATGTATATTTTCGTATTACATTTTTGATCGCCAACTACAAAAAACGCCAAGGATGACAGAGTTTTGAAATTTAATATTAAAATTTTGTCGATTTCACAGCAAAATAACTCAATCTAACACATGCATACGATAACTAATACATATCTATACCCAAATACGAGGATTAAAATCGGGAAATACTTTTCATCGATTTTTAATAATTTTTTACAAAAAATCCAATGGGCGATTGACATAGAAAATTCTTTTCTTGCATCCACGGATGATCAGTGACGTCACACTTCGCTTGCGTATATTCTGTCAGATAAAAAAGCGTCTGCATTTATAATGGAAAATAATTTAATAATTTTATAAATAATTTGTATTGAATAAATTTTATGTAAAATTATATTGAAGAAAGTCATGTGGTGGCCACATCATACTAGTTAATTTTTATTAAAGGTCGTAAAACATTTCGGGAAAAAAACAAACAAACATGTACTTACTGCTGCTAAACATATTGCATATGCAACAACAAGGAAAAAGTTGAACACTATCATGCAATTCCTAAGATCATAAGGTTTTCTGTGCTTCATAAGTGCTGGTCCTATTATTGTCACGCCGATAACGTAAGACAAGCTTATGAAAATGGGTAAATAATCGTTTCCTACAAGAAACAATTTTCTTAATTCTGGATCTGTTGAACAGAAAATAATACTCAGTTACTAAATTATTTTGAATTAAAATTCACAAAATATTTTACTAATTTTCAAAATTAAATAATTTGTATAAGTATTTGCATCTTCCTTGCTTTGGGGCTTAAGAAGTTTCTGCAACTTGATGCATCATAGGAATGTATAATAATTACTAAATAATTTGAAAATATCTGGTGTGTCACTCACACGACTTTCTCTTACCCTGAACTTTAATACTATAAATACAGGTTGCAGATTAATAGGTAAGATAACGAGTACTGTTATGTAAACCTATGTTAAACAATTCATATTCACAGAGTAAATATAGTAACTAGAGAGCGCACCCCTATTGTGTCGTCCGAATGAAAGTGTCTCGAAGATGAAACACGTGAGTTTAGGCATTTGGCGATGAAGGGGTTGCTTGTTAACGCCAGTTCCATTGCTTTATCACAGTTATTGGCGTGAGTGCAATACTACTATGCGGCAAACGGATGAAAAGAGAAAAAAAAAAAAAAGAAAAGTAATCGAACATTTACTGATACTGATATGTTCAACATAATTATAATTACTATTATTTTATGTAATTATCACTCGTTATATTATTATTTAAATATGTTTGCCCTTTTTTTTTTATTATTAAAATCACACAATCAACTGTGGAAGAAAATCATATTAATTGAAATTTTTATTTTTCCGACTGAGTAAAAATAATGCCTGGACCGGGACTCGAACCCCGGATCTTTGACTTACAAGGTCAAGGCCCTGGGTTCGAGTCCCGTCCAGGCATTATTTTCACTCAGTCGGAAAAATAAAAATTTCAGTTAATATGTTTGCCTTTATTTATTTATTTACATTTTAATATAGTTTATCAATAAATAAATAACATCAAACAAACGTTGCCGCTTTGTTTGCAACACTCGTCCCTACTTTGTTGACCTGACGAAGGGTTGTGCTTTTTTTTTTACCTGAAACAATTGTTGCCAGTTTGTTGCAATTTATAGTATTTTTTTTTTTTAAGTTTCGTACTTTTTAATTTAAAACTCTAGTTCTGTGGTGTTTCTTAATAACTCTAATTATGAACTTTCTATTTTGTAACTTATTCAAAATTTAAATTTTTATTTTTAAATTATTATTTTTTTGTTCTAAATTTTTATTTTTGAAAAAAACAAGTTTCACACAAACAAGCATTATTGTTTTCTTATAGTATAAATACAGAAATTAAAGATAACAAATCTATGATGGGGAATGGTGAAGAAGTATAATTAGGTAAATTAATTTAAATACTCAATCTTTTTAAATATCAGTGACGGGAAAATATGTCTTGTAAACCTTAATTACTAAAAAATTTCATTAAATGAATAAATAAAATATCGTAAATAAATTCAATTTAATGCTAACCTCTACAATGTTCTTTTTTTCTTTTCCCTTTTTTTTTAAGTAATTTAATAGATGTTATATAACTTCAACGAACGTATTTCTTTTAACATATTTTTAATTCAATTGTAACAAGATTTTTTTTTTCTTAATGAATAAAATATTATATATATATATATATATATATATATATATATATTAAAAAAAATTAAGCATTGCAAAATAGCAGTTTAGCATAAAATACAGTAATAACATTTCTAAATTAATTTTAGCAATACAAATTTAGTACGCACACATACACACATGTATTGAAAATTAAAAAGTATTTTTTTTTCAATGTATCAGTAAAAAATAATAAGGAAAAGTACTTTTTATTTTATATTTTTATTGTTATTTTTATGATTATTTGGAAGAAAGTAGAGCATTTCAGCGAACGGAAGAAATTTTCTCTTGGCGACAAACTCTATCGCCAAGATTCGAAAGGCATTAAATCTTCTAAACTACAGATTAATTAAGCGTTTTTAATAATTATGAATGGAATACTTTAACTGAGGATGACAAATGATTCTATGCTCTATTGTTTCATACATATATGACTTTTATTTTTGGGTAAAATCTATCGAAAACATCAAGGACATTAGCGACTACCATATAAATCAGTGCTACAGTGATGTTCAGGGGAAAGTGTTTTGCCAGAAGTCACGTGACACAATCTTACTTCCGCAAGTACCGTTTTATTGCTCTCTCTAGTTCCTATACTTACTCTGTGTTCATATTAGGCTTCTGAAGAGTTTTATATGATAATTAGTTCTGTGTGAGGGGGGCTACCGCCCTCCTCAACCCCCCGTTTCATTAATGAAACTACATTTATATAGAATTTAATTCGGTTATTAAAAAATATTTCTCTTTTTTAAAAATAATTTATTAAAATTATTATTTAAAAAAATTATCTTTTATGATAAGGCAGACGATTTCCATATTAGAGAAGTAGTATAACACCAAATATCCAAATAAAGTCCATTTTATTCTCAATATTGAAAAAAAAAAAAAAAAAAAAAAAAAGTACGATTTTTTTTCAAAGTTCTTTTGTTAAAAGTAAAAAAAATCGATAACTTTGTTTTAAATTATCGCAGATCGATGGTTCAACCATTCGTTTTAAAGGTATTGGCGAGCTCTTTTGAAAGATACACATCATGAAAATTTACTCCCCTCGAGGGGGGACTTCCCCACTAGGGGGGTAGGCGAGGCTCCTACATACGCAAAAAAATTTTCCCAGTTAACTGTCTCTATTACAAAAAATATATATTTGATTCATTTGGTTTAGTGCAGTCTATAGACGTTAAACTCTACTTACCTGCAATTTCCCCCATAGACGTAATGTATTAGAATTCTCTTGATTGTCCCTGTACACGAACCATTTGCTTGATCTTAACAAAAAGCTTACTGTAGCATCCCTATATGATACACATTTAGAATACCAAGTTTGAACTTTCTGCCATAATTTGTTTTTGAGATATGCTGATAACAGACAGACACACAGACACACACACAGACACACAGACACACACACAGACCATTTGCTAAAAACATGATTTTCGCATTCAGGGGACCTCAAAACGTATAAATATAACAAAATCTCGCGTTCGAAAATTTGACCCAAAAACAATACTTTTTCTACTTTATGGGTAAGAGAAAGTAAAAAGTAAAATAGCATTTATAATGTCAAGAACGATGATGTACGATCAGTACAGACAACATTTTTAATTTATACCGAATCATATTTTCTCTCACACCACTTTTTTTACTTTCTCTTACCCATAAGGTAGAGAAAGTATTGTTTTTGGGTCAAATTTTCGAACGCGAGATTTTGTTATTTTTTCACGTTTTGAGGTCCCCTGAATACGAAAATCATGTTTTTAGCAAATGGTCTGTGTGTATGTCTGTGTGTCTGTGTGTGTGTCTGTTATCAGCATATCTCAAAAACAAATTATGGCAGAAAGTTCAAACTTGGTATTCTAAATGTGTATCATATAGGGATGCTACAGTAAGCTTTTCGTTAAGATCAAGCAAATGGTTCGTGTACAGGGACAATCAAGAGAATTCTAATACATTACGTCTATGGGGGAAATTGCAGGAAAGTAGAGTTTAACGTCTATAGACTGCACTAAACCAAATGAAACGAATATATATTTTTTGTAATAGAGATAGTTAACTGGAAAAAAAAAATTGTGTATGTAGGAGCCTCGCCTTTCCCCCTGGGGGGGGGAAGTCCCCCCTCGAGGGTAGTAAATTTTCATGATGTATATCTTACAAAAGAGCTCACCAATACCTTTAAAACGAATGGTTGAACCATCGATCTGCGATAATTTAAAACAAAGTTATCAGTTTTTTTTTTTTTTTTTTTTTTTACTTTTAACAAAAAAAAACTTAGAAAAAAAATCGTACTTTTTTTTTTTTTTTTTTTTTTAATATTGAGAATAAAATGGACTTTTTTTTGGATATTTGGTGTTATACTACCTCAGTAATATGGAAATCGTCTGCCTTATCATAAAAGATAATTTTTTTAATAATAATTTTAATAAATTATTTTTTTTAAAGAGAATTATTTTTTAATAACCGAATTAAATTCTATATAAATGTAGGTGCATTAATGAAACGGGGGGTTGAGGGGGGCGGTAGCCCCTCCTCACACAGAACTAATTATCATATAAAACTCTTCAGAAGCCTAATATGAATTGTTTAACATAGGTTTACATAACAGTACTCGTTATCTTACCTATTAATCTGCAACCTGTATTTATTGTATTAAATTTCAGGGTAAGAGAAAGTCGTGTGAGTGACACACCAGATAATTTTACTTTCTCTTACCCATAATATGGAGAAAGTATTGTTTTGGGTCAAATTTTCGAACACGAGATTTTGTTATATTTACACGTTTTGAGGTCCCTTGAATACGAAAATCATGTTTTTACCAAATGGTGTGTGTGTGTATGTCTGTGTGTCTGTGTGTATGTCTGTTTGCGTGTCTCTCTGTTATCAGCATATCTCAAGAACAAATAGTAGCAGACATTCCAAACTTGGTATTCTAAATGTGTGTTTTATATAGATGCTACAGTAAGCTTTTCGTTAAGATCAAGCAAATGGTTCGTGTACAGGGACAATCAAGAGAATTCTTATACATTCCGTCTATTGGGGAAATTGCAGGTAAGTAGAGTTTAACGTCTACAGACTGCACTAAACCAAATGAAACGAATACATATATTTTGTAATAGAGATAGTCAACTGGGAAAAATTTTTTTGTGTGTGTAGGAGCCTCGACTCCCCCCCTGGGGGGAAGTCCCCCCTCGAGGGGACTAAATTTTCATGATGGGTATCTTTCAAAAGATCTCGCCAATACATTTAAAACGAATTGTTGAACAATCGATCTGCGATAATTTAAAACAAAGTTATCGATTTTTTCACTTTTAACGGAAAAAAAAAAAAAAAAAAAAAAAAGAAAAAAAAAAATCGTATTTTTTTTTTCTTTTAATATTGAGAATAAAATGGACATTTTTTGGATATTTAGTGTTATACTACTTCTCTAATATGGAAATAGTCTGCATTATCATAAAAGATAATTTTTATAAATAATAATTTTAATAAATTATTTTTGAAAAACAGAATTATTTTTTATTAACCGAATTAAATTTTATATAAATCTAGTTGTATTAATGAAACGGGGGGTTGAGGAGGCGGTAGCCCCCCTCACACAGAATTAATTATCATATAAAACTCTTCCGAAGATTAATTTGAATTGTTTAACATAGGTTTACATAACTTCGTTATCTTACCTCTTAATCTCCAACCTGTATTTACAGTATTAAATTTCAGGGTAAGAGAAAGTCGTGTGAGTGACACACCAGATTCTTTAAGTAATTTTCTTCTCATTTATGTTTAATCACACATTGAAGAAATTTATTTTACAAAAAAAAAAAAAAAAAAAAAAAAAATGTTGTGTAAAAATGGTGCGTGCTACAATCCCATGGAATTAAAAATTTTGGCAGGTATGTATACGACGGAAAAATTTTGGAAAAGCAATTTAACACAAATATGCATAAATTTACTTTACACATTTGCGCGATCTTTACATTTAAAAATTAACAAAAAATAATTTAAAGTCAACTGAATATTTTATTTTGATTTAGAGTAAAAATATTATTGAAAGTACGTTATTGTTCAACAAATCTAATAACAGCAATAACTAAAAGTCTAAAGAATCTTTCTGAAAGTCTTGTTAAAGTACAAAATTTTAATAAATAGTTCTATAATTGTAAAATTCCCTTTAAAACACTATTTGTTTTTAAGATTGATTAATTTCTCAGAATTCGTACCCCCTGCACTTTTTAGAGGCACTTTCTAGGATGAGAGATTTCCACCTTTATTGCTACCACTATTTTTATACAGTAATCGCAATTAGAGCTGGACGATATCAGAAATTAAATATCGCGATATGTCACCAAGATAATATCAATATTAAGGATATTATCGATATTTCTTTCAAGAAAAAGAAAATAGACATTTGCTACTTTTTAAAGACAAGTGAACACCAGTTTTAATGTGTACTAGCGAGGACTGTTTTCTATATATTTTCTGGTATATTACTTCCACAACTTTTTCATTAAAAGAAAAGTTATAATAATAATAATTAAAATAAAAAATTGCATGAAGAGTGAATCGATGTTTTGTGTTTATTTTAATTTATATCGTTGTTTTAAATACGCACTGAGGGGACAAAAAAAAAAAAAAAAAAAAAAAAAAAAAACATATACCGCCTTCCTCTAGAATGAATGAGTGGCCAGTTTCTAAATCCTTTAACTAGAAATATAGATTTCCGAACTAGACTCATAAGGCATGCCAATAAACTGAATAGTCGAAATGGTCAAGAATTTCTAGTTTACACGTGGTGAAACATTATTAGATGGTGAAACAATATTCTGAATATTCCGAATATTTTGAATCTTTTGCATTGTGAGAAATTCTCGCTTGATTTTCTAGAATTGGGTAATAAACCAAGATTATAATTGCTGAAACCCGCCTCTTGTAGTCTCATTTATTTGCAGAGATTTTAAAATAACTTTGCCCTCGATAATATTGGCAAACGCTCTAGAATCCTAATAGGGGCTTCTAGAACTCGTTTTCCAAAGGCACTAGTATTTTAAAGATGACATGGAACTATTTTTTCTAGAGCCACAATTTAGATTCTAGATGTCAGTTACAGAATTTTTTCTCAGTGTGCTTGTATATAATTTGTCCTCCCTGTTTCCGATTTTCAGCTTTAATTATTTAAAAATAACATTATATGTGATATAGGTTTTATTTTTATCGGGTTGATATTTTGATATGGGTTTTATTTTTATCGCAACACGCGATATCCTAGCAGTTTATTGCTGAAAGCCAGGATCATTTTCCGGATAAATCTCAAAATTTTTAATTGCTGCAAGTACTTTAAACGAATGGCTCTTTTTCATCGCCTATTTTCAAATTATACAATTATTTCACCGCTAGTCATCGTAAACCATGCTCCCCCCTCCCTTTCAGAGAAAACTAAATAACAAACGATAGCGTCTTTTTGGATCAAAGTTTAAATTTTATAAAATTCCTAAAAAAAAGTTAATAAAACACACATGCAAACTATTCATTATTTATTTTATCTTTAAAACCCGGAAAACTGAAATATCCCCAAACATTTTTCCTATATATATATATATATATATATATATATATATATATATATATATATATATATATATATATATATATATATATATATAAATGAATCACTATAATTAGTGAATTCTCAAAATTGTATTAATTTTTATAATGGGAAAAAAAAGAGAGAGAAAGAAAATCTGATCAGGAAAAATGTCGCACCGGATTCACGCTGCTTTCGGCGGCTCATGCCATTGTGCGCTGCGCGCGTGCATTTATGTTCGACACTCTTACTTACTATCACTATATTATCATTATTTTATCGAAAGAGTAAAAATATAAAATACAATAAAATTTTTCTCTCATCGGTGGAATAATCGGTCCGAATCCCCCCCCCCCACACACACACACTGCCGGCAACAGCATATACCTGCGCGCACGGCGAGCGTGCTCCTTCGCCCACCGTTTCCGCCCCTCTTAATAATTGTATGCTTTCGAAAATATCCTCAATCGATTTATTGGGCCTTAAAACTTAATAAAACTAATTTTTAACGCTCTAACTCTTATTTCAGTTATTTTGCCCCTTCGCCCCCCCTCCCTTTTATCCTAATAAATTTGCAAATTCGAAAATATCCGCAATCGATTTGTAGGTATCAATAACCTCTATACATCAATTTTGAACGATCTAACTCTATTTTTATTTTTATTTTCTTGCCCCTCTGCCCTACCCTTCCCGCCCCTCCTAATAATTTTACAAATTCGTAAATATCCGCAATCGATATGTAGGTATCGAAAACCACTATGTACCAATTTTGGACGATGTAACTCTATTTTTTTGCCCCTCCTCCTCTCCACCCCCTCCCCTCCTAATAACTTTACACTTTCGAAAATATCCCCATTCGACTTGCAGGCGTCTAAAATCTATCTGTACCAATTACGAACGGTCTAACTGTATTTCTATTTGTTTTTGCCCCATAGGCCCCCCCTTACCGCCCCACCTAGGGGCTGAATTTCTAAAATTTCAGAAATTGGTTTTTAGATATTTGTATTAGCTATATTTTAGAGCAAAAATTTCACGTATATCTTCTTTTTGTTGTTGTTGTTGTTTGAGATATATAGAATTATGTTAAATCACGTTTTGCCCCTTTCCCTCCCCCTTGGTGACCGAATTTCTAAAATTCCAGAAATTAGTTTTTTTTTAGACATTTGTGTTAGCTATATTTTAAAGCAAAAATTTTACGGATATCTGTTTATTGTTTGAGATATGAAGGATTTTCTGAAATGACGTTTTGCTCCCCCCCCCTTTTGGGGGGCGAATTTTGTAAAATCTCTTCTTAGTGGATGCCTACGTCATAGAAGGAACATTGTCAAGAAATTTTTCAAGAAAAAAAGAATTATAAAATAAACGGTAATGGAAACATCACCATTCCAGATATGAACCTTAAAATCCTAAATTATGCTATAATTAGAAATGATTTTGAGAACCCCAATAGCCTTCGGATTATTCGGGGTACTGCTATAGGTATTAAAAATAATCAAAATTTCCATCAGGTGTCAAACAAAACTCTGAACGTTGTCAATTGGCTCAAGATTTCTCACCCTGAAAAATCCTTTTTAATTGCTCAGTGCAGTTACTCTCATGGTGCCAGACTCCCCTCATTGACCTTTTTCTCGGTTTATGTTCCTTGTAAAGAGAGCGCGAGTAACATCGCTTCTAATATCCTAACTCTTCTTAGGTATGATGTCAACACCATTCTCTTTGGTGATTTTAACACCCATCACCCCCCTCTTAGAACTGTTTTGTTACCAATGCTTATGGCAAGGCGATTCATGACCAAATTCTTCGTTTCGACTATGCGGTCATCCTTTTTCCGGACTCCATTACTCATCACTCTGCCCTAAGTAGTAGCACAATTCATTTCGGCCTTTTTAATGGTTTTAACTTTGACAAAAATATTACCTCTTTAGCTGAATTGGGTTCAGATCATAATCCTATTAAAGTTAATGTCCAAATTCGTCTTCCACTCATCCCTCCTAAAATCATATCCAGCACCAACTGGCCTTAATTCCGTGACTTTATTAGTGACATCCCTCCTTCTCTTTCCCCTGTGAATAGCACTAATGACATTGATTTCCTGGTCAACACCATCACTACTGAACTTAAAAGTCCTATTGATTACGCTACTACTTCCAAACCTGCTAATGAATTTTTTAAATTAGACCGTCATGTCCGCAATTTAAACACTAAAAAAAAAAAAAAAAAAAAAAAAAAACAGAGTTAGAAAAATTTGGCAGCGTACGCATAGGATTCAGGACAAAATCATTCTCAATAGAGCTCAGCAGGACCTTAAAAATTATCTGTACAAAAAACGTAATGAAAGCTGTAATGAATTCCTTGAATCACTCTTCCCAGAGGATAACTCCATCTGGAAAGTTTCCAGGAGATTCAAGAGCTCATTCGAACCCATGCCTCCAATCCTTATTGAAAACACCCAAACTTATGCGTACATCAATGAAGAAATGGCTGACATCATTGCCATGAACCTTGAAAAGCAGTTCCAGGAGAATCTTATTGATCGTGGTGAAACCAAGAATGAAGTCAATACTACTGTTAGCAGATTATTGAATTGCCCTGTTCCTCCATCTGGCATCTCGATTTCCCACGCTGATATTATTCGTGAAATTAAAAAACTTAAAAATAAGAAAGCCCCTGGCATCAGCGGTATTACTAACGACGCTCTCAAGAATCTACCCTTACCTTACATTTCAGAAATTACCTGTTTATTTAATAACATTTTTAAATTTAATTACTTTCCTTTTTACTGGAAAACTGCAGTTATTGCTCCTATTCTAAAAAGCGCCAAAGCTCCCGATAGGGCTTCGAGTTACTGTCCAATATCCCTTTTAGGTACTTTAAGTAAACTCTTCGAAGCTTTTCTTGCTCAACAAATTGACTCTCACATTTTAGAAAATAATATTATTATCTCTAAAAAGTTTGGTTTCTGTAGTTACCTTTTCGCCCCACATCAGATCTACAGACTTGTTGAGCACATTACGACCGGCAAAATTAAAAAGCAATATACCGCTGCAGTCTTCCTTGACATCGAAAAGGTGTTTGACTACGGGACTACCGGCTTAATTTTTAAATTTATTAATTATAACTTCCCCCTCCCTGATTAAATTAATTCATTGCTACCTACTCGATAAAATCTCCCAAGTGAAGGTGAAAGACACTCTTTCACGGAACTTTTTTGCCATTTTTAACGTTCCTCAAGGCTCTAAAATTAGCCCTAAACTTTTTAACCTTAATATTAATGATATGCCCCGCTGCCCTCTAACCTCATTGATTATTTTTGCAGACGATACCTGTATTTTTGCATCTAGCATTAACAGGCGTTATGTTATTTCGGCTATCTCTCGTCACCTTTAAATTCTTGTTAGATGGTTCAGGAAATGAAGAATAGCTCTCAATATTGACGCTCTGAAGCTATTCTATTCTAACGCGAAAGAAATACCATGACAGCTGCAACTAGAGATAAGTATCGAATTAACCTCGGCGCTACATCCCTACCTTGGTCAAACCACTCTAAATACCTTGGAATTATTTTAGACCAAGGACTCACTTTCAAACAACACATTACCATTACGCGTAAGAAATTTCGAGCGACTAAATCGAAACTAATGTCTCTAATTGCTCGGAATAGTAAATTAAACCCTAAAAATAAGATGTTCTTGTGTACGTCCCGCTTACGACCCATTCTAACTTATGCATGTTATGATCATGTGCTGCAAAAAGCCATATCACGTTACTCATTAGCGTACAAAACACAATAATTCGACAAATGCTTGATATGCCATGGTATTTTCGAAATTTTCACATTTATAAGAAGATTCCTACTACAACTCTCCATAATTTCATTCAAAACTTAAATGTATAATTTCATTTGGCTCTAGAATCCTTATAACCCAGCTTTAAACACACTAGCAGCGTATGACCATAACGATCCTATGAACAGAAGCAGGTCCAAAGCGGGCCTCGTTCTGAACTCTTACCTTTAACCTTTTTGCAGTTTTACTCTATGTTACATATTTTTACTTTCCGAACACTATAGTGAGGAAAGTATTGTAATCATGTCAAAAATTCGAATTCGAGATTTTGATGTTTCTATACGTTTCGAGGTCCGTTTTCACTATTTTTACGATGATGTATGTATGTGTGCGTGTATGTATGTATGTATGTGTATATGTATATGTGTATGTATGTGTGTATATCTGTGAGTGAACACGCTAGCGTCTAAACGCTTCGTTCGAATAAGCTGAAAGTTAGTGCGTATATTGTAAGTCACTATAGTACGAACATTATAGATTTTGGTGAATCTAGCACTTATAGTTTTTTTACAGGGACACAAAGAAAAATTCTTTATCATTATGATCTATGGGACCAAAATCTGAAAAGTGCGATAGCATCTAAACGCCTTCTTCGATTGAGCAAAAACTTTATATACATATTATAGGTCACAGTTACTCAATCTGTATAGAGTTTGGAGAATCTGGCACTTACAGTTTTTTTACAGGGGCACAAAGAAAAATTCTTTATCATTATGGCCTATGGGGCCAAATTTTTAAAAGTTCGATAACGTCTAAACGCTTATTTAATCTGAACAAAAAATTTGTACACATGTTATAGGTCATAGTTGCACAAACTGTATAGATTTTGGTTAATTTAGCACTTGCAGTTTTTTTACAGGGACACAAAGAAAAATTCTTTGCCATTATGGCCTGTGGGACCAAATATTTACTTTCTTCTATATTCAATAGAAGAAACTATTGGATTCGTAAAAATTTTCGACCTCTAGTTTTTGATGGATTTACACGTTTTGAGAGCTGTAGAACACGATTTGACCATCTTTAGAAAATGTCTGTCTGTTTGTCTGTCAGTCACTGTGTGGGTGTGACAAACTTTTGTGGCAACTGTATCTCAGGAACTACTTCACAGAATTTCATGCAAATTGGTATGTAGTTGCATCTTGACACAAATTAGTGTCTGTCAACTTTTGGTAAAAATTGTCTTACAGTTTGCGTTGCCGTCCCGCTTTTTCTAAAAATTTTAACATGGTGGTATAGTACAAAATTTTGTATAAATGTGCATAAAGAAAATAGTTTTTTCATAATCATTATGAAATTTACCAGAATTATTTATAATAGAGATGTTGCAAATTGAATTGTCTTTGCATCCTCTCAGGTGGTGCGACTAGTCGTCATTTTTTCGACGCGCCGATGTACGATTACTGACTAGTTAAGAATGTGATCTGAAAGGATTCGGTCATGCTTGACCGTTTAAAATATAGCGCTTAAGAAATGTTTATTTATGTTTTTATTGTGAATCCGTTATATGTTGTTTTGTGAAGTGAATAAATAAAATGCAAAAGAACAAAATTTCATCATTTATGGTTTATGGAAATGGATTATTACGGAACATTGAAAGATTAATGAACATTTTGGTGACCCTAGGATGTGATTATATGCATTTTATTTGGACGACATGCATTTTTTTGGATAATTATGGAGTAAAATGAATCCGCTGAACATGCATCGGATTTGGGAGGTAGGCTTTTTCCCTTATTATTTCATTATTTTGGTTTGAATTTGGGGGTTAAAAATTATGGTTTCGTTTTAAAGAAAAGTGTAGTTTTTGTTCTGAAATGGTTGCAGTCTGTGAGGACATCGAATTCATTTGGTTTATATATAATATTATTTATAATTTATAAATTTTGCTGATATATGAAATAAATGGTTTCAAATTTGAATAATTAAAAAATAGTTTGGGTTTTAAATATAAATGGTTTCATTCAACATTTAAATAATTGAAAAATTACTTTCGTTTCATAAAATGTTGTTTAAATGGTGTTTCTTTTTGTTTCTTTGAAAAGGAAATTGTTTTTTTTAATGGAATATTATTTAATTTTTTGTTTCTTGCAATGCTATTAAAATAGAGTTACTTCTGATTTAATACAAAATTATTTATTTAGTTTTGGTTTCATTAAAGGCTATTTTAAATTGATTTACTTCTGTTTTAACGATATTTATTTTTGTTCTTAAATGATATTTAAAGATGATGTTTACATTTTTTTGATATATAGATAATACATGTTTATTTTTATTTAATAAATATATGGATAGGGGTTATTATTAAGCAATTAGAAGGTTTCATAATTTTTATTTTTGTTCTCTTGTTACGATATTGGGTTTAAAATGGATCTAGAAAGATTGAAGGAAAAAAGAAGAGGTTTAAGAACCTCATTTACGAAATATTTGGGGAAAATAGAAACAATCCTGAACTCCGAAATTACGGAGGAGTACACGAAATTAATGAAAATTCAGGAGCTTCTTAGATTAAAGGCTCAACTCCTGGACAAACAGGCAGAACTCGTAAACATCGATTATGAAATACAAACAAAAATTAAAGTCAAAGATATAGCTGAAGATGTAGCAGGCTGCGAGGAATACAGGGAAAAAGGGATCGATGTAAAAACAAAATTAGAAAGGCTAGTGGATAATTTAAATGACAGGCCGTTGCCTGGTGTTATTCAGATCGCTAGATCAAGTGATCAAACAGGGATTGGTTCAGAGAACCTAACAGTTAGAACTGAAACCAGAAGTACAGTTAAACTTCCAAAATTACAAGTTGTAAATTTTCTTGGTGACTGTAGTTCATGGTTGGACTTCTGGAACTCTTTCGAGGTAGCGATACATAATAATAATTCTTTAAGCAAAATTGAGAAATTTTCGTATTTGAAATCTTTCTTAGGAGGTGTCGCCTTGAGCGCTGTATCTGGGTTTTCATTGACAGAATCTAATTACGATGCATCAATACAATTACTTAAGGAACGTTTTGGACGAAGTGACGTAATTATATCGTCCCACATGCATAAGTTACTATTAATAGAACCGGTGAAATCATGCGCGAATGTTACTGAATTAAGGAGAATGTACGACGCGATTGAGGTACAAATTCGTTCGTTACAATCATTAAATGTAGCAACAGGCACTTACAGTAATCTGTTATGCCCTGTAATATTACAAAAACTACCGGAAGAATTAAATTTAGGTTATAATAGACAGCGTAATTCAGATGAATTGTTTGATATTTCTAAATTAGTTGATTTTATACGTAAAGAATTAGAAATACGAGAAGCATCGATAATTTTAGCGAATCCCAGAAATAATAGCGCAAATGAAAATAATTTTCGGAATAAAATGACAGGCCACAATAAACCTTACTTAAATTCTAAAAGGAGCGAATATCATCCCCCTAAATCATCAGCTTCCGTTTTAGCGACTCAGGCGGAAAGAAATTTATCTGGTTATCATAATAAGTATTCTTATGATAATAATAGGCCTAAATTTAATAACAAAAGAAATACGAGTTCATTTTCTCAAAATACAGGAGTTCAGGGCTGTTTGTTTTGTTCCTCGGCACATATGAATCATGATTGTTCCTTAAATGTTTATGATAAGAAAAGGGCTCTAATGGCCAAGGGATTATGTTTTATATGTTTTTCAAACCATTTGAGTAAATTTTGTTCACGCAAAGATCATAAGTGCAAGTATTGCGCGTCTCCCTGGCATAACTCATTAATATGTAATACAGAAAGAAATGAATCCCGCTCAGTTGAGGATAAAAAACAAATACAGTCAGAAAGTTCTTTAAATTTAGTTTGTAATAAGAATAAAGAGCTTGAGGACACGCCGAATGATTCGGTGTTGTTGCAGACTGTAACGGCAAGTGTATTTAATGTTCAGGCCAAATGCCATTTATTGAGGTGTCTTATTGACAATGGAAGTTCTAGGACATTTGTATTGCGCGAAGTGTGCAATTTATTGGGATTAAAACCAATCGGGAAGGAAACCCTTTTAATTTATACTTTTGGCAATGAGAATACTGAAAGGAAAACTTATGATATTGTAGAAATAGTATTACATAATGTAAGAGAAACTAATAAGAAAATTAAATTAAGGGCTGTGGTTATTGATTCAATTACATTTGGGGAAATTAAAATTCCTTCACAATGGGTGCGTAATGTCGCACTAGAAAAAGGCATTGAATTGGCAGATAAGGGTAATTTAAGTAAAATTCATGTACTTATTGGATCGGATTACATTGGGGAAATTCTTGGAGAAAGGAACGTGAGAATTTCTAAACGATTAATGGCAACAGATACCTTATTTGGATTTGTGATACAAGGAAAGGAAAGGGACCCTAAAGCACTTAAGAATTGTCAGAAAGTGCGCGTTAATCATTTACATGTTGTTAAGGAGGAATTGGACCATCAAAGGGTTAAAAATTTATGGGAATTAGAGGCAATTGGAATTAATCCGGACAAAGAACATTCTAAATCAGATGATGAAATTTTAGAGTTATTTAGGCAAACCACTACTTATAGGAATAAAAGATATGAAACGCGATTGTTGTGGAAAAATAATGTTAAGGAATTGGACAGTAATTATGGGATAGCAAGACGACGCTTGTCTCATTTGAACACTGTTTTTGGTAGGAATCCGGACTTATATTTTAAATATAAGGAAATTATTGAGGAACATTTAAAGTTGGGCATCATAGAGGAAGTAGCGTCGGATTTAAATGAAAATACGGGTACAGGCTATTACATGCCGCATCATGCAGTAGTACGCGAACAAAAGAAAAGTTCTAAGGTTAGGATAGTTTTTGACGGTTCATGTAAGGGCAGGGATGAATTATCTCTTAACGATTGTTTAGAGAGCGGTCCTAATTTAAATCCAGATTTACTCAGGATAATTTTGAGGTTTAGGTTACACCCTGTAGCGTTTTGCGCAGACATTCAACGAGCTTTTCTAGAAGTAGGAATCGCGGATGAGGATAGGAATTTTTTGAAATTTTTATGGAATGATGGGAAGGGGCCCGATCTCCATTCCGATGCTGCTAAACGAATTAGGACATTACAATTCTGCAGAGTTCCCTTTGGGGTGAAATGTTCCCCATTTCTATTATCGGCAACAATCAGGCTTCATTTGAAAAAATTTGAGAATGACTACCCGGAAGCAACAGAAATATTAAGATCTCTATACGTCGATGATCTCATCTCTGGCACTGATGATGTGAACAAGGCATTACAATTATCTAAGGAAATGATGTATATTTTAAATGAAGCTAGCATGAATCTCAGGGCTTGGATTTCCAACTCTTCTAAACTTAATCAGTTGTGGAAGACAGACAATTTCGAATGTCGAGAAGATCCGGAGGAATCCAATGTTGAACTAAAAATATTAGGAATTATTTGGGACAATACGAATGACGAATTACTGATTGACACTTCACAATTTAACAAATTACCGGAGGACAGAATTATAACAAAGCGATATATTTTGGCTGTTTGCGGAATGTTATTTGATCCATTGGGGATCATGAATCCATTTTTGATTCGCATAAAAATTATATTACAATCAGTATGGGAAAATGGTAACCAGTGGGACGAACCTGTTCCACATGAAACTGAAATGTTGTTTTTAGAATGGCTAAATGAAGCTAAAAATTTGAAGTTAACTGGAATTCCTAGGCTGTATTTTAATGAACTCTGCTGGAAATCAGTAGAGGTACACATATTTTCCGATGCTAGCCCAAAATGTTATGGTTCAGTGGCTTATTTTCGATTTACGAATTCTGAAGGATGCAAAACAAGTTTTATAATTTTTAAGTCTCGACTAGCCCCTTTGAAGAAGATTACATTACCGAGACTTGAATTACTTGGCACTTTAGTCTCAGCAAGATTGGGATCATATCTTAAATCTGTTTTTCCTATGCTCGACCCCAGAAATATTTTTTATTGGACTGACTCTCAGATTTGCCTTCATTGGATAAAAGGTTCAGTTAACGATTATAAGCAATTTGTGAAAAACCGAGTGATTGAAATCAAGGAAAAAACTGATCCTGAAAAATGGCACTTTTGCAAAGGCAAGGTCAATCCGACGGATAAATTGACAAGAGGTGTAAAAGCAAATTCCTTAATGAATGACAAAGTATGGAGTCAAGGACCAGCTTGGTTGTCAGAATTAAGTATACCATATGACTCTCTAGTGGAATTTTCCTGTGACATGGATAGCGTGGTTGAAGAAAGACATGGAACTACAACACTCCAGGTTAACGTAGAAGTTCCAATGCCATTATTAAATCTGGAGAATTACAGTAGTTTGAATAGAGTTTTGAGAACAACCGCCTATGTTTTTAGATTTCTAAATAACATCAAATCTAGGTCTGAAAAACGTTCAGGAGCGCTGACAGCAAATGAAATATCTGCAGCAGAAAATTATTGGCTTCTATTTGTGCAGCAAAGTGAATTTAACAAAGAATATACTACATTAAAGGCAAAAAATTCAGTTTCTCCTGATTCTAAGTTATATAATTTGAATCCCATTTTCACAACAGAAGGTCTAATAGTATTAAAGGGAAGAATTCAAGGCTCTAATTTTTCTGATGAATCTAAGCATCCAATTATTTTGCCGAACAAGACTCGATTTACTAATCTTTTGATCATGAAGGAACACGAAAATTTAGGTCATTCTGGTATATCTGACACACTCACTCAAATAAGAGAACGCTTTTGGATCATTAAGGGCAGGCAAGCTGTGAAATCCTGCTTGAACAAATGTTTTCTATGCAGAAGGTTTAAGGCCAAACAAGGACAGCAAATAACAGCTCCGCTACCCATAGCAAGAACTAGTGAGGCTCAACCCTTTGAAGTCGTCGGAATCGATTTTGCTGGACCCTTATTCACAAGAGATAACAACAAATCTTACATTGCATTATTCACTTGTGCAGTCACTCGAGCAGTGCACTTGGAAATAGTCTCTAGTCTCAGTTCTGAACATTTTTTACTTGCATTCAGACGTTTCATCTCCAGAAGAGGTATGTGCAAGGTTGTGAATTCCGATAACGCTTTGACTTTTAAAAGTAGTGAAAAGGAACTAAAGAAACTTTATATGAACATTAAGAACTTTGAAATTCAGAACTATTTTGGTAATAAGGGTATCAAATGGAATTATATAGTAGAAAGAGCCTCATTGTGGGGGGGTTATTGGGAGCGAATGGTTCGTATGACAAAGGTCATTTTGAGGAAAATTCTTGGTAGGGCATTGGTTACATTTGAAGAACTGCAAACTATACTTGCAGAAATTGAATCTATTATTAACTCTCGACCTTTAACTTATGTATACAATGACCCTGTAGAGCCATTCCCTCTCACCCCAGCCCACTTCTTAATAGGAAAAAGGTCAACTGCATTGCCACCACAAAGTGGCCGTTTAGTGATTGCAAGTCAATCTAGTTCTCAAAAACTTTTAATTAAACGATACTTGTATCGCGAGAGACTTCTTAACGAATTCTGGAAGCGCTGGAAATTTGAATATATTTTGCAGTTGAGAAATGCTAATGTTGTAAAACCTGTTAATCCAATTTCTAATTTTAATATAGGTGATATAGTCCTAATAGGTGATGACAAGGCCCCAAGACAAATTTGGAGGTTAGGAAAAATAATTGAGACACATGTAGGACGTGACAATAAGGTAAGATCTGTAACCTTAAAAACTTCATCAGGAATGTTAAAGAGACCCATTCAACTTCTTTGTAACTTGGAAGTCCAAGGGGACTTACCTTAATTAAACCAACTGTTCACCTGTAAGGTAATATTAATATTGTTTTCATTTTTCAATTGTATCCAGGTAACATTGATTTTTGTATTTGATATAATTTCTATTTTTCAGTATTATGTGGTTGTGAAATTTATTATTTATGTACTGTATTTTTTTTTATTGGTTGTAATTTTTTGAATTGTATTTGATTTGGATTTGTTCAAATTTTTGTATTGAACTTAACTTACCTTTCGGGGCGGGAGGATGTTGCAAATTGAATTGTCTTTGCATCCTCTCAGGTGGCGCGACTAGTCGTCATTTTTTCGACGCGCCGATGTACGATTACTGACTAGTTAAGAATGTGATCTGAAAGGATTCGGTCATGCTTGACCGTTTAAAATATAGCGCTTAAGAAATGTTTATTTATGTTTTTATTGTGAATCCGTTATATGTTGCTTTGTGAAGTGAATAAATAAAATGCAAAAGAACAAAATTTCATCATTTATGGTTTATGGAAATGGATTATTACGGAACATTGAAAGATTAATGAACAAGAGATAGTCAACTGGGAAAAAAATTTTGTATGTGTAGGAGCCTCGCCTCCCCCCCCCTCCCTGGGGGGTGGAATTCCCCCCTCGAGGGGAGTAAATTTTCATGATGGGTATCTTTCAAAAGAGCTCGCCAGTACCTTTAAAACGAATGGTTCAACCATAGATCTGCGATAATTTAAAATGAAGTTATCGATTTTTTTTTTATGTAATATTGACAATAAAATTGACGTTTTTTGGATATTTAGTGTTATACTACTTCTCTAATATGGAAATCATCTGCATTATCATGGAAGATAATTTTTTTAAATAATAATTTTAATAAATTATTTTTACTGAGTGAATTTGTATCAGAAAATATAGAAGAAAGTCATGTGGTGGCCACAACATACTAGTTAAAAGTGCGATATCATCTAAACGCCTTATTCATTTGAGCTGAAAATTTATATGAATATTATAAATCACTGTTGCACTAACTATAAGCATTTTGGTGAATCTAGCATTTATAGGTTTTTTACAGGGACACAACGAAAATTCTTTATCATTATGTTCTATGGGTTCAAAGTTCAGTAGCGTTAAATAAAACATCGTGTAATATAGGGAGAAAAATATTCAAATACTTTATTATGGTTTTATCTCTTTTGTTTTTTAACAACTCCTCTTTCTTTACTTTACTACAAAACTGTTAATTACTTAATGTTCGGAAAGTCGAGTGGAGTCACTCCAGATTTTTTCTTTTTTCTATCGCCTTCGGGCACTGACTTCTACTCGGTGATAATACCCTGTGTCGTCCTGTGTATGTAATTATTAGACATTTGCATATTTAGAAAATCGATTGTTAATTATTGAACGGCTAAGTGGTAAAATAATTATCTATAATACTAAAAGGAGATGTCTGCCTGTCTGTCTGTCTGTGCATCTATACGTTTAGCCCCTACTGAACGCAGAAGTACAAATTTGACATGCGGGTGCTTAGAAGCCTTCCCGAGTGCATAGTGCAAAAATAATTAAAATTTTTTGATTAGATCCGATGATATTAATTAAAGCGTCAACCTATGTCTAATCAAAAAACGATTCAAAGAGCCAGGGGACCGTAATTTTCCCCCTGAACCGCGTTCCTCAAAAGAAAAAGCAGAGAGAGAAAATTTCGTGAGGTTTTGTAAAGCGATCGCTGCTCAACTGTTAAAGATATTGAAAATACCCCTGTACCACGAGAAAGAGCATTTTTTACCACCTCTTACGGTACAATTTTTTTTTTTTTTTTTGAAAAATACGGATTTTTTATATAAAAAAACAAGTTTTAAAAAGGGTCCAAAATTTATATTTTTCTCAATTGTCTTTTTTGAATCGCACTGTACAAAAGAGTAATTGTCCCATTTTTTAACAATTGGTATACTTTGAAATATCATTTAATCCTCTTTCGAACTATATAAACATTTTAACAAAATACGGATTAGCGATCCAAATTTTTAGATTTTACGAAACATCAATTTTTTTTTCAAAAGACATTTTATAACTCAAAATATTTTAGAGATAAATCATTCTTTTTTTTTTTTTTTTTTTTGTACGTAGACCTGGATAGGACGAATCATATTTCAAAAGATTGAGATATTTTTTCAAAACCTGAATCCGTTGTAAATTTTTTAATTTTCTGCATGCCTGCAGTTTTTGATGACATTCTGAATCCGCGTTTCTGAAATTCTTGCGTTTGCGTTCGAACAACAGTTGGTATTTCGGTTACCATGGAAACTTTCCTCTAAGTTCGCAGGCGATATTTTGAAAGTATAGCGAAAGAGAAAGATCTTTTTCTGATTGAGATCACGTGTTTTTGGACTGCGATTAAAAATTGCAAATTTCAAAACTTTTCAATTTTCCTTTGTCGTACACGAAACTTACTATATAGAGTTTTCATCACAAGATAAAGTTGTAGATCAAATTTCCTCGATTTCAGAGAATAAACAACAAATTTACAATTTAATTGCAAAATTAAATTTTATTCTAATACGCATATTTCAAATTGTAATTATGATTAAATTATTTTTAATTAATACATCATTCAAAAGATATTTTAAAGTTCTTTTATATGCTTTGTCGATTTAGAATCGAACAGTAGATTACAGAAATTTCTACCACCAGATGGCGCTGTAATATTTTAAAATTTCAATATTTTAAATTCTAATAAGTGAGGAAAGTGTTGTAAATTATAAAACGGGGATAAGGCGCCGCAGGCGCTACCGAACGGGACTTTGCTAAAGTCAGAAATTTGAAAGATCATAACATGGTAAGCAAACAGGCTGTTTCAGATTCTGAAACTGGAAGAGGGCGCCTCAGGCGCTACCGAGCGGGAATTTATTGCGATTAAATTTTTCAATAAAGCTATTTTCACTATATGTCAATAAGCTGTTGTAAGGATTGAACCGGGAAAAAGGCGCCACAGGCACCACCGAGCGTGAAGTCGGATTTTTCAAGGATCGCGAACCAGCTGATCACCAAAGGCGGCTAGTGTTAAATAAAAGGCTCCTATTTATTTCTGAGAAAAATTTAAACCGTTCAAAAATTAGTAAACACAATGAAATGTTCGACTTAGCCGTTTCTCACATGCGTCATGAATATTGCACTGGCGTTACTTTTTCAGCTGAAGCTTTTTGGAGAAAATCGTATTAAGAAAAAATTATGGGGTAAACTCTTATTTCACACATTATTACAGTTAAATAAATAATTCATGTTCGGTATACCAGTTTTCACACTTCCCTAGGCAGGACAGCTTTAGTATAGTTTAATATTTCATTTAGTATATATTTAAGCTCATCTATGGCGAGTTTTAAATTTTTTGCCGCTATGCTGGCGATTCCTTTTAATTTTTTTTAAAATTCATTTCGGTATAATTTTTTGTTAAAAAAAAGAAAAAAAGTGTGTCAAAGACAGAATTTAGTTTAGTACGGAGGACTATTAATTTCACTCTGTAAAATTATTATTTTTTATTTTTTATTTCATTTTTTGACCGTAAACTGGCCCAAAAACATTTCAAATGATTGAAATGAATTAAATTTAAATGCTGCCCACTAAATTTCATACTTTAGTTAATTTTAAATCTAATTGCCGTGTCGAAAACCTATTTGTACCCATTTCCTATTTGCAACAAAGTTTGTAATAGTTCTGCCACACTAAATTAAAATCCATCTCTGGCAGAATTTTTTTTTTCCTTACCTAGCTATAGACGAGATGTCAAAATACTTAAATTTATTTAGTTTATTATTTCTCTATTTTCCTCTCTACAATTTCATCCTCAGTTAATTGCAAATTAATTTAACCTTTCGATTAAAAAAATTATTTTTTTTTTTAAAGAGAAATTGTTGAAATTTAAAATTATTGACAAATATTTCATTGTTAATAAATAATTAAAATAATCTGGTGTGTCATTCACACGACTTTCTCTTACCCTGAAATTTAATACTATAAATACAGGTTGGCGACTAAGAGGTAAGATAACGAGTACTGTTATGTAAACCTATGTTAAACAATTCAAATAAGGCTTCGGAAGAGTTTTATATGAAAATTAGTTGTGTGTGAAGGGGGCTACCGCCCCCCAACCCCTCGTTTCATTAATGCACCTACATTTATATAGAATTTAATTCTGTTATTAAAATTAAAAGTTTACTTAAAATTATACAAACAATTTTCATACGCAACCAACATTCCTTGAAACTTCTCAATCTCGATCAAACTTTTCCAGCAACAAACTTATATTAACTTCAAAATACGACATTTGGATCTCCTAAAAATATTCGTTTTTAAGTTACTCTAAGAGACACAGACAAAGATCAAGCGTTAAAATATTTGACTACGGTAATCAGGAAGCCTCAAAACGTGTAAATATACAAAAAACAAGTGATGAATATTTAGTTAAATTTACATTATTTACCAAATCTCTATGAGGAATTTATTTCAATTGCCGAACAGCTTTCACAGAAATGGTAAAATATTATTAGTAAAGCACATCCACTAACAACAAATAACTAGTGTGTTGTGGCCACCACATGACTTTCTTCTATATTTTCCTATATAAATTCACCCAGTAAAAATAATTTATTAAAATTATTATTTAAAAAAATTATCTCCTATGATAATGTATACGATTTCCCTATTAGAGAAGTAGTATAACACTCAAAATTTAAAAAAGTCTAATTTATTCTCAGTATTACTTAAAAAAAAAAAAAAAAAAAAAAAAAAAAAAAAGAGTGTCCCTGTACACGAACCATTGGCTTCATCTCAACGAAAAGCTTAGTGTAGCATCCCTATATGATGCACATTTAGAATTCCGAGTTTGGAATTTCTGCTACTATTTTTTCTTGAGATATGCTGATAACACACACACAGACACACAGACCATTCGCTAAAAACATGATTTTTGTATTCAGAGGATCTCAGAACATGTAAATATAACAAAAGCTCGCTTTCGAAAATTTTACCCAAAAACAATACTTTCTCTACCGTAAGGGTAAGAGAAAGTAAAACTAGTATGTTGTGGCCACCACAAGACTTTCTTCTATATTTTCCTATACAAATTCACTCACAAGGGAAGTCTGATTCAGTAAAATTGCTATTGAAACCAAATCACGCTTAAATTAAAGAGCATGGTCGAAAACATTGAGTACCGTACAAATTTGCTGCAACAACTCCCATGGGAGTGAGGTTTGCCCTCTATTAGTTTTAGTTATTTCTATAAAAGCCAACAAAACACACAGCCTAGTGTGAACAGGTGGTACAGTACTAGCGTGCTTGACTTCAGTTACGTAGGTCGTAGGACCGAGTCCCCGCAAGGGCGTTTTGTATTTTATTTTTTTTATTTCAACTGAAATATTTATTTTTGACATTTTTAATTAAATTAAATCATTATTGTAAGAGAAAATATGTTAATTATATTTAAAAAGTTTTTTTTTTTTTTTTTTCAGCGCGGGCAATTTAATATTTTTTTTATTAACGAATTTATTTATTTATTTATTAAATTTAAAGAAAATAATAATTTAACGAGAAATACTTTTATATTATATTTAGGTAGGATTTTGTTAATGATTACATTCAGATAAAATTTTGTTAATGATTGTTTTATATAAATTATTAATAACTATTTTTAAACGACGACATTGGTAGCAAGAGTTAATCGTCTGCTCTCAATTGTATTATTTATTAATGCTAATTTTTGCAAGAAAAATCCTGAATTATGAACAGATGTTGCTTAACTATTCGACGTCGCATTTAACTTTTATTTCAAATGTTTCATTAAACAACTGTCAAGTTTCTTGATGTCGGAAGAACTGACAATAATATTGAAGACAATGACAAATTTTCTCAAAATGATTTTACTAATTTATAATTAATTTACATAAAAAAAATTCAAAATCTGGGTAAATATGCATTTTACAAATCAAGTAATCTCGACGAAAAGCCAAATATTTGACAAAATGTTCGTGATGAGCAATAAGTGACGGTGAACAAAATTGAAATTCAAATAATTGTGATCAATCTTATTATATTTCTTGTTTTAATTGTGAAAAATACTTATGGTTCCATGATTTTTTTCTACTTTTAATCATAATTTTTATAAATGAGAAACTATATTCGTAGCTTTAAACATGGTTTTCTTTTTTATAAATAAAATAATGCTTTTCTTAAATTCATTCTCAATACTTTATTAATTGGAACCTCAAAAAAAAAAAAAAAAAAAAAAAAAAATCTTCTTAATGTAATGAATATTTTCTCTTAAATTAATAATTTAATTTAATTAAAAACGTAAAGAAAAAAAATTGAAGAAAATTAAAAAATAAAATACAAAACGCCCTTGCGGGGACTCGATCCCACGTATCCGAAGTCAAGCACGCTAGCACTGCACCATCTGTTCACACTTCGCTGTGTGTTTTGTTGGCTTTTATAGAAATAACTAAAACTAATAGAGGGCATGTCTCACCCCCATGGGAGTTGTTGCAGCAAATTTGTACGGTACCCAATGTTTTCGACTATGCTCTTTAATTTAAGCTTGGTTTGGTTTCAATAGCAATTTTACTGGTTCATACTTCCCTTGTCAGTAAAATTATTTAAAAAAAAAAAAAAAAAGAGATTCTTTTTTTCAAAGTATTTTTTTGTTAAAAGTAAAAAAAAAAATCGATAACTTTGTTTTAAATTATCCCATATTTATAGTTCAACCATTCGTTCTAAAGGTATTGACGAGACCTTTCGAAAGATACCCTTCTTGAAAATTTACCTCCCCCCCCCCCCCCGGGGGGAAGCGATGCCCCCACATGCACATTTTTTTTCCTAATTAACTTCCACTATTTTCAATAATTCACATTAATTTTACAAGCACAGGTTAAGAATAACTCTCATTATGTACATTTATACGAAATTTTGTCCTATACTGCCATGTTAAAATTTTAGAAAAAATACGATCACAGCGCCACCTGTTGAGCGATTGATCCTCAAATTTAACCAGCACCAGTTTATGTCAGGAGCCAACTAAATACCAAATTTGGTTAAATTTCGTAAAAAAAAAAAAAAAAAAAAAAAAAAAAAAGGTTTTTTTTTCGTTAAAAGTAAAAAAAAATCGACAACTTTGTTTTAAATTATCACAGATTTACAGTTCAACCATTCGTTTTAAAGATATTGACGAGACCTTTCGAAAGATACCCATCTTGAAAATTTGCTCCCCTCGAGGGGGGACTTCCCCCCCTAAGGGGGGTGGCGAGGCTCCTACACATACAAAAATTTTTTCCCAGTTGACTATTTCTATTATAAATGATTCTTGTAAATTTTATAATAATTACTAAAAAATAATTATCTTTATGCGCATTTATACAAAATTTTGTCCTATATCACCATGTTAAAAATTTAGAAAATGCGGGATGGCAACGCAACCTGTAAAACAAGTTTTACAAAAGTTGATAGGCACTAATGTATGTCAAGGAGCAACTACATACCAATTTGTATGAAATTCTGTGCAGTAGTTCCTGAGATACAGTTCCCACAAAATTTTGTCACACACACACAAACAGACTGACAGACAGACAGACAGACATTTTCTAAAAATGGTCAAATCGTGTTTTACAGCTCTCAAAACGTGTAAATCCATCAAAAACCCGAGGTCGAAAATTTTTACGAATCCAATACTTTCTACTATTGTATATAGAAGAAAGTAAATATATATATATATATATATATATATTTCTTTTTAATTCAAACGTTGCATTTAATTTAAAGTTCATTTATTTGTATAAATTGATTTTTTAAATATGTATATAATAACAAATATACCTTGGAAAAAATTTGCATAACTATGTGCCATTACTTAAAACAATTAAAATCTACAAAAGTATAAGTCTTAAACATACAAATAAATGCAGTAAACATTCTAAATAATTTATATGTAAAGTGTTTATAATAACAAATTAAATTCTATCGTCGATATAAATATATTCAAACCATACCTCCTGTAGAAAGAAAATCTTTGTACTTTGCTAAGTAGTGTTCCATTCTGAAAGCCGAAGAAAATCTGGCACATGCACCTTTTCTTTATATGACATAGAAAGCAAGTGGTATTAACGATTTCACACCATATACTTCAGATCCATATTCTTACCAATACGTCCTACATGAAATTCATAATTTCAAGAAGGAAAAATGATATAAGAAGAGATTGTCTTGGATGTAAAGGAGTTTGGAATAGATAAGGCGATAAAAATATGCAGCGAATCGATTTTTCAGTGTTTAAACAAGTGTTAATGAATATCCATTGTGATACTTTCAATATAACCATTATTTTAATAAAGAAATTTTGCGCAACTAAGTACTAGACATATTAATCCTAAAATGAAGAGAATAACTTAAGAGTAACTTAAAAGTAAGTTATTTATTGATGTTAATGTTAATAGTTTGTTATTATCAAAAAACTTTTGGTTAAACCATTCGTAATGCATTTATATCTGTTTCACACAGCACTGGCAGCATTTTATACTACTAATAGAATGATGTTTGAATAATTATACACTGGGTTGCAAAATGACAAGAACAACAAGTTTTTCCAGCCTAAAAAAGAAAAAAAAAATGCTACAAAAGAAATTTAAAACTTATCGAAATTATAAATTGAACAAATAATTTTATTTTATAACAAAGTATAATTCAAACAGACATTTTCATATTAAAAAAAAAAAAAAAAAAAAAAACAATTTTTCCTTTTCGAGGTGTTGCATAGTGATATAAACACGGATCAAAAATATGGTTTAGTAGCCAGTGTATGCACCAGATTTTTTTAAATAATGCAAAACGCGGTCAGGCATAGTGCGGAATAATCCTTTTAATGTATTTTGGTCTACTTTTTTTCAGTAGGAGGTAATAGAAGCTTTTAGTTCTGAAATTGTGGCATATTGTTTTTCATTCGCATAAATTGCTCTAATCAGTAGGTCGAAACGTTTTCCATTGGTTTAAATCAGGAGAAACAGATGGCCATAAAATTACATGTACACCATTATTTAGGAACAATTCCAGAGTATTCGCCTGCTGGATCGCCTGTATGCATTCGCCTGCTGGATCATCTAGAATGATCCATCAATTTCCTCGGTAACAGGAAACAAATCTTCTTCAAGTAGAATTTGGTAGGTTATTGCATTCATTTCTAGAGAGGGAAACGCAAATTCGACTTTATCACGAAGTCCAAATGCAGCCCAAACAGTGAGTGTCCACGGTGCTTTATTTTTGGCTCCAGTTTGCTGCTGTTTTGAAAATCTTTCAGGCTCTTTGCTCAGATCGTGCCAAAAATAAGAAAACCATCATTACAATTTAAATTTAATTTTATTTTCATCAAAAAATATTATTCTTTCAAATTCTAACTTCCAGGACATGTGACATTTCGCCTAATCCAAGCGATTCAGCTGGGGCTTTTTAGTCATACGTGGTTGGAATTTTCCTTTCTTGTGCTTCAGCACCTTAAAGCTATTGAATATTCTGGACAAAGTACTTTTATATCGCTATCGCTTGATCTCTCATAAGTTCAGCCGGTAACAAAAGTGTCCGAACACTAGCAAAAATTCCTATGTAAAAAAAGTACACTTCATATGGTTTTGTTAAATAAATCCTTATCGAATCATGTTCTTACACTGACTAAGAAGAGGATGCCACAAGGATTTATATCACATCTAATAATTTCATATGTACACCTCAAGGCATGTTTAACCTATGGCAGGATCTATGCATTTCCATAGCAATGAAAACTATTCATCTCAAACAGTGAGTTTTTGAATTTTTCAACAGTTGTAGCCCATGAGCGATTATTATAAATATTTTTTCTCTCTTTTAACACTAAGAGTTATTACATACATACTATTATAACCACATACTTGACATTTATGGCAAATTGACTGAAGTGTTAGATGATAGTTATTTAAGTTTAAATAAATTGTAAATATATATATATATATATATATATATATATATATATACATTGTTGATTTAAAGAGTTTATGACACTATAAAATTTAGAAACTACTTAAATTAGGAATGTGTAGAATTTTGGATTTGATGGACGAATGTTTATATAGCATAAAACTAATGAAAAGTTCAATTCGAAAAATTCTATATCCCACTGTAAAGAATAAATATTGAAGCACAATGTTTGGACAATATTTTGCAGCTCCTGTTATAGGAAATTTTTTTGAATGAAATTAATATGGCTAGTTTGAGTAAATAAATATGCTTAAAGAAAATTTGAAAATATCTGCTTAAAAAAATTAAGAGAAAAAAAAAAAAAAAAAAAAAAAAGATATTTCTTTGATAATACATTTTAGGAGCAAATATTCAAAACATGTTTTCTCAAAAAAAAAAAAAAAAAAAAAAAAAGAGTTAGGGAATTTTCTTTAAGCTTATTATAAAAATAGTCTGTCTACATATCTTTGTAGATATTCCTACATATTTTCCGAGTATCTAGTAATACATCTAAAAAAACTATAAATAGGTAATAAGTTTAGTTATTTTTTAATTTATTAGCTTTTGTGCTGTCTGAAAAATTATATCCGAAGGAGAAAACACGATTTGAATGTTTGCGTTTAATTTGAATTTTTAGTTTAATAAATCATAAAAAATGAAGATAGGTTTGAATTGATAAGATTAACAATTAAATAGATTCAAAAAGTTTTATGCCCTTATTAATGGACTTGCTGCGCGCCCTTCGTCGCACGGAGGGTTCGATTTTATGGGAAAGCATGTCGTTATTTACGGCAGCTATAGCAGTTGAAATCCTGGTCTTTACGTCATCAATGTTAGAAACTTTTCTCCTATAAATAATGTACTTTATAGATCTTCAAAGGCAAGAGACGAGAGGTATTCTATAAGGTTATCTGAGTGGCGAAGATATTTAATTACCGTGCCCAGTCCATCTTCTGTGAAATGGTCATTCGAAGAATTACGTAACGATGGTATCCCAATGAAGTGATACGCCATCTTGTCGCAAAAAGAAAAGTTTTTCAAGTTCTTAGAGTTGAAGAAATACGGAAATTTTTAACATGTCTAAGCAAATGACAGATGTAAGTGTCTTTTCATGAAAACTTAGGTCAATTAAGCGATCGTACGAAAGTCAACACGACACTTTACCTTTAGTGAATTCTTTTGCACCTTATGGCAATTTATGTGAATTCTCAGATCCTCACATGCACGCATTATGCCAATTTACTACGCCAGAAAGATAAAAGCAATCTACTTAGAAGAACATTAAGAAATTCAGCTCCATTCTTTAAACTTCGTAACAACTCTGAGAAAATGGAAATTCAAATGGGAAAATGCAATCGTCTTTGAAACATTTCACACCATAAAAAAATTAAGAGTTTTTCTCTGTATAAAAGCCATAGGTTTTGTCCTTAGTTTATACATTATTAGATGTACTAGACTATATTATGGGCAACCTGCGTATCTTGAAACAGAACTGACAAGTGAATGAAACAAATTTGTGAATTCTTGTAAGTACAAAGTAATTAGTTGGATTCATGTCAAAAGTTGTATAAGAAAAGGTAAAATAAAATCAAAATATTTAAGGCATTAAATTTAATTTCACGGGGTTCATACAAAAATTTCCAATGAGTAAAATGTGTCCAATATATTTATAAGATAATTAAAATGTCTCAGAAATGTATAATTAAAAGTCCTATAGAGGTGTAAATATAATTGTAGAGGGATTAGTCACAAAGTTATGTGTAAATGTGTGTTTTTTTTTTCATTTATTTACGCTAACAATGTTTTCATTCAAAATTTTTATAAGATTCCTCAATTCCTTCAGGCAGATTTTTTTTCCATTCGAAGAGCTTATTGTTAAGTCATTAGAAAATTGCTAAGTAATCTTTTCAGTCTAAACAGATCTTCGAGACCTTTTAGGATATGGTTCTGAAATTTTACTACATGGGAAGTTTTTTCTCGAATAAGATTTTCTTTTTTATGTATCGTATGCAAATTTACATTTTATAATTTCTCCAATAGAGTCGCCTTAATTTTTTTATAATCACCTTCTCCTTATATTATTAAAATCTGTACGCATCTGTCTGTCTGTCTGTCTTTCTTTCTGTCTGTCTGTTTGTCTGTCTGTCTGTGAGAAATGCGTTGTGACCGCTAAAGCTCCGGCGCTAATGGTCGCAGCGCCTCGAAACTGGCGTCGACAGACGCAGAATTTCTTCATCTCGACATCGCAATAATTCGCTAAGCGATGCGACCCTAATTAGCGGAGATATTAATTAAAACGTTGAGCTATGTCGATCGAAAAATGACTGAAAATTCACGGATATTTGCTTAAAAAGAGACATTCTTACGGAAAAAGTGGAAAATAAATTAGAAATATCAGTCGTATCGTTACAAATAAGATATCAAATGAAAGGGCTCATTTTTCTCAGTCCGATGGTTTAAACGGCTTATCGATCGGACAATTAAATTTTTTTAAATTAACTAAACAAAAAAAATGTTGGCAACAAATCACAAGAATCTTAGCTTTGCAGACGATAGTCTACAGTCTTGAACGGAAAGAAACACATCTGGTATTTAATGAGGTCACGTGTTTTCGTACTGCGATTAAAAATCGCAATTTTCTATTTTCTTCATTTTTTCAAAATTCGCACATTTCACTTAGTATACAATCTTAACACCACAAAACAAACTTGCAGATCAAATTTTATAGATTTTGGTCAATAAACAAAAGATTTACATTTTAATTGCAAATTAAATTTTATCTTTACACGCCTGACATTTTATCTGTCGAAAGAGGATGCCAGTTTCAAAACGACACAAATACACTTAAGGTAAAAATATTTCTTTTTCTATTTACTTCCATTAACCGACTACCGTAGATAATATAATTCGAAATTTCACCTGACTTACACGTTTTGAGGTGTCATGGCACGGTAATAATTTAAAATTTCAATATTTAAGATTCTAATTATGTTTAATTTTTTTTTTAATACGTCATTCGATACACATTTTCAAGTACGGTTACATTATCGAAAGGGGAATTCGAGATTTCACCCGATTTACACGTTTTGAGGTTTCTGATTAGGTTTTCTTTTGCATCGCAATAGTGGAATTCGAGATTTCAGCTTATTTACACGTTTTGAGGTCTCCTGAATGGGTTTTCTTTTGTATCTCAGCTACTAATTAAAGTGTCGAAAGTGCAATTAGAGCTTTCACCTGATTTACACGTTTTGAGGTGTCCTGAATGGGTTTTCTTTTGTATCTCAGCTGCTAATTAAAATAATTTCATAAGTAATACACCATTTGAAAGCTTTGTTGATTTGGGATCGAACAGTAGATTACAGAAATTTCTACCAGCAGATGGCGCTGTAATATTTTTAAATTTCAATATTCTATTTCTAATCATGATTAAATTTTTTTTAATGCGTCATTCGATACACATTTTAAAGTACTTTTACACTATCGAAAATGGAATTCGAGATTTCACCAGATTTACACGTTTTGAGGTGTCCTGAATCAGGTTTTCTTTTGTATCTCAGCTACTAATTAAAATAATTTCATAAGTAATACATCATTGGAAAGCTTTGTTGATTTGGGATCGAACAGTTGAATACAGAAATTTCTACCGCCAGATGGCGCTGTAATATTTTCAAATTTCAATTTCTAATCATGATTAAATTATTTTTAATACATCATTCGAAAGATATTTTAAAGTTCTTATATATTATCGAAAGTTTTCACCAGATTTACACGTTTTGAGGTGTCCTGATTAGGTGTTCTTTTGCATCTCAGCTAATTGAGTTAGACCGTTCAAAATTGGTATACGTAGGTTAATTAGAAGGGGCTGAAAGGGTGGGGAAGAAATAGGCGTGCACCGCGCGCATAACCCCTAACTTGTGCGCGCGCAGCGCGCACGGGACTCCGCTGCCGAAGGCAGTGGGGACCCGGTCCGACTTTGTACCCCATGAGAAATGATTTTTTTTATTTTCTTTTCTTAAGAAAAAAAATTTGATTTGAGAAGGAATACGTGCGCGCAGCGCGCATGAATCTGCGCTGCCGAAGGCAGTGGGGACCCGGTGTGATTTTTTTAGGGGGCACGAAGTGTCAGGGAAGGAATGCGGGAGTGCAGCGCGTGTATTCTTTAACTTGTGCTCGCCCAGCGCGCACGGGACTGCGCTGCCGAAGGCAGTGGGGACCCGGGCCGACTTTTTACCTAATCAGAAATGATTTTTTTTTCAATATTTTTTCTTAAGACTAAAAGTTACTGTTAGTGATTCATTAATTTTAGTGATTGAGAGATTTTGAGAATTCAGTCATTATACTGATTCATTTAAAAATACTGACCCGCTAGCGGGCGAAGCTCGCTAGTCTCCTTATATTATTAAAATCTGTGCGCATCTGTCTGTCTGTCTTTCTGTCTGTCTGTCTGTCTGTCTGTGAGAAATGCCTTGTGACCGCTAAAGCTCCGGCGCTAATGGTCGCAGCGCCTCGAAACCGGTGTCGACAGACGCAGAATTTCTTCATACCGACATCGCGATAATTCGCTAAGCGATGCGACCCTAATTAGCAGAGATATTAATTAAAACGTCGACCCATATCTACTGAAAAATGACCCAGAATTTATGATTAAATGCTTAAAAAGTGACATTTTTACGGAAAAAGTGGAAAATAAATTAGAAATATCAGTCGTATCGTTACAAATAAGATACCATTGGAAAGGGCTTTTTTTTCTTAATCCGATGGTTTAAACGGCTTATCGATCGGACAATTAGATTTTTTAAAATTAACTAAAGTATGAAAAAAAGGTGGCAACAAATCACAAGAGTTTTATTAATTTCCTTCTAGACGTATTTCGGTTACCATGGCGCCGGGCGAAAGAATAAATAGATTTTACTTCCTGCTTTACTGATTTTGTACTGGAAATAAAAATTGCAAATTTCAAAATGCTTCAATTTTCTTCAAAATTATTTCAAACATGCTACACACTTTTAACATCACAAGACGAAGTTGCAGTTAAAATTTCACTGGGTTTCCATAATAAATAAAAAATGTACAATTTAATTGCAAATTAAATTTTGTTCTGATACGCGTATTTCAAATTCTAACTATGATTAAATTATTTTTAATATATCATTAGAAAGATATTTTAAAGTACTTTTATAATATCGAAAGTGGGATTCAAGATTTTGCTTCATTTACACGTTTTGAGGTCTCCTGAATCGGTTTTCTTTTGTATCTCAGCTACTTATTAAAATAACTTCATAAATAATACATCATTACATAGCTTTGGTGATTTGGAATCGAATAGTAGATTACAGAAATTTGTACCGCCAGATGGCGCTGTAAAATTTTCAAATTTCAATTTCTAATTATGATTAAATTATTTTTAATACATCATTCGAAAGATATTTTAAAGTTTTTTTATATTATCGAAAGTTTTCACCAGATTTACACGTTTTGAGGTGTTCTGATTAGGTTTTTTTTTTTGCATCTCAGCTAATTCAGTTAGACCGTTCAAAATTGGTATATGTAGGTTAATTAGGAAGGGCTGAAAGGGTGGGGAAGATATAGGCGTGCACCGCGCGCACGGGACAGCGCTGCCGAAGGCAGTGGGGACCCGGTCCGACTTTTTAACCGATGAGAAATGATTTTTTTTTTCATTTTCTTTTCTTAAAAATAAAAATTTGATTTGAGAAGGAATATGTGCGCGTAGCGCGCGTATACCTTCACACGTGCGTTGGCAGCGCGTATGGGTCTGCGCTGCCGAACGCAGTGGGGACACGGTGTGAGTTTTTACCCGATCAGAAATGATTTTTTTAGGAGGCACGAAGGATCAGGGAAGGAATACGCGCGCAGCGCGTGTATTCCTTAACCTGAGCGCGCGCAGCGCGTACAGGACTGCGCTGCCGTAGGCAGTGAGGACTCGGTCCGACTTTGTACCCGATGAGAAATTATTTTTTTAAATTTTCTTTTCTTAAGAATAAAAATTTGATTTGAGAAGGAATATGTGCGCGCAGTGCACGTATACTCTCACACGTGCGCGCGCAGCGCGCATGGTTCTGCGCTGCCGAACGCAGTGGGGACCCGGTGTGAGTTTTTACCCGATCAGAATTTTTTTTTTTGAGGGGGCGGACACGAAGGGTCAGGGAAGGAATACGCGCGCGCAGCGCGCACGGGGAAGCGCTGCCGAAGGCAGTGGGGACCCGGGCGGACTTTTTACCCAATCAGAAATGATTTTTTTTTTAATTTCTTTTCTTGACACTAAAAGTTACTGTTAGTGATTCATTAATTTTAGTGACTCATTTGAAAATACTGACCCGCTGGCGGGCGAAGCTCGCTAGTACATTATTGAAATCTGTGCGCATCTGTCTGTCTGTCTGTCTTTCTGTCTGTCTGTGAGAAATGCCTCGTGACCACTAAAGCTCCGGCGCTAATGGTCGCAGCGCCTCGAAACCGGTGTCGACAGACGCAGAATTTCTTCATACCGACATCGCGATAATTCGCTAAGCGATGCGACCCTAATTAGCAGAGATATTAATTAAAACGTCGACCCATATCTACTGAAAAATGACCCAGAATTTATGATTAAATGCTTAAAAAGTGACATTTTTACGGAAAAAGTGGAAAATAAATTAGAAATATCAGTCGTATCGTTACAAATAAGATACCATTGGAAAGGGCTTTTTTTTCTTAATCCGATGGTTTAAACGGCTTATCGATCGGACAATTAGATTTTTTAAAATTAACTAAAGTATGAAAAAAAGGTGGCAACAAATCACAAGAGTTTTATTAATTTCCTTCTAGACGTATTTCGGTTACCATGGCGCCGGGCGAAAGAATAAATAGATTTTACTTCCTGCTTTACTGATTTTGTACTGGAAATAAAAATTGCAAATTTCAAAATGCTTCAATTTTCTTCAAAATTATTTCAAACATGCTACACACTTTTAACATCACAAGACGAAGTTGCAGTTAAAATTTCACTGGGTTTCCATAATAAATAAAAAATGTACAATTTAATTGCAAATTAAATTTTGTTCTGATACGCGTATTTCAAATTCTAACTATGATTAAATTATTTTTAATATATCATTAGAAAGATATTTTAAAGTACTTTTATAATATCGAAAGTGGGATTCAAGATTTTGCTTCATTTACACGTTTTGAGGTCTCCTGAATCGGTTTTCTTTTGTATCTCAGCTACTTACTAAAATAACTTCATAAATAATACATCATTACATAGCTTTGGTGATTTGGAATCGAATAGTAGATTACAGAAATTTGTACCGCCAGATGGCGCTGTAAAATTTTCAAATTTCAATTTCTAATTATGATTAAATTATTTTTAATACATCATTCGAAAGATATTTTAAAGTTTTTTTATATTATCGAAAGTTTTCACCAGATTTACACGTTTTGAGGTGTTCTGATTAGGTTTTTTTTTTTTGCATCTCAGCTAATTCAGTTAGACCGTTCAAAATTGGTATATGTAGGTTAATTAGGAAGGGCTGAAAGGGTGGGGAAGATATAGGCGTGCACCGCGCGCACGGGACAGCGCTGCCGAAGGCAGTGGGGACCCGGTCCGACTTTTTAACCGATGAGAAATGATTTTTTTTTTCATTTTCTTTTCTTAAAAATAAAAATTTGATTTGAGAAGGAATATGTGCGCGTAGCGCGCGTATACCTTCACACGTGCGTTGGCAGCGCGTATGGGTCTGCGCTGCCGAACGCAGTGGGGACACGGTGTGAGTTTTTACCCGATCAGAAATGATTTTTTTAGGAGGCACGAAGGATCAGGGAAGGAATACGCGCGCAGCGCGTGTATTCCTTAACCTGAGCGCGCGCAGCGCGTACAGGACTGCGCTGCCGTAGGCAGTGAGGACTCGGTCCGACTTTGTACCCGATGAGAAATTATTTTTTTAAATTTTCTTTTCTTAAGAATAAAAATTTGATTTGAGAAGGAATATGTGCGCGCAGTGCACGTATACTCTCACACGTGCGCGCGCAGCGCGCATGGTTCTGCGCTGCCGAACGCAGTGGGGACCCGGTGTGAGTTTTTACCCGATCAGAATTTTTTTTTTTTGAGGGGGCGGACACGAAGGGTCAGGGAAGGAATACGCGCGCGCAGCGCGCACGGGGAAGCGCTGCCGAAGGCAGTGGGGACCCGGGCGGACTTTTTACCCAATCAGAAATGATTTTTTTTTAAATTTCTTTTCTTGACACTAAAAGTTACTGTTAGTGATTCATTAATTTTAGTGACTCATTTGAAAATACTGACCCGCTGGCGGGCGAAGCTCGCTAGTACATTATTGAAATCTGTGCGCATCTGTCTGTCTGTCTGTCTTTCTGTCTGTCTGTGAGAAATGCCTCGTGACCACTAAAGCTCCGGCGCTAATGGTCGCAGCGCCTCGAAACCGGTGTCGACAGACGCAGAATTTCTTCATACCGACATCGCGATAATTCGCTAAGCGATGCGACCCTAATTAGCAGAGATATTAATTAAAACGTCGACCCATATCTACTGAAAAATGACCCAGAATTTATGATTAAATGCTTAAAAAGTGACATTTTTACGGAAAAAGTGGAAAATAAATTAGAAATATCAGTCGTATCGTTACAAATAAGATACCATTGGAAAGGGCTTTTTTTTCTTAATCCGATGGTTTAAACGGCTTATCGATCGGACAATTAGATTTTTTAAAATTAACTAAAGTATGAAAAAAAGGTGGCAACAAATCACAAGAGTTTTATTAATTTCCTTCTAGACGTATTTCGGTTACCATGGCGCCGGGCGAAAGAATAAATAGATTTTACTTCCTGCTTTACTGATTTTGTACTGGAAATAAAAATTGCAAATTTCAAAATGCTTCAATTTTCTTCAAAATTATTTCAAACATGCTACACACTTTTAACATCACAAGACGAAGTTGCAGTTAAAATTTCACTGGGTTTCCATAATAAATAAAAAATGTACAATTTAATTGCAAATTAAATTTTGTTCTGATACGCGTATTTCAAATTCTAACTATGATTAAATTATTTTTAATATATCATTAGAAAGATATTTTAAAGTACTTTTATAATATCGAAAGTGGGATTCAAGATTTTGCTTCATTTACACGTTTTGAGGTCTCCTGAATCGGTTTTCTTTTGTATCTCAGCTACTTACTAAAATAACTTCATAAATAATACATCATTACATAGCTTTGGTGATTTGGAATCGAATAGTAGATTACAGAAATTTGTACCGCCAGATGGCGCTGTAAAATTTTCAAATTTCAATTTCTAATTATGATTAAATTATTTTTAATACATCATTCGAAAGATATTTTAAAGTTTTTTTATATTATCGAAAGTTTTCACCAGATTTACACGTTTTGAGGTGTTCTGATTAGGTTTTTTTTTTTTGCATCTCAGCTAATTCAGTTAGACCGTTCAAAATTGGTATATGTAGGTTAATTAGGAAGGGCTGAAAGGGTGGGGAAGATATAGGCGTGCACCGCGCGCACGGGACAGCGCTGCCGAAGGCAGTGGGGACCCGGTCCGACTTTTTAACCGATGAGAAATGATTTTTTTTTTCATTTTCTTTTCTTAAAAATAAAAATTTGATTTGAGAAGGAATATGTGCGCGTAGCGCGCGTATACCTTCACACGTGCGTTGGCAGCGCGTATGGGTCTGCGCTGCCGAACGCAGTGGGGACACGGTGTGAGTTTTTACCCGATCAGAAATGATTTTTTTAGGAGGCACGAAGGATCAGGGAAGGAATACGCGCGCAGCGCGTGTATTCCTTAACCTGAGCGCGCGCAGCGCGTACAGGACTGCGCTGCCGTAGGCAGTGAGGACTCGGTCCGACTTTGTACCCGATGAGAAATTATTTTTTTAAATTTTCTTTTCTTAAGAATAAAAATTTGATTTGAGAAGGAATATGTGCGCGCAGTGCACGTATACTCTCACACGTGCGCGCGCAGCGCGCATGGTTCTGCGCTGCCGAACGCAGTGGGGACCCGGTGTGAGTTTTTGTTGTAAAATTTATACCCTTTCCGTGTTGATTCTCAAATTTAAATTTAAATTCATTCACTACTTAAATATAATTTAAACTCACTTTATAACCTTTAAAGTTTAAGTTATTAATTAAATGAATTATAGCGTTTAGTGCTATTTTCTCTTTTGATGCTGCCATTTGAGTTAAAGATAAATTAAAATTAAAAAGCTTAATGATAATTACTTTTAGTTAAAAATTATATTCCTTATTAATATATTTATGTTTAAGTCTTTTGAAATAACTTTAATTACTTACCTCATATTTAAAAGCATATTTTATTAAAATTAACTTAAAGAAAAATATGTTTAAATCCTTTTACGGATTGTTCTTTTCGCTACTTAGCGAGGAGATGTAATATTTTTTCAACTGCAGAGTCTCTTTGCTTAGCCCATAGATGGCGGCTGACTCGCAGCGTCGTGCTGCTATAGTTATGGGAGGCGTTCCTATTCTACAGCATCTAGTAGCTGTTACTTGAATCCGTTTCGTGACTATAAAAAGGAGGTAGGAAATATGTAATCAGTCTCTTAAGCTCTGAAGCCCTTAATCTTTTAAGCTTTTATGTTTTTTCAGTTTAGCTCAAAGTCATGAGCTGGTATTTCGATATAATTATAAACTGTTTAGTTTTATTATGATTGTAAATTACGTTTTTGTGACTTGTTCGTTTAGTGAAAAGTAGCTTTCTATTTGAACTCAGTATGGCAGTATTTTTAAGGGTATTTAACCTTTCGTCAGCAACCTTTCTAAAATTGTTTCAGCTGATTTAATGTTATTCATCATTTTGTTTCAACTTTAATAAACTGTTTTAATTGAACTTTTCTCTTCAATGAATGCAACATATATTTATCTTCTTTATAGCTTTTTAGAGCTGAGCAACTATCATTTCACTGCACTGCTAACTCTGCTAACTTGATATATGTGGAAATTGTTTTTTTCACAATAAGCGGTTATGGGCAATTTGGCTCGTTGTCAGCTCATAGCATTAAAATTTTGATAATAGTTTTTATGGCATTCTAAGTGTTTGAAGATAAGAAATTGAAATGGCAGTAAGTTTAAACCCCACGATTGAAAAATTACGGATGAATAATTATACTACGTGGGTCAAGGACATTAAATTTATTTTAATTGAAAGAAACTGCTGGAATATAATATGTAAAAAAGAAAAACTGCCTGTTGAAGATGCTGAGGCCGGAATAACTTCAAAACAAGTGGAGGATTTTAAATCTCGTAGTCGAGTTGCATTATCCACAATATATCTGAATACATCGCCTGAAGTCAGAAGCATTATTGAAAATTGTGATTGTGCTATTGATGCCTGGGAGACTTTGAAGAAGACCTTTATATCAGACTCAAGAGCTCATCATATGGGACTGTTTACAGAGTTCATTAATTGTAGAATGTCTGAGAATGAAACGGTTAATTCTTTTGTAACCCGGTTATCAAGAATACTGGACCAGCTGCGTGAAATTGGTCATGCTATGGAGGATGTGTACTGCTGTTTTCAGCTCTTGCAACACCTACCATCCAAGTTTGAATCTGCAGTGCAATATTTGTTGCGTTGGAAGAACGACCAGTTCAAGTTCCAGAATATTGTGTCCGAGTTAACAGCGGAGGAATCGCGTCTACAGCTTCGTGAGGGTGATATTAAGAAAGATGCCAATAACAGTGTTCAGATACAGAACATCCAGCAAAAAGGTAAAAAGCCTTTATCTTGTTTTAAGTGTGGCCGTATTGGCCACTTTAAGAAAAACTGTTTTTTAAATAGTAATGTTAAATTTAAACCTAGAAATTTAAAGTATAACTCCAACGGTCGTGACAAATGCAAATCTCCCCCCTCCTACTACATAGCTCAAGCTAACTTTAGTAATTTAAGTGATGATGACAGCTTTATTTTTGATACTGCTGCTTCAAATCATTTTCTAAGAAATTTAGATCTTTTTGAGCATTATACTCCTGTGGAGGGAGAGGAGCTTTTTGTCGCGATCGATGGTATTAGTTTTCCTATTACTGCTAAAGGAACTGTTAAGTTGGATTTTGGTAAAAATGTATTGTATTTAAAAGATGTGCTATATTCCCCAAAGTTACGGAAAAATTTAATATCAGGTCCTAAATTAGATGTGAACGGTGCCACATACACTGGCGGTAAGGGTCGAGTGTCGGTGTTCGGTAAAGATAAAAGACATATTTTTACTGCTAAAATTAAAGACGGTGTTTACTATTTATATCCTAATGTTTCTAAAGTTAAAAAGGGGAGTAAAGTGAATGGGGGGCACCCAGAAAATCCTTCAGCTTCTCTTGCAAAAGTTAATGAAATTGGGTATTGGCATGCTCGTTTTGGGCATGTAAGTCCTGATACTATTGTAAATACTAGCAAGAAGAACGGGGTGAGGGGCCTTCCTAAACTTAAGTTTAAGAAATTTTTTTGTGAACCTTGTAGGATTAGTAAACAAAACCGTGTGTCTTTTAAATCATCCGATGTTCATGGCGTTAAATCACCGTTGGAGAAAGTATTTATGGACGTCTGGGGCCCAATTAAGGTAACTGGTAAAAATGGGGAAAGGTTCTTTTTGTCCATTATTGATGGATTTTCTAAAAGGGTTGCTGTTTATCCTTTAAAGGATAAGTCTCAAGTTTTTGGTGTATTCGAGAGACACATTGCACGGGCAGAACGTAGTTTGAATAAAAAATTGAAAGCTATTCGTACGGATAATGGTTCCGAATTTGTAAATGACAATTTCAAATCATTTTGTAGTAAAAATGGAGTTGTTCATGAGTTAACTAACACGTTCACACCTGAGCAAAATGGGTTAAGTGAGCGGTTTAATCAAACTTCTTTAAATTGTGTTAGAGCTATTATCACGGATAGTGGTTTGCCTTTTTCTTTCTGGCCCGATGCAATGTTGTATTTCGCGTACACTTGGAACCGTTTAATCCATAGGGGACAAACTAAGACTCCTTTTGAGTTATATACTGGGTTTAAACCATCCGTAAGACACCTAAAGCCGTTTGGATTAATTTCGTATGTAGGGATTCCAAAACAGCATAGAGACCATAAGCTTGAACCTAAGGCTAAAAAGGGAGTACTAATAGGTTATTCATTAAAGACTAAGGGGTATAAAATTTGGTTGGAGGATGAGGATAAAATAGTTGAAACCATAAACGTAACGTTCTCTGATCAGCTATTTAGTAAATGCAGTGGAGCGGTGATGGGCACCTCACTGGAGGAATTGGACTTACTTCCGGAAAGTCCAGTTGATTGTCCAGTTTCTGATCCTGTTGACATTGTTTTCGGAGGTGAGCCCGATGATTCTAGTGACGAGCCCGTCGATGAAACTCCTGTAGATAAATCTTCTCTTAAACCTCTTTCTTCAATTACTTGGAATAGAAAACCCGTACCCAGAAAAATGAGTGACAGAGTTGATATCTTCTATTACCCGGACAACACTAAAACTAGATTGAGATCAATGAACGATGTCAAGCAATATTGTGATAAAAATAATTTAATTTTTGACTCTAATTTTTTTGATTTCTCTAGTAGTAATAAGTTCGAGGGGGTGGTTGATCAGCAAAACTCAGATAACCCAACTTCAAGTTTAACTCATAAAAAATCATGACTAGTTATCCCTATACCTAAAACATATAATCAGGCCGTTAAATCTTCAGAATGTATTGAATGGAAAAATGCCATGGATGATGAGATAAATAATATGAAAACTCGTAAAGTTTGGCATCTGGTTAATTTACCGGAGGGGAAAAAAGTTTTGGGAAATAGATGGGTATACGCCGTTAAAAGAGATGAGCTAGGAAACGTTGCCCGCTTTAAAGCGAGGCTCGTGGCCCAGGGCTTTCATCAGATAAAGGGGGACACTTATGACGAGACGTTTTCACCCGTCGTTAATTTCTCAGTAATACGTTTCTTTTTTTCATTATTGGTCTCATGTTATAAATGGCATAATGTTCAATGCGATATAAAATGTGCTTATCTTTATGCACCTTTAAAAGAAGAAATTTATATGTCTCAGCCAAAAGGATATGTTGTAAAGGGAGGGGAAAATCTTGTTTGTAAACTAGACAAAGCGTTATATGGCCTTCATCAAAGTGGTCGGCTCTGGTATTATGAGTTAAATAAAGTACTATTAGATTTAGGGTTTAATAAATTTAACTGGTGTAATTGTTCATATTATTTTGAAAATTATATTGTTTTATTAGTTTATGTAGATGATTTAGTTTTGTTTGGTAAAAATCAATTTCAAATAGACAAAATTCTTAATTTATTAAAATGTAAATTTGATATAAAAATTTTAGGTAAAACCAAGAAATTACTTGGTGTAGAATTTAATTATGAAAATGATTCAGTACAAATTTTTCAGGAATTATATATTAATGAAGTGTATGACAGGTTTAAGTCGTTTAACATCCCTTTCTGCTCATTACCTATTGTAAAAGGCATTAAGTATTCGAAAAAAGATTGTCCTACTAATCAAAATGAAATTGATGAAATGTCTAAATTTCCATATCGGAATATCTTAGGATGTTTATCTTTCATTGCAAACAGGACACGACCTGATATTGCCTACGCAGTTAATATATTCAGTCAATTTCAAAATTCACCGGGGTTTAATCATTGGAATGGGTTAATTAAATTACTTGGGTATGTTTCGTGTACTCGAGATTTGAAATTAAATTTGAATTGTTTTAATCCATGTTTAACTGCTTTCTCTGACGCTGATTTCGCGATGAATAGAGATGACTTCGTATCAATGGGGGGACAAATTTTATTTTTGGATAATAGCCCTATTTCTTGGAAAACCTTTAAGCAAAAAAGTGTTTGCCTTTCAACCATGGAAAGTGAATTTGTATCCATGTGTGACGGGGTTAAAGAATTAATGTGGTTTGATAATATATTACGAGATTGTATTGATTTTAAATTAATTGCTATTTCATATGAACCACCAATACTTTTTGCTGATAACGAAGCAGCTATTAATTTTACGAGGTCTCCTATAGAGAATAACAAATCTAAACATATTAATGTAAAATTATTTTTCATCCGTGAATGGCTATTTGAGGAACGGTTTGATTTAAAATATGTAAATACTAAAAATAACTTTGCCGATCCCTTCACAAAGCCCCTTACTAAAGGTGATATGTCTAAGTTTGTAAATAAGGTATTTATTAAGTAAATGTATATAGAGTAAATTTAAATTTTTTTTGAACGTATAATATATATTTGAATTTTTTGAAATTGAAAAATGGTTTTTTAGAGGGATATGTATGCATTTTCTTGGTGGGTTTTTCCTACGTTTTCCATTGTGTAGTGATGTATAGTTTAGTTTAACTTTTGTATGAGAGAAATTCGTAGCGCTACGTGTAATTGGTTATGTATATGTTATGTAAATGTTTCATATATTTGTGAATATCATCGTTTTCTTATTTTGACAATGGGGAATGGGGGAAAAAAAAAGGTTTCCTTGAAATGCTGTGCATATTTGCTCTGTATTAATATCTTGTTCTTTCTTTTAGTAGATATGTATAGAATATTGATAGTGCTACTTTTTTTTTGATTGTGAGTTGGACTTGTGGACTCTTGATCTTATAACTGACAAGCCTTCTAGCTTTGTGCGAAGTATATTCTGTAGAAGACATATGTGAATCTCTCAAGTCACTAAATATTCAAGGAATTTTTTTTATTTCTTTTCTAATAAAGTTTATATTGTAATTGCTGACGTTTGTGTTTGTCGAATCAACACGGTGGGGGGCCTTGTTGTAAAATTTATACCCTTTCCGTGTTGATTCTCAAATTTAAATTTAAATTCATTCACTACTTAAATATAATTTAAACTCACTTTATAACCTTTAAAGTTTAAGTTATTAATTAAATGAATTATAGCGTTTAGTGCTATTTTCCCTTTTGATGCTGCCATTTGAGTTAAAGATAAATTAAAATTAAAAAGCTTAATGATAATTACTTTTAGTTAAAAATTATATTCCTTATTAATATATTTATGTTTAAGTCTTTTGAAATAACTTTAATTACTTACCTCATATTTAAAAGCATATTTTATTAAAATTAACTTAAAGAAAAATATGTTTAAATCCTTTTACGGATTGTTCTTTTCGCTACTTAGCGAGGAGATGTAATATTTTTTCAACTGCAGAGTCTCTTTGCTTAGCCCATAGATGGCGGCTGACTCGCAGCGTCGTGCTGCTATAGTTATGGGAGGCGTTCCTATTCTACAGCATCTAGTAGCTGTTACTTGAATCCGTTTCGTGACTATAAAAAGGAGGTAGGAAATATGTAATCAGTCTCTTAAGCTCTGAAGCCCTTAATCTTTTAAGCTTTTATGTTTTTTCAGTTTAGCTCAAAGTCATGAGCTGGTATTTCGATATAATTATAAACTGTTTAGTTTTATTATGATTGTAAATTACGTTTTTGTGACTTGTTCGTTTAGTGAAAAGTAGCTTTCTATTTGAACTCAGTATGGCAGTATTTTTAAGGGTATTTAACCTTTCGTCAGCAACCTTTCTAAAATTGTTTCAGCTGATTTAATGTTATTCATCATTTTGTTTCAACTTTAATAAACTGTTTTAATTGAACTTTTGTCTTCAATGAATGCAACATATATTTATCTTCTTTATAGCTTTTTAGAGCTGAGCAACTATCATTTCACTGCACTGCTAACTCTGCTAACTTGATATATGTGGAAATTGTTTTTTTCACAATAGTTTTTACCCGATCAGAATTTTTTTTTTTGAGGGGGCGGACACGAAGGGTCAGGGAAGGAATACGCGCGCGCAGCGCGCACGGGGAAGCGCTGCCGAAGGCAGTGGGGACCCGGGCGGACTTTTTACCCAATCAGAAATGATTTTTTTTTTTAATTTCTTTTCTTGACACTAAAAGTTACTGTTAGTGATTCATTAATTTTAGTGACTCATTTGAAAATACTGACCCGCTGGCGGGCGAAGCTCGCTAGTACATTATTGAAATCTGTGCGCATCTGTCTGTCTGTCTGTCTTTCTGTCTGTCTGTGAGAAATGCCTCGTGACCACTAAAGCTCCGGCGCTAATGGTCGCAGCGCCTCGAAACCGGTGTCGACAGACGCAGAATTTCTTCATCTCGACATCGCGATAATTCGCTAAGCGAAGCGACCCTAATTAGCGGAGATATTAATTAAAACGTCGACTCATGTCTACCGAAAAATGACCCAGAATTCATGATTAAGTGCTTAAAGAGCGGCATTTTTACGGAAAAAGTGGAAAATAAATTAGAAATATCAGTCGTATCGTTACAAATAAGGTATCAAATGAAAGGTCCGATTTTTCTGAATCCGACGGTTTAAATAGCTTATCGATAGGACAATTAGATTTTTTAAAATTAACTAAAGTATGAAAAAAAGTAGGCAACAAAACACAAGAGTTTTATTAATTTCGCAGACTATCGAGCTTCTAGACGTATTTCGGTTGCCATGGCGCCGGGCGAAAGAATAAATTGTTTTACTTCCTGCTTTACTGATTTTGTACTGGAAATAAAAATTGCAAATTTCAAAATGCTTCAATTTTCTTCAAAATTATTTCAAACTTGCTACACACTTTTAACATCACAAAACGAAGTTGCAGTTCAAATTTCATCGGGTTTCGAGAATAAATAAAAAATGTACAATTTAATTGCAAATTAAATTTTATTCTAATACGCGTATTTCAAATTCTAACTATGATTAAATTATTTTTAATACATCATTTGAAAGATTTTTAAAGTACTTTTATATTATAGAAAGTGGGATTCAAGATTTCGCTTCATTTACATGTTTTGAGGTCTCCTGAATCGGTTTTCTTTTGTATCTCAGCTACTAATTAAAATAATTTCATAAGTAATACATCATTAGCTAGCTTTGTTGATTTGGAATCGAACAGTAGATTACAGAAATTTCTACCGCCAGATGGCGCTGTAATATTTTAAAATTTCAATATTTCAATTTCTAATTATGATTAAATTATTTTTAATACATCGTTCGTAAGATATTTTAAAGTTCTTTTATATTATCGAAAGTTTTAACCAGATTTGCACGTTTTGAGGTCTGCTGATTAGGTTTTCGTTTGCATCTCAGCTAATTCAGTTAAACCGTTCAAAATTGGTATATGTAGGTTAATTAGGAAGGGCTGAAAGGGTGGGGAAGATATAGGCGTGCACCGCGCGCACGGGACAGCGCTGCCAAAGGCAGTGGGGACCCGGTCCGACTTTTTAACCGTTGAGAAGTGATTTTTTTTTTCATTTTCTTTTCTTAAGAATAAAAATTTGATTTGAAAAGGAATATCTGCGCGTAGCGCGTGTATACCTTCACACGTGCGCGCACAGCGCGCATGGGTCTGCGCTGCCGAAGGCAGTGGGGACACGGTGTGAGTTTTTACCCGATCAGAAATGACTTTTTTTTAGGGGGCACGAAGGGTCAGGGAAGGAATACGCGCGCGCAGCGCGTGTATTCCTTGACTTGAGCGCGCGCAGCGCGCACGGGACTGCGGGGCCGTAGGCAGTGAGGACCCTGTCCGACTTTATACCCGATGAGAAATGATTTTTTTAATTTTCTTTTCTTAAGAATACAAATTTGATTTGAGAATGAATATGTGCGCGCAGCGCACGTATACCCCCACACGTGCGCGTGCAGCGAGCATGGGTCTGCGCTGCCGAAGGCAGTGGGGACCCGGTGTGAGTTTTTGCCGATCAGAAATTACATTTTTTTTTAGGGGGGGGCACGAAGGGTCAGGGAAGGAATATGCGCGCGCAGCGCGCACGGGACAGCGCTGCCGAAGGCAGTGGGGACCCGGGCCGAATTTTTACCCAATCAGCAATGATTTTTTTTTTTTTTTTCTTTTCTTAACACTAAAAGTTAATGTTAGTGATTCATTTGAAAATACTGACCCGCTAGCGGGCGAAGCTCGCTAGTTTTAATATTAAAACTAGTATATTGTGGCCACCACAAGACTTTCTTCTATATTTTCCTATACAAATTCACTCAGTAATAATAATAATTAAAAAAAATAGTTTTTTTTTTTTTTTTTTTTTTTTTTTGTTGTTAAAAGTAAAAAAAAAAAAAAAAAAAAATCTATAACTTGTGTTAAATTATCACATATTTATAGTTCAACCATTCGTTTTAAAGGTATTGACGAGTCCTTTCGAAAGGTACCCATCTTAAAAATTTACCCCCCCCCCCCCCGCGGGGGAGACGCGAAGCGATGGCCCCACATGCACATTTTTTTTTCGTAGTTAACTACTACTATTGTCAATAATTCATAATAATTTTACAATCACAAGCTTAAAATAACTCTCATTAAACACATTTATACGAAATTTTGTCCTATACTGTCATGATAAAAGTTTACAAAAAATGCCACCAGAGCGCCACCTGTTGAGCGATTGATCTCCAAATCTAATCAGCACCAGTTTATGTCAGGGTGCAATTAAATACCGAGTTTGGTTAAATTTCATTCATTGGTTCGTAAGATACAGCGTCCACAAAAATCGTGATACAGAGAGAGACATTTTCTAAATACTATCAATTCGTATTCAGGACATCCCGAAACGTGTAAATCCATCAAAAAACGGAGGTCGAAAATTTTCACGAATCCAATGCTTCCTCTATATTACATATAGAAGAAAGTAAAAACCAAAGCCAATGTATGTTTTAAAGAATTCTTTCTTTCTTTCTTTCATTTATTATTTATTATTATTATTATTATTTTTTTTTTTTTTTTTTTTTTCGCAGAGAGTAATTTCCAAAAAAAAATAAAAAAAAAATAAAAAAAAAAATAAAGCATTAAGCATTAACAGCTCTTAAATTGACATGCAACGATGCATTATTTCGTTAAAACTCACTTCACTATGAAATTATGCAAGGACGAAAAGTAAATAAACTGAAAAAATACTTTTCTTAAATTTTATTAAACGATAACGATCATGGGGTAGGTAATAAAAAATATTTGGTAATTTAAATAGCTATTTTGTATATTATACCATTAGACTAAGTAACATTTAATTGTTTGGAAAATTAGATTACATTCTAGACTTTGAGTATTGCGAACCTATTTTTCAGAATATTTTAACTAGGAGAGTTATTAAAAAAAATGATAATAACTTACTATATACCTGTACCGTTTCCACACTTTTTACATCTTGCAAGACATGTAAAGTACTCAACAACTGAATAAATTCATTAAGGCAAGCGCCATGAAAAGAAACGGATTGCTTTAAATGAATTCAAAGAAAGCAAGACAAGTATTTGAAGTGATGTGATGAAATCTTTGCTTTCTTCAATAAGAAGAAAAAGTCGTTATCATTTTGATTTTTTTATTTTTTTATTTTTTTTTTAATCATGTACATATCTCTGAAAAAAAAAGTTTAAACTAACATAATTTTTCGTTCATAATAAATAGTTTTTAGTTACCGTAAATGATAGGGCTAGGAAAATAAAATAAAAGAAACCATTTTTTTTTTTTTTTTTTTTTTTTTTTTTAATGTATATATGCTTTAAAAAAAAAAATAAAGATGTATTATTTACCTAATCGACCAAGAAAATAATTTTGTTTTCTTTTTTAACTGTAGTGTTTTGATTAATGTCATGCATTCTATGATTTTTGCTTTAACCCTCGCTTTCCCAAGATCAAGGCGTTACTGCAGAAAAATTGCTTTCAGGTGCCGCATGGCACGTTTGGCGAAAATCACCAGCACCACGCCTTTTTGTATCGTTTAGAAATTGCAACATTCCACTGGTTACGTTTGCTATCTCTGGTGAATTAGTGCACTTTTTGAATGAGGCGGGCTTAACTAAATTTCAACTTCAAAATGGGGTCAAAATGACCCCATCTTGGGAAAGCGAGGGTTAATTAAAGATGAATGTAAAATAAAGATAATTTTCAACAATTAACATCTTCTATAATAAATGCAATGTTTTATAAAATTTTGCAATTAAGTTTCATGTTTGATAGAAATCCGTAATAACGCCCACACACATATATATATAGATCTTAATTGTTTTAGATTTTCTTAGAACATGCTTAATGTGACCTCCAAAATTAAATCTTTTAATTGTAAATAGGTTAATAATGGCTATTAATACTCAAAGATTTCAAAAGAGTTCTTCAATACGGTAGAAATAACATTTCATTGTCATTCAATGGTTTAGATAAATGATAAATCCCTAAAACAATACTTTGAATACATGCGGGATATTACCAATAAAGAATAAGCAATTAACACCACTTACTTTCATAATTAAGGAATTTCGTTTCTACGAAAGAAACATTTAGGCTGTAATTATGCTATGAATTTAACTCAAATCTATTTTAATTAATATGTCGAAGTTAATTAGTATATTTAGAATGATAATTTTAGTAATGCAGTAGTTCAAATGAAATTAGCTTTTGTTTAATATATGAAATATTTGGAATTGTGTAATTTATAAATAACGTTAGGACTAATCTCAAGTGTCGACGGTGTTACTTTTTAGAATGCTTTTTTCCAAATTCTTATGAACTTACTGTCATTCACTACGGTATGTTTGTGAATCTCAGCCAAATAAAAAATGCACCTCTATTTTAAGGTAAATACAAGCTTTTTCATTTGTCTCTGCGTTGCTCAGGTGGTTAGAGCGCTATGCTAGTAATCCGGTGGACCCGCGTTCGAAGGTCTGGAGTGTTAATTTTTGCAGACAATTAGTAGAAAAGATGTCAATTGATAAAAGAAAATTTATCGTTGACTACACAGTATGCTAAGAATTTCTGAAGAGTTTTTTTACATTTCTTTTTAGAAGCAAAAAATAGTTTTTTTGTGGACTACAAGTGCCCTCTATTGGGCGGAATTCACTAAAATGTCAATGAAACAATTAACAATACGAAATAAAAATGATTAGGAAAAACACATAAACATTAACCAAATCAGTAAAATGCTAAGTTATAATATAAAAAAATAATAATAAACTAAAATAATAATAAAAGGTGCCTCAAACGAATAATTAAATTGCAGATATTGGCCCTTAATCAGAAACTGAAATCACAAAACTTATAGGCAATCGTTTGGTGCTGCCATCTGTTGTGAATTTTTAGAAATAATTTCTCTTTTCTTAACACGTTCAAATTTTCTCAATTTTGGTTAGTAAACAAAAAAATTACCTCTTTTTTTTTTTTTTTTTTGCAAATTAAATTTTATTCTAACTTCGAAAAGTTTTATATGATACGCTATAATAAGAATTTGGATTTTAAACTTTTTTTTTTTTTTTTTTTGAATAGACTATTTATTCATCCGGGTTGTCTGTCATCGAGCCACTTTTCTGCTATATTTTGACTCAAGAGTCATCCCCGTAAAAAAGAGTGACCATGGGTGAGCATGAGTGACCCGTGAGTGATCCATGAGTGACCAGTGAGCGACTATTGAGTGACCTGTGAATAACCAGTGAGTGACTCCTAGGTTATCAGTGAGTGACCCATAAATAATTCAGAATATCAGAAAATTTCACAGTATTTGAAGGATTTCGAGGAATTCAAAATCTTCGCGTCCTACTTCATTTTGGTTTTAAAGTTTAATTTCGTTTTTTTTTAGTTTTAATTTTAAAAATAATATGTATTTTTTTTTTTTTTTTTTTTTTTTTAAGAGCACTTTTTTATTGGCGTCTTAAAAAGTAGTAAATAAAGCAAAATTTTCTTTACTCAAACCAATTAAAAGATCAAAAGCATTCATTGATGACTACATCCTACTATATAATAACATACTTTGTCATCAATGAATGTTTTTGATCTTTTAGTTTGTTTGAGTAAAGAAAATTTTGCTTTATTTACTACTTTTTAGGACGCCGATAAAAAAGCATTCTTTTTAATTTATTATTATTATTATTATTATTATTATTATTATTTTATACCACCTCTTTTAAAATATAAATGTTTAATAATTGTTTACAATGCTCCTCTTCGATTGAATTATACGGAGATTGGCTTTCTAAAGATAGTGGTATTCGAAAAATTGACTGCGCTGAAACCTATAAATCATATTTTAAATTTCATTGCGTAAATGGATTACATATCGTTGACACAAGACAGATCTTTCAAATTGAAAAAGAAAAAAATAATAATTAATGCAAGTTTATAATTTCTTTCTTTTATAATCCACCAGTTTTTGAAACACAGTGAAAGAATGTATTTCATCTCAACATGTAAAATGTAAATGTTGAAACGTAACATACATCTCTTAAATATCTCGTGACGACGATGTTTTTGCTTTTGATAAGCATGTAATACCTCATATTATATCTTTCGACAAAACTATGTAATGCTTTAAAACGGAGAAGAAGTGGAATAAACAGAGGTCAAGGTAATAGTTCAGGGCCTCAAACAACAAGGAAGTTTCTCTGAATCAATGAAATGTCTGGTGATAAAAATACATCAATGACGACATGGTTTCTCACCTCTTCTAAGACAAAGAAAGGAGGAAACGATATTATTGTATTTTTCTAAGAGAGAAAAAAACATAAAGTTTTTTTTTTTTTTTTTTGTGAAAATCACGTGAATATTTTTAAATTGGATGACATTATGTTAATTTAAAAAATAATAATAAATACACTTACATTGAAACTATTAATTGAAAAGTTTCCACTTGGATTGTGTATGACATTTTAGAACCCATTAAAGAGTGTTTGTGATACAAGATTAATAATAAAGTAAAATTAATATTAGTGTTAAATAAAAAGAAAGACAATCAAAAGTCTGTTACATGAATTCAAAGATAGAAATACCCCCATGTATAAAAAAACAAATTAATTAATAAATAAGAATTTTAAGAAATTATTTTTCGATTTAAATTTCCTTTTCTTTTTAAAACCATTTAACATGAAAAGTATTTCACATAGTGTAAAAATAAAAATTATATACAATTTAAAATTCCTAAATATTATAACGTTTTCCAAAGAATAGATTTTAGTAGATTTTCTGTACATGAATAGATGTTAATTAGTACCCTCGCAAAAGTAAATATATATAGCTTTGCTGGAAGAAAGTAAAGTTTTTCTATAACTCTATCGCAAAGCAATAGTGTAATTATAATTATAATAAATACTGCAGAAAATACCTGAGAGAGAGAATAGTACTAGAGTATTTTTTGGAAATAAAGTGTACATTTCATTAAAACTTGTTATGCTTAAAGGTAATTTCCAAATATAAACAAACCCTGTTACTTCATATATGATACATTTCAAGAATAGACAATAATAGGAAATTTCCAATTTTTTTAGACTAATTCGAATGTAATTAACTGTTTAAAGACTGCTTTTAAGATTGTCTCTAATTATCTCATTTACAATGGATATTTGAATTTTTTTAGTCTTCAATGTTAAAATATAAATAAATAAATAAATAAAAGATTTCTGTAACAAGTCAAGCAGATATTTCATATAAACTGAAAAAAAAAAAAAAAAAATCCATTAAAAGAAAAGAGTAATATCTTGCATAGACGTACTGGAAAAATTTTAAATACTATATATATATGTGGGATGGCACACTTTTGTAGGCGTTAAACAGAAATCTAATACTTATTTACTAATTATTAATTTAATAAAAGATCAAGTTATTTACATATATACAGGAATGCTAATAAGCATTTAGAATTAACTATCGAATGTTCATTGCATAGTTCAATTAGAACAACTTGCGGTACAGACATGTCACTTATTAGTTCGCTTTTCTGTTACGTCGAAACACAAAGTTCGTAAAGAGTACCAAGCTCCGGCATTCGTAAACATCGTCTAAACAAGCATTCGTCAAAATGTGCCTTCTCAATCGGCCGTCAACTGCACTCTCTGAACTTTCTCTCTTCCGATGCTGTTAGCAGGCGCGCGTTCCGGAAAGACGTCATTCACGTCATGAGCACGTATTTCCTCTCAAGCGCTGGCGCTCCGTCACATGATCAGCAAACAGAAACTAAACTGCCTTGGATTTCAGGAACGGCAAAGAGAAATCAAATAGCTAGGGTTCTGAGTCATGGGAAAGCCAAGTAAGGGGAGAGAAACAGGATACTTCACTCGGCCATCCTTCCTCGACTGGACCTCCAGGCGATCACACTGAAAAGATACAAACAAAAAAAAAACAAAAAAAAGCAACACAAAATAATAACATAAATATTTACAAATTTTTACAAATCTTCAAAAATTTTTGTTTTTAAGTTATTCCCCATTTGAGGAATTCAGCTTTTGCAGATGTGTAATAGGAGCCTTCATGGCATCCATTTCTAACTTTTTCATCAAGATTATCATTTTTAATTTTTACAGTCGTACAGTTACAAAAGTACATCAGTTTTGGCTTTACGGCAACTTGGTCGCTTAGTTCACCAGTTTTTGGTGGTTGTTTACTCAATTCGCATTTCAATCTATTTTTCTTTCTGACTCTAGAAAGTTGTTTTTTATCATGTGTACTTAAATCTTTACTTTGGGGTTCAAAATTATTTTGGGACTCGAACTCGAGACCCTCCAATCGATCATTTTCAGTCTTAATGCCTTTTAAGAGGTCTGTTGCATCAAGTTCAGTCGAAAAGTCTATAATGGCAGTCTTATATGCAGGAAAAACTTCTAATTTTATTTGCACAGCTTTGGGAAATAATATGGCTATTTCACCAATCGTGGTCGTCAATGGAAGTGATGGAATCAGCACTTTTCTCGGATCTATACCGGCAGTCTCTTCTTCTGGGAAATTCTGTCTTTTACATTCAGTGGAATCTATTGTCAATGGCTTTTTTCTTGATTTCTTTCTTTTAAGGAGTTCGGAATTTTCGTCAACCTTTTCTTTTAACTTTTTCAACTCTTCGGCTAACTGTGAAATTTTTCTAAGTAAGGCTTGTTTTTCATCTTTCTTCGAGTAAGTGTTTTCTGGATTTGGCGACTTCATTCGGGAAATATTCGTCTGGCTTCGTCCCTTTCGTCGCGGCTCCTCCTCTTCATCACTATCATCATCTACACTACTATCATCCTCTGAAAGCATCTTATCGTCATCACTCTCGTCGTTTTCGTCTTTATCGTCATTTTCACTTATGGCTTTTTCGGAAGATTCTAATGGTTTTTTGACAGCATAACAAGGTTGGGGAGTTTTAATTTCACATTTTTCAACACTATTTACTGTTTCATTTATTTCTAGGGATTTTTCAAAATTTTTGTTCTTACAGTTCATAGGGGCATCAACAACAACATTCGTTTTAATTTCACTTTGATATTTATCTACAGGGAGTACTGTTACTAAATTTACCTCTAGAGAATTACACTTATTTTTCACAAAGATACCTTTTTCATTAATTATTGTTTCACTCACCATCAGTACATTCAACCCGATGATTACGTCATATGGTATTACATCATTGTTTACAACATACACATTAGTTTTACTTTCAAAATTATCAACTTTCAAATCTACATCAAATGAGCCTAACGGCTTTACGGAACTTTTCCCGATACCCTTCAAAGTGGTACTCATAGTATTTAATTTTTTTACATTTAATTTGTCAAAAGAACTTTTACGCAACAATGTTGCTTCACTTCCTGTATCAATAATTCCAATAAAATTTACATCATTTACTTGTATAATTTTACTCATATTTTGATTTACATTAATACACAGTGCATCAACTTCTGGTTTTGAACCTGGACACTCCGAACTTTTATGCCCGTACTGCTTGCACGTAAAACACTTTAGGCCTTTGGCCTTATGAGGGCAATCTCTAGATAAGTGATTTTTTTCACCACAATTATAACACAATTTATTATTTACTTCATTTCTAGGACTAAATTTTTCATATACATTATGGGCTGCGTGCTTCGGTTTTGTGCTATATTCTACTTTATGCATTCTATCAAATTTATTTTTCTCATTATCTTTTTTATATATTTCATATAACTTAATTTTATCTTTAAATTCACGAATATTTTTTGCACCATAAAGAATTAGTTTGTTTTCACTTTTGTCATTTATTCCTTGGATCACGTAATGCATTAACGCGGCATCTTCAATGTGCCCGTTTTTTGCTAGTTCGCGCATTTTAAAGAAATACTCTATAACTGTTTCATTTGGCTTCATTTTCTTTTTACACAAAATTTCGTGTAAAGAGGCAGAATTTATTTCGATCTTGAATTCTTCGATAAGAGCATTTTTTAGTTTCTTATACGTTAATAATCCTTTTTCGGATTTTACAAATAACAGAGCATTTCCGCTCAAAGACCTTTTACAGAAAATTATTTTTTGTAATTCGTTTAGATTAAACATTTCAGCTAACTCTTCAAATTCATTTAAGAATTCAATTATGTTCTCATGCGGCTCGCCGCTAAATTTTGACATAGAATTTTCAAAATCATTGAAAGAAATTGCACCAAGTGATCCATTATTCACATTATTACTATAATTTATACTTTTTTTACCCTTATTATAATCATCAATAACATTGTCACTATCATTATCATACTTATTTTTGCTGATATGGCATTGCACAGAGGAGTCAGTTTTTTCAATATCATTATCGCCACTACTTTCGGATTCACTGTTCGATTCGTTTTCCGAATCTTCCTCTTCCGAATTATTTTCTGAACTCTCTTGTTTTAACAACTCCGTGTCACACAAATGTAACAATAATCTGTCTCTTAGTTCATGTTTGCTCCCATCAAAAGGGACATTTAATACATTACAAATAATAAGTAATTCATTTAACGAAAAATTTTCGTCGATGAATTTTTGTTTTTTTATATAATTCTCATCATCTATGGCAAAATTAAAGCCGGAAAACTTTCGTATTCTGCATCGATTTTTTCTGTTACCAATATCATTAAATAAAAAACGATGCAGAATTTTAATTTTACTATAACTCTCAGTCCTCAGTGCAGAGCCGATTTTGGAAATATCTCCCAGAGAAACCATTTTATAGGAAGATAAAGTGTACGTACCTTTGTAGAGTCGAAACAGCTGTTGTTTTAAATTTTATTTAAAATTCCCATTTAGTCGATCCTCGAGAACCTTGAAGAACATCTTTCTCTTGTTCAGACCTTTATCCAGACGATCCGTAGCTATTCCGTAGCATCCACAGAACACACTTTACGTATTTTATTATCCACTATAAATTGCAGAATAGAAAAAGCACTCCGTACAGAAGCTTCAGTGTGATTCAACACCGTAGACACACAGTTCAATCACAGTCTTAAAATCAATTAAAAGTTCAGTCTATAAAAGTTTATATAAAGTTTTTTTTTTAAAGTTCGTGTTTCTCGAAAATTCACGTTAAAATCAAAATTCACTTTAGAATTAAAATTCGCGTTCTATCCAAACTTTAAATCAAAATTAAAATTCGCGTTCTATCCGTTCATGAAGTAGATTTTATTCTTTATCCAGTAGATTTTATTGTTTATCCAGTAGATTTTATTCTTGATCCCGTAGATTTTATTCTTGATCCCACTTCTGAACTTGTGGGATGGCACACTTTTGTAGGCGTTAAACAGAAAACTAATACTTATTTACTAATTATTAATTTAATAAAAGATCAAGTTATTTACATATATACAGGAATGCTAATAAGCATTTAGAATTAACTATCGAATGTTCATTGCATAGTTCAATTAGAACAACTTGCGGTACAGACATGTCACTTATTAGTTCGCTTTTCTGTTACGTCGAAACACAAAGTTCGTAAAGAGTACCAAGCTCCGGCATTCGTAAACATCGTCTAAACAAGCATTCGTCAAAATGTGCCTTCTCAATCGGCCGTCAACTGCACTCTCTGAACTTTCTCTCTTCCGATGCTGTTAGCAGGCGCGCGTTCCGGAAAGACGTCATTCACGTCATGAGCACGTATTTCCTCTCAAGCGCTGGCGCTCCGTCACATGATCAGCAAACAGAAACTAAACTGCCTTGGATTTCAGGAACGGCAAAGAGAAATCAAATAGCTAGGGTTCTGAGTCATGGGAAAGCCAAGTAAGGGGAGAGAAACAGGATACTTCATATATATGTGCACATATGTATTATATATGCTATATATATTTCTTTTTTATTTGGATTTAAATCATATTTTTTTTTAAATATTTATTTTACTTCTTTATTTCTTTCTGTATGAATTTTATTCTGATGAAACTGTTTCTAACTATTCTCCATCTCTTTCTATTGAGAAATCTTATCTTATTGCAGATTTGCTTTAATATATATGTATCAGGTATTACTACTGCAACTCATGATATACATACATTAGGTCAAATGTGTATTAATTATAGTATTGTGGTATACTATAACTCCATAATATATATCTACATGTATATATATATTTAATGTGGGATACTATCATATTTATCTAGAATATTGCATCCCGCCAGCGGCTGAGCGGTTCTGCGGTCAAAGCTGGTAGACATGAGATGCCGGCTTCGATCCCAGGTCGCGTTTGTCGGCATAGCCGTCCGGGGTTTTTCCGTAGTTTTCTCCGAAACGTGCTGGGATCCCTTAGAAAGACCCCCACAGAGGGCACTCCCCCTTATTCCTAGAACCCTAGTGCAGTCAATCGGCCTTAATCTCCACAACTCAATCATGTGTACGAGTATAACCCAATTATAGTATTGTGGAAGTAATTTTGCCACTATTCAGTTTAAGGCTAAATTATTTTAATATATTTACAATGTTTATATGCTTCTCATAAATTATTTCCTTGTAACAGAAATTTACTTTTTCATCCTATGAATGAATGGCAACGTCGCAGAAGAATTGTAGAGCAGTTTATTATATTATTATTATTACTTTTCCTTTTCTTTTTCTAATGTCTATAATAATTGCGAAATATAAGAACAGTTTTTAGAGTTATTTAAGGATTTATTTTGCAGCGATATTTTTTATTAATAAGGTAAATTTAAATTTTTCATATTTTAAAACTAACCTTTAATTATATTAACTAAGCTAACAGTGTATATCTGTACTGATAAGTATAAAGCATTTAAGTCCAAAAATGTCGATTTTGAGTTAAGTACATAGTCAGATTCAGAAAAAAATTCTCAATCGATTGGTAAAAAGGATTTAAGTCTATGTCATTTAGTCTTTGAGAAAATCCATTGGTAAAAAAAGGTTCATGTCAGAAATTTACCATTCATGCATGGTATAAAATATTTAATTCAATTTCCCCCCGTTATTATATGAAGGTTGGCAATCACTGAATGGTATAAAGGGTATAAGTCAACAAAATCCCTTTTTCCTAATTGATTCTACTGATTTGTTTTTAGTTAGTTTAACTTTATTTTTCGTCTCCTGAAAAATCAAGAATATGGACTCACTCACCGCCGCCGGAAGCCGAAACTAATATTATTCTATGGGAAATTTTTCTTTACAAATAACTTATTAACTAATGCATATTTTTAAATTCTGTTTTCACATTCTGAAAGTTCCCAGCTGTTAAATTGACGCATCTTTTCTAAAATATTATTTTTTAAATTTTTTATATTTTATTTTGAAGCTGCAAAATACGAATTTTCAATATGTGAAATTTTTTCATTTTGCAATTTCGAAATAAAATATTAAAAATTAAAAAATTACATTTTTAAAAAAGGTCCGTCAATTTAACAGTTGGAAATTTTCTGAATGTGAAAACAGAATTTAAAAATATGTATTAGTTAATAAGTTATTGTAAAGAAAATTTCCCCATTGAATAACATTGGCTCGGGCTTCCGGCGACGGTGAGTGAAGAGGGCCGTTAAATCTTTTATACTTATCAGTACAGATATATGTTTAAGTAAAAGTAGAACGATAATTTTATCAAAACTCATAAAATTACATTTAAATATGAAAAAATTTCAAATTTATGAAAAAGTACAGGACATTAATATAAGTTGAAAGAGAATCTTCATTTATATAATTTTGAAGAGAAATGATAATTGAATCAATGTCGATTCTTTTATCATTCAAAACAAAATTGAAATCTTTATTGTTAAATAAACAATGAATAAAAATACAGTTAATGAAATATATAATTAAATAGCCTATTTATATAAACAATTTAATTTCCAAGTAAGTTGCAATAATAACAGGAGACTTGGCGTTGGAATATTAAAACCCGAATAAGCTACTACGTCAGAAACGCCAAAGAAAAATATTGGAAATGCATACAGATGTTTCGGTAGTCTTAAGCGAGAAAATGGCTCAAACTATTACTGACTATTACTGATTGCTATTTTTAAACATTGCTGGGAGAAAAATCATAATTTTAAATTTAATTCAGCTAAAATAATTTGCAGACCTAAATCCATTCATGAACTCGATTTCTTTGAAGCTTTTCATATTTATAAAAATTTTAAAAACCTTGTAAATTGTGATTTCGCTGTTCCCTATTTGTCTGACTGTTGGAAATTTTATATTCAGTCCACATTTTCTTAATTTTTCTACTGTTTACTCAGCTAACTTTCCTAAATTCCTATTGGCCACTCTCCCCACCTTTCCCGTAATCCTATTGGTTGAACTAAATCCGGCCCCTCTCCTATATATACGAGCACTTTTCCTGATTCAGAATCCTTTTTGCACTGAAGACGGTACACTTAAGGCTACCGAAACAGCTATGCATTTCCAATATTTTTCTTTGGCGTTTCTGACGTAGCAGTTTATTCGGGTTTTAAATTGCAATAAGTTTAAACTGGAAATTTTCTAAATGAATAGGAATAATAATAATAATAAACGAAGCGTAGTTCTTGAAATATAAAAATAAATTACTCATTCAAAGAAATATTATAATTAAATGCAATGACTAAATTATTTAAAATTGGTTATATAGCTAAAAAATTAACAATTTTACAGCTTATTATGTTCACAAAACTGCAAATTTTCAAAAAATATTTAAAAGGTATCATTTATTTTTTTAAGCCTCTACAACACATCACATAGTGAATTAGCCCCCAATTTCGAAGTTTTGAAATAAATTATAGACGTATTGCAAATGTGCATGAACTATGAAAGAATTTATTTAATTAGTTTTAAAAAGTCAGAATTTACATGCATACAAAACTATAATTCAACAGCCTTTTTTTTTTTTTTTTTTAGTCACAAATGGATAATATTGGAATCATATATTTTTCATTCGAAGATGTAAAATTTGACCTAAGGCATCTTCAGTTAAAGCTGTCGTGTTGATTATAGAAAATCGCAACCTAACTTATATGTTATATATATATTGTTGAAAAGCAAAAATAAATAAAAATAAAGAAATATATAAAAATTAAAGAAATATATAAAAATTAAATGAAAAAATTCTATGTAATTTATTTTATATTTTATTTTTAATCATATTAATTGAATATCTTGTATTTTACCGTGTTTTTATTAACTCGTATTCTTGTTTGTTTGTTTGTTCAGTACAAATCTTGCAATCGATTTTTAACTAACTTCCTGACTAGCTAGATATTTGTAACTTTCAGAATAACTCAGAACACGGTGACAATGCATTTTTTTTTTTTTTTTTTTTTAAATTCGTTTAGCCGACTGTTTCAGATCCCCTCTGTCTTTGGTAGCGTTTATATGATTCAATAGAAAATTTATTTAGCTAACTTCCTGACTAGCTAGGCATTTGATACTTTTTGAATAACTCAAAGCGCGATAACAATGCATTTTTTAAATACTTTTAACCAATTGTTTTGGGTTCTCGCTGCCTTCGATAGCGTTTATATGATTCAACAATCATATAACTCCCCGACTAGCTAGACATTTGAAACTTTCAGAATAGCTCAGAGCACGGTGGCAGTGCATTTTTTAAATACTTTTAGTCAATTGTTTCGAGTCCCCGCTGCCTTCAGTAGTGTTTATATGACTCAAGAGAAAATTTAAAAACATGGTATATAAAAAGTTCTTTTTATCTTGCAACTTTTTTGTTTGTTAATTTTAAATTTAAATATCTCTTTTAACTAATGACACAAAATTTTTTTGTTTATATAATATGTTATATATTATTTGATATGTTTTCTATCATGAAAAATTAAAAATAATTCAATTAGTTGAAGCGTAAAAAATGGCCTTTTTTGTCCATTTTTGCGTAAAATTAACAAAATACAATTAATTTTATAAATATTTTATAATTAAGAAATCCAATTAGGAAAACACCTGCATTATAAGAAATATCAAATCATAAAGCACCATGTTTTTAAATATGAACTAATTAAAAAATTAATATATCTTTATATATATATTTCTTTTGTGCGTGTGTATGTCACTGAACTCCTCCTAAACGGCTGGACTGAGTTTAATGAAATTTTTCGTGTGTCTTCAGGTGGATTCGAGAATGGTTTAGATTCACAAATGAAAGTTGTAACTTAATTAGTTCTTTCTTAATTAATTTTTAACCAACTCTTTCAACAACTTTTCCACCTAGATGGCGTGAGTTGTCGTAAACACGATGTCAGAATTTATTTAATGTTGAAATGAAAAATGAATTTTTAACCGTATCTTATGAAGTATTTAAAATTTTTTTTCAAAATTAATATTTTTAGAATCGTAACCGTATCTTACGAAGTGTTTAAAATATTTTTTCAAAGTTAATATTTTAGAATCATAAACACGATGTCAGAATTTATTTAATGTTGAAATGAAAAATGAATTTTTAACCGTAAATGTTTAAAATATTTTTTCAACGTTAATATTGTTAAATTGTTAAAATTAGTTAAAATGGTATATTCTTTAAAAAAATTCGTCAATATCCGACGGAGTTATTTTATGTTAAAATGAAAAATGAATTTTTAGGCCATTATTATTTGTGCAGATGGAAAATGTACTCAAAGTTTTCCGAAAAATTTCACGATCACAAATGTTGACGGATATCCAATATATCGTCGAAGAAATTCCGATAATGGCGGGCAATCTTATCATCTATGGCGGTAATCTATGTCAACAACATAGATATTGACATTGATAACCGTTGGATGGTCCCATATTCGCCTCTGCTGAGCAAAACATTCAATGCTCATATTAATGTTCAGTTCTGCAGTTCAGTGAAGAGCATCAAATACATTTATTTGCAAGTATGTGAATAAAGGCAGTGATATGGCTGTATTTCGAGTTGAAAATACCAATGTGAATGCTCCTCCGGTGAATAACAATGATGAAATAACACTTTACCAAATTGGCCGGTACGTCAACTCCAATGAAGCTGTTTGGCGTATCTTTGGTTTCCCAATTCATGAACGGGATCCAGCAGTTCTTCATTTAGCCGTCCATCTTGAAAATGGCCAGCGCGTATATTTCACGAGCGAGATAGCGATTGATCGTGCTATAAATCCACCAAAAACTACACTCACCGAATTTTTTGAATTGTGTAATCGTGCGGATGCTTTTGGTGCTTTTGCACGGACATTACTCTATTCAGAAGTACCACGCTATTTCACATGGGCTCCAACAAAAAAATGGATGCCCCGCAAGCAAGTCACGCCGATTGATGCATGTCCCGGTTTATTCAAATCAAACACCTTGGGACGAGTATTTACAGTCAATCGAAGGCAGACTGAGTGCTTTTATCTTCGACTGTTATTGGTTAATGTCATCGGCCCTTTGTCATTTCAAGATTTACGTAAAGTGAATGGACAACAGTATCCAACGTATAAAGATGCATGCTTTGCACTCGGCTTGCTGGAAGACGACAACCAGTGGGAGTGTATGCTTGCTGAAGTAGGACTGAACTGTACAGCAAAACAAACTCGTCTACCATTCGCTATAGGGTTGACTACATGTTTCCCGGCCCGAGCAGAGACATTATGGGATAATCACAAAGATTCAATGACTGATGATATATTGCATCAACATCGTTCACGGTGCAACGATCTAACGATAGTATTCAGTGACGCTATGTACAATGAAGCATTGATTGCTATTGAAGATCTTTGCATTATCATTGCCAACTTACCACTGAGTCATTTCGGTATGCATTCAACAAATCGAAATGCATCTGATTTAATAAGCACTGAATTGAAACGTGAACTACAATACAATACTGTAGAAATGGCAGCGATTGTTGCTCGCAATGTCCCACTAATGAATGAAGAACAAAGAACCATTTACGACCGCATCATGCTCGCAGTTTTGGCAGGACAAGGTGGATTCTTTTTTTTTTTGGGGGGGGGGGGAGGGGGGTGCACCAGCTGGAACTGGCAAAACATTCCTTATATCGCTATTTCTCGCGGAAATACGATCAAATAATGGCATCGCATTGACTGTTGCATCATCTGGCATTGCGGCAACTTTATTGGATGGAGGCAGAACAACTCATTCATTATTTAAACTGCCACTAAATATTCAAAATAACCCAGACGCAGTGTGCAACATAAAAAAACAATCGTCCATGGCCACAGTGCTGAAATAGTGTAAAATTCTTATCTGGGATGAATGCACTATGGCACACAAACATTCGATTGAGGCGTCAAACAGGACATTGAAAGATATAAAAAACAACGACAAACTATTTGGCGGTACTCTGTTACTCTTTTCAGGTGATTTCAGACAAGCACTTCCCGTTATTCCGCGTTCAACATACGCTGATGAGATCAACGCGTGTTTAAAATCATCGTCATTGTGGCGTAATGTTGAAAAAGTACAACTGAAAGTAAATTTGTGCGTTCAAAAGTTTCAAGATCCATCCGCTGAAACATTCTCAAAACAATTGTTAGATATCGGCGATGAAAAGGTTACTACAGATGAAACTGGATGCATAAAATTACCGACCGATTTCTGCACAATCATTGATTCGCAAGATGCTCTTATTGACCAGATATTTCCCGATGTACACAGACGATACACAAATCATGAGTGGCTGAGAGAAAGAGCAATTTTAGCAGCAAAAAATGTGGACGTCAACGAATTGAACCTCAAGATACAACATTTGTTACCAGGAGACTTGGTGTCATACAAATCTAATGATACAGTTTGCGATGCCACCGAAGCTGTAAATTATCCAACAAAGTTTTTAAACTCATTGGATTTACCAGGCATGCCACCGCATATTTTACAACTGAAGGTTGGATCTCCGGTTATTTTGCTTCGTAATTTGAACCCACCACGGTTGTGCAACGGCACGCGATTAGTCATAAAAAAAAAATAATGAAAAATGTTATCGAAGCCATCATTTTAAATGACAAATTCCGAGGTGAAAATATATTACTACTGAGAATCCCTAATATACCCACAGATGTGCAAATTCAATTTAAACGCCCTCAATTTCCAATTAGATTGGCATTTGCAATGACTATCAATAAGTCTCAGGGCCAAACGATGTCTGTCTGTGGCTTAGATTTCAGCACATCATGTTTTTCACACGGACAATTATACGTGGCTCTCGAGTGGGCAAACCATCCAGTTTGTTTGTATTCGCGAAAGATGGGATAACAAAAAATATTGTACACTCTGTTGCATTAAGGGATTGATATTGTTTTTTAGTAATATTGTTATAAGTAGCGAAATTGTTATGGTGAATTTTGAATTTCAACAAAAACAATATGGTGAATTTTGAATTTCAACAGAAACAATATTTTTTAAATCTTAATATTTTAAATTTTACCAGAACTGTTTCATTTTTATTCAAAACTTGTATACTTTTACAAAACTATATATTTTTTAAACCCTTAGTACATGAGAATGAATTTTTTTAATTTATCAACTATACAAAACTATACCTTTTTATAATTTTTAAATGTCAGAAAACTAAATTTTTTTTTAATTTACCAATTCTGCAAAAACTATATGTTTCTATAATTTTTTAAACGTTACACGAATGGTTTAATTTTATTTAAAAACTTTTATAAATATTCTTCGTTTTTTTTATTCAAAAATTGGGTGTAGTTGCACTTAAGAATTTTCTTAGCTTATTTACGAAAACAAGATAGGCGGTGGGAATGGAATGACTTTTATATATTTTTTTGTTTTTGTTTTTACTTCGAGGGAAAGGAAGAGTATTTTGCCCACAGATGGTGTTGACAACAGTGTCGCAGAAATTTCCATTTTCTGGGAAAAAACAAGCGCTAGGGAGCTGTAGGAATTTGTTCGTGTGTGGTTAGTACCTCGTTCGCAGGAATTTTTTGTTTTTGGAAACTCAAAAATGCTATCTTGCTAGTAAAAATGATGGAAGTATTAGGTAACTTGAGAATTTAAGGGGATCTTTGGATTACATAAATTCGCGGGCAGTGTCAGTCGGGTTCAGAGTTTAATTCTGGAATTTTGTGAGTTGACGAAAAAAATCCCAGATGTTTTTGTTTCACAAACAGGGCATCGGGCGGGAAATTTTTATATTTTTTTACTTCATTACATAGGGGTGAGAAATGTCCCTCCTTGAGGCGAAGTGTCCTATCACCGCGTGGGGGAATCACGACTAGGTGTGGTTTTTTTGAGGGAATGGATTTTCATTGGGTAATGAATAATTTAGAAATCCCGGATGGCAACACTAGCTCTAATGCTCGTCGCCTTTTTTGGGAAAAAAATTGATGATTCGATGTTAGGACAGCGATGTACCACGACATGTAAAAAGGCCGCTCATAAAAGGAAGGGGAGCTCGCGGGCTCCCCAGAATATGGCAGAAGGTTTTGAGTATTCGAGCAGCATGGTCGCCCCTTCGTACTTCTCCCGAAGGTCCGATGTTAGGCCTAGAAATAGACGTAGCATAGAAGCACTTCCTGTGCGTGGCCGCTAAAAACATTAATCCGGTTAGCATACCCGCTACTAGAATTTGATTACTGATGTGTCAAAAGCAGTTTCAACTCATCTGTCCGAGAATCTGAGCGGTAATAGGCATCTATCTGGAATACATTTCGCTCAGAGAAAATGGACTTGTGAAAGAATATCCGCCAGTTTATAGACAATCAAAGTTGCCGATGGGTTCAAATTCTAGGGCCCAATTTCAAATGTATGTAGTACCTCAAGAGCTAACGTGGAACTTGATGTTCTCCTTTGTGAGGCTGGAAGGAAATGCTGGTTAAGAATTACCGAAATGCCAAGTGAGGGTTCAAGACATACAGAGAATATAATAATCCTCCTAGTATCCCAGTATCTACTCTCATGTTTGTCGACTACAACCCCCGCATTGAACGAGAGCCACTGCCTAGGACTAGCAGCGTGAAAAGTCCCCCCCCCCTCTTCGGACCACAACTACACGACTGGAAGACTCTTTCTTAATTTGTAAGTTTTATGCTATTTTTTTAGTATTCTCTACCTTGTTGAATGTTATCTTATAATATAAAATGATTAAATACTAATCCCAGATATGTTGAAGTAATTGAATGGGGTTCAAATATATATATATATATATAAAGCAAAAAAAAAAAAAAAATGTGAAAATTATGGACTATAAATTCTTGTTTTTTTTTTTACCAATAACTGTGTGGTTTGATTTTGTCATTAAGTAAGAGTTTATTTATTAGAAATTATGTAATAAAATTTTATGAATATAATTTATTTTTATTTATTTATTTTATTTATTTTATGTTTTAATACAAAAAAAAAAGGGGTAGAAACCTGATAATAGATAAAGAATTTATGAAGTTAGTAACTTTACAAAAAAAAAGTTTTATTTAATACTCAGTGATGGCGGTGTCTCCTTGTTAATTTTGTATATGATTAAGGAATAATTGAGCACATAGTTAAACCCAAAGTAATCGAATAGATCAGAGAAGCTATGATATAGGAATAGTAAAGCTTTAATATAGATTAAATGAAGCTGATAATGATTATCATATATATATAAAAAAAAAAAAAAAAAAAAAAAAAAAAGAGAATGTTGGCAAGTAAAATCTATGTGGGTTTTGAACACAAACATGATCAGGAATCTGGGTAGTGAGTTAGTTCAGTCCCCTGACCTGGAATTGTGTTTTGACTGCTAATTGTAAAAAAAAAAAAAAAAAGAAAAAAAAAATACAAAAAAAAAAAAAAAAGGGGTGAAGGAGTAAATTAATTATTTTGACTAAGAGAATGGGTGTTGATATCAAAGTAAAAGTAATGTATTTGTTGTTAGCAATTCCAGAGGAGGACTGAGGTAACCTTTTGCTTTGCAGGTCCAGAAGTGTTGAAGAAATAAAATTTACATTTATCTTTATTTTTATTTTTTATTTAATTTAAGTACTACCCGATTCCTTTTGATAATAGAAATACTTCAATTAGAAGTGAAAATAAGGAGGTCTAGATCAAATATAGGAGAGATATAAATTTATTAACAATATTTTTAATACTCAAATAGATGATAGAATTGAATTTTTTTTTTACCTGTTCAGTTTCCTTCAAGATAGGTAACAATTGGACATTGCTATCACTGGTGTTTTTTTACCTGGGCTAAAATTGAAATTACACAACGCGGTTTTATTTTAGTTATGATTAAAGAAAATTATTCATTGAATTTGTTTTGAATATTCAATCTGAGGAGTAAAGAGTTCGAAATTTTCTTTATTTCACTATACGTACAAAAGTATAATAAATGCTGATGCTTTCTTTAGTAAAAGGTAGGGATATGAACTTGCTTGGATATAGATCTGTATGATTAAGATTGTTTGATAATTTAGTAGAAAAACCCTGTACTGTAACCTTTTGGCCTTACATCAGAAAACATAGATATATTAAATTACTTGTAAAAATAATAAGTTAGAATTAAATTTATACTCGAGTTTTTTTTTGTGTTTCTTTATTTGATTTTGCAATCTCTTATATACAAAGAAAAGGTTGTAATCTATTGAATTTTAATATTTAATAATTTGATAAATTTTATTTGAAATTAGAATTATTTGTATGGATAACAGAAAAAAATATCCAGGGAGAGTTCAATTTACTAGTGTAAACAAAATTTGATGGTATATCTTTCATAAAGTGTAAATAGTTTTTGTTTAAGGAAAGCATCAACTTTAAGAAAAGTAAAGAGTAAATTCCATTATAACAATAAAAGTTACTTAGTAGGATTAGGAAAATTTAGATATGTAAAATATAAAAAGATTAAATTTAAAAAATAATGTTGTGAAAAGTAAAAAGCTAAAAAAGTAAAATAACACAACATAATAAAATGTATGTAATTTTAAAGAATCAATTTTAATAAATTAAAAAAATAAATGATTGGTGTTTTGTTATTTTTATATTCTTTCACCGTTCACAGCGCTCCATATATCTTCCACTAATATACCACATCCTATACACACTTACAATAAGTTAGTTATTTTTTTCTAGCAAAATATTCTCTAGAAATAATTTATATGACAAAACAACGTTTGTCGGGTCAGCTAGTATATATATATAGTGTTAATGTTTATATTAGGTAAATCTAAACGTATGAAATTCATATTTTTATTTGAAATTACATAATTCAATAAGTTTTTTTAAAAGCAATTACAATGTTATACTTTAAACATAAAATTAAAATACATTTAAAATATATGCGCAATTGCAACAGTTTTAATTTTAAAAATAAATGTATAAATGAATTATTAATCGTAGTAAAAAACAAGCAACAAATATAAGATCTCTGAAACTATATAGACCAATAAGAATCAAATTAACAAAAAATTGAAATAACCTGTGGAGACTGATTGTGATTTATTGAAACATTTATATATGTATATATATCTCTTTTTGATTTATCGATTTTTCATTGAATTTATCTTCAATCTAACCATAAATTTATTCCTAGATTGTAGTTGCAATTTTAATAATTTTCTCGGTGCGTGAAAACGACATGAAACTCAAATCAAAAGATACAAACAAGCAATGTAAAAAAAAAAAAATAATAATAATAATATAAATAAATAAATAAATAAATAAAATAAAAAAATAAGACAAAATTTTAAATAAAATATTTTTTTCAATTAGGAAAAGCTCAGAACGGCGAAAAAAATTCCTCAGGGGTGACCTTTTTCACTGTTGAGCACCAATGTACGATTTCATTCGTTAGCTGCTATAATAGCAAATTGCTAACAGGTACTCTATCGTACAAGAAATTAATTTAAGTTAAAATAAAGGATAAACTATTTAGTTCAAGAAATCAGAGAATCAAACAGAAAACAACCATGAAAACAAACATTACTCACAGGATGATGCATTCGGGGTCACAAGGATTGAAACAAGCAAAATAATTCAAAGGTTTAGTTGTACATAGCAGATGAAGTATAATGATACTATACAGCAACATGGATATTTATTGATTGGTTATCATATGTTTTACTGTTTGATTACTAATTTTAAGAATAGTTGAGAACTCAAAAATGAAGAAATTGAACACTTTAAGGAAAAATAAGGAATATATTTTAATACAAAGTAAATACAATAGGTTTTCTGGGTTTTTTTCTTTTTTAATATATATATAATTTCACAAACCCACCCAACCATCTAGACAAACAACACCACCCATCCTCCGTAATCAAATATCTGCTCACCCAACCTCTACCTTTTTTATTGTCTTTTATTATTTTACAATTTTTTTTATTAAAATACACAAAAGTGCACCTTTTTCTTTCTTTTTAAATAAATGTGCTGACAGAGACATGGTTGTGGATATAAAATAGAAAATACAAAGTTTTTAGGGAAACCCATTTTAGCTGTGGCGGTGATCAATTCATTAATATCCTAGTTTTTATACTTTGAAGAGCATAGATTATTTATTCGAAATAAGTGGTTAATGATGATGTTGCTGTATACCAAAAGATGCAGAAAGGGATTAAAATGTGTAAACACGTTTACTTTAAAACTGAAATCTTCTCGTTTGTCATAGATATCTGGGTAAATTTTATTACCATTAAAGATAATCTTTAGATCCAAAAAGTCAATTGATTGATTATTTAGAGTATTTTGAGGAGCTTTAGGTTAGATGGATATTTAAAGTAAAAGGTATTTTGTGAATTCTTGTTAAGATAAAATACATTAATAACGATAAAAACTGACATCAACGCCTATTGCATTTACTTTGTATTAAAATATATTCCTTATTTTTCCTTAAAATGTTCAATTTCTTCAATTTTGAGCTGTCAACTATCATTAAAATTAGTAATCAAACAGTAAAACATATGATAATCAATCAATAAATATCCATGTTGCTGTATAGTATCATTATACTTCATCTGCTATGAACAACTAAACCCTTGAATTATTTTGTTTGTTTTAATCCTTGTGATTACAAATGCATCCTCCTGTGAGAAATGCTTGTTTTTTTGTGGTTGCTTTCTGTTTTATTCTCTGATTTCTTGATCTAAATAGTTTATTCCACTTTATTCTTCATTTTAACTTCAATTAATTTCTTGTGCGATAGGGTGCCCGCTAGCAATTTGCTATTATAGCTGCTGACGAACGAAATCGTACATTGGTGCTCAACAGTGAAAAAGGTCACCCTTGGCGAGTTTTTTTCACCAGTCTGAGTTTTTCCTAATTGAAAAAAATATTTTGTTTAAAATACTGTCTTAGTTGTTTATTTTCACATTGCTTGTCTGTATCATTTGATTTAAGTTTCATGCCATTTTCACGTACAGGCAAAGTTATAAAAATTGTAACTAACAATCTAGGCATAAATTTATGGTTAGATTGAAGATAAATTAAATATAAATGTTTCAATAAATCATAATCAGTCTCCGCAGGTTATTAAAATTTGTTGTAATTACATTCTTATTGGTCTCTATGTGTTCTCAGTGGTCCTATATCTGTTGCTTGGTTTTCACTACGATTAATAATTCATTTATATATATATATATATATATATATATATATATATATATATATATCATCTCCCATCTTCTTTATGTACTAAATAATATACAATTAGAACGACACCTGCTGATTTTGATAATATTTATGACCCTTCCCAGTCCTCAGCACTTTTAAGTTCAATCCTAGAACCGTGTCCTGATTTGCAAGTTCGCAACTTGAATAGGCTATTTCATCAGATTCTTTTTTCTTGAATGCTCTCTGCATTGTATGATGCAAGATTCTTTCTCTTGAAGCGAATGATTCTTCATTTTACAGCTCCACCCAGAAAGGGCAATAGCATAACAAAAAAAAAGCAAAAGTGTCCGATCCGAGATAAAAACACGCTGCTTCCCGATTCATTCTTCAGTCGTACATCCTTCAGTACTCGGACTAAACTGTTTGGACATTATTATCTTCTCTTTCTCCTTTCTTTATCATCTCTTATGGTTTATGCCGTTGTATGCATTCTTGACGCGAAAAACTGAATTTCGTTTGTTTATCTATATATTTTATTTTATTCAATACTTTCGATTTATCTCAGGCATTAAAAAATTATCTTTTAGATTATCTTTTTTCTTTTTTCTTTTTCTCTTTTTTTTCCCGGTAACCTTTTTTTTTTTTTTTTTTTTTTTTTCGTTTCTACATTTTTATTAGAGCAACATCAAATTCATTCAAACTCAACCTTCTACTTGTTAACTGATTTATTGAATGTTGCTTTTATTTATTTATTTATTTATTTATATTTTTCATGCACTAATGCAGCATTTTCATAGGTCTCAAGTATTCCGTTTTTCAAGGAAGGCTTCATACCGGAAATATTTTACTATTGTTTTTAGTTTATGTAATCGTCTAAAAATAATACGGGATATTCCTTTTTAAAAATTATGGTGATATATCTGATTTAAAAATTAGAAAGGTTGGTAACTATGCATTTAAAATAGCTAAAACAACATACGTTTCTTACTTATTAATTATTTTTTGCTTTTTTATTAATTAAAGAACATCTATAGATGGGCCAATTTTGAATCTTCCTATAGAGTTTCTATATATATATATATTTTTTTTTTCAATAACACTTTTATAATTAGAACATCTATCTTTATATAATTGACAGATATGCATTTTAAATAGTGGAAACATCATATATTTTTTTACTTATTAATTAATTCTTACATTTTAATTAGTTAAAGACCAGGGTTTGTTGAGCCATTTTTGAATCTTTCTTACGTTTGTGAAATTGAAATTAGAAATAAATACATAGATTATTAGGATTTCGACATGAATTATTTTAAGGAAATGTATTTTAAAATACACAAATAAACTTAGCTAAGAATTGGAAACAAGAAAGAGATTTTGCTGCAACAAAATTTAAGATGGCGTGATTGCGTGAAAATAGTGAAATAAATATTTTTATATATCTTATGTTCCCTTTTTATAGATTTGGAAATTATTTTCTATTTATTTTTTATTCCAAATATAGAGGGCAATGACAGATTTCATTCAAAATGTGCTTCTTTTTTTTTTTTTTTTTTAAATAATTGACGACAATCTGTTGACATTTTTAAATATTTCTCAATAAGATAATTATTCCGTTTGATTTTCAATTAGCATTTCCGATAATAAGAAAATTATTTGACGTTTATGATGCAGTTATGTCTGTATTGAATTCAAATACAAATAAAAATACATTGGTGCAACCGGTGTCCAAGGAGTCTTTTTTGGAAACAGTTTGTTCCATGATACGACAGTAAAAACATGAATGTAGAGAAAGTTATCGATAAATAACCCTTGAGCAATCCCCAGAGGTTTAGACACGACAGTGATCAGGGTCAGGTCTCGACCCCGATTGGGTCCGAATTGCGACCAGACACCGACCCCACCTCTTGAATGTCCCACCCATTTTTGTATCCGTATTGCTCATGCCTGTTGGGTCAGAATTTCTTATTTGGGTATAAAAAGCGATCGAAAATGACACGAAAATATTCCAGAATCACCAGAAGGATATAATTGAACAAACATGAAGGTGGTAAGTAAAGTATTGATCAGATATATGCTAAAACAGTTCGTCTAAAAAGATTCTGTTTCACTGGATAATTTTTGCAATATTCTGTTTCAATTTATCATAATATATGCCGTCGTTTGGAATATTGGAATATTTGGAATTAGTCATTCTGACTTCTTATTATAGAATGTCTATAGAACATATACTGCTTGGATATTCTGAGGGCATATACCCTCCAATTCTAAGAATACTGGCTGAAGAATAATTTTTTTTTTTTTTTTTTTGACGTTCGCAGGTGCTGGTTTCAAAACATGCTAAAGTTTAAGGTTTTCTGTGTACGAGAAAGGAAATTCAATTACTTTTTCTTAAAAAGTCCTCACCCCTTAAAAAAAAAAAAAAAAAAAAAAACTATAAAATTGACAAGAAAATTAGCTATTAAAAACAAAATAATATTGATTTAGGTGGTTTCAGTGAGTGAGACTCCATTGTCAGATACTCGGGTATTGGAGCAATAAAAATGTTTAATACGATCTTGAGGCGCCATTTTCTTTAAAAGTTAGAACAATAATTCTGGTTTTAGTTGACTATGATGCTTAAAATAATAAATTTACAAAATCTATTTAAACTTCTTTCTAAGTCTGTTGAACAAAAATTATTGCAGTTCTCCGGAGAAAATCTATAATTTATTTTAAACAATAATCGAATAAAAATTATTATACTTCTTTAGGCATTTTTTGTTAAATAAATCTTCCTTACCAAACTGCACTTCAGCTGTTTTTACAATCTGAGTAAATTATATTTGACGTCCTCTTTTTTCTAAATATTTAATTTATTTCAAGTTTTAACATCCTGATCTTCAATTTAATTTATTAACAATATCTAATATATTTTTTATTATTATTAATTAAAAAGAAAGCAGCATCTATTATGTATCATTTTCATGACTTCATTAGCTGCATTCGTACCTCAAATTCAATTATAGTAGCTAAGCTTAAAAATATTTAAAATTTTTATGCTTCTAACTAAAGAACTATTTTTACTTTATAAATGCAAAGTTACTCTATACTACATTTTCATAATTTAAAAATTTATATATATTGATAATCTTACATTCTATAGAGACGGAAACTGTGTTTCATTTATTGTAATATTCGCACATTTCGGAATCGAAATAAAGTATATTATATTATATAAAGTATATATATATTAACAATATCTAAAATATTTTCATTATTAATAAAAAAGAAAAAAATTTATAGCAGCATCTGTTATCTATCATTTTCATGACTTCATTAGCTGCATTCGTACCTCAAATTCAATTATAGTAGTTAAGCTTAGAAATATTTAAAATTGTTATGCTTCTGCATAATAAAATAATTTTACTTTATAAATGCAAAGTTACTCTATACTACATTTTCATAATTTAAAAATTTATATATATTGATAATCTTACGTTCTATAGAGACGGACGTTATGTTTCATTTATTGTAATATTCGCACATTTCGGTATCGAAATAAAGAATTGTATATTATATAAAGTATATACATATTAACAATATCTAAAAAATTTTCATTATTAATTAAAAAGAAAAAAATCTATAGCAGCATCTGTTATGTATAATTTTCATGACTTCATTAGCTGCACTCGTACCTCAAATTCAATTATAGTAGTTAAGCTTAGAAATGCTTAAAATTTTTATGCTTCTGAATAATAAAGTAATTTTACTTTATAAATGCAAAGTTACTCTATACTACATTTTCATAATTTAAAAAATTATATATATTAATAATCATACATTCTATGGACGCGGAAGTTGTGTTTCATTTATTGTGATATCCGCACATTTCGGTATTGAAATAAAGCATATATTACAACTATAACCATTAATAATGAAAAAAATATTTAAAACATATTTAAATTAACATCAGAGATATCTCCAAAGAAATTTCGTATATAAGAGATTCAGATCGTAGATAGTTGAAAACAAATTGCTTAAACAACAGATTACCTCTTTAAAATGAGATTTTCTTTGTGCGCTGCGTGTTTGGGGATTTTTATTTAGATGTAATCATTGAGGTTCATACATTTTTTCCTCCATGTGTTAGTCTTATCCTATTCCATATATACCACATGCATTAAAAAAATTTCTTAATTAATTAGAAACGCTTGTTTTGAAGATGCAAAGTTATCATTGAATAATTTATGAATAAAGAAAATAAATTGCAGAACATATATAGATACACTGAATCCCTATATTATATCAATACGCGTCAATTATTTTAAAGTTATTTATTATTTTGAATAAAAAATCCTGAAATTTAAAATAATAGTTAGTGAAGTTGTTAAAAGTTTGTCATTTTATTTTCTAAATTAATTTTTGAACTTCATTATAAAGAAAAAAAAATCTTCAAAACAATTTGTTAAATTTGCGAAAGGTTGGTTAAAATATTCAAAATATTTCAAAGCTAATATTTAAATTTCCATTTCATAAATTAATTTAAAGATTATTTTACTAGAAACTGACAGCTATAACTATAATAGAATGACAACAAACATGTTTTTGTATATACCATATTTTTTCGACTACATTTTCCTGATTTGAAAAATCAAACTGAAAAATGTTTACTTTTTATTCATTTGTAACTTGAAATTATCACTCGAAATAAAAATATAAATAAATAAATAAATAAATAAAAATAAGTTAAATAAATAAATAAATAGAAGAAATATTAAAATTAAACTTATGATCATTATTTGAATTAGTATATAGGATACAGTATCGTTAAGAATTTTCGAAAATATTACTGCGTTCCTATCTATTATAGAGCCGCGGCAGACCAGTCGGTAGCGCGCCGAGCTCGTGATTGGAAGATTGCAGGTTAGACACTCAAGCCAGCCAAAGACCGTCGTGTACAATAAGGGTGGTTTGTGCACGTAAAATATGGCATGGCCGCAATGTCCTCCATGTTCCCATCCAAATTATACCTCTGGGGGGTCACTGAAGTGCTCCTTGGAGGATCAAAATTGTGATGGCATGTCTCCGGATCATCCTTAGGAGTGCGTCCCAGACCGTCGCCAACTACCCATAGCGCAGTACTAGCGCGACGAAAAATCCAATCAACCAACTTACTTATTATAAATTATTTAAAATTAATTTAAAATGTTAAACATTTTGATTTTTGAAAAAAAAAAATCCTTTCTTTATGCGAGAAAAATGACTGCACATTTATTCTATTAGAATGCAACCTTCTCAGCTTCAGAGTTCGCAGTGTTCCTACAATTTTACATGCATTTTATTGTATTGTCCTCACTATTCTCATAAACAAATTTTTCTTAGATGTTTTAATGCTAAAATATTATTTAAAAAGAGATTGTACTAATATTGTTGTGGCAATTTGTAACTTATAGAGCATTATATATATTTTTTTAACTACCAATATCTTTCAATAATTAACTTACTTATTTTAGTAACGTAATATCTAACCTGGATCCCTCCTCCCCCTCTAACACAGACAAATTTAACGAAACGGTTTAACCCTTTAAGGCATGGTGTCATCGCTGCTATGTCACCAATTACTAAGTCCTAACGTCAAGAACTTATCCCGGATCTATTTAATTTTTTTTTTAACTTTTACAACATAGTAGAAAAAAAAAAAAACATCTATTTCTTTTATTTTAATTTTGTTAGAAAATGCTGGTGGTAATGTAATTTAAATGAGCACAATTTCCTTGCACCGCAAAGGGTTGATGTGCCAGGACGATTACAACCAAAAATGTTCTTGAATGGTAAAGAAAAAAATGCAAACTGGCATTTCCAAACACCTAAAACTTGCTGTTGTAAAGTAAAAAAAAAAAAAAAAAAACCTTTCCATGAGTTGCTGCTTTACTATAGATGGTATGATGATAATAACTAATAAAGTATAATAATAATCCTTTCTATTTCCAAATTATTTGGAAAACATTTGTCGTATTAGATACTTTCAATAAATATGATTTAAATAAATATTTTTAGCATTACACAAGATGTTATGAAGGAAAAAAATATCTATAGAAAGGAATTTCTTCTATTTCCTAATTATTTTCTAAACATTTATGCGTTTCAAGGAAGGATAATAAGTATTTATTTAACTTTTAAAACTACAAAGTACTGTGGTTTTAAAGTTTTAGCTATTTTCATAAATTCAACTTAAGCATAAACAAATAATTATTTTCTATAAGCACTGTAAAACCATATATTCGTGACATACACTCCTCTAAATCGAGAAAGTTTAAACAAAAAAGTATAAAAATCCAAGGGCATACAAATATATTTTTATTAAGAAAAATTGAATTTATTTTTAATAAAAATGTTCTATCATAAAAGTCTCCTGAAAATAAAATACATATTTATTATTAAAAATGCAATCATACTCAATGCTTCGCGTGTATAGACTATTTGAAAATACTCATACTAAACGAAGTTTAGTTCTATGTAGTATATATACATATTTTATTTTAAAATTAAGCATACAAATTTATATTTATTAGATATTTTATCACAAACTTAACTATAAAATATTTATGCATTAGTTTTTATATGTCTGTGTCTTTTTTCATCTTTTTATATCTGTTCATGTTTTGATAATTTTCTATAAATTGTCATACACACACATATGTATATATACATATATATACCCACATACATATATACATTATATTTTCATACTATGTATGCATCTTATGCTTCATTCTGATCTAAAATACGCATTTTAAGTTGAAATATATTTACATATCATCTTTTAATGTTTCAAAAATATTTACGCAACATTCTCTCCTTTTCTTTTCCAGCTTGCAATTTTAGTAGTGCTCGTGGGTGCAGCTGCAGCTGAGATGATGATGGCATCTGAATCTCACCCAGTTGCCAGTTATCATCATGGTCCAGCCCTTCATCACTCTTCTGCAGGTCACCGTTATGGTGCTCATGGTCATCACGACTCTGGACATGGCGCATACGGACGATCCCACTACGGAGACCACGGACAACATCATGACCGCGCCCATGCCGCTCATGGACACCACGATGTTGGTGCCCACCGTGAACATGACCACCATGGTGCTCATGCTTCCAAATATGGAAAGTACAGAAATGTAGGAGCTTACGCTCATAATAAGGTGAGGCCTACATCCATTCGATAAAAATGTAGAATAAATGAAAATTATTTAATTAATAAGATGAATAATATTACTGAACCAAAATTTAAAAAATGACTGAATTTTTTTAAATGATACTAAGAACGATCTTAGTTAACAGCACAGTCAGATAAATCACATAAATGATATTTAAGAACTTTATAGAGAACATTAATAGTTATCCAACGGTTTTTATTACTATTATCTTTCTTGTTGTAAGTTAATATTACTAGATTTTATTACTAGTAGTTAGTTATTTCGCTTTCGGTTACTTTCAGCTTCCCATTCTTAAATAAGTATGATAAATAATTCAGAAAACTACAAGTAATAATAATAATTATAACAATTTTAAAAGTTTATTCCTTCCATAAATTCTCTGTTGCTTCAAAATTTTAGTTATTCTTTTATTCTTTCTTTACTTATTTGTTGTTTCAACAGACAATTTTACATTTTCACAGTATTTCTACAGTTTAAAAAACATTGTTTTACTTTTTTAATTGCAGTATTGTAAAAAGTTTCATGCTTTTATTAATTACCCCTAAGTTTTAATCAATTAATTATATTTTTATAAATCAATTTTTTTAAAACAAAGTAAATAAAATAATAAATATATTTAATTTATGAATTTTAAAAGGAATATCAACTTGTTGCACATAAGCAATATATTGACAATCAGAATTTTAAAAGGTCAAAGCAATTTATTATTTTGCATTTAGTTGAATTAAAAAATAAAGGCATTAAATAGAAAAAAAAAAAAAAAAAAAAAAGATAAAAGGTAAAGAAATGTTTAGCAGACAGAACTCTCTTCTTCGTTTGAGCATGTGTGAGCATGAAATAAATTGATAAAAAAGATTTTTTTTTTTTTCAATAAATTCTATTGTACTTATTTTGGGAAAATCCATTTTTTAATTTTAATTTTTGCAAAACCCTAAATCGACAAATTAGGAACTGTTGGGATTTATGGCGATTGCAGAATGACAAATCGTAATTTTCATTCTAGGGATCCGGATATGAAAAGGCCTATCACTATGACAAAAAAGCCGGACATCACGCCATCCACGCTGATCATGGAGCAAAAAGCGGTCACCATGCCGTTCATGGAAAACATGATTACCACAACCAAGGAGCTCACGCCAGCCATGGACATGATAGATATGGTCACCACAACAAACATGGTGCTAGTGCTTATGGACATCATGCTCATGACAGTGGTCACCACGGAAAATACAGTAGTGGTCACCACCAGATGCACCACCAAGCTCCAGCTGTTCACCACACTAGCTATCATCATGCCCCAAGTTATCATCACGCCCCAGTTAGTCATCATGGTGGCTACAGCAGATATTAGGTACTTAACAGTAAGTTGATTTTCTTTGCTCTTTGAGTTTTCAAAGAATAAATCTGGCACAATCAAAATTTCTAATAAAATGCTAAACAATTTTCTTTTACTTAAAATTAGTGAAATTGGAATATTCCGGCTCAGCTCGGTCACTTTTATTTATTTTTTTATTTTAATTTTTTTAAATACCTATATTCATATAAAGCAGTCTTCCCATTCTTCAAAGGAAGAAAAATACAACAAATGATCAATAGATATTTCTGAAAAGTTGTATTCGATACACTGACCGCACTAAACAGTGTGAATATGATATCTAAAACTGTATAAATTCTAGAACAGCGCATAAAAAAGTAAAAAAAAAAAGTAGTATTCGAAACAGTAACTATACTAAACACTGAATTGTATGTTATTTAAAATTGTATGAATTTTAGAATAGTGCATAAAACCATATGAATCAAAGGTAAATGAAATTCAAAATAATAAGAAACTTGAAAAAATTTAAAAGTACGAAATTTTTTTATCAATTATATTTACAAATTTAATTTAAGGGGAAAAAATGTCAAACTAATATTTATAAAGGTTAAAATATTATTAAATATATATATATATATATTTTAAATATTCTTAATACTAAATTTAATATTAATATCAATATTAGAATATTTAATAGTAATCGTATTCATTAATGCAGAATAATAGTGTTTATTGTAAAACAATTTCCGATACATAAAAGTATAATTAGTATTTTATTGTATCTTATTTCAGAATTATTTTTCTTTTCGGAGCTTCAGCCCCCTTTCTCCAGTAGATTTAACTGCTCGACGACGCACACAAGAATGAATATTCCTCAGAAAAGTTTTGTTGATGGTGATACCTTCTGTTGTTGAAGTTATTTATTGAAAGCATTTTGTTTGTTTTGTCCTAAAATAAATTATTTAAAATACCAAAATGTTTATTCTACTTCTTTTACAACTTTCAAAAAACATTAAAAAATTAAAATTAAAAAAACTCGAAATTTTAAAGTATTTACATGATATTAAATTTGTGTTCAATGACTGTGTCACAGTTAAAAAAAAAAAAAAAAAAAAAAAGAGAGAGAGAGAGAGAGAGAGATTTTAAAGTCGAAATGTTTAATCTTTTCAAGTATTTATTGACATTTTATATACTAAAAAAAAAAAAAAAAAAATACACGCACACGTTTTCACTTTCAGCAGCAATAAATAATACAATATATACATTTTCAACAGCAATGTATAATGTAATATATATTATATATATATATATATATGTGTGTGTGTGTGTATATTCCTTTATAATATAAAACAAAGTTAATATATATATATATATTCATTATAAAACTTACAAAATACAATTTAATGATTAAATGAACTTGATAAAATAAATTACATCAAGTACATATCAGATGAAAAGCCTTAAATGCATTAAAAGGAAATTATAAAACGATATAAAATGCAATGCATACAAAAATATATTTTCAAGACAAGTTGAATTAACAAAGTATTTCTTAATGAAGTATAATTTTCAAACTACCTGAAAATTATAGATAATATATAATTTCTGTTGATACATTAAAAGAGGTATATTGAGTTTGAAAAATTATACTTTCAGTGCTACTCAATGTTGCCATATTTAGGTACTTTTTTATTCAATGTATACCACAAAATTTTAATTGTAAAGGTTGCCTAAAACACTTCGAAAATTAATGACCTATTGTACATATCAAATACCACTCCTCGAAATTATTGGCGGCTGTTGAATAAAAAAGTCCCTAAATATCGCAACACTGGTGCTAACTCCTATAAACGATTCATCTTCTGAATGATACTGAATAAGTTAAGTTAATAAATTAATTGTAATTAAAATCGGGCTCGTTGTTTAGCAGGATTGAAACATAAAATAGGTAATCACGTTTTTACTTTTCACAATTGTTTCATTACTAAAGACCGAAACAATAAAATTCAGTAAATGAATTTTTTCTGAAAACTTAAAACAAGACCCAAGAACAGACACACCAAAATTTTGATTTATTCCGGAGCACTGTGCCATAGCTGCCAACATTTTAAATTTATCCCGGAGCATTTTTAGCCCAGCTTTTAATCGCACTACTTTGATCGTAGCATTTTTTCTCCGGTATATAATTACGATAAGATAAGGAAAAAAATGCACGTAAAAAATAAGTTGTATGAAATAAAGACTGGACTAAAAATGCTCTGGAATAAATTAAAAAGTTGGTATCTCTGTCAGTACTCGCCCTTTTTCCACACCACGTTATCTATAACGAAATTTTCTTTAATGAGTGATTAAGATCAAATATAAAGAAATATACTATAAATAAGAAGAAAAATACCTCCTAAGAAAATTGGTGTTCAACAGTAGAAAAACCACTGCAAATTATTTAAGCCTTATGTAAAATTACAGCAAAAAATAAAAGGTTTAAGAAATATATATATATATACATTTTAGTAACAAACATTATTTTAAGCAATTTTCGGCAGAAGTATATTAGAGATTTAGTGTAAGACTGTAGTGTAGTCTATTTGCAAGAACAGTCAAAAATTGTGTAAGAAGATTAAACAAGATGGAGGACGAAGGATTCCGAAAAATAAATAAATAAGTAAAATAATAATAAAATATAAATTCTAAAATTTATCAATAAGGGGATATGTGAAGCTTTTTTTATAAGTAAAGCTTTTCTCGGGGGCAAATTACGCGGTGTCTTCAATTTCAAAATAATAATTAGATCAAAAAGCAGTGCTTAAAAAAAAAAAAAAAAAAAAAAAAAAAAAAAAATGCGCAATTATCAATTTTAAATTATAAATTACGAAAAAAAAAAAATGTTTTACTTAGAAAAAAAGCGACACATACTTACCTAGAAGAAAGTTTTGGAGCTAAAAAATTATTTTTTATTTGTAAATTTTTGCGGAATCCTTATTCTCCCATCTCGTTTAATTTTTCTACAAACTTTGGCGCTATTCTTGCAATTTTATCGCGCTACGGAACGCTGTAAGCACCATCAGTTTAATTATGGTCACCCTGTATATAATAACAATTAAGAAGACTTTTTATTTTCGGACTATTTATAACCAAATACAGTATAAATTTATTTTAAAAAAATTTTACTGTCCATTAACATTCACAGTATATTTCAATCATTACTTTCTTTTCTTTCGTTTCTTTTTTTTTTTAACTACTTTGAGAAGTACTCTACTTAGATGTAATAATTCCTTTATCATGACAGAAGTCTGAAATAAAAAAGATAATTTTTTTTTTTCTTTTAATTAATCGTCAATCACAAAATTGATTTCTGTTTAAATAAAAGCACATAGATTTCTAATCAAATTTTGAAATGAGACATTTTTAACAATTACTCCAAGCTACGTAATATAAACAGTTAATTATACAATTGTATACTACTACTAGTGAAGATTTATTTAAAAAGACTAATTAAAAATCATAAAACATTTATATCCCAGAAACAGTGTTGCCAGACTTTGCGACTTTTTTATTCAATAGTTCGTAAAAATTTTGAGAAGTGATATTTGCTATGCATAGCAGGCATTTGCTATGTATAGCAGGCGAATAATCGCCTGTTATGCATATCAAATATCACTTCTCAAAAGTATTGGTGACAACTGAATAAAAAAGTAGTAAAATCTGGCAACACTGCCCAAAAATTTTCAAAAGATTAAATTAAGGAAATTAAAGCTATTTTGTAATTTAATTAATTAAAGGTTTTTTTTATTTAACAAATAATATATTATAATGTATGTATAATTATTTAAATATTTATGTTAAAACTACGTAATATGATGAAATTTTCAGTGCTATATTTATTGCATAAATAATATATTATGAACAGAGCTGCCAACCTAATCCGGTAAATTGTCAGTACCGCCCGTTTTTCTACACCACTTAATTTTTAGAGTACTTTTCTTCAAATATATTTAAAATGAATTAAGAAAACAAAAACTCTAAAAATTAAGTGGTGTAGAAAAGTGGGCGGTACTAACAATTTGCCGGATTAGGTTGGCAGCTCTGTATTAATATTTTATAAAATTTAACTTTTTTAAATGGGTATTTAACTAAGCTATTGATTGCAACATACTACGTGTCAAGCATGCATTTTGTAAAATTCTGTAAAGTGAATAGAACAAGAGTAAGTTGATCGAAGTTTAAACAAGCGCTTATGTTGGTGAGGTATCGTGAATAGTCACCTTATACCTCATTTGAAAATAATAAATAAATTTAAACCAGAAAAAAAGCACTTGAAACAGTCATATTTTATCTTGAAATAATATATAAGAAAATTATTCTTAGTAATTTATCCATTAAACACACTTAAAACGTACTTTTTCAAAATAATTTCTATCAGAAAAAATTACAATTGTAAGGCGTTAAACATATTTACACAAGTTGCTTTCACGCCTCGTTCGTTCCTTTTTCTTGTACTGTTTGGTTGGTGTTGCCAATTTTAGGGACTTTTTATTCAATACCAACTATTAATTTTTAATTGTAGTGTTTGCCTAATTACATCGAAGATTAATCTGCTATCGTGTATATGAAACATCACCCCTCAAAACTATTGGTAATTATTGAATAGAAAAGCTCTCAAATTTGGCAATACTGCATTTGATGAAAGGTCCTTCTTTATTATTTCAACTCAAAACAATTGTTAATTGTTTTTAGAGTTTAATGTATTTAATTGAAACGATTTTATCCTTCATTTGTTCAACATTAGCCTTTTGATACATTTGACTGCAATGAATTTTCATTTGCTTTTAATTTTCACCAAGGCATGTATAAGAATTAAATTTAAAATAGGTAAATTCTTAAATTGTAATTATTTTCAGTTTTTTTTTTTTTTTTTTTTTTTTTTTTAACTAATAAAAGTTTTAAAAAGTAATGCTGAATACGATACAGTTAATAAAACTTCCCCAACATACTGTAAAATTTAGAAGAACACAAAACATTTTAAAATAATATATTTTACTTCAAATAGTGTAAACCATTCTTTAAATATTAAAAACATTATATGAAATCCGCTGTCGGAAACACACTTTAAGTTAAAATATCTTCCTATGCAAAAATTTCTATTCCAATTAAATACATACAATAATGATAATAATAATACTGATAATAATAATAATAATAAATTTTCTCATCGCTTTTGGTCGTTATTAAAATAAAGTTCTTTTCGTATTTTTTTTTCCTGGTAATAACTTCAAGTATTAAATATTATTAATTTAAACTCCTTAGAAATCTTTCAATTCAAATGCCTAATTATGTAAATCACACTGCGCTAAAAAGTAAAAAAAAAAAAAAAAAAAAAAAAAAAAAAAATCGAGCCCTGATACTATTCTTATTGATTCTTGTGTAAAATGACCTTCAGAATCCGAATATAACCCCCATTTCGCCCCATCACCCACCGTTTACTCGGGACACCACCCCCTGCCCCAATTTTTATCACTGTTCGGTAGTTTTATTGCCACGAATTTGATTTGAAGAATGAAAAAGAATTAAGTTAACACTTAAAATAATAATAATAATAATGTTTAATAAATAACATTAATAATAGATTAAAAAGATATAAGAAATGTAATACATAATTTCAGTGGCTAATCTCCCCCTAAATTTTTCCCTTGCCGCAAATGTTCATATTTTAGAATTTTCCAACTCTGTAGCCCCTCAAAAGATATTTAATTGTTAAAATAATCCTTTCCACCCCTAAAAACAAATTTATAGCCATAAAATTGCCGAAAAGTGATAAAAATAGGGGACCGTCCCTAAAAAACGGTGGGAGATAGGGCAAAAATGGCCATCATATTCGGATTTAGGAGGTCATTTTACATAAGAATTTGCAAAAATTGTGTTGGGGGCAATATTCATGCCGAGCAACGTTATTTACTTTGTAAGACAATGCTGTTTTTATTTAGTTTAAAATAAAAGTTATATGCTGAATTACGATAAGTTCTTTTAATTAAATTTTTATTTAAAAACATAAAATAATCTTTTATTTAAAATTTTTTTTCAAAAAAGTGTATTATATGTAGTTGATTTCTTATTTCTTTATACTAGTAAAATTTAAGGGGAAAATGTCTTAAAAAACCAGTTTCAAGTTAATGATAATTACAAAATTGTTAAGCATTAAAAGACACAGGGGATAATGTAATACCGCGCCATCTATTAGCTGTTATTACAACCATATAACTCTACATGTTGTTAAAACAAAATATTGATGACATGAAAACAAAAACTTCATACTTTCTAAAATGAATTATAAACAAAATACTAAATATTCCTTTTTATTAAAATTAAATATAGTTTTTTGAGCAGTTTTTAATCATTATTCAAATGAATTAAAAATGGGTTAGAAAATGTTGGAAGATATTACAAAGCCACGTGGTTCATTTCTCGCTATTATGTTCTATAATATTTTAAAACTATTTTGTAAAATGTAATGATTGGTTGGTTGGTACAAAATTTATGCACACATTTATTAAATTTTCTTTTGCTCTTCGAAATTTCTAGCGGTGTTTATCAGACTTTAAGTGTTCCTAAAACATAAAAATAGAAAAATTAAAAGTTTTAAGAATTCTTCTTTACTATTTACTGCACTGTACTTCTTGTAAAATAGTAAAATTTCAAGTGTTTTAAAAACTGTGTAGCTATTTTTGCATCGTTTTACTTAATTTTTATTACTCTTTCAATATTATAATTGTTTTTTTCTTTTTTTTTTTTTTTTTTTTTTTTTTTTTTGTGTGTGTGTGTGTGTGTGCGGTTTATTACAAATATTTCTTCATTCCCGCATTATTTAAATTATATAACCATATTAACAAAAGGAATTAACAAATTATAGAAAATCTTAGAATTTAAATTAACATAATTTAATATAAAAAGTAAATATTAAGAAATATTTCTTGCACTTAACAAAATAGCTTAATATAAAAACTACATTGTTATAGTAAAAATACTGCAACATAAAAATAATAATAATAACAATAATAATAATAATAATAATAATAATTACTCAATTATACCAGTTATCGTAAACTCTTCAGACTTAATACTTAAAAGATCGGTATCAATCTAATTTCTTCTCTTATTTTTATTCCTATGATATAATATAATTTTTACTTTCTGAATTAATTAAGTTGCAGATTTAATAATGCTTGATTAAAAAAAAATCAAGTATATTAATTTTTGTTTATTTGACCATCGATCTATTGAACTTTTAATTATGAAATTAACGCTTTATATTAAATAATAAAAATATTAATAAGATGCTTCTAGTTTACGTTTAGTTAAAAATATAAAAAATAAATAAATAAACTTTGCCTTTAAACTTTAAAATTTCTTCGCGAACCATAAAATTAATACCAGCACTACCGGTTTCGAAAAGACGTGACCTTTCTTCTTCAGGTGCAAAAAATAGGTGCGACTACCTCGGAGAAAAAACAAGACTGAAAGCAGGGGAAAACCCATGGGGGAGGAGCAACAGAACCAACTGATAGGACAGCAGTATGCAACAACCATCCAGAAAGGGCACGACTGAAAATCAAGAGACAAGATAAACAAACACACAATACACAAAGGGGGGGGGGGGGGGATTCTATTCTTTTCTTTTAATTCATTTTTTTTTTCTTTTTTAGTTCAATTCAATGTATTTATTTTATTTTATTCCTTTTCACTTTTCTGTCTACAGCTTGGAAAATCTTGTATAGTTTCATTAAATAGTTTTCTTTCTTTTTGTAAAAAATACAGTAAATTAAAATAAATTAAATATATAAAAAAAAAAGAAAGAAATATCCTCCCCTCCCCCCCCCCCTTTTTTTTTTGTGTGTGTGTGTGTAAGAGCGCGAGTTTTTTCTTTTACCTCTTGTTTTTTTTGGTTGTGTCCCTTTCTGGCTGGTTGTTGCATGCTACCATAGCCTCCTAAACTAGGTGCCTTCCACGTGGCTCGGAAACTTGGCAACAGTTCAAGCGGTAGACAGCGCCACCCTGTACAGATTGAGTGACTTTTTTATTCAAATGTTACCAATAATTTTAAGAAGCGATATATGATATATAAAATCGACGTTTCCTTGATTCTATTCGCCTTTTATGTATATCAAATCCCACTTTCAAAAATTTTTGGTGGCTGTTGAATAAAAGTCGCTCAATATGTACCAGGTGGCGCTGTCTACCGCTTGAACTGTTGCCAAGTTTCCGAGCCTCGCGGAAGGCATTTAATTTAGGAGGCTATGATGCTACTGTCCTGGTTGTCTTGCTCCTTCTACATTGGGTTTCTTCCTATTATCAGTCATGCTTTCCCCTCCGATATAGTAGCACGTGTTGTTTCACCTGAAGAAGTAAGATCGCGTTCTTTTGAAACTGGTAGTGCTTATGTATTGATTTTATAGTTTCTGAAAAAGTTTTAAATTGTAAACATTTATTGTATACCAGTTCTTTGATTTACAACTAAACTTTTGCATTATTAATTTAATAATTACTTTATTTATATATACTAAATATTAAAAAGTCAATTTAATTTAAAATAAAAGCAATTTCCATGTCTGTGTCTGTCATATGGAACGAAAAAATAATTTCAAACATAATTTTTAATAACTGCATTTTTCAATAATAATAAATGCTACAGAGAAAGTTTAATACACACTAAGCACAGGTAATCTCCGTCCTTTTTCCACACTAGTATATTTTAAAATATTTTTTCTTCTTATTTCATCGCAATTGCATATTGGAGAAAATTTCTCTAAAATCATACTGGTGTGAAAAAAGGGCGGGGCTAACACTACTTCGGAATAAATTATAAATATTACCAGGTATGCACTAAGTTATAAAAGTAAAATTTTGTAACAAAAAAATACAGAATGCATTTTTGCAGTTGAAACTTAGTAATTGCGTTCCCTCTGCCGTAAAGGGTTAAATTTTATTTTAATCAACAGGTGACTTGGATAAATAAGTCATCACCAGACATGTCAACATTTTAATTTATTCCTAAACCCTCGCCTTTTTTTCACACAACTTTATTTTTAGTAATTATTTTTTCCAATGTACAGTCACTATTAAATTGGAAAACAATACCCTTAAATAAAAGTGGTGTGAAAAACGGCGGATACTAAAAGTAATCCGAAATAAATTAAAATGTTGAAATGTCTAAATCACACATTTATAAGAACTGTGCATTTTTTTTTCTCTTAAAGCAACTGGAATAAGAATATTATATACACGACCAAGTATATCTTACATACTTGAGATTATAGAATCTGCTCATTTTCAAAAATTTACAATGACAAATATTTATTTCCATTCACTGTTGAGCTTTAGAAAGTAGTATATTTTCGTTTAATCTATTTCTAACTAATTCGAATTAAAATTTATTCTTCTTCTAGAAGTAGCATTCACCGTCGAAGGTAATTCTTATCTTTCTCTAATTAGAATTCCTCACAACCAATTCATTATCAACTGTAGACAAGTTCACTGTCATATTGCATTATATTCACGGAGGAAGCAGATTGTAGACAGATATATTTTTTAAAGAATTGAATATTTTTGAGTTTTTTAAAAGATGTGGGCGGTAAAAACGTAGAGAGACAAGCTTTAACTGGATAGAGATAGCAATTGAAGGAATGAGGAATACATAGCAGCCCATGATTGCAAACATTTTAACCCTTTAAGGAGCGGATACATTCTCTTGCTTTTTAACACTTACCTACATGTATTATCGACTGATCATGTGTAATTTACTTTTTATTATTTGTTTATTTTAACTGCGCCTACCTTGTAAATTTTAGAATATTGTACGATCACTTATTTCACAACATCATATTCAATATTCGTATTGATACAATCAGTGCTTTAACCCTTTCAGTCGCAGTGTTCCCGCTGATGGAACACCTAATTTTAATTCCCAAGTGCAAAAACTCACCCCGGAAATTTTTTAGCAAAAATTTACATATATAACATAGCAGAAAAGGCCCTTTTTCTAAAGTGAAAATTTAAAATTTCTTCTATTTTAATTATGTTCGTAAATTCCGGTGGCAGTGTAATTTAAATGATCCGAATTACCTTGCGCCGCAAAGGGTTAAAATACTCCGGAATAAATTGAAATGTTGGGATCTATGCAACTTTTACGAGTTTTTGTTGTCGATAATGTTTACTTATAAAGTGATTTATTTATTAAATTAAATATTATTTGAATTTAATAAGGTTTACTTAAAGATGTTTCAAACCGAAAGTTTCTCGAAAAGGAACAACGTTAATTTTTTATTTTTTAAATATTTATGATCATCTATGTGTCTAAAAGCCATTTTTTAAATTAGTTTAGTGATTTTTAAAATAAATTAAGTAGTGAACGTTAAAGGGTTAAGTACATCGATTATAATCAATATTATTACTATGTATATATATATATATTTATGTAACCATTTGCATGAAAAGAAATGTTTGTTAAAAATTTAAAAGCCACGTCCATAACACTTTCGAGACCGCATTCGTTTGTCTTTTTGACAGTAAGGCCCACCTATGGGCTTTATTCTCCTAAATTACAATATTTGATAACAAAAATTTTCCGTATTCACTTTTATATGACAAATGATATACATTATAGTAATTATACTTTTTCTGATCAAAGAATTCGTATCCATAGTATATTGAAATTATAAATATGTATATTGAGTATATTTTAAAGAAATAAATAACATACAGATTGCAAAAGAAACGCCCGCTGGTGGAGTTACAGATTTTCAAATGACGTGAATCTACGTCAGCGGTCACGAAAGGGTTAAAATACTTTAAAAGACCTGGTTCTTAAAGGGTTAAAATGCATTTGCTGATATGGGTTCTTATGCAATTCTGAATCCTTATGATTATGCCCTGTCTTCTCTTAAAGTTTGTCGCTGTAACTTTGGGACACCTTGTATTCCATTAGTTTTTATTCCAAATTGCTAAGCAGCGTTGCCAATCATACGATAATACTTGACGATAATTCTAATTTTCAAAACAGGTTACACACTGGTATATTTTGATAGAAATAATTCGTCTTGATTTTCCATGATTCAATAAAGTGAAACTTGTTATAGAAATTTCTGGTATGAAGTTTTCTGCCAAAATCGGAAACATGGCAATTATGTGTTTGTACGATAACATTGCGCTGAAAAAAAAAATCTTTCGAGCCCCATTTTTGCTGATTATTATGTAAACTGATCTCCTGAATCCAAATATAACACCCATTTTGCCCCATCACTCACCGTTTTCTCGGGACGCCCCTTTTTTTTTTATCACTGTTCGATAATTTTATGGCCATGAATTTGATTTGGAGAATAGAAGAGATTAATTTTAACATTTAAAAACATAATAATAATAATAATAATGTATAATAAATAATAAATAAATAATAATAATTGAAATATGTAAGATAAAAATTTGTTGTACATGGGAAAAATAAATATATAAATAAAACATTTACTTACATCGGATTCCAGTATTTTCTTCTCTATCTTCTTGTTATATAAAAATTAGAAAATATTTAAAAAAAAAAAAATTATTTTCTTAAAATTGCTCAGAAATTACTGTCATTTCCGCTAAAGCGATCTAAAACTGAGTCTTGAAACTGGTCTGACGTTTTCATGATCAATCATTTTTGCGATTATATGATAGATGTTAAAGTTCTTTATGCATATGTCTATAGCACGATGGAGAAATCAGAAATGTATATAACAGGTTCTTAAATTATGTGTTTCCCCCCTCCAAATATGTATCTTCATGCTGCGCCTATGTAGCGCCTAGTTCCGTCACTATGATCTCTTAGCATTTTCTCATTTCATTTTCTCTATTTTAAACAACTGATGTGTACATATTCAAATTCAGTGTGTTTGCTTAAGCAAAGTATAAAAACGTCTTAAAATATTCTAAATCATTCAGAAAGAGCTACCTACCGTGATTATATTTTTTTAATTTTTGAAGGAATCGTGATACTGCCATTCGTATAACATTTTCTATTTTTAATTGTTGCTCAGTTGAAAGGTAATATAAAATGACGCATTCAAAACGATTTGCATTTGCGAGATTGCATTTCATAAAAGGAAATATGAGTACAACAACATCATGTGATAAAATGTTAAACATGAGTGCACCAAAAATGTGTGTTATTTTGATACGAGTAACTGTAATCCTATTATAATTAATACATATATATATATATATATATATATAAGCAAAGTATTTGGCCATTATAGAAAACATTATACGTTTCAATTTATTCAAGAGTTCAGAAGTTCAAAATTCGAAGTTTTACGAAGTTTTTCATTAAAATAACTATGATGATTTCGCAAATGGACGTTAGTCTGTAGAACAGAATCATTAAGGTCCTTCACAATCATAAATATTTTATAACTTAACTATGAACAAATATTAGCGTTTTATTTAAGTAATAAACATAAAGGCAAGAAAAGTAAATAGATTTTTGTAAACATTAAAAATATATACTGTATTTAATTGAGAATGAAATTTAAACAGCGAAGTATTTCGCAAATGATCAGTATCTTACGAATAGTAATTTGTTAAATTATTCCAGAATTAATCAATAATATTCAATAATATTCAATAATATTTGCTACTAAAGAAATAGTGGCTATTTATTAAAATGATGAAGTCTAAAAATGGATAGAAGCGAGCCAAACGATGATTGTCTTGAGCTTTTACAAGGTTTACAGCTCTAATATATAGATAAAGTAATATTTTAAACATATTTATTTAAAAGGTAAATATGAAAAGCAATTTCTGTTTTTTTTTTTTTTTTTTCAAATTTATCCTTTAATTTCTTAAAGTTACATTTAAAATTGAACTTTGTATGACAGCTACAGTGCGGTGGTCTACTAATAACATAGTTATATTTCGTGGAGAGAAGAGAGTCTATTTACAAATGTGCTTCTAAAAGACATGCCAACACTTTAATTTATTCCAGAGCGCTGTTAGTACCTACCTCTTTTCTACATCGCTCAATTTGTAGTGAAATTTTCTATAATGTGTTACTACTTTATAAATGAAAAATGCTCTTCATGAAAAGTTGTGTAACAATGCTTCGGAATAAATAAAAATGTTGGCATATCTGTTCTAGTAGTGATAAAGAAGACCAGTGGGCCACGTAAAAGTATTTAAACCCATTACGTATCGATGCCATATACTATATATATATCAGTGCATTTATCGATGCATTTACCGCATCGATTGCTGAAGATAAAATTTAGTTGATCTAATCACAAAAACGGAAAATCATTTTGCTGAATAATGTAACGTTTTTAGAAACACCAATGCGTGGGGTTTACTGTTCGGAACATAGCCTCCTAAACTAGATACCTTCCACGTGGTTTGGAAACTTGGTAACAGTTCAAGCGGTAGACAGCGCCACCTGGTAAAGACTGGGTGACATTTTTATTCAACTGTCACCAATAATTTTAAGAAGTGATATATAATATACATAATCGACGTTTCTTCGATTCTATTCGTCTTTTATGTATATCAAATCCCACTTTTAAAATTTTTGGCGGCTGTTGAATAAAAAAGTCGCGCAGTCTGTACCAGGTGGCGTAATCTACCGCCAAGTTTCACGCGGAAGGTATTTAGTTTAGGAGGCTATGGTTCGGAATAAGGAAATACCCTGGCGACAATGTGTTAACACTTTCGCGACCGCATGTTTTTGTCCTTTTGACAGTAAGGTCCTCCTATGGGCGACATTCTCCCAAGTTACAATATTTCAGAGCAATAGTTTCTGTATTCATATTTATACTACAGATATATATACATTATAATTATGTTCTTTCTAATCAAAGCATTTGTATCCATAGTTTATTTGGTTGTAAAAATATAAATAATGGGTATATTCTTAAGAAATAAATAACACACCAACATCGAAAGACATCTGTAACTCCGCCAGGCGGAGTTAGAGATTTTCAAATGACGTGGATCTACGTCAGCGGTCACGAAAGTGTTAATAAGCTTTTCACAAAATTTCATTATGAAGAAAAGTTTTCAAAATTAAAATAATAATAACAATAATAAAATAAAATAAAATAAAATAAAATAAATAAATAAGTAAGTAAATAAATAAGTAAATAGGAAATTCGGAGCATTTGGTCAAAAGTTATAACTGTTATAAACTTATACATTGCACTTGATAAACAAAAATCAAGAATCTGTCATAAATTAACCAATAAAAATTATCTTTAATTATTTATCTTTCATTTAGTTTCTCAACATAAAGAAATATTTTGTTCTAAAATACAGGGTGATTATAATCAAAGTTGCAATTTCAAAACTTTCTAATCTTAAAACTACCGACCAGAATTACTTGATATTTTACCAGAACAATCATGAGGCAATGGAATTTTATTTCGCGATGAAGAAAACAGTTTCCAAAATGTGCCGATAGGTGTCGCGGTCAGGGCTCACATTGCTGTTTTAGAGGTATACAAATTTCTAAGACAGGATAATGCGCATCGCAGACACGTTCCCCTGAGTTAAACCCGTGTGATTGCTGGTTTTGGAGATATCTCAAAAATGTAGTTTGCAGCGGATAGATTACGAATTTGTCGGACTTGAAGGCAAGCCTCACGCACCACATTCACGGAATCACCACAGCTACCCTGCGATCTCTTGTAGAACATGCCATTTTGTGCTTCCAACTGGCGGCGGAGGGCATATCCACCCCCGAAAGTATTTTTCTTAAACTTATGTAAATAAGCAGAAAATAATTTTATTTAATTATTTTATTCCTAGTTCTTGCCCTAGTTCAAAAAATAACTCATCAACTGAATTGCGCTTCGAAAAAAAACATCCCCCCCCCTAAGCTCTTCGGAAAAAATGGATTAGTCTCTTCCTTAAGGTCTCTTCTCACCTGTCAAGTTGATGCGTCGGGGAAAGGGGTGAATATATTTGTGTGCTTGGAACACGACATGCTGGTGTATGTGAGCTTCAGCCACGATTCCTCTAGTGTGAGCTTTAAATACGTGAGCTAGGACCACGACACCACTATTCTTACAGAGTTTCCAACATTTTAATTTATTCCGGAGCATTTTTAGCCCAGATTTCCTACCACATTTTTTTAAAGAGTTTTTTTTTTTCTTATTTTGTCGTAGTTATATATTGGAGAAAATTATTCTATAAGTAAAGGAGTGTGAAATAAAGGCATGACAAAAAATGCTTCGGAATAAATTGAAATTTCGGCAACTATTTTCGCAGTAAACGAGTATTCTTGTTTATTCACTAATAAATTTCTGGTAAACCCTTGTTGTTTCCTTTCGGCTAACAACATTCTTGCGTTTAACAAATCCACTTAGGCTTTTTCCCTGACATTACCCAGACAGAGCCATCTTACCACACATTTCGGAACTAGTTTTTTCTTTGCCAAACAAAATTCCATTCCCCCACAATTGCTAGTAAAATATCAAGTTATTCTGACAGGTAGTTTTAAATTTAAAGAGTTTTGAAATGACAACTTTAATTATAATCCCCCTGTATGTTTGAATAAAAAATTCTAGTTTTGATATTTAAAGTGTAATAATATTATACATACCTGCTAACCTACTAATAATTATCCGGAAGAATTTTAGAACCTGCCTCTTTTTCCACAATATTTTATTTTTAGAGAAATTTTCTTCAAAAGTAATTAAGATTAAATAAGAAGAAAATTGTTTTAAAAATGACTGGTGTGAAAAAAAGGGGAAGTACTGACAATCGTCTGCATATTAATTAGTAGGTTGACAGGTATGTATTACGCCTTGTAACAACGATGATTTTTATATCTTTCTACAGAGCAAGTGAAAAAAAAATTATAAGACATGTATAGAAGTACCAAATCTCTGAATGATTTCATACTAATAAATTTTATTTGAAATATTTTCTTTATTTATATTGAAAATTATATGATTAACCCGTTAGTAGTCGCTAGTTGGTCGATTTGCCGCCCATCCTTCAGTGTTGCCAGATTTCTTTATTCAATAGCCACCAAAATTTTTTAGAAGAAACATTTGATATACATAAATCGTGAATAAAATCGAAGGAACGTCGATCACAACGCTTTTTAAAATTATTGGTGAGAGTTAAATAAAAAGTGCGCAATCTGTAGTAGGTGGCGCTGTCTGTAGCGACTACTAACGGGTTAAGTAAGATGAAGTTAACTTTCTAAAAATAGTTGTATGAAGCAATGCGGAGAACTAGCACATCTGCATGCATTACTTGTAAGACATAAAATTTTTTATAAGATATATAATTTTTACAAGAGAGTATTTAATATGTACAGAATTTTTCAGTATTTAATAAAAATGTAAAATTTAATATTAATAAATGGTATCCAGATATAAATTTGGCATTATGACTTCCATTAAAGAAAAAAAAAATGGATTAATGAAAACTTATGATTTTACTTATCTTATTACAGAAAATTTTCAGAAATTAAAAAAATCATTTACGAATAATTATCTAAACAAAAGTAACCTTATTTTAATAGTAATTAATCATCCTGCATAAGACTTTAAGCGTGACTCTCATTTCATAGTTTTGTGACCAATTTTACACCTCCTACTTAAATCTTAGAAGTAAATGAATTTGTTCGGGTTTTTGTCATGTCTAATTTTTGTGCATTTCCTGAATGTCGTTATTTTTTTTTTCACATGTGATATTGTGCCCCCCCCCCTCTCTTTTGGCTGCGCGTTTTTTTTTTCTCTCCACACTTGTGATTGTGTTATACCTGGTGATTCAAAATAGATGATACAGTGATTATCTCGTAAGCTAAGAAAGATAGAAACATACTTCCCATTACTAAATTGGTGCAAATTAAGAGTAGATTTCAGATATGGTATATTTTTGTACAAAGGATTGTATACGTATTAAAATATGAAATTTAATTTTTATACGGCCCCTTCTATAATATGACTTATATTTAGAAAAACATTCTCCTCAGTCTAAGAAGAAGAAAAAACTTCTTTCTAAATGAAAATGTTGCTGAGTTATTGCAATTTGAAAATTCTAGCATTTTTCACCAAGTCTTAAGGGGTTGTATCAAAAGTGCGAAATTGTAATTACTATAGAGTTTGTAATAAGGCATAGATTGATAGCTTTGGGGGGGGGGGGGGGTGGAATTATTTTTCATTCAGGGAAATATGGTTATCTTAACCTGTAATGTTTGTGTTTCTCCGAGTGAATACACAAGATAATACTTATCTATTTATAATTTAGCAAATAAAATTTATAAATAATTTATGTACTAAAAGTGAATTTTCAAATTCATTTTTCTTTCTTTTTCTTTTTCTTTATACTTTCCCTTACCCATATACGTAGCGTAGAGAAAGTATTGTTTTTGAGTCAAATTTCCGAAATTTAGCTTTTGTTGTATTTACACGTTTTGAGATAATCTGAATTCAAAAATTATGTTTTTAACGATTGGTCTGTGTGTGTGTGTTATTAGCATATCTCAAGAGCAAATAATAGCAGAAAATGCAAATTCGGGATTCTAAATACGTATCATATTGCAGTGCTACACTAAACTATTCGTTAAGATCAAACAAAGGGTTTGTGTACAGGGTCATCCAAGAGAATTCTAATATATTATGTCTATGAGCGAAATTTCTCATAAGTACAGTGTTAGTATAGGCTGTCTTAAACAAAATGAAATGAAGATATTTTTTATATGCATAAAAGCATGTTTTGTGTAGATTGTGGTACGGCAATCATTCATCATTCATTTACAGGGTTACTCAGAGTATTTGGATACATTGGAGATATATTTGGGGAGTGTATTTCATTTTGTATTACGTGTTTTACATATAACAGTAAATTTACGTATACAATGTCATGTGTATATGGTTTATAGACAATATACAGACCTACCAAAAATTAAGCTAAACGTTTTTTTCTATTAAATGTAATTGGAATAAGTGCTTTGCTGCATTTTTTTTATGTCGAAGAACACTTCTGACACAGGACGGAAAAGTAATTTCTTATACCCATACTGTAACCAAAGTATTTTTTTGGCGATCGATTTTTTTCTGCATAATATCCCGTTTTGAGGCCTACTGAATAGGGAAGTCAAATTTTTAGTGGATGATCTGTATATATATGAATTATCAGCATAATTTTACAACAAATAACTGCAGGAAATTCATATTTGTTACTTTGGATTTCCTATCTAGTTGTCACTTGAAAAGTTGATCAAGATTTGCAAGCTTCAAGGAAATTAATAGCAGACTAGATTTTTGTTTTAATAAATGTATGCACTATAATTAAACGGGGTTGAGGAGGGTGGTAACCCCCCTTTTAAACTAAATTGAACTTTATTGTCTTATCTCATTGATCTTACGCCTTAATTTGCAATCATTTTGTATGGTATTTCTTTATGGACTTAATTTATCTATTTCTTCTTCTGTAGCTTTCTTTATAAACTTAATTTCACATTGTGAAGATAAATAATAAAAAAAATAATGAAAGATTATTCGGTGCGCATTGATTATTAACACTTTCCAACTTTACGTACTTTTTCTAACTTATAAATACCAATATTCTTCGCCTACGTTATCACACAACGGAAAGACAGAAAGACTGAAAGGCATACGGGTACACTATTTGAATTCATAATCAATCTTAAAATTTTTTGAAAAGTTTTAAAAATGCATAACGGAAAAGAAAATGCAGCCCTTTATGTATCTGAATATTTTAGTGTAGCCTGTAAATATGAAGGTTAAACATATCGTATTCTATACAAAACATTATTTTAGAATAATAACAATAAATGTGAATTTCTTTATGATTTTTACAGTAGAAAGTTATTTAAATGCGATAAGGATGTCTGTCCCAAAACGCAATGCACTGGCATTTTTTGGGCGTTTCTGAACACAAACAAGTTGTAGAGAACCTGTTAATGCCTTTTTAAATAGGAAAAATTTCAATGTAAACTTGAATAACATATAACATTTTTAAATAATTCTGAAAATATTTACGGAAGATGGGGGCGGGCAGATGGACGGATAAACAGATGAACAGTCAGACAGACAAATACGCAAATTGAAATCATATCCACAGTTAAAAATTGTTAGAAAGTAATAAAAAAGCTTAATGCAAACGTAAATGCAATTCCTACAAATTTCCATTAATAACCCTTAACGTAACTGAATATTTTTATGTGCCCTGTAAGTCTAATGCTAATCGTACTGTACAGTATAGAAAGCATTCTTTTGTGCATATGAATAACATGTTTCAATTTCATTAAGATTTATGCAAATAATTAAAATATGGTTTATAGAAATATCTCTTATAGAACGTAATGCTCTGGAATACTTTCGGGTGCCCCTATATACAAACCATATGGTGGTATTTACTCCATTTTTTATAGAAAATGTCCGAGAGTGAACTTTAATAACACATTTCAATTTTATTAATATTTGTGAAAATTAAAGATATTAAAATATGATTTATAGAAATACCTGTCATGAAACACAATGCTTTGGAATACTTTCGGGTGTCCCTGTACACAAGCTAGCAGAGATATTCACTCCATTTTCGATAAGGAACATCCGATAGTAAATTCAAATAACATATAACAGTTTCAAAAAATTTCATAAATATTCACGGGAGTTAGAGCGCGGAAAGACAGACATAATGACGGATGGACAGATAGACATATAGACGAACCGAAGTCATTAAAACTTTTCAACCTTATTGGATAGTGCTAAATAACCGAAGTCATTAAAACTTTTCAACCATGCTGGAAAACGTTAAAAAGGAATAAACTGCGAAAATTTCAGATGGTTTTGCTAGTCTTTTAATATTTTTCCTCTCTTAACGTATTTTAATTTGCAGGTGACCCCATAAGAAATTTAACTATTAAATTTTTTAACAATGCAGAATATTATAAATTTGCATTAAGTTCTTAAAACTGTTAATTTCACATGTTTGAATGATTTTAGTCGCTATTTTAAAATAAAGGATTTTATTATTATTATTTCATAGATAACCCCCTAAAATGAGCACTTTGGCGTCGAAAAACAGACGCTAAAATTGAAAAAAAAGTGGTATAAGTGGTATTTTCAAATTGCAATAACTCAATCAGATTTTCACATAGAATAATTTTTTTTCCTTGTTAGAGCGAGGAGAATATATTTCTAAATATAAGTCCCGTATAAAAATTAAATTTGGTATTTTAATATGTATACAGCGCCTTGAATAAATAAATGCTATATTTGAAATCTACTCTTAATTTGCACCAATTTTGTAATTGGAAGTATGTTTATATCCTTGTTACAGGGATGGAACACGGGCGCAGAATTCATACCGGAATCTGTTTAAGAAATTTCTCTGCCTATAATATCGTTGATTTAAGAGGTAGAAAATTTTCTTACATTGATAGTGGTATGAATTCTGCGCCTGTGTTCCATCCCTGTTGTTAGTTTACGAGATAATCGCTGTATCATCTATTTTGAATCACCCGGTATATATTTATATACATATATAATTTAAAGATATCATGCTATTTTTAATGAATTTTTCACTAGCCCTCCCCTCCCCCCTCGTATTTTTCACTCTATAATGCATTGTAAAGTCAGTACACTATCGAAAATAGTCCACAAAGTACTGACATATATTTTAATTTGTAAACTTCAATATACAGCACACACGAAGCAAAGTTAAGTCGTTTACTTTTTTAATTGTTATTATTATTATTATTTATTTAATTATTCATTTTTAGATTGTAATTCTAATGTTTTGTGGAGTTTCCTTAAAATAATATTTATGAAGGTGTTAAAAGTGCAAATGAAAGATTCGCAAAATTTTACAGATGACTGAAAAACATTTACATTTTCTGCATATTAAACTACTATCACTAAATGTGTGCTTTTTTAAAATCAAATAATTTAAAATTAAATATACCTTTACTAGCTAAATTTTGTAATTTTCCTGGATGTCACGATCAATAAACACACTTAAAAGGCAGATGATTTATACTCATCGTAGCTACATATTTCAGTGACTGAAAACTAATATTTTAAACTTGTTTATTAATGATACACAACAGATTTCTAATATTTAAAATTATAATGAGTTCTAATTCTAAGCTTTTGTAAAAAAAAAAAAAAAAAAAAAAAAAATCTGAAACACATATTAAGAATCATTTGCTATATTCTTTTAAAATTAGCATTCAATATGTTGTCTTTTTATTGACATGGAGTCTTTGTTCCTCCCATTTCTATAAATATATGCAGAAAATTCATGAGGTTTTCAAATTCAAATTATATATTCATATCATTCCAAGGATAATTAACGAAATTTAAATGAACTATTCACCTTAAATTCACTTTAAATATTGTGAGATATTTTACCAGTTAATAGTTTGGGGATTTGCACCAGATTACTCCAAGGCAACAAACTTATTCCAAAGAGCATCTTTGGCAACATGTATGTGTACGTTTCGGCATTACAATTTGTTCATTTTTGTATAAATTTTTTTGCCAAGCCCATTTATCCATATTGGGGGCGAGTCTTAAAATTTCTCACCTTGTTCTGGCCTTGACTTATAAAAACGAAATTGGAGGTCGATTTCACTTTCAAAAATTAGGGCGTGGAAAAATGTATGCTTCTAGTTATTGGTATTTTGATGAGTTTAGTTTCAGGTCGTTCAAAGGTCATCCGCAACTAGTAGGCTTTTAATGTGTTTGTAATGCAGGCCAATAATGCATCAGTGGGATTAAGTATGTTATAATGTAAATAAGCTGAAACCACTTTATAGAAACGGGTGTTAATATCAAACGAGAGTAATGTGTTGATTTTTTTTTTAATGTTTTTCTTAACATATTAACGATAACATATAGTTTAAATTTAAAAATATAAATGACGGGTACTTAAAAAATATTAAATTACATAGTAAAATATTAAATGTTATTCAAAGTTGCCTATATTTTAATATATCCGGGAGCATTTTTATCCTCGCCTTCATTTCACACCATTTTTTTTTTTTTTTTTTTTTATTAATTAATTAATTAATTCGTTTTTTACTTTTTTGAAATAGTAAATTTTTCTTATTTTATCGTAGTTATATATTGGAGAAAAATATTCTACACATAAAGTTGTGCAAAATAAAGGTGTGGCTAAAAATGCTCCGAAATAAAATGGTGGCAACTATGGATATTTAAATTCAGTTTTTTCCATACAAAACGAAAATTTATCTATTTGGTTTGAATTATTAATTTTAAGCAAATGAAATACTCATTTCAAATCTTTTAGGGTGGCTACAGCCCGTATTTTTCCCTCAACTTTTATACAACTATATTTATATAATATGTTTACACGATTAATTAAAAAAAAAAAAAATGCTGCATAAATATAGTAGTGAAGAAGTCAGGGAAAAAAAAAAATGTGGCACAACAGTAACTCTTATTTTTCTCTCTCACAAAAATTCCAAAAATCAGGTGTTAGTCAAATCAGTGTTGCTAGCTATATGATAATATTTTCCAACATTTGTAATTTTAAAATCAGGCTTCACACCAGTATTTTTTTATAGAAGTTTTTCATAATAATTTTCCACATTTAAATAAAATGAATTTTACTATAGAAAATTTTTGGTATGAAGTCTCCCGCCTAAATCGAAGACTTGGCAACAATGTGTACGATAATTATTATAAGATTGGCAACGCTGAGTCAAGTGATTTTGCATAAATATTTGTAATATACATTAGCAAATTAAATATCCAAGAAAACTAATCGGCAAATTGACAGATTTATTTTATTTAAGGTTCAAAATATTTCAATGTATTATGTGCTGTTTCCAATATAAAAATTACAAAACTATATATTTTTAAAATATATTAAAAACACTTTAAACACACATAAATTTGAATTTTATTTAAAAGGTGTTAAAAAAAAATTATCCAAAGCTTTTCGCTTTTATAGTAAAGCATCATCAGGGATTTTTATTATTCGTTTCCAATGAGCAGTTTTTAAATATGTTTTCTTTTCACAGTCAACAGTTAAGTCTTTTAATAACGTGAATATCAGCAAAGACAATTTGAAGTCCGGTAGAGGTTGGATCAAGGAGCTAAGAAAAATAATAGAAGCTGGAACTATTGAAATATCACACGAGGCTATTGTAGGAGGAAAACCATCTTGAATTAGCAGAAATAAACTATTTATTAACTATTTTATAATATTGTGCCAAATGATTGGCAAAATTGCAGCATCTTTGGAATTTATTACATTTTTGCATCTAATTATATTAATAGATTCGGAAATGGTTCTTGGATAGTAGATGGTGCATTCATAAACTCTTTTTTTAGAGATTATTTATATATATTTTAGTCCGTTTTCATATCTGCATACAGTCTTTCCATATCTACATACATTCTTTCCATACTAAAGCATGCTTCAAAATACGTATATTTTCATTTATATTCATAAACATAAACTTCATAAAATTCTGTCTCACACAAACTTATTAAAATTGACGTTTATTTTATAGCAAACATATGCATAAACGATAACATCTGTTATACATATGTATAATTAAATTTAATCTGTTAATAAATATTGAGGAATATGCATAAACCTGATAATTACTTAAACTCTACAATAGTTGTTTAATGTGAATGACAGTATCGGAATACTTTCTACGTACAATAATCGAAATGCTTTCATCATAAAATATCATGACTATCTGAAAATTAAAATAATCTGGTGTGTCACTCACACGACTTTCTCTTACCCTGAAATTAAATACTAAAAATACAGGTTGCAGATTAATAGGTAAGATAACGAGTACTGTTATATAAACCTATGTTAAACAATTCATTATAGGCTTCTGAAGAGTTTTATATGATAATTAGTTCTGTGTGAGGGGGCTACCGCCCCCCTCAACCCCCCGTTTCATGAATGCACCTACATTTATATAGAATTTAATTCGGTTATTAAAAAATAATTCTGTTTTTAAAAAACAATTTATTAAAATTATTATTTAAAAAAATTATCTTTTATTATAATGCAGACGATTTCCATATTAGAGAAGTAGTATTAACACCAAATATTAAAAAAAAGTCCATTTTATTCTCAATATTTAAAAAAAAAAAAAAAAAAAAAAAAAAAGTACGATTTTTTTTCTAAGTTTTTTTTTCGTTAAAAGTAAAAAAAAAAAAAAAAAATCGATAACTTTGTTTTAAATTATCGCAGATCGATGGTTCAACCATTCGTTTTAAAGGTATTGGTGAGCTCTTTTGAAAGATACCCATCATGCAAATTTACTTCCCTCGAGGGGGGACTTCCCCCCCCCAGGGGGGAGGCGATTCTCCTACATACAGAAACTTTTTTCCCCAGTTAACTGTCTCTATTACAAAAAATATATATTCGTTTCATTTGGTTTAGTGCAGTCTATAGACGTTAAACTCTACTTTCCTGCAATTTCCCCCATAGGCGTAATGTATTAGAATTCTCTTGATTGTCCCTGTACGCGAACCATTTGCTTGATCTTAACGAAAGATTACTGTAGCATCCGTATATGATACACATTTAGAATACCAAGTTTGAACTTTCTGCCATAATTTGTTTTTGAGATATGCTGATAACAGACAGACACACAGACACACACACAGACACACACAGACCATTTGCTAAAAACATGATTTTCGTATTCAGGGGACCTGAAAACGTGTAAATATAACAAAATCTCGCGTTCGAAAATTTAACCCCAAAACAATACTTTCTCTACCTTATGGGTAAGAGAAAGTAAAAAGTACAAATCAACAATTAGAAACAATCTAACAGGATCATTTAAAAGCAATAAGCAATCTGTAATACAAGAAACGTATTCATTACTAATCTGTGGATTAAGCTTTAATAAAAGTAAAGTTCTTATTTTTATTAGCAATTGTTTTTAAAGGAACAAGTATTTTTAAAGTTATAACATTTAAACAGTATTTACTTTTTAAACAGTAAAAATGTATGTACAACATTGTATTGGTTTTACCATGTTCTGATTATAAATCATAAATTGCGTAACATTTCACTATAAAGCATAATAAGAAATGTAAAAATCTAGGGCTGTACGACAGTGATTTGTTGTTGTGTAGATTAAAGCTGATGGACTATTTAACGTCCTAGGCATGGATAGAACTTCTTCCGTGGAGTCTTTTTAAGGAGTCCTATCAAGAATTTACGCGAGTTTTGTAGAAAATCATGGAAATCTCATAATGGCTAGGCCAACGAGCTCTATCTGTCACTTAACTCGTCACCTCCCGTTTTGACACTTTGAGCATAGCCTCCTAAACTAGATGTCTGTCGCGTGTCTCGTAAACTTGGAAATAGTTCAAGCGGTAGACAGTGCCACTTGTTACATATGCGCGACTTTTTCATTCAACTAACACTAATAATTTTAAGAAGTGATATATGATATATAAAATCGACGTTTCTTCGATTCTATTCGCCTTTTATGTATATCAAATTCCACATTTAAAAATTTTTGGTGGCTGTTGAATAAAAAAGTCGCACAATCTGTACCAGATGGTGCTGTCTACCGTTTGAACTGTTGCCAAGTTTACGAGCCACGCGACAGGCATCTAGTTTAGGAGGCTGTGATTTGAGAATAGTCGGTCACATGGACGACAATAGGCGTTATAAAATTGCTATATCGAGAGATTAATACTGCAATATTATATATTTAAGTTAATATATTATTTAAGTTGTAATGTAATATATAGATTTTATACTGATTTTACATTTTTTACATTGCAGATTTTCCATTCGATGTTTTAAAGATGAAGCTAAATTTTTAAACTATGTTCATCTCCCTCTCCTCTCGTATGCTCTTTGCTTATAAGCATAGTTGCCAACATTTTAATTTATTCTGGAGCAGTTTTAGTCCCACCTTTAAACTGCACCACTTTATTTATAGAATATTTTTCTACAATCATGAAAAACGGCAGTTTTTCTAGTGACGCAAGCGCAAAAACAAACGAACGCCACGACACTCAGCGGAAACGGAAAAACGAACGAAACTGCGACACTTATATATACACGAATTTAAAGATCAAAGTAACCGCTGAAAGCCGACACTTAATATCTCAGGAAATATGGGAGGTTATGTTCTGATATTTTCAAAATAGACTTTCACCTTCTGTCCGATCCTACCCTGAAATCCCTACATTTCTGCGTGCAATATATTTCGAGATATGAATTGGCTCATTTAAGTTGTAAATGGACGGCGTATGTAAGGGACAAATTTTTCTCGAATATGGCTCGAGCGAATTTAGTTTAATTGATATATGATATTAATCGCTTTTATCTGATGTGCCTGACATCTCCCTTTTCCCTAGGAAAACTCTTGTTTTTTTTATAACTCAGTTTAAAAATCGAACTATTTTTTACTCCGAAAATACCGTGATGCGGCAGTTTCGCGGACGAATTTCTTCTCTTCCATCTGAAATACGGAATATCAAATAATCGTTTTGGCTCCATCTATCGGGGAGCGTCAAAAATAAACACAAAAAATAAAATAAAAAATATTTTTCTTTTTTTAATATATATATATATTAAATGAGTTATTTATTTAGGTACTTGTATTTTATATGACATTTGTTTATCAAAAATATTCTTTGTATTTACATTGTTTTCATGCTGATACGTTGTTAACTTTCAAAATTGGTTCTATTTTAAAAGGTGATTGCAACAACAAAAAATTTTTCCTTTATTTTCATAAAAATGACAAATAATATGATAATCATATGCAAATATTTGTAATTTTTTCAAAATTAGGTGATAAATCACTTAAACTACAGATTGAAAAAATTCTTAAAACAGAATTTGAAAATAATTAATTTGCTCATTAAGTTTCTAGTATATATATAATATATAAATTACAAAATGTTAAGCTATAATAAAATTTTGAATAGATTAAGATTTTTTTTAAATTAAATTCATAACAAACTATACTACTTAAATATTTACCAGTATAAAATTTTCACTTTTTAAAGATTTTTCTATTATTATTTATTTTTCTCTTTTAAATCAAATCTATACCTAAAACATTATAATAAGAAATAAATATAAATAAGAAATTTTTGTCATTTTTAAAATGTACTATATTATGCCTTTGTAATGTTGCATGTGTCCATCTTTTTTATCACTTTTTATAAAATTTTGAAATTTTATTTAGTTTGTTATTTTGTTCGAGTGTGACCTATAAAACAACACTTTTAATACAGTGTTATTACCATGCTCCTTTACTTTTGCGTTTTGATCATTAACCCCTAAAAAGTAATGATATCAATACAAAAAACCCTTAACGGGTTAAAAGTTTGTGACGCAGCATTGTACTTTATGGCTATAAGAATTAGAAATACGGGTCTTAAAAATAATGATATCAAATTTTCAGTGACGCTTTGATATTAATTAAATTATACATAGATTTTCTTATTTGAATTTGCTTTTTCCTTTTATTTATATTTACAATGTAAACGTTATTTTCAACATAAAATAATATATAGCATTTACTCATTGATACCTTTCCATTCACATCTCTTATACTATGAAAGCATGTGTTTTAAAAGAAATTATATGAAATTCCAGTAACGCAGTGGTGTTACATTAAGTGATTTGTTTTTAAATTTCTCTGCAATTATTTTGTTTTGCATATTAAAGTATATGTGCACATTGAAATATTGCTTTTAATTTTCAAATACGCTGTCAAATATATCACTTTCATTAAGCTTATATTATGTACTGAAATATATTTATTTCAATGAATTATTCTATCTTTTGCGTCACGCCATCCAAAACTGTAAGTAAAATATATGGAAATGTTTACTTTGTGTCATTTCATCCAAATAAATTGAAAATGCATGCAAATAAATATCGTGATGCAAAGAAAAAAACTGTGAAATTTTTTTCAGTTTTGGATGGCGTGACGCAAAAGATAGAATAATTCATTGAAATAAATATATTTCAGTACATAATATAAGCTTAATGAAAGTGATATATTTGACAGCGTATTTGAAAATTAAAAGCAATATTTCAATGTGCACATATACTTTAATATGCAAAACAAAATAATTGCAGAGAAATTTAAAAACAAATCACTTAATGTAACACCACTGCGTTACTGGAATTTCATATAATTTCTTTTAAAACACATGCTTTCATAGTATAAGAGATGTGAATGGAAAGGTATCAATGAGTAAATGCTATATATTATTTTATGTTGAAAATAACGTTTACATTGTAAATATAAATAAAAGGAAAAAGCAAATTCAAATAAGAAAATCTATGTATAATTTAATTAATATCAAAGCGTCACTGAAAATTTGATATCATTATTTTTAAGACCCGTATTTCTAATTCTTATAGCCATAAAGTACAATGCTGCGTCACAAACTTTTAACCCGTTAAGGGTTTTTTGTATTGATATATAACTACGATAAAATATGAAAAAATTACTCATAAGTAAAAGTAGTATGAAATAAAGGCGGGACTAAAAATGCTCCGGAATAAATTAAAACGATGGCATCTCTGTGTGTAAGTGTATTTATCAGTTGTTTAACCTCATATCTGTAATATTTTTATTTTATTTAATTAATCATTTAATTTAATGATTTAGGTTTGTGATTGTTAATTTCTTCTATTTCATATTGGTATTATTATTAATGTAATATTTCTAATAATTTTTTCTATGATTTAAAACAGACAAGTTGTAATGTAAAATATGATTGCAGGCGCTAATTTACCGGGATTATAAATGGGAATTTTTTATGAATACCTGTAAAATCTAGTCTAACACTTATTTTAAAATGTGAAAATAATAATAGTGTGATTATTGTAAATCATTTGTGTATGAAAAAAGCAGAAGGAACTTAGATATGGTATATCTGAAGTGCATCTCCTAAATCTGGTGATATAAATATTGAGATTAATTTAACATTTTTTTCTTACATGGTTCCAAATACCAAAAAATAATCATGCATTATTTAATGTTATTTGTATTTATTACACATCCATTTCCTACATTATTAGAAACTTTGACAATAAAATTGAACATATCGTAGCCCACCTCAGTATAATATCGTATGAATAGTCATTTCGGTCTTTCATGGAAGGCTTCAGATTGTCCCACAATCATTGAATCATTTGACCGATTTTTGCTAATTTATTACAATTTAATCAATCTTTAATTTGACAATGCTCAGAATATTGCTTATATTTTTTCTTTAGATTGAAAAAAAAAATTGAGAGACAATTGTGATATACTAATAGTAGCATAGTTGCCAACTTTTAGGGTTTATTTTTAAAGAATAAGCACCATAATTTACTAATATTGTTTTCCAATCCAATTAACCGTGAATAATTAAAAGAAAACTCTTACTAAAACATTGAAAAATTGGCAATAATGTAAAATCATTTAAAGAACTCTCTCTTTCTCTCTCTCTCTCTTCTTTTTCTTTCTTTCTTTTTTTCTTTTTTTTAATGGAAGCACAATTAAATTTTTTTTAACCGTTCTTCTTGGAAATGCCCCTTTTAGGTTCATCGTCAAAAAATCACCACCAAAAATTTGTAATTATATTTTATAATTATATTTATAATATAAGTAACCGTAGATAATTATCAGAAATATGTTACTAAAAATTCTATTAAAAGTTAGTGGTGTATGTTCTTCCTAAAAAGCCAAGAAAGTTGGCAACTATATTGTCATTCTAAATAATCTCTAAAAAATAAAACGTTAAATTGAACACGTGTCATTTGTATTAAATATATTTAAAACACTTTAAACACACGTAAATATAAATTTATTTAAAAGATGTTAAAAAATTTTTATCCAAAGCTTTTCGCTTTAATTGTAAAGCATCATCAGGGATTTATGATTCGTTTCCATTGCGCAGTTTTAAATATGTTTTCTTTTTACAGTCAACAGTTAAGTCTTTTAATAACGTGATATATTTTAAATATCAGCAAAAAACAATATGAATTCCGGTAGAGGTTGGACCAAGGAGTTAAGAAAAGTGAGAGAAGCTGGAACTATTGCATATCATACGAGGTTATTGTAGGAGAAAAAACATCATGACTATAACTATTAACTAGAAATAAACTATTAACTATTTTATAATATTGTGCCAAATTATTGGTAAAATTGCAGCATCTTTGGAATTTATTGCATTTTTGCATTTAATTATATGAATAGCTTCACTATTAAAGCGAAAAGCTTTGGATAAAAAATTTTTAACATCTTTTAAATAAATTTATATTTACGTGTGTTTAAAGTGTTTTAAATATATTTATATTGTCATTCATTTATATCAAAAGTATAAAATAGAAACTCGATGATTAATAAATCTTTGAAATCTCTTTTCGTAATTAATTATTTAAATTCTAAGTCAAACCAAAAGTTAAAATATTTGCCAAATAATATCCCACATTAAATTAAATTCACTTAAATTTACTAACTTCATTCTCTACTAACAGTTTTAATCACAATAAATTTAATAAACAATTTTAAAACAAGTTATTAAGATCTGTGTTTTGTAATTAACTTTTGTGTCATAGAAAACAATTACAATTTGTTTGTAGAAAATGAATTAAAATTTGTTTGATATTTTGTAATAACACTTATTCAGGATTAAATACATTCATTCGTCGATATTAAGAAATAGAAAATTAAAGGCGCTAGGTTGATAAAAATTTAGAAAATATTCTGGTAATTGCCTGCTAAGTTAGTATTCAGAAAATTAAACCAAGCACTAAAATTACTGTTATTTTAGTGCAATACATTACATAAAATTGACTCCGTTTACATTTTATATCTTTCCTGCCTAATAATGATTCCTGTATATTCGGCATAAATAAATCAACCAAAATTTAATTCTTAAATATTCTACAGTCTTTTCATCTATAAAGTAAATTTATGTGGTGCTTTATTGTGACGAAATTGGAACTGTTGTATTAAATGTGTATATTGAATGTTACGTGTGTATATTAACGTTAAGTGTGTATTAAATAGTAAAACATTTCATTTATCAAGCTCAGATTAAAAAAAAAAAAAAAAAAAAAAAAAAAAAAAAATTATACTGTTATTTTTCAATACATGAAGTAAAATAATCCATTTTTTTTTTTTTTTTTTTTTTTACTCAATGAAAAGTTTTGTTTTCATTCAGCCTAAGTGTTTTTTTTTTCTTTCATTCATTCACTGGAAAATACCTAATCTCAAAGGAAATAGACGGAATCTTACGTTTCATAAGAAAAGAATAAAAATTATTATATCATACTGCTAGCCTCAAAAACGCTTTGGGGGGAAGGGGGTCTAAGATATTAACCTTTAAAACAAATCTACTTTTTGAAAAAACATATATATTGAAATACAAATAAAATTCTGAACATTTTGATTTTTCATTTATGATTCTACGTACATTAATTCAACAGTTATGAAAAAAATTACAAGCTTTAAAGCTTCTTTTCTCAAAAGTGTTATTTTTCTACTACCTTATTGTTGAGATATTTTATTATTAAATTAACCTATTGGTTTCTTATAGTATTTTTGTATAATTTTTTTTCATAAAATAAATAAAAGGCATATTGAGGTATTTCCAAATTTGCTACTTCTAAAGTTAATGTAAAAACCTAAATATTTAAACATTTTTAAATATTTTTATAAAGTTTTTCAACTAAATAAAGTTGATTTTCCTAAATATTATTGCTTTTTTTTTTTTTTTTTTTTTTTTTTTTTTTTTGTGTGTGTGTGTGTGTGTGTGTGTGTGTGTAAATGTTCGTGTAAAGGGAAAACCTCCTTTCTCAAAATCTTGAAAATAGTGGTAAGAAAAGCATATTTGAGAAAAAACGCGTTAAAGTTTAGAAAGAAAATAAATTTGATCTTGAGATCAGTTACGAATTTGATCATAACACATTTGAACCAAAATACTTAGAATTAAAAATGAAACATTAAAATGTTCAGAAATTTTACATTTAAAAATATATTTTTTTTCTAAAAGTCAATTTTTTTTAAGTTAAACCCACCTAGACTCCTTAAATGTGTATAATTCGCATTTACATTAAAATAGATTAATGTGAATTTCACCAAAAACCATCACTTTTACTAATATATATATATATATACATAAGTAATTTTAAATGCTATCGATTTGAAGTTAACTTTTATTTATGTCTTATGTTTCTAGGACGACTTATTTACTTATTATTATTACTATTGTTTTTATTACTCATGAAGAGATGCCTAACTTAATCGTTCAGCATCTGCATTACCTACATTCCTTTTTGAACATTTATGTTTCTTTTTTTTTTATTTTTTTTCCCTTAACATTAAATAACAGTTAATGTTCATTGTTATTTCCATTAATGCATGAAAAGGAAAGTATGGAGAAGAAGGCATAAAAAGAAATTACTCATATTCTAAATTAACTTTCCTAAATTAAAACAAAGATTTACGATTTTCAATGACAGGAATCATACAAGAAGTTTCCTCATACACTCTCACTCATATTTGTTGAAAATCCATTATCTTGGAATGACAGGTATTGCTCTTCGACCTAACCACCTCTGAGAGTTCACGAAAACAATGTCACCGGAAACATACAAGCCACCTCATTCATTATTCTGAATTGTCATTAGCATCCTCCATATCTACAATTCAATGAGACGGGAAAGTGTTTCAAGTAACCTAATATAAGTAGTTCCATTTACGTTATTATTGATAATCAATGATGCTGATGATAAATTCGCAATTTCTCATGAAAGGTAAATATCAGTGACCTAATTTCGCAATCTTTTAGCCACCTTTTAATACATTTTCCCGAAAGTCACATGTTGATAGACCATTTAACCTTTAATAGAAATTTATGGAAATTATTTCACTTTCACAGAGGTAAAATTAGAGGAAACGTTTGTATATTAGAACAATGATCTTTTTAAAAAAAATGAGGAAAGTATGATACTAGTTTTTGGCATAATGTTTCAAAATTGATTAAAGATTTTGTAGTACGCTAATGAAGAATTTCGAGTCTAATAATGTGATTTTTAGTATACAAATAATTATTTACTTCAAAGGAAATGGGTATATTATGTAGAATAAACAGTATTTCTTAACTACAAAAATTATATTTAAGAAAAGAAAAACAGTAATTACTTTCATAGATGAAAAATAAATAAAGTGTTTAAGTAAGTTCTATTAGAACTCCCTCTAAACGTGCTTAAAACAAAAAATAGAGCTTCTTGGTTTTTTTTTTTTTTTTTTAGTTACATTTTAGAAGTTTTTTAAATGAAAATATAATCAGCTGTAAATAATAATAATAATAATAATAATAATAATAATAATAATAATAAAAACAAATAAGCAAAAATAAAATTATTTTACAACTGGTACTTTATAAACAATTTGGTCGGTTGAAATACACATATAAATTAAAAAGAAAGAAAGAAAAAGCTGTTTTATTTTCTTTATTTTACTTACTTATTTTTCTCTACAAAGACTAATAACAGTTCTGCAGAATTTCTATAATGAGAAAATGTACGCATTGAAAAATAAATTAATAAATAAATCAAAATAGAGAGAGAGAAAATAAAATAACAGAAAACGTTGGAACAACGAAAAATCAGACAATAATAATGTATAGAACTTAAAAAAAAAAAAAAAAAAAAAAAAAAAAAAAAAAAAGACATGCTAATTTTGATGCGTTAATTTACATAATTAAGTTCAAAAGCAAGCTTTAAATACAGAGAGTATATTCCTCAGTTAATTGCTCCTGTTAAAAAAAGCTTTAAAAAATTCTCGTCTCACTGACCAACAGAAAGTAAATCTTCGACATTTAACCTTAACAGCTCTAACTTCAGTTCTAAAAATTTTAAACCTAATCTCACCCCTGCAGAAAAATAAAATGCCTTGAATGAATTAAAATCTAATGAAAATATCATCATTACTAAAGCTTATAAAAATGGTCAGATTGTTATTTTAGATAAGAAATAATATATAAAAGTATAACCAAGTTAATTAATATTAGCCCATATATTCCTCTCTCCGTGACCACTTTCCACAAGAATTAACTAGAATTAAATATGCTATAAAATCTTGCCCTTTGTTTCTGGATTCAACTAAATCTTATCTTATCCCTTCTGTAGCTAATTGGGCAAGATTTTGTGCTCTACCGAAAGTCCACAAACCCAATATCTCATTTCGTCTCATAGTGAAATCGTAGTTTTTCATCCCGGAAGTAAAATCTATCCCGAATAATAAAGGAGTTTATGTCTGTTTATGTTTCTGGTCGTTTAAAAATGGGTGGCTAACAACTGCACTCGCTTATTTTTCCCCCACTTTAAAAAAGCACCAACTGCCCTCGGACATGCAAACGCCTCCTGCTACCTGAAACCAGTGTTGCCAGATTTGGGGACTTTTTTATTCAACATCCACCATTAAATTTTTATTGCAACGGTTGCCTAATCACATCGAAGATTATTCGTCTATTATGTATGTCAAATTTTACTTCTCAAAATTATTGATGGTAGTTGAATAAAAAAGTCCCCAAGTCTGGCAACACTGCCTGAAACCCCCATTATGAATTTAGATCCTTCCACTGAAAGTAATGGAATAGAAAACGAAAAATGTAATGGGAAAACATGTAAAACTTGTGTTTTATCGTGCACATGAAAACCAAAAGAAAAAATCACTGGACACCCCTACCTCGCTGTGCATGAATCTGAGAAAGCATGTAATTCGTTTTCGCAGTGCTGTTTCCTATCGGTACTGCTTCCTATTAGGTACTGCTTCCTATCGTTTAGCTAAATTTCTCACTTCAATTTTCGCTCCCCTTCTTTCTGCAAATATTTACGTTGTAAGGAACTCTATCAACTTCGCGAAAAATATTCAAAACTGCCCTCACACTAATCTTACTATGGTTTCTTTCCTTGTAGAATCCCTATTTGCTAATATTCCAATATTTCAATGCCTTCTGCTGCCTTGAAAAAGTATTTAAAGAGTTTCATTTCACGTCTTTAGAAATACAAGAATTAATTTCTCTCACTTTTATTGTTTTATCACAAACAGACAATAATAAAATCACCTCCAATTACTGAACAATTCAAAATGGGAAGGAGTTGTCGCTTGTGGCTATGCATTCAATAACTACAATAAACCATTTTCCACCTAGCTATAGTACAAAATTAACAAAACACGTATTACACCCTTCGTGGGAGGGTATAAAAATCCACAGCAAAATTATAAAGGGAAATTGAAAATATACACAGATGGTTCCAAAATGGAAGAGGGAACGGGCTTTGCTTTTTGCGTTCTGGAAAATGAAGAATTAGTTTATTCTGAGAATGGCCGACTATCGGGCGAGAACTCCATCTTCCAAGCCGAACTTTTTGCAATAAAATGTGCAGTTGAGTGGTATCAATCTTCAAAATTTCACTTTACTTAGTAATAATTCTCTCAGACAGTCAATCCTGTCTCTCGAGAAAAATGATTCTCAGGATTTCTTAATAACAGAAATACAACAACTAATCTGTATAATAAAAAAAGTTCATTTTGACTGGATAAGGAGTCATAATGGAGAACACGGTAATGAGCTGGCGGATAATCTAGCGAACGGAGCGGTTCAGGATGTAAACGCAAAACAATTTTTCGTCTCATTCCCTTTATCTTCTCTAAAATATAAATTAAAAAATCATCTAACTCAAGCACGGCAAATGACACGGGACAGAATAGATACAGGAAGATATACCTATAAATTTATTCCTAAAGTAAATCATGATTTTGATATAGATAACAGATTTCTGTTTTTATTCCTAACAAACTGTAGTCCATTCCAATCCTACCTTTATAAAATAGGTAAAAGATCTTCCCCACAATGTTTGTCTGTGGAGAACTCTCGACCTCACTTCACTATATCCTGGATTACCCTCTTACATCAAGTTTTAACCTAATTTGCCTAATTTGTTAAAAGAATAATCAACAAACACTGAAAGTTTAGTTCAAACATGTTATGAAGCATAGTAGTCTGAGAAACAAAATAGTTCAATGTATGAGTTACGTCGAACGTAACGAATTTCGATTTCAATCAACAGTCCTCCCAGTTTTTAACCCACAATGACAGGCCTCTATCATCATGGCCACTCTCTCAGTTTACAGTCTTCTGTATCTTTTTGTTTCTTTTTTGTTTCTCTTTTTTGTTTCTCTTTTGGTTTTCTCTTTTACATCTTTCTATTATATTTATAAAAGTAAAGAAGTCGTATAATGCATTTGGACCAAACAGGGTCTTACAATACGATATAATGCATTGTAATTTAGATGTTGAGCATATTTAGATCAATTCAATCAAGTGAACATTGTAAAAAAGAATTCAACAAGTTAAAATAACATTATGAACTAAAAGTGGACAGCTATCGACAGGTCATTGTAAAAACCCGATAAGGCTTGAGCTTCGGGCATGGTCTGGTGTCACTGTCACTGTCTATCACTAACTGCTTTCTCATTCCAAAAAATATTTTACCGTTAATCAGAAGGTTTAGCCATGGGTTCCTTTCCTTCACAATTATCGTTGATATTTAAATGCATTACTTTGAAAATATGTTTTTAAGAAAATGTCTTTTTTAACCCGTTACGTTGATGACACCTCTCATGCTTATTAACACATCTCATCACAATATTGATTATGTCTTACAAACTATAAACTCTATAGACAGTAATATTCAGTTCACATATGAAATATAAAATATTAGCTCGCTTCCATTCCTTAATACCCTTATCTCTCGCACTGAAGTTGGCTTTTCCACCACCGTCTATAGTAAAAATTTTGCAGTTTCTCTACTTCCCCATGTGCGTTCATGCCATCCACCTACCCGAAAAATGGAAGCTTTCTACACTTTTGTTAACCGTGCCCTTAATATTCGTTCTGATTCTGCTTTATTAAGCTATGAAATCAAGTATCTGAAAGCAATATTAATTGACAGAGGTTATAACTCTTCCATTATATAAAAAGTTATCCAAAAATTACAACTTCCACGTACTTTGTCTACTATATTAGTGCCTTCTAATATCAGTATTGTTTTACCCTATTTTCCTAAATCCAGCCATTTCATAGCTAAAATTCCCAAACAAGATGATTTTTAAATAATTTTTTTGCCTTCCAATAAAATACTTTTCCCAGTTAAAAGGTTTTATAAATAGGTATAATTCTTGAGGCATCTATAATATTTCCTTCCAATGTGGTTTAACATACATTGGCCAAACTAAACGCAGTCTTAAATTCCGTCATTAGTTACGTCCGTAAACAAGAAACCAATAAATCGTCTATTTCTAAACGTTGCTGGGAGGAAAACCATAATTTTAAATTTGATTTAGCTAAAATAATCTGCATGCCTATTATCTACTCATGAACTCGATTTCTTTGAAGCGTTTTATATCTATAAAAATCTCAAAAATATTGTCAGTTGTGATTTCGCTGTACCCCACTTGTCTGATTGTTCGAAATTTTACGTTCAGCCGACACTTTTTTTTTTTCTTCTACATTTTTCACAGCTAGTATTTCTTAAATTTCTGTTGTTCAACCCTCCCCCCCCCCCCTAATTCTGCGTATTTCTATTGGTTGATCAGAATTCTACTCATTGCCTATATATAAGAGCACTTCTTTCTCATTTCTTTATTCACTGAAGACGGTACGCTAAATGCTATCTAAACAGCTGTCTGTTTTCAATTTTTTTCTCTCTTTGGCGTTCTAGACGTTTCAATTTTCCTTGTTTTAATAATCCCACGCTAAGTCTCGAATTAAATTCAGATTTACGTGTGAAAGTATATTAGAAATTTTATTTCCATTAAAAAAAAAAAAAAAAAGCTTAAATTGACGTGATGGATTATTCTACAACTGAACTTTTTTAATTTTGAAACTGAACACATTACTTGCGGGTCACGTAAATGCACGTTTTTTAAGAAAAACAATTGTGTTCCTCTAAACAAATTCTTAACTTTAAAAAGCGATGTTACGTATTTTAGTAATTTGACAGGAGAAGGACAGTCACGTATTTTGGGTAATTTGACAGTCACACTGAAGGATAATATTTCCTACTACTCTTACCATATAGAAATCTTTATAAAAATTTTACAGCAGTTTTTTTTTTCTCCTAATTAAACAGGCTAGTGATTTTTATCAGAAATTACTGATGAAAGCAGATGTATCCTTGTGTGTGACTGACACTACATTTACATGGAATTACTCTTTATGTGCTACCGAAGTATATATACGCCATTGGCACTTACGACATGGGTTACTAAGGATAAATAAATAAATGAATATATATATATATATATATATATATATATATATAATTTAATCCCGAATACGTAAAATTAGTTCGTTAAATAACACAGGCCTACAACCAAAAATGTGTTTAGTTAGGGGAGAGTGTTGTATCTTGGGACATTTTTCACATTTTGATTTTTAACTTCTAAAATTGAAGTTAGATTTATATTCTAAAGACAATATTTAAATACTTCAGCATTCTTCTCTGTAATACATTTATTTTTTATTTTTAACAGTTTGAAAATAAAAAATTGTCAGCCATTTTAAGTAGGAAGTGTGAACTGACCCAAGGTACAACACCATGTTGTACTTTGGGATATGCTTTGTTGTATCTTGGGACATGCTTCAAAATTTCATGCAACAGTCTTAGCCTAAACCAGTTTCCTGTAAATAATTTTAAAAAATCACATTTTAAGGCACTAAATTATATATATATATATATATATATAAATACACTTGCAGAAAATATACATAAAAAAATAAAAAAAATACACATAAATTTGAAAGTTCAAATCTTATTCGTAAATTAACCAAGTGTTGATAAAGTCCCTATTTCAACATTATATGATATAAAGTCAACTGTGAGATATCTCGTTCAGACCTCAGTGGGAGTTTAACACTCTATGTCTGATAAAATATCATAATTTTCATATCCATAAAAAATTTGTTGCTGTCCCCTGTGCCCTTTAAAAACCTCATTGTTAATGATCTTGATTACTTCAAATCAAGGTCATAAACAAGGGGTGTTTCTGGAGGTTCAAAGATAGAAGTTATTATTATTATTATTATTATTCATAGATGCCAAATCTCCCGTTTTTCAAGGGAGACTTCAAACCGGAAATATTTTATAGTAAATTTCTTCAATATTAATCGTCGGAAATATATATAATATGTTCCATTTAAAAATACTGGTGTCAATTTTGATTTAAAAGTTAAAAATGTTGGCAGCTCTGATTATTTCAGATACTTTTGCAAAATAATAATAATAATAATAATAATAAAATAAATAAATAAATGTATCTATTTTTCTAATGCGTCTGTGGTTTGATCATATACAATATTGTTATCATCTGTACTTGATAAAATTGGTTTATCAATATCAGATTCTGAACTGCTAATTTGTTGCGTAGTTGATTCTCCCCCCCCCCCCCTTCCCCCTCCCCAACCATTCTGGATGCAGTAGTTTTCTTGCTGTGCAGTTTCAATTTCAATTTGACAGGGGATTCTGTTAAATGCAAGATTTTGATTTTCTTCCACTGCCATTGTTTTTTCGAGATAAAGCTTTGGGAAATACCCAAATCATTATTGATGATGTCACATTTTGAGAATCTGAAGATGCACATGCTGCACATTCAGCTGTTAACTCATTTGTCGCATTTACTGTTGTAGATTCAACAGCTTCCCTTAACACTTGAGTCGAATCAGTTGGTCTACCGGATATATATGAAGTTGTACTAAAAGATTATTAATTGTTATATTAAATTCTTATTATTAGAATGTTATATTGAAACATACTAAAAGTTATTGATACTAAATCGATACCTAAATTATTGAGAATTATCTGTATGACATAAGTTGTTCCTTGGGACATGTCCCAAGGTAAAACATGGTTTACTGTACCAAGTTACAGTCGGTAACAAAAGTGTCCGAACGCTAGCAAAAATTCCTATGCAAAAAAAGTACACTTCATACGGTTTTGTCGAATCCTTTTCTTAGTCAGTCTAAGAACATGATTCGATAAGGATTTATTTAACAGAACTGTATAAAGTGTACTTTTTTTACATAGGAATTTTTGCTAGTGTTCGGGCACTTTTGTTACCGACTGTACAATCACCACACGGTTTAAATAAAATCAAAATGGTGGTCAATCAAAATGTAGCCTCATTACTTTCTCATAACCAAAACATTTAAAAACGTTCTGTTCAATATTCCTTTTAAAATTGAGTAGAATAGTTTTACAAATACTAGTTCAGAAATCGAAATTAGAATGAGATAAATATTTACTTTTAAGCCAGGAAGTTTTCTTTATCTCACTAAGTCCTGTTTTCAGCGTTTCTGATGCTGTCTTTTACTATGCTGTTATCTATTTGTTAGAGTCACACTTAGAAAAAAAAATGTAGCCAGTAGGCTTTTAGAAATGGCCAATGTCCCAAGGTACAACACTCCCCCCACCCCTACAAATAGCTGATATTGATATACTTTTGGACGCTGATTTCAGGAAAAATTGTTTTAAAATTGCAAGGTGTAGCAGCTTTTCAAAAAATTGAAAATTAAAAGAGATGGAGCGTAGGTACCAAGGTAGATGGAATGTCAATATCATGGTGGACTACTGTTGGATGCTACGCAGAGAAGATCCTCATACTGCCTACAACAGACTAAGTGTCAAATGAAACTTTCAGGTCAAAAGGAAAAGAAAACATTAAAGGCATATGAATTCGGGATGAATTAAAAAATGGTAAACCATTAACTGTTCCAATAAATATAATTTTCAGTTAATATAAAATCAATATATACTGAGCGAATCATTTCTAGTTGCGTGATATATTAATTAATTTGTAAGTAAAACCTTTAAAAATATTCTGAAGAGACCTTCTTTTCCCCAGACTATGCACAATGGGCTTTCTTTCTCATATATTTAAGTCAATTTTGTGAAAAATCCTTACGTGAAAAAGGCATGCCATATTTGAAATCAGCGCTCCAAATTATGTAACTATCAGTCATGACATTGAAACTACATTTTCATAACCCAAATTTTGCAGGCCTGTGTAATATATCATTCCAGAGGGGCTTACAGTTCATAACTGGAAAATATCTTGATTGTGTTCGACTTTTTATTGGAAAAGGAATTTTTTGCTGGTTAGTAGCTCAAAAATTCAATTCAAGTTTAATTTAAAACACGGTTTCAGAATTTTAAAATTGTTTCTTTTTTACCAAACACGTATCTTAATAAGTATTATCACATACCTCTGAGGTTACACTCTTTTTTGCATACTTGCCAACCATCTCATTATCATACTTGCCAACCATCTCATTATGAACCGTACAATTTTTAGTACCCGCCTTTTTTTACACACCAATAATTTTTTAGAGTAATTTTAGTCTTATTTAATCGTAACAGTATTTGGAGAGAATTACTCTAAAAATATATTGGTGTGAGAAAAGAGGCGTTCTTTCAGGGGGCGTTAACAATTGTACGGTTATTAATGAGATGGTTGGCAAGTATGCATTATGAACCGTACAATTTTTAGTACCCGCCTTTTTTTTTCACACCAATAATTTTTTAGAGTAATTTTAGTCTTATTTAATCGTAACAACATTTGGAGAGAATAACTCTAAAATTATAGTGGTGTGAGAAAAAGGGCGTTTTTTTAGGGGGCGTTAACAATTGTACGGTTATTAATGAGATGGTTGGCAAGAATGTTTTTGACACAAAAAGTTTGTGAAAAATCTAAATTCAAACATAAAGACAGCGCATGAATTATTATATATTAGTAGGATAAAGGAACTAAAATAATTAAAGAACATAAAGTAAAGTTGATTAACGGTCTACTTATTTTATCTTACTTATTTCATCTTTTTTCCAAGAGTGTTTAAACAGATGTAATTTACGCTAAAAGGGTAAATTCAAATGCATTCCTCTAAATCAATAAGTAAATGATTTGTTCACCCTGCGAGTGTTCATTCCCCATGTGATGGTTGGGCTAAAAAACAGAACATTCCAATTTAAAATTTCAAACGTCATCGATATGATGATTGGCTAAGAGGCAGAACCTGCTAATTTAAAACTAAAGCGACCAGAGCCTTTAATTTTTAATGTAAAACTAAATAGCTTCGCAGCAGTGTTGCCAATATGCAGGGACATTTTTATTTAGTAATTAAATCTAATTTCGAAAAATTATGTTTGATATATATACTGGGTGTTCCATAAGACTGTAAACAGTTTGAAAATTCATAACTAATAAAGGAATTGATAGAATTGAACGCGGTTTGCGAAAAAATCATTCTCGTGAAGGGGATTTATTTTTATTTTTATTTTATTTTTATTTATTTATTTATTTATTTATTTTGGAAAAAGCAAAAATAATACTTAAGCTATTTGTCGTTAGAGGGTGCTGGGCGTGACCAGATCACACATTTTCAAGAAAAACTGTACTTAATCTCATGCAAATATTTACAGGTATACAAATACTATTCTATGTGTCCGCCGTCACCGCAGATTACAGTTTACAAACGAGTTATAACACTGCTAACTACAGCTTCTGTCGGCGGTTCTTACCTGAGGGAAAACATCTTCACCAATAACGCTTTATCCACCAAGTCAGCATCGCAATTAAAACTTCATGTATGAACAAGTAGGAGGCAAAGTAATAAACAAGTTGTTCTAATCGCAAAATTATGGAATTTATAGGACTTTCATTTGCATATTTCTCTTTCACATCAATGCGAAAAATTTAACTATTTGTCTAACTATCGTCGACAAAAAATTTAACTATATTTTTTACTTCCCCCCCCCCCCCAAAAAAAAAAAATAATAATAATAAATAAATAAATAAAATAAAAAACTTCACGAGAATGATGTTTTTGCAAACCACGTTCAATTCTATTAAATTCTTCAATAGTTATGAATTTTTAAAATGTCTGGAAACTTATGGGATACCCGGTATATATATATATATATATATATATATATATATACAGAGCCTGATTAAGGGGGAAGCTCGCTCATACCGGAATATTTTTACAATTATTTTTTACTTAATGTCATAGAAATTCCACGCTTTGACGAGGAAATATTTTTTATAAAAAATGAACGGTGTAAAACAATCCAATTTACTCACCGTGATTAGACACCAGAATTCTTTTAAAATAATTTTTAATGAAAATTTTCTGTTCATTATAGGAGGAAAGTATTTGTTAAAAAATAACGGTGTAAGTATAAATAATGTGTGAAGAGCGAGCTTCCCCCTTAATCAGGCCCTGTATATATATATACATATGATAGTCGATTATTCAAAGATACAATAATACAAACTTTACGATTATAAAACAGTGATGGATATTGGGTATAAAAGATCTACAAGTTGGAAACACTGTTTTGTAGTCATAATGACTACTCTGATCAGAGTTCCCAACTTTTATAATTTATTCACGAGCATTTTTAGCCCCGCCTCTTTTCATACCAGATATTTTGAAAAATCATTTTCTTTTCTTCTTATTTAATCGTTGTAACATATTAAACAGAAATAATCTACAAAATTTCTGGTGCGAAAAGAAGGCGGGGCTAAAAATGCTCGTGAATAAATTATAAAAGTTGGGAAGTCTGGGTCTGATCATTTTAGTGTTAATGATGTAAGCATCATCGGCTAAGAAGCAACGCTCTCTATTAGAAAGATATATGTATGTATATGTAAACCTATTCAGCTTCTTATAATCTGATTAAAAATCCCTAAACATCTCCAGAAATTCTACGTGAATATGAATTTTTAAGTTGACAATGGATAAAATTACCCAAAATATCAACAAATAAAAAATATGTTAATATTTAAAATATATATTTGTAAAATATATTGAACTAAATGAAAGAAGTAGTTTACAGTTCTGGAATTATGATTTTTACAGATAAGTGTGAAAATACTTTTTAAATATTTTCATCGCCTAACGAGCATTTTTCAGAATTCCATGTCGTAAAATATTCTACGTGACTTATTTTCAGACTAAATCCTATAAAAATTATAATGAAAACTCCTCTCCTCATATAAATTCAACTAAATCTGTGTATCATTATAGTTTCTAACTTAATTTTTAAAACACATATTTATGTTTTGAAAAATCCGTGAAATTCGGAAGAAATTTCATCATTCGTAAAAAAAAATATTTCTTTTTAAATAAGCACACGAAACGATACACAAAGTAACACACAAATATCTTATGTTTGAACAATAACAATCTGAAATTGAAGAAAATTTCTTCAAATTAAAACTAGTATGTTGTGGCCACCACAAGACTTTCTTCTATATTTTCCTATATACATATTCAATCAGTAACAATATTAAAAAAAAAAAAAAAAAAGACGATTTTTTTCTAATATTTTTTTTTTTTTTTTTTTTTTTTTTTTAAGTAATACATATTCAACCAGTAACAATATTTAGAAAAAATTTTTTTTTTTTTTTTTTTGTTAAAAGTAAAAAATCGATAACTCTGTTTTAAATTATCACAGATTTATAGTTCAACCATTCGTTTTAAAGATATTGACGAGATCTTTCGAAACATACCCATCTTGAAAATTTACCCCCCCCGGGGGGTACTTCACCCCAGGGGGGGAACCGGTGCCCCCACATGCACAAATCTTTTTTCGTAGTTAACTACTACTATTATCAATAATTCATATTAATTTTACAATCTCAAGTTTAAAATAATGCTCATTATGTACATTTATACGAAATTTTGTCCTATATTGCCATGTTAAAAATTTAGAAAAAATGCGATCACAGCGCCACCTGTTGAGCTATTGATCCCTAAATGTAATCAGCACCAATTTATGTCGGGGACCAACTAAATACCAAGTTTGGTTAAGTTTCGTTAAAAAAAAAAAAAAAAAAAACGATTTTTTTTCTAAGTTTTTTTTTTGTTAAAAGTAAAAAAATCGATAACTTTGTTTCAAATTGTCACAGATTTATAGTTAAACCATTCGTTTTAAAGGTATTGACGAGATCTTTCGAAAGATACCCATCTTGAAAATTTACCCCCCCCCCCCCCCAGGGAGGGAACCGGAGCCCCCACATGCACAAAATTTTTTTCATAGTTAACTACTTCTATTATCAATAATTCATATTAATTTTACAATCACAAGTTTAAAATAACGCTCATTATGTACATTTATACGAAATTTTGTTCTATGCTGCCATGTTAAAAGTTTACATAAAATGTGATCACAGCGCCATCTGCTGGGCGATTGATCCCAAAATCTAATCAGACCCTTTCCATGTCAGGGTCCAACTATACACCAAGTTTGGTTCAATTTCATTCATCGGTTCGTGAGATACGGTGAAACATACGAAATTTTGCGATCACAGCGCCACCTACTGGACGATTGATCCCCAAATCTAATCAGCACCATGCCCCGTCAGGTTCCAACTATATACCAAGTTTGGTTGAATTTCATTCATTGGTTCGTGAGATACGGTGAAAAATACGAAAATTTGTCCTATACTGCCATGTTAAAAATTTACATAAAATGCGATCACAGCGCCACCTGATGGGCTATTGATCCCCAAATCTAATCAGCACCATGCCCCGTCAGGTTCCAACTATATACCAAGTTTGGTTGAATTTCATTTATTGGTTCGTGAGATACGGTGAAAACACTAAACCACAGACAGACAGACTCACAGACACACAGACAGACAGACACACAGACAGACATTTTTTAAAAACTATCAATTCGTGTTCAGGACATCCCAAAACGTCAAAAAACGGAGGTCGAAAATTTTCGCGAATCCAATACTTTCTCTATATTACATATAGAAGAAAGTAAAAAACAAAACTAGAGCACTTCGAAAATTAAAAAAAAAAAAAAAAACATTTTTAATTATTATTATTGTTATTATTTATTTAAATAGTTGTGTATAAATTTTAATGTACTTAATATTGTCATATTTGAATGCATATGTATGCAAAATTTAATAGTTTTATGAAGGCAATTAAATAATAATAATAATAATAATAACATTGATTGTTTCTTTAAATGTATCACAGTCGTTAATTTTTATTGCATAAAACTTATACTAGAATAATTTTTCTTTTAATACCATGGGCTAAAATAATTTATTAGAATTAAACCAATTTTATTTTATTATTACAGGGATGGAACACGGGCGCAGAATTCATACCGGAATCTGTTTAAGAAATTTTACTACCTAGAATATCGTTGATTTAAGAAGTAGAAAATTTTCTTACATTGATAGTGGTATGAATATTGCGCCCGTGTTCCATCCCTGTTATTATTATTAATATTAACTTGGTATTTATAAGTGTTTGTTAGTTATTATTGCCTTCAACAATGTGTTATTAACTATCCGTCAAAAAAAAAAAAAAAAAGACCTCACGCACAGAAAGTTTGAATGACCCGAAAATCAATTCACAATGAACTAAAATGAACGTAAAAAAGAAAATTGCTTTCTTTCAACTTGCTGTTCGAAAATGTTTGAACAGGTGTCTTGTTTCAACAGATTAAGTCATAAAAAATATGCCTACGCTTTTTTGCTATTGCCTTATATCTAAAGATAAATTTACGGCCTGGTTATTACATGATAGAGTGCATATTTTATGCGCATAAAAATAAAATTAGTGAAGTAAAGTAATATATATATGCAACTAAATATAATTAATAAATAAATTAACTCAATATGTCCGAACTCGTACTTGCGTACATTATTAACTCTTCTATCTGAAATACCAAGACGTAAAGATGTACGTCCTCATACAAGGTGTCGACAGTCGAAAATTTTTCCTGATTCTTCTACCAGAATTTTTCTTTCGAAAGTTTTAGTAGTAAGTCTGCCCGATCAATTAAGAAAAATATTATTATACTAGCTGACCCGACAAACGTTGTTTTGTCATATAAATTATTTCTAGAGAATATTTTGCTAGAAAAAAAAATAACTAACTTATTGTAAGTGTGTAAGGATGTGGTATATAAGTGAAACAGGTATGGAGCGCTGTGAACGGTGACTGTGATTTCCGATTATATCGTAAAAAGCATAATTATCGAAATTTTCGCTACTTGCTTCTTGCTACTAGCTACTTGCTACTTGTTATTTTAAACCTCCACTGAATGTCAAACAGCACAAAATTTTATTTCATACGGCAAATATTTCAATTTATGAGAGAATCTCTGATAGCAACGAATTTCACATGAAAATTCCGTCTTTGTTGAATAAGCTGTAACAATCTGGACCGATTTGATGAAAATTTTTATCAAAATGTTATTACAATATCTAACATCATTACATGTACATTTATCACAATTCAATCAATCGATGCATGTGAGTATGTGTATAGTATGAGCGAAGTGAAATGTAGAGTTCGTATTAAATAAAAACTTAAACTCGTTTTAATTAAAGGTGAAAAAGTTGAAACTCAATTTATTTTATAACAGGCATATTTTTTTAATCTACAAAAATTTAATTTACCATAATGCCATTGGATGTACAATAATTTTGGTTAATCCTTGAGGAGTATAAACAAACAAATTCGAAGGTTTTCCAACCCTGGAACACGCAACATATAATTGGCCGTGAGAAAAGCACGGATTTTCTAAATCTAAGCCACAAATTGGTGACTTTAAATATTTTAAGCCATTTCTGCGATGAATTGAAATGGCTATCTCAATTGTGGAACTAAAGATCTTGGCGAGAAGCGTCTGAGCTACTTCGGTGCCAAATTTCAAATTTTGCCAAAGGGATCCGATACTAAAGGTGTTCCATACAAAAAATAAATAAATAAAATATCAGTGACATACACACTCACAAAAGTATGGAACCCCATTGGTGACTTTAAATATTTTAAGCCATTTTTGCGATGAATTGAAATGGCTATCTCAATTGTGGAACTAAAGATCTTGGCGAGAAGCGCCCGAGCTTCCTTGGTGCCAAATTTTCCATACAAAAAATAAATAAATAAAATATCAGTGACATACACACGCACAAAAGTATGGGACCCCTTTGGCGACTTTAAATATTTTAAGTCATTTTTGCGATGAATTGAAATGGCTATCTCAATTGTGGAACTAAAGATCTTGGCGAGAAGCGTCCGAGCTACTTCGGTGCCAAATTTCAAATTTTGCCAAAGGGATCCGATACTAAAAGTGTTCCATACAAAAAATAAATAAATAAAATATAATAAATTAGCTACACAAATAAATTTGTAGATTAGTGTGGTTGTTAATCAACGCGCGTGTAAATTTGATAGAAATTTATATAAAATACTCACTCCAATTCCGCACCAAATTTGCAAAATGTATAGTTTTTTATGCACACTTCAAAACTCTTCAAACACTAATTACATCTTGATGTAATATTTCAATTAAGACACAATTTTTTGTATAACAATAATAACACGAAGTTACAAAATATTTTCCTGAATTTGATCGCAGCACAAACTGTCGGGACAAACTGGAATTACAATAGAATATACGCAAGCGAAGTGTGACGTCACTGACCGTCAGTGGATGCAAGAAAAAGATTTCCTATGTTAATCTGCCATTGGATTTATTATAAAAAATTATTAAAAATCGAGGAAAATTATTTCTCGATTTTAATCCCCGTATTTGGGTATAGATATGTATTAGTTATCGTATGCATGTGTCAGATTGAGTTATTTTGCTCTCAAATTGACAAAATTTTAATTTTAAATTTCAAAACTCTGTCTTCCTTGGCGTTTTTTGTATTTGGCGATCAAAAACGTAATACGAAAATATACATGCCAGATGTATATTTTCGTAATATGTATTGTAAGAAATTGTTTCATAACCATTATTTTTGAAAGAAATTAAAAATGTTCGCCAGATGATAGGGCGATATTTTTTTTTTTTTTTTCCGCCAAGGATGACAGAGTTTTGAGATTAAAAATTCAAATTTTATCAATTTTATAGCAAAAACAACTCAATCTAACGCATGCACATGATAACTAATACATATCTATACCCAAATATAGGGATTAAAATCGGGAAATAATTTTCCTCGATATTTAGTAATTTTTTACAAAAAATCCAATGGGCGATTAACATAGGAAATATTTTTCTTGCATCCACGGACGGCTAGTGACGTCATCACTTCGCTTGCGTATTATTGAATATTCGATACTACGATCGTAGCGCAGTCTGCCGGATCCAATGTGAAACATTGCAAAATCAACAACAATTTATAAGTGATAAATTAATTAAATAAACAATTTAAATTGGACTGAATTGTAAATCTAAACCATTCTCGAATCCACCTGAAGACACACAAAAAATTTCATTAAACTCGGTCCAGCCCGTTTAGGAGGAGTTCAGTGACATACACACGCACAAAAGAAATATATATATAAAGATAAATACAAAGGCACAGCTTTAGTATAGAACTCTCCCCCCCCCCCCCTTGTCGACTTTAAATATTTTTGGCCATTTTTGCGATGAATTGACATGGCTATCTCAATTGCGTAACTGACGATCTTGTTGAGAAACGTCCGTACTACTTCGGTGCCAAATTTCAATTTTTTCTAAACAAAAGTTGTTCGATACAAAAACAAAAAAGAAAAACTGTTTTATGATATATACAAAATAAAAATAAAAAATTCTAATAAATTCGAAATTATTACTATTTACAATTAAGGTGAAAACATAAAAGAACCTTTATAAGTTACATATAAAGTATCTATTAAATCGAAAAATTTTGTTAGTTTAGAAAAGAAAAGTACTACTAAATTAAATAAAAAATTTAAGCAAATACCAAGTATCTCTGTGAAAATATTTATTTACACGCGAATATTTTCATGGTATATTAATTTTTTTTACTAATTTTTATTGTTTATCACGCAAAATTAAAAACATTTTATTTCCGGAAAAAAAATAAAAATAAATAAACGTGAATTTTGTTTATTTTGGCATCAAATATATTTTTCTTTTTAATCATTTTAAAGTTAAAATGGAGTTTTATTTAATATCTTTTGATCCAATTATCCGATTGAACTGAATTGTAAATCTAAACCATTCTCGAATCCACCTGAAGACACACAAAAAATTTCATTAAGCTCGGTCCAGCCGTTTAGGAGGAGTTCAGTGACATACACACGCACAAAAGAAATATATATATAAAGATAAATATACTGGTGGAAGATTCAAGGAAAAAATTTCGACTGTCTGTAACCTAGTCATATATGTCCAGAATGCAATCTCCTGATTATCTAGTTTTGTGCGTCAGTACATGTTGTGTGACGAGTGTTACAACGATTATTCATTAGACACCCAGTTCAGCATCCTTTTTTTTTTTATTTATTTATTTATTTTATTTTATTTTTTTAATTGTACATTTCTGCGCTCTGTTGTAATGTAACAATAGAGAAAAACTAAAACTTACGAACAATGCACATTCATACTTTATTTCTTTAATTTAATATTTATTTTTCTGTTTTTCAACCTATTAATAAAATCAATGTTGCCAAAATTAGGGACTTTTGTATCCAATAATCACTAATATACACAATAACAGACGATTAATCTTCGAAGTGATTAGGCAAACGTCCAATTAAAATTTAATGGTAGATATTAAACAAAAAAAGTTTATAAATTTGGCAACCTTGAATGAAATCAATTACGTTTATTTAATCTGATATATTTATATGTAATCAAATAGATAGGAACAAATTTAATAAAGAAGCATCAGAAAACTGGCGTTGTTCAAATTATTACTTACAAACTTTGAATAAACACCATAAAATGCAATAAACTCGCAACAATTGTTTCGGGTCGAAAAAACACACGACCCTTCATCAGGCGAACAAAGTAAGCACGAGTGCTGCAGTCAAAGCGGCAACGCACAAAATCGTTTAAAATGAAAAGAAAAAGTTTATAAAGTAGAAACTAAATATAGCTACTGGTGTTAGTAGAATTGTACTAACACCAGTATCCTTGTTGTTTTGTACAATTCTACTAACACCAGTAGCTATATTTAGTTTCTACTTTATAAACTTTTTCTTTTCATTTTAAACGATTTTGTGCGTTGCCGCTTTGACTGCAGCACTCGTGCTTACTTTGTTCGCCTGATGAAGGGTCGTGTGTTTTTTCGACCCGAAACAATTGTTGCGAGTTTATTGCATTTTATGGTGTTTATTCAAAGTTTGTAAGTAATAAATAGATAGGGTCTTTTGATTATTATTGATTGATTATTGATAGGGTCTGTTGTCGATAGGGTCAAAATCCCAGCAAAAAGCCATAAAATAAATTTAAAATAAATTATTAAAAATTATTGACCGTAGCTTTATGCGTCAATACGCAGCATCTGATGGTCATTTTCCTGAATGACGGTCATCACATTAAACATTTATAGTCCTAGTTCCCTTGTGGAATGTACAGCGCCATTATAAAAATTAATTTTATAATTAAAGCGCTACCAGATGGAGAAATAAGAACTGATTAACAATACATTTTTTGTTACTTAAAAAAATTCCGTGCCTTTCTGAGCATTTCAGTGAAAACAGAATAGCAGAGCAGCCAATATTCTAATTTATTCCGGAGCATTTTTAGCCCCCGCCTTTATTTCATACCACTTTTATTTTAAGAGTAATTGTTTTCTTATTTTATCACATATTTTCTTGTTTTATATTGGAGAAAATTTCTCTATAAATAAAGTGCGTGTGAAATAAAGGTGGGGCTAAAAATGCTCCGAAATAAATAAAAATGTTGGCAACTATGGAATAATGCTACAGCCCATACTATTTGTATAATATATTTTGTATTATTTCTGTGGGTTTTGGATCACCTCGCATGTAATTATATATAATCGGATAAGCAATTTTTAACGAAATTTAAATTTCGTATTGAACATAATCTAATTAAACTTAATATCATGCTTAAAGGTTATATCATAAAGTACAGAAATGTAACTTTGGCTTCTTTTATCACGCAAGCTACATATTTGTAATCAATACTTTTAAAATCAACTGGTTTGGTAAAATTAAAAATAATATTTAGTACTCCAAAATTTAAATAAAATATAATATAATATAAAAAAATCAAGGCTGAATTGAATTTGTATGTTAATTTATTATATGTCTTTCACTTTTTACAAGACAAATGAAACAAGAAGGGCGTATTCATGTCATGGGTTGAAAAAAGTCGACATATGATATAGTTAATAAAATTACTTTTTTCTTTTTTGCATTTTATAAACACGCATTCAATTTATATTCAAGTACTTTCTTTCTCCCTATTTTTCATAATGTTTATCTGTCTTTCTTTGAATTTTTGTTTGATGTTAAGAAAGTGAAATATTTTTCAAAAAGAGCCGATTTATCAATATCTTTATATATATATATATATATAATTTTCGTGTCACGATGTTTGTCCGCGATGAACTCCTAAACTCATGAACCGATTTTAATGAAGTTTTGCACATTGTGTGCAGTTTGGTCCAACTTGAGAGATTAGTTTTTATCTCAATTTATAGTCACAATATCTTTTTATTGTAAATTATTTGTTTATTATATGACAAAGGGTTATAATTATCTAAGAGTTCCATAAGTTTAATTGTTAAAAAAAAAAAAAAAAAAAAAAAAAAAACAGTTAATTTTCTTTCGACATAAAAATAAATACATTTAATCAAATGTGAACGTTAAAAAATTATAAAAAGTTAAATTATGCATCTCACAAAAGTTGACGTCATGATCACTTTAAAAATTTTATACACATTGATAAAGTGTTAATGTAGTTCTATACACAAGCGAAGTGTGACGTCATTGACCGTCTCTGGAGCCAAGAAAAAGATTTCCTATGTGAATCGCCCATTGGATTTTTTGTTAAAATTATTAAAAATCGAGAAAAAATTATTTCCTGATTTTAATCCCCATATTTGGGTATAGATATGTATTAATATTATCATGTGCATGCGTTAGATTGAGTATTTTACTGTCAAATTGACAAAATTTTAATTTTTAATTTCAAAACTCTATCGCCTTTTTTTTTTTTTTTTTTTTTTTTTTTTTTTTTTGTATTTTGCGATCAAAAACGTAACACGAAAATATACATGCCAGATGTACATTTTCGTAATATGTATTGTACGAAATATTGTTTCATATTATTCATTACTCTCTTAATATAAGTTGTTAAAATAACCATGATTTTTGAAAGGAATTAAATATGTTCGTCAGATAATTTGGCGATATATTTTTTCCGCCATGGATGACTGATATGAAATCTATTCCACTGCTACATATTAGTATCTTAAATCAGATACTTTATTTAGACATTTGAAAACAAATTTGACTTTAACTTATGATAGAATATTTATCATTTGTCTTTTAATTAGTATATTAGTTGGATATTTATTGTGTAAATATCATTCTTTGAAATGAAATGTTTATGTTTTCAATCGAATATAGAAGTTTGCCATTTATTTTATTTTATTTTATTTTATTTTATTTTTTAGAGTTTTGAAATTTAAAATTCAAACTTTATCAATTTTACAGCAAAAACAACTTAATCTAACGAATGCATACGATAACTAATACATATCTATAAAAAAATATGGAGATTAAAATCGGAAAATAATTTTCCTAATTTTTAATAATTTTTTACAAAAAATCCAATTGGCGGTTAACATAGGAAATCTTTTTATTCGCTCCACAGACGGTTAGTGACGTCATCAATTCACAGAAAATTTAAAACCATGGTATATAAAATGTTTTTTTTTTTTTTTTTTTTTTTTTTTTATCTTATAATTATTCTTATCTTAATACTCAACGTTTCTCATCTTGATTAACTTGAATTTACTATTAAAATTTTAACACACTCGAAATCTTCTCATTACTTTGTTAAAATATATTAATCTTTTCCTAAATCTTTTTTTTTTTATCTAAAATGATTTCTGTATTTACTTCAAATGCCCAATATTTCATAAAATATCCCATTTTAAAGTTTTAAAATATTTATCAATTTTATTTATTTTTCTGGCTTAGCCATATTGTTTTCCTTTTTATAACTACAGCTGTTGACATCTTAGCATTATAAATATTATATTCATTTCTCCATTAAAATTTATAAGACCCTACAATGAAATTAATTTGTGCTTAATATCAACTCTACGAAATTTTTTATCAATTGCTTCCAAATTTTGACCTAAGGTTCAAATCTCGATCCCGTGGGTTTTTACATCGGCTACAACGTTTTCGTCTTTATTCGCAAATAATAATTTGACTGTATTGAACAGTTTACTGCAATATAATTCAACGCATAACTTAGCCACATTAACGCGTGGCCGGGTCTGCTAATATATATATATATATATATATATATATATATATATATATATAATTGTTTTCCGAAAACAAATTCTCTGCTTTTTCATATTAAAGATAATGATAAAAATTTCATTTAAACATACATTTTTTTTGGAAAAGTATGCTGAATCAAATTCGTCTTGTTCGATTAAAAATTAAAAATTAAAAATCTGGAGTGACTCCACTCGACTTTCCGAACATTGAGTAACTAACAGTTTTGTAGATAAAATAAAGAAAGAGGTGTTGCTAAACAAACAAAAAAGAGAAAAACATAACAGAGTGTTTGAATATTTTTCTCCATATATCACACGAGGTTTTATTTAACGCTACTGAACTTTGAGCCCTTAGATCATAAGGATAAAGAATTTTTCGTTGTGTCCCTGTAAAAATCTATAAATGCTAGATTCACCAAAATGCTTATAGTTAGTGCAACAGTGATTTATAATATTCATACAAATTTTCAGCTCAATTGAATAAGGCGTTTAGATGCTATCGCTGGTCTCATAGGCCATAAAGATAAAGAATTTTTCTTTGTGTCCCTGTAAAAAATTGTAAGTGCTAGATTCACCAAAATCTATACAGTTGGTTCAAATGTGACCTATAACATGTGTACAAATTCTTTGCTGAGATTAATAAGGCGTTTAGACGCTATCACACTTTTAAAAATTTGGCAAAGAATTTTTCTTTGTGTCCCTGTAAAAAAACTATAAGTGCTAGATTCTCCAAAATCTATACAGATTTAGTATCTGTGACCTATAATATGTGTATAAAGTTTTTGCTCAATTGAATAAGGCGTTTAGATGCTGTCGCACTTTTAAGATTTTGGTCCCTTGGCCATAATGATAAAGAATTTTTCTTTGTGTCCCTGTAAAAAACTATAAGTGCTACATTCACCAAAATCTATAGGGTTCGTACTATGGTGACTTACAATATACGTACCAACTTTCAGCTTATTCGAACAAAGCGTTTAGACGCTAGCGTGTTCACTCACAGACATACACACATACATACACACACACATACACACATACATACACACATACATACACACATACATACACACACACATACATACATCATCGTAAAAATAGTGAAAACGGACTCGTTGGACCTCGAAACGTATAGAAACATCGAAATCTCGAATTCGGATTTTTGACATGATTACAATACTTTCCTCACTATAGTGTTCGGAAAGTAAAAAGAAATTTATGCCTTAGAAATGCACTGTCTTCTTTATATGTTTATGAAAATGGCTACATCCCTTCCTAATATTCTATATAAAATAATAAGTATTTGCATTCAATTTACCATACATTTCAAAACTAGCAATAGTTAAACTTGAAAGAAGAAAATCTGAATTAGAATACATTAATCATGCCAAGTGCATAATTAGAAAAAGGCGGTAAAACACGTTGAGGCTTTTTGAAACAATTAGAAACACCGTGAACCAGACTGATAAGAAAGCAAATCCTTAAGAATACATTAACTCTGTAGCAGGGCAAGGTTGATAAGAGGTCATTGGAATAAAAGTAAAAATCGGGCAAAGCTTATGCATACAATTCAAGAACATATTTCTTATGCATGAATGAATATTTGAAATTAAAAATATGCTATTTATTTGTAGGTATTTTCTAGCAGGTACAATGTTAAAAATTTGGTGTTATTTTAAATCAAAACTTGGTTCTGAAGTAGTTGCAACCACTCGATAATTTAACATTTTACCAAGATTCGGTAATTTTATGTTGAACCAAATATTGGTATTATGTTAAAAAAAAAAAAAAAAAAGACCGAGACGGGGATTGAACTGATGACCTTCTTGTCTCCATCAAAACCCCCTGGCACTGTGCCACGCTTTCTTCCTTGCTAATTCTGTGTGTGTGTTTCGTTGATTTTGATAAAAGGGCTAAATTTTCTAGGGTCTTATCTTGGTCCATAGGTGAGTTGTTGCACAAAATTTGCACTTTATCCTATGTTTTCGACCATGCTCTTTAATTTAATCCTGGTTTTGTTTCAATAGGAATTTTACTGATTTATACTTCCCTTGTCAGTGGATGAATGACAGCTTTAAGTTTTAGTGAAACTAAATTTAATCGCAAGAAGTAGAAAACTTAAAAATGAGTGGTTCAAGTTTGAACTAAAATTGTTAACAGTGTAACTCCGTACCTGATACCCAATTTAAACTTTTCAGTTATTCTATAAAACAGACTTTTGATAGTGAAAAAATATTAATGGCATGGAAAAGTTTTAATTTACACTTTATGGAATAATGAATAAATCATCAACATTTGTGTTTTATGTGTTCAGTAATGCTTTTTTACTTTCCGAACACTATAGTGAGGAAAGTATTGTAATCATGTCAAAAATCCGAATTCGAGATTTTGATGTTTCTATACGTTTTGAGGTCCCCTGAGTCCGTTTTCACTATTTTTACGATGATGTATGTATGTGTGTGTGTATGTGTGTATGTGTGTATGTGTGTATGTTTGTGAACACGCTAGCGTCTAAAGGCTTTGTTCGATTAACCTGAAAGTTGGTACGTATATTGTAAGTCACCATAGTACGAACCCTATAGATTTTGGTGAATCTAGCACTTATAGTTTTTTTACAGGGACACAAAGAAAAATTCTTTATCATTATGGCCTATGGGACCAAAATCTTAAAAGTGCGATAGCATCTAAACGCCTTATTCAATTGAGCAAAAATTTTATACCCATATTATAGGTCACAGATACTCAATCTGTATAGATTTTGGAGAATCTAGCACTTATAGTTTTTTTACAGGGACACAAAGAAAAATTCTTTATCATTAAGGCCAATGGGGCCAAATTTTTAAAAGTGTGATAGCGTCTAAACGCCTTATTAATCTGAGCAAAAAAATTGTACACATGTTATAGGTCGCATTTGCACCAACTGTATAGATTTTGGTGAATCTAGCACTACAGTTTTTTTACAGGGACACAAAGAAAAATTCTTTATCATTATGGCCTATGAGACCAAATTTTAAAAGTGCGATAGCATCTAAACGCCTTATTCAATTGAGCTGAAAATTTGTATGAATATTATAAATCACTGTTGCACTAACTATAAGCATTTTGGTGAATCTAGCATCTATAGATTTTTACAGGGACAAAACGAAAAATTCTTTATCATTATGATCTAAGGGCTCAAAATTCAGTAGCGTTAAATAAAACCTCGTGTGATATATGGAGAAAAAAACACTCTATTATGGTTTTCTCTCTTTTGTTTGTTTAGCAATTCCTCTTTCTTTATTTTATCTACAAAACTGTTAGTTACTCAATGTTCGGAAAGTCGAGTGGAGTCACTCCAGATTTTTTTTTATTAGTATAAACATTTCGAGGTAACAAAATTCAGTAAATATATACATACTTTTATTCACTTTTGCACACATTTTTAATAAAATTTTGAATTGATATTACATTATTATTATTTCTTGTTTGTTTGTTTAAACATAAAATATTACACGTTAGATATGCCATAAAAATACGTTTCTCGAAATTATGTGAAAAATGAGTTCCTAATTTTATCTTGGTTAACACTGAAAATATATTAAACTGTATACAAAAGAAGTAAAATTAATTATATTTTTATACATTCAAATTGCAATTTTACTTTACAGAAAACCCGAATTGATTTTAGAAATAATAAAAATATTAAACAATTTTCGATATAATCAGGTTTAATAATTAATTTTTAATAAATACAGAAAATGCGTCATAAAATATATGTAAATTATTTCAACTTACAATGTAGGAAAATATAATTTTTTTGATGGAAAAAGTAATTGGGACTATTCAGAAAATATTTTTTTTTTAAAGGTTGCATATAAAAAGTATAATTATTTTATTTATTACTTTATCTCATTTTATTTGCTACTATTATTTATATTTATTTCTATTATTATTGTTATTATTACTTTTCAGTCCAAAGAAAATATTATCGTGTAGGAAAAAAAATGCACTAGCTGACAAAGCCATGCACAGATCTCTTGAGCATGCCAATGCGTTATTTGACAAAGCAATATATAGCTCTATCATAGTAAAGCAGAATAGTTCTAGAAATTTTGTGAAGAAAATATAAATAAAAGTTTACCTCAACGTAATATAGTTAGATAGGTCTGGTCAGGGGTGGGGAATTCACTAAAACTCCCATCAGCTAGAAACTTATTTTTACCAGCCAGCATTATAAAAAGACAAAAGGGGAAATAATAATAGGATATTTGAGTGTTTTGCCCCAAGTTAAATGTTGTTTAATGAATCGTAATGTATCCAAAACATTTTGCGCGTCCCTGTGAAATAATTCTAAATTATAAGCTTTCAGACTGAAATATTTATCTTTTATTTTATTTTTTAACAATTTAACATCATTAAAGCGAACTTTAAATAATTTGATCCTATAGATCGCAAAGTATAAAAATGTTACTTTGTATACCGGTAAAAAATTATAAGTCTTACACTTATGCAAATCTGTACGGTTCTACCTATAACATGAAAAAAAAAAAAAAAAAAAAAAAAAAAGCTTTACATGTGAATGCCGTTCCCGCCATAAAAATGCGTCGAACTCCAGTGATGACACGTGGCGTTAGTCGGTCACAGACGACCTTTCTCTATTCTATCAACATTCAGTTTGCCTCGTGGACTTTTAGAGTAAGGCTGTATGCTCTTTGCTTCCACCGGCCAATATTTTGTTTATTTGTCAAAAGTTTGAGAACCTACACCAGTATTCCCACTCCACACAATGGGTAAGAAAAAGCTTAAAATGGAAGAGAAATCTCATGCCTTGACTCTGCTAGAAAAGGGAATCTCTGCGGTTGATGTAGTTAGAGATCTGGCATACCATTCTGGATGTAGCCAGAAATAGAAAATTTTTACAAGGTTATTAAAATGTAAACATTTAAGACAAAATCTTAACTTTCTAGTCGTTTATTGTAAATATCACATTGCAGTTAGTATTTTGTCATCTCATTTTAACATTTTTTTACCAACTGCAGCCTTTTGAGCTCAGATCTCGGGCTACATTTACCAGATGACTACAACTGGCTAAATCTAGAATGATCTGCCTGATCTCTGGCTACATGAATCGCAGAGATTTCCTTCTCTAGAAGAGTCAAGGCATGAGATTTCTTTTCCATTTTAAGCTTTTTCTGGCCCATTGTGTGGAGTGAGAATACCGATGTAGTTTCTCAAACCTTTGACAAATAATCGAAATATTGGCCGGTGGAAGCAAAGAGCAAACAGCCTTAGTCTAAAAGTCCACGAGGCAAACCAAATGTTGATAAGGTAGGGAAAGGTCGTCTGTGACCAACTAACGCCACGTGTCATCACTGGGGTTGGACACATTTTTTATGGCGGGAACGGCAATTGATATGTAAAGTTTTTGTTTTGTCGCTCAAGTGTAAGGATTTTTTTTTTGCCGTCACTGTAGTACATATTCATTTTTTTCCCCCAAGTCTTCCACCGGTGTTCAGAAACATCTGAACTTTCACTAATTATATATTAATTGTATATTTTAATTTTTGGATAAAAGCTGTTTTTTAAAGTAAATTGCGGGTGGCTCAGGGGAAAACAATTGGACCGTACAAACAGTGTTGCCAGATCTGGCGGACGTTTTATTTAATCATCACCAATGATTTGTAATTGCAACGTTTGCCTAATCATTTCGAAAACTGATAGTCTGTTATGTATATCAAATATCACTTCTCAAAATTATTGGTGATTATTGAATAAAAAATCCACCAGATATGGCAACACTGCGTACGATCTCTATTCTTAAAACACATTTAAAAATTCAACATTATTCATATTTAATTTGCATATAGTAGATTTAAATTATAGTGATATAATTTCTAATAGAAATATTAGTAATACACATATTTTCTTTCTTTTTCTTTGAATAATTTACTATCTACATACAAAAATAATAAAATAAAAAACTTGCAAAACCTCAAAGAAATTTCATATAAAAAAACTACTTTCATTCATCAATTTCAATGAATATCAAGTTTAATGTTTTGTATGATAAATTTATTCGCTTTCTTGCAATCAGGAACGAAACCCAGTTGTTTTACCAATTTGCCGCCTGCTTAATAGCTGTAACAACACCTCCGTTGCGCAATGCATTGTTCCCTTATCTAATATATGAAACATTTTTTACGCTATTTACCTGTCTTTTCCTATTACTTCAAGTCTAATGAACAGACTATACTCACGCATGCAAGCGTGTAACAAGTTTTTCTACACTTGGGAGTGGTACTTTAAATACAACCCCTAGTAATACAATGAAATGTGTTTATATAAATTTTGTTTATTATATTCATTCTTCTTTATAGCTCTTTTATATACTGAATTTTAATGAGAGTGAAATCTTGTTATATTGCTATAATATTTTACACTGCTTAACTAGTATGCCTCAATTATGGAATATTTAGTTTATTTACTTTTTATTATCAGTATATATCAAAAGGGAGAATATAAATTGCAATAAATACAATAATATTAATAATTTGAGGAAAGCAAAAAGAATTAAAAAAATAAAAATAAATAAACAATACATTGCAAAAATTGCATCCAAATATTTCCAAGGATCATTAATCTATATTATATTTTAAAGTATGTTATAAAACAGGTGGCTGGATTGCCATCAAATTAGGTATGTGGACTATATGTATGAGATTTGCACAACGAATTAAAATTTTTGATACAAATATCTTCACAATTTACCACTTTGACAGAAAAAAAAAAGAAAAGAAAAACTGTCAAATTTTACAAACATAGACATGGCAACCATTCGATTTATTCTAAAGTACTGTTAGCCATGCCAACATTTTAATTTATTCCAAAGTACTGTACCTTCCTTTTTTTCACACCACATTATTTGTTGTGAAAATTTCTCCGATAAATAACTACGATTAAATTAGAAAAAATTATCCTTCAGCAAAAGTGGTGTGAAAAAAGGGTTGAAATTAACAATGCTGAGGAATAAATCAAAATATTGACATTTGTGTAAAGAGGAGGACTCACAAAGTACAAAAACTTGTCAAAAAATGCTTCAATTACTTATGCATACGCTGTTTGTCATTTCTTTTATTAAATTTGCTGTTTTTAAGTGCGCCAGATGGTGAATATTTTACAACAAATTTTGGTATTAGGATGCTGTTTATACAGGACACATACCTACAAATTGATATTTAGAGTGAAAGTTTAATTGTAACCACCCTGCGTGAACTAAAATTTTTTTAGAATACACATAGGGGAGGGGGAGCGTGGGGTTGTTTGTAACAGTTTTTGGAAAATTAAATATATTTTGAAATGTATTTACGTTTTCTTGTTTATAACTGCTGTTTCCCATAGCATACATATTCATGTATCATATTCATTAAAAAAAAAAAAAAAAAAAAAAAGCCTTCATTAATTTTGATAATTTTAGCACAAAAAATATGTTTTCAAAGTTATTTGCCTGTAACAATTTGTCCCGAATTTGGGGCAAATTGTAACGCATGTGGAGCAAATTGTATCAGATACGAAGGGAACACTAGCAATAAAAACGACATATTTCAAAATGTTTTTTGTTAGCAATCATTTATTAATTTAATAAAAAAGGCAATTGATAACGAATAATAAATTATAACCTTCTTGTATAGTAACAATGAATATCAAACGGTTATAGTAAAATAAAGAGAAAATTAAATATAAAATCAAAATAGAAGTCTATCTTAGTGAGACTTGAAATTAATTCAAACAAATTAATGATAATAACAGAATGAAATTTGTTTAACACATACATTATAGTAGGAAGAACAATTGATTAAAATTTCAGGAAATTTATAGTAATATGTACTGAGAAAAAAGTACATAATGCAGCGACCTCTGTGAGCAATAACAACACATATCTGCCTAGCATTGAATTGAACAGCGATTGGATGACATGTACGGGTAGAGCACTTCATGACGTTTTCACACGATGCCACAATTCATCGATCGAAGTTACTGGTGAGTGGTGGGGGGGGGCAGTCGCTTTTCAACAATTAAACAGTCATTTTCATTGGTGCGAGATCAGAAGAACACGCTCGCCAGAGCAACAGTCGAACACATTCGGCATCAATGAAGGTCCATACAATATGGACAACTTGCGGTCGTGCATTTTCCTGTTTAAATGTTGCGCTTCGGAGGCCTTGAACATGGGGCAGAGCTATGGGCCTTAACTCGTCAGAAATGTAATAGCTAGTATTCAGAGTGGCAGGAATGAAAACAAGAGGTGACCGGAACGTATATCCAATGGTAGAACATACCATCGATCCAGGTGGTGACTCAGTATGCGGCTACCAAAATTCTGATTACCCTCAAAACTGCATCACTGATATGGGCGCCATTAATGTGTGATCAACGATGAACCTGGACGCAGGAATGACGTGAAGTCACTTTTCAGAAAAATCACAATCCTGTTTACAGCATCAAGTTTGCCTTATCTGTATTTAACGGCATTATGAATAATGCCCATTGCCAGCTCGGATTCGACATCATCATACTGTCCATCATTTGCAATGATGTTATGGGTTCCCATTGGATACGCGTCTCGATTACTTCATGTTCGTATTCCTGGCACTCTGAACAGCGGCCATTAAATTTCTTATGAGTTAAGGCCCACCCCTCTGACCTCTATTCGAGGCCTCTGTAGCGCAAAATTTAAGCAGGATAATGCACGACCGCAAGTTGTTTGTATTGTCCGGACCTTCTTGATACAGAATGTGTTCGACTGTTACTCTGGCCAACGCGTTCTCTTGATCTCGCACCAATGAAAATTACTGTTTAATCATTGAAAAGCGACTGCCCCCCCCCCACCACTCACCAGTAACTTCGATCGATGAATTGTGGCATCGTGTTGAAGCTTCATGAAGTGCTCAACCCGTACATGTCCTCCAATCGCTGTTCGATTTAATGCCTAGGCAGATATGTGCTGTTATTGCTCACAGAGGTCGCTGCTTTATGTACTGTTTTCTCAGTACACATTACTCCAAATTTCCTGAAATTTTAATCAATTGTTCTTCCTACTATAATGTATGTGTTCAACAAATTTCATTTCGTTATTATCATTCCTTCTTGGTGTTGCATCTTTAATGTCGAGCAGTGTATATTCAATAGAAGAAAGTATTGGATTCGTAAAAATTTTCGACTTCCGGTTTTCGACGGATTTACGCGTTTTGAGGGGTCTAGAACACGATTTGACCATTTCTAGAAAATGTGTTTCTGCCTGTGTGTATGTGTGTGTAACAAAAATTGTGTGGTGACTGTATCTCCGGAACTACTGTTCAGAATTGTATATAAATTTATGTGTAGATGCACCTTGACCAAAATTAGTGCCTATCAACTTTTGGTGTCAACTTCTCAACAGGTGGCGTTGCTATACAGCTATTTCTGCAATTTCAGGGGAGGCTATATCTCAGGTTGTATTGCGTATAATCAAACAAAACTTGATATGTAAGAAGACAATTATGAGAAATTATGCTGATTCAATTTGAATGCTTATAGGCCAACAGGTAACGCTGCTATACAGCAATTTCCGGAATTTAAGGGAAGGATATATCTCAGGAACTATTGTACAGAATTTTATACAAATTTATATGTAGATGCACTTTGATATAAATTAGCGCCTATCTTTTTATGTTCGAACCACACAATCGGTGGCGCTACTACACAACGATTTCCGCAATTTAATTGAAGGCTATATCTCAGGTTCTATTGCGTTTCACCAAACAAAACTTGATACGTGAGAAGGCTGTTATGAGACAGAATGCTGATTCAATTTAGATGAATATCATTCAATAGGTGGCGCTGCTGTACTGCATATTTCCTTGATAACGGGAAGGCTATATCGCAACTTCTATGACATGTAACTGTACGAAATTTGATATATGAGATAAACATTATTAAAACGCATTTTTTAATATGTTATTTATAGATAATAAAATTGTCTTTCTTTGGATATTTAGTGTTAGTTTTCTCTAAGATGAAAATCATTTGCGTTCATCATATTAAATAATTTGAATAAATAATAGTTTTAATAAATTATTTGCCCTTAGTGATTTTGTACAGGAAAATATAGAATAAAGTTTTGTGGTGGCCACATCATACTAGCTTTCTTTTAATAGATATAAGCATCTTAAAATAATGCGCTCATTTTCTTTCATGATATTCAAGCAAGAATAATTATGCATTAAGTTTCCTGATGTAATAAAAAGTTGCAGAAATGGAAGAGTAACGTGGAGGGAAAAAAAAGAAAAAGAAAAACAGCGTTCAATTAGAACTGGAGTTATGCGGATTTTTTTAGCTCTGTACAATGCTGAAACATGTATTGAACGCATTTTTCAAAATATGCCTCTGTGTACCAACAACAATAAATCCCTTAATTCAGAAATCTTGTATTTGGTAGATCATTATAATCCTGACTTTCATTATTATCTGACCCTCAATTATCCATACAAAGACCTCAAGTGAAGTATGTTTGGAATTTTTGTTATCCACAAATATTTCATTATACTTACTTCCAGTTGCATTATGACTCCCATAATTTAGAAAATGGATTTTTAAAGAAGAAAACAAAAAAGTACAGTTAGACACGCCTTGTACTACAGGTTTGCCAGACCTAAATTTTTTAACCTTTCAATCAATTTTTCATCTATTTCACCCTCAATTTTTGAAGCATAATAGAGACGTTTCTTTCAAACCTCGCCCTGATCTCATGCAGCAATAACTTATTGGGAAAAGGTGATCTTAAGCGCGCAAACAGAAGAGAAATGGTTTACAATAAATAACTCCAAAGCTTAAGTCGTAATTCCTTTTTATGATTATACTTTTAAGTTTAGATATGTTTCATTCAAATCTACCATTGTTATTACGAACTAGGTCCACCAAATTTTCTATCATGAAACATGTGATATTTTATTATTATGATAAAATCAGATAATAAAAGGTATATTCATATTTTCATTATTAAATAGTTTATATTGTACCACCTGAATGCCAATTATGGCTTAAACCTCTTCATTTACTAATGCTTGGATTGGAGAAAATTTTGTTTCGTAAATGAACTTCTGATAACTGCAAAGAAACCACAACAGATTTCAGTTTCGAAGCAAATTAAGTTGTATTAAATATTATAAAAATTAATAAACACAACATAGATGTAATTAAAACTTTAACCAAACGTAATACATTCGACTTCTTACTAAATTTTCAATACTACTGATCATAGAGTACGTAGCACCATGGAAAATATGTCTGTTATACACAGGGATATTTCTGCTCTTTAACACTTTTTAATAAGGTTTAAAGTGTCTTCTGTTTGTCTGTCTGACCACGCTCTAAATCACATAAATATTCTTGGAATTCATTAAAACTGTTATTTGTTATTCAGCCTCACTATTGGAGGCTTCCTATTGAAAACGGAGTGAATATCTTCACTAATTTGTGTACAGGGATACCCGAAATTGTTTCAAAGCATTGTGTTCTTTGAGAGTGTTTCTATAAACCTGAAATTGAAATATGTTATTCAAATGCACTATCGAATGTATTCAATAAAAAAGGGAGTAAATACCACCACTTGTTTGTATACAGGGACACCCGAAAGTATTCCAAGGCACTGTATTCTATGAGAAGTATTTTTATAAACTATATTTTAATAACTTTATTTTCCACAAATCTTAATAAAATTGAAATATGTTATTCATATGCACAAAAGAAAGTTTTCTATAGAGCATAGCATGATTAGCATTAATATTTACAGGGCCCCACAAGAATATTCAGCTAACATTAACGGCTTTTATTAGAAATTTACTGGAATTGCATTTTCGGTTATATTAAGCGTTTTTAACAATTTTTAACAATTTCTAAGTGTGACTATGTTTTCAGTTTGTGTATCTGTCTCTCCGACTGTCCTTCTGTCTATGTGTCCATCCGCCCGCCTCCAGCGTCCGTAAATATTTTCAAAATAAAAAAAAAATAATGCTTGTTATTCAAGTTCACTATGAAATGTTCCCTATTTAAAATGGCATTATTAGGTCCTGTGCAACAAATGTATGTGTACAGAGACACACACACAAAAAAAAAATGCTAGTGCATACCGTTTTAAGTCAGACATTTTTATAAATGCATTTAAATAACTTTCTTCTGCAAAAATCATAAAGAAAGTGAAATTTGTTGTTAAAATTCTAAAAAGTTGTTTTGTATAGAATGTCATATAACCTTCCTATTTACGGGGTACACTAAAATACTTACATTAAAGATATATTAAGGGCTGCATTTTCTTTTGTGTAAAGTATTTCTAACGCTTTCCAACAATGTTTAAGAGTAATGACGCAGTCAATTAATCTATATGTAGGCCTTTCAGTCATTCTGTCTTTCCGTTGTGTGATACCGTAGGCGAGAACACTGAAATTTATACGATGCAACAAGCACGTGTAATTGGAAAGTGTTAATAATCAATGTGCACCACATGATTTTTCGTTCTTGTTGTTATTGCTACCATTATTTTCAAACATAATCACAATCCTATTTAATCACAAAAAAGATGCATTAAAAATGCGATAGATTTCGGTATAGAAATACTAGTAGGAAAGAAAGTACCATCATCCTGTGAGACTGACACTATCATGCATCATGGAATTACCCAATTGTATACTTTGCCGCATTTTATACTTAAAATAACATTTTTTTTTTTTTTTTTTTTTTCTGTAAAAGGAAACTGATACATACACCGTAAAGACATATGAAAGAGAGTTTACATAACGAGTTATAAAAAAAGATGTTAGAGCCATTTTTTCAAACAGCCATTTCCGAGCTTTAAAACTGACTTATATAATGAAGATGCCTGTCAATTTTCCTGTAGTAATCAAGTAATATATGCTAAAGCACGTATGAAAAGAATTTTAAGAATATCGTTGCCGCCGTTTTTGAAATAACGACTATCGGGCCCACAGCCGATTTTCACCGTGTCAAACTCATGTATCCACCGGAAACTCATAATTAAATACCAACAGATATCTGATAGTTAGTCAGTGAGTTAATATGGTGATTTTGAAGCAAATCTGTACAGCCGTTTTTAAAGGAACACATTTGCGAAATCTAAAATGATCTTATTTATACAGGATATCTGTCAATTTCTTAAACTAATCATTTGATATATAGGAATGGACATCCAAAGGAGTGTTCATATAGCAATTTAAAAAAAAATTCTTTGTGCAATTTTTACGATACGAACCTACGGCCCCACTTCTAGTTTTTCAGTTTACACAAAATATTAGAAAAATCATCTGTACACTAGACTTATCTTAATTCTTAAGTTTCGTCATTCTATCTTTATTCATTTTTAGGATATGATAGACAGAAAAGGCACATATGCACATACACAGACTGACTAATTGCTAGAAACCCCTTTTTGGAACTCAGGCGACCTTATAACATGTAAATCAAATGAAAATTTAATATCGAAATTTTTGACAGAATAAAATACTTCCCTTTTCTACAATAGTCGGATAATTTAAGCAAAAATAGAAAAAGAGGAAAAAGTTTACTCTTTTAAAATAATATTAACCGATTTGAGAAATCGTTCCTGAATTTAAAAAAGAGCTACAATTGATTTGAAACCTTAATTGGTCGTTAACGGACATATATTGACTGTTTAATGAAACTTATTAGCTATTACATTAAAAGGTAGTGTTTATACTGAGTTTCAGACCCATTGTCTGTACATGGGTCCCAGATCTAGGTGAAATGTCATCAATGATGGGTCTTTTTAACTAGTCCTACACCATATTTACGCGAGTTTCAGAGAAAAGCTACGAAATTCCAGTTCGACTATCGCGACCTGGGATTTGACCCGGCAGTTCTCCTTCATGTTTATTGAATATAGTTTGTAAATCTTGACAGTTAATACCCATTATTCGAATAAATTAAGTCTTAAATTAAATATAATATAAAGAAAAAATCAAATCAAATTTAAAATTTCCATTTCTATGTTAGTTTTGGTTTATTCTCAGTATTATTCCCGAATTTAAAAACACAATATTACAAATCGTTTTTGAAACGATGATGAGCGATATAAATACACTCACGTTTGTGAAAACTGCAACATCAAGAATGGATGCGAATATAAGAATGATATTTATTGCGAACCAATGGTGGCTGGCCACTTGCTTTTCAACGATTAAACAGACATCTTCATTGGTGCGAGATCAGGAGAACGCGCTGGCCGGAGCAACGGTTGAACACATTCTGTATCAAGGTAGGTCCGGATAATACAGACAACTTGCGGTCGTGCGATATACTGCTTAAATGTTGTGCTATGGAAGCCTAGAATATAGGGCAGAAGGGCGGGCCTTAACTCACCAGAAATGTAATGGCCACTACTCAGAGTGCCAGAAATGCGAACAAGAAGTAATCGAGACGTGTATTCAGTGGGACCCACATACCATCACTGCAGGTGATGGACAGTGTGACGATGTCGAATACCAGCTGGTAATGTGTGTTATTCACAATGCTGTTAAATACGGATGATGCAATCTTGATGCTGTAAAAAGGATTGTGATTTGTCTGAAAAGCGACTTCACGCCATTCCTGCATCCAAATTCGTCGTTGATCACACATTAAAGCGCCCATATCACTGATGCAGTTTTGAGGGTAATCAAAATTTTGGTAGCTGCATACTAGGTCACCACCTGAAGTGATGGTATGCGGTACCACTAGATAGACATCTCGATCAACTGTTCTTTTAGTTCCCGCCACTCTGAATACCCGTCATTGCATTTCTGACGAGTTAAGATCCATCACTCTGCCTTATATTCAAGGAGTAAGAAGCGCAATATTTAAGCAGGACAATGCACGACCGCAAGTTGTTCGTATTATCCAGACCTTGCTTGATGCAGAATATGTTCGACTGTTGGGCTGCCTAGCTCGTTCTCCTGATCTTGCACCAATGAAAATGACTGTTTAATCGTTGAAAAGCGACTTGCCCCCAACCACTCACCAGTCACTACGATTGATGAATTGTGGCATTGTGTTGAAGCTTCATGAAGCACTCTACCCGTACATGCTATCCAATCGCTGTTTGAGTCAATGCCTAGGCAGATAAGTGCTGCCATTGCTCACAGAGGTCGCTGCTTTATGTACTGTTTTCACAGTACATATCACTCCAAATTTCCTGAAATGTTAATCAATTGGTCTTCTTATGTGCACATTAAATACCATTTGGATATTCGCATTCCTTCTTGGCATAATTTTCATCAACATGAGTGTATATATAAATACATATCCGGTAAATTACTTCTTATGATTAAGAAAATTCGCATATGTATACATTGAAATATAGCAATATTATGTGTATTAAAATGGCCCAAAATCTACGTAAATTAAAAAGTATAAAAATTATATTTTTTTAATATTTAAAATGCTTTCTTCTAATTCATTTTTAACTTTTCACCTTGGTTTTTTATAGTTTAACCCTTTCTGTCCTGTTGGAACTTTCCAGACCAGAAACTGAGCGATACTGAGCTCAAAGCTGGTAGTTGGGAAGTGCCGGGTTTGATCCCAAGTTGTGGTCATCGACCTAGCCGTTCGGAGTTTTTCGTAATTTTCTCATAAATTCGCGTATATACGGCAGAGTTGCATATATTTTAATTTATTCTGGAGCACTTTTTACCTCGCCCTTATTGTATACCACTATTTTTTTTTTTTTTTTTTTTTTTTTTTTTAAGAGTAAATATTTTTTATTTTATCGTGGTTAAATATTGTAGAAAAGTATTCTAAAAATAAGGTGGTGGGAAATGAGGGCGGAGGTACAAATACTCCGGAATAAATTAAAATTTTGGCAACTATGATACGTGCTAGGATTTCTTAGAAAGAACCCCATTGAGGGTATTCCACTTATATGCCTGAGAACCTAGCGTAGTCAATCGACCTTAAACCGTACAACAACAATAACCCGCAGGGACTTTAAGATTCCATTAGATTTAGAAGCATATAAAATCAAATTTATGAGAGAAGTGTCAGAAATACTTTTAAGGATTGAAGGTATATATTTTACTTTAATCTCACTCTATGTCACTAGACGCTACATAAAACCGTTTTGGTTCAACAAAGAATTTTTATAACGTGATGCAGTATTTTCTGACTGTCATTTTTCATTATCTGTCTCTAAGTTATAATTAATTAATATATTACATCAACAAACTACCATAAATGATAGAAAAAGTAAAGATGATTAATATATATATATTTACATTTTTTTTTTCCTACAGTTTCCGTTCTTTTTTTCGAACTTTTGTCTTCAATTTAACAAATGTAGATTAAGGAATCTATTAAAACATCATTAATTATGACAATGTGATATGCATAATTTTATTGTTTGTATACGTTAAGAATTCATCTTAGTTGATTAAAAAAGTTTGTTTAGTTATTTTATTTTATTTTATTTTATTTATTTATTTATTTATTTATTTATTTTTTTAAGGAATCAAAGGGTTAACAATATATTATAAAAATATTTGGGAATTATTTTTCACATTCATTGAAAAGTGTACTCTTAAAAATAGTTTTGAGTTTGGATGCTAAAAATTTACATTAATTTCTAGCAATCAAACGTAAAATTATTTTAAAAACAGTAACTTATCAATAAACGTAAGCGTAATACTCTTTAAAAAATATTGTTAAATGATAATAATGTAAAATCCAGAGAAAAATAAAAATTAATTATTTAGATGGGTATTAAAAATTATTTTTTATTTTATTTATCTATCTATTTATTTATTTATTTCAAATTTAAACAGTTTTTGAGAGATTTTAATATGCACTATCATATTTCAATGCATATACATACACGCAATTGTTTATAATTCTACGATATTAATAAAAATAAATAAATAGAACAACGTTCACCATCCCGTTAGCCAGCCAAAGTCTAATTCTGCTATGACATTTGGTTAAATAAAATATTACTATTATTCAATATTACGCATGTTAATAAAATATATTATGAATTTCTGCAATTTTTTATTCAAGTGTTTTTTTTTTTTTTTTTTTTCTTAATTTTTTAAATTATTTTACAAAATTCCCAACGTAGTAATCTTCTTAATAAGTCTTTAAGTCCAAGTTTCTGTGGAATAATACTAATATCATTAATAATAATGTACAACTAACATCACAATTAGAATAATGAGCAATGAAGAGCGGGGAAAGAGGGAAGAGGATGATTCAACAAAAAAAAAAAAAAAAAAAAAGGATTATAATAACAAAAATGTTTTGAAAAAAAAATTAAATTTTATCCATATTTTAAATGAAATTAAGTAGGAAACAATTAAAAGAAAAATACAATAGTTTGAAAAACCGAAAGTTAGCAGTTTGGCGATTCTCTTTCTCGGTCCCACGATAAATTTCCAAATTATGTTCAAAATATTTAGCTAAATTAGAGGAAAACCTATGTATATATATATATATATATATATATATATATATATATATATATATATATAGGCGTTAAGGTGTAAAAGTAAAAGGTGATTAATTAAAAAATATTATGTGAACCAATGTAAATGATTTAAATTCGATTGGGAGTCAAACGGGAAAGATGTAATTAGAAAAAAAAAAAAAAAACATTTATTTCGAAATATTAACGGCTAGGCGGGCGAAAGCCGACTATTAATTAATGACGACAACAAAAGGGGACAGTAACAAATGAAACAAAAACCAGAGTGTTTGAGACAGCCCTATAAAGAATAATGCTTGAATTTCCCTGTTGCTATTGCATGTGATTATGTTTTTTCTTGTTATTATCTTTATCTTCTGTATGTGATTAGCAAGTACACTAACTTTCCATAAATGACCGGACACTTTCGATTACAGACGTTTTTTGAAATATCTCAAAATGTACTAGACAAATCATCTTGAAATTTCAGGAGCTTAAAGAACATGTCATACCTCATACATTTAGGGGGAAACTTTACCCCAAAAGTGAAAGGGAGGTTCAGTAGAAAATTAAAGAAAAATGAAAGTGTTTGGCATCACCCTGTAAAAAGTAATGCTTGAAAGGCAATCTGGCTGTAGCATGTGATTATGGAGCTCTTTCGCATTATCTGTATAAATCTTTATGCCTTTACTACATGTAATCAGGAAGATATAACGGTTTCTTTAAAAAATTGCAAAAAAAAATTGTCACCTTTTTTAGCTATAACACGGTATTAAACAAAGCGAAAAGCCATTTCCAGGAAACTTGAGATACAATATTAGGCGAAGCATACTGCAATTAGAATTAAAAAAAATATTAAATATCTAATGAAATATGAGCATTTTTACTAAATATTTTTTAACCATGTATGCGCAAGATTTAGCGAAATTTTATTTGTATAATTTAATAGCCAAATGCATTGAGGTATCAATATAAAAACCCCAAGCAAATATCGTGCAAACACAAAAAGTTGTATGTGATAGAAGGAACTGAATTTCAGCTGTTCCCAAAAATAAGAAAATGATAAGGGGGTTTTCTCAATATTTATTTCCAATTACCCAAAACTGAATTACCATTCATTGAATCAAAATACAAATGTGAGTAAAACTCCTTACAGTTCAGCTTTTTTCCCAGAGAAGCTGAATAGCAGTTCATTCTATCGCGTACATCTTTTTGAGTTTGCACGGTAGATGGTTAGGGTTTTTATATAAGTAGCTCGACACATTTAGCTATCAAATTATGTAAATGAAATTTCGTTGAAACTTACACATGCGCAGTTAAAAGTTATTTTTTAAAAATGCTCATATTTCATTAGATATTTAATATTTTTTCAATCTGATTGCAGTATGCTGTGTCTAATATGGTATGTAAAGTTTCTTTAAAATGGTTTTGCACTGTGTTTAATAATACCTGACGTGTTATAGCTAATTTTTTTTTTTTTTTTTTTTCAATTTTTAAAGAAACGTATATAATAAGAAAGAAAGATATATTTTCATGTCTCCCTGATTACATGCGGTAGGGACATGAAAATTTATACAGATAATAAAAAATATCCCTATAATCACATGCTGCAGCCAGATCGCATTTCAAGCATTGCTTTTTAAAGGGTAATGCCAAACACTTTCATTGCCGAAAGGTCAGTGGAGGCTCTCTGTTGAGACTCAAAACGGTTTTGGGCTGTGTCTGTCTGTCGAGCGATAGCGACCGCAAAAATAGCGCTATTGACTTAAAATTTGGTACACATATTCATGAGCCTCACGAAATCAGCTGTATAGTTTTTGGTATGTATTTCATTTGTAGTTCGTGTACAGGGACACGCCAAAGTTTTTCTATCATTACGGCCTATGGGAAGAATCTGTATGTACCGCGATAGCCACCACAAAAATCAAGCTATTGACTTCCAATTTTTGACGAAACGTCACTGGAGGCCCTCTGTTGAGACTCAAAAGGATTTTGTGTTCCGTCTGTCCGTCTGTCTGTCTGTCGTACGATGCGGCCGCAAATATCACGCTATTGACTTGAAATTTGGTACACATGTTCATGAGCCCCACGAAATCAGCTGTATAGTTTTTGGTATGTATTCCATTTGTAGTTCGTATACAGGGACACGCCAAAGTTTTTTGGCCTATGGGAAGAATTTGTATGTACCGCAATAGCGGCCGCAAAAGTCCTTCGATTAACTTGCAAATTGGCGCACACGTTCCAGCTTTGCATATAAGTAGCTGTATAATTTTTATTGCTATATTGTTTATAAACTGTGTATAGGGACACGCCAAAATTCTTAACATTACGGCGTATGGGGTGAATCTCTTTTAAACGCATTTTAATATCATTAATTTGCAATGAAGAAAATGAAACTAGCGTACGTGAGTAAGATGCTTAAACTAATGTTGTTTGAAGAAAATATGTGCTCTTAAGCTTTCTAATTAATGTACAGGACCTTACAAAAGTGTTCTGACAATGTCACGTAGTCATCCAAACGATGTTAAATTTGGAACAATTATTAATTTTAAACGCAAAATAAGCTGAATAGTTTTTACTGGTGTATACAATGTTTATAGTTTGTTTACAGAGACACAAGAAAGCATTTCGTAACATTAGAGCCTATGGACAAACTTTTATTTAAGCGCGCACTTTAATGCGTTTATGCTGAATTGAACTTAATAAAATTAACATACATTATAGAGATGCTTAAAATTATGTTTACTCTTAAAAAATTTATGTATAGATTAATAATTTATGAGACCACACAAAATAATTCCGAGTATATACTGAAATCATCCAAATGATGTCAAATTAGTTTGAAAAATAATTGAGTTATAATTAATTAGGTTTATTCTTATTATTGGCGTTTATAATAACTGTGGCTACTTTTCCGGGATACATAAAATAATTTCGTACTATTACGGTCTATAGTCGATATTTCTTAAAAGTTTATTTTAACATGGTTACACCCCATCAAATATAATGAAATTTTATTAGAATTTTAAATACATGTTTTCTTGTTGATAATGTGGGCATAGAATTGGAAATTAGTTTAAAGGTTACGCAAAATATTTCCGATATGCTATGTAATTTTTTTGATATGAAATTCGGTAGTTATGAAGTTTGGTATTTATGAATTTCAGGGAAATAATACAAGACCGTCGTTTATTAAGTATACATATTGCTGCGTACTAGGGGGTCCGTAATTTGTCCGAGAATGAAAGGCGAAACTTGCCAAAATTCAGTGATGTATTCACAGAAAGTTCCAGAAAAGTACAGGTCTATAAGCTAAGTATCAGCTTCATCTCAACCAGTAAACACAGCTTAAACAACAGCCGTTAACAGCAAAACAACAGTACAAACTGTTTAGCAATAACACATAAAGAAAGTCTCATCCAAAGAGGCTCAAAGCAAAGCAAGCATTTGAGGAAACTGACTCAGATCTGAGACTGACCGCCTTGGCAAAAAAATGCTCCTTTTGCACTTTTCTATCGAACACAGACTGTTCTGGATAATTCTCGTATCTCATAATGAGATTAGAGCTTCCAAGTTTGGTATATCCCTATTAAGGATTTTCTCGCCAAGGTCGCCAGAAAAATCGCCAAGGAGAGAAACAGTCGCCAAATTTGGAGCCAAATCCATTTCTTCCCTTATTGGAGCTTTTTTAAGTGTTTTTAAGGGAAAATTAGGCTATTTTAAAGCTAAAACGACTAGAAATGCACAAAGTTAGCATTTTACTAACTTTACTAAACTTCTTTGAAAGAATTTATACAAAAATAAATGCAATTATTTACAATTCCGTAACTTTTTATAAGATATACAAATAGAGATACAGCGGGGGGTTGAATGTATCTGATTATGGTAACAAGTCCATCGAATCAATATATATGATTATATAATAAGGAATAAATAAAAATGACCTATTGAATAATGTCTGATGTAAATAGGACGTTGAGGCTCCTGATCTGCAGATCCACTAGTAGGTACCCCTTTCACTTTCAGGGCAAAACTTTCCCAAAAATATATGAGGTATAACAAGTTTTTCTCACTCCTAAAGTTGCAAGAGAATTTGTTTCGTACTTTTTGAGATATTTCAAAAAACGTCTGAAATCGAAAGTGTACGGTCATTTATGGAAAGTTAATGTATATTCATAAAGATATACACTTTTTTTTTTTTTTTTTTTTGTAACGTATTTTTAACCAATTATGGTATCGTGGCCTTTTTTGCAATATGGAAGATTTTAATTCTCCATGCAAGGGTTCTATAAAATTAATTTTAAAAAAATATTCAATGTAATATAAAAATATAAGGGTTTCGATTGGATGGTTGGCAGATCACGAGCTCATAATTGGCAGATTGTGGATTGAATACTCAAACTGACAACAGATCGTTGTGTATTTAAATTATTGAGCAGATATACTAGTAGAATACGTCTTCCCTAATTTACACCCAATCGAAATTTAAAACAGCGATAACAAAGGTGGAGGAAACTTGCCTTGGTGGAAGTGGAATGTCGTTTTGGCGGTAGAAAAGTCGGTTTGGTCAACGAATTGGTTGAATGTTGGGGATGTGATGTTGGGAAGCAAAAAGGTTACCAGTCCAGGGTTTACTCTAATATCTCGTCAATGATTTAAATGGCTGGTGCGCGCAAAATCGATCGGAGCCACAATGTCTTCCATGCTCCAAAATTAATACCTCTGAGGGTCATATGGGTAGGAGAGCCATTCCCACTGCAGGGGATAAATATTGTGATGGAATGTCTAAGGAGTACCCAAAGAGGTGAGTTCCAGACCATCGCCAATTGACCATAGCCTAGAACTATTGCGATATAAAACCAACTTAACATTCAACAACAACATCTGGGTGGATTCGATACTCGAGCCGTCCGAAGACAGTAATGAGGACTAATGGAGGCTGGTACACGTAAAATCTGTTATAGTTCCAATGTCATACATGCTCCGAAAATAATACCTCTGGGAGTTACCGAAGCGAGAGAGTCATCCCCTCCGAAGATGATCAAAATTGTAATAGCGTGCCTCCATATCACACCTAATTGCCCAAAGGTAGCACTAGCACAACATAAAACCCACCCAATCACCTAGACCACGTCCATTGAGTACTGATAGAAGTAGAGTATGGATTCCCTATACTGGTTATGGAGAAAAATTCCGCAAACATCACTGCAGTTTTTGCGACTTCTTTTGGCGATCATTGCTTTCTTGGCAACTGGTTCTTGGGATTTTGTATGTTTTAAGTGGTTTGAAGGAAACCTGCTTTTATTGAGGTTGAATGCCTGCTTTGGTGGAAATGAAATATCGGTTTGGCGAATGTATTAATGGATTGGTGGGGATGTGATGTTCGGGAACAAAAAGTTGACGAGTCCGGGGTCTACTCTAATATGTAGTCAATGACCCACTGCAGGGGATCCCACTGCACTGTGAATCCCAGAACGTCGCCAGTGTTACAGTGCGTAGCTATAGTGTGACAATAAATTCACTTATTTTATGTCTTAAGTTTTTCGGCATCACTGAACGAGGGTTAATGTAATTTGGCAACGCCTTTTTCGTATTTGTCGAAGAAAACATAAAAAAAAAAGAAAAAAGAAAAACAAAATTACAGCCTTTATGTTACGATTCAGCAATAAAATTTTTTACCAGTGAAATAAGTATAATGTGAATTATTTTCTATAATTTTTTCAAGAAAATCAGCGATTAGCTCTTGAAAGAGTTCCCTTGTAAATAGTTTTAAAGTGCGTAAATGTAAGCATCATAATTATTTTTTCATGATAGAACAAGTTAAATTTCAATTTTTTCAAAAAGAAGCAAAAAGGTAAGGGGTTTTACCGATATTTTTATTTTGAATAAATTAATGGCAATATAGTACATGTTAATTCAGAATAAATGTCGATCAAATCCTTCACGGTCTCTTTTTTTTTCTTTTTCTTTTATGACCAACTGACATTCAACTCATTTTATAGACGATATACTTCTGAATTTTCATGATATTTGTATACGTTTTATTTAAGAATAACTCAATACATGTAGGTAATAGATTACGGAAAATAAATTTTATTAAAACCTACGCCTGCGATGTTAAAATTCTTGTAGCAAAGAGGCACATACTTCATTAGATATATTAATATTTTAATATTCGGATTGCACTATGTTACGTCTACTGCAGTATGTCAGGTTTTCTGAATATTACTTTGCCCCAGTTTGAATCTACATGTTATATATATATATATATATATATATATATATATATATATATATATATATATATACATAAGTTCGAAAGATTTCCGTTGTTGTTAAAGAAACTTTTATGTCTCTATGAATATATGTGTTTTTTCAAACAAATGAATGCAGATAATTACAAGAAGAAACATAATCATATGCTACTGTGACATATGATTTGAAGCATTATCTTTTACAAGGTGATCCCAAATACTCTGATTTTTGTTTTATTTGTTACTAGTCCGCTTAGAGCCTTCAAGAGAAAACTTACAATAAAATGTATGAGGTACAACATGTTCTTTAGAACCTCAAAGTTATGAAATTGAAATACTGTAAAATAAAGGCGTAAAGGTAGAGATGTGTAGTTTCTGAGTTGAGTCTAATATTTTGCACACCTCTGTATAACTAAATCAGAAATATTAAAGCTTATATAATTAGATTTCCAAATTTAGCTTGAAAATTTCTAATGTAATGCAAATGAAAATAAATTGTTTAGAGAAGAAATTTAGTATTTTACATTAAATAATATTTATGATTGATATGAAGTATTTAAACTCTTGGTTCAAAGTTTTAGAGAAAGTGATAGAATTTGTTTTATCAATTAAATTCACTGCAATAAATGTTTAAAGTAGTCTTTGACATGTCTTTAAGTTTCAGATAATAAATGAATCTGGAGTTTCAGATAACAAAAGGGAACGACTTACATCCGCTGTTTAACAATGAGCTTGGCATATATTCGAATATTAATGGCTTTTGTGATTTCCTAACGAATATATTCTTACACCTGACATTTTTTTCTTCTTTTTTTAATCGCAAGTCATGATATTCTTTAGAACATGATTCTCGGATTATAAGAAAAGCTGTTTCAGCTTTTGTTACGTCAATGTTTCCTAAATAGTTTACTTTCCTGTTTTTTTCTTTAGAGGATCATTTACAGTTTTTAAACGTATCCTTTATATTTTCAGTAGCAGTCGACTTGGTAATTACAGAATGAATGTAGCACTAATTTTTTGACAGTTGATAACCATCCGTCTTCGTGTATTTTGACAAATAATATTTTCTGTTAGACAACCTTTAAATCCTGTTAAACAAATTTTAACTTTTAAGGGGATGGTGAACGCTGAAAATAATTCTTCGGATTGGGACGGATGGATGGTTGGGTTTTACGTCGCACTAGTGCTGCGCAGATGGGCAATTGGCGACGGTCTGGGACACACCCCTAGGGGTGGTCCGGAGACATGCCATCACAATTTTGATCCTTCACGGAAAGGATGGCTCTCTCGCTTCGGTGACCCCAGAGGTATAATTTTTGATGGGAACATGGAGGACATTGCGGCCACGGCAGCCACCATTAATGTACACGACGGTCTTTGACAGGCTCGAGTACCGAACCCGCAATCTTCCAATTACGAGGCCGGCGCTCTACCGACTGGGCGACCGCGGCCCATAATTCTTTGGAATTACTGACTTTCAAGGAAACATTCAAAAGGTGTCGTCTTAAAAAAATATTGAAAAAAAAATATGTGATTCTACTCTTCATGAAACACCAGGAAGTGAAAAAAATTTCGGCTGAAATGAGTTACAGCGACCACAAAAAATTATCAAAATTAAGCATATTTGGCAATTTAGTGCTGTTAGGCGTTAAGTTCGCTAGCACGGAGATTGCCGTGTACGAACAGAACCGTGTTTTGTTTCACTGCCAAGTACTCAAAATCAATCGCCTAAGAATGTGAAATCGCCAAATATGCTTAATTTGATAATTTTTTGTGGTCGCTGTAATTCATTTCAGCCAATAATTTTTCCCCTTTCTGGTGTTTTAGGAAGAGTAAAATTACATATAGTTTTTTCAAAATTTTTTGAAGCCGACACCTTTTGAATGTTACCTTGTTAGAGTTATAAAAGTCTGCATATATACACTGAAATACATCAATGTTAAAAACATTAAAATTTCTCGAGATACATTTAAATTTTAAAAAGTAAAACTCAAATTGTTAAATGTTTGGAAATTTTTTTCTGAAATGCTTATTTTACCTACTGCTTTAATTTTCCCTTTTTATATCATTTTACATCATTATTGTTTATCAATATGTTCGAAACAGATTACGGTATAACAGTCTGAATTGATTGAAAAAATAATTTTGAGTTTGAATGCTGAGATTTCATACAAATTTTCTATTCAAACATAAAAGTATTTCCTAAAATTAATTTATCAATTAATCCACATATCTTTTATTGATAAACTATAAACGATATTAGGAATTTTTTAAATTTAGGTATCATGGAGCATTAAATAAATAAATAAATAAAAATCATTTTATTTAGTTAGGAGGAAAGAGTGTTTATGGTTTCCAGGTTTAAATTAAACATGATTCTTTCATAATAAAAATAAACTTGTGTACATTTAGAAAGTCAAATAGATTATCTATGCTAAAAGTAAAACAAAAGATAACTGAAAGACCAGAAGTAAACAGTAATAAATTATTTAAGTAATTACGTAAAATCGTTGTGCAGGAAAGTGCTGATAAAATTATTAAATATTTCTTATGCATACTTGTAGAACAGCCCAGCCTCCCATAACATGAGACCTTTTTACTCATTATACAATTTAGTGCTGTCAGCCATACGAAATTTTTCATATCACTTTTTCCTTAAAGTTATCGTTACCTTATTTAATCACAAAATTCCCTTAGTAATGTAAAAAATTTTTGCTATTAAAAATTATCAATATTCGAGAATCTGGAGGATTAACAACTGTAACAATCATATATATATATATATATATATATATATATATAGTAGTTAATTTATTATTTTTTAATTGATTTTTTAATCAGTTGTTTATTAAGTGTGTATTCGGGTTTTTTAGTTCATTCTTAAGAGATCATTATGGATTGTTGTCATATAATAAACAAATCTGTTAATAAATATTCTAATTTATGGTTTTGGTGTCTGTATTTCGGATTTGGTAAGCAGTTTTCTTGCATTATACAATAATTGTCAATTTATATATATGTACTGTATATATTTAAAACAAAAAAATTAAATTTGTTCATCAATGTAAAATCAGAATTAAATTCACTGAAAATATATCTATAATCCATTGGTACTTTAATTAGTTTTAGCTTAAATTTCATTTCGTTTGTTCAATTTTATTAATTGCATCATGTAGTTTATTTTACTTTTATTTCCTTATTTCCAAATACTTAAATTGTTTTTAAATTTTAGCTATGAAGTACATCAAAAAACATACTTATTTTAATCAGTCTGATTCAACGATGTGGTATAATTAAATCTCAAATTAATATTTATTTATTTAAGTATCCATAATTTCCAAATTTGAAACCTATTTTACAATTAACTATTGAATAACTAATAAAACCGCAGCATGTCCGTACAAGGCCTATTAACATTTCTCCCGAAAAATTAAAATGATGAATTCCCAGAAAATGAATTTTAAACAATTTTGAAAAATATTTACTATTAATAGTATTTTTTTCCAATAAGTAAATGAAATGAATATGTTTTTAAATAAGTATTTTATAATGATATTGAACGATTTTCAGTCTAATTTCACAATTTAACCAATATTTAGAGCTATTAAAATAGTCCTTTGACTGCCACTATTTCTAAAACGTAATATTTATAAACCTAATTAAGGCAATGTGTGCTATGTGTGATTAGTGGTACTTAATAAAGTTACCTGCCCTGTAGAAATCCTGTTATTGGACAGATATTTAAAGGAAATATTCAGTGGTTCTTAACTACTTGGTATTATTGGGTTATTACACATTTTCATAAAGAAGATAGATTAAAGAAAAAATAACTACGCAATATTGAATTAGATTTATGTAACAATGCGTTAACTTGCCATTATTAATGTTGGTTTGTGAAAAAGTATTGTAAATAAATTCTTGTATAGGTAGCGTAACAAATAATTTTTTAGGACTGAGGACTATTAGTCTTAATCTACGGATTTTTATGATACCAGTTTTACGATAGTTGGATATTTATCGAAATCGAAAATTTAATTGAATAATTTGAAAACGATGTTATAATAATAATAATAATAATAAACCTAATAATCCCCCATACTTAACTAAATTCTGCTTTTACCAGAATTTTATCAAAATCTCTCTCTTTTTTTTTCTGAATTTAAAATGTATAGTACTTCTTAAAATTCAGCGCAAAATAACGTTTCATACCGATTATTTTTTATTTCATGCTAGAAATATATATATATATATATATATATATATATATATATATATATTAATTTCTAAATTAACGTGTTATGGTATTTCTCAAAATAACAGATGATTAAATAGGGGAATCTTTATTTATTTACGTTAAAAATTAAAGTATATGTTGAACATAAACAATTCATTTAAACCCATGCGTGCAAAAAACCTTCGTTTTAAAATTACCGTAACATTGTCTAAAATTATCCTATAATGTTTGTTTTCCTTGAAGGGAAATGCCCTCAAATAAATGCGCCTTGGCTGTATTACCATATGAATCGAGAAATGTTACTATGATCAGTGACGTGCGTGATAACTTAATGCATATTTAAGATTTTTAGAAAAACCTATAATTCTTGAAAATGTAAATCACAGATAATAGTAGAGTAGTATGATTAAAATTGAATAATTTTACATAAAAATGCATGTCCTTGCGTATCATGATGTACCGTATCTTTAATCACATAACTTATTTGGGAAAAACGTTAAACATACCACATTCAAAATAAAGAAGGATTTGGTTTTTTTTGTGAAGAAAAACGCAGTTTTAACATATTGTATTAAAATTTGTTTTGCTAATGTGCTTTGCAAAACGCCATTAAAGTACAAAAATTAAGTTATAAAAATAATAGATACCGCTAATAACTTCAGGTGATTTGATTATTATTATAATTATTATTATTACTAGTATTATTATTTTAAGTGAATAACTATGAAAATTTTACAAAAATAACATTTAACTTATTTGAGGGTAAATTATGTAAATATAAGCATTCAAAACTTATACAGAAATTCTAAAATGAGACGTGCAATACAATAGCAGTTACAGTAAATTTCTTTTATATAATTGATTAAAAGTATTCTTTGCGTATTTAATTTGGTGAGATTAAAACAATTCAAGTATTATTTAAATATAAAACTACAAGTAACGGTATTTTATTGCAGTTTATAGGATCAACATACCCACTTTTCACAAAATCCAAAGCAAATAGTAAAGATTATGATAAATATAATTTTTTTAGTATTTACATTACTACCTTCTTACTATTTTAAAGTACAGTTTATTATATTAATATCAGTACACAGTTAAAAACAGTAGTTCGACGTTTCACCCGAAGAGTGGCGCCAAAAAGCATTTTTAGAATAATAGTATTTCGGTGCAATGTTTCACCATTTTAATGGTGCTTACTACAGAAATGGCACAAGTATTGAAACATTGTGCCAAAATATTGGTTGCAGCTAATTGGAAACATTTTTCTCGTGAAATGTAAGATTTTATTTTTAACAGTGTAGGATCTGTACCACACCACACATTTGGCAGCACAAACACTTCTGGCTATTTTATACTGGTAACGGTATCAGAGTTACCAACTTTTATAATTTATTCGGGAGCATTGTTAGCCCAGTTTTTTTTTTTTTTTTTTTTTTTTTTATGCCAGTAATTTTAAGAATGTTTTTTTTTTCTTATTTAATCGTTGTCATATCATACTTGCCAACATACTAATTAATATTCCGTAGTATTATTAGTCCCGTTTTATTTTTCACACCAGTATCTTTTTACAGTATTTTTCTTCTTATTTAATCGTAATTGAATTTGGAGAATACTACTCTAAAAATTTACTGGTGTGTAAAAAAAGGGCGGGACTAACAACACTACGGAATATTACTTAGGATGTTGGCAAGTATGTCATATATTGGAGAAAAATATTCTACTAAAATTCTTGTTCGAAAAAGAAGTCGGGGCTAAAAATACTCCGGAATATTTTATAAAAGTTGGCAGTTCTGCGGTATATGTTAATTTATTGTGACAAAAGTACACGAATTTTACTTATTACTTTCGGTGTTTTAACGTTGGTGTCACATTACTTATTTTTAAGTATGAGACTAATTCTATATGCAATATCTCACCAGATTTTGAACTCTGCATAATGCATTATAATATGATGTACATGATAATAAATTGGTTTAAAAGATTTTAATTAAAAATAAATAAGCTTGAGTTGATAAAATTGGTTAACAAAGTATGTAGTTTTTTTTTATTATATTTTTCTTTGAATGGCGTATTTTAATTTTTATTGCTTTGAATGGTTTATTTATCATACACATTTCAAAAACTTCAGTGCATGTGATTTAAATTATTGGGGAAAACTAAGGAATATATATATATATATATATATATATATATATATACATATATAACGTATCATAAAATTTATTGTATTATCCTCAATAATGTAAAGTAACTTAAAAACCGTTTTTAATACTAACTTAAGTAATTTTTGAGTTTTTAATAATAACTTTAGAGAAATTCAAATTAATATAATTAGATTTCCTTCGAAATTTTCACCAACGAAGTATTAAATTATTAGATAAGTTAAGTGTTCTTAACATTAATTTTAAAAATCACAAAATTGATATCAAAATTATTTCTGGTGATAAAAGGAAAAATCATGAAGAGAACGAAAATAATTGCTATTAATTAATTTACACATTAATTTATTTTAAGCAAAAATTTATTTTGTTAGAATCTATTCGTGGCAGTTTAAATTTTATCTCTAAGACTCAAACAGATTTTTGTTGAAAATGCATAATATCAAATGCGAAAATATCAGAAAATGTAAAGTTAGAAAATAATAAGTTACATCTCCCTGACATATAATTTTGTAAATTAAAATCTAATAATGAACAAATTATAAAACAAAATTTAAAATCAGTGATTTTCCCTCTTTAAATTGATAAATAGTTTCATAATTTAATACAGCTTATTTCAATAAATATTCTATACGCATAAGAAAGTTTTAAGAATTAATCCCTATTGACATACGTGAAAAACGTTTTTTTAAAAACGTGTCAAGAAGTTTAAATCAGATGAAATCAGATTTTCTTTTGTGATCTACTGCAACGAAGATTATATTTGTGAAGCAATGCCGATTAGAATTTAATCTTGAAATTCAGTACAAATATAGTTTAAACATGTCAGACATGTACATATTAAATCAAAGCGTCAAACAATTAATAAAAATTTTAATATTTAAAAATATCCAACTTAATAAAAATATTTAAAAAAGAAAGCTATTTAAGATGCCTTGCCTTGACCGGTAAGAGTGCCTTCTGCCAAAACTGACCGACGCCTACATTTTGAAATTTTCATCGTCATTACCACACACGTTTACTTTAAAATTTCCCACAGCCATTGACCTGTATTAGACCTTTTAATTGAACACCTTCTCCATGGAGTTAAAAAAAAAAGGAAACTTTCTTAACAATGAATCGCTAACATACGGTACGGTCACAGCTATGACGCCTTACTCCCCCCCATTTGAAGAAATCGGAACACTGTAGGGTCGCCCCGGAACGACTACTCATGAGTGGATGTGGTTGACGCCCAGATCACCATTGAAGAATAATTCCCTTTTGTGTTTCAGACGATATCTTGTTGAGTATATAAACCTTGTTTCAACATTGAGAGGCACACTAACTTCAGAGATATTGTAGAGTAAACAGAAAATCATCCGTGGTTTTAAATAGTCCAAGATGAAGATGGTACGTAATTTTTAAGATACCTTGTTATTTGCAGCGGCTTACGATAAATGTTTGTTGAATGCACTTTTGCTTCAGTTTTAATGTATTTTAATTTAAAAATAATCCTTACTTAATCTCATTTATTTAGTTTCAAATTAGATTAATACTAACAGAGCACCAATCTTCGAACATTACAATAAGGATTTTACTATGACGAAACCAAACATGGAAAGGGCCAAAAAATTATTTGAAATGTATTACTGTTCAAAGATTTATGAAATCTAGTAGAAATGTTGATCTAATATTGATTTTGATATTTGGAGCAGCAAACCGTAAAATGATAATAATGATAATAATAATTAATTATAAGATGAAAATCATTACAATAATCATTATTTAAATTTACAACAGAGTTAAAAAGAATGATAAGAAGACAATCATTACCATCATTATTTAAATTTCGGATTAAAGTTAAAAAGAGATCTTGAAGAAGGCAAAATTTTAACAGATGACTGATTTCTCGAAAATAATTTTCTATTAATATTAATTAAACCTTTAACGATTTTTTACTGTCTGAAATTTGGGTATATATATATATATATATATTCCAGAATCAATATTATGCAGCTTTTCTTTTTATCCTACAGCAACTTTTGTTTTCTTTAACCAGTTAAATTTAAATCCAATTATCGCAATTCAATTTAATTTAATTCATAACATGCATGTATAATTTAATAGTTAACTGTTTGGAACACTAACTATTCACTGGAAGATATTTTTCGTGTTATTATTTTTTTTTTTCTTTTTACAAATATTTATATAAGTATAGGAAAATACCCTAAGCAACTGTTCAAGATATACTGGTGATTCCTGAAAATATCTTTAAATTTTCATTAGATGCAGTTTATCATCCCCGTGGCAGAAACACGGCGACACGGCGACATTGTCGCAGAACGGCACTGGGTTCTTGCAGAAAGGTATTTCTTTTAGGAATTAAAAATTTTGAAAGATAAAAAATTTCAGTGCAATAACTTGGCTAAAATTGTTTTGCAGTATAAGTTTTGTTTTTGTAGAATCTGCTCGTTTCAACAGAAAGGTAACAAAATGTTACATTACCAAAAATTAATATGAAGTTATGAAGTTATTTAAAAAAAATCCTCATAGATTTGATATTAATATAAAAATTTTTAGAATCAAAAAAGCTAGTCTTATTGGTAGTTAGTATACAAATATTTATTATTGAATAATATCGTCTTGCAGAAAGAAATTAGCTCTTGTGAGGTTTGTCGCCGAAAGCAAGAAAAAATTCTGTCACAGGGTTTATCATATTTTTAATTTAAGTCTCAAAACTAGGACACGTGATATACTGCAAACATTGTGCTTATTAATGCACAATCGAAAACTCAACTTATTCCCTGAATAATTTTTGAAATAAGATATTTATTACTACGAAGCTAATGAAAGCAAGTATTAGCATTTTTGCTAAAAGCAAACCCTTAAAAAGAATCTAGGCTAACAACTTCTCCTAAACATTGGCAAACAAAGACATTATCTAAATATATTAAATTATTGATATCAAAAATGGTTTTAGTTGCTGTTCAGTTTTAGCATTGTTTAACATAACTACAAATTGCCAGCTCATAAACTAATGTAAATTAATGTAATATTTAGTGTACATCTTTTATTTCGGAAAATTTAAATAAATGTAATTAAGGTCACTTTCAATTTTAATAACTCAATGCAAGTGTAATTGTTTGTAATTATCAGTTTCGAAACATTCAAAATTTCATTTTATAAGTCGAATTATATCCAATAAAAACTTATAAATGAAATGAATTTCAAATGTCTAGATAGCTTTTATATCAATATTTTTTTATTAAATGTTTTAGAAATTGATTAACTAACAGTTAAAAAAGTAAATTACTTACTCAACTAGCTCACATTTTTGTTAATATAGGGTTTAAATAGATGTTAAACGGCTATTTAAACAAAATATAATAGCTCGAAAATATAATTTCACTGAAAGCATACACTGCAAACGATATTTACTTAAAAAATGCCCCGAAATTATGTTTAATAAATACATACTTTATTAGGGATTTATAATAAAAATTTTATATCCCACTATTCTGCAAAATCAAACTCATTCAGTCTAAATACTTAAATCCAAATGGAGTTTTTTTTATCAATTTAAACGGAAGTTGTTTTATTTTAATAGAAATGGATGTGGCTTGAGATAAATTAATCTATTTTATTTTTTGACAAAACTACAAACCATCTCCTTTTTCTACAATCAAACCAATAATAATAAATAATTTATTGCGATCGTTCTTCTTTTCTTTTTTATTTTTATTTATTTATTTGTTTATTCTTTCTTTTTCAATCTTAGATAGGAAATAATCTCAAAAAATAAATATTGAATTTCTAAATTTTAATAAATTCTTATTTTATTTGAAAGTTTTTTTTTTTTTTTTTTTTTTTTTCCACAGAAAAATCATAGTAAATGAATCATTAAAATAATAATAATAATAACAACAAGAGGGTTATGAGTCCAAAGAAGATATATATCATTAAAATGATAATAATGAGTAGATATTTTTTTTTTTTTTTTTCAAATCTTAATAAATTCTTAACAACTGAAGTTTAGTTTATTTTTGTAAAGCCAATTTTAATCACTAAGGTTTGTTGAATTAACAGTAAAATAAAAATGTGTTTGAAAAATGATATTTTTTATGAACATTTACATGCACGGAACAAACCGTTCCATTTTTTTAGAATTATCACTTTTCTCTGACAATAAACTTCTCTTTTAAAGTTATAGGCTTAATTTATGACAAAAGTTATATTGAAAAGAGGTGATAAAGAAAAATCAGGATAGTAGGACCTCAGCATTTTAGTAATTTTGACATATAGGCGTTTTCATAAATTTCAACAAAAGCAACTTTTCAGATTTAAAATAACCTTTTGATGAACGGGTTTAACTATTTTCAAAATAAAATTTGAACTCGATGACCATGCTTCTGCGTATTGTAAAGATGAGCGAATATTATTATCCATATTATTATTATTAAGGGGTTTCAGTTTAACTGAGTTTCTTTTCTAAAGAAATGAATTTCTACAAAATTTATAATGAAAAATGGCTATCCAGTTCGTAAAATTTAAGGCTGTTAAAGACATGCTCATAGACATTGATTACTGACATTTTTTTTGTACCAGATTTATTGTTTTAATGAAGATTATTAATAAAAAATAATAAATGCAAAAGATTAAAAAAATAAATAAATGAATGAATTATATTTGATTAATACCGAAATTATAAAAAAAAAAATATATATATATGTTGGATTTCTTTCTACAACATTGTCGTTGAATAACTTAATATCATCAGGATTCGAAACACTATTTAAATTTTTACGCGTGTTTTATTGTATTATTATCACTATTTTCAAAATAATCTTGTCTTTAAAATTTTTAATGCTACAATATTATTTTTCAAAAGACTGAAATAGTGGCTAAAAAAAAAGGTAACACTTTAGGAACGTTGAGAGCCCTTATATGGAATATAAAAGCAAAATATGGAGAACATTTACGTCAATGAAATTAAAAATACTAATTTACATAGCTGCCAACTTTAGCGGTTTATTTATTTATTTATTTATTATTATACACCACTTCCTCTAAGTAAAAATTTTCACTTTATTTAATAATTAATACTTTCTAGAAAATGTATAAAAAATTTCTGTTAAAAATTTCTGGTAGCAAACAAGTGTACAAATTGTCAGCTATGAAATTAGTTTGCTTTTCAAACAGTTTTATGTAATAAAGTTTCATAATTGCAACTAAGAGTTTAGTTGAAAAATTTAATGCTGTCAACGAAATGTCACACACACATTGTTTTAGAACTTCTTCTTTTTTTTTTTTTTTTTTTTTTGTAATATATTCACTTATTTTTTTTTTTTTTAATAAACCTTAATTTAAAAAAAAGAAGGCTTATTATTTATGAAAGTAAATAATGATAAACGTCAAAACTTTTATTACATATGAATTTATATATTTTTTAATTAATAATGAAATTCATTGCTGTTAAAATACTATTTGGAATTAAGTATATTCAAGATAGCATTTCAGATATGGTTGATGATTACTACTCTTGTAGAATTAAAGTATTTAATATTGTCTTATGGTATATGTTAATTAATGCAGGACTCGTCGCACACACTTTTTTCAGTACCACTATTTTTATAAGCAATCTTCGTATTATTCAATCAAAAATACTTAACGACACTATTACTAAATTGTCTATTAATATATATATATAAGGTGAAGACGCCGATCCCGTTAATGTTGTTGATTTTTTGCTATATAAAAGTATTCTATACTCTACTAAATTGAATTTAATCAGTTATTTTTATAATTGAATTTCACTGTATCACATCATTTAAAGTATGCAATATAAAACAAGTAAAGTCCTTCCAAGTAAAGTCTTTGTATTCGAAAAACAAAACGAATAAGAAGCAAGATTTTCCATTTTTTCTTCTTCTTGATAATGATTTAAATTATACTCTAATAAAATGCAATTAATTAATTACTTCTATAATTTAATTTGTCATCATTTTATAGTACACAATGAAACAGGTAAAGCCCTTCCTATTTTAAGTCTTTGTTGTGTTCGGGAAAAAAAAAAAAAAAAATATATATATATATATATATATGAAGCAAGATTTTTTTTTTTTTTTTTTTTTTTTTTTTTTTTTTTTTTTTTGCAACATGCTAACGATTTAAATCATCGAATACAGTTGAAACTTGCTTAAAAACAGGATAGGACTCTTTAGAAAGACCTCCAAGGAGGGCACTCCCTTCCAGGCCTAGGACCCTACAGCAATCAATCGGCCTTAATCCCCACAACCCAACCCATTGAAAAAAGTTAGAATATTATAAAGCAAGTAACTTTCTTAAAGAAAATACCGGTATTTATAGATTATATACCTTGTATAATGTGTGACATTCTTTTTTAACTTCTTAAATTTCAAAATAAATTCAAGTTTTTTTTTTTTTTTTTTTTATGATTAAATTAATATAAACAAAAATTAAAACCAGAAACAGTTTATTATTATTATTTATAAAAACAAAAATCATTTAATACAAAAAAGCACTACAGAACTGGTGTTTAAAAGTAATGCGTACAAAACTTTGAAACTTTGAAACTTCTTGCATTTTATGGTGTTTATTCAAAATTACTTAACCCCTTAACGCGCGCTGTCCTCGCTACAAGGACGCAAAATTTAAGATCCAGCTGCAAAAATTCATCCCTGAAATTTTTTAGCAAAAATTTACGTTTCTAACATATCAGAAAAAGGCCGTTTTTTTTAAACTTAAAATTTAAAATTTCTTTTAGTTTAATTTACTTCATGAATTCCGGTGGCAGTATAATTTAAATGATCCGAATTGTCTTGCGCCGCAAAGGGTTTATAGTTCAAAGAACTTATTACAATATATATATATATATATATTCTTTTGAGGAACTTCTTATTAAAATAATCTATTTTCAAGTGTTTGTCTATTGAGGGGACTTGGCACCTTTGGCAGCACCGCTAAGGTACGTTTCGTAAAAAAGCTTATATTTCCATTTAATATTTATAAATTGAACTATATTAGGTTTGTTCAATAAAATATATATTCACGCAACATTTATTGTGCTTTTTGCTATATTTCTTTAGAGATTTGAAATCTTTAATTTGAGTTTTCTCAGTTTGCCCTTTTTCATAAATTCGTGGATCTTCAAAATACTTAAACTTCAACAGATATTTAAAAAAGAACTTAATATTTTTTTGGATGTTTAATAGAACTTACCTAAAAGAACTGGGGATTAATTTTGGAATATCTTTAAATAAATATATATATATATATGTATATACATACATACATATATATATATATATATATATATATATATATATATAATAAAAATATTACAAAAATCATGTTTTTATTTTTCCCTATTTTTTTGCATAGACGTAGACATTTTAATATATTTTTCTCAAAAACTAATTAATAAATTTCAAAATTCATCCCTAATTCTTTTAAGTAGATTATATTAAACATTCAAAATAATCTCAAATATTTTCTTACATATCTGAAGAAGTTTTAGCACTTTGAAGATCAAGAATTCATGAAAAATGTAAACTGAGAAAACGCAATTTTAAAATTTCAAATCTGTAAAAAAAAATCTATCAAAAACCATAAAAACTGCTGCTTGAATATATATTTTATTGAATAAAACTAATATTGTGCGATTTATAAATATTAAATGGAAATATAAGCTTTAATATGAAACGTGCTTCAGCAATTCTGTCAAAGGTGCCTAGTCCCGTTAAGTAGTATTTATATACAATATTATAATATTTTAAAGGAGATAATAATGAATATTTTTAGTTTTATTGTTTTTCTTAGAAAGTTATTCTTTTTTTTTTTAATTATTTTATTAAAAATTATTAATTAATTACTGATTAGTTAAATTATGACTTATTATTCGATACTTATTAATATTTTCTATACAGAATTACATAGGTTTAAAATGTAGTAGATGTCTTAAACTTTTTCTTTCTTTCTTTCTATCTTCCTTTTTTTTTTTTTTTTTTTAAATATATCTGCTTCTTTAACAATTCGCAGTAAATGATAAACACATTTAAATAAATATAAATATTTAATTGTAGGATTAAACACTAGTCTGCATTTAAAATGAAACTGTAGTTTTAAAACATGGATAATATACATAACTAGATATAAACAGTCAAAATATAACTGAAGCAAGTATCCAAAGCTACAAATTTATAATTAAAAGATATAAACTAAATAGCAAAGGTACAGTCGGAAAAAAAAAAAAACGCAACACCCGCTGTAATTTCGTTACTAATTGACGTAAGAACATCTAATAGACATCATTCAACAGGAAATTAAAAGCACTCTCTGAATATGTCCTCAAATTTTGAATTAGGGGTCATCTACATATTGAAATGAGCGCCAACTTTGATTTTTTCAATAGCAACACCCAATTTTGACTTCATTTTCGAATTTCTGAGAGTCTGGCAGTGCGGAAAAGTATACTGTTTATATACTTTATCTTTAGTATTTATAGAGTTATAAACAAAAACGTGTTAGGGGGTTATCTGTAAATGTAGAAAAATAAAATTAAGATCCTATACAAAATAGACAAAACTTTAATGTTTCACACCGGAAATCTTTTAGGAAAAAAATAATTATAAAAATTAATAAAACGTTGCTTCTTTTGCAGTTTTTTAATTAACTTGAATTCAATTTTTAGATTTGTATATACTCCAGTACTTTTTTAGATAATTTTAGGTCTATTTAAATACATTAGACTTGAGATTAGTCCATGCAGTACCCTTAGAAAAAAGTGCAATATTTTTCAAGTAAAAGTGTCTATTATGGCTGTACTGATCACCAGTAAAGCTTAAATTTTCTTTCGTAGGTAGGTAACAAAATATACGAAATGAAATAATATAGTTATATATATATATACAACAATGCTAAATCTTTTCGGATAAATTATTGTAAGGGTTCATGAAGTAAATATTAAACAATTTTAATCGCACTTACCAGTTTTGTATCAGTTGAACTCTTCGGAACTGTACGATTCGTTTTATAATTTCTATGAAAATATATTTTCTTAATTAACCCTTTCGCGACTGCTGACGTAGATTCACGCCATTTGAAAATCTGTAACTCTGTCAGTGGGCGTTTCTATCGTAATTTGTGTGCTACATATTTCTTAAGTGTGTACCCAGTGTTCATATTTTTGCAATAAAATATACTATGGATAGAAATATATTAATTAGAAAGAATATAATTATAATGTATGTCCATTTGTAATACAATTGTGAATACAGAAAATTTGTTCTGAAATATTTCATTTTGAGAGTATAACGCCTGTAGGCGGGTCTTACTGTCAAAAGACAAAATCCTGCAGTCGCAAAATGTGCTGAAATATATTTATAAAAGTTAAAGTATGTTTTTAAAACTGTATAAAGTTTAAAAATGTAAAAAGACTAAAGTGTCCTTAAAATAATAATCGTCCTCCTACAATATAAGTAAATAAATAAAATAAAGCAATATATGAAGCAAATGATTAATCATTTTTTAACTATGACGGTAGTTAAGAAACGATTTTACAAGCCTGTCTTGCATTCCAATTCCATTCGTTTTTTATATTTGACAATTTCACATTAAACATATTTTTCTATTTAAAATAGTAAACCCCGCCTATTTAGTTATTTTTTTTTTCTTCTAGTGTTTGTTTAAAAGATTCAAAATTTATCACCAATTAATCGATGAGGTAAATACCACTTGTGCATATTTTTGTTAACATAAAATACGGGGTTTAACACGAATATTCAATGTCACATTTACTTTAACTTTGTGTATTGTTTTGTTTTGAAGAACGATGAAGGCGGGGCTTGTCTTCTTTAGAAAACAGGAATTTTTTATGCTAACACTAATGTCTAAAAATCATCATTTTTGTTTCATTTCTTTGCATTTGAGGTTGTTGTTATATAATTTGACCCGTAAATAAAAAATAAAAATATTTTGTTTAATTTTCTTTGTTATTTTTTAAGATTTGATTCGTTATCTCGTGCAAAACTTTATATGAGACGGCCCCTTAAACCACTCCAAAAGAAAGATTTATTTATATCTCGAAAACTAATAACTGAAATGAGCTGTAAATTTGCACCCCCGTATTTTTCAGCATTAGGATTCATTTTATGTAAAAATTAATATAGGTCATAATTCATAATTTTTATGAATATGAATTTATTAATAATTTTCATAATTATATATTTTTTTCAGAATCAAAAGTAATGATGGATTATGTTTGGGTTTCTTCACTGTATCTCGTAAAAAAAAATTATATCGATCAAATTATTTTTTGTGAAGATATTAATAAAAGTTTGAAATATGAATTTAACATTAGCACCTTCAAACTTTGAACGCTTATAACTCTGTGAAAAAATAAGTAAAATATACAACCAATATACTTTTTCGCGTTGTCGCGATCCCAGAAATTCAAATATAAAATAAAAATAGGGTGTTACCATTGAAAAAAATCAAAGTTGGTGCGCGTTTTAATATGTAGACGACCCCCAATTCAAAATTTCAGTTCATTTTCTGAAACTACTCACAATTCCCTGTCGAATGATAGCTATTACATTTTTCTACATCGATTAGCAACTAAGTTACGTTGAGTGTTGCGTTTTTTTTTCCCCGACTGTACTTATGAAAATGCTTCACGAAAATGTTACTCTTTAATGTAATTATTCCATTTTTTTCCACGTAGTTTACATCATACGTCTTTCAAAAAATATTAAAGTATATAAATATATTAAATAATTATTTAGAAAAATAATAAGAATTTCTTAAATAGTTATATGCTGTTTAATATTTATGTAAGGATTTGTGAACAGGATTTATTCTAGATTAGATATAAATCTAATTTGAAACCGTCTAAGTTGCTTCAAATTGAGTAATATAGTATATTAATGGCTATGGTGTGTATTGAAAGCTATTTTCAAATGAAATATTGATGCATTTGGAGGAAAAGGGATTTTTGTTTTCATCTTACATGGATTTTGTAGTAGTATTTGGGAATGATAACTTTAATTATGGCTGTATGTCAATTTAAACAAGATTAATTTTCTTATATATATATACAATATCAATATCATCATCATCATTATTATTATTTATTATTTTACATTATATATTATATATTATATACTATTATTATTATTTGAAATTCCATAAGAAGTTTCCTTATGTAATGATATACTGCATAATAACAACTAATTATTTGAATATAATTAGCCAAAACATTTATGAAATTATGGTCAAACAAAGTGGCTTTATTAAAAAAAAATTAAAGCCTAATTTTGCTTGTTCCATGGACACTGTAATACAACTTCTTTAAAGGTGCTTCTTTAATTTGCTTTTATATTTTTTATTTTGAATACATCAGAATATCTTGACAAATCAATAAAAATTACATATTGTAAAGATAAATAAATAAATTAATTAAAATTAAAATTAATAAAAAAGTGAAATTTTAATATTAATCTTAAAATAATTCTCCAATCTTAATCTGAGCAGTAAAATTATAATTGTACTGATTAAAAAAATTATCAAAACGCTTAAAATTTATTCAAAATTAATGACTTTGAAAATTAAATCAAATAAAACCATTTATTTGGTGTTTCACTGAATTGGGATTTTGTTAATATTTTGTAGCTTTAATTGGGGTTTAATTAGCTATATATCATTTACACTATGTTATTTGTATTTTTTGCACTTTTCTTTTAGAAGTTGTAGGTTTTCCAGCAGTTACTATTTTGAAAACTACTTTTTGTACAAAGCAATCTTTATATTATTCTTCCGATGCTAAGATAAACAATTAATGAAGATTACTATTAAAAAAAAGAAAAAAAAAAAGTCATATTCAAAAGAGAGATTTCTGAAAACCTTGAAGTTCAAATGTAAAGTAAAAAAAAAAAAAAAAAAAAAAAATAGAAGAAGAAGAGAGAGAGAGAGTATTATGACATGTTTTGATGTTAATATATATATTAGTATTATGTAACTGAAATAGTATTATGGATTTGTAAAAATTAATTTCCGTAAGTAATCGAAAATTGCAATAATATTATGGATGATACTTGGAAAATTAAAAGAAATTATCGTTTTTATGATATGACTCTCAGAATATGAAGAATATTTCATAAAGAACATATATTGTTTTAAACATACAGGATTCAATCTATCTATATTTTAAATCCCTCTAGTTACTTTTTTTTTTTTTTTTTTTTTTTTAACCGAGGAAATTTAAATGTTAAATAAATAATTATGTTGTTTTCTTTTTATGAAAGTGACAAGCACTGTGCTCTATATCAATTAAATATTTTACTTCTAAATTTTAATATTTTACATTTGGAACTTCATATGCATTGCTTAACCCTTTAACGTTCACTACTTAATTTATTTTAAAAATTACTAAACTAATTTTAAAAATGGCTTTTAGACACATAGCTAATCATAAATATTTAAAAAATAAAAAATTAGCATTGTTCCTTTTTGAGAAATTTTCGGTTTGAAACATCTGTAAGTAAACCTTATTAAATTCAAATAATATTTAATTTAATAAATATAATAAATCACTTTATAAGTAAACATTATCGACAACAACAACTCGTAAAAGTTGCATAGATCCCAACATTTCAATTTATTTCAAGTATTTTAACCCTTTGCGGCGCAAGGTAATTCGGATCATTTAAATTACACTGCCACCGGAATTTACGAACATAATTAAAATAGAAGAAATTTTAAATTTTCTCGTTAAAAAAAAAAAAAAAAAAAAAAAAAAAAAAAGTGTCTTTTCTGCTTTGTTATCATGTAAATTTTTGCTAAAAAGTTTCCGGGATGCGTTTTTGCACTTGAGAATTAAAATTAGGTGTTCCATCAGCGGGAACACTGCGAGTGAAAGGGTTAAAAAAGGTTGCAAGAACGAAATAAGTGTTTGTGAAATCACATTTTTCTATGAAATTGGAAATTATTCAATTTGTTAATATTTTATTTCTCATTATAAAGCAAAGTAAATGTTTGTTTTAAAAATATTTATTGTTTAAAAATGCTTTCGAAGGTGAAAACTATTTTAAGACAATCATCGCAGTTTATCATCAAGTTTGTTATACTACTTTTTATGGTGGATTGAAAAAATGTAACAGGTATTATCAAAAATACTTGTGGCTTAACTCTATATATATATTATAAAATAATCTTCAACCACGCAAATTATCTAAATCTATAATATCTGCAATACTTTAAAGATTTTTCTGTAACTTTTCCCCACAATTTATCTTAATAAAATAAATTTGTATTAATGTTAATACAGTATACTCCCGAATATCGGAGATATTAAAATATTATCCACAACATTGATTTATATATTTTCCCGGCTATATTGTCTTCAATTTTTATTTACTATAAAGTTTACTTGTATCCTTTAGTTGTATAATTATTATTGTCTAATTCCATTGTAATTTATAGTAGCGATAAACCCGAGGAAAATGGAAATCGCAGAAAAATCGCTCACGGATAATCAACAGTTTACTAAATGTTAAAAAGACATTTAAAAAAAAAATTTAAATAAAAAATTTAAAAAGTAATAATTCTAAGAGTTTAAGACTCAGGTGAATGTTGAAAATTTTAAATGAGTGACAAGCAAAACAGTACATTGATTTTCAAATAAATTTTAATTATATTAATACTACTCCAAACATATTTTGTCGATGCGAATTGCGGATATAGATTACAGAAACATTGCACAAAAAAATACAGATATCACAAAATTTAGGTATATTCCTCAGATTTACGATGATATACTAGTAGTAGTAGTAATAATAATAATAATAATAATTTGTTAAAATGGTTACTAGACAAAGCCACTTTTGTCTTTTGCTGTTCACCCTGCAACCTATTTTTCAAATTACATAGTAATTGTAATTTAAATCGTGTATATTTTGACAAATTTTAGCAAGTGTTTTTAAAACATATTTATTGTAGTTAGTGATACTTATTGCAAATAGTTATTTCTAGTTTAACTGTAATAGTCTGTTTTAGCAGTTTTAGAGACTTTTTTATAATACATTTTTAAAATTTCTACAGATCAAAATTTCATACGGTGATCATAAAATTTATTACATTGTTATTCTTCACAATGCAGCTCAGTATTTCAAATAATAATCAATATATTGATGTTCTTAATATGAAAATTACTTGAAGCAGAACTTTTCATTTTTATAAGCAGAAATTTTCATTTTTATAAACTAAATCAATCAAAGTTAAATTTTAAATAAAATTTTAAATATACAAAGGATTTTTAAAAAGAAAATAATTTAACTACAGCATAATTGTCAAAACTAAACAAAGAAAATTAAGAAATTAATCTTTTTCTGTAAGTATGCGATAATCAATATAAAGTCAGAGAACTTATTGATATGTTTTTATGAATACATAAACAAATCAATAAATAAATAAATAAGTAAAAGAAACGAAAGAAAGAAAGAAAAAAATTCGTGTCTCAAGGCGCCCATGGTTTTACACTTTTACCTTTTTTATCCTATATAATATAGAAATTGTTAATCATTAAGGATAATTCACAAAAATTTACTTTTTCTTTATTGGTAAGTTTTACTTTCTTATATAATGATGCAGAAAATGTTTCTAACATTCAAAATTATTACTTTTCAAAATCAGCTCATTGTCATTGCTGCACTTTTTGCCACTGTTTTTGCTGAAGATCTGAAAACCTCAGAATCATACCCCGTCGTTTCTTATCATGCTAGCCCCGCAGTAGCTGCATCTTCAGGTGGACATGCGTATGGCGCCCATGGAGCCAGAAGTGCTGGCTATGGAGCTTACGGACAAGGACACTACGGAGACCACGGACTTTACGCAGACAGAGGCCATGCTGCTCATGGACATCATAACATTGGCGGATACGGAGCACATGATGCCTACGGAGCCCATGGAGCCAATTACGGAAGATATAGGAATGTAGGAGCTTATGCTCAAGACAAGGTAAAGTGTTATTGAATTAAGATTATTTTAAATTCAGAGAGATCTGAACTATACAAAAATCAGTCTACATGGAATAGTTTCTACTTTTTAATTTTACTTTTAACCAAGCTCTGATTAGCTTTATGTGAGGTTCGGGGAAAACATGCATTTTTGGGCTCCTGCCACACCCCTCCTTGCTCTTAAACAAAATTTTCTGTTATGATATTTATGCTTTAAAAGCAGAATTTCTTGAATCAAATTTCCAAAAAATAAATTTTAGGACCCTTGCTAGTGAAGGCCTGAAGCACTTGTCCTGTGTGACCCTGTGATAATCAGGCTCTGACTTTAACTTTAAAAATGGGACTGCAGTAGACTGGTCGTTAGAGCACTGAGCACGTAAAAGAAAGAGTGTGGATTAGGTACTCGAGTCGACCGAAGACCTTCGCGTATATTAATGATGGCTGGTGCACGTAAAATGCGTCATAGTCATAATGTTCTCCATATTCCCATCCAAATTATACTTCTGGGAGCTATCCCCTCTATGGAGGAACAAATTGTGATGGTATGTTTCCAGACCACCCGTAGGGGTGCGCCCAAAAACATTGCCAAATTCCCATAGCGTAGCACTAGTACGACGTAAAATCCCCTCACTCACTTTAATAATTTTATAGAAATCCCGCCAGTAGCAGTGTTCTTACCGTTATTATTTTATAGTATTCTTTTATGAAGTAAATTAAAGAAGAAATTTATTTTATTGTAGAAATTTACTATAAAAGCAGGTCTCGCAGCATTCCTTAAAATTTAACATCATTTTATTATATTGCCACCATATTTTTTAAAACAATACTTCTTTATATAATATTTTAGAATTATAACATTCAAAAATATTCAAGAGAAATTTCTTATTGATGACCTTGGTGATAATATAACAAAATTCGAGTAAAATTTTAGAAACGGTGCGAGGCCTGTAAAGACTGCAATCACTATATTAAAAATACTTTAAACAAATCTAGATTTTAAATGTCATTATTATGTGTTCCGGAAAGTTCTGTCGTTTTCAGTTAGTAACAGGAAGCCGGAAATTTTTGCTTAACAATAATTATATACTTTACGTTTACCAAATAACATCTTAAAATTTATATGAATGTTGTATAAGGTAAATATCCGGTAATGTTTTTTTAATTCAAACGACAAAATCCTTCCGGTACACCAAATATTTGTCTTTCAGCAGTCTTTTATATATATATATTCATACTTGCCAACATCCTAATTAATATTCCGTAGTGTTGCTAGTCCCGCCCTTTTTTTCACACCAGTAAAATTTTAGAGTAATATTCCACAAATGCAATTACGATTAAACCACTACGACCAACGTTAAACCACTGAAAGTAATAAGTAAAATTCGTATACTTTTGTCCCAAAAAATTAACACATGCCGCAGAACTGCTAACCTTTATTAAATATCCCGGTGTATTTTTAGCCCCGCCTTCTTTTTCGCACAAGAATTTTAGTAGAATATTTTTTTTTCCAATGACATACTTGCCAACATCCTAATTAATATTCCGTAGTGTTGTTAGTCCTGCCCTTTTTTACACACCAGCAAATTTTTAGAGTAATATTCTCCAAATTCAGTTACGATTAAATAAGAAGAAAAATACGCTAAAAAGATCCTGGTGTGAAAAAGAAGGCGGGGTTAACAATACTATGGATTATTATTTAGTATGTTGGCAAGTATGTATATGTTATAAAAATGATAAAGAGATTAAAACAAATAACTCATTGTTAATTAAAATACGTCAGTTTTCCAGGAGTAGGTGAAATGAGCGAATTAATAATGATTTTAAAATTATATCTTTAGTGGTTATTTAAGGCAATGTGAAAAAGATGACTATTCTTGTTTTTCTTTTATTATGAAATATTGTCTTTGTAGCATAGCACATTTCCTTTCAAAAATAATGTATTAAATATTTTTCAACAATAATTCTTTTCTTGATAATTCTCAAGCCCATTTTTTCAATTAATATTTTTTGAATATTAATTAATTTTCAGCATTACATTTTTTAAACAAATAATAATGATAATATTATTATACATAGTACATATTGTAAGATTTTACGTTATATTTTTTTCAAAAAGTTAAAATATTAGTATGGCAATAAAACTTTTTAAATAGTTCAATAAATGATTTAAATAGAAATCGAGTTAAGTTGTAGCCATATCTTCATTCATAGATTGTTAAAAATGCATAATTACCTTTAATGATTTTGGTAATAAATTTTTAAGTACATTCTCCAGCATTAGTTAGCATAAAAACAATCCTAATGATCTAGGAAAACCCCTTTAATGCTTTTAATCTTACTTTATGTTGATTTATTAGTTTGAGAATATTACATCATAAATTAAAATAATAATAAAATAACTGTTTAAATCAATATTTTTCTTTTTTGCGGATTTGTTGCTTCGTCATATTCTTTCAACTCATAAATATAATGTACGAACTAAAAGTTAAATATATCTAAAATTAGTTTAATGAGGAAGTTTTTTTTTTTTCAATCATTAATTAATGTAAAATAAAAAGAATTTCATCGTGTAATTACATTATCTTCTTAAATGTTTATTGTAAATTGTGTATTTGTGCATTTTTTCTAGGGAGCTGGATACGAAAAAGCTTACGCCTACGATAAGAAAGCCGGACACCATGCTATTACCGGTGATCATGGTGCAAGGGCTGGACACTATGGAGTCCATGACAGGAATGCTTACCACAATCTTGGTGGATACGGAGCAGCTGGACATGCCAGGTATGGAGCTCATAACAGATATGGTGGACAAGCTTATGGAGTCAATGCCCACGATAATTCAGCATATGGAAACTATGGAGCTGGACACGCCCAGATGTATCATGCTGCTCCAGCAGTCTCTCACTATGCTGCCGCCCCTGTCCACGGATATTCCGCTCCCGTCACTTATTAAATCCACGTGAGTTTTATTATTATTATTAATAAAATACTTATTTCCCTTTATTTGTTATCATTTTCATGCATAAACTCATATTTACCAGCTTTTATAATTTATTCCGGAGCATTTTTAGTTCCGCCTTCTTTTCGCCACTTGAATTTTAGTCGAATATTTCCTTTCCCTACAATACATGACAATGATTAAATAAGAGGAAATCATTCTTAAAAGTTGCTGATGTGAAAAGAAGGCGTTGCTAACAATGCTCTGGAAAAAATTATAAAATTTGACAACTCTGATAAACTATTATAGAATGATTTGATGATGACGCAGCAGCACGGGTCATACTCTTCGCCCTTTTTTTCAGGATTCTTTTAGAGATGAAAAGTCTCCGTTTTTTTTGGTATCACTATTTTTATACAAAATTTTTTATCACATTCATTAAAGTATCTTGATTAAACAAGAAAAAGATTATTGTATAAAAATAACACAGGCCTGCAAAAATAAAGGTGAGACAAAATTTGATTTCATGATTTCAGCTGATCTTTATGTTTTTTGAAGTGCTGAAACCGAAAATGAAGTCCATTTTTCTCTCTCACGTATAGATTTTTGTTAATACAGCGTGTTTACCGACACAATTTCTTCAATATGACATCATAACAATAGGTTGGTTGGTATGGTTTTAAGTAGCACTAGTGCTTCACAACTATAACAATAGGTATCTATGTTTAATAAATCATATAAACATACTATAAAACTTACCATATTATTATATTGCTGGAAGAGTAATGGAAGAAATTGTATACGCAGGCACCCTGTATTGACAAAAATCTATACGTAATACAGAAAAACTGGCTTCATTTTCGGTTTCAGCACACCAAAAAACATAAAGATCAGCCAAACTTATAAAATCAAAATTTTACATGTCGACCTTTGTAATGGTTCTTATATTATATACTAAACTTTTACTTTGTTGATTATTGTTAATTTAAAATTTTATATCGAAAAGATTAATGTCACACAAAACGTCTAAATTAAAATAAAAATATAATTGGTTACCATAATAATGTAATAAGATTTTTTGAGAATAAGTTCATAAAACAAGCACAATGATTTACATACGATTAAAAAACAATGTTTAGGAATGTTGGATAGCTTCATATAACTCCATAGCATACATAATAAGTATTCTCTTTCTAATGAAAGTGTTTGTATCTATACCATTTTAAATGTACAAATATGAATATAGGGAATATTCTTAAGAATTATAGCAACATACAAATTGCAAAAGAAACACCCACTGGTGGAGTTACAGATTTTCAAATAACGTGAATCTACACTGAGAAAAAAAATATACTGCCTTCATCTAGAATGAATAAATGGCCATTTTCTAAATCCCTTAACTAGAAATATAGATTTCCGAGCTATGCGCATAAGGCACGCCAATAAACTGAATAGATAAAATGATCGAGAATTTCTAATCTACACATTTCTAGATGGTGAAATAATATTCTGAATATCCTGAACATTCTGAATATTTTGTATGGCGAGAAATTCTCGCTTGATTATCTAGAACTGGGTCATAAACCAAGATTATAATTGCTGAAACCCGCCTCTTGTGTTCGCATTTATTTGGAGATATTTTCAAATAGGTTTGACCTCGATAATATAGACAAACTCTCTAGAATTCTAATAGGGGTTTCTAGAAATCACTTTCAAAGGGGACTAGAATTTAGAAGGATGATATGGAACAATTTTTTCTAGAGCCACAATTTAGATTCTAGATGTCAGTTACAGAATTTTTTCTCAGTGTACGTCAGCGGACGCGAAAGTGCTAATTGTATGTCTTAAAACGGCTCGCTTTTTCAAAGGTCTAAGGGTTTATTTATTTATTTATTTATTGTTTAATATGCATACCTCTCTATAAATTTTTATTTATTTATTTATTTATTTACTTTCATTTCTTTATGGTAGGCATAAAATTTAACAACACCATAGATGCTAAGTCTTCCGTGTTTGAAGGGAGACTCAATACTGGAAATTTTTTATACTTATTTTAGGTTTGTTTAATCGATGAAAATAAATGTGACAAATTGTTTTATAAAAATACTGGTGATAAACCTGATTTAAAAAATAAGAAAGGTAGGCAGAAAGGGTGCAAGAAATTCCGTCTCAAGACAGAACTCTTACACTAGTATCTTTTCTCAATAATTTATATCATGTTTGTGCAGTAATTTATTACGATTGAATATTATAGAAAATATTAATAGAAGCTACTGGTGTCAGTGCTGCATCTTGAGACGGAAACTCTTGTACTCCTGGTTGCCACTTGCCAGCTACGCAACTCTAGGAAAATATATATGCCTGTGTAGCAATTTATAAGACTAAAATATTTTAAATTTATTCGATAAAATAAAAATAAATAAAAATTAACAACATATCACAAACATAACTAATAGAAAAATATAATATAATATATGTTTATAATGAATAAATTAATTAAATAAATTAAATTAAAATAAATAAATAAAAATAAAAATAAAGAACCAATACTTTCCAGGTATTATAAAGGATTCCCCCCCCCCCCCCCCCCGACTTTACAACTGGACTAGTAAATGCTTGAACGAAATGACACGAGCAAGTTTTTTATAAATTAAAAAAAATTTTTCATTTTTTTTTTTTTTTTTGTTTAGTTCTTTCAGCACTTGTTATATTTTATGTTCTATATAGATTATACAAAAAGTAGTGTTCTCAGCAGTCAAGTATTTTGAATACCACTTATATAAAGCAACCTTTGTATTGATCTTTTGAAGGTATGTACTACCATAGCCTCCTACACTAGATGCCTTCCACGTGGCTCGGAAACATGACAACAGTTCAAGTGGTAGACAGCGTCACCAGGTACAGATTGCGTGACTTTTCTATTCAACAGCCACTAAAAACTTTTAAAAGTGGGATTTGATATATATAAAAGGCGAATAGAATCGAAGAAACGTCCATTGTAAAAAAGGTCGCGCAATCTGTACCAGGTGGCCAGTCTACCACTTGAACAGTTGCAAAGTTTCCGAGCCATGTGGAAGGCATCTAGTTTAGGAGGCTATAGTACTACAAACGATAAATGGAGATTACTAAAAAAAAAAAAAAAAAAGTATATGGAATTAGTGACTGCTGAGAACCTTGCAAAAATTAAAATTTAAGATTAAAAAGAAAAAAAAATTAAAATTAAAATTTTATTCGACCTCATTTACATTATATATAAGTACAATAACTACAATTTTAATCAAAATTTTTTTAATCTCACTTCATTACTGCATCGGCCAAGAATTATTTGACTAAACTAACAAAGAATGAAAGACAAAATTTATTACATTTTTTATTCACATATTTTCTCCCTATTGATTCAAGTTTATCCATTAAAACTTTCACATTCAGTAACTCCAACGTGGTGTCATTATAATCAGTAAAGCCTCGTTTTTAGACTTTCCTCCGAAACATTACATTATTTAATAAAATGATTTTGCGTAAACGTGTTTAACTCCTAAAGTGCCGCCGGGTTATATATACATCAGTAGCAAAGCATCAATTGCTAAGGATAAAATATAAGTGATTTACATACGAATACACAGAAATATTTTGTAAAATAATGTAACGTTTTAGAGAAATAACAAAGAAGGAGGTATTATACTGTTCAAAATAGGAAAACATGCAGACGTGAAATTGTTAAATGTACTGTTGCTTCCTTTGATTCCATACCTGTAATGAAATATATAATATCACATAAAATATCAAGTAAATAAAGGATTTACGAAATAAAATACATAAAACATAATTTTAATTACAAATAGAAACATTTGGAAATTAACATATTCACATAGGTAAATGTAAATTTATGTTTTACGATTTGTGAAGAAGTGTTTATTTTCAGTTTTGAGAATAGGGTTCACTACAAAAGTTAAAATTAACTACTGTTTCAAAAAAAATCTGGAACATAAAACATCTCTAATTGCTATTTACAAGATTTTTTTTTTATATGTACTATATTGAATAAAACTATTATAAAAATTGCTATTTGAAATCATTGGTAACAAAACTTCTACACATCTTCAAAATTACTAAATATCCCGATGGGAAAATGCTAATGAAATGTTTACATAAATGAAGATATTTAATCAAAATACCGATATAAAAACAAACTAACTTATAAAAATGTGAGTATAAAATAAGCAGCACATTATAACTCTTAAAAAATGTCCGCTTTCACCAAAGCAAATTGTCTGCAGCAGTGAGGCGGCAGAAAAGCAAACAACGGCACTCACAATGTGAGTACGGGGTTGCGGGTAATGCAGATCACTATTTTTCTCATGCCCACTAATCCAAGACTGGTGTATCCTTAACCCACCTAACACCTATCGACTAGCCATTTAACGTTGTTACCTGCCCTTCCCTACGCCAGAAACTAACCAACATCTTTAACTTCTTAATACATCTTTCCAATCTTGCCAACTAATTCTTCAGTCTTCCAAGACAGTCACCAGCTTTTTACCTCTTTTCACCAGCTTTTATGGTGGTAAAGAATCTTAACATCATCCTCCAATCAGCGTTTCCTGAGGCAGTGAAATTCCTCGTAAAACTAAAGCCTATGTTCGGCATCAACAAATCAGCAATTCTTAAACTTCTTAAATAAATAAATAAATAAATAAATAAATAAAGTAAAATAAGTCACGTGGTATATCTCTTTTCATCCGGCAGAAATTATACATATATATATATATATATATATATGCAACAAACAACGGGACAGGCTTAACCTTTAGCGAAAAGCTTTTTTAACACGTTAAGCGCCACGTGAATTCTTAAGGAAATCCCTGTCAGACCACGCGTTTCAATAAAATCCATTAAAATGTCTTAATGACATAATCCTCTAATAAAAATTAAGCAAATTTTAAATCAATTTTCAGTAATTACTTAATACAATGTAAATTCTTTAGTTTTATATTATATTTTACAGTGTCAGCCATCGTTGGTTGACGCGGATTTATATCATATTGTACACTGTCAGCCACCAGTGTTTGACGCAGTCTAAACGGAAAGTTCAGAGTCAGCCACCGATGGCTAACAAGGTATTTAACGTGTTAATATTCTTCAGTGAAACATGAATGACAACTGTAACAGCCCTTCTCTGGAGGTTAAAATTGCTCAAAACTGCTGCATAGTGGTGAGCGGCCTCCTTCCGTCTTTTAATCTTTTAATAAATTGCGAATAAACAAAATCATATATACAATCAAACTCAACATTTACATTGTAGGCTAGCTTAGAGACACTTTTAATTCCCAAATTATATGTAATCGCGTAATCTTGCTTACGAATAATAGAATGAATATATATTTTTTTTAAATATTTCTGGCATAAAATAGACATTTGTATATGAAGCTCACCGCCCCAGACAGCCAATAATCGGGCGATTGTATTCCTTATAGGCCAGAGCTTGAAGTTTTCACCCTTTTTTCATGACACTTTTCACAAATGAGAAATATCCATCATTTTTGCTACCACTATTTTTAAAAGGTAATATATCTCCTATTTATTCACGACATATTGCGAAAAAAATATGATAAAGGTTTCTGTGTAAAAATAGTGGTAGCAAAGCAGGCGGAAATCTCTCACCTCAAAAAGTGTCCTGAGATATGTGCGAAAATTTCGAGCTCTGATAGGCGTTGTGCTGCTTTCTTCATAAGTATTTTGCCTTGCAATTTCGGATTTAGTAAATCGAACGTTAACAAATCCACACTGCTAATTATAGTTATTATCCTTTAGCAATCAGTTTTATAGGTGTTATTTATTATTAATATCATTTAAATGGTTTTCTTAAAATGTATTTTAATTGTTTATATCAAATTACGGAAAGTTTTAACAGGAAATTATCATTTGCTTTCGAAATTTTTGAACAGTATTTGTAACAAATGAAAAAATCTTAATTATATTTAGCGATTCAGTTACTTTTCACAGTTTTCGCCGTTATTTCATCCATCGCATCCCTTTATTTTATATATTCTTTTAAATATAATTTAACAAAAAATCATTTTACTAGTTGACAAATTACGTTGTTTTCAAGATATAGAAATATTGTTATTTTGATACAACAATTTTATGTCTTTCTACATTATTTTAGAAGATAGAGACAGATATATATATATATATATATATATATATATATATATTTAATTAAAGTTATAAGGGAAGAGGAATTCATATTCAAATTTTTGAAAATAAAACAGATTTCTATCTTCTCTCTCTCTCTCTTCGCTTCTTCTTCTTCTTTTTAAAAAAATATATTTATACAGATATTTGAAGCCAAGGGAACTTTTATCACTTAAACAAAACGCTGATAGCAATACTAATCTTGATTTAGTTTTGTTTAAGATATAAAGCAAATCTCTCTAAATGAATCTATTTATGTTTAACTTTTATATTTTTAATCATAAAAATTTAGAGTTGTTTGAACGTTCCTCATAGCTGTCTATAACAAGAAATTTATATTTGTCCATACTAGTCATCCATTAAGATATGTTGATAACTAGTAATGAATCTACTGAATAAAATGGTTTTTATTTCACAGACCAGCAATATAGTAAAATAATTAGAAAATTTTAATATTCACGTGTTAAATAAAAGCCATCAAAGACATTTAATGTACAGCTCATCAAAATTAAAATAACAACTAAATAGGTTTTTTCTTTCTTTTCTCTCTCTCTTTTTTTTTTTTTTTTTTTTGAAGGTTGTAATTATTAATATATTATATCAACCTATTATATTTATATATTATATCGGCCCATCGAATCGTCTGCCTCTTCTTTAATACTGTTTTAAATAACTAATAAATAAAAAAATCTTTATGTAAAATCCATAACATTTCGATTTGTTTTGCATTTTAAATTGTTTATACAACGTTTTTTCATTATTTCGACATAAATCTTTCGGTGCAATCTTATTAATTTTAAATTCAGTAATCCTTGTTTTAATTTTGATAAAATTTACATTATATTCGCAATTATACGTTAAAAAGAATCCATATATTCTCGAAACATTATTCTGTGTCTTCCACGTGGTATAATGAACAATATAAATATAATATAATATGTAACTGTAATAGAATTCTGTAATTTATACGTGTTTAAAATTATTGATACACTAAGATATTTAAAATTCAATACATGCTGTTTATCTGCAATAAAAAAAAATGTTTATTTTATTCTACAGACAAACAATATGCTAAAACCATTAAACATTAAAAAAAAAAAAAAAAATCTCGCGTTAGTAGGAAGTTGTTTAAAAGGGAAAAAATAACTATTAAACAGCCCCCCCCCCCCTCTTAATTTGTGAGACCCAATTACCACTCTATTATATCGAATGTTGTGATACAGTGCGTTGCATGAATATAAACGCACCTTAGCTTTAAGAATTAGAAGGGTATAGAAGTGTAATAAAAAAATATGAATAGGTGACACTTGATGCAAACTGTATGTGTATGATTCAAGAAATGAAAATACGACTCAAAACAATGAAAGACCAATATGATTTTTTAGAAAATAATTTTATTGAATTTATGTCAAAAATACATGTTGCATGAATTTAAACGCACATGTAAAAAATAAATAACTGAGTAACAAATACTGTATCTAATACTTTGTAAAACCACCATGGGATAATAGAACAGCCAGTAAACACTTTGTCATTGACTTATATAGTGGCATGAGGTCATCCAAGCTGATTGTCTTCCAAGCTAATACAATAGCTGATTTTAGTTCATCTTTCGTGTTAAACTGCCTTCCGTTTACGTAAACACGACAAACCAGAATACCCCATACGTTGACCATTATGTTTAAATCGAGGCTTTTTGAGGGCCAATCCAGAACTTTAATTTTACTGTCACGGAACCATTTTTTCACAATATGTGCTGTATGTACAGATGCACAATCTTGCTTAAAAATATAATTTATACCAGCTTTCTGGACAGCTTGACGGCGGAGGTTCCTTGTGAGCATCTGGACATAATCTACAGAGTTCATAGTGTTATCCACGAACTCTAATTCGAAAGTCCCTTTAAAAACTATGGCTGCCCACACCATGACAGACCCACCTCCAGATTGACGTTTTGAACAGTACATTTCTTCGGTTCGCAAATCATGCCAGTAGCTATGAAATCCATCCGGCCATAGAGATTAAACTTTTTTTCACCTGAGAAGATGAATTTTTCCCATTTTAGTCGATTTAGAATCCATTTTCTTGCCCATTCCAACCGCATATCTTTGTGCTTTTGAGTGAGGGCTGGTTTCGCCTTCATTTTCTTAAATTTAATGGATGTTTGCAGCTTTGTTAGTTCTCCATATGGTTGTCCGATGAACAACCAGCTTGTATTGAGCCTTTATCTTTGCACAGGAAATATTCTTATTCTTTGCAACGTTGCATATTCGACGTTTGTCGTAACTGGTAAGCTTTTTTGTTCGCTTCTTATACGCTTTTTTCCCATAATTTTCTACTTTCTTTATATAATTTCGCACACCACTCTCACTTCTTCCGATTCGGCGCCCAATTTCACGATTGCTAAATTCTTTACCACGCATAAAGTCGAGTTTCCCCTCTTGCCATCCTGTACAAACTCCGAAAATTTTGCACTGAAGCATTAAAACTGTTTTTAAAAGAACTTTAGCAACATGACTATCAGTGTTTTAATTTAATTCCGGTGGCTCTGATAAATTTTAAACGCAAAATACAGAGTGCGTTTAATTTCGCGCAACAAACGAAAAACAGTGAAATATAAAAAAATGCTTAAACACTCATTTACATAAGCTTGCATGAGCTTAAACATACGCGCTCAAAGTACATTATTCAGTTGTTAGTAATATGCAATAACTTTAAATCACATTCCTTCTTTTAAAATTAAAAAAATTCTATTTCTGGTTATTGGAAAAGGTGCGTTTATATTCATGCAACGCACTGTATATCAAACCGCATAATATTAGACACCTTCAGTAATATTATTTAATGGTTATTTTCAGTATAATACTATTAATTTTTGTTTCAATTTTTCTTAAATTTTTATTATATCTGCAAATATGTTATATATATATATATATGTATATATATATATACATACATACATACATATATTCTCGATGTACCTTAATGTAAAACTGCTACTTTCTATACATTTAAAAGAAGGAATTTTTAGCCTTTTGTCTTATGATAGTTTGGAATATGTTCGGCATACTATATTGGTTCATATTTTTAAGAGGTATTTGACTATAAATTTATATTTTTGTTTGATCTCTATGCACAGTTGTTAACTTTGATGTTCTAAAAAAATTTAGCACTACAATTTTCAAATAAAAGTTATTAACTTTTGAAATCGAAGGAATCTGTTACTAAGCATTCTTACTAGACAGCTGTAAGTTAAAACTTTCAAAGAAACCTTAAGAGTTGACAATTATGTCTATGCAAAGAATTTACAATATGCATAAGAACATAAATATTTGAAAAACATTTATTTTATTTTATTTTTGCAATTTTTATTCTGGTTTCAGTTAATTAAACTTTTCTCCTCATGCTTCTTTTTTTTTTTTTTTCAATTTTAAGATTTAATCCTTCAATGCATAGCGATGTAGATCTGCATCATATGTTTAAAACCTCATATCTCTTTATGCAGCTAACTTTGCATAGTGGTTTATTTACTTATTTATTTATTTTTTTAATTTATTTTAATTTTACCAAAACTATTTTATCATTTCCGAACGCAACTAGAATCTTTGACAGTTTTTCCTTTTTTTTTTTTTTTTTTTTTTTTTTTTTTTGAAAAAAAGTATTATGTGGATTTTTTTTCCAATTAACTACACCCATTTACCGGTTGATTTCAAATATTATTAATTTTAAACGTAATTCATGCATTTAAGGTTTAAAAAGTGCATCTATAAAACAAGCATATTCTAAGTAAAACACTTTTCGCTGAAACAATCTTACATACTTTTTTCAAAAGTAATTTTTGATGTGGCATGTATTTTAATAGTTTTAAGCTTAACTGTATCTCTTTCACCAATTTTTCTTATTTCGCACCCATAATTTTCCCTACCTGATAACATTTATAATTTAATCCGGAGTATTGTTAATAACCAACCATTTATCACACCAATTTACTTGTACAGAAATTTTCTGCATTATGTTATTATGATGAAATGAGAAGAAAAATTAAATTGAAAAATAGTGGTGTGAAAAAAGGCAAGTATTAACAATACTCCAGAATAAATTATAACATTTCTCGTAACATTTATAATTTATTTTGGAATACTGTTAGCCACTCCCTTTTTTCCACATCAGTATGATTTTAGAGAAATTTTCTCCATTATCTAATGGAATCAGAAGAAAAATGCTTTTAAAATACACTGTTGTGGAAAAAAGGGAGGGGCTAACAGCACTCCGGAAAAAACTATAAATGTTACTAGTTGATGATTACATTTTCATACTTGCCACCCATCTCATTAATAACCGTACAATGTTAACGCCACCTGAAAAAACGCCCCTATATCTTTAAAGTTATTCTCTCGAGATGTTGTTACAATTAAATAGGACTAAAATTACTCTAAAAAGTTATTGGTTTGAAAAAAAAAAAAAGGCGGATACTAAAAATTGTACGGTTCATAATGAGATGGTTGGCAAGTATGCGTTTTACATCAGAATTTTTATCTTTTTTAAAGCACTGTCATAGCAAGTTTATAATCCATGAATATTTGTCTTGCAGGATAGATGTGAGGAATCTTAAGTGCTGCTCAAAAAACAGACATGTGAGAAAGAAGCAGCTATTTTCGTTTAATGATTCAGCACTTGATTCCATTTATTTCGAAAAGAGTTGTTTCTGATCTTCTAAGGTTTATGATGAAACCTCATAAGATCTATTATTTATTGATTGTTATCATTTTGTAAATGTTTAAAATGTTCAATAAAAAATTAAAAATAAACCTTTGTTTTTTTTTATTCATTTATTTTATTACGTTTACTTATTTTTACGATTATACTTGCATCATGAAATTTTATTAACACCGTTCATAGCGAATGTTGAAAAAAAATCTTAAAATTTTGGTAATCAGCAAACAAATAAACACACAGGCCTTTCAGCATTCCAGAAATTTTACGTTTATTTTATTTTTATTATATTGCCATCATTTAATTAAAGCAATACGTTTTTACATAACATTTTAGCATTAAATCATTCAAAAGTATTCCACAAAAATTTCTTATGGACCATATTCCCACTTTGGGTTCGAGGCTACAAGAATATCAGTTGGTTAGGGAAACAATCCTCAACTCTACTATAACAAAGCATTGTGGCTTGCAAATTTTTATCTTCCAATATTATTTCTAAGAGTTACAGATTATCTGAAATTGAAGTAAGAGTGATATAGTGATAACTTTGTTTTGTTTTTAATCCAGTTTTAGTAACATACTTTAACATTAATCAACATATGTAATATTAAAAGTTGCCGTGTGAACTGTGGCGATGTTAACATATTTAAATGGATGTTCCATTTAGTAAATTCCTTTATTAAAGTGATTGAAATTCTAATTATTTAAGCTTTGATGTCTATATATATGTGTGTGTGTATAAAATGTTCTTATTAATCTTTTATTCATTATATATATGTATGTGTGTGTGTGTATACATAAAATGTTCTGGAATTTTACGATATGGAATAGTCTTAACTTTACCATTCGATTCAGTTGTTTACATTTCTCTTTTGTTCTTGTTTGAACATAATGATCAAGTTTCACTGCAGAAATATTCAGGAAAATGTTATGAGTAACAATAAAATGGCATCTTGAATCTAATTTGTTTACAAAATATCGGCCACGTGTTCGGCGATTTTACCTACGGTGACGTCACAGGAATATTGTCCATTGGTGGTACTGGTGTCAATATAATAAAATACAAGTAAAATTTTAGGAACAATGTGAGGCCTGAACATTTATTATTGAAAGCAATAAAATAAACATAAATTTTAAATAGTATTTTTAATTTTTATTTTATAATTTGCGACAACATATAGACAACATACCTCTGACCAGGAAACCATCCCAATAGTGTAATAATAGAAATGAATTAAATTATGTTCATTTTAGAGGGCTTAATATAACGTGATTTTTGACGCATAAACTGTTGGCCTTCGTAAGCCCGTTCTCGAGAAATCTGTATTTAAGTTTAGGTAAAAATATAGTTATCTGAAAGAAGTGGGAGGAGTCCCGTGAAAACCTGTCAGAACCATGACTTTTATAAAATTTTAGATTCTGTTTTAGCGAATTTTTAGACATTATATTACGATTGAATATATCTGAAAGCTAAAATGAGCAATTGACTATTCCATCAAGAAACACATTTGACAATGCTGTTTCGATTTCTGCTTGTTTTGGACTTTATTCATTATTTCATAAAGCGTGATATTGTCGATTCAGGCGTAGTTGCACCGATTATTAGCAAACTTTCAAAATTTATAACTTCAAGACGAGCTGACGTGGGCTATTGCTTTATGCGTCAAAAAACATATTTATATAATCTCTTTCGATTAATGCATGTTTAGATTTTTTTTTTTTTTTTTTATAATTACACTATGGGATTGTTTCCTGGTGAGAAGGGTTTGAATACGAAAATTAAATTTACCGAATAGGTTTGTGAAAATCAGATGATTTTTCTATATTTGTAAAATACGTCATTTTCTATAATTTGCTTTACTACTGAAAAAACTGAAGCTTGTCTGGATATTCCACTTCATAAGGTCAACTGCTTCTAAAAGTAAAAACAATTACAAAGATTCAAAATAAATGCAATATTTCATTAAAACATGTACAAATTCATCCATTTTAAAACTTCAACAAATGATTCGGTTAAAAAAAAAAATAAAAAAAAAAAATCTGGTATGAAACAACCACACGACTTCCATTACCCACTATTACACGTATTATAGGCATTTTTGAGAGATAATGTGATCAGAAAACATAAAAGTGACTTAATGAGAAAATCGTTAGAGCCGTTTTTGAGATACCAATTTTTACAAAAAATCAATTATTGACCAGAAAACAATAATAACATACAAAAGGATATTTAAAAGTGAGTTAATAGGGCGAGTTTAAAAAAAAATTCGTACAGCCATTTTTAAAGGAACGCGCTCAGAAGACCTGAAATTGAACTACTTATACAGGAAGCCTATCAATTTTCAAGAACTAACCAACTATATCATTCGAAAGGACATCTAATAGAGTGTTTATAAAGCATATTTGAAGAAAATCGTTAGAGCCGTTTTTGAGATACGGACTTACGGTCCCATTTCCGGTTTCCGATGTCCCACTTCCGGTTAAATTTAATTATTGACAGGAAAACAATAATTACATACAAAAGCATATTTAAAAGTGAGTTAAAATGGCGAGTTAGAAAAAAATCCGTACAACCGTTTTTAAAGGAACGCCTTTGCGAGGCCTGAAATTGAGCTATTTATACAGGACGCCTATCAATTTTCGAGAACTAACCAACTATATCATTCGAAAGGACATCTAATAGAGTGTTTATATAGCAAATTTGAAGAAAATCGTTAGAGCCGTTTTTGAGATACGGACTTACGGTCCCATTTCCGGTTTCCGATGTCCCACTTCCGGTTAAATTTAATTATTGACAGGAAAACAATAATTACATACAAAAGCATATTTAAAAGTGAGTTAAAATGGCGAGTTAGAAAAAAATCCGTACAACCGTTTTTAAAGGAACGCCTTTGCGAGGCCTGAAATTGAGCTATTTATACAGGACGCCTATCAATTTTCCTGAACTAACCAACTATATCATTCGAAAGGACATCTAATAGAGTGTTTATGTAGCAAGTTTGAAGAAAATCGTTAGAGCCGTTTTTGAGATACGGACTTACGGTCCGACTTCCAGTTTCCGATGTCCCACTTCCGGTTTTTCAATTTTCACCAAAATTTGGAAATTTCATCTGTACACCAGACGTATTTCAATTCTAAAGTTTCGTAGCTCTATCTTTATTAGTTTCTGAGCTATAATAGCCAGAAGATTCTCCACATACATACATACATACATATATACACACACACATACATACACACTGACCAATTGCCAAAAACCACTTTTTTGGACTCAGAGGACCTTAAAACGTGTAAATCAGGTGAAAACGTGATATCGAATTTTCAGACCGAATACAATACTTCCATTACCTACGGTAGTAGGGTAATGGAAGTAATAATAATAATAAAAAGATTTTGAGGAAATTCTGGGAAAATCAGAATTTAGTTTAGGACGGAGGACTATTAGTTTTTTTTTTTTTTTTTTTTTTTTTTTTTTTAATTATAACATCGCTTTTAAATTATTCAATTATATTTTCGATAAATTTTAGATTTCGACAAATGTCCAACTATCGAAATCGACAACGCAAAAATCCCAGATTGAGACTAATAGGCCCTCAGTCCTAAAAAAAAAATAATAATAAATCATATTTTTTCTTTCTTCTACATTCAATAGAAGAAAGCATTGAATTCGTAAAAAATTTCGACTTCTGGTTTTCAATGGATTTACACGTTTTGAGAGTTTTACAACATGATTTGACCATTTTTAGAAAAATGGTCTGTCTATCTCTCTCTCTGTGTGTGTGAGTCACAAAAATTTTATGGCGACTGTATCTCTGAATATACTGCTCAAAATTATATATAACTGTATATGCAGATGCACCTTGACCTACATTAGTGCTTGTGAACTTTTGGTGCCAACCGCTCAACAGATGGCGCTGATATACAGCGATTTCTGCAATTTAAGGGGAGGCTATATCTCAAGTTCTATTGCGTATATTCAAACAAACTTGATGTGTGAGAAGATCATTATGAGAAATTATGCTGATTCAATTTGAATGCTTATTAACCAACAGGCGACGCTGCTATACAGAGATTTCCGCAATTGAAAGAAAGACTTTATCTTAAGAAATACTACACAGAATTGCATATAAATTTATATGTAGATGCACCATAATATACATTAGTGCATATCAACATTTGGTGTCAACCGTTCAACAGGTGGCGCTACTATACAGCGATTACTGAAATTTAAGGGGGGGCTATATCTCAAGTTCTATTGCGTATAATCAAACAAAACTTGATATGTGAGAAGGCCATTATGAGGCATTCAGCTGATTCTATTTGGATGATTATCGGCCAATAGGTGGCGCTGATATACTGCTAATTTCCTCGATAACGGGAATGTTATATCTCAACTTCTATGGCATATAACTATACGAAACTTGGTATGTGAGATAACCATTATTCAAAGCATATTTTATGATGTTATTTATAGATAATAAAATGGTCTTTATTTGGATATTTAGTGTTAGCTTTCTCTAAGATGAAAGTCATTTTCATTCATCATGTTAGATAATTTCAGTAAATAATAGTTTTAATAAATTATTTGCACTTAGTGAATGTTTATAGAAAAATATCGAAGAAAGTCTTGTGGTGGCCACAACATACTAGTTTAATAAAGCATGTGCTAATTTCAATGAAAAACGTCAAATTGTCAACAACTATTCAAAAGTATGTTTATTTATGTCCCGTACATTCAAAATAATTGCTTTTGAAATAAAACTAAGAAAGACTTTTTATATTTATTTCATTTCAAGGAATAGAAACATTTTTTTTTTTCTGTAAATAAGTTCTTTTTTAAAACTTTTTAAATAAAATCTATTATATAATACATTAAAAGACATTTATTTAAATAATTGTTGATAGATTTATACCAGTGAAACAAATAATTGCCTAAGCAATTTCCAACATCCATTTCAAAAATACCTTTTTTTTTGTATTTTTAAATTTTGCAACATGTGAAATCTAATGTCATGCTACTTTGTATATCCATAATTGCTTATGACATATGTTATTTATATGTGAAATCGCTAAAACAGGTTTCATAACAAACTCATGTAAACAAATCTTTACAAACGGAACTTTTTCTGTATTTTTTCCAAGCATACCATAGACAACAAGCTTTCAGCTCCCTCTATTCTGTCACCTTCTCAGTATTAGGTTACAAAGATAAATAATCATAACTTAAGACTCTCTTTATTTCAATTTTATGACTTGACCAAACAGCAAGTAAATAAATATGTTCTTTATTATTTTATATTCTGAAATTTTTATGGATAACAATTTCTCCAATGATATTAATAAGATGAAACTAAGTGTAAAGTTAGACTTCAGTGCCAATAACTTATAGTAAGTATTTTTATTCATACATTTTATTTATAAATATTATTATATGTGCCTGTTTAAGAACATTCTCATTCAAATGATTATGAGTGATAATCTTTTCGAAATTGTTTTTTTAGCTATGTTCAAACCGGTACGATAAAAAGTCCGAAAAACTGAATAATGATTTAGTGTCGACATTTTTTAATTTTGAACTAAAAGTTTGCTACTGAAAAAAAAAAAAGACTTTTTATGCATTTATTTATGAAAATTTATTAGCAGGGGTTAGACAAAAATCGGACGCCAGGTCGCCTGGGCGACTATAAATATATTATTGGCGATCTATTATGACAGACTGAAAAACATTTCATGTGTTTACAATATTTTTTACTTATATTTTTGGTTTTCCTTCCATCTTCTCTTCTTATTACAAAAGGTGATGACATCACTTACATATATTAAATGAATGTTTTGCGGAAAAATTTTACAATTCCTTTTATTTTATTTTTTTTTTTTTAACAACGATTTTCCAGGAAAAATAATTTTCAATATAAAATTTTCTCACTACTATTATTCTGATATTTCTCATATTAACATTTTGGTGTAAACGAGGCTCCAGCATCATGAATAATATCAAAAACAAACTGTGTTCGACCCTTTGAACTTATAGCGAGAAAATAAGAATAATATGAATTTCATCACTTTAAATGGACCCTTTTTAGAGGAATTCAGTCCTGAAAAATCAATAGACAAATAGTATTTTAAATCCAAAAGTGACACACGCTTAATATGTTTGATGTTTATATTAAAGGTAAGAATAATTTTTTATTTTGTGGCTTTTTTCCCCGATAGTTTGTTTTTATCCCTGTATTGTATTTATAAATAAAAAGCAGTTATTTTCTTAAAATTTTTCTTGGTTTATATTTTGAACTGAATAGTTCATCTGTTTACTGTAAAATAATACATTAATGGCTTGTATTACTTATAAAATAATGAAATATTATCCCCTATTTTGCTGTGAGTATTGTCATAGAAGTAAATTGCTATCCCTGGCTCCTAGAAATTTCCCCTGATTTCCAATATATTGAACTTTTGTCAGTCCCTGTTTATGAGTAATTTTTAAACTCAAATTAACATATTTAGAAACATGTTTTATTGACAAAGAGTCGTTTCAACGGTCATTTCCTGATAAATTTTCATAAATATCGAAAAGATTTTTTTTATTTTTTTTTTTTATATGTAGTCTATACCTTATCATCACACTTATCCCCAGTTCATCTTCAGGATGTCTCTGGGATGTTTTTTTCATCCTGAAGATATCTTGAAGATGTCCTGGGGAGAAGATGTGCTGTTAGGGTATATAATTGCCTTTCTGGGTTGAAAAGCAAATTGGCCATGTAAACTAAATATTTTGCTACGTTGCACAATATAATTCTATATTTTTAAAGCAGTTTTCATAATGTGAGTGGAAATGAATGTTTTAATATATTACCACTTATTCTCGGATATTGGTGAATTGAATAATAATTTTGAAAATTCTCTAATTGACATGGTTTTCTCCTTTAAAATTATTAAATATATTTTTTTAGATTATATGTAAAAATTTCAAATGGAAGGTATATTAAGTAACATAATTATTAGCATTTTAATTTAATTTGTACATGTCAGTATAGTTAAGAACTTAGCACATTTTGTCTAATAGAAAATTTAAAAAATATTCTTTTTTCTTTTTTTTATGTTACTTTATCATTGAAAATCGTCACAGTTCACTGATTAAATAAACTAAATTTTTCTATTACATTTTTCCGGTAGCCAAAAGGTGCGACGTTGGCAACTATGCATATCAGTTGACGGCAGCTATTTGTACAAGTAGTAAACTTAGACAATTTTTTCCTTCAAATAGCCATGGACATGTTTCAGTTTTGCCTGCTACTGTATCAATGCTCAGATAAAAATCGTCTGGCAATAATTTTAAAAGATGCGTAAATATAAACTGCTTTTATCAATGAAAATAAGACGCTTCTAAGCTTTAACACACACAAACATACATATACACGCACATATATATATATGTATATAAATTTTTTTCTCTGTCAACGTAATATATAAATAACGTCATATATAAATAAATAAAATAAAGAGCTTTTTGCATTAAAAATTGTGAAATAAACAAGTTTTATAAATTAGTAATAGTAGTGTATAAAATAAATTACAACATGAATAAAAATTTTCAAATAAAACGCAAAGTTGCCATTTTTTACTAAAGCTTTCTTTATGTTAGTTGATCGAAAAACTTAAATCTTTAAGTAACTGAAAAAAATTTCTACAAAAATAGTAGCATTTAAAATGTGTAAAAGTTTGTAACTGAAATTAGTGACTTTTTAAAGCAAAACTAGAATGTTGTGGCCACTACGGAATTTTATTCTATATTTTCCTATACAAATGCACGCAATACAAATTATTTTCCATGATGAATGCAGAAGATTTTAATCACACAGTAGTATACCACTAAACAGCGAAAGAAAGTCAATTCTTTGCTATTCAGAAGATAAATTAAAATAATTATAAGATTAAAAAAACTTTTTATATACCATGTTTTTAAATTTTTTGATGAATCATTAATAAAATACGCAAGGATAAAAAATATTTGAGCAGCACTTAGCACACAGAATCAGTTCAGTGAAATAATAATAATAGTCATGGAAGAAAAAAAAGTTGGTTTTAAAAATAAAGTATTACTCCTTTTAGAACAACAATCGTGAACTACATTAGCACTTATCGATGTGTATAAAATTTTTAAAGTGATAATGATGTCAATTTTTGTGAGATGCATATTTTAACTTTTTATAATTTTTTAACGTTCACGTTGAATTAAATGTATTTATTTTTATATCGAGAGAAAATGAACTTTTTTTTTTTTGGCAACAATTAAATTATAGCTAATATTTTAATGGCTATTTTATTACTATTAAGAGCTTATTATTTTCATATTTTAATTAATTAGAAGAAAACTATTCGAAAATTCGAAAATATGACTTCGAAGTATTGTTTTGTCATCGGGTTCTGAGCTACTGTGAAAGTTTCAAATGTCTAGCTAGTAGGGAAGTTAGTTGAAAACAGATTGCAAGATTTGTACCGGAGAAACAAACAAACAAACAAGAATCGAAGTTAATAAAAACATGCTAAAATGGGTTTTTCTGTCTTCAAAATGACAAAAAATGGATTTTTTTTTTTTTCACATTATCACAGAACCATGCTTTAAACATTTGTTTTAAAGATATTGACGAGTTATATTGAAAGATACTCATATTGAAAATTTTTCATATTGAAAAAAAAAAAAAAAAAAATCTGGTTGCGTATATATGTATCTATATATTAATTTGAAACGTGTTTTGTCTGTGTCCACTAAATTGAGAGAATGGCTAGGTGTAAAAATTTGGTTGAAGTGTCTAAAAAAAGGTCTTGGTCTGTAGATGTGTCATCAAAAGAGAAAAATATAAAATGTCGAATGGTTCTCCCCCTGGGGGCAGAGGTTAAAACGCGTTTGCGAGCTTAATTCAGCTCCAAATTACTTCACGGTGAAGAAATTGTACAAGGGGGGACTAGACTCGAATACTAAAAAAGTACATTCTACGAATTTGGAATTTTCGATTTTATAGAGGGGGAAAAGGGGAAAAAATAGATTTGGGAGAGGGTAAATGGGAGGAATTAGTTTGTGGGGGAAATCCGTTCTAGACCGACACATGCAGCACCTCATTTTAAAGGTCTTGAAATTTCATGTCCATTCAGGATGTTTGTATACAAAATAATGCGCCCCCTGGTGGTGAAAAATGGAACTAGGGGATTTTGTTATAGACCCTATCATGTTACACTTTATTTTAAAGGTCTTGGTATTTCATGACTGTTGGTGATGTTCGTACAGAACACACTGCGCCCCCTGGCGGTGTAAAGTGAAACTAAAGGATTTTGCAGTTGACACCACCATGTGAAACCTTATTTGAAAGGTCTTGGAATGTATAATAAAGATAATAAACTTACCTTTACATACCATTATTACCCGGGTTACATGGGCTATGACCCTATCATGTTACACATTTTTTTTAAAGGTCTTAGTATTTCCTGACCGGTGGGGATCTTCGAACAGAACACATTGTACCCCTGGCCGTGGAAAGTGCAACTAAAGGATTTTGCAGTTAACATCACCATGAACCAGACCTTATTTTAAAGGTCTTGGGAATTCAAGGCAATTGGTGATGTTCGTATACAACATACTGCGTCTCCTGGTGAAGGAAAATTCATTTTGCAGCGCGTGCGTAGCATGCTTGCTAAACGGTGCCGCAGCCACGAGTCAGAGGTTCGTTCGGTTCAAGGTTAATTTTTGAGAATTTTTTCATGTTATTAGCGGCCCGCTTATACGCTGCCGCATTCACCGGGACCTCTAGCCCGAGTTCCGTTCGGTTTAAGGTAATTTTTTATTTTGTTACAGATGATTATTGTTTTCGCGATGCATTCATTTAAAAATAGAAATTCAAACAAAATAGAGTTAAAGATATAAAATCATACAAATTTAGGGTTCATTTAAGGTTATTATCATAATCCCGGGCAACGCCGATCGGGTTCGTTCGCTTCTAGGTTAATTTTTGGAAATATTTTCATGTTATTAGCGGTTCGTTTATGTGCTGTCGCAGGCACCGGTGTCACAAGGCAAAGTTTCGTTCGGTTCGAGGTAATTTTTTTTTGTTACAGCTGATAATTTTTTTCGCGATGTTTTTATTTAAAAAGAAATAGAAATTCAAACAAAATTGAGTTAAAGATATAAAATCATACAAATTTAAGGTTCATTTAAGGTTATTATAATGGACCCGATTTTCTCATGTTATTATGTTGAATGCAATATAACCTCTTTAAAATGCGTTTTTATGAATTTCTGTCCATATCTGTAATGATTACTAATACTAAAATTACTAAAATCACTAAATCCATAAATAATATAAACATTAAAAATTTACAGATAATTCCATATGGTTTATAAAAGTCTGTAACTTCAAACCGGTGATTTTTTGCGGCGAATATCGCGATACATGCAGATTCTGTCCTTATGCCGTAATGATAAGGAAAAAAAAATTGGTGTGTCCCTGTGCACAAACTATAAACAGAATATACACACCAAAAGTATACAGATAATTCTCCTTGGCTCATGTAAATGTGTACAAATGTGTTGGTTTGGTACGTAAATATGTTGATATTCGATTGGTTTCTTAATGTGTACCAATTTACAAACCAATCGAGTGACTTTTGCAGCCGTTATCGCGATGCACAAACATACCAAAAACCTTTTTAGTCTCAATGGAAGCCTCCAATAATTTTTCTGCCAAAATATTATCTTCATCATTTTTCATATTCGTAGCATTAGTTTCTATCTAATAAAAGAAATACAAAGAAAACGAAATTACCAGGGGATCAAAGATTATCTGAAATATTATACAGACCAGAGTAATAAATTAAATAGCTGGTGTACAATAAATATTTAAGCTTAAAAGTTTCTTCGCATACCATAAAATTAATGTAAGCACTACCGGACGTGGTTTTTCTTTTTCAAGTGGAAAAAAAAAAAAAAAAAAAAAAAAAAAACACGTGCTTCTACCTCGAATGCTAAAGTAAGACTGGAGTCGCGGTTTGCTTTTGGCTCCCAGGTAGTAGCAAGATTTTTTTTTTTTTTTTTTTTTTTTTTTTTTTTGAGGGGGGTGAAGGGCACCTGAAGAAGAAAGGCTGTGTCCTTCTGAAACTGGTAGTGCTTATATTATATTTATGGTGTGCGAAGAGGTGTTTAAATATTCTATAGACCAGTTTCAAGCATATGACAATTGACATTTTAATTCTTGTGTAGAAATGATTAACAATCCATACACACTGATGTGAGTTTTGAAACTTGAAATATTCTTTATATACATTTGTTAAACAAATATAATTATGGTGATTCAAAAGTAATTTTGAAATAAGAAATAATTTAACGATCTTTATGCAAACAAATTCATCAGGGCATCAAGGAGTGTTTAAAATGTTATATAGGTCATTTTCAAGCATATGATTATTGTCATTTCGATTCTTGTCAAGAAATCTATATATTAATCAAGCATGAAATTTGTGGTACACTTTTAACGTATTAATTATGGGAGTAGAGGGTTGAAAATGGTATTATTCGAAAGATATGGTTAGCCAGATGTGGAGAATACAAAAATTATTTTCTTACGATGCTCAGAAGGTATTTAGAAATACTTTTATTTTTTTATGCATTTTCCCCCAGTATTCCCTTTCATACACGCATTCTTTAACATTAAAAAATACTAAAAGTAGAAAGTTGTTAAATCTGGCAATTTCATAAATTTCAAATAAAACCATAGACACAGCAATTTGTATAATGTAGTACACATAGATATAGTAATATATATAGATCTATCATCCCCATGTTATTGTGCAAAGATTTTTTATGCAATTAGCGATACCACAAAAAAAAAAAAAAAAAAAAAAAAAACAATATTTTAATACACGAGATCGTAAAATAATTAAATGTCAACTAAATATTCGTGAGATGGCTTTTAGCAAGGAATAAAATTTTTTGACTGTTTAAACTGAAAATTTGGCTTTAGGCGGCCACGTTGCTCATTTAACGGCTGTATTCACCAACAACTTCAACTCCCGGTTGAACACGAAAACGTAGAAAGTGTATAAAGTCAGAGTTCAACTTTTAGTAAAATTTGACGCTTTGCATCTGCCATCTAGCGGAATTTTGATTTTCAGATTTTTTAGCGGAAAGTAACCAACCCTAACAGCACAAAATGTTCCAGAAATGTAAAAATCATATAACATCGAAACATTAGAAATATTTCAGAAACGTTTCGAAATGTTCAGTTTGCTTTCCGTTTACGTTCAAAGACGTAGCAATGTCCTCGATCGTACCAAAAAATCGGATACGTAACAGAAGCGTTTTATTTACTTAAAAGATGAAACTTCGAAAAGTGCGAATGTTTCAGAAAGGTATCAGAGAGCATACTTAAATTTCTTACGTTTTTAAAAGATTGTAAGCTTTTTGCAACATAACTGAAAAATTCTGTGCTGTATGGGAATCAAAATTTATATGAAAAATTTGACTCTAGAGGAAAAAACGAACGAGCTGAATTTTCTTATAAAGCTTTACTCTGCGTTTAGACGCTTTTTATGATTTTTCCGTTGAACCGGAAGTTGAAGTTAATGGTGAATAAGGCTAAAAGCGAGGTGACCGCAAGTTTAAAAGTAAATGTTTATAAAATCTATTTGTATCATTGTCAGAACTTAGAAAAGATTTAAAAAAAAAAAGTGTTTATGAAAATAATGTCTTCAAAAACAGTGCAGCAGCAATTAAACAAAGCAGATTAAAAACCAGAAGATATATTAAAAAAAGTCATTATTAAGAAAAATAATAAAAAAAACAAGACTTCAGTTTACCAAAAAATTAAAAATATTATTAATTAATTATTGAGCTATACTGTGTTTCTTTGATAAGTCGAGTTTAATTTATTTTGAGCAAAGAGAGACAAGCTAATAGAAGAACAAAAAGCTGACCACCTTAATGAAAATTTCACTCTTAAAACAATGATCCATTTTCCGTACATTATGGTACAGAGGTGCATAACTTTTCAAGGAATCGGGCAAATTTTCCTACTCAAGGGATCAATTAAATCAAAATAAACAAGGCCATTATAAAAGTGTGCCTGATCGACTATTTTGGAGTTTTCTCAGACTTTTCCACAATCAGCATTTCAAGATGATAATGCACCTTGCCACACGGCGTCTGTGGTACGCTCACTTGATTCAAATTGTTAAATTTCCCTATCTAGTCCCCTGAGCACTTATAATTCTGAAGGAATCATAACTTTTTTTCACTTTAAGTTAAATCCCACAAAGAATGTCATAGAATTTCTTCTTTACCATACCTGGAAATAATACTAATCTCAATCCCTTCGATAATGTTTAGTCTATAAAATTAGAGGGGGATTCGAAATTTTTAGCCTACAACCTTGCAATAACTTGAAAAAGTTATTGATGATATTTGGAACAGTGAAATTTCTGAGATTTATGTTACAAAACTGTATGATATTTTGTCATTGTGCATTAAAGCAGTAATTCCATATAAAGTTGGAATTAGCCAATGCAGTAATACATATGCAGCAATTCTTATTTTTATTAAGTAATTGTTTAGATCTGACAAATAAATAGTTTTATTTCATATATTAAAATATGACATGTTTATTTTATGTAATAAATCATAATAGAATACAAAGTATATGTTTATTATATTACGTTTAAAAGGAAAGTTTTATGTAGACTTTTATTAAGTATTTCGTAGAGTGTAATAAAGCGAATTACTAAATCAAAAATATACTCATGTATCATTTTTATATCTTCGATATTATGCAAACATTGCAGTTTTATTGGTTTCAATCATTAGTTTTGAAATTATTTCAAATGAAAAAGGTATGAGCCAAGTTTTCTGCAGTACTGCATTTATTATTATTATTATTATTATTATTATTATTATTATTATTATTTCAGTTTCATTTTTATTTTTGTTATTATTTTATTAATTTTTATTTTTGTTATTTTTGCTATTATTATTATTATTATTATAATAGCTAAATTACTTCAAATAAAAAAGGTATAAATCAATTTTTCTGCAGTACAGCTTAATTTTTGTCCTTTAGTGCATGTGTCTGTGTATGTGGGTGTATGTATGTGTACGATTGAACCTAATAGTGTCCAAATGTTTTGTTCGAACGAGCTAAAAGTTGGTACATAGATAGGTCACCGTAGTACGAACTGAATAGATTTTGGTGAATCTGACACTTACAGTTTTTTACAGGTTAAAAAAAAAAAAAAAAAAAAAAAAAAAAATATTTCTTTACCGTAATGGGCTATAGACTCAAATTATTTAAAGTGCGATAGTGTCTAAATGCCTTATTCGATTGAGTTTAAAGTTTATATGCATGTTATAAATCATCGTCGAACGAATTATATAGATTTGGTGTTTATAACTTATGGTTCTTGTAAAGAGAAACAAAGAAAAATTCTTTATCATTATGGCTTATGAGCTTAAATTATTTAAAATGCGATAGCGTCTAAACGCTTTAATCAAGTAAACTGATAATTTATGCACTAGGTCACAATCGCAAGAACTGTATAAATTTTTGGTGAATCTAGCACTTATAATTCGTTTACAGGCACACGCACACACACACAAAAAAAAAAAAAAAATCTTTATCATTAAGGATTATAAACTCGAATTATTTGAAGTGCGCTAGCGTCTAAACTCTACATTTGATTAAGATAGAAATTGGTAGGCATGTTATAGGTTATTATCACAAGAAACATACAGATTTACCTAAACGCAAGATTATTTTAAACCGTTATAGAATTATTATACATTCTTATCTATGAACTCAAGCTTTATAACTTTGCTTTAATAATGTTAAATTATTTAAAATATAAGAAAATATCGAAATATATTTGATATTGCACGCTTACCATTTATACTTCTTGTACTGAAACGCACAAAAGTATTTTAATATATTCCATTCCAATAAACAATATATTATTTGGCGAAAAATAGCAAAACACCGCATTATAATTTTGTATTTTGTTTATTTAACGATTTCTCTTACTTTATTAAAAAAAAAAAAACTGTTAATTACTTAAAGTTCGCAAAAATCAAGTGGAGTCACTTCAGATTTTTAAACGTAAATTACTATTATTAGAGAAAATTATGGTGACAGAGTTAAAATTTGATACACATCTAGAATAAAACCTTTCGCTTCAGGTTTTTTTTTTTTTTAAGTACAGAGAAAAAAGAATATACATTTTTTTCACGGTTTCTTAAAAAAATTAACCTTGTTTTTTAAATATAGATTGCCTCTAAACCATGACGTCATTTTCCACAAACATTATATAAAAACCATTATTAAAATTCCATTATATGAATGTCCGGCGATCTACCCACTAAACTGCTGAACGCAGAATGACGTGCAAAGTGCAAAATGATGCGACATTATCCAAGCAGAGCCTGATTAAGGGGAAAGCACACATTATTTATATTTACACCGTTATTTTTTAACAAATACTTTCCTCCTATACTAAACAGGAAATTCTCATTAAAAATTATTTTAAAAGAATTCTGGTGTCTAATAACGGTGAGTAAATTGGATTGTTTTACACCGTTCATTTTTTATAAAAAAAATATTTCCTCGTCAAAGCGTGGAATTTCTATGTCATGAAGTAAAAAATAATTGTAAAAATATTCCGGTGAGAGCGGAGATAATGTGTGCTTCCCCCTTAATCAGGCTCTGTATCCAAGACCTCCACCATGATCATTTAAATAAAAGTATTTCAATAAGTTAGAAAGATATTAACCAAATACAAGATGATAAGATGCTCAATGTACTGATAAAAGTATGTCCGCTTACAGCAGCACCATCTGCCTGAAGAGATTGGCCGGCAAAATGTAACCACCGACAGCGAAATAGTTAAAAGAATACCTTAATGTCTAAAATTTAGGGCTTTGTCGATTAATCGATTAATCGGTTCGGTTAATCGATCAATGCTTAGTCCTGATCAATTTTTTTGAGTTAATCGGATCGATTAATTCGATTAAAATTTTTCAAAATCCGATGAAAATTTTCAAACAACGAATTAAAGTAAAAATGATGTTCTGCCTACAAAATATTTTTTCACATATTTTCCTAACAAACATTCTAAGAAACATCCATTAAATAATGAAAAAGCAAAAATAAATAAAAATAAAACCTCACAAAAGAAGCTGTTGCACTTTTGTTGATAGAGAAAAGGGGGAGGACAGTTATTAAACAAAATGCCGCTTCATGTGCATGGCGGAGCAACACCACCTGTCTGTAGCCTTCTACAGAAAGTGTTGGCTAGGGCAATAATATTCTCAGAAACAAGAAGCATTCAAAAAATGGAATTGCTAAAGATAAAAAAGAAAAGAAAAAAAGGGTTTTAGATTTCCACTATCCCTCTGATGGGTAAAATGTCAACAGAGTTTCACAATATCTTCAAGCGTTTATTGTCTGTTCAAAATTGCTGATAGTAACTATCGAAGTACAAACAGAAAATAACATTCTGTGTTCTACTCCGAAGTGATAAAGAAGAACTAAGTGGTTAAATAAACATGTCGAATCATGTTCTTAGACTGACTAAAAACATGATTCGACAAGGATTTATTTAACAAAACAGTATTAACTCTGCTTTTTTTATATAGGAATTTTTGCTAGTATTCGGATACTTTTGTTACCGACTGTACACAATATGAAAGTTTGATTCATAATTGAAATAAAATTATATTTAAAAAAAAATGAAAACCGATTAAAAATCCGATTAATCGACTGATAAATCGATTAATGAACTACGATTAACCCAGTTAAAACTCTTAATCGATTCCCACCCCTACTAAAATTATATATATTCGCACGTAATGAGGTTTTGGGTGATTTCAAGCTTTTTTTTTTTTTCTTTCCTTTTCTTTCTTTCTTTCTTCTTTTCTTTTCTTTTTTTTTTTTTTTTATAAAGAGATATAAGAAAAAGAGATTTATTTATTTGTTTTATTTTATTTATTTTATTTTATTTTATTTTATTTTATTTTATTGCAAATTCCTTTAAGTATAATGCGGACGAGCAAAGCCTTTCAGTGTGTAACAAAAATATAATCTAAATTTCTTTATTAAATACGTTTTTAATTGTTAATCATGACTAATTAATAATAATTGTGGTCACATAAACTAAATTTATCACATTTACAGTTTTAACACCTTCATTTAAGATAATAAAAACAAAATTAATTATTGTAGTAATTTTCTCTCACGGGCTGTCCAAAGACTTTATATAGAAGATAGATTATTAATAATTCCGAGACCGAATAAATTGCATGTTTCATACACAAAATGTCATGATTTCACCTGCTTGATTAGAATCATATCACAATATATGCGCTCATAATCAATATAAAACTACATGTCAAATTAGTTTGCACAATTCCCAAATGATCAATCACTTATAATTTCCCTCAAGGATTTTTTGCATCATAACCCATAAAAATTAAGCAATTACGTACTTGAAACAAAGTGTCGTACACTGCCACGCCTTAACAATATTTCCACTTGCGGTTTCCCTACTTAGCCTGATTAAGTCGGACAGATTAATTATACATCTAAAAGTTTAGGTGGGATAGCTAAAATAATTTTATTAATCTACGATGGATCTTTCTATTGTTATATTTACTAAATATGTACGTTATTAATTGTAGCCATCACAGAATGCATGTACCACAACATTTCATTATTTAAAACATTAATAAAATATAAGTTATCTGTTTAAAAGTATATTGGAATTTTAGAAAAGAAAAATATATAACATCAGATAGATGAAATTCAGCAGAATTTTATAATTATATATGACAATGGTATCCCAATTTGTTCTTGAAATAAAGTGTCCTTCTCCATCATTCATTTTCACTGTTTTCACTTGCGGTTTCTTAGCTCGATCAAAGTAGAAACAGTGATGCCAGATTAGGGATGTTCCCCATTTTGGGGATTTTTGAGGCTTCTGGGGACAATTTTGGGGACCAAATGTTTGTGGGGACTTTTTTGGGGAATTCTAAAATTTTTGGGGATAAATCTGGAGAGTTCTTCAACTTTCTGTCAATGAAAAATTGCCTTTCTTTGGGGAAAAATTTGAGCTTAAATCATAGAAAAATCTGCTTGATTTCTAATTTTTTTTTTTTTTTTTTTTCTTTTTAGTAGAAATCAAAGTGGGGATTTTTTCGAAACAAAACCCCTGATTTGGGGAAATTTGAAAACCTGTTTGGGGAAATAATTGTCGACCATCTGCCACCACTGAATTCAAAGAATAATTATTCTTTTTTGATGTGTCTTTTAATTATATTCATTAGCATAAGAAGTATCCTACAGTCATTACAGAATATATGTACGACAGTCTTCTTAATTAAAAAAAAAAAGTTGCAACAATGTAAAAGTATATGGTTTGTTATATATCCGGTTTTAATAGTGACACCAAAAACGATAAATTCCAGCCTATAATTTTATCAAAAATATCACAGTTGTTCAGCAATTCGTTCTTGAAACCAATTGCTGTCCTTTACCCCAGTCTTATAATGTCTCCACTTTCGATGTATTTTCTTAGCCTTATTCAACTAGTTAGATTATTTAAATTTTTTTAAAAAGCACGGGTAACTAAAATTTTTTTTAAATATTTTTTTGTGATTCAACTTTTCATTTTTATTTTTGGCAAAAAAAATATTGCTATTTTTAATATATAGAAAATAAGTATTTCATTAAACTTCTTCATTTGTAACAACAGATACATTAAAAACACTCAGCTTTAAATAAAAAAAAAATATATATATATATATATATATCGGAATTTTAGAAAAAAAAAAAGTAATGTTTCAAAAAATGGATAAAATTCTGCGAAATTGCAGCAAGTATTTACAACACTCTTTCGACACCGTAGCATTAGATAAGAGGATCGTACTCTACTACATCTTTCCAGTATTTCTATATGTAGTTTCTCTAATTAATCTAATAAAATTGTACCAATTAATTATATTTCTAAAATCTTAGCTAGGAGAGCTTGAAAAATTTTTGTTCTTCTGTGGCACATATTTTCAAATTATTCTTTTCATATTTTAATCATTCCATTGAAAAAAAAAAATAAAAAAAATAAATAAATAAATAAATGTGTCATTGAGCTTTTTAATGTAAAAATTGAAAATAATTAAAATATTTTACTTGCATAATGCAGGGACTTTTAAGAAAAATAAAACAAAATTTCTCAAAACAAACAATTTTCCAACCAACACAAATCTTTAATTCAAATGCTAAGGATTGGATAAAACTTTTACAAAAATTACATTAAACTACCACCTCATTAATATTTAAACTAATATAATATCTATAAATGATGTTAATAATTTGTAATTGTTATTACTTCATATTTTTTTAATCCATATTAGTTTCACAAAGAATCAAAATTGTGATAGCATGCATCGGACTACGCCTTGGAGTGAATTCCAGACCTTTAAGACCATCGCCGATGCCTATTATGAAGCTCTATTACTATGCAAACCTCACTCAATCTCCACCTTTTTTATATATCAGTAATTAGGACAGGCCTTTTTTAGTTTAGAGTGTCTCAATAAATATCGTTGTTAAATACACTGATGGTCATCTGAAATGAAACACGATGAAGGGAGAACCGAAAAGATGCAAAATTAGTACCATTCATATATTTCAATAGCATAAGCAAATGATCAACGCAGATGCAAATTCCAGGCGCTTTCTGCGCCTTCTACAAATACTGTGATCAAATCATTACACTTTTTTTTTTTTTTTGACACTTTTTCGATTTTCTAAAAAAATACTGGACAAGATAGTCTTAATATTCAAACATGCAAAGAACTAATGCAGGGATGGAACGCGGGCGCAGTATTCATACCGGAATCTGTTTAAGAAATTTTACTATCTATAATATCGTTGATTTAAGAAGTAGAAAATTTTCTTACTTTGATAGTGGTATGAATACTGCGCCCGTGTTCCATCCCTGCTAATGTAATCTCACATTTTTCACTTACTGATTTGGTCATGAGTGCCATAAGAAGGCCAATTACAAAGTGAAGTAGATCACAGATACTTTGGATCACCCTGTATCATTAAAAGCTCAAATGATTTATAATTTTAATACATTTCTGCACTTACTATGTACAATATTTACACGCTTTTAGTGGGAAAAGCACAATTATTTAGGGAAACAACTTTTTTTTTTTTTTTTTTTTTTTTCAAAAATTATTAAATTTGGGGATGATATCAAGAGAATTTTACAAAACTTGCAGAAAAATTGACAAAGCATTAGAAGTTGTTCAATATAGCTAGCTGTCAACCTATGTAATATAAAAATTTCAATTTTTCGCGCATGCACAATAAAAATATATTTAATGTAAATGCTCGTATCTCAGCGAATATTATATGTGTGATGTTTATGTTTCGGAATAATGTTTCTCTAATATTTTGTCAATTTTTCTGCAAGTTTTGTAAATTGTTTTTGAAATTCTTTCGTGTTATAAAAGTTACCAAATAATTAATAATTTTTGAAAAAAGTTATATCTGCATAAGTAATTGTGCTATTCCTGCAAAAATGCATACAAATATTGCACATAGCAAGTGCAACAATGGGTTAAAGTTACAAGGTTTTTGTAGCTTTTTCTGGTACAAGGTGATCGAAAATATTTGTGCTTTTGTTTAATTTGTGGTTGATCCCTTTAATGCACTTCTGATTAAATCGATAGTGGAAAATGTGAATTTATAAATGTTCTTTGCATGTTTGAATTTCAAGTATTCTTTCAGAAAATCAAAAAAATTTCAAAAAAGATAAAAAGATAGAATAGAAATTCTAATAAATTGATTACTCACTGTATATAAAATATAGACAGATGAGTGTTTTTTTTTTTTGTTGTTGTTTTTTTTTTGTACTAAATTCATTTTTAAAGACTTTTATAGCGTAAAAAGTTTTAACATGCCTCGTAGGAAAACACCGGCATCAAGAATGTTTCATAGTAGTAGTGTGGAAGAATTGTAGCTTAAAGAGATTATAAATAAACGACATGATTCTCTAACGTCATTCAACGTCATGATGACGATTTTCTTAAATTTAACACATCAGAACCTTAATTTAGCCCACAAATAATGGAATATAGCCAATCATAGCGCAGCTTTTTCCAACAAATAGAGAAAGCACCGCCTCGTTCTAGTCCTCTAATATCCTTCCGAAAAGTTATACTCGTATCGAATGCAATCAAGCCACAGTGATACGCAATCAACGGTTTCAAGAAATACAGACCAACACTGACTTTTTTTTTTTTTCATCAGACTCGTTACATAAATCAACCTAAGTGTACTTTGTGTTTGTGTGGAACAACGATGGATTACACCGCTATGTTAAGAACTACAGCGCAGGAAATTAGGTCTCTTGCACAAAAATCTGTATCAGAACTGCCATTGGACGTGGTCTGCAGAACATCTTTTCAACAAAGTGCTCATTGAGGATGATGCGCTGTGATTTTCATTGGTTCTAGACAATAAGCATTTATCTAGAATTTTTCTTTTTACTGTTTTGCGAATGTAATGGCAGTCTTGCTAATAAATATTCATTTATTATACTCCATAATTGGTGAATGGCAATGAATGATAAAAAAGTAACTTCGACCATATATATATATGCGGCTTTTTCATCAAAAATCTGTAACTTATATATGGTCGAAATTGCTATTATACTTAATGCTTGTTGGTTCAACATTACGATAAGATTATCACAATATTGTACATAATATAATGGGTGTTGCAAGCATTTAACTATAGTTAAATGCTTGCTTTGTTATAACAATGATAATAATTTGTAAATCACCGTTAGTATTTAGAAATACTCTTACTTTTTACTTCTATTATCCGACGACCATAGGGAATGGATGTATTGTATTCGGTCCAGGGGTGCTACAACGAAACTACCGAGACTGTCTCACTCCCGGCAATTTTTGGCTGTGACGTCATGTTCCGAGAGTGTCAAAAAATGTGCTACAACGAAGCTCACGGAAGCTCTCTCTTGGTTTTCGGTCTCGGAAACTCCTGCCGAGATTTATCGAAAAAATATCACCAAGCGCAGAGCTTGTGGGAACGAGTTTTCGGCACCGAAATATGTGTAATGTGTCCGCCATTTTAAAAAAATAAAAAATGATGAATTAAAAAGTAAAAAACGTGTACATATGTTATATTTTTTAGAAAGAACTTTCAAAACTATTAATTTTTTGTGTGAACACTATATTCGTATAATTATTACTTTTAAAGATATTCGATTAGAAAGTTCACGAGTGACAAGAGATGTATCCCTTTTGTCAAGTACACTATTAACAGAAACAATCGAATATTGAAGACTAAAGAATAACTTTCTAAATTTTATTAGTTTTTAAGTCCTCAGAGCTATGAATTGGAAGCTAAATTATGTAAATTCATCATTCATACTGAAATACGATGCTAATTTAATGACAGTATATTATAATACATTAGTTACAGTGTATTATGTCATCAGTAGCTCGATCGTAGCGTATTTGATTGCAGACCCAAAGTGCTCGGGTTCGATTCGCGGACGGTTCGTTTTTTTTTTTATATATATATATATATATATATATATATATATATATATATATATATATTTATTATTATATATAATAATGATAAAAAAAAAGGGGGGGGAGATTTATTTTAAATATTTTTTATTTATTTTTTTATTTTTATTTATTTATTTTTTTTTTTAATAAGAAGAATACTTTAAATATTAGGATTTTCCTAATATATGTATATTACTAACAAGGAAAGTATGAATACTTAATTTATTAATTATAAAATAAATAAATATGTATGTATATAATTCAATTGCAAAAAAATAATTTAAAAATAAACTGCTTGATCGTTTTATTTTACTGCTGATTGTTATCATTACTAATCAGAAATAAATAAATTATTAAAATACATACACACACACATATGTATTTCGAGTTGATGCTAAATTATTTTCTGGTAAATTATTAATTAAATTTAACCACTCTCCCCTAGCAAAAATAAAAATTAAAAATTCCAGTATAAATAAATTATTTTATAAATGCTTGATTATTCTTCTGTTTTTAAATAAAAAATCATTATTAATCAAAGATTAAACTTTTAACAACCTTAAAAATTTTTCTTCTATATAAATAATTTATTATTTAATAATTTATTTTTTATTCCTTGCTGAATATTTGTGTAATTCCTGATTTAATTTAGTAATTATTTTCTATTTCATAATTAAATAAATTTAACTTTTTTCTTTTCTTTTCTTTTCTTTTTTTTTTTTTTTTTTTTTAGTTAAATAAAAAGTATTTACAAAATAAATTAAATGTTTTAAAAGTAAACATTTAAATTTTGATGACAAATTATTTATTTTAAGCAAATATTCTACGTTTTTATGACTTTTTATTTATTTTTTTATTTTTTTTTTTAAGGCAAACAAATATTTAAAATAATTTTTTCTTTTCTTTCTTTCTTTTTTTCTTTTTTTTCTTTTTTAAGAAGAGTACTGCAAATATGCAAATATTAAAATTTTCCTAATATATATATATATATATATTACTAACAAGGGAAGTATGAATATTTAAGTTATTAATTATAAAATAAATAAATATTTATATAAATATAGATTTTAATTGCAAAACAACAATTTAAAAATAAAGTGCTTGATAATTTTATTTTACTTCTCATTGTAATCATTACTAATGAGAAATAAATAAATTACTTTAAATAAACAAATTATTTTCCATTTTTATTCTTTGTTGACGAGTGCATAGATCTTAATTTGTTTTAATAATTAATTTCTCGTAAATGATTAATTAAATTCAACACAATCACAAAAAGAAAAAAAAGTTTCTTTTCAGGTGAAGACTATTTTATTTTATTTTTCTTAATATATATTTTTTTAAACATAGTATGCCCTAAAAATATATCCTTTGAATATATATGTAACACTTCCTGATTTTCTTTCTTTCTTTCTATTTTATTTTATTTTATTTTAATTTTTTATTTAAGTATCACTAACAAGGAGAATATGAATAATTAATTTAATAATTAGAGAAAATAACTATTTTTTTTTTTTTTTTTTTTTTTTAATATATATAATAAAATATTTAAAAAATGAAATGCTTTCACTTCAATAATATTTCTACTTCTATAGTCATTATTAATCAAAAGTAAATTGCAATTTTTAACTTCAAAAATACAATTTCTTAAATTTCTTTATAATATTTTGCTAAATTATTATAAAGAAAATATTATAAACACACACACATATATATATTTCGAGTTGATGCTAAATTATTTTATGGTAAATTATGCATTAAATTTAACCACCCACCCCTACAAAAAATAAAAATTAAAAATTCCAGTCGAAATAAATTATTTTACAAATGCTTGATCATTCTTTTGCTTTTAAATAAAAAATCATTATTAATCAAAGATTAAATTCTTAATCTTAAAGATTTATCTTCTATGTAAATAAATTTATTACTAACTTACATTTTATTCCTTGGCACAGAATATCTGTGTAATCCCTGATTTAATTTAGTAATTATTTTCTATTTCATAATTCCTTAAATTTAACTCAACTTCTTTTATTTTTTATTTATTTATTTTTTCAGTTAAATAAAAAATAATATAATTATTTGGATTTTGATGACAAATTATTTATTTTAAGCAAATATTCTAAAAGGAAAAAAAAAAAAAAAAGGGGGGGGGGGATTAAACGAGGATTGAACCGGGGAACTTCCAGACAGCAGAAAGTTACTCTGCCACAGCGCTACTGGCTACCTGCAGAGAGTTCTCCCTCAGTCTTAAATTATATTTTACAGCTCTTAAATAGAATCTTCACAATTCTTTCATTATAAACCATGAATTTTACATGGTTTAGCTTAGAATTTATAGCTCTAAATACTCCAAAATTGATTATTTTTCAGAAAATTATTCTTTAGCCTTTAATTTTAGACTGTTTCTTTCGCTTAAAAATGCAGTTGACAAAGCGATGTTCCTCTTGTCACTCGTGAACTTTCTAATCGAATATCTTTAAAAGTAATGATTATACGAATATAGTGTTCACACAAAAAATTAATAGTTTTGAAAGTTCTTTTCAAAAAGTATAACTTTGGTGCATATTTTTTGCTTTTTTGTTTCATCAGTTCTTATTTAAAAATGGCTGACAACGTTGGATATATTCGCTTTTGACCACCTACTCGCTGTGATTGGTCAAAAGTATCCGGTACCGATAAAGTCTTATATCTCCGCACTGGGCTTCCGTTACCGGCTTCCAATACGTTCGTTGTAGGGCAAAGTATGAGTCTCGAAAACGTGAGTGCCGGGATCTTGGAAATTCGGTACCGGGAAGTTTCCGCCACGGAAACTTCTCGGCATGTTCGTTGTAGGGGTCCAGAAATTCGATGTCAAGGTTTCACCAGATTTACATGTTTTAAAGTCTCCTGAGCCCAAAAAAGTAGTTTTTGGCAAATGGTCAGTATATGTGTATGTGTGTACAGTGGGAGGGGAAATTTTCAGACTATCATAACTCCGAAACTATGTAATAAAGATAGAAAACTACAGAATAGAGATAGGTCATGTGTACACATGATTTTTTCAACTTTAGGTGAATATTGGCAAACCGGAGGTGGGGAATCGGAAGTCAGTATTTCAAAAATGGCTCAAACGATTTTCTTCGAAGTTGCCATATAAACACTTTATTAGATGTCACAGTTGGTGTTGGTTAGTTCAAGAAAATTGAAAGGCGTTCTGTATAAATAGCTCAATTTTAGGTCTCGCAAGTGTATTCCTTTAAAAATAGCTGCACGGCTTTTTTTCAAACTCGCTATATTAACCCCTTTTTAGATATGCTTTTGTATGCAATTGTCGTTTTCCGGTCAACAAATGAGAATGCCAAGGTTTGGTAAAAATTAGCATCTCAAAAACGGCTCTAACGATTTTCTTGAAAATTGTTACATAAACCCATTTTAGATATCCTTTCTCATGCATCACATGGTTATTACAAGAAAATTATTAGTAATCCTAATTAGATAGGTCAGTTTTAGATCAAAGAAATTGGTATTTCAAAAAATGGCTCTATCGTTTTCTTTTATTCCCCGTCCCTTTATTTTTTAACTCGTTATGTAAACTCTGTTTTATATGTCTTTATACGCGTATCAACGTTCTCTTAACAGAAAATTTTTAAGTGTCTACTTTGTTAGGTCAATTTTATTTCTTCTGATCACATTATCCCTAAAAAGTGCATATATGCACATAATAGTGAGTAGTGGAAGTCGTGTGGTTGTTTCAAACCAGATTTTTTAGAAATATTTTGATTTCAGGGATAGCACCGAAATTTTAAAAGAAACACATTAGACAACTTTTTTACATTTAATTTGTTTCAAAAATTCAATGGAATGGAATGACCATTGAACACCGGACACGGGCGAACTAATCGAACATTATTTTTTCAGACAAGTTATGTCTACAACACCAAGTCAGTCGTACCTGAGTGTGATGTACCGTGGCGAGAGGCAGCATAATTCTTGAATTATGCATCTTCATAGCTTTTCTTCCTGTAGCATTATGTTATGGGCGATACTAAAATGAAACCCTGTATTGTTCTAGTATGCACTTATGGTACAATGAGTAACCGATGCTATATAGCAGATGTTTCTCAGCCTATTGTTTTACCTCTTATGTTCAATTCATGCATATAAACATATTTCAACAGGACAATGGTATGCTGTATGTGGGACGCAATGTGTAATAGCTTTATATTTCCATGCCAGAAAGTACGCGCTCACTTGTTACTTGGTTAAGTCCAATGCAATCACTACTTTATCTGAAGAATAATCTGCAATCATGATAGGCTGCAAGACTTCCTGCATTAATTTTAAAAACTCGTGCAGCTTAAAAGGCATAAAAAACAATAACATACAAAAAAATTGCACAAAACACAATTCTCGTACATAAAAACTACCTTCTCTGCAGCATTTATACTACATTTACAGGTGAGGCTACTGATAACTACAAATAAGGTAAACCTACAAGTACCTGTATCATAGGTCACAAGAGTGTCTGCGTTAAAATGTTAATAATTTTCATCCCTGCTGAGGCAAATGCAGGGTAAAAATTACGCCCGTTTGAACACTTCCAACATGTTGTTGTATTCTGGTTGACCATAGTTTATTTAATCTACTACTGTCAATTTTCTGATATTATTATTATTATTATTATTATTATTATTACATGAGTCAGTCCGTATAATTTCATAAGAAATTTTAAAATTGCGTTGTTCGATAATTTCTTATGCTTTTCATACTTGTGTCCCTTATAGGCACATATGAAAAAAAAAAAATAAGGTGGCTTGACTGCAACACTCGTGCCTGCATTGTTCGCCTGACGAAGGGTCGTGTGTTTTTTCAATTCGAAACAATTCTTGTGAGTTTATTGCTTTTTAAAGCATTTATTTAAAGTTTCGTAATTATTACATACGAGAGATGTTTAAAACAACTTTTATTTTTTTCTCTACTATTGACATTGTATTTTACACAAGGGGGGGGGGGGTAGGGTTCGGGTTTAGCTGATCATTTTCTCTTGCGGGTCGGGTTTGGGCCGGGTTTATTGAATTTTTTTTCTTGCGGGTCAGGTTTGGCTTCGGATCGGGTTTAGCTTTCAACGAGTCGGATGGACTTAAGAACATCTTTCAAATATAAAATTACAATTATAAGCATAAATTTCTAGACATAATTAACAAATGATTAAAAGATACTAGATATACTAGATATGTGTCGGAACTCCGTATTCATATCCATATATAATAATGTAAAATTCAAGTGAAATATTAATAGTTATTTTGCATTAAAAATTTAAATTTTTTTCAAAAAATTGGATTTTTTAAAATTTAAATAATTTTTTAGAAATTTAAAATACTGAAACATTTAATTCAAATGTATGCAAATATTTATAACACTAACACTGTAATTTACTAAACATTTATGACGTCCACCATCATCTCGAAAAAATTATAAAATCTTTTTATAAAGGATAAATTTTCCCAATTTCCAAAATGAAACTTTACTTACTGGTCTACCTACAGAACTCAATAAAATTACATAAAGTCACTGAATGAAAAGTGAGACTTTACCAACTGATTTGTACATCGGAGCAAATTTATGTATAGTAATAGATCACTACATTAAAAGGTTTTCTACTCGCCTGCATACTTTAAATAACAATGTTATGTAAAATTAACGAACATAAGTGTGGAACTCTAATTAATGATTTGTTGATCTGTATATATTATACAAAAAACTTGTATAATATGTACAAGATCGTTACATGAAGTTACTGTTTTTGAAAGGGATATCTTAGCAATTGGTTTTCCTACGTTACACTACAATGTTGAGTAAAGTTAATGTTTGCAAGAGAGGAACCTTGACTACTGATTTGCATACGTTACTCAATAATCTTGCTTAAAGTTACCGTTTGCCAAAGTGGAACTTTACCTACTGATCTCCATACATTACACAACAATGTTGTGTAAAGTTACCATTTGCGTGAGAGGAATCTTACCTTCTGATCTGTATACATTATACAACAATGTTGTGTAAAGTTACCATTTGCGAGAGAGGAACCTTACCTACTGATCTACATACGTTACACAACATTTTTGTGTAAAGTTTCCGTTTGCCGAATTGGAATCTTACCTACTAATCTGCATGCGTTGCACAACAATGATGTGTAAAGTTGCCGTTTGTCAGAGTGGAATATTACCTACTGATCAGCATACAATAAACGATAATGTTGTGTAAAGTTATAGTTTGCAAAAGTGGAAACTTATCTTTTGATCTGCATACATTGCACAACTATATTGCGTAAAATTACCGTTTGCGAGAGTGGAACCTTATCATCATTTAATGTGCATACTTTACACTACAATGTTGTGTAAAGTTACGTTTGCGAAAGTGGAACCTTATCTACTGTGGAAAGTGGAACCTTATCTACTGAATATATTACACAAAAAAATTGTGTGAAGTTGTAAATTTTCTTCAATGTCTGCAAATATTACGCAACTACAGTTGGTAACGTTTCTCAACATAATCGTGGCAAGTAAGCTGCCTCAACATTGTTGAGTAAAGTTACACAAAATTGTTTACAGTGCGAAGAAGAAGCACTTTGAAAAACAATGAAACAGTTGGAAATTGTTAATAATCTATACGAACTGCATGATTTTCTGTTCTTGATGAACGTAGAATCAAATCTGAAAATTTCCATACATGATTAAGCTTATAAAATATACGTAAAATTTGAATAAGAATGTAACACCTTATATATATATTTTTTTTTTTCATCGTGTTTAGTATTTTAATTTTACTTAAAATAATTTATAATAATGCATCATCTTTCAATTCATCGTATAATTCTTTACAATAAAGCAGTTGATAATGTAATTTTTATTTTTTCAAAACTAATATTATTGTTTAAATATATGTCTATTAAAAATTGAAACTTTAAATATTCTAACAAAATAAATTGAATATAGACTTAAAATTTCGTGATAATACATAACGAAAAAAAAAATAATAATATATATTTATATATGTGTGTGTGTGTGTGTGTATTTTTGTCTAAAAAAGGGCTTCTTCAACTTTTTCGATACTGTCCGTTTCGATACCGATTATTATTATTTTTCTTTTTTTTTTCTTTTTCTTTAAAAAAAAAAAAAAAAAAAAAAAAAAAAAAAGAGAGAGAGAGATTTTCATGAAATTCTGGCAAAAGCAGAATTTAGTTTAGTAAGGAGAGCTATTAGTTTCTTTTTTTTTTTTTTTTTTTTTCAAATTATAACATCACTTTCAAATTATTAAATTATCTTTTCGATAAATTTTAGATTCAAATGTTCAACTATCGTAAAACTGGCGACAACGTTTTAACCGTAGATTGAGACTAATAGTCCTCCATCCTAAAATCTGTTATATCGGATAACAATATCTTATATGTCACTCAAAACTAACTATATGTAAGGTTAGTTACGTATGTTAGTTACATTGTGCTAGTACATTTTCTGCACAATTCAACAGAATATAAAAAAAATCCAAATATTAATTTTTTGCTAAACTGTTGGTGCATAATTTTGAATTGATCTTTCTTCTATGCATTTCCATTCGTATTTTGTTGTTTTGTTATAATTTAAAATAACCGCTGTAATAAAACCAAAAGAGCTATTTTGCGTATTCACTCCTTATAGAGTAGGAGTGAAAGCGCACATGGGTAGGAGAGATTGCGCTTAATTATAACTACAATTACATTGTTAATAATAATAATTGCACTTACTGACATTGTTGCAAGGTATTTGTAAACAAATATTTTTTGCATTGAGAGTGGGTATTTCAATTCAATAATTAAAAAATTAGAACAATAAAAGAAATTTAAAATTAATTACATTTTTTTTTTTTTTTTTTTTTTTTTTTTAAGAAACAGTAAAAAGAACAAAACCAGAGAAAGATTGCAAAATAACATTTAGTTACTAAATAACACGTTTAATTTAAAACTAGTACATTTCTTTTTCAGCTTGAATGTTTTCCTTTATACTGACATAATCTCTCGTTGTATACAATCGTTTCACTTATTGTTGTACATGGCGAAGTCATCGTGCAACCATCTACCAACCTGTTCAAGACTGATTTCACACCGTGTGTGCAATGCATTTCTGATTAGAAAAAAAAAAAAAAAAAATTAGCACACCGTGTGTTCAATTATACATGGCTGGTCCTGCCCACTTTTAAGCTCACAATCCTACCACCGTTTACTATTTATTAACTCTTTCTTTCTCAAAATTTTCCACACAAAAATGTTCAAAATATAAAACCTAACTTTTCACTTGGTACGATTTTTTCTCGTTTCAACTTGAACATTTTTTAGATTCAGTTAATTTATTTTATTTTATTAAAATTTAGACGATTGCAATCCCAAAGCTGCCAACATAATTTGGCAAATTGTTAGTACCGCCCATTTTTCTACACCACTTAATTTTTAGAATAATTCTCTTCAAATGTATTTACAATGAATTAAGAAGAAAAGTACTCTAAAAAAAAAGACTGGTGGGGAAAAAGTGCTGTACTTACAATCTTCCGGATTAGTTGGGCAGTTCTGCAGTCCTTAAAAAGAAGTTTGAGAAGCTTTTTGCACAACACTTGAACATCATACTTGAAAATATTGCAAAACTAAACAGACAAATAATAACATTTAAATACTTCATGAAAAATTTCTTATAGGCTAACATTAGCATTCGAGAAGTAAACTCCACCTTTTGTGCCACTCCTGAATAATGTTCAGTTTCAGATTCTGGGAACAGTCTCCAAAATGCTCGCTGTATCGAATGGGTTGAACTAGTCCAGTCACTGGTCTGAGTTATTTCCTGCTACCGTTCCAGACATTCAACAAACTCATCTTCATCGTTTTGTCTTCAGCAATAACCTGCGAAATCTCTATTAGTAGAGAATTTTTTAAAAATCAATGCATAATCTCTCCTAAATAGCAAATGCGCAAAATCTCTCATTTTGGTAAGAGAAATTGCGCAGTCTTTTATTAAATAATTATTCACTTTTAGAAAAAACGTAGGACTCGTACCGTTAGTCTAGCTTAGTAGCTTATGAGAAATCGTTTAAATCAAAAATATTATGTACTATTACCATTGTTAACACTTCCAATTCCTAGGAAGTATTATAAAAATTCAAACATTTATATTTGTACATTTATATTTATACGAGACAAAATAACCACAGTTTATTCTAGACTATTGAAGCAATCACATTCAAATCAGCACTTCATTGTTGATGTTGTACAATCACCTGAAATCGCAACTCGCCCAATCTACTCTTTCTCTCCGATCCCCTACGTGCGCAATCTCTCCTACCGCGCGATCTCTCCTACCTTTACCTTATATATAACATTTAAAAGTTTATATATAACTCGGAAAAAAAAATCAAGAACAAAATATCATGCAAAATGCATTGATTAACAACACTTTCCAACTGTATGTACTTGTTGTTTCGTATAACTTTGAACGTTCTTTGCCTACGTCATCACACAACGGACAGAGAGAAGAACTGAAAGAAAGTAGAGTAGAAAGTTATTTAAAGGTGATTTATATAAATATCTGTCCTAAAACACAATGAATTTTTATTTATTTGTTTATTTATTTCATTTATTTATTTATTTGTTTTATTTTATTTATTTTATTTTTTATTTTTTGGAGTCCATGTACATGAACCAGTTGTACAGGACCTATTATGAAATTTTAAATAGGAAACATTCCACAGTGAACTTGAATGACATAGATAATTTTTTAGAAATTCTGAAAATATTTAAGGATACTGAAGGCGGAGAGATGGACAGATAGATAGGTGGACAGTCGGACAGACAGATACAAAAATTGAAATCATATTCACACTTAAAATTTATTAGAAAGTGTTAAAAACGCTAATTTAAACGAAAATGCAATGCTTTTTTAATATCTAAAATATTTTGTGTTTTCTAATATCTAAAGAAAAAACTTCTTCAAAAAACTCTTCAAAAATTCGTAGAATACTGTGTTGTCAACGAAAAATTGTCTTTTATCAATTGATACCTTTTCTACTAATTATCTTCAAAAATTAACACGTCGGACCTTTGGGGATCGAACTCTCGGCTACGGCATTATTAATGGGACGCTCTAACCAACTAAGCCATGGAGCAACGAACTGTTTAGCTTATATTTACTTTAAAATGGCGTGATACGAAGACACAGTGACGAAGTCAATTTCATATTAAAAGCTTTTAATAAAAAACTTCTAAAAAGCCAATCAAAAATATAAAGTATTTGTCATACAAAGTAGGAAAATATTAAACATGGTTAGTGCTACTAAAAATCTACTACCATTCATTTCGTTTTATATCCCGTATTGTATCCGAATCTTTTTGTGTGACCCTGTAAACGAAACATTAATACTAAACCAATTATTTTTAATGGAAAAGATGCTTTTGCGCATCTGAAAAATAATGCTAATTTCATTACGTTTAATGCCTTGAAAAATAGCAAAAAAGTGCTTAAAATTATTCTTCATAGTCCCTACACTGTCAAAAAAAAGTCCTGTTTGCTGCCAGAAATTTTCTGTAATTCAGAAAAATAGTTCTATGAATTACAGAAAGTTTCTGGCAGCAAACAGACTTTTTTTTTTTGACAGTGTAGACAGTATAGATCATAGAGCATAAAGCTTCATAGACTGTAACGTATCTCATTTCTTTAGTTTGTACAATTGCGCAAACAAAAACCGACATGTATATTATTTTGAATAAGACTTTATTGTGACCTGCTATTTCGATATAACATGTATCAGTTTTGGGACATGCTAAAAATATTTACGAAATTAAGTGTGAAAAAATGACAGTCAGACAATCAAGTTGAAGTTATAAATACTTTTGAATAAAACAAAATTTCCTGTGACGTATTAGCATATAAAATTTAGCAAAATAAATGACTAAAAAACGTTTTATCATTTACTGCTTTATTAATTAACAAGAAAAGTGAAAAAAAAAAAATTCCGGGATTCGTCTCGGTCAGTGGATGAAAAAAAATCCGAGCCCAGCCGGCCAGAGACCAATGACAGAAAATCGGCCTGTGCTCTTGCAGACCCCTAATGGACGCTGTATCTCACAAACCAATGGACGAAATTTAACAAAACCTGGTATTAATTTAGACTTTGACTTAACCTGGTGCTGATTAAACTTGGGGATCAATCACTCAACAGATAATGTTGCCTTCTCATTTTTTCATAATTTTTAATATGACAATATAGGACAAAATTTCATTTAAATGTTTTTAATCACAACTTTTTTTAACCTTTCAATGTAAATTTAAAATGAAAATATTTATGATAATAATTGTAAACTAGCAAAAATGGCTGTACATACAGGCATCGTTGCCTCCCAAATGTTCATTGTAGGTATCTGTTAAAGAACTTGTTAATTTTTTTGAACATTTGAAAAGAGTTTTTTTCAACCATACATCTGTAATAATTTAAAACAAAGTTATCGATTTCTATCATTAAAAAAAAAAAATAATAATAATATTGAATAAATAAATAGGAAAATAAATACAATTTCTGTTATGTTGGCCAAAAGTTATCTTATTTGGTGTTATTCATCTCTCAAATGAAAATCGCCTTCATTTATCAAGGAAAAAAATTTTAATAGATAATTTGTACTGTGGATGATTTGTATAGGAAAATGTAGAAGAAAGCCTTGTGGTTGCTATGCCATAACAATTTTATCTGTCATTTTTGTTATTAATATATTTGAATCGCCATCTCGGTGTCTAGTCAGTGAGAAACAGTCACCAGGAACACAAGATCCCTGATTCAAATTACAGTTCGGGCATGGATTCTTGTGGTGTACATGTTCTAATGTTTGTTGTACTTGTCTTGATGAAAGGATTAGACATACATGCAATTTTTAATGAAGCTAAAAATTTTTATATTTTGTTGAAGTGATGTACTGATAAAAATGGCGAAGAATGATCAAGCTAATTTAAAGTACTGGCTGTAGATATTGCACTGTGAACACAATTCACCCAGGAATCAGGTGCTGACTTTTAAATGCTTTATTTACATTTAAATTCGTGACAAAATGTTCGTGATTAAATATTCCAACACTATAAAGTTACAGCAGAAAATCTTTTTGAAAACATCAAGATAAAAATATTCATTTACGAATAAAGGAATGAAAGCACAGATAGATGTATGAATGAATGAACACGGGTAAGTATTAGAGCAAAACGCACAGTTTCCTTCTTATCCAAGAGAAGCGGTGATGAAAGCGGTGAAAAAGTGATGAAAGTTTGACTCCATAACTTGCCATCAAAACCACAAGATATGTCGCCAACTTCATTCTGAGAGAGAATTGAACAACACCCACTTTTTTCAGTTGCGCATAATTCAGTATCACTTTTAAAAATATATTGGCGATTCTTTTCTTAGCCAAAAAACCGTTATCAATTCGTGAGAACTCAACCACAAAAATTTACGGTTAAAACCTTATTCTAAGTCTTTAGCTGATACAAAATAATACATAATTTCTATTTAAAGAGCGAATGTAAGTTCTGTTCTATGTTCAAAAGTGACACATCAGGAAATATTTTATTCTATTTTATTTTACTGAGATGAAAAGATTTGCCCTCCATAGAACATCATGCGAGTGAAACCACATCTCTTACTTTTATTTTTTATTTATTGAAAGAAATAGAGAGCGAATGACTTTGATCCTTTGCAAGAAGAGAAACCGCAGATATTAGCTCGCTTTTTATAAAGATAGAAAATGAATTAGAAAAAAAAAAAAAAATTTTGAAATCTAATATATAATTTAAAATATGTGATTTTCGATATCACAGTACATACTTCTTATAAAAAACTGCGCATGGTTATTTTCGTGTATATATATATATATATATATATATATATATATATATATATAAGCTTAAAAAAAAAAGAGCTATTTCTACTTATATGCCATAATATACCTATGTAAATAACTTTTTCGGTCCTGTGAATCAATCCTGCAATACTAATTATATTATATTCTACTGGAAATATACTTTTGTATGAATAGCTTACGTTAACTACTTTCTTCTTTGTGCACTATAAAGATATTGAATAATTTGGTGTGTCACTCACACGACTTACCCTTATCCGGAAATTTAATATTATATAAATACAGATTGGAGATTAAGGGGTAAGATAATGAGCACTGTTATGCAACCTATGTTAAAACAATTCAAATTAGACTTCGGAACAGCTTTATTTCACATGTAATTCTATGTCAGGGGGCAACCGCCGCCCTCAACCACCATTTCATTACTAAACCTTCATTTATATAGAATTCAGATCTGTTATTAAATTCAAAAGTTCATTTAAAATTATTCAGATAACTTTTATACACAACATTCCTTGAAATTCATCAATCATGAACAAACATTTCTAGTAACAAACGTATTATAACAGAAAAATACAACATTTCGATCGCCTGAAATTATTTGTTTTTAGTTTACTCTAACAGGAACAGACAAAGATGAAACGTTAAAAACTTGACTTCGGTATTCAGGAAGCCTCAAAACATAAAAAGATATAAAAAACCAAATGACAAAAATTAAACGTAAAAAAATACATTATTTGCCATATGACTAAGAGAAATTAATGTAAATTCTTGAGCAGCTCTCCAGGACATGGTAAAATATTATATTAAAGCAATTACTTTAACCATAAAAAAGAATGTTATGGCTTAAATATTGGCAGCCCTGTATAACTTCTGAAAGTTATGTACACATTATATGGTGCACATAAATATAATCCTATATTAATAACATATGGCATAACCTTAAATGCACTTCCATCAATTTTCAGGTGTTGTCGCACTACAATCTAGTTCTTTTGTGTAGCCCTGTAAACGAACAGTCAATGATTTATTTACTATATTCTACATGAAACATGTTTTTACGCATATAAAAAGTATATATTCGTGTCATTTGGTTTAGTGCAATCTATAGATGTTAAACTCTTTTACCTACAATTTCCGCCATAGACGTAATGTACTTGAATTCTCTTAGGCGTCCCTGTACACGAACCATTTGCTTGATCTTAGCGAAAAGTTTAGTGTAGCATCCCTATATGATACACACTTAGAATGCCAAGTTTAGACTTATTGCTATAATTTGCTTTTGAGACGTGCTGATAACAAACAAACACACAAACAGACAGACACACATGCACACACAGAGATCAACCGCTAAAAACATGATTTTGGATTCAGGGGACCTCAAAACAAGTAAATATAACAAAAACTTAATTTCTAAAATGTGACCCATAAACAATACTTTCTCTGCTTTATGGATAAGAGAAAGTAAACGTGCTTTGAAAAATGTCTTTTATAAACTGAATTGCATCAGAATTTTTTTGCGGGTATCCGTACACAAAGCTATGATTTATAATAACAAGGCTCTTTTTTTTTTCTTTTTTTTTTCCAAATTGCTAATAAATAATTGTGAAAAATTTCGAAATTTGATGAATAAAAATAACTGTGAAATACTTACATAAAAATTAATATTTTTTTTTTCATACAAAGAGACAAATAATTATTATATGCAGTTTTATAACTTCATAATATTTATTCTCATTATGTTAATTATAACATTCAAAAGTAAATAATGTAATAAAAGTAGTGCAATGATGCATATCTCTTTGATATTGAACAAACATATACACACACACGATATACATATATGTATACATTTATGTATTTTAAAATCCAAAATCGATTGAATTGTGCTTTTTCACATTATCTTAAAATAACCACATAATTATACAATTTAAGAATGTACTAGCAGAAGCAATATTAAACTCTGAAAACCTTTTTAATCCATGCATAGATTCAAGAAGAATTCAAGGATATTATTGCACTTCTTTACATTGAATATGTTGAATTATAAATATTTTTATCCATAGTTTTTAAATAACACTAGTAAAAAAAAAAAGTAAATAATTACATTTGCTATTATTTTACTGTTCTTTTTTTTAAGTCTTTAATAGCGAAATGAAACTTTCTTTGCTTTATCTCTACTTTTTCACTTTCTCTTACCCATATGTATGGTAGAGAAAGTATTGTTTTTAGGTCAAATTTATGAAACTTAGTTTTTGTTATATTTACATATTTTGAGGCTCCCTGAATCTAAAAATCATATTTTTAGTGATTGGTCTGCGTGTGTGTCTGTTTGTCTGTGTGTGTATGTTCTTTATCAGCATATTTCAAGAACAAATAATATAAGAAAATTCAAACTTGGTATTCTAAATGTGTATCATATAGAGATGCTACACTAAACTTTTCGTTGAGATTAAGCAAATACACGTGTACAGGGACACCCAAGAGAATTCAAATACATTACGTCTATAAAGGAAATTGCAGGTAAGTAGAGTTTAAAAATCTATAGACTGCACTAAACGAAATGAAATGAATACATATATATATATATATATATATTTATATGCGTAAAAACAGGTTTTCTGTAGAATATGGTATGAAAATCATTCACTGTTCTTTTACAGGGCTACACAAAAGATCTAGTTATAATGCGACAATACTTGAAAATTGATGGAAGTGTATGTCAGGTAGCGACGTGTGTTAATAATTTAGGGTTATATATATTTGCACCATGTGGTGTGTGCATAACTTTCAGAAGATATACAGGGCTGCTATTATTTAAGCCATAACATCCTTTTTTATTGTTAGTGGAAGTGCTTTAATATAATATTTTACCATGTAAAGAGAGCTGCTCAGAAATTAATTAAGTTAATTCTTCATAGACATATGGTAAATAATGTAATTTTTTAAGCTAAATATTCATCGCTTGTATTTTTTTTTTATTATTTATTTATTTATTTATTTATTTATTTACACGGTTTGAGGTTTCTTGCTTACCAAAGTCAAGATTTTAAGGTTTGATCTTTCTCTTTGTCTCTTAGAGTAATTAAAACAAATAATTTCAGGCGATCCAAATGTTGTATTTTGAAGTTAATACGTTTGTCACCAGAAAAGTTTGTTCAAGATTGATAAGCTTCAAGGAATGTTGTGTGTCAAAATTTTCTGAACAATTTTAAATGAAATTTTGAATTTAATAACAGATTTGGATTCTATATAAATGTAGGTACAATAATGAAACCGGGGGGTTGAGGGGGGAGGTATCCCCCTCACATAGAATTATTTGTCAAAAAAACTGTTTTGAAGCCTAATTTGAATATTTTTAACATAGATTTATATAATTAAACTCATTATCTTACCCCTTAATCTCCAATCTGTATTTATATTATTAAATTTCAGGGTAAAAGAAAGTCGTGTGAGAGACACACCAGATTATTTTAACTGATTTCATGTGTGAGTTAGATCCCCTTGAAGGGAAGTTGTTTAAATCTAAATTGTTTTTTAAAATTCATTCATTAAGTAATTATGATAATTTTGTTTATGTTAATAATTTAGTTAATGTTTTGTAATTTCTCGACATTTCAAATTATAGAAGTCTTTCTATAAAATTCATCAGTTGTATATAAACCGATGTAAAATTCAGTTAAGTTGAAAAATAAAGTCTCGAGATGATTTTAAGGCTCTCTGTGTTATTTCGCTTCAGTGTTTCTCTAGAAACAATTATCCAAGTCTAATTTACTTAACAATATTAAAAAATCTAGCTAATGCCACTATAAAACAATTTTTTACGCGTTTATTTTCTTTCTTTCTTTATTTTAAATTTCTTTATTTTATTTATTCATTTATTTATTTATTTTTGACATGAAAAGAAATATACAGGGGGGGGGGGGGGGCTATTAAGTATCCGGAAAAAGTATTTGATAATAAACAATTAGTGAAATAGCAAACAAATTTAAAACTTCTATTTTTGCAACAAGTAATGTCTGGCAATTATTTTTCACTATGAGTTTTCGAAATGGGGGTCATCGGCTTTGATACAAGCTGCGATCTTCTTCGGAAGTGAGGTGATGGTTCGGCGCAAGTAGTTTTGATCTAAATCATCCTTAATTTTGCTAAGGGCTTTTTTGAGTCTATCAAATGTATGATTTTCTGTGTTCTCAATTGTTCTTCTAAGAACCCACACACTTAAAAATCCATCGGATACAAATCAGAGTTGTCAGAAGAACATATATTTTTGATCAGATACCTTTTCACTTTGACATCGACTAAAGAAAACGTTGATTTCACTCCATGGGCCAGAGCACAAACTTAGTGAAGGATCTTAGCTGGGTGATTTTGCTTCCATGGAAGTACAGCTTTCTCTAAAACATCTTTTTGATAAACTTTTCCATGATTTTTTACGTTTTCTTCGGGAAAAAAAAAAAAAAGCAGTTAAGTTTTCCCTTTGTTAGAGAAGTTAACTTTTTTTTTTTTTTTTGAAATGGTATTTAGAATTTAAGTAAATGTCTGAAATAAAGACTGGTTAGACTTAGAAAGTATAGAATCATCACAAAATAAATAAATAAATAAATAAATAAATAATAATGATAATAATGATCTGCTTTGTCATTCACACGTGTTTCTCTTATCCTGCATTTGAATACTATAAAGACAGATTCCAGATTAAAACATAAGACCAATAAGGTAAGACAATAACATGCATAAAATCAATAAGGTAAGACAGTAAAATTCAATCTGCTTAAAATATAACCTAAAATATATTTAAGAACAGTCTTATTTCACATACAATTTTGTATGAGGAGAGATTACCGCCCCCCCCCTCAACCCCCCATTCAGTTAGAGAGGCTGCATTTTTTTTTTTTTTTTTTTTTTAACTGAAATTTAAGGCTATTATTAATTGAAGAGCTTGTTTCCAAAAGGCGTTAAATCAAAAATTTCAAAAATTGACTTTTCTATGCAAAAGGCCGCAGCACACGTCTAACAATATATTTTCAATAAGTAGAAGTTCTAAACGACGTTTAGTCATAATGAAAACAGAAAGTGAAATCCGTGTTTTTTTCAAAAAGAATTAAGTCACAAGTAAGTTTTGTGCAAAAAAGGATTAAGTCAAGTTTAACCAATTGTAGGGAGCCTTGAAATCACGTGGTTTATCTGGCCTTGGGTAATAAGTCAAAATTAAGGAGAAAAATGATGTTGTAGACTGTCACATTAAGACAGTTTTTTTTTTTTTTTTTCCCCACAGAAAAATATAAAGAGGAATGTATAATATTTATAACCTTTATTATAATGTGTTTGTAAAAGATTTTAATCTCGGTTTTGGAACCCCGAAAAAAAGACATTTGTTCCTTCTGTATTAGGAAAAAAATACAAATGAATTCAGAAAAATGTACAGAAAAAAGAAAAGACCCTGTTAACCGAACTTTTCATTCATAAACATCGGAGCAAAAAAATTTTTTCACTTTTAGGGGAAAAGCTTATAGGAGAAGATGAAATTACAATATGTTTTGACCTGATGCAAAATCAAAAATTACCACACAAATAAAAATTATGCCATGTTAGGAACGCTTTCAGCAGTGGCTGCTCAAAAGGACCTCACCTTCACATACTCTTTACCAGTGCGTGGTCACTCCTACTTACCAGCAGGTAGAACATTCGGAGGAGTGGAGACTATTTTAAAGAAAGTGGATACAATTTTACTTTCTAATAAATATTTTGAAAATTTCTCTAAGGTTGAAAATCGTTTCGAGTATAAGAAGTAGCGGAATATTTTAGATTGGAAAAATTTTTCTCATAGTCGTCTGAAAAGCAAACAAAGATTCTTGATTTCAGAGACCAAAGTACTGGAAATTACGAAGCGAGATGTGGGAATCAAGACAATGTATTGTGGTTCGTTTTGTCGCCAAAACATCCTGAAACGAGGGACAAAAATTCTCCCGTGCTCCCCTTCTGAAATAAAAACAAAAAACAATATGAACAAGCAAAGAAAAACAGATGTTTTAAAATTACTTAACGCTTTGGCAATTAAGAAATTGCACGAGTGTTTTTATTTTTATGAATAATCTTGCAACGGTACTGCTAACGCTAACACAAAGGAAAATAATGATAAAGATGGCGAAATAGAATTTGTAAATGAAGATTTGTAATAACTAACTACCTTCCAAGATTGTATAGCTAAAATTTATTTGTATTTACATGAAAAAAAAAAATACTTGGATTACTTTCAAATGGAAGTAAGTCATTTCATTTCGTTATTTGTTTGTGCTAAAAGGGCGTAAGTCATAGTTTTGTTCCAAAAGGAGTTAAGTCATTTCTTTATTTTTTTATTTCTAAATAACTATACTGTCAGGATTTTTTTAAACAAGTAATTTAGTGTCATTATCATCCACAGATTACTGGGAAAAATTATCTTTTCCTTAAATTCAATAATAAATCTTACAGAAAAAAATCGCGTTTTTTCAAGAACTGAAAAAAATGACTTAACGCCATTTGGAAACAAGCTCTTCAATTTGCCTTGAAACTTGCCAACTTTTCAAGTGACAACTACATACAAACTTCGAAATAGAAAATTTGAAATTCTTCCAGTTATCTGCTTTAAAGTTAGGTTGATAACAGTATATACATACTGATCAACCCATATAAATATGACTTTCGTATTTGAAAGAGCCTCAAAACATGATATTATACAAAAGACCAGAGTGGAATATCGAGCTTCAAAAATTACTTTGTTTACAATATAGGTTTAAATAGGAAATTAATTTTACTTCTTGAGCAGAGTTTGTCGACATAGTAGGATGTAGCAAAGTATTTCCACCAATTACGTTCATTACAAAAGAATGTTTAGATTAATTTTGGGTTGGATTGTATATTGTCTATAAACTAGATGCACATCACACTGTGTACTTAAATTTAGACTTATAGTAAAAACACTTAATACAAAATTTAATACACTTCCAGCAGTTATTAAGTATAGCCCCGCCCCAATATATCCAAATAGTTTGGATAGCCCTGCAAACAAAAAGTTAATAACTTCCATACCGCAATCTACAGAAAACATTATTTTATGCATGTTTATTTAATTTTGTTTAATTCAGCCTATAGGTGAAAAAATATGCCTACCAAAAATCATAGACTTAATATATTGGTGTTCTCTTGGAGGGCCCTGTGCACAAATCGTTTGCTTGATCTCAACGAAAAGTTTAGTGTAGCATCTTTATATAGCATAGATTAAAAATACCGAGTTTGGACTTTCTGCTGCTTTTGTTCTCCAGATATGATGATAATGTACACACAGACAGGCATATATACAGAACAGTCGCTAAAAACCTGATTTTCGAATTCAAGAGACCTCAAAACATGTAAATATAACAAAAAATCTATTTAAAAAATTTGATCCAAAAAAAAAAAAAACACTTTCTCTACCATACATATGAATAAAAGAAAATAAAAAGGGTCTTTATTATTATTATTATTACTATTATTATTTAATGAAGACTTGTTTTAAGTAAAACAATGTTTTTATTCAATACGTTAGATTTTCTAGAGATTAAGTTTTTCAATTTACGATACAAGTTTATGCATTTTTTTTTTACACATCAATGAAAGAAAAATTACCTATTTTAAGTTAAATGCATATTTTCAATCAGTTTGCATTTGATTTCGTCTTTTATGAAAAGAGCTAAAAGATGTTCATAACTGGAACAAAAAAAAAAGTGACCATTACTGGTTTCTGAAATGTTATTAAATAATATATAAATGAATTTTCATAATATATAAATGATTCAATTACCATTTTTCTCAGCACAATCATGTAGAGATAGAGGGTACTTGGGTATCGAACACTAATTTCACTTATAACAACTAAAATTAATGACATTACGTATAAAATAGCCCTTAAAATGCCCACTACTGGTGCACTTAATTACTTAATTACTTTCCAAATATCTGAGGAAAAAAAATTAAAAAAGAAATGTTTTCAATATTATGCATTATTTTAACGAAATGTTTAAAGCGATTTAGTTTACTTTTAAACGTAATTAGATTCAAAAAATAATTTTTACTACATAGGCTTCAGAAATACTGCATGAAGTGGGTAAAATAATTAAATCATTGAGTGATATTAAAAATTAATTATATTTTGAAGCTTTAATGTTCCTCTTTTTAGTTTTTAAATCTAATTGCCATCCAGTTTAAATTTAAAGTTTTGCTTACTAAAACTCAAGAAATACATTAGAAAAAGAGCAATGAAATATAATTATTTTTAATTCCTTTTAGTATGGTATTTAAAAAAAAAAAAAAAAAAAAAAAGGAAAGGAAAGAAAAGAAGAGAGAAAGAAAGGAAAAGAACCAAGAAAAGTAGAGAAAAAAATTCGTCTTCTCGAAAACGAGTATCTATTAATAATCGATATGTACTACCTTACCTACCATGACACTATAGATTAAGATTCAATAAGATTCAACCTGCAGGAGAAAAAAATTCATGTGTACACCAGTCCTGTCTCAATTCTGAAGTTTCATAGTTCTATCATTATTAGTTTCAGAGATATGGTAGTTAGAAGATTCTCCATATACATACACATATGCACACAGACTGACCAATTGCTAAAAACTATTTGTTCGGACTCAGGAGGCATTAAAACATGTAAATCAAGTGAAAACTCGACATCGAATTTTCGGACCGAATACAATACTTCCATTACTTACCGTAGTCGGATAATGGAAGTAATAATAAAATTCGTTAACTTTCATGTTTTTATGCATATATATGATTACAATTCTTTTCTCATAAATTTTCTTTATATATAAGGAACACATAAACTATTGCGACAACCGGTTATTACTTCTACTAGCAGGCTTTGCCCGCTTCGCTGGCCACTAAATTTAAGGGAAACTCTTTTCTATATAGCTTTATAAAAATAAAATAAAATAAATTACTGAAATTGTTCAAAAGCTCGCTCCAAGTCCCTGCTGCATTCGGCAGCGATTTGGTCATCCACTGCAACTCGGGCGCTTGTCCCTATTACCTGCGACAATAGTTTACCAATGAGCTTCCATTTAGGTGCTTATTATATAACAGTTTCGAAATAGATAGTATCGAAAAAATTGGAGTTTCCCTTTTATATTTGAATCCCAGTTACATGTGAACAACACTATACGTGTTGTTCACATGTAACTCGGACTGGACTCAAATGTAACTGGGTTTAGACAACATAATATTTGCTTTTACGTTATTTCATATGTTTATTTTGTTTATCCAATCAACCATTAAATGACAGCAATTTCACGCCAAATATTACAATATGCTGTGACCGGCTACGTCTGTCGCATGAGACAATTAATTTTTTGTGTTTATATATAATTCATGGGTTGTAAACCTGATAGTACAGCCTGATAGCCGCCTCTTTGGCGGCTTTTGAATTTTTGTCACCATTTTAGATTTAATCCATTGTAACAATAAGACTTAATCCCTTGTAACAATATGCTATGAGCACTATTCCTGCCGTATTTTAGACAACTAATCTTTTTATGGTTATATATATTTCCCATTAAACATATTTTTATTTATTTATTTAAATATTAATTTGAATTTTTCAAATATTTCTGTTCGACAGCGTGCAAGTGCAGTAACACAGAGAGGCTCATTTGTTTGTATGATAAATTAGCATAGTGATTATTATATAAATAAATAAATAAATAGGTAAACATTATCGTGTTACACAACTTTATTATGTCGCTCCATTGGCGGCTTTTGAATTTTTGTCGCCATATTAGCGATGGATTTTTTTTTTTTTTTTTTTTTGTATGAAAAGGGGAAGACTATTTTGCTAATAATTTTATCAGACTCTTTTTTGTTTATACATAAGAATCCTTTATATTCTGCTTATATTTTTAATCCTTTCAGGACCATAAGATTTCCAAGACTAAATATGCCAATACAGCACAATATTTTAGCTATTGTGGGTGTAAAGTAAGAAAATATCACCAGAAAAACATAGCAGGGTGAATAGGTTTCCTATAATTTCATGGGAAATATTTTCCCTATGGACCATAAAAGTAAATAAACGAAGAGTTAGGTTTATTATATCGGTATTTTATTTATTGCTTTGAAATACAAATTTATTGCTTTGTAATATAAAAATTATCAGAAAAGTAAAATAAATAGCTAGTTATGGTATTCTACGAAACAATTTCTTTTACTTGTGAAGCATAAGTGGGCATTGCACATAACACATTTATTATGTATCCTATTTTCTATACGTTTTTTTTTATTCGTTCAGAAACACATTTGCTGCCTTGGACATACGTTTTATTTTGACATTCAGTAAAAAAAATAGCGATTCAATAATAATTGAACAATCGATAACGATTTTTGTAGAAGGGAAAAATATTTCCCTTGGGCGTGAAAGGGTTAATGGTTTTTAGGTTTAAAATAGTGCTTGTTGAAATAAATTTCCTATCTTTAAAACTGCATTTGTTCTGTAAATTTTGTGTAAAAATAAATCATTTATGTTTTTATATATTTGATGCGCTACTTAGATTAAAATGGCTGTTGCTATATTAAACTTCTTGTCGAAAAACGTTCGGTGTACTTCAACACCAAAATTTAAAAAATCGCCCAGCAGGATCTGTTAATGAAACTGATAAAATAAAAATATGGTTCATAGAGTTTAAATAATCTATTTTAAAAAACTTTTAAAACCCAAATTATTAATGTATCGTATCACATATATAGATACAATAATAATATATAGATTGATCATTGGGGAGAAAAAAGTGATTGCTTTTCACTCGGGAAAAGACGGCGATTTTACCAAAATATGGCAGTCTTTCCCCGAGTAAATACACACGGGAATATACACGAATGTTTTAGCAAATAAAATTCATGAATAATTTATTTACTAAAGGTGAATGAAAAGCTCCAGATATAGTTTCAAATTCATGTTTCTTTTTTTCCTTTTTTTCTTCAATACCACTTAATGGCTGATTCCAAAGCTTTTTTTTTTCGGCATCAAAAATCTTTGCACGATAATATGGGGATGATAGATCTATATATATTATTATATCTATGATCACATAAATCGTTTCGAAGATAAAATAAAACTTAATTTGAAAAAAAAAAATAATAACTTTTGTTTATTAACCAAAATAATTGATGAAATTTGAAATGCAAGTTGGTCTTGTGGGGTACAGGCTGTATATTATATTTTTGTGTTCGTGAGAGAAAATTTAAAAGAATTTGAAAACTGCAATTTTTAATCCCACTTAAAAATCATGTGACTTAATGTGAAGCAGATTTTTCATTTTTTTTTCTCCTAACGTTTTCCATACAATCTTCTGCTGTTGCCACCTAAAATTCATATTTTAGTTAATTTTAAAAAATCTAATTGTCCGATTGATAAGCTGTTTAATGCATCGGATTTACAAAAATTTTTCTATTCATTTGCTATCTTATTTGTAACGATGCGACTGATATTTCTAATTTTTTTTCTAATCTTTCTGATTTATTTTCCTCATTTTAAATAAATGTACGTTTTTTTTTTTTTTTTTTTTTTTAATTATTATTATTTTGTCGAAAAAAAATTGGCAACAATTAAATTATGGATAAAATTTTAAAATTTAAATGGCTTATTTATCAGAAATTAGAAGGTTATTATTTTCACATTTTAATTAATTAAGAAAAAACTAATCATCCGATTGATAAGCTGTTTAATGCATCGGATTTACAAAAATGTTCCCTTTCATTTTGTATCTTATTTGTAACGATGCGACTGATATTTCTAATTTATTTTCTAATATTTCTGATTTATTTTCCTCATTTTAAATGAATTTACGTTTTTTTTTTTTTTTTTTTATTATTATTATTATTTTGTCGAAAAAAAAATTGGCAACAATTAAATCATGGATAAAATGTTAAAATTTAAATGTCTTATTTATCAGAAATTAGAAGGTTATTATTTTCACATTTTAATTAATTAAGAAAAAACTAATCATCCGATTGATAAGCTGTTTAATGCATCGGATTTACAAAAATTTTCCCTTTCATTTGCTATCTTATTTGTAACGATGCGACTGATATTTCTAATTTATTTTCTAATATTTCTGATTTATTTTCCTCATTTTAAATGAATTTACGTTTTTTTTTTTATTATTATTATTATTATTTTGTCGAAAAAAAAATTGGCAACAATTAAATCATGGATAAAATGTTAAAATTTAAATGTCTTATTTATCAGAAATTAGAAGGTTATTATTTTCACATTTTAATTAATTCAGGAAAAACTAATCAAAAATTCAAAAATCTGACTTCGATGTGCACAATGATCCTTCGGGGGGCACCTTTGTGTTAAATCTCGTGACTGTCCGAGCTACCGTTTTCGAGATCATTGAAATATACACATATTGCTCACTTAATAGTATAAGATGAAGAAAGGCAGTGTTGCCAAATTTTATAATTTATTTCAGATCACTATTAGCCCCACCTTTATTTCACTCCACTTTATTTGTAGAATAACTAGCTGCAATATGTAACTGCGTTAAAATAAGAATACAAAAATACATTTGGAAGAAAAAAAAGGTATGAAAAGAAGGCGATACTTACAGTGCTCCAGAATAATTTATAAAAGTTGGTAAAACTGAAGAGGCAGTAAAAATAAAATAACTTTTCAAAAGAAAAGAAATTATTTTAAACAGAATAAAGTTTTTATTTTATTAGGAAATTCAGTGATGGAATCTAAAATGTATTAAATATAATCTTATTTGTGTATTTCTATTAACTTACTAGTTTTTTATTACCATTATACTTCATTCTTCTATTATAATGTGAAGATACTGGTTTGTAATATCACTGGTTTTATAATAACACTCTATTTTAAAAAAGTACCTTATATACTCAATAATTTTCTACATTTATTAGCTTTTTAAATATCTTGTGCTTTGTATAAAACTTCATTTCCGTATGTAATTATTTATTGATTATTTCAATTTTTATTATTTGGTGTTTGATCAATGTAAAGGTGAATTATCATATAATATATATATATATATATATATATATATATATATATATATATAAATGATATCGTAATAAAATTTAACCTTAAAATCTAGCAATTAATAGATAAAAAACAATACCAACACAACAATATATATATATATATATAATCCATTTGATAATAAAAGAAAAATATGAGAACGACGAATAGTCACTCAAATAAATCACCAAAGAAACATACACATGCCTGACAAAGTAACTAGATATCTTAAATTGATTTAATTTTTAAGATAAATAATCTTACTTACTTTAATTTATTAGACCACAATATCTGTTGAAAATTAAAATAGGACCGTTTAATTAGATTCTGAAGAATATATAATATAAATACATATGCATATATCTGTACTGATAAGTATAAAGGATTTAAGTCCATATTCTTGAATTTTCAGGAGACGAAAAATAAAGATAAACTAACTAAAAACTAATGAGCAGAATCGATTAGGAAAAAGGGATTATGTTGGTTTATACACTTTATACCATTCAGTGATTGTCAATCTTCATTTAATAAAGGGAAAAATTGAATTAAATATTTTATACCAAAGATTAATGCTAAATTTCTGACTTGAATCTTTTTTTACCAATGGATTTTCTCAAAGACTAAATGACATGGATTTAAATCCTTTATACCAATCGATAGAGAATTTTTTTCTGAGTCTGACTATGTACTTAACTCAAAACCGACATTTTTGGACTTAAATCCTTTATACTTATCAGTACAGATATATCTTCTAAATATATTTTATGCTTTTGGCATTCTCGCGTAACAATTAGTTTTATGAAGATTTATTTTTAATAATATACTTCACTAATGTTTTTATTACGTATCTTCGTGAACATGAAAATTATCGAATATTACATATCAAGTTTTCATTTAGAAAACTTCTTGACGAATAATAAAAATGATTATTTTTCATTCTCATTAATTTTCAGAACAATTTTCCCCATATTTTAAACTCCTGTGAAATGAAACTGATTTTGACAAAATATATACATCCAAATAGGAAAGAAAAAAAAAATGCGCACATGCAAGTTCTAATGTTGTATAATAATTTAATATTTAGAAAAATGTATTTCCTTATTATATATAACAAAATAAAACTTTCTAATGAATAATGTATTTTTTTATTTGTAGAATATAATACAATGATTTTTTTTTCTTTTTTTTTTTTTTTTTTAAAGAGAAAATGGCTTAAAGGAATTTGCTTTTCGATTATCATAGCATAAAGTACATAAAGAGTTCTGACAAAAATCAAGAGTTCATAATTTTATTTCGGGTGAACCTAATTATGAATCTTTCCGCATTTATTTTCTTAAAAATCTTTTAAACAGCAAACTCTTCCAATATATGCAATCAAATTAACCATTTATTCATATCTGTATTGAAATTTCTCATTCATACAAGTAAAGATCACCTTCACTAATTTGGCATAATTCACTCCACGAATCCCTAAAAACTCTTGCCTTGAAATTTGTTTATTTGTTGATCTATTTTTATCATACTATTCATAAAAATCCTGATTTTTATCATTTATCCATACATCTTTCGAAAATTTTTACCTTGGCCTTTTCCTAATAATTTTATTCAGTGTTGTCTCACGTACGAAAAATCATTGATTAAAAAATACCCTAGGGTCATCAAAGTAATATGAATGAATTGTCTATAATAAACAACTCTCGATTTTTTCCAGACTTCTCAAGGCAAAAAAGTGAAAGTTGACCTCTAATCACCTTCATTTTCCCGTAACCATTTCTCGATATATTAACAGCTACAAGGGCATGGTCACTTCCATGCCCTCTTTTGCCCCATAGAAATCAGAACATTGTAGGGTCGCTCCCGAAAGACCAGTTCGAAACCGATGGTTGACGCCCAAGAAACTGTGAATCGCTGATTTTTGTTTTTTGTTGCATCAACGGTATGTGAAGGAGTATATAAGCACCTCACACCAACAGTTTGTCACAATTCGCTCACTGAGCATCTCTTCTACAACCGAAGAATTCCTCTATCAACAAAAATGAAAGTGGTAAGTACTTTTTATAAGTACATTTCCATTCAAATTAACCGTTAATTCAAATTAATTTCCAAACCAAAGTATATTTTTTCTTAAAGTAAATAAATAAATAACTTAGAGAAATATCTTTGTGGATATTACCTTTCTTATCTACAATCAGAGAAGCTAAGCTTTATCTTTTTCAAAGTTTTCTGGCAGCATTTTAACATGTAGATCAAATGACTAAAGGAAATGTTATGAACGTCTGGATGTAAGAGATAAGCGTGAAACCGGTCCACAAAAAATGAAACTAGTCTTCGGTCAGTTTTCTTGATCAGAGAAATTTATTTTCATGCAATGAATGCTTTGGATAATTTAGTTTTTTTATATATTTTTTTTTACTCTCTTTTAGAATTTTTTTACTTTCTCAGATTTATTTTTACACCTTATAAAAATTCAATGTGGTTTTAGTATTATTATCATTGTTATTGCTGTAGTCTGCTAAAATCTATTACTTTTAGATTAAAATCGATAAAACAGTTCAATTTATTTGTAAAAAATATCACTACTTATTTTACCGAAAAAGTTTTAAACATAGCAACTAAAATAGCATCATATAAAAATTAATACCACTAAACAAATATTAAAATACATTTTTAAATCCTACACTCTATAGAACTTTAACAGATGGCTAGAAATGCGATCTGTAAAAATCGCTTTCTATGAATTAAATTTATATAAATTAAAATTGAATCAAAATATATAATTCTTATACTTAATATTCAATAAACAAACTTTATATATATATATTAGATACAGCATATGTAAAGAAATATTACACTCTTTACATAGACGTTGAGGAAAATATAACTTTAATAAACAATCATATTTTAAATTTGTTTAAAATAAAAATGTTCAAAAAGTAGTATTAACATACAAATTAAGTTATGCGGTGTATGCTTTTAAATTTAATATAAATTTATATCACGCAATATGGTCTAAAAATTTATTTCAGAATTATATATTAATTTCAACTGTTTCTATCTATCACAGCATAAGTTATTTAAAAATTATTGAAAGAATCTTGATATTCTCATAGGCTTTTATAGATAATTCATTTATTTATCACGGCATTTATATATATATATATTTGTATACATGATTTAATAAAATATTACCATACTTTCCTCCAATTTGTTGAATTGAAACAGCTAATTTATTAATTTAATATGTATTGTTTCAGCTTTTCGTTGTCGCAGCTCTTCTGGCCGTTGCTTTGGCCGAAGACATGATGGCTGCTGAATCCTATCCAGTGGCTACCTATCACCAAGGCCCTGCCGTGGCTCACAATTCTGCCGGACACGCATATGGTGCTCATGGAGCTCACAGCTCTGGTCACGGTGCCTACGGACGATCCCACTATGGAGATCACGGAGTCCATTCTGACAGAGGCCATGCCGCTCACGGACACCACAACATTGGTGCTGCTCGTGCCTATGATGCCCATGGTGCCCATGCTGCTAACTACGGAAGATACAGGAATGTAGGAGCTTACGCTCAGGACCGTGTAAGTGATACTATTTCTCGTAGATGTTTCATGATTCGAACTTACATATATGTTCAGTAGAAAGCGGCTTCATCATCGCTAACTTAAACTTGTCTCATGAGAACTAATCTAACAATAATTAAAAAATTAACATTTTATTTTTCACTTAAAATAATGAAGTGAATTAAACTTTAAAGATGAAAATGTAATAGAAAAATAATTTTTTGTATCAGTTTGTTTATTTATTTATAGTCAATTTCCGCGCAATTTAAAAAACTTTATATATATTTTTTTTTTTTTTTTTAAATAGCTAGGAGAAATATATACATATTTTTAAAGCAATAAAAATATCTCTTATAAAACATTTATTTACTTATCTATATATAAAAAGAAATTGCTCTTATTCTTTATCAATAGAAACGGAGAAAAGTATTATTATTATTATTATTATTATATTATTATTTATTAATCAAGTTTAAAATAAATAAATTTTTGAACATTTCAACAAGTTTTAATACATAAAAATAGGGTAAAGTGTTTTTTCCTCTTGTGGTTATACCATGCTTTTCTTTTTAAATGTAATTTATACATATTTAGTGTCTTTTATGATAAATATTTTAAATATTTCTTATGATCAAATTTTAGTCAAAATTTCAATCTTTCCTCAGCAAAAGTATAAGATAATTATGAAACGTACAAATGTTATTTCAAAAGATTTTGCATAAAAGTTATTACTACTATTTGATAGATTCTAATTAGATTTCGATATTGTCTCTGATAAATATTTCAGTTCATTTTTATGTATCTTTATTTTAATCATCTTATGCTTTATCTTTTAGGGTGCAGGATACGAAAAGGCCTACCACTATGACAAGAAAGCCGGACACCACGCTATCCATGCTGACCATGGTGCAAGATCTGGACAATACGGAGTCCATGACCGTGCTGCTCACCACAACACTGGAGCTTACGCCCGTGCCGGACATGACAGATATGGAGCTCACAACAGACATGGTGCTGCTGCTCATGGAAGCCACGGTTATGACAATGCAGCTTATGGACGTTATGGAAGCGGACACCACCAGAACTACCACGCTCAACCAGCCGTCCACCAATCTTACCACGCTGCCCCAGTTGCACACCAATCCTACGGACACTCTGCCCCAGTTGCATCTCATTCCTATGGACATGCTGCACCTGTCTCACATCACGGCTACTAAATTAAGAGTAAGCGCAGATCTCTTGTCATGAATGCAGTTCTGTCATATATAATTTAAAAACTTTTATTAAAATGGTTTAAAATAACTAAAGGTAAATTTAAAATATTGAAATATCGTACTTACCTACCATATGGTTTAATTTGTATCGATTATACATATAGCTTTAATTCCAATATTTCTACTGATATTATTTTGTTAGCATGGGAGCATTGTTTAATAACAGTGCCTATTAATTCATTAATAATTAGTCAGTTTTGAAAAAAAGTTATTAAGACTTACTTCGATTTGAAAAGTAGTGTGACTTTGCTGAAACTTTTATCTGAATCTTCTACTGTAATATCGGCACAAATAAATCATAAGTTGAATATAGAAAATCTATTTTTGATAAATAAAATCATAGACTAGCGTTTTAAAAATATGATGATCAATCACTAGAAATAATGTTTTACAGCATATGACTTTTTCTTTTTTTTCGAAAGGAGGGGAGGGATACTTTAATTATTAGTAGGACATATAATCAGATACCTAAATACCATTTTTTTAATGTTCAAAAATAGCCTTTCTTTTGATTTTGTAGCATTTGAATACATCAATAGATCTTACAAATTATAAGCATCAGTAAAAATTGCTATTACTTAAAGTAAAATTCATTTCTGTTTTGCAATTTAACAGTGATATTACAAATACGCACACTTGTTTGTAAACTTTATTTCAAATGATGTATACAATATAAAAATAATGACTTATGCATGTAAAATTTTCCTGCTTAAGTAATTGGTCGTAATATTCCGGAAAATAAGTCAGTATATTCTAATGCTCAGTTAAAGAAAAATTATAATAATAATAATAACTTTACAAATTATAGTTTCTATGAAATTAATTATATTGGCAGATAGCTTTTCTCCTTTATAAGTTTATATATATATTTAACTCTCTTTTACACATTGACTCTTAGGTTATAATTAACGAACTGAATCAAAACTAAAATATTATAAAGTTACATGAGATTAAAAAAAAAAAAAAAAGGTCTTCGATAGGTAAAAAAGGGAAAAATAATTTATAAGAAAAGTTATACATATTTATTTTTTCAAGATTTTCTGTCTGAATCTATAAAATTCTTTTACACGTATTTAAAGGAATTACTTTCTTAGTCATTTTAATTTATCATTTACATGATTATCATTGTATACTTATTGCATACTTATTCATATATCGTTTTTATTTTAGATATTTGCTCAAGAATTTGTGTTTCTATAACTTGACATGGACTGGATCTTGGAAACTCAACTTCACATATTCACTTCATGTTAAGTCTTAGATACAGTGTGAATGACCCTTGTTTACGAGACTACGAGTGTAAGATCTTCAAGAATTCGAATGCCTTTTGAATCTTTGATGATCTACTATTTATTATTTCTGTTGTTGTCTTGTAATATATTGTAAAAAAAAAGAAAAAAAACTTTAATAAAAAATTTAAAATACTTAAATTGCTTCATTTTAATTCATTTTAATTTTTCTTTTTTGAATATCTACTAATCTAATTAAAAATAATCTAATTAAAAAAATATATAATAAAAAACTTTTTTAACGATGATTTTAAGCCATTAAAATATTTGGATACAGAGAATAATTTCCAGAAATATATAAAATGAATTTTGTACTGATAAGTGTAAAGGATTTAAGTCCATATTCTTGCTTTTTTCAGAAGACGAAAAATAAAGTTAAACTAACTAAAAACTAATCAGAAGAATCGATTAGGAAAAAGAGATTAGGTTGATTTATACCCTTTATACCATTCAGTGATTGTCAATCTTCATTTAATAAAGGAAAAAAATTGAATTAAATATTTTATACTAAAGATTAATGCTAAATTTCTAACTTTAATCTTTTTTTACCAATGGATTTTCTCAAAGACTAAATGACATGGATTTAAATCCTTTATACCAATCGATAGATAATTTTTTTTTTCTGAGTCTGACTATGTACTTAACTCAAAATCGACATTTTTGGACTTAAATCCTTTATGCTTATCAGTACAGAATTATACTGGGTAAAATAAATGTAATTATTTAATCTAATAAAATTAAGATATAAAAAAGTAAAACTTTTAGTAATACAGTTGAACCTCGATAACATGAATCTCAATGGAGATAAAAAAAAAAAAAATTAATGTTATTAGTAGTCCATGCTATCAATAATTCAGAAATTAATCTTTCTTTTGACGGGCATTGTGAAAACAGTTCATGTTAAAAGTAATTCATGTTAAACGAGTTCACGTTAACGAGGTTCGACTGTATAAATAGTCAATACTATAATAAATGATTCAAAATCTAACAAGCTATTTTTCTAGATAAAACTCTCTTTCAGCAGCTCTAATTAAAATCTAAAAGAAAGATTGACTACAGAGATTTAACGAAAACTTTATATTAATTATAGAAAATTCTGTATAATATCATTATCACTTTTGAATTTGAAAATTTTATACTTGCATGTTTCATGATATTTTCATGCTTTTTGAAAATTTGAATCAATGAACAATTTCAAAAGAAGTTATCAGAAAATGTATTTCCTGCGAGCAACCTAATCCCATGTTATACTATGAGAGTATTAGTAATGCAAATTACTTATTACATGTTATATATATATTATTCCGTTTTCATGTTTAGAAAATTTACGACCTGAAATTGGTTTCCGTTATCCAGAAATTGATTTTTTTTAAAGGACATAAGAATCAATTCAATGGTTGTAAACATTCTAAATATGAAAACGGAATTATATATATATATATATGGTAATGAGTAGTTTCCCTAACAAATTTTCCCATCGAATGATATAGTATTCGGCTGCAAGCTATGGTAGATAAAACGTCGTCCCTTGATGATACTGACTTAAAAGTTGATGCGTTATGTGTAACAAGCAAATTATCTTCAAAGCAGTTAAAATTATATATTTATAAAAGCTCTCGAAAATTAAAATATGCGTATAAACATACTAAAAAGTAAATAAATAAAATAAAATAAAATACAATACAGTGCAATGTATATTATATATATATATATATATATATAACTAGTATGTTGTGGTCAAATTTTTTCTGTAATTGTCTATACAAATTTGCTCAGTACAAATAATTTGTTAAAATTATTATTTCTTATAATTAGTTTCTATGAAGAATGCAGATATTTGTTACCCTAGATGTAACACAAATACCTAAAGAAAGTCAATTTTATGCTCTTAAAAATGATATCCTAAAAATGCTTTAACGAATTACGAGGTATTGACGAGAAAGATATTAAAACTAAAAAAAAAAACTTTTTAAAACACCATAAAATTAATGTAAGCACTACCGATTTCGAAAGGACGTGGCCTTCAATATTATACATTTTAAATAAAGATAAACTAATGGATGATGATGCTACATTACAGCGTATAGATTTAAAAACTAAATTTAACTCAATAAATTGCGGTTTTAAGGAAATGTAATAATATTAAAAGATATCTTTTCTAGATTATAAGTTTTTTTTTTTTTTTTTTTTTTTTTTGCACATTAATTTTTCAGTTATATTTCATAGCGAAGTTTCAACCAAACCAAAACTGAAATATTGTAAAATATAAACACTACCGAATGTCTACCTGTAATCTACCACCTGTAATCATAGGGGAGAAAAAATCGTATTTGAAATTTTGGTGTTTTTATACGTTTTAATGTCCTCTGAGTTTATTTTTGCTATTTTTACGGTGATGTATGTGTATTGTGTGTATATGTGTGTGTGAACATGATAGCGTCTAAATGCTTTGATCGATTGAGCTGAAAGTTGGTACGTACATTACAAGTCACCGTAGTTTGAACCCTTTTGATTTTGGTGATTCTAGCACTCATATTTTTACTTTCCGAACACTATAGTAAGGAAAGTATTGTAATCATGTCAAAAATCCGAATTCGAGATTTTGATGTTTCTATACGTTTCGAGGTCCAACGAGTCCGTTTTCACTATTTTTACGATGATGTATGTATGTGTGTGTGTATGTATGTATGTATGTATGTGTGTATGTATGTGTGTATGTATGTGTGTATGTCTGTGAGTGAACACGCTAGCTTCTAAACGCTTTGTTCGAATAAGCTGAAAGTTGGTACGTATATTGTAAGTCACCATAGTACGAACCCTATAGATTTTGGTGAATCCAGCACTTATACTTTTTTTACAGGGACACAAAGAAAAATTCTTTATCATTATGGCCAAGGGACCCAAATCTTAAAAGTGCGATAGCATCTGAACGACTTATTCAATTGAGCAAAAACTTTATACACATATTATAGGTCACAGATACTCAATCTGTATAGATTTTGGAGAATCTAGCACTTATGGATTTTTTACAGGGACACAAAGAAAAATTCTTTGCCAAATTTTTAAAAGTGTGATAGCGTCTAAACGCCTTATTAATCTCAGCAAAGAATTTGTACACATATTATAGGTCACATTTGAACCAACTGTATAGATTTTGGGGAATCTAGCACTTACAGTTTTTTTACAGGGACACAAAGAAAAATTCTTTATCTTTATGGCCTATGAGACCAGCGATAGCATCTAAACGCCTTATTCAATTGAGCTGAAAATTTGTATGAATATTATAAATCACTGTTGCACTAACTATAAGCATTTTGGTGAATCTAGCATTTATAGATTTTTACAGGGACACAACGAAAAATTCTTTATCCTTATGATCTAAGGGCTCAAAGTTCAGTTGTGTTAAATAAAACCTCGTGTGATATATGGAGAAAAATACTCAAACACTCTGTTATGGTTTTCTCTTTTTTGCTTATTTAGCAACTCCTCTTTCTTTATTTTATCTACAAAACTGTTAGTTACTCAATGTTCGGAAAGTCGAGTGGAGTCACTCCAGATTTTTTTTTTTTTTTTTTACATGGACACAAAAGAAATTCTTTATCACTATGGCCTATGGGATCAAATTATTTAAAGTACGATAGCGTCTAAACGCCTATTGTGTGTAAAGAAGTTTTTTGTTAGAATATTTTCCGAACACCAATTCTTTGAATTTTTTAGTCTGAGAAAGGTATTACTCGATTTAAAGGTATTGGCGAATTCTTTTGAAAGGCACTCATATTAGAAATTCACACCAAAATGCAAATTGCAAATTTAGATATTTAGGGGGCTTTGCCACCTGCTCGATTCTCTTATCAACCACTGCGACAGCCGCTTCCATCGTTACAGTTTTTAAATGAATTTTCAAAAAGAAACTGAAAAATTTAAACGTTTAAATTAATATATTTAGACTGGCGACTATTTTCAGAAATTCAAAGCCAAGGGCAAATCCCGTTATATCCGCGTTTGTAATGATCGATAGATTGCGCTTTCCCAACTGCAGTTGTTAGTAAATATAATAGCCCCACGTGCATTTATTATTGTTGTTCTATCATTGTTTCAGCGTGAAAGCTTTCAGTGGTGTGATAATTTCACCTCAGCCCACCAGAGGGCGAGCATTTCATTACAATCGCGGATACAACCATAAACGAATGTAAATGACATTTAATTATTTGTGTATATTATATATCGATTAGAAACGCATTTAATTTAAAATAAATTAAAAATGTATTAGTTTGCGGATTATAAAATCAAGAAAAGAAAAACATATAAGATCACTTGATTATTTGAAATTAATGTTTAAATAATAATTCGATCAAAATTTTATAGTTATTATGACGTCAGTTTTAACAAAAATTTTTGATGATACAAATTTATCTTTGATTATTATTTATTTTTTATTCATGTGAAAAAAAAAAAAAAAGGGTTTCTTTTTATGTTAAAAAATAAACAAAATGAAAAGTTGTACGCATTTTATTTTCTGTGGCATCTTCTTAAAATTACAACTCAAAGAAAACTGTTGGGAAAAAAAACGAAAAATTCGCAAAAGGCATAAAACATAAAAATTCAAAACAAATATGAAAATATGTCAAAATCAAAAAACTATTACATATTGCACACTATTACCTATTGCACAATTAGTAAAAATTTTTCATGTTCCATTATTCATTGGTTTCACATGGTTTCATAGATCCAGAAAACGATTTGACCATTTTAGAAAATGTCTACCTTTCTGTCTATGTGACAATGTTTTTGTGATTGCTCTAGCTTATACTGAGAAAAAAAATATACTGCCTTTCTCTAGAATGAATAAGTGGCCATTTTCTAAATCCCTTAACTAGAAATATAGATTTCCGAGCTGTGCGCATAAGGGACGCCAATAAACTGAATAGACGAAATGATTGAGAATTTCTAGTGTACACATTTCTAGATGGTGAAACAATATTCTGAACACTCTAAATATTCTGAATCATTTATATTGCTAGAAATCCTCGCTTGATTTTCTAGAATTTGGTAATAAACCAAGATTATAGTTGCAGAAACCCGCCTCTTCTGGTCTCATTTATTTGCAGAGATTTTTAAATAATTTTGCCCTCGGGAATATAGACAAACGCTCTAGAATTCTAATAGGGGCTTCTAGAACTTGCTTTCCAAGGAGACTAGAATTTATAAGGATGGCATGGAACTATTTTTTCTAGAGTCACAATTTAGATTCTAGATGTCAGTTACAGAAATTTTTCTCGGTGTAAGAACTAATACACAAATTTTCATACAAATTTATACTCGTTGCACTCTGATGTACATTTGTTCCTATGAACTTTTAGTGTAAGTCACTCAACAGCTAGCATTGCCTTTTTTTTTTTTTTTTTTTTTTTTTTTTTAAGTACTTTTCAATATAATAGGACAAATTTTCTTACAAATGTGCACAATGAGAATTTTTTAACCAACCATTGTGAAATTATTCATGCATATATATATATATATATATATATATATATATATATATATATATATATATATATATATATATATATATATATATAATAGTAAAAGTCTCGAAGGGTGCAAACTTTCAATATGGCTATTTTTCAAAAGATCACGGCAATACCATTAAAACGAAAAATTAAACTACTGATCAGTGATATATATTTTAATTACCGTTTTCTTTTATCAAAAATGATAAATTAATAAACAAAAAATGTAAACGAAAGTAGACTTTTTTTTTCCAGATATCATTTGTACGGCAAAAAAGTGACTTTCTTTCTACATACAATGTTACACTTCTCTGGAATGTTCTGCATTCATCATGGAAAAAAAATTAATAAATAATAATTTTAATTAATTATTTGTTCTACTAAAATTTGTAGACTAAAACATAAGAAAAAATTTTTTAATGACACACTAGTTTTCAATAGTGCTCATAAATATCTTTTAATATGCGTAAGGTTATTTATTTATTTATTTATTTTTCAGTTGAAATATAATACCAAATTTAGCTTTTTTTTTTTTTCATTTAATTACACATCCTTTTTTTTCCCGTTGCATATATAACAAGAAATTATTAGATTAGTGAAAACTTCCGATCTTCCCTTTTGGGTGGATTTACTCGTTTTGGAATGTTCCGAACACGATTTGACCATTTTTAGAAAATGTCTGTTTGTGTGTGTTGTGTATCCAAAAATTTTCGAACGCTGTATATCTCGAATGAATGGACGAAATTTAACCAAACTTAATATTTAGTTACAACTTGACTCAAATTATTGCCGAATAAATTTCAGAATTAGTCGCTCAGTAGGTTGCACTATTATGATTTTTTTTTTTTATTATTATTCACAATTTTTAGTATGGTAATATGAGACAAAATTTCATAAAAATGAGCATAATTTGAATTATTTTAACTTTTCAATGTTCAATTAAAATATGTATTTATGATAGTAATAGTCAATCAAGCGAAAACGTTGTACATATAGGTATGAAAATTTTCAATAAGGGTATCTTTCAAAAAAAAAAAAAAAAAAAAACTCGTCAATACCTTAAAATGAACGGTTGAACCGTGTCTGTGGTAATCTGAAAAAAATGTATCTTCTCCTTTTTTTTTTTTTTTTTTTTTTTTGCCTCCTCCTTAACCCCCCCCCCCCCACCAAAAAAAAAAAAAAAAATCGATTTCCCCCCCCCCCCCCTATAAAGGCACAAATTCGGTGACGTGCCCTTAGCGGAACGTGCCTTTGACGGAATGCGGTGAAAGGGAAGAAAGAGGAATAGAAAAAGCCGTGCCCTATTCGATTGAAGATGAAAATTAATTATTTGCACAGTGAATTTGTATAGGAAAATATAGAAGAAAGTCTTGTGGTCGCCACAACATACTAATTTTTATTTCATTTCATTTTTTTAATGATATGTGTTATTCAAATTCATTATTGAATATTCTCTACTTAAAATGGCTCTAATAGAACCTGTGACACTGGTTTGTGTGCAAACATCTAAAAAATGCCAATGCATTGCACTTTAGGGGAGACATTTTTATAAATCACATTTAAATAACTTCATGAAAAAATCATAAGGAAATTCGCATTTATTGTTCACATGCTAAGAAAATGTTTTGTAGAAACTATAATATGCTTAATCTCCAGATTTACAGGGCTACGCAAAAACGTTTCGATACATTAAGGGGTACAAATAGGAAATTAATAGCAGTATTTCTGTTGGAGTTAAGCATTTTTAACACTTTCCAACAATGTTTCAGAGTGATTATGAATTCAATTTGTCTATATGTCTGTCTTTCTGTCTGCCTATTGTGTGATAATATAGACAAAGAACATAGAATGTTATACGAAACAACGAGTTCGTATAACATGTAAAAGTGTTGATATTCAGTGTGTACCTCATGATTTTTCGTTTCTGTTTTAGTTTTAAAAGGTGCAATGCTTAATTATATTTTCAAAAACTTAACTAAAATCTTAAAATAGCAATAATGTACGTTTTTGTATCGCGTACTTTGATTCATTAAACTTTATGTGGTTATAGATCACCGTTCTCTCAAATAACGGATATTCTACAGTGCGCATACCTATTTTTGCGACATGTTACTTCTGAAGCAAAATATAGCCATTGCTGAATGTGGATAAAGTGTGGAGGAAAATTGAAGAGTTAATTTATTTTTAAATTTATTATACATTTCCGCTGAAGGCACGTATGCTAAAAGCACGCCACCGAGGGGGGGATAACATTTCGGTGTCGTACCCTTAGCGACCGTGCCCTTAGCGGAACGTGCCCTTAGTGGAATGGGGTCAAAGGGAAGAAGGAGGAATAGAAAAAGTCGTGCCCTTAGCGGAAATAAGAAGGTATGTTCATTCTCGAACTGATATATGTTCATTATGGAGTGTTCTCTATGGAAAATGGAGTAAATATTGTTATTGGTTTAAGTACAGGAATAGCCGAAAGTATTCCAAAGCATTTCTTCTATGAGAGGTATTTCTACAAACCAAATTTTAATAACTTAGCACTTGTGTGTGTGGGGAAAAAATTTTTGTGGCAACTGTATCTCCGGAACTACTGCTTAGAATTGCATAAAAATTTACGTGTAGATGCACCTTGAGCTATATTAGTGCCTGTCAACTTTTGATGCCAACCGCTTAACAGGTGGCTCTGATATACAGCAATTTCCCCAATTTAAGGGGAAGCTACATCTCAGGATCTATTGTGTATAATCGATCAAAACTTGATATAAGAGAAGGCCATTGTGAGACATTATGCTGATTCAATTCGAATGCTTATGGACTAACAGGTGGCGCTGCTATACAGACATTTCTGCAATTTAAAGGAAAGCTATATCTCAGGAACTACTGCATAGAATTGCATATAAGTTTATATATTGATGCAATCTATTCTAAATGAGTGTCTATAAACTTTTAGTGTCAACCGCTCAACAGGTGGCGCTGCTATACAGCGATTTCCGCAATTTAAGGGGTGGCTATATCTCAGGTTCTATTGCTTATAATCGAACAAAACGTGATATATGTGAAAGCCATTATGAAACATTATGCTGATTCAATTTGGATGCTTATCGGCCAATAGGTGGCTCGGCTATGCAAATTTCCTCGATAACGAGAAAGTTATATCTCAACTTCAATGGCATATAACTGTACGAAACTTGATATGTGAGATAACTATTATAAACATGCATGTTTTAAGATGTCATTTATAGACAATAAATCTGTCATTCTTTGGATATTTAGTGTTAGTTTTCTCTAAGATAAAAATTGGTTATTTGCACTTAGGGAATTTGTATAGGAAAATATAGAAGAAAATCTTGTGGTGGCCACAGCATACTAGTTTTTATTTTTATTTTATTTTTATTTATTTATTTTTTAATGATATGTGTTATTCAAATTCATTATTGATTATTCCCTACTTAAAATGGCTATAATAGAACCTATGCCATTGGTTTGTGTACAGGGACATCCAAAAAATGCCAATGCCTTGCGCTTTAGGGGAGACATTTTAAATAACTTCATCAAAAATTATAAAGAATTTCGCATTTATCGTTTATATGCTAAGAAAATGTTTTGTATAAACTAAACTATAATATGCTTAACCTCCAGATTTACAGGACTACGCAAAAATGTTTCGATACATTAAGGGGTGCAAATAGGAAATTAAGAGCAGCACATTTGTTTGTGTTAGGCATTTTTAACACTTTCCAACAATGTTTTAGAATGATTATGAATTCAATTAGTCTATATGTCTGTCTTTCAGTTTGTCCATTGTGTGATAATATAGACAAAGAACATAGAATGTTATACGATACAACGAATACGTACAGTTGGAATGTGTTGATAATCAATGTATACCTCCTGATTTTTCATTTTAGTTTTAGTTTTAAAAGGTGTAATGCTTAATTATATTTACTCAAAAACTTAAATAAAAATCATAAAATGGCAATAATGTTCGTTTTCGTATTGAGTACTGTGATTCATTAAACTTTATATGGTTACAGATCACCATTCCCTCAAATAACGGATATTCTACAGTACGCATACCTATTTTTGCGGCGGGTTACTTCTGAAGCAAAATATAGCCTGTGCTAAATGTGGATAAAGTGTAGAGGAAAATTGAAGAGCTCATTTTTTATTTATTAATTTATTTTTAAATTTATTATACATTTCCGCTAAATGCACGTATGCTGAAAGCACGCCACCGAGGGGAGATAACATTTCCACTAAGGACACGGGTTTATAGATTTCCGCTAAGGACACGGGTTTATAGATTTCCGCTAAGGGCACGGTCGCTAAGGGCACGGCCCCAACATTTCCGCTAAGGACAAAGGGTTTATAGATTTCCGCTAAGGGCACGGCCCCACAAATTCGACTTTCATTAGATATTCACAGATTTACTTCTCCATGAGAAAAATTGCCTGCATTCATCATGAAATATAATTTTAATAATTAACAATTTTGATACATTATTCGTACTGCGGGAATTTGTAAAGGTAAAAGGAGAATAATTTTTTCTGCCAGTTACAACATACTAGTTATAAAAGAATACATTTAGTAGCTATAATTATGAAAACATATACGATAATACTGTATCTTATTGTCTTAAATTAAATGAGGATTGCCTTAAATTTAATGCCTTAAATTAAATGAGGATCGGTATAAAATCCACAACAATAAATACTGCTACTACTACTAATTGTAATAATAATAATAATAATAATAATAATAATAATAATAACAATGAAAATAATAAACTATGTTTTAACACAAAAGAACTTTCAAAAATACCTATTAAACTTTATGACTTTATGAGAAATTTTTCTTTTATTTTTTTTCAGATAGCATTATAATTTTATAATTAATTAATTTATTTGTTATACACATCAAAATTTAAAAGTAATGAATGTTTTTTGGATGAGGTTAAATTAAATATAATAATAATAATAATAATACTAATAATAAACTTTAACATTTAAATTAATCCCTTAAAATTTTCCTACCAAATTTTAGGTGTATCTTTAATTGTAAATTAATTTAAAATAATTTTAACAACTGGCAATGTTGATTCTTTCATGGAAAATTCATTCAAGCTCCTTGGAGGGTGAAATTTTTATAAATAATACTCTACTTATTTAACGATGCGATTTGAATTATTTCTTGTAATTTATGAAATGTGCATTTATGATCAGGTTTATATCATTTCATTTTAGTAAATTTCTGTTTAGTAATGGAGAAAAATTTCAAATTAAATTAATTTTGAAATCCATTTTCTTCTGCCTCTTCCAAACAGGAATAAAAATTTGCATAAATTTATATTTTTACTTTCTTCTATATATATATATATACGTGGGGGGGGGAAGCAGGAATGCCAGTCCGTCCAGACGCCCCGTGCTTTTCCGACAACTGTTCCTAATACCGTTAGGCGGAACACAACTCAAGCCAAGACAGTGAAAAAGAGACGAACACCTGGCAACGTGGAGAAAAGCGGGAGAAGTGTTTCTGCGACAATAGACGAAGGACGAGAGCTGAAATTTTCTCTGTAAATCAAAACTGTAGAGGAAAGTTAAATTAATGTGATGCTACAACGATAATATAATACGATATATTACTTTAATTATTGAACCCACCATCTATATGTAAATAGCAAACTTTATCCTCATCTAATTTAATAATTTAATTAAAACTAGTTAGTTTGTGTGTTTCTTCAAAAATGACAGTGTTTCAGTTATATATATATATTCCCATATAAGAAGAAAGTATTGGATTCGAAAAAAAATTCGAACGCCAGTTTTCGATGGATTTACAAGTTTTGAATTGTCCTGAACACGATTTGATTGTTTGTAGAAAATGTCTGTCTGTCAGTGTGTGTGTGCATTACAAAATTTGTGGACGCTGTACCAATGCACGTACCAATGAACGAAATTTAGCCAAACTTGGTATTTAGTTGGACTCTGATCTAAACTGGTGCTGAATACTTTTGGGGATCGATGGGTGACACTGTCATCCCATTTCAATATCAGAAAGGGTGCAAGACAAGGAGACACAATTTCACCCAAACTCTTCAATGCAGTACTTCAAGAAGTTTAAAAAAGTTAGATTTGGAACAGAAAGGCATAAAAATTGATGGAGAGTTTATAAATCATTTGAGATTTGCGGATGATATTATACTGCTTGCCTCTACATTTTGAGGATTTGCAAGAAATGCTTCAGGAACTAAACAAAGAATGCAAGCTCATTAGATTAAAAATTAACCTCAACAAGACAAATATTATGTCGAATTTCTTTGTTTCTTCACTGGAGATCACTGCTGGTATGGATGAATTAGAAACGGTATGCAGTTATACATATCTGGGACAAGTCCTTACGATGAACGGGAACATCATGGGAGAAATTAACAACAGAGTTAAACTCGTATGGAGAGCATTCGAAAGAAATAGCTCTACTTTCAAAAGCGACCTCCCAATTTGCTTGAAAAGAAAAGTTTTTGATCAGTGCATTTTGCCTGTTTTAACTTATGCTTCAGAAACTTCGACATTAGCATGTTAAGCTATATAAAAACTTCAAGCAACCCAGAGAAGTATGGAGAGATGCTTGTTGGGATTCACCAGAAGAGACAGAAAGCAAAACACTTAGATTAGGAAATAAACCAAAGTTACTGATGTTATTTCTAGAGTCAAGAATTTGAAATGGAGCTAGGCTGGGCACCTTGCAAGAAGAAATGGTGATAGATGGACCTCCAAATTTCTATTTTGCATACCAGAAAAAGACCGAGGAAGAGACCACTGTATACGTTGGAGAGATGACATTGTGAAGTTTGGATGATCATAATGGAGAAGAATTGCTGAAAACAGGGCAGCTTGGAATCATTGCAGTGGATTGATAAAGGCTGTAATTGATGATAATGATGATGAATAAGAATTATTTTTTACTTTTCAATTTGAAATCAAAATAAATGTACATAATAAGAATTATTTTCGATTTTTCAATGTGAAAGTAAAATAAATATACATAATAAGAATTATTTTTATAACTTTCCAATGTGAAAAAAAAAATATGTTTGTGATAGTGATATTCAATCAGGAAAAGATTTTTGAACATGCAGAGTATTACCCCCCCCTCCCCTTTCTTGAGGGTGTAATTTTCAATATGGGTACCTTTCAAAAGAACTTGTCAATACGTTTGAAACGAAATTTTGAACAATAGATCTATGATAGTTTAAAATATTTTTTTGTTCATAAGGATAAAAAGGACATCGTATACGTTGGCACAAGATTGATTTTCATTCGACATTTAATGGTATATTTATCTGAGAGAAAATCATCTGCATTCATCATGGAAATCAACTTTAATAAATAATAAGCTTAATAAATAATATGTATTGGATGAATTTGTATAAGAATATACATAGAAGAAAGTCCTGTAATAGCCATAACATAATAGTTTTTTTTTTTTTTTGAACAAGTCTACCTTTATTTAAGCTAAAAATTTGATTAGTAATGGACAAAAAATCACTTTAGATGTTATTTTTTAATTAAAATGTTAAGTATAGCTTACTTCTTTTAGATATAAAATTTAACGTTTCGCTGCTTATAATGCATGCACCAGCACATTCAAAATCCCACTGAACTTTAGTTATGAGAGCTCATCAAAGAAAACTTTTGGAAATGTTATGCTTACTTTGCTTTCCAGTGAATGCTGGATGATGTACTGATATTTTAATACTTATCTAAATAACGAGAATTCATTATCAGATGTGAAATTATCAGTTTTTCTTTATTGTGAAAATATTAAACTAATGATTATACTAACTGAATTATAATAAGTTCAGAACTCCATTATAATGATCATATAGCTGTAGATTCCTTTAATTCAAATTGACATTCCAGTTATCCCATATTATAGCACACCATCACCTATCACTGCTTTAGAATGCTCCCAGGAGAGGGGAGAACATTCTCAGGGCAGCTTCAGAATATCCTGAAAAAGAAGCTGCGTTATAGAGGACAGTCAATGAAAAATTGATTGCAATAAAAGGTCACTTTATTAGAAATTCAATAATACAATATTTACTAATGCAATACTTTTCTTTGTTAGTAATGCGCAAACAAAATATCATACTGAAATATGTCTGTCTCTCTCACACACGCAAAAAAAAAAAAAAAAAAAAAGTAATAAACAATATTGAAATTATGAATTCATTGCTAACATTGAATGTATAAGTAATAATAAATAAATGAAATAACTACTTTTATTAAGTATATTAATTAGAGGATTTTTTTCCATAGCAAATAATTGCTTTTTGATGCATTACTATTTATATAAAATGTAAATTTTCTTAGACAAGAATAAATATAAAAGAGCACAATCAAAAAGACATCTATTTTAACTTTACAAAATAACTGCATACTTTAGAAAACTATTTATTATAAATAAGCATTTAATAGAGTATTTAACACATAAAGGATAAAATACATGGACAAAGATATGTAAAACAATGTTTTCAATGAGTAACTACTTTGTTATGGTCATCATAAAAATTTCTCCAATATTTTCCTATATGATTAAGGTAATTTAGACGAAAACACTGTTACTTAATGTTATGCATTCATTGTGAGTTCACTTCTCGAAACAATATAACCCTAAATGTCGAAAGCAAGTCAAGTTATATCTTGCAGTCGAGATTCAAGGAAGTACATTTGCTTTTCATGACTTATTTTGTTAAAAATTAAAAAAATAGTAAATATAGTTTTGTTTCAAATTATCACAAATTTGGCACCATAACTCGTTTAAAGGTATTGAAAAGTTTTTTTTTTTTTTTAAATTTATTTATTTATTTATTTATTTTTTTAATACCCATATTGAAATTAATTTATACACACAGGGAGGAGACAGTATTTATCTACACAAACTCCATCATTGTTTATTATTATTATTATTATTATAAATAAAATTTTTAAATTTCAAAATGATAAGATGATAATCGCAATGATTAAAATAATCCACAATGTGTGCATCTAAGCGAAATTTCGTAGTGACGGATTCGAACTTAAGCCCATGAGACCCAGGCCTAGAAGTGCTACAATTTTAAAAGTGTTTAAATCTAAATGGTAGCAACGATTAAAATTTGACAGACGACTAAAAATTGATGGACTATTTAAAAAGAGATAAAACTGAAAATCGATCAGATTTTTTGTCAACTTAGAGAATCCATTTTAGTCTCTTTGACACATCACGAATTTTTCCATACTGGTTTCAAATACACACATACACATACACGGTACTATATTTATACTGGGTAAACACCATATTTGAACAGCTGATCGCTCTGATCAAATGAAGCTATCAATTTGTGCTACTTTCTTACAAATACGAAATGAACTGAGCTGGACTTAAATAATTTTTTTTTTATTCAGCACAGTAAATCACACTTTCGCAGGAAAAAACCAAATAAGTACATAATTTGTTTTTAATGGTAGTACTGGACTAATTTATTTATAAACTAATTTATTAACTATAAGTTGATTGTTATATTCAGTATTGCATAGAGGTTGATAAATAGAAAAATAATACAGTTTACTTTAGTCATATTACATTTGTCATTGTTATGAAATATACGCATAGTGTTTCAAAATATATTGAGTATGTGTGTGTATGAGGGGGGGGGGGAGGATAGAAGTGCTATAGAGAAATGGGCCTATGGTACAATCTAATTTAAACCCGAATTTAGGCTTATGCTATGACATTTTAAATTATGAAGAACAGAACAAATTATGGTATTTAAATTAAAATTTGTCAGTTACTTTGGTTACCATGGTTACTTTGGTTATTTGGTTAGCATCTTAAAATTCCACAAGAGGTTTAAATTTGGAAAGGTTAACATTTTTTTTTCGACTTTTATTTAATTTCTTCCGTACTTTATCTTCGTAAAAATGAATTTGAGGTAATGTTAATATTTTCAAAATACACTAGAAAATTAATGCACTTTTTCTCTGAAATAACTCGAAAATCGAAAAGTTTCAAAAATAACTAAAAAAAAAAAAAGAGCAAAATATACTTTTTAATTTTAACCCCATACACAATTTGAAAATATTAAATGAGTGACAAGAAAATTAAGTACATTTTTATCTTTTTTTTAAATCTATGTTGTATTAACCGTATTTATTTTATCAATGCAAATTACGGGAAAAAATTACGAAATATTCTCAATTTTAGTATCTTGAAGACTTTGAGTCAAGCATACAAGTGAGATAGATGAGAAAACAATAAATGTAAATAATAAATAAAATTCTACCATAAATCACTGAAATATACAAGACCTTAAAGTGTAATCAAAAATACGAAATCTGATTCTGAACAAAAAATATCTGTGTCAATTTTATGTACTGGTTTTCGATTACTTTGCTTATTTTACAGTTTAGGCCATAATAAATTTAAACATATTTTATTGAATAACTTCAAGCAAATTTTTATAATGAGTTTAGATAATATTAATAATTTTATAAACTTTTATTATATAAATATATGTGCGTGAGTATGTGTATAGGTTGATTCATTCTACTTTATTTCTAAATTTCATAATGATTATATTTTACTGTTGATATAGTATACAACTTACTGCAACACAGTGTTCAAATTGTTTATATAAAAAGATAGATAGATAGATAGGTATTGGAAATCTTTTCAGACATTGCACAGGATAAGATGAAAAATATCTCAAGAAGTACATTTTTTTTTTTTTTTTTTTTTTTTTTTTTTTTTCTTTTTTAAATTATCAATATACAAACAGTGTAAGCATGCAATATCAGTACTTCTTTAGGGGCGTTGGTTGAATATTGTATGCAAAACAGAATTATTATAATGGCCTTCAACCTAAATTTAATGAGTTAAATGTCCAATAGCACCTATACGGGAACTTTATGAATGAAAACAGGAAGCAAGATATTTAATACATAAGTTCATAGGAAGGTGAAATGAAACTTGAAGGATAAAAATAACTTACAATCATGGAAAAGGAAATAACATATTAGCACAAATAATAAAGTAATGAACCTTTGTCATTGGAAAAAATGAAAAATAAATAAATACTCAATGAAAGTAGAAGTTAAAGAATTTCTAACTGATATAGACTTAAAAGAATATAAAACCAAATGAAAACTAAAAATAATTAATTATATAACTACTCAGTTTAATCATAAATTAAATATTAAAACAGATTTTTTTTAAAGATTCAATAGCTAAAAATATTGAAAAAAAGAAAAAAAAAACTCTGAAAAAAATGTACATAATTATTTTATGATTTAATAATTAAGGATATTGAAAAGCCTCGCAAAAAATGCAAGTGTCCATTTTTATGATTTTAATAATTAATTGAAATTTAAGAAAATTGAAAAAAAAAAAAAAGAAAAAAGAAAAATTATTGGATACTAAAACAAATGAAGTGAAATTTAGTTTTATACATATTTTAAAATCTAGAATATTTAAAATTATAGAGTATGATACATATTTACCATAGACCCAAAATAAAATTAAACATATGCAAACCAATATCTATCTATATAATAATAAAATGACATAACATATGAAAAAGCTGATTCACAAGCCAACAAAACGGACAATAACTAATAATGTGAACCCATAAGGCATAAAATAATTTTAAAAAGTAAGATTCTGTGAGATAGACTTTGGTTGTTTGGTTGGTTGTAGGGTTTTAAGGCCAATTTATTACGCTAGGTTCGTAGGCCTATATGTGGAGTGCCCTCCGCGGGATTTTTCTAAAGGGGGCTTTCTTCCAAATGCTTTCTTCTTCCTTTCTTCATTTAGGCGAATTTCACAGAAAACCACCGAAAACTCCGAATGGCTAGGTCGATGAGCGAGGCTAGGAATGAACCTCGGATAAACATTGAAAAAAAAAGGAAATTCATGCAAAGAAGAAAATGATTTTAACAAGAAAAAGGAAGACTTTATTGCATTAGCAACAATATTTGTATTTTTGGTTTTAATTTCAATTTCTCGCATTCAGTATATAGCATATTGCTTATAGCATCTTATATGTATAACTGTTAATACGTGTTACTGTTAATATATATAGTGTTACATGTACTGTTAATACATGTAACTGTTAACATATATCCGCATTTGAAATAAATGTTACATAATCAGAATTATCAAAATAGAATAATTCTACTTTATTATCATAAAATCTGTTCTTCATAATAGAGTTTAAAATTATTTGCCTGGTTGTCGAAAGATGGACAAAACGAAATTCGCAAACAAATATTTATTCCTGAATAAAAAATCGCAGAAGTCTATCTCCTTCCAATAAAAAAGTTTTTTTAAATCGTCGGAAATTTACGGATTAAATTTAACAATAAGCCCGCTTCACTGACAATACAAATTTAATTTCAATTTAACTATAGCATGACTACAAAATAAATGAATGAATGAATGAATGAATGAAAAAATAAAAAATCAAATCAAATAAGCATATGATATATAGTATCATATCCTTTATTCTTTTAATTGTCATTTCTAATAATGCTAGAAGATGGCAGCACTAACTATAGAAGGGTTACGAAAAAAGTAAATTTTTCATGTTTTTATGCAAGGAAAAATATTTAGATATTTCTAAATATTTTCAGAATGAAATGATTTTCTTTCCTAATAAAGTTAGAAGATGGCAGCACTAACTATAGTACAGTTTCTAAAACAGTAAATTTTTCATATAAAAGAGACGGTTTCTAAATATTTAAAAGAGCAAATCATCTTGCATTTTTTGATAAAATTAACAACATTTAGAAATTACACCTTTTATAGATTTCGCAAGCATCTTTCAACAAAATGGGCTATTTTCCGATAAAAACTGTGCTGTTATTATTTGAAAAGTTCAACATCAGACTATACGCTAGTTAAATTTTTCGGGAACATTTTTTTTTCTTCTTCTTTATTGTATAGATGAAAGTATTGGATTCATAACAATCGTGAACTTCCAGTTTTACAGTAGCCGAGAAGTTCTGCTCTCGAAGCTGATAGACGGGAGATACCGTGTTTGATACAACGTCACGCTAACGGCCCTAGAAGTTCGGCGCTGTTCGTGGTTTTCTCTGAAACTCGCGTAAAACGGGCTAGGACCTCTTAAAAAGACCCCCCATACTCACACAAGGCAGACTTCCCCACATAAACCTAGAGTTACGTATAGTCAATCGGTCTTAAGCCCTACATAAACACTTGTTTTCGATGGATTTTTACGTTTTGAGGTCTTCTCTCCGGAACACGTTTTCATCTCTGTCCGTCTGTCTCTCTCTATCTGTGTGTGTATGAAAAAAAAAAAAAAAAAAAAAACCTGCCAACTGTATCTCGAGGACTAATGCACAGAATTTCATAAAAAGTTACATTTAGTTGCATCTTGACGAACTACACAAATGCACACAAACTACAAATGGAGTACATACAAAAAACTATGCAGCTGATTCAACGTGACTCGTGAAGATGTGTACCAAATTGTAAGTCAATAGCGTGATTTTTGCGGCCGCTATCGTGCGACAGACAAACATACAGAACCTAAAATATTTTTGAATCTCAACAGGGAGACCTCCGCATACGTTTCGGCAATAATGTATAGTCAGGAAAGGAAATATATATATATATATATATATATATGTAGCACCACCCGGATAATTTTTATCGCGAATTGATGCGGCAGGATGTTATGCATACCATTGGACTGAAAAATATGTTTACATTTATATTACGAAGTAAATTTTTCGATTATGAGTCACTTCGCATTAAAAAATGCATTAAAAATTGCTTTTAATAATTTTAGTGTATTCTATACAATTAATGTAATTATTTTAATATATTTTTAAAACTTTAATTTTTGAAAAGGTTATTTGAATTCTTATTTGAATTTTCGAAGTCACAGCAATCGGCAATCCCGGGAAACATTCGACTTGTTCAGCTTTGGGGGGGGGGGGGGAAGAAGAGGGTTAGACGAAAGTTAGCCGATCCAAACCAGGATTGTGCTCCCAGCTACTCATTATTATTATTATTTTTTTTTTTTACTAGCGCTATTATGTACTACGGGCCTTCAGGAAGAACCCCACGGAGGGCATTCTACTTAGTCTAAGGACCCTCGCGTTGTCAGTCGGCCTTAATCCATACACTATCACTAAAAATGTACCCACATTGAAGTATATTTTTACACAAATCTTTATTTAGTCATAAAAGAAAATTTATTACTGGCTCATCCAAAATTAAAATATAAAAAGAAAAATACGAAGTACTAAGATCACCTCATTTGTCACCAAAAAAATGTAATTGGAAGATTGCGGATTCGATACTCGAGGCGGCCAAAGACCGTCGTTTACACTAATGGTGACGTCTACCGTGTTTCGATCCAAATTATACCTTTGGGGGTCATCAATGCGGAGGAGCCGTCCCTTCCGTGGAGGATCAAAATTGTGAGGGCATGTCTTCGAACTATCCTTAGGAGCGCGTCCCAGACCATCGTCAATTACCCGTTGAGCACTACTGCGACAACATTAAATTCAACCATCAATTCATCCATCCAAAAATTTTTTATAAAAAGAGTATATGTAAAATAAACTATTACTACACGTAAAATGTAGGGAAATGTAAAAAAAATAAAATAAAATAATATATGTGAAGGTGTTCACATATATTTGGTTAAATTTTAATTGAATTTTTAAATAAAATAAAATCTAATGATAAATTAATGCATTATTGCAATAAAAAAAAAATAATTAAATTTTAAGTGAGATATTATATCTACATAATTTGTTCTTAAGCATTTGGAGAAAGAATTATTTTTAAATGTCGTTAAAAATTACACAATTTTAATTATACATACGACCTACACTATTTATTAACATAAAACAATAACACACATCATTCAGAAATCTAAATTGTATATGTTTTATATCTAAATCATAAATAAAATGTTTATCTTTTAAATAGAAAAGTACTTTATTTTATGGGATAAAATGAAAATAAAAGAAATAATATCTAACGGAAATTCTGACATTAAACGTAATTATAAAAAAAGTGTTCTCAAATAGTCATAAAAAAAAAAACTCATTGTCAGAATTTATATTATTGCAACACCGGATATAATTTATTTTAAATTACCCAATATTAATGATTTCAGTGCATAACGGTCATTTTCTCTAGTCAAACGGTCGCTTGGCGTAAAAATTGGCGATTAAAAGGTTAATACAATTATAAACCGTCATTACAAATTCAAAAATTAACATTAGTTTAATATCTAAAACAAAGAACTGAAGTTGGCTTTCATTTTTGGCGAAAATAAGATAAAGTGAAACATATGACTGCCCTTCCAAGGGTTCTCCCCGTGCGAGGAAAAAAAGCAGACCCACAGTTTTTGCTTTTTCATCGTAGAGTAAAAATACGAAAATTTTTAGCCCTCTCTCTCTCTCCGTCGCTTCCCGAGAAATACTTGGGTTTTCATTGCGAAATAGTTTTTTATATGTGAACTTCCTTATGTGACTTCTTAAGAATAAACTCAATAAAGACAGTTTAAATTTATCAAGACTTCAATGTTGTCTATCTGTTATCCAACGCAGTGTATATCAAATTTTACGGCCAAAGAATGAACTTTTATTTCAGAAACGGATAATCCACGTTACATAATCTTGGTCCCGTACAGGTTTCCTAGAAGGCATCGATGGAGAGAGAGGAGAGGGCCAATGAAAATTATTTTTCTCCTCTGATCTCGAACTTTTTATAGAGAGGGGTCCGTTTAACTGTGTCAAATATTCGAACTATAATATGTGAATTTCAAGGAACATTTTTTTCATTTATGCGAATGAACATTTGAAAAGATGTCCTGTCTTTGAAAAGATGTCCTCTCCTGCTCTCGTCATTGGTAAATGAAACGCTCATCGGAAATTATTAATACGATGGTATTCTGTTTCGAAGAACCAAATCAGCTCCTCGATGTCTAATCAGCGGTGAATAGCGATAATCTACGCCTCCACGTCCGTTTAGTCTTAAAACCACGGATTTGGATGAAATTAACATGAAAAGGAGACAGGATTCGAGCGTGCAGTCCGGAACACATGCTCTTCTGTTTTCTCTCAGCGGTCTTCATCGCAAAGTACTACAGATGCATTAATTTAAACCAGCTAAAAGGCCAGGTGAAAGTTCATCGGATTTGTTGATACAGTGATTTGCGCAGGAGTGGAGATGAAAAGCCATATGTGAAAAATTTCGGGAATTTGTTTTTTTACAAAATAATTCAAGCAATCGTGCTTAAAAAAAAAAAAAAAAAAAAAAAAAACCAAAAGTGTGTGTACAGCTAATTTCATATTATTACATCGGCAAATTACGATAATTAGGGAGAAAAAAATCAGATGTGTGTGAAGTTTATAACAGTTTTTTTTAGAATTTTTTTTTTTCATAAATATTACACACACGCGCAGGAGAAAAGCCGTAGAACAAGATATAGTGTACAGAGAATACTTTGTAACATTCACATAAAATTAAGCGAAGTTAAACTAGTTATTTTTTTGAAATTGATAAAAATTAAGATAATTTTTTTATGATATTTTTTGATGCACAAAGAAAAGGTATGTAATTTTTCACTTACTTTTTGATATATATGTGCATATATAAACAAACCATCATTTTAAAAGAACAATTTTAAAAATTAAGTTTTTAAACTCAAGAAATGAGTTATTGAGAATTGAAATTTTTATTTTGGTTTGGTTTAAATATTTAATTGGTGCATATAAAATTTAATAAAAAGATATTATTTCAAGTACTGCATAATATTATGTATATTTTTTTAATATACATTTAGCTAAGTACTTTTGCTGATATTTTTAATATGTTTGGGTCTCTATAAAAAAAAAAAAAAAAAAAAAAAAAAAAAAAAAAGATAATAATAATAATTAGAAATTGAAATAGTTGGAGCAAAAGTGCTTGGTAGGTTTGAAACTTCATTTATTCATATATTTATTTTTTCATAAACACAATTTTTTCTCATTTATAGTGCATAATTATCACTACATTTTTACACAAATATTTATTTTATAATTGATGGCATGAACACAAATATTTATTTTATTATTGCATATATATAGAGAGAGGCTAAGTATTTTTGCTGAAATTGTCATGCAATATTTTTATTGCTTTAAATATCAACTAAAGGGTTAATTAAAACAAATAAATAAATCAGAACAGCAGAAATGCTTGGTACAAATTCTAACATTTTTCATTCATAATTCTTCATTTTCAATACATTTTATTTGATTTCACAATATTTTTATATTTTTACACAATATTTATCATTTGTATGCTCATCTATTTTTCTTTTTGGATAATAATACATGAGCATATAAAACTAAGTATTCTTGTTTTAAAAGTGGCATACAATAGTATAAAATTATATGCCAAAGTAATTAATAATAATAAAAAAACAAAAAAAACAGGAATGCTTGGTATTAACAATTTTTGTTTTGTGTCACATAAAATATTTGTTATATAGTGTCTTTACAATATTTTAAGTTGATTAGGCAAATATTGATAACCATGGCAAAAGCCAAAAGTGTTAACATACAATTAATGAATTTTGATGGGGAACCATCTTTAGTTGATTTTTTTTTTTGACCAAGTGTCCACATATGCTAGGATAAATAGGCTGTCAGCTGAAGAAGCAGTTGCAGTATTGAAAGGAAAATTGTCTGGGGCGGCATTAAAATATTTAACACAATCCCCCCAGTTATATAAATCAAACGATTTAGACTTTCTTAAGGAGGAATTTAAAGCATTCTTTACTCCTATGAGTTCTACTCAAGCTCTAATTGAATTTAATAATCTGAATTTGCTCCCTCAGGAATCCATAAAAAATTTTTCTCATAGGTTAAGTATACTAGCAAACATTATTTACAATAAAATTACGGATGATAACGCACTAGATAATATTAAATTTACAAGGTTTATTTCCTCCATTCCATCTAACATACGTATAAAAATCATGGAAGAGGGAATTTCGGATTATAAATTAGCTGTAAATCGCGCTCAAAAATTACAAGAGATTAACATGAATGAAAGTATTCTCCTCAAACAAAATGATAGTGTATTTGTCAACACTTTATCGGAAAAATTAATTGAACTAACGGAAAAAGTAGATGCTTTGTCGTTTGGACAAAAAGAAAAAAAAGAGGAAGTAAACAGTTTATCAGATTCAAAAAATGCTCACGTTGGACGAAGTCGACACAATGATTATAAAAAAAATTTTAAAACACATAAGGCTAGGGGATCACAACAAGAGGGTTTTCATAGTATTGTTTGTCAACTTTGCAACCGTGAAGGCCATGTAGCTAATAAATATTATAAATGGCAAAGAAGCCAAACCCAAAACAATAATTTTTCGAGAGGAAGATTTTTCAAGAGAAATGACAACAATAGGCATTTAAACTAGACTCGAGATGTAGAGTAGCTGATGGCCTTGCATCTCAACTACACCAGACAACATCAGCACCTAATCCTAATTTTGATTTGTCAAATCTAAGTGACATTATGAAACTATCTAGTACAAGAAAAGTAAATTCAATTGCCTCACAAACGGTGAATAAAATAAATATTGCTGATAACAAATACACACAAACTACAGAAATTCAAAATGAATATATTTTTAATGTAAATAAAATTTCACCTACACTACCGTTAATTAAAATTAACTTAGCTAAAAATGCTATCACCGGTTTAATCGATACAGGGAGTTCGATATCATTGCTTTCTGAAAGTACTTTTAAATCTTTAAAAGAGAAATTAACTTATAAACACTTGTCTTCACCAGTAACGATTGAGACTGTAAATTCAAACGTACAATTCTCCTCATGTATTCAAACTTCTTTCAAAATAAATAACACATTTTTCTCACACAAATTTTTCATTGTTGATATCCCTAATGAATCAACATTTCAGGCCATACTTGGATGGGACTTTATTCAACAAAATAATGTAATAATAGACTTGTATAAAAACAATATCAAACTTAAAGATATAATTATTCCCATTGCAAATACACTTGTAGAAGATGAAAACTTAAACAATTGTAGTGTTGCGAAAAATACTGAAACTCAGAAAAAAAATCAAAATCCTCCCCAAAAATGTAAACAAATAACAGTTAGGGCTTCTCAGAAAATATTTTTAGAACCTGAAGAGGAAACATTTATAGATGTAAATACAATTTTTTTGTCTGACAGGGACTATTTGTTTGAAAATACAGAAAATAATGCAAATATATTGTGTCTAGATTCAGTAATAAATAGTAGTACTTCAAAAATGCTGGATAATGATAATAATTGTAATAAAGGCCAATTTCAAATTTATGTTAAAAATCTAACTAAAGAAAGTATACACATAAATAAAGGTACAAAAATGGGCACCCTAACAGAAATTGATGAAATTATTCCACAGGAAGCAGAAATTGATAAAAACAGTAAAATTGTTACTGATTCAACTACACAAATTTTGAATTACATTCAAGCTTCTGATAAAATATTAAATTTAAGAAGAAAGGAACTCTCTCCTTTGGATTTTGATGTCAAACATCTCCAAGGAGACCAAGAAAAGAAATTAAAGAATATTTTGTTAACAAATTTTGCAGCCTTTTCTAAATCTATGAAAACTTTAGGGCATACAGACAAAGTTATACCAAATTTAAAATTCATCACTGAGTTCCCAATTAAAACATTACCTTTTCCAATACCACAGTCATTACAACAAGAAGCTAAAAGTCAAATAAATCAACTTGTAGAAGCTGGAATTATTGAAAGAAATTGTTCAGAATGGGCTTGCCCCATTCTTTTAGTTAAAAAAAAACTTGACGCAGAAGGTAAACAAAAATATAGAATTGCAATGGACCTTAGAATGCTTAATTCAATAATTCAGGGATCTTCATACCCTTTACCCAAAATACAAACAATTATTGCTGACTTATCAGCCTACAAGTACTTCACATGTTTAGATTTTCAACAGGCTTACCACCAGATTGCACTTCCTGAAGATTTACAAGATAAATTAACATTTACTTCTATGTTTGGTAGTTTTAAATACAAAAGACTATGCTTTGGATTAAAAAATGCAGCTTCTCAATATCAAGCTTTAATGGACACAATTATTGATGAAATTGACTTAGAGGGAATACATGCTTATCAAGATGACCTCATTTTTGGCTCGAATAGCTTTGAGGAAACATGCACTAAATTAAGTAGAATCTTACAAATTTTGATAAAGTACAACTTAACCCTTGCACCTAACAAGTGCACCTTTCACAAAACTGGTGTAAATTATCTTGGATTTCATATTCAAAATCATTGTATTTCCCCAATACAATCAAATATTGTCAAAATTAATTCTTTTCCTACACCGTCAACTAAAAGGCAATTAAAAAAATTTATTGGTGTTGTAACATTTTATAAATCCCTTGTACCCAACTTTTCTAAACTAATTCAACCTTTAATTGATCTGACTAAACCAAAATCAAAATTTCATTGGACTACTGAACATCAACAGATTTTTCACAAAATTCAAAACATTTTCTTTGAATCACCAGTGGTCAGACTACCGGATTGGGATAGAGATTTCTACCTTAATACAGATGCTTCAAATATTTCAATTGCTGGGGTACTAATGCAGAAACATGATAATAAATTACTTCCAATAGCCTTCTTTTCTAAATCATTAAAGCCATCTGAAAAACGCTACCCTGCACTAAAATTGGAATTAATGGCTATCTACAAATCAATAATTGCATTTAAATATTATTTGTACAACAGAAAATTCACAATTTTATCTGACAGTGCTCCATTAAAAAGATACAAAAAAACAACTAATCCTACAGACCTTACCACAAAATGGTTAATGGAAATTTCAGAATATTCGTTTGATTTTGAACACATTCCTGGTTCATCAAATATTTTAGCAGATTATTTTTCGAGATGTGACTTCACTCACAATCAACAAGATTTGAACTCTAATCCTGAATTAATTTTTGAAAAACAACCTCTACCTGTAGTACATGATAATAGTAATGTTTTTAATCACTTTAATGATAACAATTGTAACAAAATCAAACAACAATACACTAATTGCTTAACTTCTGGAGATTCGAATAATAAAGACCCACTTTTGGAAATCTCTAATAATACTTTTGTAAATGAACAAATAAAGGATCCTGTATTGTCAAAAATTTACACAGAAATTCTAAAGAAAGGTTTTTCAAGAAAATACCTAAACTATTTTATTCGTCCAGACACAAAGGTACTGATGTATAAAAAGCAATGTCCCAATAGCTCAACATTCTCATATCTTATTATTGTTCCTAATTCGCTAAAAGCTAAGACATTAACAATTTCACATTTGTCTCATTTTGGATTAAATAAAACATATAATTTCCTATCAAACAAATACTTTTGGAAAGGAATGTACACAGATACATTAAACTTTGTCGCTTCATGTACACGATGCCTACAGGCTAAACATCATAACACTCTTCCAGCTCCATTACAACCTACATACACACCCACACATCCTGGACATACTATAAGTGTTGATTTAGTAGGACCATTTAATAATGGTCACTCAGTACTCACAGTGTTGGACATTTTCTCACGCCATATTGAACTTTATCCATTAAAGGATACATCAGCAGAAAAAATAGTTAAATGTTTGTTTAGTTATATTACCACCTTTGGTAGACCTTCAGTTATCCTCTCGGATCTTGGTCCTCAATTTACATCCAGTGTTTACAACACTTTTAATGATACTCTTGGTATAAAAATTACACATTCTTCTTTAGCACATCCACAATCAAACGCATTGTCCGAAAGGATCAATAAATCCATTAAATATTCAGTAAACATTTTAATGTCTGAAGGCCATACATTTGAAAACTCTTTGTTTATACATAAATCATTGTATAATGGCTCTAAACATTCATCTACTTTGTACTCACCTAACTTATTACATTTTGGAAGAGAAATTTCATTGATTTTTGACGCTTTTGAGCAACAGATGAATCAACCTTTTCTCGACAGGAATGTTGATACACATAAATTATTAGAAGATTTAAATAAAATTTACCCTAAAGCTTACTCTAACATAAAAGATAATCAAAATAAGAGATATCAACACTTTCACAGACATGCTAAATTAAGACCTGTTGCTGTACTTGACATTGTTTATTTAAAATCCGTTGATAAGTTTAAACCAAAGTACACAGGACCTTTTGTTGTTCTACAAAAACACTCACCGGTTTCATTTACAATTAAAAGACTACAAGCGCCTGATAGATTGTCATTTAGAGTCCATATTGACAGACTTATTATTGCACCACCTAGATACAGCCACTTACTTGATGAAGCAAGTCCTAATAGAAATGTTAATTATTATGCAAGACAAAGCCACAATTATAATTTAAGAAACAGGAATTAATTTTTAATATCATATTATGTAATGTTTTACAAAACTTATGCATTCCATGAGCTCAGTAGTGCATGAGTTGTTTTTTTATGTTTGTTTATTTATAGTTCTGTCATTCATTGTATGCAGGCAATTGGCTGGACCAATGTATACTCTGCATTTTTCTTTTTCTCTTTCTTATTTTTAATTATAATGGATGATACAACACTATGTGAAATATTGCATAATTTTTTTTCTTTTCTAGTTCTTATTATTACAGTTTTCTTAACAACAAATTTAATAAAATTTATTATAATTCAGTTAAAAAAAAAAAAAATCTTGTTTAGTAATATTTACATTTTGATAGATATTAATATTAAGTTTAACAGATGATTACAATACTGTTTGTTGACATACTATATACAAAACTTTTCAATAGTGCAATGACTTAAAGTTAATATCTCAAAATTTTAATATGTGGCAATTACCTTATTATTATTGTTATTATGCTATATTACTTTTTTTTAAATGCTTCATTGGGTTTAGTGAGTTGTTTTGGTAGTCTTTATCTCATCACACTAAATTTTGATAGTACTAAGAATTTTAATTAAATATATTTTTTTCATTTTTAATTTTACCCTCTATGATAATGCTAACTCGTTCAAAATTTACCCGGGAGAGTAGCATTTCATTGTGATGAGACCCCCCACACTTCTTTTGAAAATTGTTTAATACAATTCAATTGACATATATATTCCCAGTTTTGCAAGGTGTCCCTACAGAAGTCTTTGACTTTGATGGGGGACGGAGGCCTGTCCCTAACAGGTCAGGTCTTTATACACGCCCTATCCCGCTAGGACAATGGCCATAAGCCAAAGTCGATATACTTGTTGCTACATACAAGATTAAGGGGAGATATTTCTTTTTGACTGTCCAATGGGCGTCGTTTTTGAATCTCTCCTGTGTGGAATTGCACGAACAAATTTTTTTCACTTTTGTGATATTTTATATTATTTGTATATACATTTTTATTTTTTTTCTCTCATTTTATGTTCATTTTTTAAATTTACGTGTACTCATGTGTTTTTTTTCTATATTTAACATTGATGTTATTTGACATGTTGCAGTATTAAATATGGCATGTTCAATATTTTTGCAATGTAGAAAGTAATATGTAATACCTTTAAAGCATCATCATCATTCCATGGATATATATGTGTAGGAACATTGTAGAGAAAAACTATTTTTACAAAAAAAAGTGAATAAGTATCACTTTTAAGGCTTTCTTGAGGAGATATATGTAGGGGAAATCTGGATCCAGACTCTGAACTATAAGAAAATGTGTTGCCCACAATCATTGTCGAATGATAAAGTATTCGGAAAGCCATTGTGTTTCAATATATACAATTTTTGTTTTTGCTTATGCAGATTTCTTATATATATATATATATATATATATATATATATTTTTTTTTTAAAGAATGACAATTTTCATTATGTTTATATAACATACTACGGAGTGAGAGAGATTTTTTTTTTTTTTTTTTTTTTTTTTTTTCTGGGTCGCCGGGAGAAATATGTGAAGGTGTTCACATATATTTGGTTAAATTTTAATTGAATTTTTAAATAAAATAAAATCTAATGATAAATTAATGCATTATTGCAATAAAAAAAATAATTAAATTTTAAGTGAGATATTATATCTACATAATTTGTTCTTAAGCATTTGGAGAAAGAATTATTTTTAAATGTCGTTAAAAATTACACAATTTTAATTATACATACGACCTACACTATTTATTAACATAAAACAATAACACACATCATTCAGAAATCTAAATTGTATATGTTTTATATCTAAATCATAAATAAAATGTTTATCTTTTAAATAGAAAAGTACTTTATTTTATGGGATAAAATAAAAATAAAAGAAATAATATCTAACGGAAATTCTGACATTAAACGTAATTATAAAAAAAGTGTTCTCAAATAGTCATAAAAAAAGAAAACTCATTGTCAGAATTTATATTATTGCAACACCGGATATAATTTATTTTAAATTACCCAATATTAATGATTTCAGTGCATAACGGTCATTTTCTCTAGTCAAACGGTCGCTTGGCGTAAAAATTGGCGATTAAAAGGTTAATACAATTATAAACCGTCATTACAAATTCAAAAATTAACATTAGTTTAATATCTAAAACAAAGAACTGAAGTTGGCTTTCATTTTTGGCGAAAATAAGATAAAGTGAAACATATGACTGCCCTTCCATGGGTTCTCCCCGTGCGAGAAAAAAAAGCAGACCCACAGTTTTTGCTTTCTCATCGTAGAGTAAAAATACGAAAATTTTTATCCCTCTCTCTCTCTCCGTCGCTTCCCGAGAAATACTTGGGTTTTCATTGCGAAATAGTTTTTTATATGTGAACTTCCTTATGTGACTTCTTAAGAATAAACTCAATAAAGACAGTTTAAATTTATCAAGACTTCAATGTTGTCTATCTTTTATCCAACGCAGTGTATATCAAATTTTACGGCCAAAGAATGAACTTTTATTTCAGAAACGGATAATCCACGTTACAATATATATATATATATATATATATTTCTTTTTAAGCAAGCAATAATTAATAATAATAATAATAATTTCATTTGTTATATAATTTTTCTTCCGTTCTTTAAGTATGATTTCGAGAATATTTTAAACAACCAAGTTTAAAAACATTAAGAATTCGGTTCGGGTTTCCATCTGAAGAAGTTACATAGGACTAATTTTTTTTTTTTTTTTTCTTATTACAACTTCTTTTGCAAATAGACATAGAGTAAATTGTATCGAAAACTGTACTGTTTTGGAACTTTTAAAAAATTTAAAAAATCTAATTAAGTTCTACCAAAGTTCATTTTTTTTTTCCTTTTTTTTTTTAATCCTTTATTCATTCGCGAACTGTACTTATCTACTAACGGAAAAAAAAAAAAAAAAAAAAAAAAAAAACTGGTTTTTCGATTTCAGATAAAGCTATCATGAGTTATCATAACACCAGGACACTTTTTTTCTGACGGATCTGAAGAAACCAAGTCTCATCAGCTGAATTTTCTTTTTTTTTCTTTTTCTTTTTTTTTTAATAAAATATGTTTATATAATGCTCTTTTTATATGCTCAAATTTTTGAATAAAATAATTTATTTGTTACAATAAAAAATATAAAGAAAATATGCTGTTTTCGACTTTCAAAACTGATTTCTTATATTTCTTCTTCGTCTTTAAAATGCTTTAAAAATGTTATAAGTTATTCAAGTTTTCTATGGTACGTTCCGCGATTTAAAAAAAAAAAAAAAAAAAAAAAAAAAAGTATATGTATATTTTTAAAAATGTTATTTTTCTACTTCCTACAGCATTAGTGATCGGTTTACAAAGTTACACAAAAATATTCGTATCCATTATGGGATAAAGGTGGAAAATTCTCGAAGGGCATTTTCTGCGGCTTTCTTAAATCTTTTTCTTTCAAAGTTAAAAAGGTTTCGACTCATCAGTTTGTCTTTTCATTTCCACAATTAATGTTGAAATTTCTCCAAATCAATATAGGTCATTCAGATTTATATGTAACCCTACGTCCCAATTGGTGTGTGTACAAACCATTATAAAATGTAAAATAATTCAGTAGTTTTTTGTCTAAGAGATTTATTTTCTTTTAATAATATTATATTTCATCCAATATCTCTTTATGCTGTTTTGTACATTTTTTAGATGTAAAAAAGTACGTTTCGTACCGAAAAAGGATGTGATAAACATTAAAAATTCATTTATAGATCCACAAAAGCATTTTATTCAAGACGAAAAATTTCTAAAAGTGTATTTTCAATTATGTTATGCTTTTTTTTTTAACACTTTCCGATGATATTAAAAAAATCTACGGCTTAATATTTATTGTGTGATGGGTAAGCAAGTTAGAAATTTTTTTATCATTGATGTGCACCTCGTGATTATTATTATTCAGATTCTCATTTCATTTTAAACGATATGTCTAATTTACATGTATTACTATTTATATTAGATTCTAAGTCATGTCATTTTTGGATTAGAGTATATTATATATATATATATATGTTTTATCTCAAATTTTTAACCCATTTTGCCTAATATAAATAAAATTCAATTGGCTAAAAATTGTGACTGTCAGTTCACAGTTTAAAAAAAAAAAAAAAAAAAAAAAAATCGCAAAACTGAAAATTGAAAACTAGATATTTAAAAGAAAAATAATATTTAATTAAATTCATGTCCAGCTTTACATTGACGTTTCATAATTTGCGAGCTTCCAATTGAAGATTTTATAGAAAAATAATGCTTATAGTTAAATTCACGATTCGTAATTTTTATAATGCTAATTTCACATTTTTTTTCCTCACTACGAAAATATGAAAACGCATATAACGGTGAAAAAAACAAAAACAAAAAAAAAAAAAAAGGAGGCAAATAATTTTTTTGATGGAAATAAGTTGCCAACCGCTGATTGTCAGACACATCTGTAATGTAAATTAAAAAAGGTTCACTGAAAATGAAATTCTGTGACTGACATCTAAAAACTAAATTTGCGAGCTTCCAATTGAAGATTTTATGGAAAAATAATGCTTAGTTAAATTCAAGATTCGTAAATTTTATAATGTTAATTTCACATTTTTTTCCTCACTACGAAAATATGAAAACGCATATAGCGGTGCAAAAAAAAAAAAAAAAAAAAAAAAAGGCAAATATTTTTTTGATGCAAATAAGTTGCCAACCGCTGATTGTCAGTCACATCTGTAATGTAAATTAAAAAAGGTTCACTGAAAATGAAATTCTGTGACTGACATCTAGAAACTAAATTTGCGAGCTTCCAATTGAAGATTTTATGGAAAAATATTGCTTAGTTAAATTAAAGATTCGTAAATTTTATAATGCTAATTTCACATTTTTTTTGCCTCACTACGAAAATATGAAAACGCATATAACGGTGCAAAAAAAAAAAAAAAAAAAAAAAAAAAAAAAAGCAAATATTTTTTTGATGCAAATAAGTTGCCAACCGCTGATTGTCAGTCACATCTGTAATGTAAGTTAAAAAAAGTGCACTGAAAATGAAATTCTGTGACTGCCATCTAGAAACTAAATTTGCGAGCTTCCAATTGAAGAATAATGCTTAGTTAAATTCAAGATTCGTAAATTTTATAATGCTAATTTCACTTTTTTTTTTTCCTCACTACGAAAATATGAAAACGCGTATAACGGTGCAAAAAAAATTAAAAAAAAAAAAAAAAAAAAAAAGGCAAATATTTTTTTTTGATGCAAATAAGTTGCCAACCCCTGATTGTCAGTCACATCTGTAATGTAAATTAAAAAAGGTTCACTGAAAATGAAATTCTGTGACTGACATCTAGAAACTAAATTGTGTTTCTAGCAAATAGTTTATTTCATCCTTATGACTATTAGATCCATTTTTTAGCGAGTTTTGATAACTCCTACTAGAATTCTAGATCGATTTGCTATATTATCCGGAGCGGGGTGGGGGGTCAAATTTATTTAAAAATCTCTGCAAATAAATACGAACTCAAGAAGCGAGTTTCAGTAACTAGAATCTTGGTTTATGATCCAACTTTTGGAAATCAAGGAAGAATTTCTCGCAATACAAAGAATTCATAATATTCCTAATATTCATAGAGTTATTTTACCATCTAGAAATGTATAGACTAGAAATTCTTGATCACTGCGTCTATTTAGATTATTTGTTTACCTTATATTCATAGCTCGTAAATCTATATTTCTAGTTTAATGATTCAGAAAGTGATTGTTCATTCGTTCTCAATGGGGACGGAATATATTTTTCTCAGTGTGATAACCTTGTAATGAATTTACAAATGCAAACAAAAGATAAAAGGAGTATTACACTGTTAATACTCTCACTTAATATTCTGTTAAAAATAAAATTCGAACAGTTTAATTTAACAGCGATCTCTTATATCTGTGCGCGTGTGTGTGTCCGTCTCTCTGTGTGTGTCTGTGTGTGCCTGGCTGCCTGATGTTCGTTATCTAATTTGCTAAATGATGCGACCCTAATTAGCGGAGATATTAATTAAAACGTGGACATATGTCGAACGAAAAAACGATTCAAAATGGCAGACAACCGTCATTTTCATCCGGAACCGCGTACCTGAAAAGAAAAAGCAGAGAAAGAAAATTTCGTGGGTTTTTGTAAACCAATCGTTTCTGATCTGTTGGAGATATTGAAAATACCCCTGTACCACGAGAAAGAGCATTTATTACCGATTCTTACGGTACATTTTTTTTTTTTTTTTTTTTTTTTTTTAGATACGGATTTTTTATATTTTAAAAAAAAGTTTTAAAAAGTGATCAAAATTTCTCTTTTTCTCGATCGAGTTTTTTGAAACGCCTTGTACGAAAGAATAACATACCCATTTCTTAACAACTGGTATATTTGGGAAGGTCATTTAATCCTCTTTCGAACCATATAATAAACATTTTAACAAATACGGATTAGCGATCCATAGTTTTAGATTTTACGAAACATCGATTTTTCCACAAAACATTTTATAACTCAAAATCTTTTAGAAATAAATCTTTTTTTTTTTTTTTTTTTTTTTTTTTTTTTTTTGTATATAGACAATTCACTTGACAATTCACTTCTCAAAAGATTGAAAGTTTTTTTTCAAAATCTGAATGAGTTATAATTTTTTTAATTTTAGGCATTAAACCATTTAATACGGTGAGCTTCATTCCGTAATGAAATTCTGCAAGCAAGTTCTTTGCGTTCTTGCACCGTTATCATGACAACCCATTCACAGACATTACAATGTCTGCGGAAAAAAGAAATCTTTTACCAATAGAGTTTTTTCTACTAGGAATAAAAATTGCAAATCTCAAAATGCTTCAATTTTCTTCAAAATTCTTTCAAACTTACTGTGCACCGTTAAAAGCACAATGGATATTTGCTGTTCAAATTTCATCGATTTTGGAAAAACTTTACATTTTAATTGCAAATGAAATTTTATTCTAATGCGCATATTTCAAATTCTAGTTATGATTAAATTATTTTTAATACATCATTCGAAAGATATTTTAAGGTTCTTTTATATTATCGAAAGTGGAATTCGAGATTTCACCTCATTTACAAGTTTTGAGGTGTCCTGAATCGGTTTTCTTTTGTATCTCAGCTATTAAATAAAATGATTTCATAAATAATACATCATTAGAAAGCTCTGTTAATTTGGAATCGAACAGTAGATTGCAGAAATTTCTACCGCCAGATGGCGCTGTAATATTTTAAAATTTCAATATTTCAATTTCTAATTATGATTAAAATATTTTTAATACACCATTCGAAATATATTTTAAAATTCTTTCATATTATCGAAAGATTTCACCAGATTGGCACGTTTTCAGGTGTCCTGATTAGGTTTTTTTTTGCATCTCAGCTAATTGAGTTAGACCGTTCAAAATTGGTATATGTAGGTTAATTAGGAGGGGCTGAAAGGGCGGGGAAGGAATAGGCGTGCACCGAGCACGTATCCCCTAACTTGTGCGCGCGCAGCGTGCACGGGACTGCGCTGCCGAAGGCAGTGGGGACCCGGTCCGAATTTCTACCCGAATCAGAATTTTTTTTTTTTAGGGGGCGCGAAATTTCAGGGAAGGAATACGCGCGCGCAGCGCGTGTATCCCGTAAATTGTGCGCGCACGGGACTGCGCTGCCGAAGGCAGTGGGGACCCGGTCCGACTTTCTACCCGATGAGAAATTATTTTCTTAATATTCTTTTCTTAAGAATAAAAATTTGATTTGAGAAAGAATATGCGCGCAGACATTCACACGTACTCGATAATCTTCACACGCAGACCTTCACACGTACGCAATATACCTTCACATGTGCGCGATGTGCACGCATTTGTCTGCGCTGCCGCAGGCAGTGGGTACCCGTTGTGAGTTTTTACTCGATCAGAATGATTTTTTTAGGGGGCACCAAGGGCCAGGAAGGATTACGTGCACGCAGCACGTGTATCCCATAACTTGTGCGCGCGCAGCGCGCACGGGACTGCGAAGCCGAAGGCAGTGGGGACCAGATGCGACTTTTTACCCGATCAGAAGTGATTTTTTTTTATTATTATTACTTCTTTTCTTAAGATCAAAAGTTAATGTTAGTGATTCATTAATTATAATGATTCATTTAAAAATACTGTCAATATTTTTAAAAATTTGGTGCACCATGTTTAAACATTTTAGTAGTGAGCAGCATCACACAAAAAAAAAAAAAAAAAAAAAACACCGAATCAACACTAAAATACTGAACTGTCGAAACATTATTGAAATATATATTGCAGCTAAAATGTACCTAATTGACACCAATTTTCGGACAAAACGTTCAGTTATTATTAATTGTGTCGTAATAAATAATAATAAATTATCTTAAGGTGACAATATAATGCTTTACAGATAGGCCAATGTCGCCGACTTTTCTCTTTTGTCGGAAGATTTTATACCACTATTTTCGAATATTAACAATTAATAACATTTATATATGAGTAAATGTGTATAATATTGCTTTTCGTTTGGAACCAATGTTAGAAAACGCGGAAAAGTTATGAATGACATATAAGTTCTAAAAGAAATTCTACATAACCAGATAAAATTCAAATTTTTAAATGTTTTGGAAAGTTTACACACTAAAAAAAAAAAAAAAAAAAAAAAAAAAAAATTAAATTGAAACAAGGTACAACGTTGTAATAAGGCGTAGATTAAGGAAAGCATATAAATATATGTTAAAAAGAAAATGAAAACATATAATATATTATACATATATATATATGTAGAGAGAGAGAGAACTTGTAACACATGATTTACTCAATATTTAGAATATTTGAATTTTATGAGAATTTTTTATACAAATATAAATTTCTATCCTAAAATTGTTAAATTTTTTTTTTAATTTTTTTTGCTTATAACAAGAATGGATTTCAACGAAAATTTACAAATCTTAGAAAATATTTACGCAATATTATAAAATCACTATTCTGAAACATAAAATGCACACATGTAATTTTCGTTGAGGTACGAGAATTTGTAGTAAATATTTTTTTGTTGCGCATTCGCCAAAAAATAGCTTTTTTTTTTTTTTTTTTTTTTTTTTTAATACTTAGAATGAAAGTTAGTTAGATATATTGGACTACTTATATCAAAAGTACACTTGAAAACAGTAAAATTAATAACGGAATTATCGGCAAAAGAATAAACTGGATTTATCATATTTTTCAAAGTTGAAATTTCATAAGGGTTTTCGACATGCCACGTATTTAATTTAGAGATGCAATTTTTTTCAGTCTCATTGGAAAAAATTTCTGTCTTTCTTTCTTTTTTCTTTTCTTTTTTTTTTTTTTATGAAAGACCTTTTCTGAACTCATAAATCTTAGTAAATAAATAAGATTATGTTAGAATTAAAATTCCTTAAGCGGTTTTCCACAAAAAAAAAAAAATAATAATAATAATTTTTGAAGGTGAATGATTCTTAATTAATTTTCTTGAATGTCCTTGTATACCAAAGCTTTTTTCATTTTCAGCGAAAAATTTGATGTAGCATCCCTGTGTGAAACATATTTAGAATACCGAGCTTGGATTTAATGCTAATATTTGCTCTTGAGATATGTCGATAACAGACTCTCTCACACATAGACACTGAAAACTCGTTTTTTAATTTCAGTGCAATCCGAAAAGTGTAAAACTTGTAAAAACGTGATTTTGAAAGTATGATCCTAAAACAAAACTTTCTCTACCATATACAATAAAAGAAAATAAAAAATCGTCTGTGAATTCATTTATTGAAGCATTGTTTTGAAAAAATATGATAAATTTGAAAATAAGTAACATATTATTGTAGAATGCAGTTAACATTTTACTTTTTTTTTTCAAATAAAAAATGCCAGCCTTTATATAAAATATGATTTAAAACATGTGAATGAATCATGAATCTACCCTAAACACGCAAATGATTTTAATGAAATATCATCATGCATATTTTCTCTTTATAATATATGACAGATTTACATTTCGATTTTAGTGTATGGTCCCTCTTTTCAGCGTTAAAAATGCAGTACAGTCTCACTCAATTCTAAAGATACATATATATATATATATATATATATATATATATATATATATATATATTTATAAAAGTTTTTTATTGTCCAATTTATCAGAAAGGGGTCGTATAAAAATTTAAAAGGTGCAACTTTTGAAAATTAACAGAAAGAAATTTTTATTAAGTGTTCTTAATTCTTACCTTATTTTGAGCAATTTTGCAATTCACATTGCCCAGTTATTTCTAATTGGTAAAAATTAAAAGCGCATTTTAATCTTTTTGGAACACTCTGTATATTCTGTTCAAAATTATATTAAATCTGTATTTTCGTGAATGCAAAATGTTTTTGTATGCATATATATATTATAATTAATAATAATAATAAACACGGTCACGTGGGAAAGTAGCAGAGCTATGTATGCCGCAATCTCCGTATTGCTAATACAGCTTTCAGACTGGAAAATTAACGGATATATCTTGTTTTTCAGCATGTCCAATAATAATACTAAAAGCCACAGTATAAACACCTAACAGATCATTTTCCAAAACAATCACCGTTATCAAAGTTTAATGACTGGTTACATGTAATTCTGCTTTCTGCTTCAATTTCCTTGTTTTTACATGAACAAAAGGTCACGTAGTTTATCAAATGTGGGTCATATTTGACATATAAAAGAAGTATGAAAATACCGATTTTAGAAAACACAAAAAAAAGTCATTCGTTCGAGAGAAAAACACATCAAATTAATTCATATGATTTATTGTATGATTCAGAGTAAAAAAAGTTGAAAATAAATTCCAATATAGCATAGTATGCGTGTGCAGTAACTTAATGTCAGAAAAACAAATCTTTAACAATCCAGATATAATTATTTTGACCAAAGACATTTTCGAAAACTTTTAACAAAATTAAATAGCATTAATAATAATAATAATAAGCATTTATTTTTCGTTCCATTGAATGGTAATTTGGAATAATTTATTATTCTTAATTTCTTTTAAATTCAATAAAAGAAAGTAATGGATACGTAAAAATTTTCGATGTATTCACACGCTTTTAGAAGACAAAAAAAAAGATTTGGATATATTATTTTTATATATGTCTGTCCGTCTGTCTTTCTATGTATGCGTATCGAGTCAAATATTTTGCCAGATTTCTGTCTCGAAAATAAATCCACAGAATTTTCTATAATTTTATATGTAACTAGGGGGTTTTCACAGTAAAAAAAAAAAAAAAAAAAAAAAAAAATGAAAATGAAAAGAAAGAAAGCAGAACAGCGGCGGCAATATCTTTTTACTTTCTTCTATATTAAGTAGAAGAAAGTATCGGATTTGTAAAAAAATTTCGACCTCGGGTTTTTGATGGATTTACACGTTTTGAGAGCTGTAGAGCACGATTTGATCATTTTTAGAAAATGTCTGTCTTTCTGTCTGTGTGTGTGTGTGAGACAAAATTTTGTGGCAACTGTATCTTAGGAGCTACTGCACATAATTTCATACAAGTTGGTTTGTAATTGCATCTTGACATAAATTAGTGCCTATCAACTTTTAGTAAAAATTGTCTTACAGGTGTCGTTGCCATCCCGCTTTTTCTAAATTTTTAACATGGTGATATAGGACAAAATTTTGTGTAAATGTGCATAAAGAGAATTATTTTTTAGTAATCATTATGAAATTTACAAGAATTATTTATAATAGAGATAGTCAACTGGGAAAAAAAATTTTGTATGTGTAGGAGCCTCGCCACCCACCCCCCCTGGGGGGGGAAGTCCCCCCTCGAGAGGAGTAAATTTTCAAGATGGATATCTTTCGAAAGATCTCGCCAATACCTTTAAAACGAATGGTTGAACTATAAATCTGTGATAATTTAAAACAAAGTTAACGATTTTTTTTACTTTTAACGAAAAAAAAAACTTAAAAAATCGAAAAAATCGTAATTTTTTTAAAATTGTTATTGAGTGAATTTGTATAGGAAAATATAGAAGAAAGTCTTGTGGTAGCCACAACATACTAGTTTAAAATGTATAAACAAAAAAAGCAATTTATTTATCTCAGTAACGTTTTGAGTTTTAAATTTTTAGTGAAAAATTTTATGTTTCGTAAATTAAAAAAAAAAAGAAAATGACCCGCTAATCTTTATTTTGCTAAAAATTTTATACGTTTGGGAAGGGAATAAAATGGCCTTTCTGGTGATACCTATAATTAGAAGAAATGAACCATTCATTTTTCTCAAAGGGCGATTAAAAAAAAATGAGCAAATGTGGGCCGAAAAAATCAAATTTTTGGAGGTAAATTTTTTAAATGTTAAAAAATATTAAATATCTACACTGCAAAAAATAAACCTGTAAAAGTGCAGGAAAAATCTGGCAACTGGGGTGCCAGTATTTCTCCGTCAAATATACGGTTTAAAACCGCAAAACTGTATCACTGACATATATTTTACGCAGAAATCCTGTAAATCAAACAGGTTTTTTGTTAAAAGTACAGTTTTGTCCTGTATATTTGACGGAGAATGTACTTTTAACAGATATTTTTTACAGTGTATATTTTTCAAAAAAAAAAAAAAAAATGTTACATCGATGGAATTGTGAGAAAGCGGTGCTTTTGGATGGTGCAAATGTATTTCTTGCATTTTTTTTTTTTTTTTTTTTCGTTTACACATAATTTGAATTTAGAACAAAGTTTTTGAAGAAAAAGCTTAAAATGAGAGTTTCGAAAAATCCATACGCGTGTTTCAAAAAGAAAAGAAAAAAAAATCATATTTCACGAAATATTTTAAATTGGATTTCAATCTTTTTAGGGTTTTTTTTCTCTCATCGAGATCTATATTTAAAAAAGTAATAATAATTGATTTAACTTGAAAACTTTTTTGAGTTATAAAATGTTTAATGAAAAATTCGATGTTTTGTAAATTTTAAAAATATAAATCGCTAATCGGTATTTTGTTAAAAGTTTTTGGAAAGAAGATAAATAACCTTTCTAAAATTACTTTTTGTTAAAATATTGAACAATTAGTTTTTCATACAACATGATTCAAAAGGATCGAAAAAAGAAATTTTGGACATCTTTAAAATAAATATAAAAATATATAAAGAATAATTAAATATAAAGAAATCCGCATAAAAAAAAAAAAGTTACACCGTTAGAATTGGAAATATACGTTCTTTTGAATGGCACAGACGTATTTTGCGTATCTTGATCCATTACGAAGAGGACGCTTTTAAAATACGCACAAAATTTTCTAATTTCTTTCCGCGGAACGCTTTCTGATGAAGAAACAATGATTTCTGAAAAAACTATTTTCAAATTAACCATTGGAGTATACCTTCATTAACACGACGATTTTTATTATTATTTTCGAGGGATAAAACTTTTTAACCAAGATAAACGTGTGCCTTGGATTAATCAGCAAACATCGGTACCTCTTGCGACGCTGAGGACCCCTTATTCGCGAGGAGATAAACTCGCAGAAATTAAAATCGAACAGCAGTGATTTATATATATATATATATATATATATATATATATATATATATATACAGAGAAATAACTTTTTGACATAGATTAGTGCCAACTTTTGGTGTATCCCGCCCAAAAGGTGGCGTTTCCATCCTATTTTCTAAATTTTCAATATTGCTGTACAGGACAAAATTTCGTTAAACGAGCACAAAAGAAAATTATTATTAACGAACCATTCTGAATTGTTTATAATAGTAAATTTTATCTTGGATTTATTATTATTATTATTATTATTATCATCATCATTATTATTATTACGTAAGTGCAACTCTTTCCATGTGTATTTTGAACAGGGTTATTTTTCAAAAGAGCTCGTCTTTACCTTTAAAAATTAAAACCAGTAATTCCAAACTAATAAATTAAAGACCTCTGATAAGTCAAACCAAAGTTACCCCCCCCCCCATATTTAACCAAAAGAAAAAAAAAGAACGCCTTTTTTAAGATGCCGTTTACAAGGCACAAAATAAATTTTCTTTATATATTTATTTCTAAACTTCTCTAAAATGAAAATCGTCTACATTTATCATAAAAAATAATTTTATTAAAAATTTTATTCTGTGGGAATTCTTCACAAAAATGTAAAAGAAAGTTTTGTGATGCCACAACACACATTAGTTTTGATATGAAGTTTTATTTATCTTGAAAACTGATCTTAAATAAATATAAAAATATTTTTTAAGATGCTATATTTCAAATATTCTTCAAATGTATTGTGCTTTATCTTCAAAAGCAACAGTGGTGCATGCAAAATAATTTTGTTAGAAATTAACATCACAAACTGCTTTTTACAAAACAATATTGGTAACTGCAAAAAGAAAAACTGAATAAAGGTAATCTCATTCGGCACTCATATTGCTTTCTGTTTACTTTGCTAGTTTTAGAAACGGTTTTATACGTATTCCGTGGTATTAACTTACTGTGTGAAGGGAAGGGAGGGGCTAATGCCATCTCAACCCTCCGTTTAGTTATTGTATCTATTTTCATAAAGCAATTAAGGTTGTTATTAATATATATATATATATATATCCGAAAACTTTTTCCCACACCACACTTAGTGACATTTGTTAAAATTAAAATGTAGTATTTTCAAAATAGTATATTTGAACTTTCTGCATTTATTTCTTTTCAAATTATAACAGATGCACAGACCCACTGCTAAGAGTTTCATTTCCTTATTCAAGGAACATTAAAACATATAATTATGTTAAAACCTGATGTCGAAAGCTTTACTCCGAACAATGTTTTATCTATTACATGAGTAAGAGAAAGTATTTAGCATTATTAAGAAATTTCCTTTGATAAAGTATGATTTGCAAAAATAATTTCATAAATTATATTCAATAGAAAAGAGTACATTTGCTTAATTTCGGATACATCTGTATATTAAGTGCAATTTGTATACCACATAGTTAACTTAAACTTAGAACAGTAAAAAAAAAAAAAAATCCACTTGAAATGTATTTCTAATGATGTATAATTTCTAAATATAGATCCTAATAAATCAGAATTATTTTAGATGGTCCTATAAACGAATAGTAAATGTTTTCTATCCGATATATAAAGCATGCTTTTGTGCTTGTAAGAAATACATGTATGCTTTATTTTGTTTAATGCAATCTAAAAATTAAAAAGTACTGACAAACAACTTCGCACATAGACATGTGTAAGAGAGAGTAATGTACATTGGCGTTCAAAATTAAAGTATCAACCTGATTTCCTATTTCCTTCTTTTACGCATAACTTTTAAACAAATACATATATGAACATAAAATTTTATTAACATGTTCATTATCATATCATTAATCGAATTTTATATAACTTTATAATAAGTAATAATTTTAAACTAATAATTATTCAATTTTCCTCAAAAGTGAACTTTGGAAAAAATGGAAAATTTCAACAATTTTAGAAAAAAAAAAAAAAAAAAAAAAAAAAAAACTTAATGAAAAATGGTATTATGGATGCATTACAAATAGATGACGACGCACATGACTTCCAATGTTAAACTTAATCTCGGTTTTGCTTTCTGTATTTATTTTCTTTAACTTTTATAACTTTTTTTTAAATATATAATTACTAATTTGTAAACTATGAGCATCAACAGAATAATAAAAATGTAGATAAATAATTTTATAACAAACGTCTTATCGAATGTTCATGTTTGTATGTATATTTTTTAAAAAGTTATTCACATGAGAAAAAGAGAAGAAGAAAGAAAAACAGAAAAGTGAATACAGTAAAACTAATCTCGTTTTCATCTAACACGTGGAGGAATGTGCATCCTCATCAACTTGTAAAGCATCTTTAATACCATTTTTTCCCATAAGTTTTCTTTTCTAAAATTATTGAAATTTTCATTTTTTCCAAATCTTACTTTTGAAAAAAAAAAAAAATGAATAATTATTAGTTTAAAAAATTATTACTTTTCATAAAATTTGATTAATGATTTGGTAACGAATATGCCAACCAAATTTTATGTTTATATGCTCATTTGTTTAAAAATTAGACGCAAAAGAACAAAACTAGAAAATAAGTTATTGTTTTAATTTTATGCGCTAGTGTATTTGAATAATTTTCATTTTTAATGTCTCCATACACAAATTATTTGTCTGATTTCAATAAAAAGTTACAAGTAACATTCTTACATGATAAAGATTTAGAACACGGGATTTGGACTTCTGCTAATATTTTTTCTTGAAACATGCTCGTAGTAGACTTAGGGATGCAACAGGCGAACTTACACACATACAAACCGACAAAAAAACCTTTTTTATGGAATCAAGGAACCTCGAAACATGTAATTATATCAAAAGCCTAATTTCGAAAATTTGGACCCAAAAACAATACTTTTTCTATCATACATGGATAAGACAAGGAAAAACTAAATATAACTTAAGAAACAAATACAATGTACTATTTAATTATTAATTAGTACAATAAGAAAACTGAGGTATTTAGAGGTTATTATTGTAAAAAAAAAATATGAAACTGTTTCTCATCACTTCTACACTGTAAAAAATATGTCCTATTTGCTGCCAGAAATTCTCTGTAATTTGAGAAAATACGTTCTGACAACGTAATTTTTTTCGTAAATTACGCTGTAAAAAAATATGTCCTATTTGCTGCCAGAAATTCTCTGTAATTTGAGAAAATATTTTCTGACAGCGTAATTTTTTCGTAAATTATGTGTATTTTCTCAAATTACAGGGAATTTCTAGCAGCAAATAGGAGATATTTTTTACATTGTAGATTCTTTTGTATAATCTTCCTTTTAATGTATTTTTTAAACTTCAGTTTGTATTTTTATTTATTTATTTATTTTTTTTTTTAAAGAAAAATTTAGAGTTATATTTTTTATGTTAAGCTATTGTCTTCCAGTTTATAGAAATAATGAAAAAAAAAAAAAAAATCGATATACACTGTAAAAAATATGTCCTATTTGCTGACAGAAATTTTCTGTAATTACAAAAAATACGTTGTGACAACGTAATTTTTCGTGAATTAAGCGTACTTTCTCAAATTACAGAGAATTTCTGGCAGCAAATAGGACATATTTTTTGCAGTGTATTTTCAAAAAACAATAAAATTAAAAATGTGATTTTGATTATTTGAGTATTTGGATTCAGACTTGATATGCATAGTGTACACAGTGCTGTAAGCATATGTGTATATACTATGCATATACTGTGCAGTAAGATGAGATAATTTTCATGCATACTTACATTATATAGAATTTAAATTTTATCCTAATTGATCTTCTCTTTTTATTTTAGAAATAACATGATTATCATAAATAATAAGGCACGATGTAAAGAATTTTAAGCTTCGTTCCATGTAATTTATTTTCAATACAAGTGATAATTCAAGAAATAAATAACGAAGTTCATGAAGGCTATGTACAGTCTACGTATCTTTGTTCTCTTCTCCGGAATATAAAAAGTCGTAGACAATGGCCGTGTAATTAATGTTTATACCATTCATATAATCAGTCTGCACTGATAAGGGCATTCATTAGTTTAACTGATATTCCTTGAACTGGTTGCAAAATACCATATTAGTCTAACAGGCAGTTTAGCAAGCTCAATATCTAAAACAACAATCAAGTATTTGCTTATTTGTATTAAAATAGAAAATCTTATTGCTAAACATTCTGCATCACTACATATATATATATGTATGTATATACACTGATGGAAAAAAAAATCCCAACACCAGGAAGGAACTGTGCTAGATAAACGAAATTTGGTAGGCGTGTTTATACATCTTAAAGATGACGTCGATTCAAATTTCGAGCTACGCGCATAAGTGTGGCGCTAGTAGCGACACTATGAACATGCAAAGGAGGTTTGCTTTAAATAAGCGCTGTAAGGTTCGTGATCGTTATTTACAGTTGAGATTTGACGTAGTGGGTTAATGTTAGTCAAGGATGCCTCTAAGAAGACGAAGAAGCCATTATCAACAGCTCACTGAGTTTGAACGAGGTCGTGTAGTAGGGCTACGAGAAGGTGGGTTTTCTTTCCGCGATATTGCAAAAAGACTTGGCAGGAATGTATCCACTGTGCATGAGTGTTGGCAGCAGTGGTCAAGGGAAGGTACTGCCTCAAGAAGACCGGGCTCCGGGCGGCCACGTGGCACTACTGAGAGGTAAGACCGCCGTGTTCGGCGTATGGCTGTGGCTAATCGAACTGCGTCTGCAGCTGAAATTCGAGCTGCAGTTGGCACCACAGTGACACAACGAACTGTTACATATCGGTTACTTCAAGGACAGCTCCGAGCCAGACGCCCTGTAGCGTGCATTCCACTGACTCCAAACCACTGCCGTTTGCGACGTGAGTGGTGTCAAGCTAAAGCTAGATCACCAGATCTTTCTCCAATCGAGCACGTATGGGACATCATTGGACGACAACTCCAGCGTCATCCACAACCAGCATTAACCGTCCCTGCATTGACCGCCCAAGGGCAACAGGCATGGAACTCCATCCCACAAACTGATATCCGACACCTGTACGACACAATGCATGCACGTTTGCATGCTTGCATTCAAAATTCTGGCGGTTACACCGGTTACTAATGTACCAACATTTCACATTTGAAATGGCTCTTCTCGCCAATGGCTTGAAACAATGATCTTGAAACTTTAATCAATTAAATATGTTACCTAGACAAATGTATTGCTGAAATTTCATTACTGTACAATAATTTTTTCTTGGTGTTGGGATTTTTTTTTCCATCAGTGTATACATATATAACATATATGTACATTTCTTATTTCCATTAATTTCCTTTTCTTTTCAAAATCTTTCTACCAGTTTTTTACTGTTATAAATTATATTTATCATTTGTGTGCTTGTGAAGGTTTTCATAATGCATATATATATAAGGTATTTTTAAAATATTAATAAACTGTAAAAAAAAAAAAAAAAAAAAAAAAAAAAAAATATCGGAAGATTGTGATAGTTTAAAAATGCTTAATAAATATTTTAAAAATGTATTAGCATGAGATGTCAACCCTGAACTTCGAATATTTTCATGAATAAAAGATTTTTTTTTTTTTTTTTTTTCATGTACAGTTAAAAATTTAAGTTCAAACTTGAACCGCTATATGGAGTAAAGTTATAAGCAATACTAATACTATGGTTCAACCTCATTTTTACGTTTTCTACTTCTTGCGATTGGATTTAATATGCGCCAAAACTTGGAGCTACCATACATCCACTAATAAGGGAAGTATGAAGAAAGGCGTGACATTTCTTTATTATTTTATATAAATTTGACTTATTTTCATGATATTTATATATATATATACACTAGCAGACACGGCCACGCGTTGCTGTGACTAAGTTATACGTTGAATTATACGGCTGTAAACTATTTAGTACAGTCAAATTATTATTTACGAACAAAGACGAAAACGTTGTAGCCGATGTAAAAACACACAGGGTTGAGATTTGAAACTTAGGTCAAAATTTGAAAGCGATTGATAAAAATTTTCGTAGTGTTGATATTAAGCACAAATTAATTTTATTGTAGGGTCCTATAAATTTTAATGGAGAAGTGATATATATTATTTCTAATGCTACTTTGGATAAAATTGCTAAAATGACTAATATATAAATTAAATTCTATTAAAATTCTATTAAAATAAAAGTATAAAAGAAACAGACGAATTTAAAATCAATTTTTATGGAGGAGTGAAATATAATATATGGTATAATGGATAATTTTACTATAAAATGACCTCATCATTTTAAATATTTTAAAGAGGGCAACAGCTGTAGTTATAAAAAGGAAAACAATAAGGCTAAACCAGAAAAATAAGTAAATTTGATAAATATTTTAAAAGTTTAAAATTGGAAATCTTATGAAATATTGGACATTTAAAGTAAATACATGTATCATTTTAAATAGAAAAAGATTTTGGAAAAGTTTAGTGTATTTTAACGAAGTGATGATAAGGTTTTGAGTATGTTAAAAATTTAATAGTAAATTAAAGTTAATAAAGATGGGAAACATTGAGGATTAAGATAAGAATAATTATAAGAAAAAAAAAAAAAAACTTTTTATATACCATGCTTTTAAATTTTAATATACTAATAATATACTAATTAAAAGGAAAATGATAAATATTCTATAATAGCTTGAAGTCAAATTTGTTTTCAAATGTCTAAATAAAATATCTGATGTAAGATACTAATATTTTGCAGCGGAATAGATTTCGTTTCTGTCATCCATGGCGAAAAAAAAAGAATATCGCCAAATTATCTGGCGAAAATATTTAATTCCTTTCAAAAATCATGGTTATTTTAACAACTTATATTAAAAGAGTAATGAATAATATGAAACAATATTTCGTACAATACATATTACATGTCATACATACGTACAATGAATAATACATATTACATTTCGTACAATGCATACATCTGGTATATATATTTTCGTGTTACGCTTTTGATCGCCAAATAATAATAATAATAATAAAAAAAGCCAAGGGCGACAGAGTTTTGAAATTTAAAATTAAAATTTTGTCAATTTGACAGCAAAATAATTCAATCTAACACCCGCGATAACTAATACATATCTATACCCAAATATAAGGATTAAAATCGGGAAATAAATTTCCTCGATTTTTAATAATTTCTTACAAAAAATCCAGTGGGCAATTAACATAGGAAATCTTTTTCTTGGCTGCACAGACGGTCAGTGAGTCACACTTCGCTTGCGTATAGAACTCATAGATATAGTATAGCATATATAGAATAGAGTGATCATTGGGGAGAAAAAAGTTATTCCTTTTCATTTGGGAAAAGACGACGTTTTTACCAAAATATGGCCGTCTTTCCCCGAGTGAATACACACGGGAATACATACTAATATTTTAGCAAATAAAATTTATGAATAATTTATTTGCTAAAGGGGAATGGAAGACTCCAGATACAGTTTCAAATTCATATTTCTTTCTTTCTTTTTTTTTTTTTCAATACCACTTAATGGCTGTTTCTAAAGCTTTTATTTATTTTATTTTTTCGGCATCAAAAATCTTTGTACGATAACATGGGGATGAGAGATCTATATATATTACTATATATATATATTACTATATATATTACTATATATCTATGATAGAACTACGTTAGCACTTTATCAATGTGTATAAAATCTTTAAATTGATTATGACGTCAAATTTCGTGACATGCATAAGTTAACTTTTTATAATTTTTTAACGTTCACGTTTGATTAAATGTATTTATTTTTATGTCGAAAGAAAATAAACTCGTATTTTTTTTTTTTTTTTTTTTGGCAACAATTAAATTAATAGAACTCACAGATATTTTGGAGCAACTTTAATAAAGGTCTATAATTAACAAATAATTGCAATAAAACAATATTGTGACAATAAATTGAGATAAAAACTATCCTATCTCTCAAGTTGGACCAAACTGCACGCAGTGTGCAAAATTTCATTAAAATCGGTTCCTTAGTTTAGGAGTTTACCCCGGACAAACATCGTGACACGTAATTTATATATATATACAGATATGTATATGTGTATATATATATATGACTTGCGAATTTACGTAACTCAAATATTTAAAATTAATTCAATAAATTAATTTTAACATTAAAATTTAACTTTAAGATTTATTTCTTAAAAATTAAGACAATCTAATTATACTAAAATTTAAACTAAAAATTATTAATTTTACTTAATCACTCAGTAGATGAATTCATTTCTCTTATTAACTGTGAATTTAACTGTTTTTGGTCTCATGGCTGTTGTGGGGTGTTTTACCTTCTTTGGCATGCTTTTCAAAAGTAAAGAATGTTAAAATTTAGTTTTATTAAATTTCCTTAGGGTTGATTTATTATGAAGGGATTGGTGTTTTATGTTTAATAAGTTTATTTCTTTCATGGTTTTATCAACTTCATAAATTTATTATGAAAAAATTGGTGTTTAATATGTTTATTTCTTTCTTAGTTTTTCCACTTCATAAGTTTGTTTCTAACTTGTTTTTTTAAACATATTGTTTGAAATAATTTTAAAATCTTTTAGGTGACCTCGGGCATTGCATGCTGTAAATGTTTAGCAGTTCGCATACAGCATGACAGAAAGATCACCTAATTTGCATACAACATTCATTCAATGCCCTTGGAAAAAAAATGGTGAATTTGTATGCTTCAATTTCGGGTTGCTTATTTTTTTTTTTTTCTTTTCGTCAACTTCATTCATTTTATAGTTCTTCATGTGCTACTTGGTTTCACATAATGCAATTTTCGAAAGGGTTTTCAATATATATACATATATATATATATATATATATATATTACTATAAGATAAATAACTTGGTAGCATATCGCACCTAGTCAAGGAAAATGACACAAATCAACAAATGGCAAATTTCAGTTTATGTCATCATAAAATGTGTATGAAGGGTTCAACGTGTAAGAAAAGCGTCACATTTCTGTCTTGCAATTTATCTACCTGACAGGTACTTGTGTCAGTTTTATTGTAGGCTAGTTAAAGCTTTACAGTATTTTTTAAAATAGCTTTTCTCAAACACTGCATTTTTAAACCGTATTACTTTTCTTGCAGGGGTTCCATAAAAATAAAATATTATGTGTAAGCTTACAAAATTGGTCTGTTATATTTCATTACTTGTATTAATCACATTGTCCTTAGTTTAATATAATTACATATATTCAAGCCAATTCAAATAAATAACTTATTACAGTCTTTCAAAACAGTATGGGTAGAAGAAAATTTCAGTCTTATTTTTTCCCCCCTTATGTTCTAATTATAATTTGCCTTGCAATTAACTAGATTTTTCAAAATTTATTACGAACTTTGGGCTGTAGTTTATCAAATTTATTCAGCAAAAGTTAGTTTCTAGATAAAAATTAAAACTATTTACACATTTATTTTGAATTATATTTAACAAAATCATGCATGAGATGTTTAGTTTAAAGCATGAAATCCAAATATTACTAAAAAAAAAAAATTGGAGCAACTCCACTCGTTACTTTCCAAACATTATGTGTGGAACGATTGTATAAATAAATTAAAGTAATAAAAGTCGTTAAAGAAACAAAATAGGATACTATAAAACGTACTAATAATACAGTGTTTGAGTATTTTTCTATACATAGTATGTTGTTTAATTTAACGCAATTGCCTTTCAAATGATTTGAGCCCATAGATCATAATGATAAAGAAATTTTTATTTCCCTGTAAAAATCTGTAAGTGCTTGACTCACAAAATCTATACGGTTTGTTCAACTGTGATCTATAACACGTCTGTATATTTTCAGCTCATTTCGGTGAGACATTTAGACGCTATAGCATTTTAAATAATTTGAATCTATAAACCACAATGATAAAGAATTTTTCTTTGTGTTTTTGCGAAATCTATAAGCGCTAGATTTTCCGAAATTCATGTAGTTTGTGTGACGGTGACCTGTAACATGTATATAAATTTTCAGCTCAATCAAATAAGCCATTAATCGCTATCACACTTTAAATAATTTGAGCCCGTAAGACACAATAATAAAAAAATTTCTTTGTGTCCCGGTAATAGAAAGAAAGAAAAAAACTATAAGTGCTAGATTTATCAAAATCTATACAGTTCGTACATGGTTGACTTATAAATTTTCAGCTTAATCGAATAAGGCAGTTAGACGCTATCGCACTTTAAAAATATTGGGGCCATAAATCATAATGATAAAGAATTTTTCTTTGTGTCTTTTAAAAATAAAAAAACTGTAGGGGAAGTTAGTCTAAATGAAAAAAACTTGTCTAAAACAACATAAATGTTTAAATAAAACTTTGGCCCTTTTCTAGTGTGTTTTACACTATATTTTACATTATAAACCTTTTTTAATAATATTTTTAACTTAAACTGAGTAATGGAAAAAAAAAAAAAAAACAGATTTTTCTAAAAGGGTCCAGAGGATTATTTTAACCTCACTAAAGGGCAAAATGAGGCTTCATTTAAAAATATTTGTAAATTGCTTTTTATCTGCTAAACAAAGGATATAAATATATGACAATGCATAATGAAATAAAATAAGTTTTACAATCAAATAGCATGCATAATTTATTTTATGAAATTTGAAAAAAAAAAATTAAAAGAAATGTCTGAAATAACTTAAAAAATAAAGAAAACAAGAAAATAGAATATTTGAAAATTATGATACAAAAGTAATAGATATAATAATAGACCCTCAATAAAGTCAGAAATAAATTAAATAATGCCTATTTCTGCCGCATCTGATCCAAATAATGGATTCATAGCGATCCACAGAATGGATCTGAAACTATTCACATAATGGAGCATTTTACTCTACAACATAGCCATAATTTTTAGGTCATATTACTGAATGATGCTGAGAAACATAACAAAATTAGCAAGTGTAATGTACATCTAAAAACTTATTATATTAAGTAAAGCAAGTCATATTTCTGTACATGAAATACTGTGTATCTAAATAAAGTTGTTGCTTAAATTATAACAGATTTTATAAAACCTACTTTTTAAAAGAATTCTATTCAGACGCGTAACACAGCAATCGCTTAAATGCCGACATTGCTTCTTCTTGACTTGGTACAACTAGTTTATCTTACCCGGTATATAGCGCTACCTGTTTCAAAGAAACATATATGGATCGTTTTAGGCTAAGATCATTTTAGGCTACTTTCTCGTAAGTGTTAGATTCACCAATATCAATTGAGTTCGTACAGTAACCTATAAAATACGTACCAATTTTCAGCTCACACGAACAAAGCGTTTAGACGCTAACGTGTTCACTCACATACATACATACATACATATATATATATATATATATACACATACATACATACATACATACATACATACATCACCATAAAAATAGCAATTATGAACTCAGGGGACCTCAAAACGTGTACATACACCAAAATCTCAAAGTCGGATTTTTACACGATTACGTTACTTTCCTTACATATGTATGTTTGGAAAGTAAAAAGAAAGTTTATGCCTGATGATTGATTTTATGTCTTGGTAAAATATCATATACCACATACTCGTTATTGATCGCAAATTTTTCCATTCGCAAGCAATACAATTGTCAACATCAAATATTATATATTTTAAAGATATTCAGACTATTTTTATCTCAGAGAAATATAACACTGTATGTATGAATATACATATATATATATATATATACATATATATAAGAAGTCTCTTTTATTATCTACAAATGGGATTTTAAAAATGTACTTTTTGTGTTTTTATTTTATTCTATTTTTTAATTAATTAAATTATTTATTGTTAAAAATGAAAAATTCGATAGCTTTACAAATTGATGGTTCAACCAGTCGTTTTAAAAGCATTGGGGAATTCATTTAAAAGATACCCGTATTGAAATTTTCTTCCCTCGGAGTTCGGACTTTTACCCCAGGAGTACATATGTATACAAAATATTTTTACTATTATAAATAATTATTTTTAATTTTATTATAATTCGTTTAAAATAATTCTCATTGTGCACATTTATACGGAATTTAGTCATACACTGCCAGGATAAAAAATCAGAAAACACGAAATGGCAATGCCAACTGCTGGGCAATTTTCCCCAAGAGTTAATAGAGCGCCGAGCTCGTAAATGGAAGATTGTGGGTTCGATACTCAAGCCGTCCAAAGATCATTGTGTACACTAATGGTGGCTGGTGCACACAAAATCCGCCGCGGGCGCAATGTCCTCCATGTTCCCATCCGAATTGTACCTCTGGGGGTCACCGAAGAGGGGGAGCTATCCCCTCCGTGGAGGATCAAAATTGTGATGGCATATCTCCGGACCATCCTTTGGGGTGAGTCCCAGATCGTCGCCCATCGTCCAACTGCGCAGTACTAATGCGATGTTAAACGCAACCTACCTACTACCAAAAGTTAATAGACATTTTATGTCAAGATGCAACTACATATCAATTTGCATTAATTTTTGAGCAGTAGTTCTTGAGATACAATTTCCACACAATTTTGTCCCACACACAGACAGACATGTATTTTCCAAAAATGATCAAATCATGTTCTAGACCTCTCAAAACGTATAAATCCATCAAAATCCAGAAATTAAAAACTTTTTGAAGCATATATTTTCTTCTGTTGACTATAGGAGAAGTAAAAAATTGAAGAAGTAAAAATTAATTTCAGGATATAAAATTTAATACTACACCCTGTGTGACATATGATATTTAAATGTAGATCATCTGATATCTGTCAATGTAAACGCTGATCGAACCAATCTCCAATACGCTCCCAACTTCTTTAATCAGTTCTCGCAATGGTACGAAATGACAGCAATCAAACTGCGACCTATAAGATAATAGGCTTGACCCATTAATGGGTGGCGACATATATATTTGGAAACGGTGGTCATGATCAACATACTAATTGAAGTTTTCGAATAAATGTATGAAATGCTAAGATAAATAATAAATAAATAAAAACACCTTGTTTAGAACTTTTAATGGATAGTCTGTAAACTGCTATTTTCTGCTCCTAAACTGCAAGGAAAAATAAACATTGAGTTTTGAGTTTTGTATAATTTATAAATTCTAACAATTAGTTTTAATTTTAAATGATATTTTTATTTCTTTAGAAAATTTTAAATAATCCACTATTAAATATCTTAAATTGATTTAATTAGATACTATATATTATATAGCATCATATTAAAAGTTTTTGAATCGTAAATGTACTGCTATTGTGAAAAAATATTTATTAGAACGTCTTTATGAACATTTTAAAATTCGATGCTCCTTGGACAAAACATTTAAGTAAATTATTTCATCAAAATTAACGGTTCGATAGAAATATTTCAAAGTATATTTAAAATATTTTCCAAAATCAGTAAAGTACCCCAGCGGCCGAGCGGTTGTGCGCTCATTGCTGTTAGATTGGAAATGCTGGATTCGATCACAGGTCGCGCTCATCGACCTAGTTGTTTCCTGAGTTTTCTCCGAAACTCGCGTAAATACGAGCTAAAACCCCTTAGAAAGACCCCCACGACGGGCAATCCACCTATAGACCTAGAACCCTCTAGCCCAGTCTTGGCCTTAAACTCTATAACCCAACAATCCAACTCAAAATCAGTGAATATTTAAAATGCAAATGAATATAACCATGCAAACTGACAATCAAAATTAAAAAGAAGCAATTTTTCTTAAAACATTTAAAATGTGCTGGGATATTCTCCAGAAACCCAACGATATCAAGTCCGAGCAAAATATTACAAGAATGGCTAGACATAGAAAATCGATTTATTTATTTATTTTTATTTATTTATTTTTTTTTTTAGCACAATTTTTCTACCAGTGTATTCTTATGCATGTAAAAAATAATAATCATTTAATGTTTAATATAAAAAAAAATTTAAATGACTGGAATGCCATTGTCCAGGCCTGTCCAAATCTTTTTTCAAACATTATTTATTTATTTAAAAATTTAAATTGAATATTTCACAAATTAAATTAGTTACTATAAACTATATATATTTAAGAGCGTAATATAATATTTTTTACCCATTTAATCATTGAACGTATCAAGATATATCACTTTAAATTTTGTTCAAAAGTTTTCATGTCACTCTTCTGGCTTAGGGAATTTTTCAATAATTTTAAAGAAAAAGTGAAAATTTTTTTAACCTTCATAATAACAACACTATTTATTTCTACCTTTTTATTGCATTCATAGAGGAATTTCAAAGTCAGAATCTCCGAACGTTCTTATTATTATTTTGAAATTTTAAACTGAGATATGTAACATTTTAGACTGTCACTCTCCATTACAAAATTTCTATTATGTATTAAATATATATATATATATATATATATATATATATATATATATATATACCTGTTATTATATGCAAATAAACGATGACAATAATGTGTAAATCTTCTTAAGCCTAAATTTGGCTCTAGATCTCAGTAGCAGACCTAATATTGTAAAATTGCCATACTCCTGATATAATTAGTATAATTAAGCCAGATTCTTAGCATAGCTAAAGTGATTACTTTAACTATGCTGACATTAACTACACTTTATCTATACCCTTATTACTTTCTATTATATTCAGTAGAAGAAAGAATTGGATTCATAAAACATTTCGACATCCGATTTTCAATGGATTTACACGTTTTGAGAGCTCCAGAACACGACACGACTTGACCATTTTTAGAAAATGTCTGTCTGTGAGTGAATTTATTTTTCCTACTGTGTCTCAGAAACTACTGCCCATAATTACATATAAATTTATATGTAGTTGCACCTTGACATACATTAGTACCAACCAACTTTTAATGTAAATCATTCAAAAGATTGAGCTGTTATACAAGAATTTCTGTAATTTAAACGAAGGCTATATCGCATGTTTTATATAACAAAACAAAACTTAATAAGCGAAAAAGCCATTATGAAACATTATGTGAATCAATTTTGTGCATATCGACCGAAAGGTGGCGCTACTATACTGAAAATTTCCCAGAGAACGAGAAATATGTCAGATGTCACCTGCAGGGTAAAAATTCCCTTCTGTTGCGCATTTCGTATAATAGTACCTCTCTGAGATGAAAATAATCTGCGTTCATAACCGAAAAAATAATAATAAATATTTTATACTGCGGGGTATTGTATAGGAAAATATAGAAGAATGTTCAGTGATGGTCACAACATACTATTCTTTGGTAATAAATTATTCAAATTATATATATATATATATATATATATATATATATATATATATATAGATATAGATATAGATATAGATAGATAGATTTTTTGAAGCAATTTTATTTTAAAGAATTCATGATTTGATTAAGTTTTAGGAGAATTCGCCTAAACTACATGTTAAAAATAATAGTTTGCACCTAAACTGAAACTTTTTTCCGGTGAAACAATTTTCTTCTATATTCAATAGGAGAAAGTATTGGATCTGTAAAAAATTTTGACTTCCGGTTTTCAATGGATTTACACGTTCTGAGTAATCTAGAACACGACCATTTTTTTTTTTTTTTTAAATGTCTGTCTGCCTGTGTCTCTCTTTCCGAGTGGGACAAAAATTTTGTGGCAACTGTATGTCAGAAATTACGGTTCCTAACTTCATATAAATTTAAATATAATTGCCTCTTAACATAAATCAAGGTCTCTTGATTACTTTACTATAAATGAGTATATAGCTACTTTTGGTGTAAATCGCGTAACAGGTAACGCTGCTATTCTGATATAGCTCAGGTTCTATTGTATATAATTGAACAAAAGTGGATATATAAAAGGGTATTACGTAACATTATGCTGATTAAATTTTGGTGCATATCAGCTTATAGGTGGTTCTGCTATACTGCAAGTTTCACCGTGAACAGGAAGTCTAAAAATATCTGATTCTGTTACATAAATATACAAAATGTGGTATATAAGAAAGCCATTATGAAACACTATGTGGATTCTATTTGGGGGCATATCGGCCAATTGGAGACACTGGTGCGCTACAGTTTATACGGTAAACAGAAAGTTTAAATCTCAACTTCTATGGCCCATAAGTGCACGAAACTTGATATGGGACATGATCATTATGAAAACGACCACTGGCTTAATCGAAGTGTACATCGGCCAACAGACGACGCTGCTATTGCTCATCATCTATGATTTTCCACATGGCTTTATATCAGCATCTGCTGATTAAAATCTCATCAAACTCCATATTCAAAATCTTTATTGTAAGAAACTATGATGAAACTTTTGTGCAGATAAATGAGTAAGCGGTACTGTTATGTTTTATGATAGTCACAACATCACAGAACATAACATGTTTTTAACAGTTTATCTGTGGTAATATGAGCGATTTTTTATTATTATTGTTATTATTAAAAAAAAAATGAATCATTTAGCAACAATCATCTTTTTTTTTTTACAAAACAAAAATACTGTAATTATTGATTTATTGAATTCCTTAATGCTTCCCTTCCCATCTAGTCTGAATATTCACAACTAGCAAACCCGTGCGAAATTTTTGCGCATTATTTCTTTTCCTATTTACCTTTAAAATTTGAAACTCATAAATATTATACCAATTTCACCACCTAATTAAAATTATAATTTACCAGAAGAATATTGTGCAACAGAGAAGCCAGAATCATTCAAAGAAAAGTTTAAAAATAAAATTCATAGTTGAGCATCCAGTTTTCATACTTCTGCAGGCAGTACAGTTTTAGTAAAGAACCCTCATGACGCCTTTTAAATTTTTATCGCCAAGAGTGCGATGGCATTTTATTTATTTTCGCATTTTTTTTTTTTTTTTTTTTTTTAAGGAAAAAAAAAATCCTATTTTGATTATACTTTTTATGATTGCGTTTTTCGTCAATTTATGATAATGATTCATATTCTGTATATATCTTTAAAACTAGTATGTTGTGGCCACCAAAAGATTTTCTTCTATATTTTTCTATACAAATTCACTCAGTAACAATTTAAAGAAAAAAAAAAAAAAAAAGATTTTTTTTTTTTTGACAGTTTTTTTTTTTTTTCGTTAAAAGTAAAATAAATCGATAACTTTGTTTTAAATTATCACATATTTACAGTTCAAACTTTCGTTTTAAAGGTATTGACTAGACCTTTCGAAGGATACCCATCTTGAAAATTTACCCCCCCCCCCAAGGGGAAAGCGATGCCCCCACATACACAAAATTTTTTTTCCTAATTAACTACTACTATTATCAATAATTCATACTAACTTTACAATCACAGGTTAACAATAACTCTCACTATGTACATTTATACGAAATTTTGTCCTATACTGCCATGTTAAAAATTCAGAAAAAATACGATCACAGCGTCCCCTGTTGAGCGATTGATCCCCAAATCTAAACAGCACCAGTTTATGTCAGGGGCCAACTAAATACCAAGTTTAGTTAAATTTCGTTTAAAAAAAAAAAAAAAAAAAAAAAAAAAAAAAAAAAAACGATTTTCTTTTTTTTCTAAGTTTTTTTTTTTTTTTTTTTTTGTTGTTGTTGTTAAAAGTTAAAAAAAATTGATAACTTTGTTTTAAGTTATCACAGATTTATAGTTCAACCATTCGATTTAAAGGTATTGGCGAGACCTTGAGAAAGAGGTTGCGTGCTACTTCCGAGCGTGTGATTTGCGAACCGTGCTATTTGCGAACTGATCTTACACCTGACAGCTTATTCCTTCCCCATTTCAAGATAAGGGGGTATCGTGCCAGAGAGCACTGTCATAATTCCCTAATCGATAAAGGGGATTAACGACTTTTGTTAAAAGCTGCCAGTAAAAAAAGAACGATTAAGTGGGACTGTGAAAGTTCATCATTCTCATTTTTATTTGAGTATGCTCCCTCTTTCGTTCAAGATAAATTGGTAGCGAAAGCGAACGAACAGCTCTTAGGCAATCTCTTAAATTTCTGCTAAGATGCATGATTATGTTGTGTGGATAAATGTATATGGATGCTTTAAATTTGTATGAAAATACATTGTATGCGTGTATATATATATATTGTGAGTGCATGTGAAATTTTTTACACCGTAATAGTGAAATTAGGTATTTCAATTATAAAACTATTGTTAAAAAAAAAAAAAAAAAAAAAAAAAAAAAATCTATGACTGACAAACACTGATTCATAAGGGGGGAAGGCATATGTTTTCTTAATTCCTTTACAGTTGACTACATACATGCAAGAAAAAAAAATTGTGTCATATTTATTGCTTTTATAAATTATCTCTCGGAAGAAAATAGTGTTATTTGCATATGCATATTGTATAACAGGTCCTCATATATAACGTGTTTTTTTTTTTTTTTTATACATGTGTGTATTTGCACGTTAATTTTTATTAATTTATACATTTTTTTTATTTATTTACGTCAAGTTAATTTTTATTTACATCAAGTACTGACTTATCATTACAATAATCATACATTATCAAGGAAGACTTGAATTAATAAATATTTTCATTTAGAAATAAAGCCTTTTACAAGGCAAAATATAATGAAAAATTTATTATGAGTTGTATATTGTTATTATTTATATACAATAAACGTAAACAAAATATGACAGAAAACAATAATCACTAGAAGAAGAATGAGCAAAGGCCACAACGGCTTTTAAGAAAAATAAGCAAGCGAGAAATAAAATTTAATGGGAAATCTTTGAAAGATTTGATTAATTAGCATGTTAATTAAATGATCATAATGTAAATGAGATTTTAGACCATCTGCAAGTTCAGAAATATTAAGGATATTAAAAATTGTGTTAGGCAACATGTCATATTGTACTTTTAAAGACATTAGTTAAAATGAATTTCAATTCGATTCAATAATTTAACTATTATCTTAAACATCTTAATTAATAACCTTACTTTTTAAACAATATAATTATTGGGATGTTATTTTAAACTTATGTTATACATGAATTATAATTCTAACCTTTATATTCAAAATAAATAGTTATTTAAATCCATAGATATTGCATAATAATGTTAATAATTTATTATTATTGTTATTATTATTTTATGCTGTTATACTTGTTTCATATTTTTTATCAGGGTTGGCAGGTTTTTGACGCATGACAATTTTTCACGGTTTAAACCATGGTTAAAACCGTCATGTGAAAATCCTCCTTGTCAAAAATGTCACTGGAGGGGGGGGGGTCAATTCACAGATATATTTATTAGCAATAACTTTATAAATATCTAATTTTACAAATATGATATAAAAATTATTTTTCATGTACACAATATATATATATATGTGTGTGTGTGTATGTGTATCCGAGCAGCGCTTGGATACTTAAATAAACTCCAAACTACAGTATTAAGCAAATGTACCTAATTTAATTGTTAAAAATTATATATATATATATATATATATTAGAATATTTTATTAAATACCTTTTTAACTAATTTTTCTAATTATAATAATGCTTATACCTATCTACCTACATATATATATATATATATATATATAAACTTTTAATATTAAAATTATTTTAAAATAGATTCCTTTTCTCCCCCATTGAAAACATTACCATTAAGTAATCTCAACCAATTCATTAGAAATATATATTTTTTTTTATTAGTTAAATTGTTTATCTAAAACTATTTTTATTTATTTAATTTCATTTTTAATCATTCATAGAATTTTTCTTTTTAATTAAAAATATTTAAAAATTGGTTTTTCAATTAAAAGCTCAAATAGTTCTGTTAAACAAATTAAGTATTAAAAATTTTCACATTTGATAAATAAAGTACTTTTTAATAATTTTTTTTAAATACTTAGAATATATATATATATACATATACACACACACGAAGTATTTTGAATACAGATTAAAAGCATCCATACACATTTATCAGCGCATATAACGATCAATAATCATGTTTAAAACACAGGCAAAATTTAAACGATCTTATCAGCTTATCTATGACCAGAGAGGGGACATACCTAAATAAAAATGAGAAGGGTTGACTTTCAAAGTTCGAATATATCATTTTTATTCCAGACGACTTCTAACAAAAACAGTTAATCCCTTCATAGATTAGGAGAGGGGAAATGGGCTCTATGGGAGGGGAAAGAAGCGGAGGGCAAGCTAACAGGTGTTGCATTCGGAAAACACACGATAATCCCCTATTTCGGAAATCACACGGTCGCAAGTAGCACGACACCGCGAAAGACACCCATTTTGAAAACTTACTCCCCTCGAGGGGGGACTTCCCCCCCAGGGGCGGGGCTGGCGAGGCTCCTACACATACAAAATTTTTTCACAGTTGACTATCTATATTATAAATAATTCTTGTAAATTTCATAATGATTACAGAAAAATAATTCTCTTTATGCACATTTATACAAAATTTTGTCCTATACCGCCATGTTAAAAATTTAGAAAAAGCGGGATGGCAACGCAACCTGTACGACAATTTTTACCAAAAGTTGATAGGCACCAATTTATGTCAAGGTGCAACTACATACCAATTTGTATGAAAATCTGTGCAGTTGTTCCTGAGATACAGTTACCACAAAATTTTGTCACACACACACAGACTGACAGACAGACAGACAGACATTTTCCAAAAATGGTTAAATCGTGTTCTACAGCTCTCAAAACGTGTAAATCCATCAAAAACTCGAGGTCAAAAATTTTTACGAATCCAATACTTTCTTCTATTGAATATAGAAGAAAGTAATAATGCTAGGTTTAAAATGAGACTTGCAAAAATTCTAAAAAGAAACAACTTTTAAAAACTAGTATGTTGTGGCCACCACAAGACTTTCTTCTATATTTTCCTATACATATTCAATCAGTAACAATATTTAAAAAAAAAAAAAAAAAAAAAAAAAAAAAAAAAAGTACGATTTTTTTTTCTAAGTTTTTTTTTTTTTTTTTTGTTAAAAGTAAAAAAAATCGATAACTTTATTTATATTATCCCAGATTTATAGTTCAACCATTCGTTTGAAAGGTATTGACGAGATCTTTCGAAAGATACCCATCTTGAAAATTTACCCCCCCCCGGGGGGGTACTTCCCCCCCAGGGGGGGAAGCGATGCCCCCACATGCACAGTAATTTTTTCCTAGTTAACTATTACTATTATCAATAACTCATATTAATTTTACAATCACAAGTTAAAAATAACTCTCATTATGTACATTTATTCGAAATTTTGTCCCATGTTAAAAATTTAGAAAAAATACGATCACAGCGCCACCTGTTGAGCTATTGATCCCCAAACATAATCAGCACCAGTTTATGTCGGGGACCAACTAAATACCAAGTTTGGTTAAATTTCGTTAAAAAAAAAAAATGCATAAAAGTAAAAAAAATCGATAACTTTGTTTTAAATTATCACAGATTTATAGTTCAACCATTCGTTTTAAAGGTATTGACGAGACCTTTTGAAAGATACCCATCTTGAAACTTTGCCCCCCCGGGGGGGGGGGTACTTCCCCCCTGGTGGGGGGGGGACCGATGCCCCCACATGCACAAAATTTTTTTCCTAGTTAACTACTACTATTATCAACCTGATCTTTCGAAAGATACCCATTGTGAAAATTTACCCCCCCTGGGGGGTATTTCCCCTCTAGGGGGGGGAAGCGATGCCCCCCCATGAAGAAATTTTTTTTCCTAGTTACATACTACTATTATCAATAATTCATATTAATTTTACAATCACAAGTTTAAAACAACTCTTATTATGCACGTTTATACGAATTTTTGTCCTATGCTGCCATGTTAAAAATTTAGATAAAATGCTATCACAGCGCCACCTGTTGAGCTATTGATCCCCAAACATAATCAGCACCAGTTCATGTTGGGGACCAACTAAATACCAAGTTTGGTTAAATTTCGTTAAAGTTTTTTTTCGTTAAAAGTAAAAAAAATCGATAACTTTGTTTTAAATTATCACAGATTTATGGTTCAACCATTCGTTTTAAAGGTATTGACGAGACCTTTCGAAAGATACCCATCTTGAAACTTTGCTCCCCCCGGGTGGGTACTTCCCCCCCCCCCCCCGGTGTGGGGGGGAAACCGATGCCCCCACATGCACAAAATTTTTTTCCCAGTTAACTATTACTATTATCAACGAGACCTTTCGAAAGATACCCATCTTGAAAATTTACTTCCCCGGGGGGGTACTTCCCCCCCAGGGGGGGGGGGACCGATGCCCCCCCATGCACAAAATTTTTTTCCTAGTTACATACTACTATTATCAATAATTCATATTAATTTTACAATCACAAGTTTAAAATAACTCTCATTATGCCCATTTATACGGAATTTTGTCCTATGCTGCCATGTTAAAAATTTGCATAAAATGCGATCACAGCGCCACCTGTTGAGCTATTGATCCCCAAATCTAATGGACACCAGTTTTTGTCAGGGTGCAACTAAATACCATGTTTGGTTAAATTTCATTCATTGGTTCGAGAGATACAGCGTCACCAAAAAAATGAAACAGACAGACAAACAGACAGACAGACATTTTCTAAAAACTATTAATTCGTAATCTAGACATCCCAAAACACGTAAATCCATCAAAAAACGGAGGTCGAAAATTTTCGCGAATCCAATACTTTCTCTAAACTTTCGGTAAAAATGTAGATATCTTGATTAGGTTTTCGTTGCATGAATCTCGCAGAAACAGATTCTTTATCATTTATTTATGTGATTAAACCAACAAAATGTAAAACCGTCTTTTTCAACAAATTTTTGACGAAAATTTATCTATGCATTTTTATTTTATTAGTATTAAAAATGGAAAATATAATTATTTAAAAATATAATTATTCAAAAGTAACTGAATGATTTTAAAAATAACTAAAAAAAAAAAAAAAAGTAAATTGCTTGCTTATTTATCTTTGAAGATATAATAGATCTAATCTCCGAAATTTGTAAATATAGTAATTTACAGATAACACTTCAAGAATGTAGATTTTGTTAATCGGTTAATTAATGCTTATTCTTATTAATGAAAGCGAAATGATTCTGTCTGTCAGCTGTCTACAGAAAAATCCACCGCACTTTCAGACATGACATTTGCCCCACAGACAGTTTGTTAACATTTCCGTTTGTACCTTGAAGCTGTATTTTCAAATTTTTAATTACGAAAAAAGGTATTAATCAAACTATATTACCGTATTTAACTCTATTAAATTTCTCGACATTTTTCTTTACGTTGTAATTTCAGGCTGTTGCGAAACGAATAAAATGTTCGCAACTTTTAATTTCATTTTTTTAACATGCTTTTATTATCTTGACGTGATGTAACTATTAATGTATGTAACGGAATTTTGCAGTTCAATTTTCGACCATTTCTGTTTGTTTGATTGGCCTGAAATTTTGCACACGACTTCATAGTCGATGACAATACTACACACGTGCATTTCCAGGCTCCTATCCCACCAGGGGCAGGTTCTAGGGGCAAACAAAAAAAATCTGTATATATAAAACTCTATCGAATGTGGTACAAGATCTGGCCTTATTTGTATAACGTTGTGTGGCAACAATTAATCTTTTATTATTATTATTATTATTATTATTATTATTATTAAAGATGCAACTATTATGGTGTGTAATACTATAAAGATAGATATTTTGTACTTTTTATTTCACATTTCAATAAAAACGTGTACTTAAATTTTCTAAAAGTATAGTTTTATTATTCTAACATTAAAAGAAACATTTCTCTACACGTGAAAAATAATTTAAACAAGAAAAATAGGAAATTTAACCTGTATTATCAAAAATGTCTGATAAAAATGACAAAACATTTTAAATTTTATTTTTATTTATCTATATTTAAAATATTAATTTCACTTAATCAAATATTCTTATATCTTTTCTTTCTTTCTTTCTTTCTTTCTTTTCTTTTCCTTTTTCTTTTTCCTTTTACTTTAATTTATCATTCACAAAGTAGTGGGTACAGCTTTAGTATAAAATCCCCATGCGACTTTTAATATTTAGAGTAATATTTTAGAGTAACTTTTAATATTCTAGAGTAAGTACAGCTGTTCTTTAATCTGAATGCTTATTTAGTTTATTTTACTAGTTTATTAATGAAATCGAAATAGCATCTGTCTTTCCCTCTATGAGATGCCTCCAGAAAAATCTATCGCACTTATAGATGGGAAACTTGATACGCATAGTCTGGAATGTGTCCATATGCTTATCTATCGATTTTTTGCGAAAATTTTCACCAAGAAACGTTCCCTTTCACACTCGGAGGGTAAAATCCGAAGATTTTGCGGTCTTTTCATTCAGTGCGTTAAAAGGTGTTATAAAATATCCTTTTTTAAATTCCAATCATACGTTTACAGATGGATATAGTACTGATAAGTATAAAGGATTTAAGTCCAAAAATGTCGATTTTGAGTTAATTACATAAGAAAAAAATTCTCTACCGATTGGTATAAAGGATTTAAATCCATGTCATTTAGACTTTGAGAAAATCCATTGGTAAAAAAATATTCAAGTCAGAAATTTAGCATTAATCTTTGGTATAAAATATTTAATTCAATTTTTCCCTTTATTAAATGAAGATTGACAATAACTGAATGGTATAAAGAGTATAAACCAACATAATCCTTTTTTCCTGATCGATTCTTCTGATTAGTTTTTAGTTAGTTTAACTTTATTTTTCGTCTCCTGAAAAATCAAGAATATGGACTTAAATCCTTTATACTTATCAGTACAGATATATATATATATATATATATATATATTCATTTTTGACACCAAATTAAATTTCATAACATATTGTAATACTATGCTTGGAGTGGAATTGCTATCATTGTTTGGCCGACGGGTAAATCAAATAAAATATAAGAAATTACTTGATAGTAAACACTATGCATAGTCTGCTAGTGTTGTTTAATGTAATCGCGATTTAAATATGAAAGATACTTTCATTTTTTATTTATTACCATATTTTTATTAACTTCTATTCTTGTTTGTTTGTTTGTCCGGTACAAATCTTGCAATCGAATTTTAAGTAACTTCCCTACTAGCTAGACATCTGGAACTTTCACAGTAGCTCAGAACCCGGTGACAACACCATACTTCGAAGTCCGATTTTCGAATTTGCGAATAGTTTTCTTTTAATTAATTAAAATATGAAAATAATAACATCCCAATAGCGTTAAAATAGTCATTAAAATATTAGCTATAATTTAATTGTTGCCAAAAAAAAAAAAAAAAAAAAAAAAAAAAAGAGTTCATTTTCTTTCGACGTAAATATAAATGCATTCAATTAAACGTGAACGTTAAAAAATTATAAAAAGTTAAATTGACGTCATTACCACTTTAAAAATTTTATGCACATTGATAAGAGCTCTATGATTCATAAGAAAATTTAAAACATTTTATATAAAAAGTTTTTTTTTTTTTTTTAAATTCTTTTTTATTATCCGTTTCGAAACAGTAGTCCGATAAATATTAAACTCCAATGGTAAGGCGTTTGTTGTCTCAGGGAATAAGGACACGGACCTCAGATATTGCGGGAGACCCGAAGCAAGTTTTTGAGCGATTTCAAAGTTTTTTATTTATTTATTTATTTATAAAGTGAAAATAGTGATTCTTTGTTATTATTCATTTAAATATAATGACCAGCGACGCAGACAAAGCTGCTAGTACTAAATATAATGTTCTACTTAAAAATACATATATGACAGAGAATTGGGGTAAAAAGGACCATAGCCCAATATACCCCAGATCCCGCTGATCCATTTTACCCCATGTGGAACTCTGACAACAAATGTTTAGTTAAATTAAAGATTCGTAAATTTTATAATGCTAATTTCACATTTTTTTTGCCTCACTACGAAAATATGAAAACGCATATAACGGTGCAAAAAAAAAAAAAAAAAAAAAAAAAAAAAAAGCAAATATTTTTTTGATGCAAATAAGTTGCCAACCGCTGATTGTCAGTCACATCTGTAATGTAAGTTAAAAAAAGTGCACTGAAAATGAAATTCTGTGACTGCCATCTAGAAACTAAATTTGCGAGCTTCCAATTGAAGAATAATGCTTAGTTAAATTCAAGATTCGTAAATTTTATAATGCTAATTTCACTTTTTTTTTTTTCCTCACTACGAAAATATGAAAACGCGTATAACGGTGAAAAAAAAAAAAAAAAAAAAGGCAAATATTTTTTTTGATGCAAATAAGTTGCCAACCCCTGATTGTCAGTCACATCTGTAATGTAAATTAAAAAAGGTTCACTGAAAATGAAATTCTGTGACTGACATCTAGAAACTAAATTGTGTTTCTAGCAAATAGTTTATTTCATCCTTATGACTATTAGATCCATTTTTTAGCGAGTTTTGAAAACTCCTACTAGAATTCTAGATCGATTTGCTATATTATCCGGAGCGGGGTGGGGGGTCAAATTTATTTAAAAATCTCTGCAAATAAATACGAACTCAAGAAGCGAGTTTCAGTAACTAGAATCTTGGTTTATGATCCAACTTTTGGAAATCAAGGAAGAATTTCTCGCAATACAAAGAATTCATAATATTCCTAATATTCATAGAGTTATTTTACCATCTAGAAATGTATAGACTAGAAATTCTTGATCACTGCGTCTATTTAGGTTATTTGTTTACCTTATATTCATAGCTCGTAAATCTATATTTATAGTTTAATGATTCAGAAAGTGATTGTTAATTCGTTCTCAATGGGGACGGAATATATTTTTCTCAGTGTGATAACCTTGTAATGAATTTACAAATGCAAACAAAAGATAAAAGGAGTATTACACTGTTAATACTCTCACTTAATATTCTGTTAAAAATAAAATTCGAACAGTTTAATTTAACAGCGATCTCTTATATCTGTGCGCGTGTGTGTGTCCGTCTCTCTGTGTGTGTCTGTGTGTGCCTGGCTGCCTGATGTTCGTTATCTAATTTGCTAAATGATGCGACCCTAATTAGCGGAGATATTAATTAAAACGTGGACATATGTCGAACGAAAAAACGATTCAAAATGGCAGACAACCGTCATTTTCATCCGGAACCGCGTACCTGAAAAGAAAAAGCAGAGAAAGAAAATTTCGTGGGTTTTTGTAAACCAATCGTTTCTGATCTGTTGGAGATATTGAAAATACCCCTGTACCACGAGAAAGAGCATTTATTACCGATTCTTACGGTACAATTTTTTTTTTTTTTTTTTAGATACGGATTTTTTATATTTTTAAAAAAAGTTTTAAAAAGTGATCAAAATTTCTCTTTTTCTCGATCGACTTTTTTGAAACGCCTTGTACGAAAGAATAACATACCCATTTCTTAACAACTGGTATATTTGGGAAGGTCATTTAATCCTCTTTCGAACCATATAATAAACATTTTAACAAATACGAATTAGCGATCCATAGTTTTAGATTTTACGAAACATCGATTTTTCCACAAAACATTTTATAACTCAAAATCTTTTAGAAATAAATCTTTTTTTTTTTTTTTTTTTTTTTTTTTTTGTATATAGACAATTCACTTGACAATTCACTTCTCAAAAGATTGAAAGTTTTTTTTCAAAATCTGAATGAGTTATAATTTTTTTAATTTTAGGCATTAAACCATTTAATACGGTGAGCTTCATTCCGTAATGAAATTCTGCAAGCAAGTTCTTTGCGTTCTTGCACCGTTATCATGACAACCCATTCACAGACATTACAATGTCTGCGGAAAAAAGAAATCTTTTACCAATAGAGTTTTTTCTACTAGGAATAAAAATTGCAAATCTCAAAATGCTTCAATTTTCTTCAAAATTCTTTCAAACTTACTGTGCACCGTTAAAAGCACAATGGATATTTGCTCTTCAAATTTCATCAATTTTGGAAAAACTTTACATTTTAATTGCAAATGAAATTTTATTCTAATGCGCATATTTCAAATTCTAGTTATGATTAAATTATTTTTAATACATCATTCGAAAGATATTTTAAGGTTCTTTTATATTATCGAAAGTGGAATTCGAGATTTCCCCTCATTTACAAGTTTTGAGGTGTCCTGAATCGGTTTTCTTTTGTATCTCAGCTATTAAATAAAATGATTTCATAAATAATACATCATTAGAAAGCTCTGTTAATTTGGAATCGAACAGTAGATTGCAGAAATTTCTACCGCCAGATGGCGCTGTAATATTTTAAAATTTCAATATTTCAATTTCTAATTATGATTAAATTATTTTTAATACACCATTCGAAATATATTTTAAAATTCTTTCATATTATCGAAAGATTTCACCAGATTGGCACGTTTTCAGGTGTCCTGATTAGGTTTTTTTTTGCATCTCAGCTAATTGAGTTAGACCGTTCAAAATTGGCATATGTAGGTTAATTAGGAGGGGCTGAAAGGGCGGGGAAGGAATAGGCGTGCACCGAGCACGTATCCCCTAACTTGTGCGCGCGCAGCGTGCACGGGACTGCGCTGCCGAAGGCAGTGGGGACCCGGTCCGACTTTCTACCCGAATCAGAATTTTTTTTTTTTTAGGGGGCGCGAAATTTCAGGGAAGGAATACGCGCGCGCAGCGCGTGTATCCCGTAAATTGTGCGCGCACGGGACTGCGCTGCCGAAGGCAGTGGGGACCCGGTCCGACTTTCTACCCGATGAGAAATTATTTTCTTAATATTCTTTTCTTAAGAATAAAAATTTGATTTGAGAAGGAATATGCGCGCAGACATTCACACGTACTCGATAATCTTCACACGCAGACCTTCACACGTACGCAATATACCTTCACATGTGCGCGATGTGCACGCATTTGTCTGCGCTGCCGCAGGCAGTGGGTACCCGTTGTGAGTTTTTACTCGATCAGAATGAATTTTTTAGGGGGAACCAAGGGCCAGGAAGGATTACGTGCACGCAGCACGTGTAACCCACAACTTGTGCGCGCGCAGCGCGCACGGGACTGCGAAGCCGAAGGCAGTGGGGACCAGATGCGACTTTTTACCCGATCAGAAGTGATTTTTTTTTTATTATTATTACTTCTTTTCTTAAGATCAAAAGTTAATGTTAGTGATTCATTAATTATAATGATTCATTTTAAAATACTGTCAATATTTTTAAAAATTTGGTGCACCATGTTTAAACATTTTAGTAGTGAGCAGCATCACACACACAAAAAAAAAAAAAACACCGAATCAACACTAAAATACTGAACTGTCGAAACATTATTGAAATATATATTGCAGCTAAAATGTACCTAATTGACACCAATTTTCGGACAAAACGTTCAGTTATTATTAATTGTGTCGTAATAAATAATAATAAATTATCTTAAGGTGACAATATAATGCTTTACAGATAGGCGAATGTCGCCGACTTTTCTCTTTTGTCGGAAGATTTTATACCACTATTTTCGAATATTAACAATTAATAACATTTATATATGAGTAAATGTGTATAATATTGCTTTTCGTTTGGAACCAATGTTAGAAAACGCGGAAAAGTTATGAATGACATATAAGTTCTAAAAGAAATTCTACATAACCAGATAAAATTCAAATTTTTAAATGTTTTGGAAAGTTTACACACTAAAAAAAAAAAAAAAAAAATTTAATTGAAACAAGGTACAACGTTGTAATAAGGCGTAGATTAAGGAAAGCATATAAATATATGTTAAAAAGAAAATGAAAACATATAATATATTATACATATATATATGTAGAGAGAGAGAGAGAACTTGTAACACATGATTTACTCAATATTTAGAATATTTGAATTTTATGAGAATTTTTTATACAAATAAAAATTTCTATCCTAAAATTGTTAAATTTTTTTTTTAATTTTTTTTGCTTATAACAAGAATGGATTTCAACAAAAATTTACAAATCTTAGAAAATATTTACGCAATATTATAAAATCACTATTCTGAAACATAAAATGCACACATGTAATTTTCGTTGAGGTACGAGAATTTGTAGTAAATATTTTTTTGTTGCGCATTCGCCAAAAAATAGCTTTTTTTTTTTTTTTTTTTTTTTTTTAATACTTAGAATGAAAGTTAGATATATTGGACTACTTATATCAAAAGTACACTTGAAAACAGTAAAATTAATAACGGAATTATCGGCAAAAGAATAAACTGGATTTATCATATTTTTCAAAGTTGAAATTTCATAAGGGTTTTCGACATGCCACGTATTTAATTTAGAGATGCAATTTTTTTCAGCCTCATTGGAAAAAATTTCTTTCTTTCTTTCTTTTTTCTTTTTTTTTTTTTTTTTTTTTTTTTTATGAAAGACCTTTTCTGAACTCATAAATCTTAGTAAATAAATAAGATTATGTTAGAATTAAAATTCCTTAAGCGGTTTTCCACAAAAAAAAAAAAAAATAATAATAATAATTTTTGAAGGTGAATGATTCTTAATTAATTTTCTTGAATGTCCTTGTATACCAAAGCTTTTTTCATTTTCAGCGAAAAATTTGATGTAGCATCCCTGTGTGAAACATATTTAGAATACCGAGCTTGGATTTAATGCTAATATTTGCTCTTGAGATATGTCGATAACAGACTCTCTCACACATAGACACTGAAAACTCGTTTTTTAATTTCAGTGCAATCCGAAAAGTGTAAAACTTGTAAAAACGTGATTTTGAAAGTATGATCCTAAAACAAAACTTTCTCTACCATATACAATAAAAGAAAATAAAAAATCGTCTGTGAATTCATTTATTGAAGCATTGTTTTGAAAAAATATGATAAATTTGAAAATAAGTAACATATTATTGTAGAATGCAGTTAACATTTTACTTTTTTTTTTCAAATAAAAAATGCCAGCCTTTATATAAAATATGATTTAAAACATGTGAATGAATCATGAATCTACCCTAAACACGCAAATGATTTTAATGAAATATCATCATGCATATTTTCTCTTTATAATATATGACAGATTTACATTTCGATTTTAGTGTATGGTCCCTCTTTTCAGCGTTAAAAATGCAGTACAGTCTCACTCAATTCTAAAGATACACACACACACATATATATATATATATATATATATATATATATATATATATATATATATATATATATTTATAAAAGTTTTTTATTGTCCAATTTATCAGAAAGGGGTCGTATAAAAATTTAAAAGGTGCAACTTTTGAAAATTAACAGAAAGAAATTTTTATTCAGTGTTCTTAATTCTTACCTTATTTTGAGCAATTTTGCAATTCACATTGCCCAGTTATTTCTAATTGGTAAAAATTAAAAGCGCATTTTAATCTTTTTGGAACACTCTGTATATTCTGTTCAACATTATATTAAATCTGTATTTTCGTGAATGCAAAATGTTTTTGTATGCATATATATATATATACACATATATATATATATTATAATTAATAATAATAATAAACACGGTCACGTGGGAAAGTAGCAGAGCTATGTATGCCGCAATCTCCGTATTGCTAATACAGCTTTCAGACTGGAAAATTAACGGATATATCTTGTTTTTCAGCATGTCCAATAATAATACTAAAAGCCACAGTATAAACACCTAACAGATCATTTTCCAAAACAATCACCGTTATCAAAGTTTAATGACTGGTTACATGTAATTCTGCTTTCTGCTTCAATTTCCTTGTTTTTACATGAACAAAAGGTCACGTAGTTTATCAAATGTGGGTCATATTTGACATATAAAAGAAGTATGAAAATACCGATTTTAGAAAACACAAAAAAAAGTCATTCGTTCGAGAGAAAAACACATCAAATTAATTCATATGATTTATTGTATGATTCAGAGTAAAAAAAGTTGAAAATAAATTCCAATATAGCATAGTATGCGTGTGCAGTAACTTAATGTCAGAAAAACAAATCTTTAACAATCCAGATATAATTATTTTGACCAAAGACATTTTCGAAAACTTTTAACAAAATTAAATAGCATTAATAATAATAATAATAAGCATTTATTTTTCGTTCCATTGAATGGTAATTTGGAATAATTTATTATTCTTAATTTCTTTTAAATTCAATAAAAGAAAGTAATGGATACGTAAAAATTTTCGATGTATTCACACGCTTTTAGAAGACAAAAAAAAAGATTTGGATATATTATTTTTATATATGTCTGTCCGTCTGTCTTTCTATGTATGTGTATCGAGTCAAATATTTTGCCAGATTTCTGTCTCGAAAATAAATCCACAGAATTTTCTATAATTTTATATGTAACTAGGGGGTTTTCACAGTAAAAAAAAATGAAAAGAAAGAAAGCAGAACAGCGGCGGCAATTTCTTTTTACTTTCTTCTATATTAAGTAGAAGAAAGTATCGGATTTGTAAAAAAATTTCGACCTCGGGTTTTTGATGGATTTACACGTTTTGAGAGCTGTAGAGCACGATTTGATCATTTTTAGAAAATGTCTGTCTTTCTGTCTGTGTGTGTGTGTGAGACAAAATTTTGTGGCAACTGTATCTTAGGAGCTACTGCACATAATTTCATACAAGTTGGTATGTAATTGCATCTTGACATAAATTAGTGCCTATCAACTTTTGGTAAAAATTGTCTTACAGGTTGCGTTGCCATCCCGCTTTTTCTAAATTTTTAACATGGTGATATAGGACAAAATTTTGTGTAAATGTGCATAAAGAGAATTATTTTTTAGTAATCATTATGAAATTTACAAGAATTATTTATAATAGAGATAGTCAACTGGGAAAAAAAATTTTGTATGTGTAGGAGCCTCGCCACCCCCCCCCTGGGGGGGGGGAAGTCCCCCCTCGAGAGGAGTAAATTTTCAAGATGGATATCTTTCGAAAGATCTCGCCAATACCTTTAAAACGAATGGTTGAACTATAAATCTGTGATAATTTAAAACAAAGTTAACGATTTTTTTTACATTTAACGAAAAAAAAACTTAAAAAATCGAAAAAATCGTAATTTTTTTAAAATTGTTATTAAATGAATTTGTATAGGAAAATATAGAAGAAAGTCTTGTGGTAGCCACAACATACTAGTTTAAAATGTATAAACAAAAAAAGCAATTTATTTATCTCAGTAACGTTTTGAGTTTTAAATTTTTAGTGAAAAATTTTATGTTTCGTAAATTAAAAAAAAAAAAAAAAAAAATGATCCGCTAATCTTTATTTTGCTAAAAATTTTATACGGTTGGGAAGGGAATAAAATGGCCTTTCTGGTGATACCTATAATTAGAAGAAATGAACCATTCATTTTTCTCAAAGGGCGATTAAAAAAAATGAGCAAATGTGGGCCGAAAAAATCAAATTTTTGGAGGTAAATTTTTTAAATGTTAAAAAATATTAAATATCTACACTGCAAAAAATAAACCTGTAAAAGTGCAGGAAAAATCTGGCAACTGGGGTGCCAGTATTTCTCCGTCAAATATACGGTTTAAAACCGCAAAACTGTATCACTGACATATATTTTACGCAGAAATCCTGTAAATCAAACAGGTTTTTTGTTAAAAGTACAGTTTTGTCCTGTATATTTGACGGAGAATGTACTTTTAACAGATATTTTTTACAGTGTATATTTTTCAAAAAAAAAAAAAATGTGACATCGATGGAATTGTGAGAAAGCGGTGCTTTTGGATGGTGCAAATGTATTTCTTGCATTTTTTTTTTTTTTTTTTTTCGTTTACACATAATTTGAATTTAGAACAAAGTTTTTGAAGAAAAAGCTTACAATGAGAGTTTCGAAAAATCCATACGCGTGTTTCAAAAAGAAAAGAAAAAAAAAAAATCATATTTCACGAAATATTTTAAATTGGATTTCAATCTTTTTAGGGTTTTTTTTCTCTCATCGAGATCTATATTTAGAAAAGTAATAATAATTGATTTAACTTGAAAACTTTTTGAGTTATAAAATGTTTAATGAAAAATTCGATGTTTTGTAAATTTTAAAAATATAAATCGCTAATCGGTATTTTGTTAAAAGTTTTTGGAAAGAAGATAAATAACCTTTCTAAAATTACTTTTTGTTAAAATATTGAACAATTAGTTTTTCATACAACATGATTCAAAAGGATCGAAAAAAGAAATTTTGGACATCTTTAAAATAAATATAAAAATATATAAAGAATAATTAAATATAAAGAAATCCGCATAAAAAAAAAAGTTACACCATTAGAATTGGAAATATACGTTCTTTTGAATGGCACAGACGTATTTTGCGTATCTTGATCCATTACGAAGAGGACGCTTTTAAAATACGCACAAAATTTTCTAATTTCTTTCCGCGGAACGCTTTCTGATGAAGAAACAATGATTTCTGAAAAAACTATTTTCAAATTAACCATTGGAGTATACCTTTATTAACACGACGATTTTTATTATTATTTTCGAGGGATAAAACTTTTTAACCAAGATAAACGTGTGCCTTGGATTAATCAGCAAACATCGGTACCTCTTGCGAAGCTGAGGACCCCTTATTCGCGAGGAGATAAACTCGCAGAAATTAAAATCGAACAGCAGTGATTTATATATATATATATACAGAGAAATAACTTTTTGACATAGATTAGTGCCAACTTTTGGTGTATCCCGCCCAAAAGGTGGCGTTTCCATCCTATTTTCTAAATTTTCAATATTGCTGTACAGGACAAAATTTCGTTAAACGAGCACAAAAGAAAATTATTATTAACGAACCATTCTGAATTGTTTATAATAGTAAATTCTATCTAGGATTTATTATTATTATTATTATCATCATCATTATTATTATTACGTAAGTGCAACTCTTTCCATGTGTATTTTGAACAGGGTTATTTTTCAAAAGAGCTCGTCTTTACCTTTAAAAATTAAAACCAGTAATTCCAAACTAATAAATTAAAGACCTCTAATAAGTCAAACCAAAGTTACCCCCCCCCCCTCCCCCATATTTAACCAAAAGAAAAAAAAAGAACGCCTTTTTTAAGATGCCGTTTACAAGGCACAAAATAAATTTTCTTTATATATTTATTTCTAAACTTCTCTAAAATGAAAATCGTCTACATTTATCGTAAAAAATAATTTTATTAAAAATTTTATTCTGTGGGAATTCTTCACAAAAATGTAAAAGAAAGTTTTGTGATGCCACAACACACATTAGTTTTGATATGAAGTTTTATTTATCTTGAAAACTGATCTTAAATAAATATAAAAATATTTTTTAAGATGCTATATTTCAAATATTCTTCAAATGTATTGTGCTTTATCTTCAAAAGCAACAGTGGTGCATGCAAAATAATTTTGTTAGAAATTAACATCACAAACTGCTTTTTACAAAACAATATTGGTAACTGCAAAAAGAAAAACTGAATAAAGGTAATCTCATTCGGCACTCATATTGCTTTCTGTTTACTTTGCTAGTTTTAGAAACGGTTTTATACGTATTCCGTGGTATTAACTTACTGTGTGAAGGGAAGGGAGGGGCTAATGCCATCTCAACCCTCCGTTTAGTTATTGTATCTATTTTCATAAAGCAATTAAGGTTCTTATTAATATATATATATATATATATATCCGAAAACTTTTTCCCACACCACACTTAGTGACATTTGTTAAAATTAAAATGTAGTATTTTCAAAATAGTATATTTGAACTTTCTGCATTTATTTCTTTTCAAATTATAACAGATGCACAGACCCACTGCTAAGAGTTTCATTTCCTTATTCAAGGAACATTAAAACATATAATTATGTTAAAACCTGATGTCGAAAGCTTTACTCCGAACAATGTTTTATCTATTACATGAGTAAGAGAAAGTATTTAGCATTATTAAGAAATTTCCTTGGATAAAGTATGATTTGCAAAAATAATTTCATAAATTATATTCAATAGAAAAGAGTACATTTGCTTAATTTCGGATACACCTGTATATTAAGTGCAATTTGTATGCACACCACATAGTTAACTTAAACTTAGAACAGTAAAAAAAAAAAAAAAAAAAAAAAAAAAATCCACTTGAAATGTATTTCTAATGATGTATAATTTCTAAATATAGATCCTAATAAATCAGAATTATTTTACAGTGTTAAAAAAATGCAGAAAAAATACAGAAATTCTCTGTAATTTCAGAAAAAAAGTCGTAAAATGCGTTTTGTCTACGTAATTTTTCCGTAATTTACGACTTTTTTTCTGAAATTACAGAGAATTTCTGTATTTTTTCTGCATTTTTTTAACAGTGTAGATGGTCCTATAAACGAATAGTAAATGTTTTCTATGCGATATATAAGGCATGCTTTTGTGCTTGTAAGAAATACATGTATGCTTTATTTTGTTTAATGCAATCTAAAAATTAAAAAGTACCGGCAAACAACTTCGCACATAGATATGTGTAAGAGAGAGTAATGTACATTGGCGTTCAAAATTAAAGTATCAACCTGATTTCCTATTTCCTTCTTTTACGCATAACTTTTAAACAAATACATATATGAACATAAAATTTTATTAACATGTTCATTATCATATCATTAATCGAATTTTATATAACTTTATAATAAGTAATAATTTTAAACTAATAATTATTCAATTTTCCTCAAAAGTGAACTTTGGAAAAAATGGAAAATTTCAACAATTTTAGAAAAAAAAAAAAAAAAAAAAAAAAAAAAAAACTTAATGAAAAATGGTATTATGGATGCATTACAAATAGATGACGACGCACATGACTTCCAATGTTAAACTTAATCTCGGTTTTGCTTTCTGTATTTATTTTCTTTAACTTTTATAACTTTTTTTTAAATATATAATTACTAATTTGTAAACTATGAGCATCAACAGAATAATAAAAATGTAGATAAATAATTTTATAACAAACGTCTTATCGAATGTTCATGTTTGTATGTATATTTTTTAAAAAGTTATTCACATGAGAAAAAGAGAAGAAGAAAGAAAAACAGAAAAGTGAATACAGTAAAACTAATCTCGTTTTCATCTAACACGTGGAGGAATGTGCATCCTCATCAACTTGTAAAGCATCTTTAATACCATTTTTTTCCATAAGTTTTCTTTTCTAAAATTATTGAAATTTTCATTTTTTCCAAATCTTACTTTTGAAAAAAAAAAAAAATGAATAATTATTAGTTTAAAAAATTATTACTTTTCATAAAATTTGATTAATGATTTGGTAACGAATATGCCAACCAAATTTTATGTTTATATGCTCATTTGTTTAAAAATTAGGAGCAAGAGAACAAAACTAGAAAACAAGTTATTGCTTTGATTTTATGCACCAGTGTATTTTAATAATTTTTAATGTCTCCGTACACAAACTATTTGTCTGATTTCAACAAAAAGTTACAAGTAACGTTCTTACATGATAAAGATTTAGAATACGGAATTCGGACTTCTGCTAATATTTTTTCTTGAAACATGTTCGTAGTAGACTTAGAGATACATAGACAGACGAACTTACACACAGACAAATCGACAAAAAATCCTTTTTTATGGAATCAAGGGACCTCAAAATATGTAATTATATCAAAAGCTAAGTTTCGAAAATTCGGACTCAAAAACAATACTTCCTCTATCATACATGGATAAGAGAAATAAAAACTAAATATAACTTAAGAAACAAATACAATGTAATTATTAATTAGTACAATACGAAAGTGGAGGTATTTAGAGGTTATTAAATACTAAACTGCTTCTCAGCACTTCTACACTGTAAAAAATATGTCCTATTTGCTGCCAGAAATTCTCTGTAATTTGAAAAAATACGTTCTGACAACGTAATTTTTTTCGTAAATTACGCTGTAAAAAATATGTCCTATTTGCTGCCAGAAATTCTCTGTAATTTGAGAAAATATGTTCTGACAACGTGATTTTTTCGTAAATTACGCGTATTTTTTCAAATTACAGAGAATTTCTGGCAGCAAATAGGACATGTTTTTTACAGCATAGATTCTTTTGCATAATCTTCCTTATAATTTATTTTTTAAACTTCAGTTTGTATTTTTTAATTTTTTAAAGAAAAATTTAGAGTTAGATTTTTTTATGTTAAGATACTATTTTTCAGTTTATAAGAAATAATGAAAAAAAAATCGATATATTTTCAAAAAACAATAAAATTAAAAATGTTATTTTGATTATTTGAGTATTTGGATTCAGACTTGATATGCATAGTGTATACAGTGCTGTAAGCATATGTGTGCATACTATGCATATACTGTGCAGTAAGATGAGATAATTTTCATGCATACTTACATTATATAGAATTAAAATTTTATCATAATTGATCTTTTCTTTCTATTTTAGAAATAACATGACAATCATAAAAAATAAGGCACGATGTAAAGAATTTTAAGCTTCGTTCCATGTAATTTATTTTCAATACAAGTGATAATTCAAGAAATAAATAACGAAGTTCATGAAGGCTTTGTACAGTCTACGTTTCTTTGATCTCTTCTCCGGAATATAAAAAGTCGTAGACAATGGCCGTGTAATTAATGTTTATACCGGTCATATAATCAGTCTGCACTGATAAGGGCATTCATTAGTTAAACTGATATTCCTTGAACTGGTTGCAAAATACCACATTAGTCTAACAGGCAGTTTAGCAAGCTCAATATCTAAAGCAACAATCAAGTATTTGCTTATTTGTATTAAAATAGAAAATCTTATTGCTAAACATTCTGCATCACTACATATATGTATACATATATAACATATAAGTACATTTCTTATTTCCATTAATTTCCTTTTCTTTTCAAAATCTTTCTAGAAATTTTCAAAACCAGTTTTTTACTGTTATAAATTATATTTATCATTCGTGTGCTTGTGATGGTTTTCATAATGTATATATATATAAGGTATTTTTAAAATATTAATAAACTGTAAAAATAATTGGAAAAAAAAATGAAAGATGGTGACTGTTTAAAAATGCTTAATAAATTTAAAAAAAAAAAATGTATTAACATGAGATGTCAATCCTGAACTTCGAATATTTTCATGAATAAAATACTTTTTTTTTTTTTTTTTATGTACAGTTAAAAATTTCATTTCAAACTTGATGCGCTATATGGAGTAAAGTTATAAGCAATACTAATACTATGGTTCAACCTCATTTTTAAGTTTTCTACTTCTTGCGATTGGATTTAAAATGCGCCAAAACTTGGAGCTACCATACATCCACTAATAAGGGAAGTATGAAGAAAGGCGTGACATTTCTTTATTATTTTGTATAAATTTGACTTATTTTCATGATATTTATATACATAAATATATGTATATGTATATATATATATATATATATATATATATGACTTGCGAATTTACGTAACTCAAATATTTAAAATTAATTCAATAAATTAATTTTAACATTAAAATTTAACTTTAAGATTTATTTCTTAAAAATTAAAAGAATCTAATTATACTAAAATTTAAAGTAAAAATTATTTTACTTAATCACTCAGTAGATGAATTCATTTCTCTTATTTAACTGTGAATTTAACTGTTTTTGGTCTCATGGCTGTTGTGGAGTGTTTTACCTTTTTTGTCATGCTTTTCAAAAGTAAAGAATGTTAACATTTAGTTTTATTAAATTTCCTTAGGGTTGATTTATTATGAAGGGATTGGTGTTTTATGTTTAATAGGTATATTTCTTTCATGGTTTTATCAACTTCATAAATTTATTGTGAAAAAATTGGTGTTTAAAATGTTTATTTCTTTCTTAGTTTTTCCACTTCATAAGTTTCTTTCTAACTTGGTTTTTTTCACATATTGTTTGAAATTATTTTAAAATCTTTTAGGTGACCTCGGGCATTGCATGCTGTAAATGTTTAGCAGTTCGCATACAGCATGACAGAAAGATCATCTAATTTGCATACAACATTCATTCAATGCCCTTGAAAAAAAATGGTGAATTTGTATGCTTCAATTTCGGGTTGCTTATTTTTTTTTTTTTTTTTTTCGTCAACTTCATTCATTTTATAGTTCTTCATGTGCTACTTGGTTTCACATAATGCAATTTTCGAAAGGGTTTTCAATATATATATATATATATATATATATATATATATATGTATATATATTACTATATATATATGTATATATATTACTATAAGATAAATACCTTGGTAGCATATCACACCTAGTCAAGGAAAATGATACAAATCAACAAATGGCAAATTTCAGTTTATGTCATCATACAATGTGTATGAAGGGTTCAACGTGTACGAAAAGTGTCACATTTCTGTCTTGCAATTTATCTACCTGACAGGTAGTTGTGTCAGGTTTATTGTAGGCTAGTTAAGGCTTTATAGTATTTTTTAAAATGGCTTTCTCAAACACTGCATTTTTGAACCGTATTACTTTTCTTGCAGGGGTTCCATAAAAATAAAATATTATGTGTAAACTGATAAAACGGGTCTGCTATATTTCATTACTTGTATTAATCGCATTGTCTTTAGTTTAATATAATTACATATATTCAAGCCAATTCAAATAAATAACTTATTACAGTTTTTGAAAAGAGTATAGGTACAAGAAAATTTCAGTCTTTTTTTTTTTCCTCTTTTCAATTTCTAATTATAATTTGCCTTACAATTAACTAGATTTTTCAAAATTTATTACGAACTTTGGGCTGTAATTTAGGAAGTTTATTCAGCATTAGTTAGTTTCTAGATATAAATTAAAACTATTTACATATATATTTTGAATTATATTTAATAAAATCATGCATGAGGTGTTTAGTTTAAAAATAGAATCCAAATACTACTAAAAACATTTGGAGTAACTCCATTCGTTACTTTCCGAACATTTTGAAAGGAATGATTGTATAAATAAATATCTTATATTATTAAAATCTGTACGCGTGTGTGTGTGTGTCTGTGTGTCTTTCTGTCTGTCTGTCTGTGAAAAACGGCTTGAAACAGCTAAGGCTCCGCCGCTAATGGTCGCACGGACTTCGGACAGGTACCATCGGACGGAGAATTTATCGCAGATGAACGTTGTCTAATTTGCTAAACGATGCGACCCTAATTAGCGGAGATATTAATTAAAATGTCGACCCATGTCAAATCAAAAAACGATTCAAAGTCGCAGCCGATCGTCATTTTGTTACGGAACAGCCTACCTCAAAAGAGAAAGCAATGACAGAAAATTTCGTGGGTTTTTGTAAAACGATCCTGCTCGAACAGTTCGAGATATCGAAATACACCTGTATCAAAAGAAAGACCATTTACTACCGATTCCTACGGTACGATTTTTTTTTTTTTTTAAATACGGATTTTTTTATATTGTTAAAAAAAGTTTTAAAAAGGGTCGAAAATTTCTCTTTTTCTCGATCGTCTTTTTGAAACGCCCTGTACGACCGAGTAACTGTTCCATTTCTTAACAACTGGTATATTTAGAAAGGTCATTTAATCCTCTTTCGAACCATATAAACATTTTTACAAAATACGGATTAGCGATCCACATTTTTAGATTTTACGAAACATCGATTTTTTCATAAACATTTTATAACTCTAAATCGTTTTGAGATAAACCATTTCTTTTTTTTTTTTTTTTGTATATAGATCTCGCTTCCACAATTCAATTCCCAAAAGATTGAGAGAAATTTTCAAAAACTGAATGAGTTATAATTTTTTTAATTTTAGGCATTAAACCATTGAACACGGCGATCGTCATTCCATAATGAACTGAATACTGCTTGCTATCTTGATCCATGGGGTGGGTTACCATGGCAACTGACCTTGACAGGGAAGAGAGAATTAGATATCCGCCCAAAAGAAGGAAATATTTTACCACTTGAGATCACGTGTTTTTTCTATTAGGAATAAAAATTGCAAATTTCAAGATGCTTCAATCTTTTAAATTTTTTTTAACTTTGTGTGCTCAATTTACAGCACAGGGGATAGTTGCATTTCAAATTTCATCGATTTTTGAAAAAAATTACATTTTAATTGCAAATTTAATTTTATTATAATACGCGTATTTCAATTTCTAATTATGATTAAATTATATTTAATACATCATTCGAAAGATATTTTAAAGTTATTTTATATTATCGAAAGTTTTCACGAGATTTACACGTTTTGAGGTGTTCCGAATCAGTTTTATTCTGTATCTCACCTACTAATTAAAATAATTTCATAAGTAATACATCATTAGAAAGCTTTGTTGATTTGGAATCGAACTGTCCATTACAAAAATTTCTACCGCAAGATGGCGCAGTAATACATTAAAATTTCAATATTTCAATTTCTAGATATGATTAAATTATTTTTAATACATCATTTGAAAGATATTTTAATGTACTTTTATATTATCGAAAGTTTTCACCTGATTTACACGTTTTGAGGTCTCCTGATTAGGTTTTCTTTTGCATCTCAGCTAATTCAGTTAGACCGTTCAAAATTGGTATACCAAGGTTAATTAGGAGGGGCTAAAAGGGTGGGGAAGAAATAGGTGTGCACCGCGCGCGTATCCCCTAACTTGTGCGCGAGATACGCGCACGGGAAAGCGCTGCCGAAGGCAGTGGGGACCCAGTCCATCATTTTCACCGATGAGAAATGATTTTTTTTTTCTATTTTCTTTCCTTAAGAATAAAAATTTGATTTGAGAAGGAATATGTGCGCATAGCGCACGTATACCTTCACACGTGCGCGCTTCGCGCGCAAGGGTCTGCGCTGCCGAAAGCAGTGGGGACACGATGTGAGTTTTTACCCAATCAAAAATGATTTTTTTAGGAGGCACGAAGGGTCAGGAAGGAATACGCGCGCGCAGCGCGTGTATTCGTTAACTTATGCGCGCGCAGCGCGCACGGGACTTCGCTGCCGAAGGCAGTGGGGACCCGACTTTGTACCCGATGAGAAATGATTTTTTAAATTTTCTTTCCTTAAGAATAAAAATTTCACTTGTGAAGGAATATGTGCGCGCAGCGCTTGTATACCTTCACACGTGCGCGCGCAGCGCGCATGGGGCTGCGCTGCCGAAGGCAGTCGGGACCCGGTGTGAGTTTTTACCCGATCATAAATGATTTTTTTAGGGGGCACGAAGGGTTAGGGAAGGAATACGAGCGCGCAGCGCGTGTATCCCTTAAGTTGTGCTCGCACAGCGCGCACGGGACTGCGCTGCCGAAGGCAGTGGGGACCCGGGCCGACTTTTTACCCAATCAGAAATGATTTTTTTTAAATTTCTTTTCTTATCACTAAAAGTTACTGTTAGTGATTCATTAATTTTAGTGATTCATTTGAAAATACTGACCCGCTAGCGGGCGAAGCTCGCTAGCCAAAGTAATAAAAGTCGTTAAAGAAACAAAATAGGATACTATAATACGTGCTATAATACAGCGTTTGAGTATTTTTCTGTACATAATGGTAAAGAAATTTTTGTTATATCCCTGTTAAAATCTATAAGTGCTAGACTCACCAAAATCTATACAGTTTGTGCAACTGGGATCTATAACATGTCTATATATTTTCAGCTCATTTCGATGAGACAGTTAGACGCTATAGTATTGTAAATAATTTGAATCTATAAGCCAAAATGATAAATAATTTTTCTTTGTGTCTTTGGGAAATCTATAATATCTAAAATTCATGTAGCCTGGGTGATGGTAACCCATAACATGTATATAAATTTTCAACTCAATCAAATAAGGCATTTATTTGCTATCATACTTTAAATAATTTGAGCTCGTAAAACACAATGATAAAAAAAAAATTTCTTAGTGTCCCGGTTAAAAAAAAAAAAAAAATCTGTAAGAGATCAAAATCTATACATTTCGTACATCGTTGACTTATAACATGTGTATAAATTTTCAGCTTAATCGAATGAGGCAGTTAGACGCTATCGCACTTTAAAGAAATTGGGCCCATAAATCATAATGATAAAGAATTTTCGTTTCCTTGTAAAAATAAAAACTGTAGGGGAAGATAGTCTAAATGAAAAAAACTTGTGTAAAACAACATAAATGTTTAAAGAAATCTTTGGTCCTTTGCTAGTGTGTTTTACATTATATTTTACATTATAAACCTTTTTTAATAATATTTTTAACTTAAACTGAGTAATAATTAAAAAAAAAAAAAATTGAAAAAGGGTTCAAAGGATCATTTTAACCTCACTAAAGGGCAAAACGATCCCTCATTTAAAAATATTTGTAAATTGCTTTTTATCTGCTAAACAAAGGATATAAATGTACATGACAATGCATAACGAAATAAAATTAGTTTTACAATCAAATGACATACATAATTTTTTCATGAAATTTAAAAAATTAAAAGGAAATGTCTGAAATAACTTAAAAAATAAAGAAAACAAGAAAATGAATATTAGAAAATTAGGATTCAAAAGTAATAGATATAATAATAGACGCCCAATAAAGTCAGAAATAAATTAAATAATGCCTATTTCTGCCACATCCGATCAAAATAATGAATTCATAACGATCCACGTAATGGATCCAAAACTATTCACATAAGGGAGCATTTTACTCTTCAACACAGCCATCATTTTTAGGTCATATTACTGGATGACGCTGAGAAACATAACAAAATTAGCAAGTGTAATGTACATCTAAAAACGTATTTTATTAAGTAAACAAGTCATATTTCTGTATAGGAAATGCAGTGTATCTAAATAAAGTTATTGCTTAAATTATAACAGATTTTATAAAACCTCCTTTTCAAAGAATTCTATTCAGACGCGTAACACAGCAATCGCTCAAATGCAGCCATTGCTTCTTGACTTGGTACAACTAGTTTATCTTACCCGGTATATAGTGCTACCTGTTTCGAATAAAACATATATGAATCGTTTTGCCCGCTAAGATCATTTCAGGCTACTTTCCCGTAAGTGTTAGATTCACCAATATGAATAGGGTTCGTTCTACAGTAACCTATAAAATACGTACCAATATTCAGCTCATTCGAACAAAGCGTTTAGACGCTAACGTGTTCACTTACATACATACATTCATTCATCACCATAAAAATAGCAAATATGAACTCATGGAACCTCAAAACGTGTACATACACCAAAATCTCAAAGTCGTATTTTTACACGATTCCGTTACTTTCCTTACATATGTATGTTCGGAAAGCAACACTGATTTTATGTCTTGGTAAATTATCTTATATCACATACTCGTTATTGATGGCAAATTTTTGCATTCGCAAGCAATACAATTGTCAACATCAAATATTATATATTTTAAAGATATTCAGACTATTTTTATCTCAGAGAAATATAACACTATATATATATGAAGTCTCTTTTATAATGGCATTACATTACATTTATTACATTTTTAAAATGAATTTTTTGTATTTTTATTTTACTTTATTTTTTAATTTAATTAAATTATTTATTGTTAAGAATGAAAAATTCAATAACTTTGCAAATTGATGGTTCAACCAGTCGTTTTAAAAGCATTGGGGAGTTCATTTAAAAGATACCCGTATTGAAATTTTCTTCTTTCGGAGGTTGAACTTTAACCCCAGGAGTACATATACATTTTTTTTTTTTTTTTTTACTATTGTAAATAATTAGTTTTAATTTTATTATGATTCGTTAAAAATAATTCATATTGTGCACATTTATACGGAATTTTGTCCTACACTGCAAGGATAAAAAAATCAGAAAACACGAAATGGCAATGCCAACTGCTGGGCAATTTTTCCCAAAAGTTAATAGAGCGCCGAGCTCGTAACTGGAAGATTGTGGGTTCGATACTCAAGCCGTCCAAAGACCATTGTGGCTGGTGCACGTAAAATCCGTCGTGGGCGCAATGTCCTCCATATTCCCATCCAAATTGTACCTCTGAGGTTCACCGAAGCGGGAAACTATCCCCCTTCGTGGAGGATAAAACTTTTGATGGCATGTCTCCGGACCATCCTTAGGGGTGAGTCCCAGACCATCGCCCACCGCTCAACTGCGCAGTACTAGTGCGACGTTAAACACAACCTACCTACCACCAAAAGTTAATAAACATTTTATGTTAAGGTGCAACTACATATCAATTTGTTTTAATTTTTGTGCAGTAGTTCTTGAGATACAATTTTTACAAAATTTTATCCCACATATAGGCAGACATGTATTTTCTAAAAATGATCACATCATGTTCTAGAACTCTCAAAACGTATAAATCCATCAAAATCCAGAAATTAAAAATTTTTTGGAGCCAATATTTTCTTCTGTTGAATACAGGAAAAAGTAAAAAAAAATGAAGAAGTAAAAATTTATTTCAGGATATAAAATTTAATACTACACCCTGTGTGACATATGATATTTAAATGTAGATCATCTGATATCTGACAATGTAAACGCTGATCGAACCAATCTCCAATACGTTCACAACTTCTTTAATCATTTCTCGCAATGGTACGAAATTGACAGCAATCAAACTGCGACCTATAAGATAATAGGCTTGACCCATTAATGGGTGGCGACATATATATTTGGAAACGGTGGTCATGATCAACATACTAATTGAAGTTTTCGAATAAATGTATGAAATGATAAGATAAATAATAAATAAATAAAAGCACCTTGTTTAAAGCTTTTAAAGGATAATCTGTAAACTGCTATTTTTCTGCTCCTAAACTGCAAGGAAAAATAAACATTGAGTTTTGAGTTTTGTATAATTTATAAATTCTAATAATTAGTTTTAATTTTAAATGATATTTTTTATTTCTTTACAAAATTTTAAATAATCCACTATTAAATATCTTAAACTGATTTAATTAAATACTATTATATGGCATAATACTCTTATATATGGCATTATAATATAAGTTTTTGGATCGTAAATGTACTACTATTGTGAAAAAATATTTGTTAGAACGCCTTTATAAACATTTTGAAATGCGATGCTTCTTGGCCGAAACTTTTAAGAAAATTATTTCACCAAAATTAACAGTTCGGTAGAAATATTTCAAAGTATATTTAAAATATTTCCCAAAATCAGTGAAGTCCCACAGTAGCTGGTAGATTGGAAATGCCGGGTTCGATCACAGGTCGTGCTCATCGACCTAGCTGTTCGGAGTTTTCCAGGGTTTTCTCTGAAACGCTCGTAAATACGGGCTAAAACCCCTTAAAAGGACCCCACGGCGATCAATCCACCTACAGATCTAAGACCCTCTAGCGCAGTCAATCGGTCTTAAACTCTACACCCCAACAATCCAACTCAAAATCAGTAAATATTTAAAATGCAAATTAATATAACCATGCAAATTGACAATCAGAATAAAAAAGAAGCAATTTTTCTTACAACGTTTAAAATGTGTTGGGATATTCTCCAGAATCCCAACGATATCAAGTCCGAGCAAAATATTACAAGAATGGCTGGACATAGAAAATTGATTGATTGATTGATTTTTTTTAACACAATTTTTCTACCAGTGTATTCTTATGCATGTAAAAAATAATAATCATTTACTGTTTAATATAAAAAATTTTAAATGACAGGAATGCCATTGTCCGGGCCTGTCCAGATCTTTTTCTCAAACATTATTTATTTATTTAAAAATTTAAATTCAATATTTCACAAATTAAATTAGTTATAATTATATTTAAAACACTTTAAACACACGTAAATATAAATTTATTTAAAAGATGTTAAAAAATTTTTATCCAAAGCTTTTCGCTTTAATATTAAAGCATCATCAGGGATTTATGATTCGTTTCCATTGCGCCGTTTTAAATATGTTTTCTTTTTACAGTCAACAGTTAAGTCTTTTAATAACGTGATATATTTTAAAGATCAGCAGAAAACAATATGAATTCCGGTAGAGGTTGGACCAAGGAGTTAAGAAAAGTGAGAGAAGCTGGAACTATTGCATATCATACGAGGTTATTGTAGGAGAAAAAACATCATGAATAAGCAGAAATAAACTATTAACTATTTTATAATGTTGTGCCAAATTATTGGTAAAATTGCAGCATCTTTGGAATTTATTCCATTTAATTATATGAATAGCTTCGGAAATGTAAAGTTCTTGGATATTAGATGGTGCTGTAATAATTTTGGCTTTATCCCATATAGGGTTGGCGTTTGTGTTGGCATAGATGGCGTTTGTGTTGGCAAATAGTTCTACTCTAGTCGACTTCATCTATGCCAACACAAACGCCAACCCTATATGGGATAAAGCCAACATTATTACAGCACCATCTAATATCCAAGAACTTTACATTTCCGAAGCTATTCATATAATTAAATGCAAAAATGCAATAAATTCCAAAGATGCTGCAATTTTACCAATAATTTGGCACAATATTATAAAATAGTTAATAGTTTATTTCTGCTTATTCATGATGTTTTTTCTCCCACAATAACCTCGTATGATATGCAATAGTTCCAGCTTCTCTCACTTTTCTTAACTCCTTGGTCCAACCTCTACCGGAATTCATATTGTTTTTTGCTGATATTTAAAATATATCACGTTATTAAAAGACTTAACTGTTGACTGTAATAAGAAAACATATTTAAAACTGCGCAATGGAAACGAATCATAAATCCCTGATGATGCTTTACTATTAAAGCGAAAAGCTTTGGATAAAAAAATGTTAATATCTTTTAAATAAATTTATATTTACGTGTGTTTAAAGTGTTTTAAATATATTTAATACAAATGACACGTGTTCAATTTAACTCTTTATTTTTTAGAGATTATTTATAAATTAGTTATAGTAAACTATATATATTTAAGGGCGTGATATATATTTTTTCATTTTTTTTTATCCATTTAATCAGTGAACTTATCAAGATTTTTGGATTTTGTCCAAAAGTTGGCATGTCACTCTTCTGGCTTAGGGAATTTTTCAATAATTTTAAAGAAAAAGTGGAAATTATTTTAGCCTTCATAATAACAACACTATTTATTTCCACCATTTTATTGCATTCATAGAGGGATTTCAAAGTGAGAATCTCTGAACGTTCTTATTATAATTTTGAAATTTTAAACTGAGATATGCAACATTTTAGACTGTCACTCTCCTGTACAAAATTTCTATTATATATTTTTAAAAAAATTCAAAAATTATACCTGTTATTATATGTAAATAAGTGATGATGATAATAATGTATAAATCTTCTTAAACCTAAATTTGGCTCTAGATCTCAGTAGCAGACCTTATATAGTAAAAATGCCATACTATTGATATAATTAGTATAATTAAGCATCGCCAAATTCTTAGCATAGCTAAAATGATTACTTTAACTATGCTAACTTTAACTACACTTTACCTATACCCTTATTACCTTCTTCTATATTCAGTAAAAGAAAGAATTGGATTCGTAAAAAATTTCGACATCCGATTTTCAATGGATTTACACGTTTTGAGAGATCCAGAACACGACACGACTTAACCATTTTTAGAAAATGTCTGCCTGTGAGTGAATTTATTTTTCCTACTGTGTGTCAGAAACTACTGCCCAGAATTACATATAAATTTATATGTAGTTGCACCTTGGAATACATTAGTGCCAACCAACTTTTAATGTAAATCATTCAAAAGGTGGAGCTACTATACAAGAATTTCTGTAATTTAAACGAAGGCTATATCTCATGTCTTATTGCGTATAACAAAACAAAACTTAATATGTGAAGTCATTATGAGACATTATGTGATTCAATTTTAAAGCATATCGTCCATAAGGTGGCTCTACTATACTGCAAATTTCCCAGAGAACAGGAAGGATGTCAGATGTCATCCGCACGGTAAAAATTCCCTTCTGTTGGACATTTCGTATAATAGTACCTCTCTGAGATGAAAATAATCAGCATTCATAACGGAAAAAATAATAATAAATATTTTATTCTGCGTGGTATTCTATAGGAAAATATAGAAGAACGTTTAGTGATGGTCACAACACGCCTAAACTACATGTTAAAAATAGTAGTTTGCACCTAAACTGAAACTTTTTTCCGGTGAAGCAATTTTCTTCTATATTCAATAGGAGAAAGTATTGGATTTGTAAAAATTTTTAACTTCCGGTTTTCAATGGATTTACTCGTTCTGAATAATCTAGAACACGACCATTTTTTTTTTTTTTTTTTTGAAAATGTCTGTCTGCCTGTGTCTCTCTTTCCTAGTGGGACAAAAATTTTGTGACAACTGTATATCAGAAATAATGGTTCATAACTTCATATAAATTTAAATATAATTGCCTCTTAACATAAATGAGTATATAGCTACTTTTGGTGTAAATCGCATAACAGGTAACGCTGCTATTCTGATATAGCTCAGGTTCTATTGTATATAATTGAACAAAAGTTGATATATAAAAGGGCATTACGCAACATTATGCTGATTAAATTTTGGTGCATATCAGCGTATAGGTGGTTCTATTATACTGCAAGCTTCACCGTGAACAGGAAGTCTAAAAATATCTGATTCTGTTACATAAATATACAAAATTTGGTATATAAGAAAGCCATTATGAAACACTATGTGGATTCTATTTGGGGGCATATCGGCCAATTGGAGACACTGGTGCGCTACAGTTTATACGGTAAACAGAAAGTTTAAATCTCAACTTCTATGGCACATAAGTGCACGAAACTTGATATGGGACATGATCATCATGAAAACGACCACTGGCTTAATCGAAGTGTATATCGGCCGACAGACGACGCTGCTATTGCTCATCTTCTATGATTTTCCACATGGCTTTATATCAGCATCTGCTAAATTAAAATCTCATCAAAATCCATATGCAAAATCTTTATTGTAAGAAACTATGATTAAACTTTTGTGCAGATAAAAGAGTAAGCGGTACTGTTATGTTTTATGATGGCCACAACATCACAGAATATAACATGTTTTTAACAGTTTATCTGTGGCAATATGAGCGATTTTTTTTTTTTTATTATTATTATCATTCAAAAAAATAAGTGAATCATTTAGCAACAATCATCTTTTTTTTTTTTTTTTTTTTTTTTTTTTTACAAAACAAAAATACTATAATTATTGATTTATTGAATCCCTTAATACTTCCCTTCCCATCTAGTCTGAATATTCATAACTAGCAAACCAGTGCAAAATTTCTGCACTTTATTTCTTTTCTTATTTACCTTTAAAATTTGAAACTCATAAGTATTATACCAGTTTCACCACCTAATTAAAATTTTCATTTACCAGAAGAATATTGTGCAATAGTGAAATCAGAATCATTCAAAGAAAAGTTTCAAAATAAAATTCATGGTTGAGGACCCAGTTTTTATACTTTCGAAGGCAGTACAGTTTTAGTAAACAACCCCCATGACGCCTTTTAAATTTTTATTGCCAAGAGTGCGATGGCATTTTATTTATTTTGGCATAATTTTTTTTAAAAGAAAAAAAAATCCTATTTTGATTACATTTTTTATGATTGAGTTTTTCGTCAATTTATGATGATGATTCATATTCTGATATCTTTAAAATAATGCTAGGTTTAAAATGAGACTTGCAAAAATTCTAAAAAGAAACAACTTTTAAAAATACATTTTTCTATAAAATAATGTCATCATACAAATTTCGTCATTTTTTCTGTATAGTTCATTGAGCTGAGTCCGCGTGCTTTTATTCATTCTTAAATATTATTTTTCTCATCCTCGCGTATTTTATTAATTTCACCACTAACACAGTGTTGCCAGAATGCGCGACTTTTTTATTTAATAGTCACCAATAATTTTAAGAAGTGATGTTTGATATACATTATAGACGATTAATCGTCAATTATGTACATTAAATATCACTTCTCAAAATTATTGGTGACAGCTGAATAAAAAAGTCGCGCAATCTGACAACACTGCACTAACGTAACGTTTCGACAAAAATTAATTGTAACATCCACTTTAGAGAAATATTATATAGATATTTCCCTGTGATATTATAGCCCTGTATTGTACTTTAGGCACTGACATTTATATTCAGCTTAAAAGGAGAAAAGTGGTTTTCGTACATTTAATTAAAATAGTTTAAAATACAGAAAAACGTATTTATCAAATACAGTGTTATGTTTATAAAAATTTGCCACACACATTACAAACAATTTTACTTGTGTTTTGTGAGTTAAAGTAAATTGACTACTCAAGAGGCCTAGGCTAAGAAATGACACTAAGTGTGTGGAGGGATGTCTTCCTATAGGGTCCTAGAACGTATTTACGACTTTCAGATAAATCCACGGAAAATTTCAAACGGCTAGGGCGACGAGTGCGACTTGGTATATATCGGTAAAATCCTCTTATAAAGTCTCATAACGTTTTTGGTACCAGTACGTTGGTCTCTCTGTTTATACGCAATAACGGTAACAATGTAGATATCTTGATTAGGCTTTCGTTGCATGAATCTCACAGAAACAGATTCTTTATCATTTATTTATGTGATTAAGCCAGCAAAATGTAAAACCGTCTTTTTCAACAAATTTTTGACGAAAATTTATCTATGCACTTTTATTTTATTAGTATTAAAAATGGAAAATATAATTATTTAAAAATATAATTATTCAAAAGTAACTAAATGATTTTAAAAATAAATAGAAAAAAAAAAAAAAAACACAAAGTAAATTGCTTGCTTATTTATCTTTCAAAAAAAAAAAAAAAAAAAAAAAAAAATAGATCAAATAAAGGTTAACTCTGAAATTTGTAAATATAGTAATTTACAGATAACACTTCAAAAATGTATATTTTGTTAACCGGTTAATTAATGCTTAATCTTATTAATAAAAGCGAAATGATTCTGTCTGTCAGCTGTCTACAGAAAAATCCACCGCACTTTCAGACATGACATTTGGCCCACAGACAGTTTGTTAATATTTCCGTGTGCACCTTGAAGCTGTATTTTCAAATTTTTAATTACGAAGAAAGTTATTAATCAAACTATATTACCGTATTTAACTCTATTAAATTTCTCGACATTTTTCTTTACGTTGTAATTTCAGGCTGTTGCGAAACGAATAAAATGCTCACAACTTTTTATTTCATTTTTTTGTGATGTAACTAATAATGTATGTAACGAAATCTTGCAATTAAATTTTCGACCATTTCTGTTCGTTTGATTGACCTGAAATTTTGCACACGACTTCATAGTCGATGACAATACTACACACAAGTGTTTTCAGGCTCCTATCCCATCAGGGGCAGGTTCTAGGGGCAAACAAAAAAATCTGTATATATAAAACTCTATCGAATGTGCTACAGGATCTGGCGTTATTTGTATAACGTTGTGTGGCAACAATTAATCATTTCTTCTTCTTCTTCTTCTTCTTCTTATTATTATTATTATTATTAAAGGTGCAAATATTATGGTGTGTAACTCACACGATTTTTTCTTACCCTGCATTTTAATACTATAAAGATAGATATTTTGTGCCTTTTAGTTCACATTTAAATAAAAACGTGTACTTTAATTTTCTGAAAGTATAATTTTATTATTCTAACATAAAAAAGAAACATTTCTCTACACGTGAAAAATAATTTAAACAAAAGAAAAATGGGAAATTTAACCTTTATTATCAAAAATGTCTGATAAAAATGACATAACATTTTTAAATTTCTTTTTATTTATCTATATTTAAGATATTAATTTCACTTAATCAAATATTCCTATATCTTTCTTTCTTTCTTTCTTTTCTTTTCTTTTTCCTTTTTTTTTTAATTTATCATTCACAAAGTAGTGGGTACAGCTTTAGTATAAAATCCCCATGCGACTTTTAATATTTTTTGTTATTTTGGCGATAAATAAAAATAGCTATCGCAATTACATATGTATACACAAAGGCAAGAAACATCCGAGGTATTGTTCAAATTTCAAAGTTCACACTGAAATCGAAATAGCATCTGTCTTTCCCTCTATGAGATGCCTCCAGAAAAATCTATCGCACTTATAGATGGGAAACTTGATACGCATAGTCTGGAATGTGTCCAAATGCTTATCTATCGATTTTTTGCGAAAATTTTCACCAAGAAACGTTCCCTTTCACACTCGGAGGGTAAAATCCGAAGATTTTGCGGACTTTTCATTCAGTGCGTTAAAAGGTGTTAAAAAATATCCTTTTTTAAATTCCAATCATACGTTTACAGATGGATATATATATCTGTACTGATAAGTATAAAGGATTTAAGTCCACAAATGTCGATTTTGAGTTAATTACATAGTCAGACTCAGAAAAAAATTCTCTACCGATTGGTATAAAGGATTTAAATCCATGTCATTTAGACTTTGAGAAAATCCATTGGTAAAAAAATATTCAAGTCAGAAATTTAGCATTAATCTTTGGTATAAAATATTTAATTCAATTTTTCCCTTTATTAAATGAAGATTGACAATCACTGAATGGTATAAAGAGTATAAAACAACATAATCCCTTTTTCCTAATCGATTCTTCTGATTAGTTTTTAGTTAGTTTAACTTTATTTTTCGTCTCCTGAAAAATCAAGAATATGGACTTAAATCCTTTATACTTATCAGTACAAATATATATATATATATATATTTCATTTTTGACACCAAATTATATTTCATAACATATTGTAATACTATGCTTGGAGTGGAATTGCTATCACTGTTTGGCCGACGGGTAAATCAGATAAAATATAAGAAATTACTTGATAGTAAATACTATGCATAGTCTGCCAGTGTTGTTTAATGTAATCGCGATTTAAATATGAAAGATACTTTCATTTTTTATTTATTACCATGTTTTTATTAACTTCTATTCTTGTTTGTTTGTTTGTCCGGTACAAATCTTGCAATCGAATTTTAACTAACTTCCCTACTAGCTAGACATCTGGAACTTTCACAGTAGCTCAGAACCCGGTGACAACACCATACTTCGAAGTCCGATTTTCGAATTTGCGAATAGTTTTCTTTTAATTAATTAAAATATGAAAATAATAACATCCCAATAGCGTTAAAATAGTCATTAAAATATTAGCTATATTTTAATTGTTGCCAAAAAAAAAAAATATATATATATATATGAGTTCATTTTCTTTCGGCATAAATATAAATGCATTCAATTAAACGTGAACGTTAAAAAATTCTAAAAAGTTAAATTATGCATCTCACAAACATTGACGTCATTATCACTTTAAAAATTTTATGCACATTGATAAGAGCTCTATGATTCATCAGAAAATTTAAAACATTTTATATAAAAAGTTTTTTTTTTTTTTTTTTTTTTTTTTTTTTTTAATCTTATATATATATATATATATATAATGAATTTACTGGACTAATGGATTAAGACAACTAACTCATAGTTTAGGTTTAAGTGATATACGTCATTTCTCTTCTGCGTAAGTACTTTAACATGTTTTTACTATTCAGTGAAAATTACTTAAATGGTAATTGTGACAATAAATTTATACGTAATATATCTAATTATTAAATTCATTGTTGGTATTTTCATCTTTCTCTCATTTGCTGAGTATTGTAAAGGAATTAAATAATTTAATATATCTTAATATATATAAATCTCGTGTCACAATGTTTGTCCTCAATGGACTCCTAAACCACTTAACCGATTATAATAAAATTCGCACACCATGTGCAGTTCGATCCAACTTGAGAGATAGGATAGTTTAAATCTCAAATTATAGTCGCAATTTTAATTTATTGCTAATTATTTGTTATAATTTCAATATTTCATTATTTCAATTTCTAATTATGATTAAATTATTTTGAATACATCATTCGAAAGATATTTTAAAGTTCTTTTAAATTATCGAAAGTTTTCACCAGATTTACACGTTTTGAGGTCTCCTGAATCAGTTTTCTTTTATATCTCAGAAATTAATTTAAAAAAATTTCATAAGTAATACATCATTTGAAAGCTTTGTTGACTTGATACACATTTTAAAGTACTTTTACATTATCGAAAATGGAATTCGAGATTTCACCCGATTTACACGTTTTGAGGTGTCCTGATTAGGTTTTTTTTTTTATCTCAGCTACTAATTAAAATAATTTTATAAGTAATAGATCATTAGAAAGCTTTTTTTGATTTGGAATCGAACAGTGGATTACAGAAATTTCTACCGCCAGATGGCGCTGTAATACATTCAAATTTCAATATTTCAATTTCTAATTATGATTAAATTATTTTTAATGCATCATTCGAAAGATATTTTAAAGTTCTTTTATATTATCGACAGTTTTCACCAGATTTACACGTTTTGAGGTCTCCTGAATTAGTTTTCTTTTGTATCTCAGCTACTAATTAAAATAATTTCGTAAGTAATACATCATTAGAAAGCTTTTCGAACAGTGGAATACAGAAATTTGTACCGCCAGATGGCGCTGTAATATTTTAAAATTTCAATATTTCAATTTCTAATTATGATTAAATTATTTTTAATACAGCATTCGAAAGATATTTTAAAGTTCTTTTAAATTATTGAAAGTTTTCATCAGATTTACACGTTTTGAGGTGCCCTGAATCAGTTTTTTTTTGTATCTCAATTATTAATTAAAAAAATTCATAAGTAATACATCATTTGAAAGCTTATTTTAGTTGATACACATTTTAAAGTACTTTTGCATTATCGAAAATGGAATTCGAGATTTCACCCGATTTACACGTTTTGAGGTGTCCTGATTAGGTTTTCTTTTGTATCTCATCTACTAATTAAAATAATTTCATGAGTAATACATCATTTGAAAGCTTTGTTGATCTGGAATGGAACAATAGATTACAGAAATTTCTACCGCCAGATGGCGCTGTAATATTTTTAATTTCAATATTTCATATTCTAATTATGATTAAATTATTTTTAATACATCGTTCGAAAGATATTTTAAAGTTCTTTTACATTATCGAAAGTGGAATTCGAGATTTCACCTGATTTACAATTTAAAGTGTCCTGATCAGGTTTTCTTTTGCATCTCAGCTAATTGAGTAAGACCGTTCAAAATTGGTATATGCAAGTTAATTAGGAGGAGCTGGAACGGTGGGGAAGGAATAGGCGCGCAGCGCGCATGGGTTTGGGACCCGGTGCGAGTTTTTACCCGATGATAAAAGATTTTTTAAAAATTTAATTTTCTTAATAAAAGTTTGAGTTGAGAAGGAATATGCGTGTACAGCGCACGTATATCCTCAAACGTGCGCGCGCAGCGTGCATGGGTCTGCGCTGCCGAAGGCAGTGGCGTCCCGGTGTGAGTTTTTACCCGATGCTAAATGATATATTTTTTAATTCCTTTTCTTGAGAATGAAAGTTTATGAGTAATAACATGGAATTTTGAGAAGTCATAAGGATGGTGAAGGAATACTTGCGCGCAGTGCACGGGTCTACGCTGCCGAAGGCAGTGGGGACCCGGTGCGACATTTTTCCTGATCAGATTTTTTTTTTCTTTTTTTATCACATGATAAAAATTAATGCAATTTTGAGAATTCATTAATTATTGTGATTCATTTAAAAATAGTGACCAGCGAAGCGGGCGTAGCCTGCTAGTATATATATATATATTTAATTCTTCTTTTTTATTATCCGTTTCGAAACAGTAGTCCGATAAATATTAAACTCCAATGGTAAGGCGTTTGTTGTCTCAGGGAATAAGGACACGGACCTCAGATATTGCGGGAGACCCGAAGCAAGTTTTTGAGCGATTTCAAAGTTTTTTATTTATTTATTTATTTATAAAGTGAAAATAGTGATTCTTTGTTATTATTCATTTAAATATAATGACCAGCGACGCAGACAAAGCCTGCTAGTACTAAATATAATGTTCTACTTAAAAATACATATATGACAGAGAATTGGGGTAAAAAGGACCATAGCCCAATATACCCCAGATCCCGCTGATCCATTTTAACCGATGTGGAACTCTGACAACAAATGTTTAAAAAAATAACAAATCTTTTTAAAAAATATTTTAATTAGATTAAATATAATAATTGATGACCTTAGCTCTTTATTGTACTGAATAACCTCTACCAGATCATAATTCTTGAATCATGAAAAGAAAAAAAAAATTAACTTAAAAATACTTACTTTTGGCTACCACAAAATAATATTCTAGAATACAATGTCTAAATTATCAGTTAGGCATGAAGTTGCTAGATAAATTTCATCACTGCACTGCTCTTGTTATCTATGCACTAAAATACAAAGCATAGAAATAAATAAATAAAACCAATGATAGGGATGGTCCATTTTACCCCATAGTCATGGTTCATTGTACCCTGGTCTCCCCTACTGAAAAAGATACGTAACGATTTAATGGAAGTTTGGGGTTATGGGTGATTTGGTGTGAAACATTGACTAGTTTTATCCTCACCATAAGGAAAATTTGCGTTCGCTGCTAACTCTTTATCTGCCGGTTGCAAAATATGATAGAAATTGGGTTTGCTAAGAAATATTCCTAACGATTTTCATGACAACTTGGGGTTAAGAGTATTTCTGGTATGAAAAATTAGAAGGAGATGTCTTCATCTTCAGGAAAATTTGCGTTCGCTGTTAAACCTTCAACCGCCGTTTGCAACGTATGGAAAAAAATTGGTTTACTCAGAAATATATGTACCAAGATTGATGAAAGTTTTGGGCAAACAGATTTTTGGTGTGAAAAATCGATTGGTCTATCCTCATTTTCAGGAAAATTCGCGTTCGCTGTTAACCCTTCATCTGCTGGTGGCAAAATATGACAGAAACTGGGTTTACTCAGAAAGGTAAGTAACTATTTTGATGAAAATTTGGGGCTGAGAGTTTTTGGTATGAAAAATCACAAAGCTTTATTCTCATTTTCGGAAAAATTCCCGTTTGCTCTTAACCCGTCATCTACCGTTTGCAATACATGGGTGAAATTTAGTTTACTCAGAAATATATGTAACAAGTTTAATAAAAATTTTGGGTTAAGATTTTTTTTTTTTTTTTTTTGTGAAAAATTGGTTTTATCCTCATTTCCAAGAAATTCCCGTCCACTGTTAACTCTTTAACCGTTGAAGCAAAATATGGCAGAAATTGGATTTAGAAGGAAATGCAACTAACGATTTTGAAGAAAATTCAGGATTAAATGTTTTTTGGCATTCATAATGGATTGAGCATACCCTCATCTTTAGGAAAATTCACATTCGCCGTTTATCCTTTATATGCCGTTTGTAAAATATGGCAGAAGTTGGCTTATTCGGGAATGGATATAATGATTTTGGTGAAAGTTTGGTGTTAACTGGTTTTAGGGATAAAAAAGCAATTGGAGTTATCCTCATTTTCAGGGAAATTTGCGTTAGCTTCTAACTTTTCTATCCGCTGGTTGAAGAATATAGCAGAAATTGTTTTACATGGAAAAATGTATATCATGATTTTGATATAAATTTATCATTTTCAGTTTTTGAGATGAGAAACCCATCTGATTTATACTCATCTTCTGTAAAATTAGCGTTTACTGTTAAACCTTACTACAGCCATAGCAAAGTATAGCAGAGATTTGGTTTTCTTACAAACTATTTTAATGACTGATAAAAATTTAGTTTTGTTTTAAATTTACAATTCAATCTGAATTGCCACACTTTCAAAACAATCAGTTTTCTCCGAGAACCTGCACTTCTCTCTAGAAAAAATGGTATAAACTTTCGGAAATACGCGAATGATTTTGATAAAAATTTAGAGTTAGGGTGTTCTTGAGATGACATTTTAATATCAAAAAGCGCATACACATATCTTTAAAATTGAATGATGTACAGCAGGCATCAAAATATCCGAGCACTAGTAAAATTCCTATATAAAAAAGTACACTTAATACAGTTTTGTTAAATATAACCTTGTCGAATTCTCTTCTTTGTCAGTCTAAGAACACGATTCGACAAGGATTTATTTAACAAAACAGTATTAAGTGTACTTTTGTTATATAGGTATTTTTGCTAAATTACGGATACTTTTGCTGCCGGCTGTAATTGAGTTATATTTAACTGAAAACTGAATACTGCATATAGGAACAATATGCCGAAACAGAAATTATTAAGGTGGTTGGTGCACCTAAATTTCGTCTTCGCCGCAATGTCCTCTGCGTTATGTTAATCCTGAAGCAGGAAAACAGTCCTCTCCACAGAGGATCAAAAGTACGATGGCATGTCTACAGAACATTCCTAGGGGTAAACCCAGACGATCGCCAATTGGCCATAACGTAGCTGTAATGCGGCCTTAAACCCACTCAACCCATCTCAGCCCAAGATAGAAATGTAAATTTATAATATATTATTAAAAATATTATGCATAGTAAATATAAATTAAAACTATTTTTGCGTCTCAAGGACAGATTTGCAATTCAGTCACGTATATGAGACGATTTTAATCATTTTTTTATTAACTTCTATTTTTGTTTGTTTGTGTGTTTGTTTGTCCGGTACAAATCTTGCAATCTATTTTTAACTAACTTCCCTACTAGCTAGACATTTGAAACTTTCACAGTAGCTCAAAACCCGGTGACAACACAATACTTCGAAGTCAGAATTGCGAATTTTCGAATAGTTTTCTTTTAATTGATTAAAATATGGAAATAATAAGCTACTAATAGTAATAAAAATAGTCATTAAAATATTAGCTATAATTTAATTGTTACCAAAAAAAAAAAAATTTACGAGTTCATTTTCTTTCGACATAAAAGTAGATACATTTAATTAAACGTGAGCGTTAAAAAATTGTAAAAAGTTAAATTATTCACCTGGTAAAAAATGGCGCCATTATCACTTTAAAGATTTTCTACACATTTATAAAGTGCTAATGTAGTTCATGATGTAAATATATGTTGTTCTGAAAGGATTAATATTTTATTTTTAAAACCAACTATTGTTTTTAATTCAAATTTCCCGTAACTCTTTAACCAATCACATTAGAACGTCCATCTTTGGAATATCGATAATAAGGATTTTCTCACCAAAAGTCGCCAAAAAAGTCGCCAAGGGCCAAAATCACCAAATTTGGCGCCAAATCCATTACCTGCATATTGGAGCTTTTTAATGCGTTTTAAAGGGAAAATTAAGCTATTTTAACGCGAAAAAGAGCTGTAAAAAGAGAAAATCGACATTTTATCAACTTACTAAGCCTCTTTGAAAAACATTATACAAAACTAAATACAATTATTTACAATTTCGTAACAATACGCATTGATAAAGTGCTAATGTAGTTAGTTCTATAGCTACGATTCAACAGAAAATTTAAAAACATGGTTTATAAAAAGTTTTTTATCTTATAATTTTTATAATATGACTGCCATTTTTGTTTTACACTATAAATATGGAAAACTTCCATATTCGTGAAAAATTTCGACCTGAGAATTTTGAAATTTTTATTCGTTTTGAAGGGTGAAAAATTAAACAATCACCAAACGGAATGGTGTCCGTATGTATATCAGTCAATTTGGTATGTTAATTTGTGAATTTGTGTAGAAATTGCCTAAAAAAAAAAGTATAATCTTAAAGTGGTAGAGCCACTTTTAAAATATTACTTAAAATACTATTAAGAACATTATTGATTTTTAAGATTTTCTTTTGAGCTTTCATAGCTTATTCGAAATTTCAATATTCAGTTTCATATAATGTTATTTTTAAATTAGAAATACTCTATTAAATTTAATATTCACATTAAAATTAATTACGATATTAAATAAATTTTTAATTAATCATTAAATTTCAAAATTCTCCTTGCTCACTAATTTTTGCATAAGATTTCCAACTTTTTTACAACTAGGTTTAGAGGATTTTATAAAAAGTTAGTTGACAGTTTGTATTTACAATAATAATCTTGAAAAACATTTTTTTTTTTTTTTTTTGAAAAAATTTTAAAGTTTTAAAGAACAAAATGGTGGAAAATAGTAACTAAATTTTGTGCTAAGATATATATATAAAAAAATTAAACGAAGTTTCATAACGGTTTAATAAAAAATAAAACGCATGGAATATATTTTAAACTTGACGTAACTATGTAAAACTTACTTCTGAGATTATGTTTAAAGATTATGTTTAAAGTTTTTGAAAAAGTAAACATAATCTCAAAAATAAATAATTACTTTTGAGATTATGTTTAAAATTTTTATTTTACAGCAGACTGAAATATAAATGATTATAACTCAGTATAGAATGACGGGAATTGAAAAATTATTTTTGCCACACATTACTGTCGTTATGTAATTTCATATTTTGATAAAACTGATAGATTTAATTTTTAGTCAAAATTCGCTATTTTGCCATTTGTTGCCTTAAAAAGTAAGATGGGGGAAAAACAGAAAGAAAAAAAGAAAAAAAAATGTGTTTTGTAATAGATTAAACGTTTAAAAAATATGTGGAAGAAATTCTTACCCTATTCTTAAACATCTTTTTGAATATTCTTCTCTTTAAATAATATGCTGAATAGTTCCTTAAATGAAAAGAAAGCCTTGCTGAACCATTCTTAGTCATTTTATTTAATATCCGTTAAGTAATGAACTCTTGCTTCTGCTGCGTAAGACCTAAAACGAAAAAGATAGAACTTATTTGTGATTATCAAATAAGTGAATAATTTGTGTCCATACACGTTTTAAATTATATTTTATCATTTATATAGATATTTGAATGCAAAATGTGCCCTGTACTTTCTTTGTACAGTTTTAAAAAATATTTTCAACAAAAGAGCTGTAAATTTCATTTTAATAGAATTTTAAGTATTCAGATTTTCACTTCTGTCCCTTATTTTGCCCCTTTCGTACTAATCTTTCAAAAAAAATTTAAGCATAATGACAGACGTTTCTCAGATATTTTTACCACCCAAAATTAAAATTTATGCTGAAAAGTATAAAATAAAATTTTATTATGGTAAATTATAAAGGGGTTTATTTTGGTTTAGAGGTAAAAAAAATTATCTGCTTGTTTTTATGTCCCTAAAATTCTCTTATATAAAATAACTCATATAACTATCAGGTAACAAAACAAAAAATTATGTTTTAAAGTGTAAAATAAATTTTTTTATGGTAATGTTAAGAGATTTATATTTGTTTAGGAGTATAGAAATGTTTGTTCTTGCGCCCCTACTGTTTCCTTGGATAAACTAACTCTTTAACTACCAGGTAGCAAAATAAAAATTTGTGTTTCAAAGTATAAAATAAAATTTCATTATGGTATACTGAAAATAAATTTACATTTGTTTTGGGTTAGAGAAAACTTGTCCACTAGTTCTCATGTCTCTACTTTTCAGTTGTGTAAAAGAACTCATATAACTACCAGGTAACAAAATACAAATTTATGTTTCAAAGTACAAAATAAAATTTTCTTACGGTATATTGAAAAGAAATTTATACGTGTTTTGGATTAGAGAAATGTTGTCCACTAGTTCTCACGTCTCTACTGTTAACCTGTGTAAAAGAACTCATATAATTACCAGGTAGCAAAATACAAATTTATGTTTCAAAGTATAAAGTAAAATTTTCTTATGTTATGTTGAAAAGAAATTTATATGTGTTTTGGGTTAGAGAAATGTTGTCTAGTAGTTCTCATGTCTCTACTGTTCACTTGTGTAAAAGAACTCATACAACTACCAGGTAGCAAAATAGAAATTTATGTTGCATAGTATAAAATAAAATTTTATTATGGTATATTGAAAAGAAATATATGTTTTTTTTAGGTTAGAAAAATGTTGTCCACTAGTTCTCATGTCTCTACTGTTCACTTGTGTAAAAGAACTCGTATAACTATCAAGTAGCAAAAAAGAAATTTATGTTGCAAAGTATAAAATAAAATTTTATTATGATAAATTAAAAGGAGCTTTGCCCCTGACAGATTATTTTTTAAGGGAAAAATGAAACTACAAGAACATTAGGGATACGTCAATGATTAAGTTTTTCCTTTAATTAAATTGTTTTTCCTTTTATATATTTGTAATCACTTTACTGAAGAAACATTCCTTCTTTTTAACTATTTTAAATTTAAAATTTTCTAAAAAGATTTCCGTAATACTTGTATTTGGATGATTTTTTTTTTTTAACGTTTTCACAAACAGTAAAAATAGATGGGAGATTACTTTTCCAAAATTGTGATGCTCGAAATTTGAAGAGATAACATTCTGTAATAGTAATCAGGCTATCACATTTTTGCACGTTCCTGGAAGTGAATTCACACATTTTTGCATTACAGTAAAATGAATCCTATAGTATTCACGTCCACGAATGTATTAACACAAGCAAATAATTTCAATTTTCCTATTTTAAAGTAATATACACAGAAAAAAAAAAAAAAGAAAGAAAGAAAAATCCTCTGATGAAAATTGTGTATTAAAATCCTGGATTATAAAGTAACAATTTTAAGGACAGTATTCACATTAATTACTAAATCTATATTATTAAAATCAGACAAATTTCTCAGAATAAAAAAAAGTTTGCAATATGTTCACGTTTCATGCATCGTGAAAGTCAAAAATGACTTCAAATATGTTCTGTGTGGGTGAGGGGTGGGTGTCTGTTTGTCTGTAACGCAATTTTTGTCCGCGTATCACGTGAGACCGGCTGGACGGAAATCAACGACGCTAGACAGGAATTTAGGTCTTTATCCAATTTCAAATTATATTTTTCAACTTTTGTGAAATTCCTCCAGAGGGGGAGGGGGGGCAGGAGGCAAAAGCATATTTTTAAGCATAACTCGGCTCCAAATTACTTTAAAGTGAAGAAATTGCATATAGAATGACTAGACTTGAGTGCAAAAAAATCAGTTTCTTCTATTTTGCAATTTTCGATTTTTAAGGGGTGAGGAGCGGGAAAAATCGACTTTTTGCGAAAAATTTCGAAAATTCCGGATTTTTGAGTAGAACTGAACCAAAAATGGTACAAAAGTGTTGAAAACAACCATGGTCTTCCTTAGAATGTTTCCAAAATACCATTTTTGGTTTTTGTGACTTTCGATATTTGGGGGGAGGAGGGCATTACGAGGGAGCAATTCGAAAACCCCCCTTCCCCCTTCTAGCGCTAAATTTGTCTTTGAAAGTCTAGGGGAATTGTGGTCCGAATTTTGGGTCGTAAATTGTTTATATATATTCATCAGCTATGGTAACGGAATATTGCAAAGTTTACCCCCTTTGCCACTTGGGGTCGGGGTCCAATTAACACGTTTCCAAGCGTAACCTTCGTCCAAATTATCTCATTAAGATTATTTTCAATGCGTGATTTGTTGTTTGTAATCAACACCCTCTATTAAGGGATTTTGTTAAATTTCCCCTTCACCTCCTTTTAAGGCAGGGGAGGGGGGGGGAGACACGTTTACAAGAGTAACTCTGCTGCAATTTATCTCACGAAAGCAATTTTTTTCATGTGTGATGTCTCAAAACTTGTAAACTCTAAATCCATCAAAAATGAATTGTATATACGCAGAATTGGAGTTTATATTTACTGTTAATATGTATTTTTGAGTCATGTTTATAAGAAATTCACATATATACAGACATAGGAACAAGGCATACACACAGATAGGCACAAATGAACACACAGACACACATACAGAGCAACAGATAAAAGCCTGAATTTCTATTCAGAGGATCTCGAAATGTGTAAATATAGTGAGAATTCAACTTTTAAAGTTAGAAACAAATACTTTCTCTACTATATATGCATAAGGGGCAGTAAAAAACCACTGATGTGGTTTTTGTATATTTAATTAAAAAAAAAAAAAAAAAAAAAAAGACTAAAAGTAAATAAATATATACTTTTATAGTCAAAAAATGATGAAATGTTGTAATTTCCAATTTCGTCATTCGTTTAAACAATCGAACTTGCATTGTTTTGTACAATTTTTTTAGTCAGGAAAATCAATAGAATAGCTATATACTATATCGATATTTTAGTATATTGATATAAAATTATAAGTGTTAAAAGGCTTTAAAAAGTTAGTTATAATTATACCATCTATAGTTTATTTAGATAGTGCTCAAATAAATGCATATGTAAGATTTTCAAAAAAACTTGCCTTTGGCTTTAGCTCCTCAGTCATTGAACTGAGATATGCATAACAACATAGAAAGATGTGTAAAAGAAAAGTGGTTCAGATGTTTATAAAATCGATTAAATTTTTTCAGAATATTCATTTTACAAAACAAGAAAATTTAAATTTTTGCATGACCACGACACTTACGAAAAATTTCTAACGAGCAAAAAGTGCATCGTACCACAACAAGGTCATGTACAAAAATTCAGTATTATTATTTATTATTATTATTATTCTAGAAACATGCTTAAAAAAAGTTGCTGATAGATTAGCAGCGTTTATTTACTTATGTTATCATTGTTTTCCTACGTAATTTATCCTACATATATGATCCTAAAAAGAGATGGAAAGTTTTTTTATCTTCTGAGAATTTATGTCCAGACATTAGAGAATGATTTAAACTAGCTTGTCTTCTCTGCTTTGCTATATAACTCGAAAACTTTTTATGCAATTTGATGCAAAAACTTTACATATAAAACAGTTAATTTTTTTTTTTTTTTTTATGTTGGCCCTATGAAAATTTAAATTTTACATTTATTGAAATTTTTAGCTTAAGTCGTGAAATTCTGTACTTTATTTTACGCAATTTTGCAATTTATGGCATAAATGTTAAATCAGTATTTAAAAAAATAAAGCCAAAGTATTTTTTTTTTCTTTAGAACATTATGTATTTAGAAGCATAAGTGATGAATAAAATGTTTGTATGTGAACATCATAAATAGCAACTAACTCGCAGCAGTTCTTTCGGGTCCAAATTATGACACAAACCTTCGTCGGCAAATAAAAGTAGGCATGAATCCAATTACCCACAAGAATAAATAAATAAAACTGAAATTTAATACTGTAAAACAAAAATTACAAGAAGAAAGGTAGAAAAAAAAATAAGAAAAAAAGAAAAGAATAAATAAATAGAGATGACTATTTAAAAAGTGTAAAATTATAAGGAATAAAATAAGAAATAAAATTAGTAATAAAAAGCAACAATTAAATATATATATGAGTTATTTACAAGTATTAGATCTAAATGGCATTGACCGAATATCATTAACAAAATTTTCTAGTTTTTAAAATCACAGAAAGCGTCATGAAAATCTAAGTGAAAAGAAGAAATGGTGAAATATATATATATATGTGTAAGCTTTGATCATTATAAGCTTTATAAAGACCAGAACATTGACCATAAGGCCAACAATTATTGGAATCAATAGATGATATGGAATTTCATCGAATACGTGGATCATTTGGAGGCGAATTAGGATTTACTAGAGACATTTTATGAAAATTTGGTGTGAGTTACGCTAATGCTGTTTATGGTTATTTATGTATTAATAAGATTATATAAATTCAGTTATCCTAAAAAAAAAAAAAAAAAAAAAAAAGTTAATGCTTAAAATGCTTAATAATAAGTTATTTTATTTTTATGAATGCACAGAAAGCATTCAAGAAATACTAGTTTATAATGGTAAGTTTAAAGGGCACCCAATAAAACTTGAATGGAATACTGCCATCGTCATATTGAAAAGTGTTTCAAAAAGTATAAGTAATAAATGATTTTTTATTTATTACTATTTTCTATATATATAAGAAGAATGTATCAGATTCGCGACAATTTCCGACATCTTGTTTTCGATAGATTTACACGTTAAGGGATGTAGGGAACAATATTTGAAAATTTTTAGAAAATATATGTCCGCATATCCGTCTGTGTGTAAGTTACCAACATTCTGTGAACAGAAATTTATACTTGATTGGACACTGTCATAAATTGGAGCTGATAAAGTTTTGGTATATATCGCTCGACAGATGGAGCTGTTATACTGCAATTTCGCCCATTAACAAAAACAATCTCGCTTTAATAGTATATAAATGCACAAAACGTGATGTGTGACAAAACCATATAAAAAACTATACATATTTAAATTTGGGTACATACCGGCTGTTGTGCTTAAGTTTCTTTCTTTTATAGAAGGCTCAGTTTATATGATATCTCAGTTTATATGATATACAGGGTCCGGTAAGGTAACTATAACTACTTATGACGTTTTTCAACTTTGTAATGTTTTTTATTATTTTTCTAATGAAAATAATTTTAATTAAAATAATTAGAGGGTAAATTTAGCCTTTCAAATATATCTCATTAAATTTTTACCATCTTAGACTCTTTTATTTGAAATTGATGGAGGTGGTTATAATTACCCCACCAAAAGCCCAGAATTACAAAAAGCAGAGGTAATTTTTTACCACCAATAGTGAATTTATAAACCCTTAGACGTTCCATGTACGTAATGCCTTTTAAACGTATTTCAACCTGGTTACACTGAATTAAATATTTTAGATGCAATATACAATACTAAGAAGGCTTAAAAGGATATTTGGTGTAGATAAAGTCGTACATAGACTTAATAATCAATCTACAAGACTACGCAAAATCGCAAAATATTCCGATATTTTATGTAATTATTGCCGAAACATCAATGGAGGCCTCCCTGTTGAGACTGAAAAAGATTTTGGGTTCCGTCTGTGTGTCTGTCATTCTGTCTGTCTGTCGCGTGATAGCGGCTTCAAAAATCACTCTATTGACTAGAAATTTTGTACAGATTTTTATGAGCCCCACAGAATCAGTTGTATAGTTTTGGGTGTGCATTCCATCTGTCGTTCGTGTACAGGGACATGCCAAAGTTTTTTTTATCATTACGGCCTATGGGAAGATATTGTCGTATGTACCATGATAGCGACCGCAAAAATCGCGCTATTCATTTGCAATTTGGTACACCAATTTATGAGCCCAACGACATTATCTGTATAGTTTTAGGTGTGTATTTCATTTATAGTACAGAGACACGCCAAAGTTTTTCTTATCATTACGGCCTATGGGAAGAATTTGTATGTACCGCTATAGCGACCGCAAACATCACGCTATTTACTTGCAGTTTTGTTCATATGTTTATGAGCCACATGGAATTAGCTGTATAGTTTTGGATGTGTATTCCATTTGTAATTCGTGTACAGGACACACCAAATTTTTATTATCATTACGGCCTATGGGCAGAATTTGTATGTATCGCAACAGCGGCCGCAAAAATCTTCAGATTGACTTTCAAATTGGCACACACGTTCAGACTTTGCATAGAAATATCTGTATAATTTTTTTATGTCTATATTGCTTATGAATTATGTACAGGGGCAAGCCAAAATTCTTAACATTAAGGCGTATGGAGTCAATTTCTTTTAACCCATTTTAACATCATTACTTTACAATCGACAAAACAGAATTAGCGTACATTAGGGAGATTCTTAAACTTATGTTTTCTGCAGAAAATATCTGCTCTTAGGCTTCCTAATTAATGTACAGGACCTTACAAAAGTGTTCTGACAATGTCACGTAATCATCCAAATTATGTCAAATTTCGAACAATTACTTATAAAAACGTAGAATAAGCTGAATAGTTTTAACTATTGTATACAATGTTTATGGTTCGTTTACACAGACGCACAAAAGAATTTCGTGACTTTAGAGCCTATGGATAATTTTTTATTTAAGCGCACTTTAATGCGTTTATACTGCATTGAACATAATGGAATTAAAATATATTGTATAGATGCTTAAAACATGTTTACTCTTAAAAAGGGGTACGTATAGACTAAATAATTATGGGAGCACACAAAAGAATTCCGATGACGTACTGTTATCATCCAAATGATGTCAAATTAGTTTGAAAAATTAATGCGTTATAATTAATTAGGTGTATCTTTATAATTGGCGTATATAATTACTGTGGCTCCTATTCCGAGATACATAAAAGAATTTCCGTAACCATTTTCAAGTTTCTGGATTCTTCCTTGCAAAATCTTTCTGCCGCACAGTGTCAACACATCCTATATCATCTTGTAGGATGTGTTGACAGTGTCCCCTTCCTTTAGTGGCTGGCATCTTGTTCTTTTCTTTCCAAACTCTGAACGACATGCCGTTGAACGGTGACATTACTTCGGTTATTCTCATAAAATTTTCTTATGATAAATAATCGTTCTTCTCCAAGGTCAGTGAATCCTTATTGCTTATTCTTTATATCCGGTAATTAAGCATTCACCTGAAATGTTAATATATGTGGTCTTACAATATGGAAGAATTACGCTTATATCAATACATTTGAAATCAAGAACTTAAAACACTTTCTATCATGTTTTTTGGACCACCCTGTATATGCTAATAACATTATTATACATATTATTATTTAATTTCACTTTAGTTGTTATACCTGCGCATAAAGCAAATACGTGTATAATGAATAAACAATCATAAAATGGCTATCCAAATTACGAAAACATAATTAGCAGTAGATACATTATAGTATTGTTTATAGTTAACCCATCAACCAAATAAATTTTCAATTGTATTGTTCATAATTTCACATCAGTCTCATTGGAATAGATAGATTTCAGAGCGAGGTAGAAGCGCTGAAACATGTGAAAAATGCAAAATCAAATTGTGACCAAATATGAAATCGGCGACATCGCAAACACAGTTATAATACAGTCAATTACATTTCCCCCCCAAAATTTGCCTCTTCTAGCAGCTTGCGTAGAAGCTTACATTAAATTGTATAGATTATCTAGTTCAGACGAAGTTTAAAATTTTGTTTGCATTTTAGATCATTGAAATTTAAGTTGCTTAAAAGTGAATTAAAAGCTAAGAGGAAGACGATGGGTGAAGTTTCTTCTTCTTCTTCTTCTTTTTTTTTTTTTTTTTTTGAGAAACGTAAAATTCAATAATCTATTGCAAGTAAAATTTTAAATTTCTCCAAAACTACACAATTACTATAATTCAACGCAAGCTTCTTCGATAGCTGATAGAAGGAGCAATTTTGGGGGGGAAAATGATCAACTGTAGTTATAACCATGTTTGTGATATTGCCGATTTCAAATTTGGGTGACAATTTGGTTTTGAATTTTTAACATGTTATTTCAACGCTTTACCTCGCCATTTAATCTAACTATTCCAATGAGATTAATGTTATCTTATAGGATTTTTTTCTTTTTTTTTTTTTTTTTTTTCTGCGTGTGTGTGTATGTTTGTGTGTGCAGCTTTTTTAGAAACTTCAGAAATTAAAGATTCTTTAAGATCTGAACATTTTTCCTTCTATCCGCAGTGATTTGCGAACGGTCAAGAGCTCTTTTATCACTTCCGGGCGTATGTTACAAGAGTTCTGAAACCCCTGGTTATAATGGTGGCAAATTAATGGAAAAAAGTAAAAATTAAGTATCAGGAAATATCTTTTTTTTTTCCATGAAACTAAAACTTTATTTTTATGAAAATATTTTTGGAGCCATTACAACGTACTTAGTTTTTTCATTTCAATTCTTGTACATGCAAATTTTCATAACTTTAAACCAGTGATTTACAATTAATATTTATAACGTCCATCATGCCGTTAAGTTTGTAAATTTTAGGCTATATAAATGAAACATTATAAATCATGTGAATTCATATTATGTTATATGAAATCCGTATAAATTCTATAAATAACAAATACTGTCTTACAATCAATATGATATAAATGACAAATATTATCTTACAATCAATATGATATAGATATCATATCAATATGATATGAAAATTGCATTCAGATATAAACCCGCAGACGTTTCTCAAACACTTCTTCTGAATCACAATCACGTGAAAACAATCTTTGATGTTAGATTAAAGCATTTTCATTAGCATTACTACATTATTCCATAACTACTTTCGTTCATTTTCGAAAAATGTATAAAACAACTTTTGCAAATAGTGGTGAGAATTGGAAATACATGTAAACATTATGTGCTATATATGTTTAAATTAGGTAATATAAAGTCTATATGAATTGTATGATTTAGAACTAAAAAGGTAAGTATCATTTTGAATTCAGCATAATATACAACAATATGTAAAAATATATCCAAACATTAAACCTGCAGAGAAAACTCTTGTCCAAGAATCCTTTACTTAACTGATCTAAGATTTTTAGTTTCGCAGAACGTTTGTGGCGTAGGATTAGATTTTTTTCGTTGCATGGGATTTTGTGTTGTTGTAGGAATCACCAATGTAAAGTAAAGCTAGGAAAGATTGCGCGGTAGCAGGGATTGCGCACATAGGCGATCGGCAGGAAGGAGTGCGATGGGCGCTCTGAAACTCCAGGTAGTTCTACAATATCGATAGCGGAGCGCCCAATTAAATGTGCATGTTTTTGCTTGAATAGTCTAAGATTAAACGTGGTTATTTTGTCTCGTTTTCAAAAATGTTTGCTTAAATTTTCAAAACCCTTTCCAGATTTTTTATAGAATGATAGTATAACAAAAAAATTTTTTAATTAAAGGATTTCCCATGGACTCGTTTATACATTTTACTTGTGGCAGGTGGTTGCATGAAAGTTGATCATTTATAACCAGTGCCTGATTTAAGGCAGGGCATTCGGGGCATGTGCCCTGGGCCCTCACACTGAGGGGGCCTCCAAGGAATTCCATCATGCAATAAGAAAAACAGTTAAAATAAAAAATTTCAAAATTTTCCTTCGTTTTTTCGGCAATAAATTATTAAAATTCCTGCTGCACTGTATTACTGCATATATACTACTAATTGTATTACTGCACTGTTTTATAAATCGGCGGTATGATCGTTCAAAGAAACTATCAGCACATCGAAAAAATTGCAATATTTTTGCTAAACGCAAATACAACTGTATATACTACCGATACTGCATTCTACACTCTTACTAAGGCTAACTAAATCCGAGGCATGCACCCCAGCACAGATACATGAGCGCGATGTATGTTGATCCGATAGGCAAGCATAAGATCTAGTTCAGCCTTATTCTTACCAATAAAATGAAAAGTGAAGTGAAAAGAATTTTTAGGTGCATTATTCAAAAATATGAAGTTTTTTTGTTTGTTGTAATATTAAAATACGAGGAAAAGGGGCCCATTGAACATGAGTGCCCTGGGCCTCCAAGTGAGTAAATCGGTCCCTGTTTATAACAACGAGTACAACGATTATAGACTACGACATATTAGGTCAACAAACAAGAAACGATTCAAACTGAAAAGGAACTTTATTAATTTTATGTTAAATATATTATCTAGTAACTAAATGTTAATGTTTATTATCTAGTCTTTTTTTTTTTTTTTTTCATTTTCTGTTTTTTAATTATTAAATTTAAATATCTACATCTAGTATAAAAAATTTTGTTTACAAAACCCTTATACCAATGTCATTTAAGTGCAATTATAATTTTTAACAATTTAATTGTAGTTAAAATTAAGCGTAATCTCTCCTACCCTAAAAGGAGAGATTGCGCAAAATAGCTCTCTGGGTTTTATTACAGCTGTTGCTTTAAATCATAGTATAATAACACAATAGCAATGGAAATGCGTAGAAGAAGGATCTCTTCAAAGCTATACACCGACAGTTTAGCAAAAAACTAAAATTTAGGTTTTTTATAACGTTTTTTTGAAATGTGCGCAAACTTTCCTAGCTTTACCTTATGCATGATATTTACTCAAAGCAGTAATTTTATTTTTCAGTGCAATAAGGTATAAGAAGTGTTTTTTTTTTTTTTTTTTTTTTTTTTTAATAGTGTCCTTTTAACTATTTTTATAAAATAATTTCATAATATACATAGTTTTGTTTCTAGTACTTCTATGTACATGTGAAGTAGAAAATTAAACCAAATATGTAAACAGTATTTTATTTCCCTTTCTCTTTCTTTATATTAAAAATTTTTACCTGAGGTAAAGTAAAATATTCTACCTGATCCATTTTGCCATCTTTATATTGCAATCAAATTTTATAAATTCAAAATAATATTCCTTTTTTTTTTCTTTTTTTAGCCCCACTAAATTTTATTTATAAATTTTTTCAATGCAAAGTTATCTCACTCAAGCAATACAATTAATATTATTAATATATATTCACAACAAGTATTTTACTTTCATATGTCCTTACCACACTTGACCTTGAATTAACTCTAAACTAACCAATTAAAAGAACAATGTTTTTTTTATTAAGTTTTTTGCTTTCAATTATTGACATTGATATTCAATTCATTACTGATTTCCCTCTAAATGCTTAAAATTGTTTTTATTGCTCTATTAAAAAAAGTATAGATAAACACTGATTCACAAAACCTTTTTTAATAGTTCACAGTACCCTTCTGTACCACATTTTTCAATGCTACATTTACCACAAGATTTCCAAATATTAATGATATGCAATTAATTTACTCATACTGACCATCGAATTGGTCAATTAAAGTCGTTTTTTTTTTTTTGTTAATCTATATTCTACCTTCAAGGAAAAAACAAAATGGCCTCCGTTTCACTTTCTTTAGATACAGTATGAAACATCTGCTGCTACAAGGGCACGGTCACAGTCATGCCCTCCTTTTTTTATCCAAGGAATCGGAACGCGATGGTGTCGCTCCGGAATAGCTAGTTCAAGACTTGTGTTGACGCCCAAATATCAGTAAGAGACATTTTTTTTTTTTTTTAAGTCAACTCGCAGACGACTATAAATGCCCCATACTGTCCATTGCTAGTCACAGTTCAATCTTCGAACAGTCTAGCAAAGTAGATCTCTACTTCCAAAATCAATCACCATGAAAGTGGTAAGTATTGATTAGTTCTATTAAAGTAAACTCAAACCCAGCAAAATTTTTAATCAATTAAATCAATATAAAAAAAATAATAATAATAATTTTTTTTTAATTTCAGAAACTAAAAAACTGTTTCTAGACTTTAACTCTAATTCAAGACTAATACTTAAATAATCAAGAAGAAAGTAATAAGAATGTAATGTTTTTTTCTTTAACTTCAGTAGTAAATGAAATATATCAAAAATAATACATAATTAGTACTTGAGGAATTATTTAAAAATTACGTTAGCAGGCCTTATAAATCTTTTTATTTTAAAACATATTTAGATCTGAAAACATGCATTATAATTTTTCTCATACTAAAAAATTAACGATAAAGTCATGTCCAGTGTAATTTTTAAATTTTATAATACGTCAGAAATTTTTAGTAAAAAATTTTCAATTTTATTATAATTCAGTATGGAAATTCTAAATCTTGTTTATTTAATTCGATAATTTTTCATTATCTAAATCGTTAATTAATAAAAGCCACATAAAATATTCCTACAAGGAATTATTAGCAGATAAGTCAATACGTCAAAATTTATTTTTTAATGACAATAATTAAAAGAAATAACAAATAAATTAATAATAAATTTGCTTTTTTTTTTATTCTAATATAAATAAATTGATATTAATATAAATATGAATATATTTCTAATATAAATAAATTCATATTAGAAACATTTTAATTTTAAAAACCAATAAAATATATATATAATAAATTATCAAAATCAGTTTTCTGTAACATAAATATTTCAAAAATGTTTCAGAAAATAATATTATAATTAAATTTTGTACTTGCACAATACTAAATTGAAATTTATTTATTTTCATCTAAATTTTAATAAAATTCAAAATTTAATTTTTTCCCCCCAAAATAATTCTAATATATAAATCTTGTCATAAAGTAGTAAATTATAGAAAATATTCGCAATAAATATATATTTAAAGAGACTTAAATTTTATATACAAAAATATCTAATCAATAATAATAATTCTAAATTTATTTAACTATGATTAGATTTGCATAGCAGCGGGGAAAATGCAGCAGTAATTTTTTTCTGGGTTTATAATTTAAAATCGATAATAAAATGTAATATGTAAATTTAATATTTATTTGATTTAACCTTTTCAATGGGCATTAGGTGTTAAGACATTGTTGAAAATTGTGACAATTAATGTCACAGACCAAGTTAAAGATCAAGCTAAGAAGTTAAAAATTATGATTTATTTAAATAAAGCTCTACTATTTATTTTTATTTCATTTCAATTTATTTGTGTGGGACATTTCTATTTTTTAGTTATGAAATATTTAAACTTTCTCTGCTTTATATCTGCGCTCAAAGAAGGTAGATGGGAAGTGGTAGGTTCGATCGTCAATCGGGCTCATCGACCTAACCTTTCGGAGTCTTCCGTGGTATTCTCCACAACACGAGTAAATATGGTCTAAGAATCCTTAGAAAGACCCCCCTCCCCATGGAAGACATTCTACCTGTAAGCTTAGGATCCTAGTATAGTCAATCAGCTTTAAATCCCACAAACACAACTTTCACTACTTTGTAAGCTTTTTCCCAAATTACATCATGAAACTTTCAATGAATTTTAAAAGAAATAAAATAGTTTCTTAATCTATATAGAACTAATTCCTCCAATAAAAATAATTTATAACATTATAATTTTTAATGCAATATAAAAATAAATAAATAAATAAAACATTTTATTAAAACTTTAAATTATCAGAAATTTATTTTCTAATATTTTAGGTCGTGATTTCATTCAGTAATACTTATATTTATATTAAAATAGGTAACGGATATAAAAACACAATTGAAAAAATTAACTATAATACAATTTGAATTTATTTGAATTTATTTTTCAGGGCTTGTTTTCTAAATTCTATTTTCCTTTCAGTTTTTCGTTATCTCAGCTCTTCTGGCCGTTGCTTTGGCCGAAGACATGTTAGCTTCTGAATCTGGACATGTCCAATCCTATCATCATGGACCTGCAGTGTCCCATAACTCAGCCGGACACCACTATGGTGCTCATGGTGCCCACAGCTCTGGACACGGAGCTTACGGACGACACCACTATGGAGATCAGGGACAACATCACGACCGCGCCCACGCTGCCCATGGACACCACGATGTTGGTGCTCACCGTGAACATGATGCCCATGGTGCCCATGCTTCCCACTACGGAAAATACAGGAATGTTGGAGCTTACGCTCAGGATAAGGTAAGATATCATCTATATGCTGCTAACATAAAAAATGCAATGAAAAATAGTTTATTTGACTTATTTTTATTTTTTACTATCATTTTCTGGAAAAATAAAACTTACTATATAATTTACATTTGTTTCATATAGACATTCAACAAAATTATTGTTTAAAATTAATTTTTGACTAAAAAAATTATTGTTCTTGAAAATGTATAGTTAATTTGTAAGATTAAAGGCAAAAAATTAAAATATTATTGTTTGGTAATGTAAGGCATAATTGCCAACATCTGCCAATTTGTAAATATAAATCATAGTTATTCTGTTTATATTTGTGAAAATTATAAATATAAATTAGGTTCATTCAATATAAAATATATACATTCACATTAATTAACATTTATACTAATTTATACAATTTATTTTTCTTTTAAGCACTCAAAATAATGATTATCATGCTTTAATAGAAATATTTGTGAGGAATGCAATCTCTATGTCATCATTGTTGCACACACCTGATTTGTTTAATTAAAATTTCCTACTTTTTCAATAACTATTTAAATATACAGACTATTCTAATACAGACACAAACATGCACACCAAAAATATAATTCCTATGCATAATTAATACATTGAAAGAATGTAATATTTTAAAACTAAACTATAAAAACTTAAATTATGTAACATTTATTAAAGTGCGTGTAAAAAGAATTAAAATAAATTATAAATCACACATTTCAGACCAATCTATATTAAAACCAGTAGATATTTCAGACTCATACCAATCTCTTCTTCAGTACCACCATTACTCTCCAGCCTGTAATACAAATTATTTTAGATTTTTCACAGTATAGATTAGAGAAGAGCATTCTGAAAAGACTGTGTATATCTCATAGAGAGATGATTTAAATTGGGTTCTTCTTTACCCTTTTCTGAAATTCCAAACAAAAAATGCGTTAGCGGTAATTTCTAGTACAATTTGTAACAAACATGAGAGCTTGTCAACGGTGTTATATCATCGGTGTATAGAGAATGACAAGGTGGTTTAGAATTTAAATCATATATATGCGTATACAGTTTGGTATACAGCCTTGTAATGTGTATATATCACGACGATATGTGTATACAGTTTGAGGCTTACGTAAACAAGTAAGCATTTATTGAAAGCAAATGACTTAAATTTGTATTTATCTTTATTTATAGGGTGCAGGATATGAAAAGGCCTACCATTACGACAAGAAAGCCGGCCACCATGCTGTCCATGCTGACCACGGAGCTCACTCCGGACACCATGGACTCCGTGACAGAGCACACTACCACAATACTGGAGCTCATGCTAGCCAAGGACATGACAGATACGGTCACCACAACAGATATGGTGCTGCTGCCCACGGTCACCACGGACACCAGAACTCTCACTATGGACAACACGGTAGCGCTCACCACCAAAACTATCATCAGCAACCATCTGTTTCTTACCACCATGCCCCTTCTCACTCTTCTCACCATTATTAAGCTAAAGGTAACTGAAATTTTCTCTACACCAATTTTTTCATGACAAAAAATTAATTAGAGTTTAGTTAGAATCTAATAGAATCTGGTTAGATTCAACGTATACGTAAGTGTAATATCATTCAGTATTATTGGAATTTTCGTGCAGCATTCAATCAAATAAAGTGTTGGCAACCTTATTTTTGAATACTGCGCCTGCAATGAATAATTTTTTAAAGTCCAAAGTGTTAAAAACATAGCAAATAACATAATATAATCTTTTAATATTAAGAAATAATGAAGAGAGAATACATTTATGCCAACCTTTATAATTTATTCCAGAGCAATTTTAGCTCCGCTTTTATTTAACATGACTTTATGTTTAGAATATCTTTTTCAATGTATAACTTTCATAAAAAAAGAGAAAACTACACTTAAAAAGAAATGTTATTAAAAATAAAAAAAACTAATAAATAATGCGTCGGAATAAATTATAAAAGTTCGCAATTCTGATTTGTGTGTAAAATTTAATTATTTACCGTAGTGCATGATTTTGTATGGTATTTGTAATGTTTTACGCCTTAAAATAAAATCAAGCTGTTCTTAGTAGTCCATACTTTTACTTCCACAGCTAGATATTAAAAAATTTCTATTATAAGCATTTTAACACTTCTAAATTTAAATTCATAAAATATAAGCTAATCTGATGGTAAAAGTACTAATAAATGTTTCAAAAATCACATAATTTTGAAAATTAAATAACATAACTGCAACAGAAAGATGCACAATTTATTTTAACTTGGCATTTCAACTATCGGGAATGTTTATAACACATTTTATAAAAATTTGTCTCTAAAATATGTACTAAAAGTATGTGATAATTATTGTTAATATCATTTTATTGTTATAAATAATGATAAAAGCAAAGTAAGCAGTAAATCTTAGAAAATTTTAATTTATCAAACATACACAAAATTTACTAATGAGGTTAAGATATCATGTGTAAACCTATAAATGGACAAAATCATTCGCAGAAAAAACACAAAAAGTAAATCAATTCATTATATTTTGTTTTTAATTTCTTTAAGCTGATAAATTAAATGCTTATCTATGCAATATATCTAAAATTACTTTCTTATATTTCAGGTTTCCTTGCGACCTTTCGTGACCTGACATAATTGTTATAGACTCTCTAGCATTTGAACATTTTGTCTGAATGTAGAGATCTGCTATTTATTTTTTATGTTTTTGTGTTGTAAAATGTTAAACAAAAAATAAAAAAAAAGTTTAAAACTTATATCTTATGTATCTATTTCTTTTTTACTTATTTATTAAGATGACATACGAATAACTAATTTTTGCACATATTGTTAAAAACTAAGGTACAACTTCTTTATTTCCAAACTAAATAAGTTTGGCCGAGTTATATGAAAAAGATTAGTTCCCTACTAAAGTTAAAATTGTCATTTTATATATAAGGATTTGAAAAAAAAAAAAGAGGGGGGGGGGAGGTTAAATGAATCAATATGAGAAATTTTTAGGTAATTTTCTTTAAGTTTTTCATTTTTTTAAAGGTATCTCACAAACTGAGGAATTAAAAATATACTATTTTACTTTTGTTAATGATTTTACTATTTTACATGTCCATTTTAAAAGGTTAATTCCATGAATTTAACAGATTTCGTATTCGACAAAAAGCATATGAAAATTTAATAGATTTTATTTGAAACTGGCATAAAAACAAAAAGCTTTCACTAAAACTATATTTTTGGATTAAATAATTGGAGAAAATTAAAGATGGGATTGAACAAATCGAAAATCTATATCTATTTATTATTATTATTATTATTATTATTATTATTTATGAAAATAGAGTACACTATCTACTAATAAGTATTTGGACTCTTCAGAATTTAGACGTTTTGTCAAAAATCTAGAAAAGTTCTTTACGAATTGACTCGAAATTTCGGGAATACAAACAAAATAATGTACCTCATATATTTCAGCAAAAGTTTTGTCCCGAAGAGACTATTAAAAAATTAAACAAAAATAAAAATGTTTCAGATGACCCTGTAAAAAGAAATACTTGAAATGCGTTTCGACTGTAGCATGTAATTATGAGGCACCTCTTATTATCTTTTTTATGTGTATAAGTTTTCATGAGGTTACCACGTAAATTCAAGGCGATATAATGATTTCTTTAAAAAATCTCAAAACAAATTCAGTTTTTTGATTATTACACGTAGGGAATCAGACCCAATACAAAGCAATTTTTGGGATATTTGATTTACTACATTAGACAAAGCTTACTGCAATAAAAATGCAAAAATTTTAAATATCTTATGAAATCAGTGCATTTTCACTAAGTAATTTTGAACTACACATGCGCAAGTTTTAACAAAATTTCATTTGCATAATTTAACAGTCCACAGTATTGAGATACTTATACGAAAATCTCAAACAAACATCCTGTAAATTCAAAAAAAAATTTGGGCGGTAGAATGAACAAAATTTCAGTTACTCTCAAAAAAGGAAAAAAAAAAAAAAAAAAAAATGGAGGTGATGGGGATTTTATCAATATTTATTTACAACCAGCAAACACTGTAATACCATTGGGTATTGACTGAATAAATAAATAAATTGAATGATAAAAGTGTGAGTAGTAAAAGACCTTATTGTTAAGCTTTTATTTTGAGATGAACTGAATTCTATTTGATTCTGAATTTATTTTGAGAAGAACTGTTCATTCCAACGATGACAACTTTTTGAACTTACACAATACTTGTTTGGATTTTTCATATAAATAACTAAAAACTTTTGGCTATTAAATTATTCAAATTAAATTTCGTCAAAGCTTGCACCCATGCGCAGTTAAAAATTATTTAGTAAAAATGGTCATATTTCATAGGACATTTAACATTTTTATATTCTGATTGTAGTATGCTGTGTCTAATGTACTAAGCCAAGTTTCCAGAAAATGACTTTGAACTGGGTATAATTCCCTACGTGTTATAATTAAAAAAAGAGGAAGGGGAAAAAAAATTTCGATTTTTTAAAAAAATCGTTATAATTCCTTGAATATATGTCGTAGTCTCATAAAAACTTACACATACAATAAGAAGTCTCAAAATCAAATGTTACAGCAAATGCATTTTAAACATTGTTTTTTTACAGAGTGATCTAAAAAATAATTTTGATTTTTGTTTAGATTTTACTAGTCACCTTTTGCTCTTCCGGCCAAAAGATTTCCTGAAATATATGAGGTAATAACACGTACTTTATACTCGCGAAGTTCCAAGATAATTCATCAAGGACTTTTCTGGATATTTGACAAAACGTCTAAATTTGAAAATGTCCAAATACTTAGGTAGATTGCAAATCACTTGGTCCAGTCAGATATGCAAGATGTTTCACACTAAAATAAAATTTAAAAAATTTTATCTTATTGTGTGTTAAGGGGAAATACGACCTTTAAAAGTGAAAAATACGAAAAAAAAAAAAAAAAAAAATTATCATTTTTACATTTAATTTCTCAGAATGTATTTGCACTATGACCATAATTTTTTTACTGATTATGAATTAAAGTATTATAATTTAAAAAATATTTTTTATATTCTCATAAAGGAAATTTTTTTGTACAGTTTTAAACAGTAAGTTTTTTTTTTTTTTTTTTTTTTTTTTTTTTTTAAGTGAATATTATTGTTATTTGTTCAAATTTAGGTTAAAAATATATTTAAAAAAACAAAACAAAGGTTTAAAGATCATTTATTTTTTTATAAAATCTGAAGCATCGCCTGTACGAAAAATAGGGAGGGGTGAGGGGATACAAATTTAGATTCAGTTTGAAGAGAAAGTATTGTATTTTGTTATTACAGTTGATTTCTTTTTTATTACATTATATATTTTATTTGAAATCATGCGCACAAGTGGTCATATCATTTTTCTTTAATTGCTTACTGTTTGAAACTGTACAAAAAAAAAAAAAAAAAACTTTTTTTCCTTTATGAGAATATAAAAAATATATTTTAAATTATAATACCTCAATTTATACCAGTAAAAACATTATCGTCATAGAACAAATACATTCTGAGAAATTAAATGTGAAAGATGAGGATTTTTCTTGTCTATTTTTCACTTTTAAAGGTCGTATGTCCCCTTAAATATGATAACATCACAAAAACTATTGAAAGCGCAGAGTCACTTGCTCATTGTTACTTTAAGATAATTGAAGATCAATTTTTATAACTTAAAAAATAAAAAATAGATATAATAACAATACAATCAACAAATTTATCTAACTTTTGTAAAGACTGTGTAAACTACAGGAAATGAAGTTCACCTACACTGTGAAAAAATTATTTAAATTTAGTGAGATGTTTATCCAGAGTCTTTCCAATAGTTTCTATTTAAGAATAAATAATCTAGATAATTAAACTTTAATGAATATTTTTCTAATTGTTTTGTTTCTTAATAAAAATTAAATATAAATATTTTCTAGTGCTTGAAAAGTCTTATAAATAACTAATACACTCCGGCTTTTAATTAAGTAATATAACATTAGCCATTAAAATACATGTATAAAATATATTGTTTGACTTCTCAATTTACTTTTCTTTGTACTTCTGACTCAAAGAGGTGGCAACCATTAGAGGTGGCCATTTAGAGGTGGCAACCATCATGGCAACCATAAGCCTTTATGTAAATCGTTGTCTTTGCATACAAATTTGCATTCATACGCATTGAAATATAACTATATTAAGTATATTAAAAAATTCTCGATAGCTATTTAAATTTATTTATATATTTAGTTATTCTAAAAGTAAAATGTTTTATTCAAAAAAAAATTTTAACCCTCTTTCAGATTTATATTATTGTAGTTTAGCAATATGATATATATATATATATATATTATTCATTTATTGGTAATTTTTTTTTTTTTTTTAAATATACTTTTAAGTTTTAATGCTAAAGTTTGGTAGAAATTTTAAACCTTCAAACGCAAGAAATATTTTCTAAAAATTCAGTGAATTCTCAAAGTATTAAATTCATATGTTTAGATTTTATTGATAAACTTTAACAATGTAAAATCGATGGGGAAAAATTATTCATCAAGAAGAATTTTTTAATTTGTTATATTTGTTAAACTTTTTTTTTTATTTAAATAGTTTTCGAGAAATTTTAATATACATAATAAATTTATATTTCAATGCATGTGTAAGCAAAATTAATAATTCTAGGATAGCACTTTACAAAAAATAATTGAAACGTCCGCCATTTCCTTAAGATAAATTATTTACAGTTTTTTTTTTTTTTTTTTTTTTTTTTTCTGTTGCAGTTTGACAGAATATAATGAGCTAGATTTTGATGTTTCGGAACATGATAAATTTTCATACTCATATTTCGTCAATGACCAAATCGCTCTGCACTTTCAACACATATTATGAGGTCAATCTAATCCCCACAAATCTTTGGTTCATAATTTGTGTAAAATTAAAATATGAACGATACCTGAATGCTGAATTTCAAATACTATTTGAGAAGTTCACACAAGTTCACTGATGAATTCTTAATACAAGGTGTTATCTAAATTTTAAAAATAAGTATATTTATATATAATAGTAATAACAATAATGATAATAATATGAAGAAGAATTTTCACATAAACATTTATTTTCTTTTTATTTTATTGCAATATTACAGCGTCAATTAATTAAAATCTTATTTTCACAGTGAATATGATAACTTTGGTGGTAACTACATGTTTTTTTTTTTTTTTTTTTAAGACAAAAATAAATAAATAAATAAATAAATTGAAAAATTTCAGACATTTAATGCAGTTTTACTATGCAATATATATAATTTTTTTTCTTTCGCACATGCGCAGTGAAAACGTTTTTCATAAAAATGCTCATATTTCATGAGATATTTACGATATTTTTATTCCGATTGCAGTTTATTGTTTTAAAAGTGCTTTTCCAAGTTATCTGAAAGTGGGAATAATTTTCGTTAAAAACGCTGTATAATATAAATATAAAATATGCTGATTTATTTATTTATTTATTTTATTTTATTTTATTTTATTTTATTTTTTAATTTATTTATTTATTTATTTATTTATTTATTTATTTTGGAGTTTTAAAATAAATGCTTATATCTCCGTTGTTTAATATGTAATCGTCACAGAAATTCATCCACAAATTAAACTGAGTCTATATCAACATATTCTAAAGTTATAGCTCATTTAGTCCACTTAACGATACAGGGTGATCACAAACATTATTGATTCTGCTCAATTTGTTACCAGCCCCCTAAATGTTATCTTAAACCAGAGTTCACTGAAAAACATGAGGTTCCTAGTTCTTTAAATACCCAATGTCTGAAAACATTTCAACATTTCATCGAGAGATAAGATTTAAATTGAAAAAAAAAAAAAAAAAAAAAAAAAAAAACAGATCGTTTGTAAATCTTGCTAAACTTTTGAGCTGAAGTGTATGTATATAAAATTATTTTAAATAATATGGATTAAATAAAAACTGCTGAGTAATCACGGATGCAAATGGGACATTGAGGCACTTGAACTGCAGATCCACTAGTTAACTATATAATCATTCAGCTTTTAAAATTTCGTAAGTTATTTGACATTTACGAAATCCTTAAAATGGGAACATAGGGAAAAGTTTTTTTTATAATCATACATTATAAGAAATATTTTCATCATAATAATGTCAGACCTGTTTTAAAATATCATGTATGATTCTGGAATGAATATTCTAATTTGAAAGAATTCTAAGTTATTTGAAGATTTCTTAGCAAGTTATTCGAAGATTAGGTACAAAATTCGTATAAACGTTCATTATCGAGATTATTACATTGAAAACACGCTGTAAATCTTTTGTAAACTTTACTCTTAAATATCGGATATCTTCCTGGTTTTATGTGCTTTTTGCAGATTCCTGCGAAAAACAAGTTTTTCTTCCTGAAACTTTCTTGAAATTTCAGGAATTTCGCCGTGTTTTTAATGATATATTTGATGATTATTTATATATTCAAGGAATATTACTGGTAAATATTGGACACATTACTGACCGACATTTTCCAGCAAAGTTTTGAAGTTTTTACAGTGTAATATGGAATTGCACGATAAAGTAAAATAGGAAACTAATTCTAACAAAATGTATCAGCAGACTGGATTATGTAGCCGTAGCCGTATCTAATCGTAAATAAGGTATTCTAGTAGCTAGGGCATTTCAGTCTGGATCATTCTGAATAATTTTCCAAATTCATATTTCTTAATAGGGATATAGTGTATATTTTCTAAATGTATGAAAATTAATATATATTATAGGAAATTGAGAGTAGAGGCTATCTAAGTCAACTCCTTTCTGCGTCATTCGATATTTTTCCTCTATTATAATCGATAAGATGGATAAAATAGAATCACAACCACAAGATCATATAACATTGTATTTGTAAATACATTATTTTTCTGCAAGAACGGAAAATTCTCCTTCATACATTGATTATGAAATACTACAGAAATATCATCATATTCTAAATAATACTGATGTAGCCGTATGTGAAACTATATTCATACATATTTTGTCTCTTTATACAAATATAAAATTGCAGAAATGTGATACTTTAAACTTTGATTGCTTTGAAACTTTTGTTAATTTTCTGTTTGTCTAACGCTAATAGCTTTTAAATGCCTATATTTCGAGATTTCACAATTTACATAAATAAATAAATAAATAAACTCTAACATAGTTAACTACAATTTTGTTTTATTATATATGTCCATCATATGAATCATAAATTAATAGTTTTTACATATTATAGTAAAATCCAATAATCTGTATCAGATTCAATTAGTTTGAAATTGTTTACAATCGTTAGAATTTACCTTTAACAGTTAGCCCTACAAAAAATAATCTTAAGATAGTCTTAAGACAATGTCATTTTCTAGAATAATTCTACGGTTATCTGAAGAACTTTTGGGAATTTATATTTGTCTTCAAAATATTTGCAAAGTATTTGTAAAATCTTTGAAGACATTTTGAAGATATTATGCAAATTTATTTTTATATCTTTAAAATATCTGAATTTTTGAAGATATGACACAGACCATTTTATATAAGTTAAGCAAACAGCTAAATTGCAAAATATTCACTACATTTTTACAGACATTTTTAATCGTAAATACATTTGTAAGTAGTACGTATCACGGATGTAAATTAAGGTGACTAGCCATCCTCTTTTTAAGATTTAACATTTAGGAACTGGTATGCCATTTATTTATTTACCGGGGAGCTGTTCCGCAACATCCATAAAGCATTAACGGCCCTCTTCACTTACCGTCGCCGGAAGCCCGAGCCAATGTTATTCTAAGGGGAAATTTTCTTTACAAATAACTTATTAACTAATACATATTTTTAAATTCTGTTTCCCATTTCAGAAAATTCCGAACTGTTAAATTGGCGGACATTTTTTTTTTTTTAATGTATTTTTTTAATTTTTAATATTTTATTTTGAAATTGCAAAATGAAAAAATTTCACATATTGAAAATTCGTATTTTGCAGCTTCAAAATAAAATATAAAAAATTAAAAAAATATATTTTTTAAAAATATCCGTCAATTTAACAACTAGGAATTTTCAGAATGTGAAAACAGAATTTAAAAATAAGTATTAGTTAATAAGTTATTTGTAAAGAAAAATTTCCCATAGAATAATATTAGCTTCGGCTTCCGGCGGCGGTGAGTGAAGAGGGCCCTTACTCTTTTCCCGAAATTCCCAAGCACGCCGGAGGAATCCTGATCTCAGAGATTATAAGATCATATACCGTACCCAACGACACAATATACCTTTAGGAATGGTCTTGCTGAACCATACCTAAAATTGTGACAAGGGGCAGGTAGAAAGATGCTGTGATCACTAGTGACCTTAACGTAAGCAAAGAGCATCTTCCCTGCCGAAGAATGACCTAGTGATAGTAGGCAGTTGAAGAGTACAAAGCAGGAGGTGCAGAATAAGGAGCTGAAAGTGGGAATGGATGCAGAATTCCCAAATGCTAGCAAGATCAAGAGCAGATGACAGAAAACGTATTAAGGCCGGTTTCCATTGCAGTTGGAACTTCGAGGTTCAAAAAACCATTAATCACGCTCCCGACACAAAGAGCCAAATGTCTTGTCATCAGTTGTAACCTTTTTTTATCAGATTGCGCATTTACTTCAAAGGAAAGCATGCAAAATTGACAAAGATATCTGCCTCAGGCCCCTCAATTATCTCAGCTGGGGGTTAGAGCCAGGGACTTTCTCCCTTCGAACCAACCGGTTGAACCACTTCCAACCGCTTGACCACATCAAAGGATTTTGAATAGCGCCGCTCGAAACGACTTCCAGCCAACCTCAGTGGAAACTGCACTTTAGATCATTAGGGGAAACGCCGTTGACGACTCATACATACGACTTGATCCAATGATAGATATTCTAGGACCAAAGTATTTGAGATTTTCTTCTCTTGTGCAATCCGTGAATCATTTGTTGATTTTATTAATACTGTTTATATATTAAATTATTTATTATTAAATTAATTGGCATTAAATTGTTAAATTATTTATTATTTTAATTATTTTTAATTAATTTTTTAGAGTTGCCTCTAATTTTTCTAAATAATTTTAACATAATTTGTCGGTTTAGCGTGGAAATCATGAAAGAAACCGCAAAATTTCCAAATGACAATCCTCACATGAAAATTGAAAAGCACGTTAGTTGTTTAGATCGCCTAAAAATAAATCTTAAATAAAAAGATCTTATCTCTATAAATAAATTAAAATCTTTACAAAAGATTTTAATTGACGATAGTTAAAACCACGCAACCGTAAGAAGCACAAGTTTTAAAAAATTTCCCAAATGGTAATCAACATAATGTGTAAGCATTAATTTTGCTTTCATACCGAACCAATAAAATAAATTATTTGGGCTAAAGTTTAAGAACAAAAGCAAATCTTTTGGCTAGGCAAAACATCTAACATTTCAAACAGGGCAGTAATACGTGACACATAAAGAGCCCACGTACTTCATAAATTTAGACAGCTGCAGAGAAAATCTAGTTTAACTAGGTGGAAACAAATAAAATATTTTCTTAAGCATTACACCCTTGTACAGGTAAACTTTTAAACTGATGCAAAATAAGAAAAGAATACAATAAAGTATGAAGCCGTATTTTTACTTTCCGAACATACGTATGTAAGAAAAGTACTGCAATCATGTGAAAAATCCAACTTTGAGATTTTGGTGTTTCTATACGTTTTGAAGTTCCCTGAGTTCATTTTTACTATTTTTTCAATGATGTATGTGTGTATGTGTATGCGTGTGAGTAAACACGATAGCGCCTGAACGCTTTGTCCGAATAAGCTGATAGTTGGTACGTATGTTATACGTCCCCATATCACGAACTCTTGATTTCGGTGAAACTAGCACTTACAGTTTTTTTACACGGACAAAAACAAAAATTCTTTATCATTATAGCCTACGGGACAAAATTATTTAAAGTGTGATAATGTCTAAACGACTTATTCAAATAAACTGAAAATTTATACACGTGTTATAGATTACAGTCACGCAAACTGTATAGATTTTGGTGAATCTAGCAATTATAGTTTTTTATAGGCACACAAAGAAATATTCTTTATCATTATTGCCTATGGACCCAAATTTTTGAAAGGACGGTAGCGTCTAAGCGTCTTATTCGATGGAGCTGAAAATTTATACACGTGTTATGAGTCACTGTCACTCGAAATATATAGATTTTGATGGATCTAGCACTTATAGATTTTTACAGGAACACAACGAAATATTCTTTATCATTATGATCTATGGGCGCATATTATTTGAAGTGCAATACCGTAAAATAAACAATGGAAAAATAAAACTTAAACACCCTATTATAATTTTCACTTTTATTTATTTAACTATTTGCCTTACATTAATTTATTTATGCAACCGTTAATTACTTAATGTTCGGAAAGTCGAGTGGAGTCACTCCATATTTTTTAAATAAGAACTCGGTGTTAGTTAAATATTATTGCTTTTTTATTTGTTTTGAAGTTCTGAATTAGAATGAAATACTATATACGCATATATCTATAATCTATATTTTGGATATGTAAAGTGATTATTTTAATTAGATTTTGTTACCTGCATAGATGAAATTTGGAGAGAAAAAAATTAAATATTCATGAATGCTTTAATATATATTTGATCACATCAGATTGAATTCAACTGATAAGATTTTAAATTAAGCTGGAAAGCAAAGTACATATTTAAAAAAAATAAAATCTTTTTGTAAAAAAATAGAACCGATTCCAAAAAGTGTGATCCATTCAAACAACTAAAAATGAAATGAAATCGAAAATTGCGCCTAAAATTATGAAACAAATTCTTCCGTCCAACAGCATAAAAACCACAACTAATCATAACTTTTGAAGTCGGCGTAAAATTAGATAGAATATGATTTTTTAGCAGATTTGTTTTTAGACCGATAGCTACAAACTCTATTTCCCCGAACAATCCATCTTTATAGTTTCCTTTGTTATTTTATCATTGTATAAAATTGGTCCATTAGTAACATTTACAGAGAACAGTTCCTTCCTAGAGAGAATTCCTTCGAAATTCAGTATTTATGTTTTTAAGAAGTTATAATAGTTTTCTTTACAAACATGGTATAGCTTTAATATTTGTCATTCTTGGTATATTTGGATTTGGCGACCAAATCGTAATTCAAAAATATACACGTGAGATGCATATTTTCGTAATATACATTGTACTGAATATTGTTTCATATTCTTGATTTGCTCTCTTAATATACCTTATTAAAATAACCATGATTTTTGAAAGGAATTACATATGTTTGCCAGATAATTTGACGATCGCTTTTTTTTTTTTTTTTTTTTCTGCCAAGGGCGAAAGATACCATGTCAACTCCGCAAGCTTTTGCAGCTAACAAAATCTTTATTGTTTATTTGGATCAATGTAATTTTCGATTGTGTTAGCATTTGCCGAAGTGACAGATATATTTTGAATAGAATTTAATGTTTGTATTGAATATAAAACTATCAATTTTTATCGAATTTTGCGCCGACTTCAAAAGTTATGATTAATTGTTGTGTTTATGTTGTTTGACGAAAGAATTTATTCATACTTTTAGGTGTAATTTTCGATTTCATTTCATTTTTAGTTGTTTGAATAATAGTTGCTTTTTGGAGTCAGTTCTATTTTTTTACAAAAAGATTTTATTTTTTTCCTTTCAGTTAAAATGTATTCACAGAACATGAGAAGACATTCGATGGCAGTCTCACATATCGCAACCCACAAGAAAAGTAGCAAACTGTAAAAGTAGCAAACCGATAAAGTGCTCTAAGGTGCACAAAAAAGTTACATCTCTATCTCGAAAATTATCCATTCGAGAGGCAGTTGTGTCAGTTTTATTCAAGTCAATGCCTTATTTTAAAGTTAATTTTTCTCAAATACTACATTTTAAGTTTGTGCCACTCTTTTTACCTTTATGCTATGTGAAAAAAAAAAAAAAAAAAAAAAAAAAATAATGAATCAACACACATTAGATTATAAAAGGTTTAGAAATGTAAAGAAAGGATGCGCTCGCTACATTCGTAACCAAAAATCCTGTTAGGCAGGATTTTTGATTACGAACGTTTTTTTGTTGTATGTAGTACAAAAGTATCCAATATCATTAAATATATGAAATATAAATGTTCAAAAGAGAAGCAGCTTGCAAAAAATCGATGGCTCTCTGTTATTCATATGAGGCTATCAAATGAGGCTCCAGAGAAAAAATTGCAGCGTATACCTTTAATTCTTTTTAAATTAAAACAGACGTAGAAACGATATAACGATAACCTCGACAGCAATGCATATTTGGATTCCAATTGAATTTTACAGAACGTACGTGTCACCTGCTACACTTGGATATGCGTAACGTATAGTACAAACAAGGATCCAAATATGCATTGCAGCTTACGGATAGAAGTTTAAACACCGAAATAAAGGTCTTTTTGCTTTCTAAGATCGTTTTGGCATGTTACAGTGCAGGAAATTTCACAGATGCACGTTAAAAACGTTTTATTTTTTCACATTCATATTTATAAAGTGTCATTCTGTACTAAATCGAGGATGCTCTGCAACTTTATAATTTACATTTCTTCCCCTACTTCATAATGTTTTCGAGATAGAAACGCTTGTCTGCTATTTTCCACCGAAGGTGCTGTAAGCGGTCGTATTTCGTAGCCCATTGCCACTTTATTATACTAATATTTATCAGTGTAGCTGCAGTCGTTCAGCCTTTAAAAGAGTGAAAACGGACTTTTGTGAGCACCCTATAATTTGTTTACATCCTAATGAATTCATAATGGGATCTATTTCATGCCAAGATCTTTACAAAAAAAGAAAGTATTAAAATCGCAGCATCTCTTACGAAGTTATAAGCTAACAAACAAACAAACAACAACAACAACAACAAAAGCATATAGTTTAAATTAAGAACTCCTCCTTTCTTAAGTCGGTTAACCGTATTTTTAACTACATAATATACGTGTACCAGCTAAGCTACAACGTGTGCAATGCAGTTCAAGTATGCATAGTGTAAGAAATTGCAAACAAACAAATGCACGTTTTTAGCGTTCTGTTTTTAGCACCGATGTCTACAAACTGTCTTTGTGTACTAAATCGATGATACTCTTCAATTTGGTAATTCACTTTTTTTCTGTATATTGAGCAGTTTTCAAGATAGGAACACTAACTCCGCTATTTTCCATCAGGTGGCGCTCTAAGCGGTTTAATTTTGTAGCGCATGGCCACTTTATTGTACCTACATACCATTTTTAGGACTATAGCTGCAGCTGTGTAGCAGTTAAAAGAGTTTTGAATGACTTTTTTTGCACCCTGCATTTTTTTTTTTTAGACCATAAAGATATTACAATGGGACCTATTTCAGACCTAGACCTTTTCAACAAAATAAGAAGTATCAAAATTGGAGCATCCGTTCAGAAGTTATAAGTTAACAAACAACAGAAAAAAAAATAATAATACGGTTTGAATTGAGAACCTCCTCCTTTTTGAAGTCGGTTAAAGAAATAAAACTGAAAAATATATTTTATTGCGTATTTACTGTTTATCACAAACTTTGTGAAATTAAATTAAATTGAAAAAATCTTAAAAGGAGTCATTGACAGTCGGCAGCAAAATTATTGAAGCGTACATCCACATTTTTAATTTTACGTATATATTTTTAACTAATTAATTAATTCATTTTATTTTAATTTATTTTTTATTTTATTTTTTATGTTTAGTTTGATCGTTAATTTTTATCATCAACTTATTTTTTAAACAGCCTAAAGACTAAGATCATGACGCATATTTTCTTAACAAAATTTAATAAAACAGTATTAGGTGCACATCTTTTAAATAGGAATTATTGCTAGCGCTTCAATACTTTTGCTGTAGGCTGTAATATGTTTATTATTCAATTGAAATTTACACTATATTACATCCGACCAGCAGGAGTAACAATTAAATTTAAACGCAAAATGGAAAATTCATCAAAACATTAACTATTAAATTCAAATATATAAAATTTATTATGAACATTCGGCAAAATCTGTCTAATAAAAGCTTACACTAATCTAAAAATAAATAAATAAATGAATGAATAAATAAAAGTCGATTAAATGATGATTATAAAATTAAAATATACCTTAAGCTGAATTCTATCAATAAGGGTATAAACTAAACGGAACAGGAAAAAAAAAAAACATTCAAATTGTTAATTATAAAATTTGAATATAGATTACTTTATTTTGCATATAAGCTATGTTCTAAAATTTATTTAAAACACATTAAAATATTTTCTTCAAGATGTTATTATTAAGTTGTAATATATCTTAGACTATTAATAAAAAATAATCTGGTGTGTCACTCACACGACTTTCTCTTACCCTGAAATTTAATACTATAAATACAGGTTGCAGATTAAGAGGTAAGATAACGAGAACTGTCATGTAAACCTGTGCTAAACAATTCAAATTAGGCTTCAGAAGAGTTTTATACGATAATTAGTTCTGTGTGACGGGGGCTACCGCCCCCCTCAACCCCCCGTTTCATTAATGCACCTACATTTATATAGAATTTAATTCGGTTATTAAAAAATAATTCTGTTTTTAAAAAATAATTTATTAAAATTATTATTTAAAAAAATTATTTTTTATGATAATGCAGACGATTTCCATATTACAGAGGTAGTGTAACACTAAATATCCAAAAAAAGTTCATTTTACTCTCAATATTTAAAAAAAAAAAAAAAAAAAAAAAAAATACGATTTTTTTTTTTTCAAAGTTTTTTTTTTTTTCGTTAAAATAAAAAAAAAATCTATAACTTTGTTTTAAATTATCACAGATTTAAAACAAATATCTGTTTTAAACAGATTATTTTAAACAAATTTATAGTTCAACCATTCGTTTTAAAGGTATTCGCAAGCTCTTTTGAATGATACCCATCATGAAAATTTACTCCCCTCGAGGGGGGACTTCCCCCCCAGGGGGGGAGGCGAGGCTCCTACATACACAAAAATTTTTTCCCAGTTAACTATCTCTATTACAAAAAATATATGTTCGTTTCATTTGGTTTAGTGCAGTCTATTAGACGAAAAACTCTACTTACCTGCAATTTCCCGCATAGACGTAATGTATTAGAATTCTCTTGATTGTCCCTGTACACGAACCATTTGCTTGATCTTAACAAAAAGCTTACTGTAGCATCCCTATATGATACACATTTAGAATACCAAGTTTGAACTTTCTGCCATAATTTGTTTTTGAGATATGCTGATAACAGTCAGACACACACACAGACACACAGACACACAGACCATTTGCTAAAAACATGATTTTCGTATTCAGGGGACCTCAAAACGTGTAAATATAACAAAATCTCGCGTTCGAAAATTTGACCCAAAAACAATACTTTCTCTACCTTATGGGTAAAGAGAAAGTAATACACCTGCGGCGTATAAAAGTAATGAGGTAGAAACTCTAAATAAACACCATAAAATGCAAAAACTTGCAACAATTGTTTCGGGATGAAGTAAAACATGACCCTTCGTCAGGCGAACTAAGCAAGCACGAGTACTGAAAACAAAAAGGCAAGTTTAAAACTTTTAATTTATTATCTTAGACTACATTATACGAGAAAAATATAAATTATGTTTAAAAACAAATTATTATCAACACCGGCTTCGTCCGTCTAGCAGGACAGCATTTTTTAAATAGATATAGAGAAGTAGGCTTCATTGCCTTCAATACTTATTGCCAAAGCGATGACAGCGAAGTTTCTAAATAAATTCAGTACGTTTTGCAGAGAGAAAGATATGTGCACGTCAGCAATTCTCTTTTCAATATATGTATACAGTCGAACCCCGTTATAACGAACCCGGTGTATAGCCGAAGAAATTGGAGAGACTTTGCCTTCGACGTTCACAATAGCAAGCTTAAAAGAGCTGATTTTAAATAGTAAAGAGTATGAAAAGGATCCCGAATTTATGAAAGATATCTTAGAAAATGTTATAGCGGAAAGAAAATTGAAAGAAGAAAAACAAGATTTGAAAGAAGAAAAGCAAACTGAAAAAGGAAAAGAACTCGAGAAGTTAAAGCTAGAAAAAGAAGCTGAGGCATTAAGGCTGGAAAAAGAAGCAGAACTGGAGAAAGAGAAATTAAGATTGAATCATGATTTAGAATTGGCGAGAATACAATCATCTGGGCAAATTCAAACTGATGCTATTTTAAGTAATTATGAAAATAGTACTATGAGACGAAAATTTACTTTACCTAAGCTGGAATTCAGGAAATTTGGCGGGGAAATTAAGGATTGGTTGCCTTTTTGGAGCCAATTTGAACAAATCGATAAAGATGATGAGATTGCCCCAGAAGACAAGTTCCAGTATTTAGTACAAGCAACAATCGCTGGTTCACGCGCAAGAGAAGTTGTTGAAAGTTTCCCGCCAACTGGCGCCAATTATTCAAAGGCACTGGAAAGTTTAAAGGCTCGTTTTGGCAGGGAAGATATTCTAGTAGAAGTGTATGTACGAGAGTTATTGAAATTGATAATATATGTGCAAACAAAAGGTAGATTTGCATTAACTTCATTATATGATAAGCTTGAGTCATATTTACGGGCGCTAGAAACATTAGGTGTTACCACTGATAAATATGCCTCCATTTTATACCGTATGGTTGAGTCTTGTTTCCCAGCAGACTTTTTGAAGGCCTGGAATCGCTCGAATCTCTCTTCTTCTAATACGGATGCTAAAGGAAGGTTGAATAATCTGATGCATTTTTTGAAAACGGAAGAAGAAGGTGAAGAGAGAATATCTTCAGCTGTAGCGGGCTTCGGTTTGACAAAGTGTGAAGATAATAAATATTTTAAAAGGAAAAACAGTGCAAGTGCAGACTATATGCGAAATAAGATACCGACAGCTGCAGGTTTATTGACAACGTCTTCTGCTTTAGATTTCAAAAGGGTATGCATTTTTTGCCAAGGCAAACATTTGAGCTCTGAATGCTTTTCAGCTCGAAAATTGAGTTTAACTGAGATACAAAAGATTGTAAAGGATAAAAATTGCTGCTTCGCTTGTTTGTTACCTAATCATACAGTGAAAAAATGTCGAGCAGTGTTAAGATGCATTATCTGTTCTAAGAAGCATGTGCCTTTGATGTGCGATTTCCGTGATTCTCAAGGTAAAACTGCACAAGAAAAGGTTGAAGAAAATTCAGTCAGTAGTGAAGTAAACATGACAAATTTTAATAAGCAAAGCGCTAAAGTATTCCTTCAAACCTTAAAAGTGAAACTCATCTCCGAAAACAAGCAAAAAACAGTTCGTTTATTGTTAGATTCAGCATCCCAAAAATCTTATATTTTGAAAAGTATAGCAGAAGAGATGAATTATACTCCCATTCGTCAAGAAAAAATGATGCATTCATTGTTTGGCGGAGTTACAACAAAGGAATGCCAACATAATTGTTATAGAATAAAGGTTAAGGATATGAAGGAGAAGTTCACCTGTAATTTTGAAGTGATGGATCAAATTACTATATGTGAAAACATTCAACCGGTCACTAATGGTCCGTGGATTAAAGAGTTGAAAGAATATGGAATCGAATTATCTGATGTAAGTCATTGCCGTGAAGTTATCGAAATATTGATTGGTGCTGATATTATGGGAAATATGTTAACTGGCAAAAGAAAAGTATTGACATCTGGTCTTGTTGCCATAGAAACATACCTTGGTTGGACATTGATCGGCAAGGCGCCTCACACCGAAGTCTCAACAGATAATTTAGCAATGATGGTGACGTCTTTGTTCGTAAATGAAGCTGATATCTCAAACTTATGGCGATTGGACTTGATCGGAATAACAGATATTATAGAAAAGAAATCTAAAAGTGAGATTGACCGTCAAACAAAGGAACATTTCTTAGAGACATTAAAAATTAACAAGGATGGTCGTTACGAAATTTGTCTTCCTTGGGCTGACGACACATCTGCATTACCAGATAACTTGAGTTTGGCTGTAAGACGTTTAGAAAATACAACTTATAAGTTATTAGCTAAGTACATGTTCGAAAAATATGAAAATATATTTATGGACTGGTTGAATGAGGGGATCATAGAGGACGTTCCTGCTACCAAAGTGAACTCTTATAGTAATTACTTACCTCATCACCCAGTTATTAAAGAGACCAGTAGTACAACACCTATCCGTCCGGTTTTCGATGCTTCAGCAAAGTTGGTTAACCATCCATCTTTAAATCAGTGTCTGCAGTGTGGCCCAAATTTGATTGAGCTTATTCCAGATATTCTCCTACGTTTCAGAGAAAGAAAATTTGGTGTAACCGCTGATATTAGAAAAGCGATTCTTCAAATTAGCATTTGTGAAAAGGATAGAGATTTTCTGCGATTTCTATGGTGGAAAGATCTAAAAGAGAAGAAACTTAAAGTATTTAGGCATGCACGAGTCGTTTTCGGTGTAAAGTGTAGCCCTTTTCTTTTATCATGAGTAATTGAATATCACATCAAAAATAGTGCAAATTTTGAGGAAAGTTTCAAGCAAAGGCTTTTGCACAGTTTTTATGTAGACAATGTCGCCACTAGTATGCACAGTGAAGAAGATCTAAAGAAATTTATCTCGGACTCAAAGAAAATAATGTCAAATGCTGGTTTTGATTTAAGGCAGTGGGAATACACTGGTGATCACGCTGAAACATCGAACCAGAAGGAAACTCAAGTATTGGGTCTGATTTGGGATAAGGTTTTCGATACATTAATAGTCAACATGAAATGGCTAAGCGATTTCAACACAGAAAGGATTACCAAGCGAAGTATGTTATCGGCAGTTCATAAAATTTTTTATCCTTTTGGTTTTACTGCTCCGGTGATGCTTTATCCTAAATTGATGTTACAGAAAGCTTGGAAATTAGGTATTAATTGGGATGACGAAATAACTGGTGAATTACAAAAAGAATTCCTATTATGGTTCCAAGAACTTAAATATTTAGACGATGTTAAGATACCAAGATATATCCAGATCACTCCAGAAAACTTACATGCATGCACAATTCATACTTTCGTTGATGGAAGTAAAAATGCTTACGCAGCAGTAGTATTCTTGAGGATAGAAAAAGAAGATCAAGGGGAAATAATTCTGCTTGCTGCCAAGTCCCGAGTTGCGCCTTTAAAGAATACAACTGTACCAAGGATGGAGCTATTAGCAGCTACTATTGGCGCCCGTTTGGCGAAAACTGTTGTGGATGCTTTGGGTTGGAAGGAAATGAAGAGATATTACTGGAGCGATTCCTCAACAGTGCTTGCTTGGATATCAAGAAATGAGAGCTGGGCTGTGTTTGTCCGAAATCGGGTTCAAGAGATTCAGAAATTAAGCAGTCCTTCACCATGGAAACATATACCAAGTGAGAAGAATCCAGCAGACTTGCCGTCTAGAGGCTGTAAGGCTAAGCAATTAGCTTTAATCAGATGGTGGGAGGGCCCACATTGGATGAAAGATTCAGCAGAATTTAGAAATCACATGAACACTTCCAATGAAGATTGGAATGAGGAAGAAATTCAGAAAGAAAGGTCAAAGTCTATTTGTATGTTGACGAAGCCTGAATTTCCACCCAACAATAGTTGGTTTTACAGCTACTTTTCAAGTTATGAAAAAATCATACGTTTAGTTGCTTGGATTCTTCGCTTTAAGCATAATTGTTTAAATCCTGATAAGAAGAGTAAAGGCGAATTGACGGCTACTGAATTTCGGGAAGCTGAGATAAAAACTCTACGTATGGTTCAAAAAGAATCTTTCTCTTCGGAAAGTGATGAAAGATTGAAGACATTACAAACCTGTAAGGATGAGCAAGATGTCATTCGTTTGAAAACTAAAATAACTTACAGGAAAGATAGTGAAGATTTTCTCCATCCCATAATTCTCCCTTCAAGGCATGAAGTTGTTAAGCGACTTATTTTTTATATTCATGTAAAGAACTGTCATGCGGGGTTACAAATCCTCTTAAATTTGCTTAGAGAAAGGTATTGGATCCTCAACGGAAGAAAGAGTGTAAAGCTTGTGTTAGCCAGCTGTGTGATTTGTAAAAGGTTTAATTCAAGGGCTTTATGGACATCTAGTGCTCCTCTACCTGAAAACAGAGTAAACGATTCTGCCGTATTTCAAGTTACAGGCATAGATATGGCTGGTCCTTTGTATCTTAAGAACGATAAGAAGAGTTGGATTTTGATTTTCACATGTGCTATATATAGAGCTGTTCATCTAGAGCTAGTGACCTCTGCTTCCACAGATACATTTTTGATGGTTTTGAGAAGATTTGTGGCTCGCAGAGGAAGATGCTCTGTTATCTACTGTGATAACGGAACAAATTTTGTTGGCGCAGCTAATTATTTGAGAAGCTTAGATTGGCAATGTATACAAAAATATGGGTCTGTCAACTCCATAGACTGGAAGTTTAACCCGCCAACGGCGGCGTGGTGGGGTGGCTTCTGGGAGAGGCTGATTAGGGTAATAAAAGATCTTCTTAAAAGAGTCTTAGGACGCGCCTGTCTTACGTACGAAGAAATTACAACTCTTTTAGCTGATGTTGAAAGTGTAGTGAATTCAAGGCCTCTAACATACCTTTCTGAAGATGCGACTGTAAAGCCTATATCCCCATCTATGTTTCTTCAAGATGTTCACGAAATTCAGCTTCCAGATGTTGATGCAGTTGAACAAAATTCTTTATCAAAGAGGCTCAGATACAGGCAGTCCCTACTCAGAGCTTTGAGAGATCGATTCAGATCCGAATATTTGGGTGCTCTCATACAGCGAGCAAATAGAAAACAGTCAGAAAAGGGTATCGCTGTCGGAGATATTGTATTAATTGGATCTGACAACAAGAAACGAATCCACTGGCCACTAGGCCGTATCACAGAACTTATTCCTGGCAAAGATAAGAAAGTTCGACTTGTAAAGGTTCAAACTTCGCAACATGAACTTTTACGACCTATTCAAAGATTATATCCTTTAGAAGTAACATCATCAAATAATAGTTCAAAACTGAAAGAAGCATACCATTCAAAGGACACCTCTGCTCAAACTGTTAAACTCGTTGTAACTTCAGAAGAGGAACCAGTCAGATATAGCAAAGCGGGAAGGAGAATTAAAGTCCCTGAAAGACTAATGTATTGAGAACTACACCTGCAACAACCTCCATACCATACGATCGCGGTGCCTCAAACAAAATTAAACGCGCAGCCAATAAATGCAAAGTTAACATCCCTATAAAACCTAATAAAAATATATTTCAACTTATCAGAAACGAAAAAGATCCTATTCCCCCCCTTGAAACCTCAGGAATATATAAAATACCTTACACTGATCAAAACAAACAAACCGGCTCGTATATCGGAGTAACAAAAAGAAAAATTAAAACAAGAATAAAATAACATATGAGAGACATTAAAACTGGAAATCAAAATACAGCGTTAGCCAAAACTTTTTATCAGGAAAACATAGATATAAATTTCGAACAAGCCACTAAAATAGCTAATTACGAAGAATACAATTACGCCATGTTCCGGGAGTCGATCGAAATAACAACCAATAAAAACGTTTGTAATGACAGCAGCGCAGTAACTCCAAATAGAAGGTGGCGCCATATTCTGAAGAGGCAGAAACCGACAGAAGAATCAGAATCACTCACAGAGAAGCTGTCTGATGAGAGTCGGGATCCCGACCGAAAGATTTAACGGCCAACAACGAGGTAGTAAAAGGTTTTTTAATTTATTTAAGTAGACTCTTGAACATTTTTATAAAAGGTCTAAAATGCTTAATAAAAACGGAAATGCACTTCATTTTTTTTTCCCCCCCCAGTTATAGCCCTTTATGAATCTGAGTATTTTTGTACGGTCCGGAAAATCTTAGGGCTAATCATACTATGTTATATAGAAATCTTTTTTTTATTTATTTATTTATTTTTTTTTTTTTGAGTGTGTAACATAAATGTTTATTTCATTATGATTTTTGCAAAATAAAAGTATTAAAATATGATTTATACCTCTCATAAAACGCTATACTGTTGAATTCTTTCGGGTGTCCTTGTACATAAACCAGTGTTGGTATTTAGTCGCATCTTAATAGGTCCCATCGTGAACTTTAACATTTATCAATTTCAAGGAATTTTTTGAACATTTACGGGAGTTAAAGCGTTTACAGACGAATAGACAGACAAACTAAAACCTTAAGCCCTTTTCAACTTTGTTAGAAATTGTTAAAAACGGTCACTTTAAAGAAAATTTTCAAAATTCTACATGTATGTTTTTCTTATACAAAGGAATATGAATAAGTATAAGAAATATCATAATGATGCGCGGGCCCACCAGCGGCCGAGCGGTTCTGCGCTCAAAGCTGGTAGATGGGAGGTGCCGGGTTCGATCCCAGGTCGCGCTCATCGACCTAGCCGTTCGGAGTTTTCCGTGGTTTCCTCCGAAACTTGCGTAAATACGGGCTAGGACCCCTTAGAAAGACCCCCACGGAGGGCATTCCCCCTCTAGGCCTAGGACACATCAGGAGTCAATCGGCCTTAAAAATCCTACAACCAACCAACCAACCATAATGATGCGCTGCAACTAAAACGCATTTTAAACATTTTTTACAAAGTTATCCCAACCAAATTTTGGTTATTTGTTTATTTATAATATTGATAATTGGTGGTTGCCTGCTATTCCTCATAACCAAAATTCTAAATCTTATGTGACATTATTTTATTTTCAGGCACTGTGGTGAAAATACAGTTTCAAACCCAAGTTGCGACCCTTGTCTTGTATATTAAGAATTTTCAGTTTCTTTTTGTAGTTGTTGTTGTTGCTTCCCTATGTATACGAGATATAACCCTTAAAAAGACCTTCACGAAGGGCATTCTACACAGATTACAAGTTTCATGGGATCAAACGACCTTAATTATTATTATTTTTTTTTTATAACGTGAATAACAGTAGCAGATAATGAACATTTATTTGCTTTAAATTTTGTCGAATGATAATATTCTCGTATTTTCGTGCTGCCATCTATGTGTGTATTATAAAAATACATACATATAAATTAAATATTGTTCAAGATGTTGGTGTTGATACGTATCTTTTTCTGGCTGTTGTTTTCTTTTGCATACGAGATATGACCCCTCAAAAAAATCTTCACGAAATGAATTCCACACAAGTTAGAACTTCCATGCGGCTTTAATTATTTTCTTATAGAATGAACAACAGTAGAAGTTAGTAAACATCTATCAGTTTTAAATTCCGTCAATGATTAAATTCTGGAGTATTGTAGTGCTGCCATCTATGGCTTTATTATGAAAATACATGCATATAAGTTAAAATTTATTCATGATGTGTTACGTAAGATAAGGTCGAATTCTTACTCGAAGGACAGGGCATTTTACCGATGGCTGAGTAGAATGCCCTGCGTGGGAAAGGGGTGGGGAGGGGGGGTCTAACAGGTTATATGTGGTACTAATACAAGATTTGAAGAGAACAACGGACAACTCCAAACGGCTAAACGAACAAGTGTGACTTGAATTTAAAAATTATTCAAAACAAACTTGAAAGTCGCACACTAAAGAAAGTGATTTACTCATTGATTGTTTGTACATCGCTGAAATGAAATGGGATAGTTTTTATTTATTTATTTTACGATTAATTATTGTTATTATTACTATTATTGATTAATTTCTTATAACGAATGCGAGTAACTTATAACCTTTAAGTGAGTAAACAATACATTTCCGATTACGGTACTGCCCCATAGATGGCCAAGAAGCTCTACTCGTGACGCTGGTGATTGGGAAGTATCTGGCTCGATTCCAGATTTCAGGTCACATTCGTTGACGTAGCCTTTCGGACTCTTTCGTGATTTCCTCCAAAACTCGTCTAATTACGGGATAAAAACCTCCTAAAAAGACCCTCATGATGATCATTTCGTCCAGTCCTAAGACCGAAGTTAGTCAATCGGCCTTAACGCTAATGCGACACATATAAAATTTATTTTATGCTGTTCCTAGTTATTAAATATTATTGCTTTTTTTTTTTTTTTTTTTTTTTTTTTTTCAGGAATATTTTTATTTTAATGTTTTCATTAAAAATAAAAACATGGAAATATTTTTACTTTTACTTTACAAGAGCATGGCTTTTCTGAATCAACTCAGACCAGGCAATTTCAAAACTCCCGCAGCTGCTTATAGCTTGAATGCTGCTGCTGCCTCTAATAGATTTTCTGCTGAAAATATCTAAAGAAATTGTAATTTCAAAAAGTTTCAGGGCTTCAAATTGAGGGTGGAACAGTGGGATTAACGCTCAAACTTAGAAAAGTCATACCAAATAAAAATCCTCGAATGGAAGGTTTTCGCTACCGAAATATACACTAAGCGACAAAAAGAAAAAAAAAAAAAAAAAAAAAAAAAAGCCGCACTTGGATGTTTTCCTTTTCCCTTTTTGCAACCGCCAATTTTATCATTTAAAAAGCAAACTTTCAACAGATTTTATTACGTCGCCCTCCACGTACACTTTAGGATTGAGCCCAGTGTTAAAAATAAAATGCAACTATCTGGAAAATTATAATTTTAGAAAGTATTTCAAAAAGGGCAAGTATAAGGCATTTAACGATACCACAAAAAATATTAATTTTAGCATGAAAGTCAAAAAATATTTTAATACGTGAGATGGCAATTTAATTAAATGTTAACGAAATATTCCTGAGATGACTTTTAGGAAGATATAAATTTTTTTGGCTGTTTAAACGGAAAATGTGTCTTTAAGCGGCCATGTTGCCCATCCAAGCGAGATGATGGCAAGTTAAGAAACAAAAATTTAAAAAAATCGATTTGCACATGCTCATAAGTTAGAAAAGATTTAAAAAAAAGTGCATAGCAAAATAATTTCTTCAAAAACGTGCGGGAACAATTAAACAAAGTATGTTAAAAACCAGAAGATCTGCAAAAAAAGCCATTACTAAGGAAAAGAATTAAAAAAAAAAAAGACTTCAGTTGACCAAAAATTTAAAAAAAATATCAGTTAATTATTAGACCGAACTAGTTTTCTCTGATGAGTAAGTTTATTTTATTTCGGGCTGATAAAAAAAAAAAAAAAATAATAATAACCTAGTAAAATGATAAAAATGTGACCAAATTATTGAAAATTGCATTCATAAAACAGTGACAGATTCTCGGTACATTATGGTACGGAGGGGCATAAATTTTCAAGTCGGGCAAATTTTTATGCTCAAGGGATCAATTACTCGAACTAAAACGCGGCCATTATAAAAATGGCGCCTGGTCGACTATTTTGAAGGTATCTCAGACTTTCCCGCAAACAGAATTTCAAGATAATATTGCACCATACTAAAGGGCGTTTGTGGTGCGTTTATTCGATTCAAATTGTCAAAACTACCTATCCTATCCCATGAGCACTTATAATCCTGTAAGCAATCATACTTTTTTTAACTTTAAGTTAAATCCCACAAAAAATATCGTAGAATTTTTTTTTCTTTTCATCAGACTTGGAAATAGCTCGAAAATGTTTAGTCTATAAAAAAGCGCGGGAAAGGGGTGAGGATTGAAACATTGCATCCTACAACTCTGCAAGGACTAGAAAATTTTATTTATGATATTTGGCACAGAGAAATTTCTGATATTTATATTAAAACACTGCATAATACTATGTCATTGCTCATTAAAGCAGTAATTCCATATAAATGTGGAATAACACTAAATGCAGAATACATATTTTTATTAAAAATTGCTTAGATCTAACAAATAAATAGTTTTATTTCATGTATTAAAATATAACTTGTTTATATTATATAATAAATCATAATACAGTACAAAGTATATTTTTATTATATTACGTTTAAAAAGAAAGATTTATGTAGATTTTTAATATATACTTCGTATAGTGTAATAAAGTGAATTATTAAATCAAAAATGTACATAGGTATCATTTCATCTCTTTGATATTATGCAAACATGACAGTTTTATTTGTTTCAACCATTAGTTTTGAAGTTTTATTTATTTTTTTTTATGGTTTACTAAAGAATATTTTGAAAATCTACAGCAGTTTGTCCTGATTAAGCAAATATTGTGGTTGCAGTAGGTATATTTAGGAATATTTTAAGTCTGAAAATAGCCTTTCCACAAAAATTCACGATCTTAAATAAATTCTTAAAAAATAACCCCACCCCCTTCAAAAAAAAAAAAAAAAAGAAGAAGAAGAAGAAGAAGAAGAAGAAGGTGAAGATGAACTTGTAAAAATTATTTTTGAAAAATTAAGTCGAAAATTTTCGGTATTTCGGTTATACAGACGCAAAAAATTTGGCTCTTAAAACCTGATAATTTCCGTCTTTTTATTTTGTTACTTTGCGGGATCTCGAGCATCTGTTTCTGACCTGTCATTGTGCGATACCTAAATAATTTTATAAAATTTAAAAGATTGTTAAATTAAAAACATTAATAGACAATGAATTTCATGCGCAATGTTTTAAAGAATTTACATATTGGATTTTTTAAATGCCTTATTTTATTTACGAGAACAATCCAAATTAATGCACAATCGACTCTCTCAGCTAATAGCAATACTATTTTCAATAAATTACATAATGTATTTTTATCATTTATTCATTAATTATACAATTGCTTATTATGAACCATCCAAGACATGATTTTGTATTGTATTACGTGATTCAAAATTCAAAATAAATTACTAAGGGAGGAAGTTTTCTTTGTTGATTTTTGATTCCAAATAAGACGCGATTACTGAATAAGCACAAGAAGCACCACCCTTCGAAAATTTTGAAAGGGCCCCAAAATTAAGCTATAACGAGGCCACAAAATCATATATTCTATTGTTTGATGTGAAATTACAACTCGATTACACAACAGTCGTCCATATATTGTATAAAGTTCATTGGTGAAGTGTATGTTTTATTTGAGGACTTATGCCGTTTTCAAGCAAATTACATTTAACAATAATTTTTAAAAATGTATTTTATACTCATGCAGTTACAATGGGACAGTTTTATGCATATAACGTACAGAATTTAGACTTTTAGCCAGTTTGCTTGTGGTAATACTGTCCAAAATTATGTCTAATTTACTTATTCTATCTAATTATGTTTGTGTTTAAAGACAGTTTGTAAATTTATTGTGTTTATCTGCAGGGGCGTAGGAAAGGGAGGGGCTCAGGGGGCTCAAGCCCCCTCTCCTATTGATTATTATGAAATTTCCTTTTAATGATTAATAAAAGAATCACCAAATTAAAACCAAAATGCGTTTTAAATGCTCATAATTGGTAATATTTTATAATTAATACTATTAATTAATGAATATTAATTAACATCTAGTAATTAATTGATTTTGTTAAAATTAATTTTGAATTAATTTTAGTGTTAAAAAGCACTTTCGCGACCGCTGACGTGAATTCACGTCATTTTGAATCTGCAACTCCGCCAGTGGGCGTTTCTTTAGGTTACATAGGTTACATTATATCTTAATAATATACATAATATTCATAATTGTAGAACCAATCCACTATGGATACAAATACTTTGATTAGGAAGAGCATAATCGCAATGTATATTCATTTATATTTTAGATTCTGATATAGAAAATATTCATTTAAAATAATGTAATATACAATAATAACGCCTACAGGCGTAGTTTACTGCCAAAAAGACAAAAAAAATGCAACCGCGAAAGTGTTAAAATGAAATTTTTTGATTTTTGAATTGCTACTCATGATTTTGAATTGCTACGCCCTTGTTTATCTGTCTTTTATATCAAAAAGTTGGTGAGGAACCCCTACCCCTAACGAGGTTTGTGTTTCCTCTCAGGTAAAAGGTTTATCAGACCTTGAGGCTAAATATACAGCATTTTTTATAATATGGTTTGATTTTATTTTTTAAAAGTAATGAAAATGCTAACTTTTAAATTATAGCGATAATTTCAACAATACGAAATATTGACGAAACAAAAAGTAACCAAACTTTTCATATTTTAACACAGAAATTTCAAACTTAGTGGCGTCATCTGGTGTGTTCCAAAACACTTAAATTATTTGAAGTTGGTCGGAAAAAAAAAAAAAAAAAAAAAAAAAAGTTTTAAACCACTTAATCAAAAAGGCAAATGCATTAAAAGTACTATATCTATAAAAGGCGCTGCTTTTCATTTAAATTCAAACGTCCCACAATGTTGAAATTTTAAATTAAATAAAAATTTAAATTAAATATAACATATTTTCTTACATAAATAAATTTTATTTATATTTGTTTTCTTGATCTAGAGCGTATATTTTTATCTGTATTTAAATTGTTTCATAAAATTTTAAAGTTGATTAAAGTAGTTCAAGTGAGCTGTTGTGTGTACATCCATTTAAATAAAAATAGGGATTAATCCTCTTAATGTGTTTATTTTTTAATCTTCAGTTAAGTGGAGCTCCATCATCTAGATCATGGTCTGCTCACAAAGCTGGTATGTTGGAGGTACCGAGTTGAAACCCATAACGCGTTCATGGACCTGACCATTTTGTGTTCGTGTTGGGATTAAGGCCAATTGACTGACTACACGAGGGTCCTGGGCTTGGAATGGAGGCCTTCCGTGGAAGCGTTTCTAAAGAGTCCTATCCGTACTCATGCTGATTACCAGAGAAAACCACGGAAAGCTCCGAATGACTAGGTCGACAAACACAACCTGGGATTGAACCCGGCACTTCCCTTGCACCAGCTTCGAAAAAGAAACTTCTGGACCACTGGTGGGAACCTAATCATTTGTTTTTTCGTGATTTATTTCTAAAACTCATGTGGATAAATTCTAAGATCCGTTAATTAGACTCTCACGGGATACATTCCAGCAAGAGATTAGGCTCAGGGGTAGCCCACACATTAATACTATCATTTTAAATGCGTAAAATTTGACTTTTCAACACATCATTTGATCACTAATAAAAGGATTTTCTCTCGAATGGAGACTCATTGTGGAGACCCTTTGTCATCATCCATAGCTCAAGAAGATGTGATAATAAACTTCACTTTTGTTATAAGATGGAAAGTTGAATTCTTTGAAATTCTCTGCTTCGAAGGGCAAATTCTATGCAAAATAAACATAATAGATCACTTGAATTTTTTAAATAAAAACTCTTTGCACACAAATTTTAAAATAACACACAAACAAGGAAATGGTACATGATTTTACAGCATTAAATAATTTTAGACAATATCATATCAAAACATTAGAAACGAGTTTTAGTGAATTTTTGAAAGGCAATATTTTCATAAATTTAGCAAATTTTATATTCCGTTTTCCAATAATTATGACGGAGATAACATTAAAAATAAATAAAGAAAGAAAATAAAAAAATAAAGAAAGAGTATCGGAAATTATGTCTTTGCAATTTCATGAGCCATTACTAATTTTTTTCCCCTAATTTTATGTATTATTTTATGTATTATTATTATTATTATTATTATTTAAGCAGTGAGAATAATACTTAAATTGAATATCTGGTGGTGTTGCCATCTGGTGTATAAAATGTGAAAAACAATTTGATTTCATTTAAAAATCGTAAATTAATTTCTTGGTATTGGATAATTACATTATTTCAAATAAAAAATATTAATTTTTTTCTACACCATCATTACTTTTTTCGTGATAACATCTACTACATAATATTTCAAAAATTAAAAATGTTCTAAAAATTTTAAAAACATCATAATCTTTAAATTCAATTACAATAGGACTTCAATATAACGAACTTCTATTTTTCGAATTTCTCATGATTTTTATTTTAAAGTAAGAATTTTTAACAATTTTCTTGTAAAAACCTCCAAATGGAAGAGTATATATCTTCGCAACTTTGTAAAGTACTTAACGAATTTTCTCTTTCTTTTTACTTTCTTCTATATTCAATAGAAGGAAATATTGCATTCGTAAAACAAAAAAAATAAAAATAAATCGAATTTTAGTTTACGATGGATTTACACGTTTTGAGAGGTCCAGAACAAGATTTAACCCTTTTCAGAGATCTGTCTGCGCATGCGTGATAAAACATTTGAAACAATTGTATCAAATACTCATACATATTAAATACTCATAATATATCCCATGAACTACTTACAGAATTTCACATAAATTTATATGTGGTAGCTCCATAACACAAAGTAGTTCTTATAAACATTTAATGTTAATAACTCAACAGGTAGTGCTGCTTTACTGCGATTTTTCCCATTGAAGAGATATCTCATATTCATTGCGTATAACCGAATAAATATATGAAATATTAAGCTGATTCAAATTGGATGTATATTGGACAATAAATGGCGCTGTTATTCTGAAATGTTTCACTTGAAAGGGAAAACTAAATCAGAGAGTCTCTTGCACATGATATATGAGAAGGCTATTGGGAAGCACTATGCTGATTCCTTTTGGGTGCGTATCAGCCGAAGCGTTGCTCTTCTGTGCTTCAAATTAGCAAGTGAATAGGAAAACTAAATCTCAACTTTGATGGCATATAAATACACCAAACTTGATACGTCAGATAAGCATTATGAAAACGAATGCTGACTTAATTTGGGTGTGTATGGACAGACAGATAGCGCTGCTATTACTCACCTTCTGTGAATTTTCACATTGCTACATGTCAGTATCTCTTGATAAAACTGCACCAAACTCCCTATATAAAATCTTTATTGTACGAAGCTATGATTAAATTTTTGCGCATGTTAAATAGTAAGTTGCCCTATTATATAGAATGATATAAAATAAAAGTATGTGATGGCCATAACATATTAGTTTTACCCCGTTTTTCAAAATATCTCTTTCTTTCTTCACATTTTATGACATTTAATAAATTAAAACAGAATTTTCCAAGAGCTATTTTGAAATCAAGACCTCTCAAACACTAAATAAATCAGATATTTTATACAAGAAATAAAAACAGTACCCACAGATACACTCTTGTTCATAAGTTTAGCAAGATTTCCAAACGATCACTTTTTTTTCAAATTAAAAACTTATCTCTCAGTGAAATGTTTTCAACATTGGGTATTAAAAGAACTGGGTCTTCCTCATGTTTTTCAGTGAAGATTGGTTTAAGACAACAATTAGCGGGCTGGTAACAAATTGAGCAAAATTAATAATGTTTGTGATCACACTGTATCGTTAAACAAATTAAATGAACTGTAACTTTAGGATATGTTAATATAGACCCAGTTCAATTTGTGGATGAATTTGTGTGACGATAACATGTTAAATAAGTATTTATTTTAAAACTCCAAAAAAAATCAACATATGTTTAAAAAATCCCTTATAAGCTTGTAACTCTAACATATTTTTGTTTATTTACTATGGTTTATGAGATCATAAGGGGTTTTTCCCAAAAAACAACCGTTGGAAAGTGGTTGAAATAACTGGATCTTCAAATTACACTACTGGCCATTGAAATTGCTACACCAAGAAGGAATAATAATAACGGAATGAAATTTGTTGGACACATACATTATAGTAGGAAGAACAATTGATTAAAATTTCAGGAAATTTGGAGTAATATGTACTGAGAAAACAGTACATAAAACAGCGACCTCTGTGAGCAATAACAGCACTTATCTGCCTAGGCATTGAATCGAACAGCGATTGGATGACATGTACGGGTAGAGCACTTCATGAAGTTTTAACACGATGCCACAATTCATCGATCGAAGTTACTGGTGAGTAGTGGGGGGCCAGCTGCTTTTCAACGATTAAACAGTCATTTTCATTGGTGTGAGATCAGGAGAACGCGCTGGCCAGAGCAACAGTCGAACACATTCGACATCAATGAAGGTCCGGACAATATGGATAACTTGCGGTCGTGCATTGTCCTGCTTAAATGTTGCGCTTTGGAGGCCTTGAACATAGGGCAGAGCGATGGATCTCAACTCGTCAGAAATGTAATGACTGGTATTCAGAGTGGCGGGAATGAAAACAAGAGGTGACAGGGACATGTATCTAATGGTACAACATACCATCAATCCAGGTGGTGACTCAGTATGAGGCTACCAAAATTCTGATTACCCTCAAAACTGCATCAGTCATATGGGCGCCATTAATGTGTGATCAACGATGAACCTGGACGCAGGAATGGCGTGAACTCACTTTCCAGACAAATCACAATCCCGTTTACAGCATCAAGATTGCCTTATCCGTATTTAACGGCATTATGAATAATGCACATTGCCAGCTGGGATTCGACATCAGCATACTGTCCATCATTCGCAATGATGTTATGGGTTCCCATTGGATACACGTCTCGATTACTTCATGTTCGTATTCCTGGCACTCTGAACAGCGGCCATTAAATTTTTGATGAGTTAAGGCCCGCCCCTCTGCCCTGTATTCGAGGCGTCCGTAGCGCAAAATTTAAGCAAGATAATGCACGACCGCAAGTTGTTTGTATTTTCCGGACCTTCTTTGATACAGAATGTGTTCGACTGTTGCTCTGGCCAGCGCGTTCTCCTGATCTTGCACTAATGAAAATGACTGTTTAATCGTTGAAAAGCGACTGGCCCCCCACCACTCACCAGTAACTTCATTCGATGAATTGTGGCATCGTGTTAAAACTTCATGAAGTGCTCTACCTGTACATGTCATCCAATCGCTGTTCGATTCAATGCCTAGGCAGATATGTGCTGTTATTGCTCACAGAGGTCGCTGCTTTATGTACTGTTTTCTCAGTACATATTACTCCAAATTTCCTGAAATTTTAATCAATTATTCTTCCTTCTATAATGTATGTGTCCAACAATTTCATTCCGTAATTATTATTCCTTCTTAGTGTAGCAATTTTAATGGCCAGTAGTATAATTAGGCGGCATGTGAAAAACCCCTTAAGAAATTTCAACTCTTGGAAAATATCTAAAATCTAGCTCGTTCTTTTTCGTACAATTCTCTTAATTTTTATTCTATTCAAATGCACTTTTGATAAAAGTTGCCCAATAAATCTAGTTTTCAACTTATGTAATTAAAAAAAAATTATTTTTCGTACATGCGCAGTAAACACGCTTTTCATAAAAATGTTCATATTTCATGAGATATTTAAGATAGTTGTATTAAGATTGCAGTACATTGTTTTAAAAGTGTTTTTCCAACTTATCTGAAAATGGGAATAATTTTCGTTAAAAACTGTATATTATAAATAAAAAACATGATATATATATATACATATTCATTAGTTTTAAAATAAATGCTTGTATCTCCCTTATTTAACATGCTATCGTCATACAAATTCATCCACAAATTGAACTGGCTCTATATTAACATATCCTGAAGTTAAAGTTCATTTCGTTTACTTAACGATACAGGATAATCACAAACATTATTAATTTTGCTCAATTTGTTACCGGCCCCCTAATAGTTGTCTTAAACCAATCTTCACTGTAGAACATGAAGAAGACCCAGTTCTTTAAATACCCAATGTTTGCAAACATTTCATCGAGAAGTAAGTTTTTAATTTGGGAAAAAAACGATCGTTTGGAAATCTTGCTAAACTTTTGAGCAGGAGTGTAGTTATAAAAATAAAAAATCAAACGTTCATGATTTCAAAATATACAAATCTTCTGATGTATTTCATACTGTACTAAATTACTGAAATCAACCGTAACAATATTCGGGATTACTGTTTAAAATCCTTTATCTATTGATGGTTTTTAAAATACCACTAGTTTAAAAATATATAAAATCGAATTTATCAAATAAATCGCAAAGGTATTTATAAGAATGGGATACATAAACCTCACTTTAATCTCACTATATGACTCTAGACGCTACAAGTAGCCATTTTTGTTCAAGAAAGAATTTTATACAGTGCTATCGCTGTTTTTGGTAGACATTTTTCACGATATTCACATGTGTTATAATCAATTCCTGTATTACCTCAACAATCTACATTATTACGTACCTTTAATAAACACCATAAAATGCAATAATCTCGCAACAATTGTTTCGGGTCTAAAAAGCACACGAACCTTCGTCAGGCGAACAAAGTAGTATCGAGTGCTGAAGTTAAAGCGACAACGCACAAAACCGTTTTAAATGAAGAGCAAAAATATATAAAGTCGAATGTATAAGTACTGATGTCAACAGAATTATGAAATAAAAGAAGAAAATTAATTAATTAATTAATTAAATTAAAAATATAACAAAATCTAAAAATCTAAAAATCTACATTAATCTTAACAAAATTATAAGGAACAGGAAAAGTAAATATTTTGTACCCTTTTTTCAGATCTTTAAACCTCTATGTACCAATAGTACACTAAAGTACTGCCTCAATAAATGCGCATAAATTACTATCATGAGGCTATATGCGTAATATTTATTGAATATATCTTTAACAAGTAATGTAAAAGAAAAATTTTTAAAGTCAATTCCTACTTACAAACACTATCGAAAAAGTTTTTTTTTAATAATTTTGAATTAGAAAATAAGAAGCGCGCGTGCAAAATGAAATAAAATAATTATAAGACAAACAAAAACCTTTTTATATACCATGTTTTAAATTTTTTGATGAATCATACAGCTCTTATCAATGTGCATAAAATTTTTAAAGTGATAATGATGTCAATTTTTGTGAGATGCATAATTCAACTTTTTATAATTTTTTAATGTTCACGTTTAATTAAATGTATTTATTTTTATGTCGAAAAAAAATGAACTCGTATTTTTTTTTTTTTTTTTTTTTTTTGGCAACAATTAAATTATAGCTAATATTTCAATGGCTATTTTAACCCTATTAGGACGTTATTATTTTCATATTTTAATTAATTATAAAAAAACTAATAAAAAATTCAAAAATCTAACTTCGAAGTATTGTGTTGTCACCGTGTTCTGAGCAATCCTGAAAGTTTCAAATTTCTAGCTAGTCGGGAAGTTAGTTAAAAATCCATTGCAAGATTTGTACAAGATATATATAGGGAGAGTGTGAACTAATAGTAGGAATTGAAAAATATTCTTAAGTAATTAAAAAAGTATGTTGTAAATATATTTTTTGTCCATTTCATAATGCGATAAAGGGTTAAAGGAAGCACCCCTGAAGAAGTTTTCAAAGTATTGCAAAAATGTGATATATATTATGAAAACGAAAGCTTTTAAGTTAGAGATTTGATAAAATTAATAAATACAGAATTTTGAATAAACACCATAAAATGTAAGAACTCGTAACAATTGTTTGAAGTCGAAAGAAAACACGATCCAGCGTCAGGCGAACAAAGTAGGCACAAGTGCTGCAATGCAAAAAAAAAAAAAAAAAAAAAAAAAAAAGCGGCAACGCACAACATTAACAGACTTTTTGTCAGTTAAAATAAAGAATGTCTTTGGTATACATAATCATAAAATTACTATGAATATGGTAATATCTCATGATCATTGAAAGGATATAATTTGATCGAGAGAGACACTGCCATTTTTAAAGAATGAAACTATTACTACTAATAATACATTATTTAAAAGTAATGTGTTTCTCAACAGCAAAGTTGTCTTATTTATTTTTTTTATATTACAGTAGGGAACCAATTATGCAGAATGGTTGGGACAAGACTATTCCGGATACTTAATTGCTGACCAAAGCAACCACATTAATCAGACTTGTAGAATACATATGGCGTTGATTTAAAATAAATATTTCAAGTTAAAAATTAATTATTATTTTAAATCAATTAATAAAATTTTAATTTTAATCAATCTAAAATTTGAAAAAATAAAAATTTTAAAATCATTTTCAATCAAGATAAAATATTACTTAGAATTTGAGATGCATAAGAATTTCTGGGAAACTTAAAAACCCTACACAGAAATAAAAATTTGTTCTAATTAAAATACTTCAAGTCCTGATTGGTAGTAGATGATTTTGAAACATTAAATACTATTTATTGTGAAGGAATGGAAAATGAATACTTTCTTAAGGTTGATTCTTTATTAAAATTCGTATTATTTGTTTAAATTCATAAAATGCAAAAATTTAATATTTTTAAAAAAGATTTTAGGATTTTATTCACTATAAAATCTGCATATGCATGGTAATGCTAAACTATTTTTTCCCAATAAAGCTTTTATTGTTTAAATATATCATCAGTTTACCTTTGCTAAACTTTCTTGATGTGCTTTATGCACATATTTAAAATATAAAAAAAATCTGATGTGAAACAAACACACGACTTCCACTATTCACAATTACGCGCATTATATGCATTTTTTTTCTCTTTTTTTGGAGATAATATGATCAGAAAGACACAGAATTGACCTAACAAAGTAGAAACCTAAAATTTTTCTGGTATGAAAAAGTTAATACACGTGTAAAGACATATAAAACAAAGCCTACGTAGCAAGTTAAAATAAACAAACAAAAAAAAAAAAAAGGTAGAGTTATTTTTTTTTAAACACGAATTTCCGAATTCTAAAATTAAACTACCTAAGCAGGATGTCTGTTTATTTTCCTGTAATAACTGCGTAATACATAAGAATGGATATATAAAATTGATTTATGTAACAATTTTCAATAAATCGTAAGAGCCATTTTTGAATAACCAAATTTTACCTAAACTTGGCATTCTCAATTATTGACCGAAAAACAATAATTACATACAAAAGGATATTTAAAAGGGAGATAACATGGCGAGTTTGAAAAAAATATATATATCCGTACAGCCGTTTTTAAAGAAACACAATTGCAAGACCTGAAATTAAGCTATTTATTCAGGATATCTATCGATTTTCCTGAACTAGCCCACTAGTTCGAAAAAACATCTAATAGAATGTTTCTATAGCAACTTCGAAGAAAATCTTTAGAGATGTTTTTGAGATACGGACTTACGGTCCCACTTCCGGTTTCCGATGACCCACTTTCCAGTTTTCTTATTTTCACAAAAATTTTGAAGGTTCATCTGTACACCAGACCTGTTTCAATTCTGAAGTTTCATAGTTCTATTTTTATCAGTTTCGGAGGTATGATAGCCAGAAGACTCCCCACATACACACACACACACATACTGATCAATTTTCAGAAACTACTTTTTTGGACTTTGGAGGCCTTAAAACGTGTAAATCAGATGAAAACTCGATATCAAATTTTTGAACCGAATACAACATTTTCATTACCTACTGTAGTAGTGTAATAGAAGTAAAAATTATAACTGGAAAACTGGTTTCCAGATAAATGATTCCGTGTTGTATTTTTCTCTTTTGTTAATATTTAAAAAAATTGTAACAAATGGATGTAATTTATATAGGGTAGGTGCTCCAGTCATTCGCATGCTACGGTAATTGACACTTATCTCGAAATAATTAATAAATAATAAAAATAATAAAATCATATATTTTACATACAAGAATTTTAACATTTTATGTCAAACACTGGAGCATAGGGTGCTAATAACTGGTAAAATGAATAACTAGCAGTGTCAAACACTGGAACATAGGGTGCCAATTACTAAAACTGGCAGTGTCAATTACTGGAACATTGAGTGGGTGTCAAATAATAAAAAAAAAAAAATTACCAAATGTATATATTTTAACATATATGTGGTTCTGAATGTCTTTTATGCCATATGTAGTAACTTAAGATTTCTAAAAATATTTTTTGATGACTAGAACATTAAAAACTTTAGAGATTGTTTTAAAAGTGTCAATTACTGGTGCACTTACCCTATATATATATGTATAAAATACTTTTTACATATTTAGAACCAATTAATTTAAAATTTGCCTTTTAAAGTACTACTTTAAAAAAAAGAAAAAGAAGAATAATCTTTATTTTACGATATTTATTCGACAGAATATATATGATATCATTATTGATTAAATACTTTTTGAGGATGCTGTCCCTGTTTAATTAATTATTACACTTCCTATATATAAAGGAAATAAACGTACAAGCAAAATTATTAAAATGTTTACTAAATTATGAATACCGTTAATATGTAAATTAGAAAAAAAAATTCTTGTTTTAAAGAGTATATGCTACCCTTTGTAAAAAAAGTATATATTTAAATTGGCATTAATGTATATATGAGTGTGTCTGTTTTATATATTTGAGTTTTGCCTTTGTTAGGCCTAGTTTTTGGTTCATAACCTCTACACACTTACACACACATATATAATTACCTTTTCTTGGTATTTTTGTTAGCTTCAAACCATAAGTAAAAATTGATTTTATCTTTCTTAATACACTGTTGCAGCCATGAAAGCATTTTTTTTTTCTGTGAAGCTACTTGAATATATATATATATATATATATATATATCTATTTCTAATCCATGGGTGAGATTTTATTTTTTACTTCCTTATACAAAGTATAAGGAAGTATAGTAATCCCGATTTGCGAAATGGATTTTGTATTTCACATTGCTCGAAAACGAATGATTGCTGAATGTTGCCAATTTATACATGTGACTGTCATGATGTCTAGTTACACACCTGCAAGTGTCGTCTTAACACGAGCTCTCGTTTTAGAGATATAAGGGATTTTACACGATTTTTCGTGACGTCTGTATGTGTGTGTGTGTGTGTGTGTCTGTGTGTGTGTCTGCGTGTGTGTATGTCGCATAACTCCAAAACGGCTGGACGTAGAAAGTTGCGAATTGGTACATAGGTTTGTTGTAACATCTAGTTGTGCACCTCCCTTTTTGGGCTTTGTATGATTTTCCGTTTTGGAGATATTTAGGAAAATTAGGTTCATAATGACAAAAATACATAGGTTTTGGCCATAATGTATCAAAAAACGGTATAGACAAATCTTACAACTTAAGAGACTTCCCGACTAGCTAGACATTTGAAACTTTCAGAAAAGCTCAGAACACGTTGACAATGCATTTTTAAAATATTTTTAGCCAACTGTTAAGATACCTGCTGCCTTCAGCAGCGTTTATGCGATTCAACAGAAAATTTATTTAACTAACTTCCCGACTAGCTAGACATTTGAAACTTTCAGACTAGATCAGAACACGGTGAAAATGAATTTTTTTAATACTTTTAGCCAACTGTGTAGGGTCTCTGCTGCCTTCGGCGGCGTTACCAGTACAAATCTTGGAATCGATTTTTAACTAACTTCCCGAGTAGCTAGACATTTAAAACTTCCGGAAAAGCTCAGAACACTGTGACAATGCATTTTTTAAATATTTTTGCCAATTGTTTCGGGTCACTGCTGCCTTCGGCAGCGTTTATATGGTTCAACAGAAAATGTATTTAACTAATTTCCCGACTAGCTAGACACTTGAAACTTTCAGAATAGTTCAGAACACGGTGGATATGCATTTTTTTAATACTTTTAGCCAACTGTTTCAGGTCCCTGCTGCCTTCGGCAGCATTTATATGGTTCAACAGAAAATTTATTTAACTAACTTCCCGATTAGCTAGACATTTGAAACTTTCAGAATAGTTCAGAACACGGTGAAAATGCCTTTTTTTAATACTTTTAGCCAATATTTTCGGGTCCCTGCTGCCTTCGTCAGCCAGTACAAATCTTGCAATCGGTTTTTAACTAACTTTCAGAAAAGCTCAGAACACGGTGATAACTCATTTTTTTTTAAATATATTTTTAGCCAACTGTTTCGGGTCCAGTGTCAGTGTTTTTTAACATTATGTATACTTCTAAAAGTGTATAAGGAAGTCATGTGGTGTCCACATCAGATTTTTTTTTATCTCAATACACCGTTGTCACTACGAAGTCAAAGTCTCAAGCCGAGTGGTTCATACCAAAATTGTGATCGCTATGAACTTAAGGCTATTCTAATTGTTGCACTTAAAAAAAAAAAGAAGAAGAAGAAGAAGAAGAAGGAAAAGAAGAAGAAAAAGAAAAAGTTTTTTAAAAGATGCAAATGCGTCTTGAATATCACAATGTTAATTTTAGTATTAGAATATCGGAATCGGTGAAGTATTTACATCGCTTTGAGTATTAACATGATAGTTATATATATATATATATTTAAAAAAAAAAAAAAAAAAAAAAAAAACTTGTACATTATTGAAACTCACACTTTATGTGCTGATTTACAATAGCCATAATAGTTATTTTATTTAATTTTTACTTGTATAAATATTCATCATGCGTAATTTCATCATTTTGAAAAGAGGAATCTTTTACATAGCTTTAAAGTTAATTCCACAAAATTATTTTTTTATTTGTTTAATGGTTAGGTATCTAATTAAAATAATCACGCTGTATCGAATGATTTGTGAAAAGAATAATTGGAAAAATCTTCACCTAAGAGAGACAGTACTAATGAAAATTAAATCCTGAAGTAATTGCTGGTTTTATTTTCCTCTTAAACTTTATTACTTTTAATCATAATTAAAAATAATAGTAGCAATAATAATAATAATAATAATCTCTTTCCGGATTACTGTGGCATTTCCCCCTTTCATTTTAATTATTCGCATGTTACTCTTATGACTTTCCTAATACTATCAATTTTAATTACCTTGCTGTCAAAGTCTTGAATCTAGATGCAGGTACCTGTGTTAATTGCTTCTTTCTTTTTTTTTTTTTTTGTGTGTGTGTGTATGTATGTGGGTTTATTAAAGATGTAATAAATTGTTTATATTTCCTTCTTTTTAAATGTGGTTACAACAAAGAAGAAAAAAATAAAATAAAATAAGAAACTGGCAGACTACAAAGAAGCTTGACCACTTTTCCAAGGTTATTAAACATTAATAATCCGCGATTGGTTTCAAATGAATTAATAATCAGGTGAAAAACTACTGCTGAATGTTATTTAAAAGAAGCTACATACTGTTCAACGGAAAATACTATTAAGTTGAAGAAAATATTATGCAAAAACACCTTTTTTGTGTGTGTACGTAAAGCACTGTAAAACACTCTTAAAATATTAACCAGAAAAACCACTGAAAATTATTCATCTTAAGTAAACGGAGATGTTCAAAAATTATTTTGTGTTTAAATTTTAATGACTAATATTATTTTAATTAGATATTGGTAGGAGAATATTAAGGATTTGTATTGCATTTTCTGAAATAGAAATGTTTATTTCTTCCTTTTTACTGATGAAAAAATTAAAAACACTAGAATAAAGATTAAGAAAATTGATTATTTATTTTACCTGAAATTTATTGTAAATTTACCAAGAGTCTAGAGGGACATTTAAGTAAATCTCCAGAAACTTTTTCAGAGTATACAAACCTTTTTAAAAGTTCTCTGTCTTATAATTTATTTCCAAACATAGCTTAGATTAATAGCAGAGGAAGGTAATTGCAAGTGCTTGTATGTGTGTGTGTGCGGGGAATTATCGTCATGGTTTATGTAAGAACTAAAATATTTATATGAAATATTAAAATAGTGAAATTTTAAAATTTTAAATTAATCATTAAAAAGAAAAGTGATAAAAATGATCATTGTTGTTGTTGCATGGGTATTTATGACATATAAAGCTTATTTTTTATCCATTAATTAGAAATTTTTAATACACTGGTTTCTATGTTTTCTTTGCCATTAAGAAAATTAATATTAACTATTATTTAAAAACTGTTTAAACTATAATTTTCCGAAAAAGTGGCTACATAATCAAATCTTATCCGTAACTACTCTTCTTATTGAAACGCGACGGTCTCACAAAAATAGTTTTATTTTTCTCGTAAATTTGTAACTAACTTACTCTTTTGTAAAATAATATGCATTTTGCTTCAATTTCATTCTCTGTAAATAAATTTCTTCATTTAAAAACTCAAAAATTTTGGACGAAACCTGTTCTCTCACTCCTAAGTTACACTAGCATTTTAACTATGAACTCTAGAGTTCAAGAACTTCAAATTCACAATTGTATTATGCATTAACAGGGAGTTAATTCTTATTTATGTTATATACATACATATACATGCTACGTTTAATAAATAACGTATCAGAATTCCTTTTTATATGCTTTTTTGTGTGTTGCATATGTGTGTTGGTCAAATCTAAGAGTAGAATTTTCATCATCTTTCTATCATGCTATTGGGCTGAAATTCTGCATACATGTATAACTCCGATCACAATACATACTCAAGTAGTAAAGGACTTAGGAAAGAGGGGTGTCTATGGGCCTTATGCCCCCAATACCAATAGAATTTTTTTTTTTCTTTCAGAATTTTAACCCATTTGTTATCATTTGATTGTTATGAATTTTGCATACATGTCTATATTATTCACATACCCTGAATTTGAGTTTTTAGTGCACATTAAAATAAAAGCGTGGTTTTTCTTTTTTTTTTAATATATATATATACATATATATAGGGTAAGTGCACTAGTGATTGACACTTTTAGAGCAATCTCTGATGTTTTTAATGTTCTAGTCAACAGAAAATATTTTTAGAAATCTTAAGTTAGTACATATGGTAGGAAAGACATTCAGAACCACATATATGTTGAAATATATGCATTTGATAGCAATTATTATTGTTATTTTTTTTTTATGAATTTTTATTTGACACCCATTCAATGTTCCAGTAATTGGCACTGCCAGTTTTTCCTTTTATTAGTAATTGGCATCCTATGTTCCAGTGTTTGACACTGCTAGTTAATCATTTTACCAGTTATTAGCACCCTATGCTCCAGTGTTTGACATATAATGTTAAAATTCTTTTATGTAAAATATATGATTTTATTATTTTTCTTATTTATTAATTATTTCGGGATAGATGTCAATTACTAGAGCATGTCAATCACTGGAGCACCTACCCTATATCTTGTAGTTTTATAAAACAATTTATTATTCTGTGTTTGCCATTTTCTATAGAAAATACTTTTTTAAGTATCTTATTAATTGCTAATTTTATTACATTAAATGCAGTGTAACCATGTTAAAATTATTCAAAGAAATTAAGTTAATAATAATCATTTTGTATAGAATTTTTTTTAATTTTCTTTATGTGAGCCATAAACATTAAATACACAAAATACTATACAGCTGATTTCATCTAACTTTTCAATATCTGTGCCAAATTTTAAGTGAATCGAACGATTTTTGTGTCCGCTTTGTAACATATCGATAGACAAAGCAAAACATTTTTAGTCTCAGTAGGGAAGGAGCACTCACTGACAATTGAGCTACAATTTTATACTGTGACAATTTAAATAATATTGAATAGAATAGTACTAACATAAATATAGAGAAGTACTAACAAAACACAAAGGATATTTGCAATATGAATATACACTCACCACTTAGATAATGCAAGCTTTGAACTCTACACATGGAACTCTGATCACTCTGCTGTTAATCTAAGTAGATATGTTCAAGCATGCATCATCTAAGTCAAAAATGAGTAGCAGAAATCTCGAATCTGATGCAAAGGCATTGTGCATTGCGCGAGAAATACCTTGGAGCGTTTTTCCTGTCAAACTCACAATGGTTTCTTCATCAGATTCAACCTTTCGCTGCGTCCTCATTTTTTTTTTTTTTTTTTCTCTCCTAAACAGAGATGTATTCGAAAATATGGGTGGGGTATTTCGTGATCTGGCATACGACCGCGTTTGGGAAGATTGGATTATATTAACCCAGACAGTAGTTTAATGTGGGTAAAAATAAATAAATTTTAATTGCTAAAATGTTTTGCAAGACCTTTTAGTCTTCAATAGTCATGGTCTTTTTATAGTGGCCTTACTTTCAATGATATGTCGTATATCTGAATGTAAAAGATGCTGCATGCAAGCATTAGCAGATATCAAATTTTACATTCATTATTAACCATTAAGAATTTAACTATATCGAACTTCTTAAGAATTAAAATAAATTAACTTTTGCAATGAAAAACATTTTTAATAATCCTTAATGCTAGTAAATATTCAATCACTCAGAAAATTTAGATTTTTATTAAGGAGTGAATAATCGATTGGTTTATCTTTAAATTGAATAGTCATTATAACCCACTAATGCCCCAGAAATTCTGCGCTCGAAGCTGGAAGAGAGGAAATGCCGGATTCGATCACAGATTGCGCTCGTCGACCTACCCGTTCGGATTTTTCCATGGTTTTCTCTGAAACTCGCGTGAATATGAGCTAGGACCCCTTTGAAAGAGGGCATCCCCTTAGACCCAGATCTCTAGTATATATCACTTTACTGTAATATTATAGTACTTATTATTCTATTAATGAAGACAGAATTAACTCGTTGATTTACTGACAATATGAAGTATGTAGGTAACTAAAAATCTGAAATCACTTTGTTAGAGCTTCAGTGAAAGTAATTATTTTAATGTCTGAATCAACTACTTCTACGAATATTTTTCAAAACAATGCGTTGAGTTATATTTTACTGTATCATGTTATTTATATATATATATATATATATATATATATAAATGAATTATTAATCGTAGGAAATGCCAGTAACAGATATAAGATCACTGAAACCACATAGACCAATAAGAATGAAATTACAACAAAATTAAATAACCTGCAGAGACTAATTGGGATTTATTGAAACATTTTTGATTTATTGATTTTTTATTTAATTTAACTGCAATCTAACCCTAAATTTATTCCTAGATTGCTAGTTGCAATTTTAATAATATTGCCGGTGCGTAAAAAACGACATGAAACTCAAATCAAAAAATACAAACAAGCAATGAGAAAACAAACAATTAAGGCAGTATTTTAATCGAAATATTTTTTCAATTAGGGAAAGCTCAAAACGGTATTTAAAAAAAAAAAAAAAAAAAAAACTCGTCAGGGGTGACCTTTTTCGCCGTAGAGCACCAATGATCGACTTCGTTCGTTAGTAGTTATAATAGCAAATTGCTAACGGGCACCCTGTCATACAAAAAATTAATTTAAGTTAAAAATGAAGAATAGAGTAGAATAAACTATTTAGTTCAAGAAATCAGAGAATGAAACAGCAAAAAACAACCATAAAAACAAATATTACTCACAGGATGATGCATTTGAAGTCACAAGTATTAAAACAAGCAAAATAATTCAAGGGTTTAGTTGTACATAGCAGATGAAGAATAATGAGACTATACAGCATCACGGATAATTTATTGATTGATTATCATGTGTTTTAGTGCTTGATTAGTAGTTTTAAGAATAGTTGGCAGCTCAATAAAAAAGAAATTGAATATTTTAAGGAAAAGTAATGAATATATTTTAATATAAAGTAAATGCAATACGCCTTCTGCCTTTTTTTAAATATATATATAGATAACTTTTCAATCCTACCCAGCCATCCTGCTAAACAACAACACCTATCCTCCGTAACCAAACATCTGCCCACCCAACCTTCACCTTTTCTATTGTCTTTTATTATTTTATGATTTTTTGGTTAAAATGCACAAAAGTGCACTTTATATATATATATATATATATATATATATATATATATATATATATATATATATATATATATATATATATATATGTGTGTGTGTGTGTGTGTGTGTGTGTATTAGGGGGGATGTTTTACAATCTGGTGTAGCACTCACTGTAACTTGTTACCCTGAATTTTTTTTATAAATATATATATATATATATATATATATATATATATATTATATATTAAGGTAACAAATATTATATTTAAACATTTCCTAAACGTTTGAAATAGATTTCCAAACTTTGTATGAAATTCTGTACTATAGTACCTGAGATACAGTTGAAAGAAAATTTTGTCACACACACACAAAGGCAGACAGACAGACATTTCTAAAAATGGGCAAATCGTGTTCCACAGCTCTCAAAACGTGTAAATTCATCAAAAACCCGAGGTAGAAAATTTTTATGAATCCAATATTTTCTTCGATGTAATATAGAAGAAGGTAAAAATATAATCTATCTTTAGATATTTATGAAATTATCTATTGTGCTAGAGCAATTTTGGAATTCGTAAAAAGGGTCATAATTGTTGAAGTCCATTTATTTTTAAAAGGACCAGGCTTCCGCAAAACACTCTTTGCACGACAATAAAGTACAGAAATTCAGATGTATAAAATTTAACTTGTATAAAATTTAAACAACTTTAAAAAATTTAATTTATTCAATTTTGAAATTTTTTCATATATGTATATAAATTGTATGTATACATTTCATGCGTGAAACCATACATAAAATTCAAGCAAAATAGAGTCAGTAATGATTTAAATTGTGCTTTAGGATACTGTTAATGCTACTTTTTAAGAAATTCATTAATCGCATGAAAGTAAAAATATTTATTTTCATATAAAAAATTATAATGTAAACATTTTATTCCTCTATTTATTTTTATTTATTTATTTTATTTTCTATTTTTATCGTCAACTTATAGTTTTTTATAGGGACAAAAAACACAAAAAAAAAAAAAAAAAAAAAAAAAACATGTTTTTTATCAGTAGGATCTATGGCCCTAAATTATTTAAAGGGTGATAGTGTCTAAACGCATTAATTCGATTGAGCTGAAAATTTACACACTTATTATAGGACATTGCTGCATGAATTGTTTGGTGATGATCTATGGTCTCAAATCATTTGAAGCGCAATAACGTAAAATTAAACAATGGAGAAAGATACTCAAACACCCTACTATAATTTTTAATTTTGTTTATTTTCAATTTGTCTTACTTTAATTTATTTACACAACCGTTAATTACTAAATATTAGGAAAGTCTGGCGGAGTCACTCCAGATTTTTTATTTTATAATTTTATTTCATCTTAATTAATTTTACTAATTAACACATATATATATATATATATATATATATATATATATATATATATATATATATAGTTAGATTTTTATGAACGTCATTAAAGAACTTTGCATCCCTTTCATTAAAATCCAGGAGTGGTTTTATAAATCAACGCGCTACCCTTAAAAACCAATTTTTGCCATTTCATGAAAAAATGGGGCCATTGGAACATGTCAAGATTTTAGATTAGAAATTTCATTCAGATCACATTTTAAAGCTCGTATAAAATTATGAAGAAAATAGTCTATTGCTATTTTGATAGAACTTATAATTTTTTGCAAAATTAGTCGGCAGCAAGTACAGCATACAAGAGAAGTTTAGGACAGAACATATAGCAGTAGGATTTCACTCGTCTGCACCGTTAACGTAGTGGTTAGCTGGTTGACTATTTAATTTTAAAGAGGTAGGACATCCAACGACCACTGTGCTAGATATGATATAATAAGTTAAGTTGATAAAATTTAGTATATAAATATACATTTTATGTAACCACTTTTTATTTTCTCTTACCCATGAGATAGAGAAAGTATTGTTTTGGGGTCAAATTTTCGAAAATGAGTTTTTGTTATAGTTACATGTTCTGAGGTCCTCTGAATACGAAAATCATGTTTTCAGCGGTTGGTCTGTGTGTGTGTGTGTGTGTGTCTGTGCGTCTGTGTATCTGTCTGTGTATCTGTTTGTGTGTCTGTCTCTGTGTGTGTGTTATCAGCATATCTCAAGAACAAAGAGTACCAGTAAGTCCAAACTTGTTATTCTAAATGTGTATCATATAGGGACGCTACACTAAGCTTTTCGTTGAGATGGATCGCAAATGGTTCGTGTACAGAGACACTCAAGAGTATTCAAATACATTACGTCTATGGGGGAAATTACAGGTAAGTAGAGTTTAACATCTATAGACTGCACTAAACCAAATTAAATGAATATATATATTTTATATGCGTCTCATGTGGAATATGGCAGAGAAATCATTCATTGTTCATTTTCAGGGCCACACAAAAGAACTAGATTATAGTGCAACAATAGCTGAAAATTGATGGAAGTGCATTTCAGGTTGTGCCATATGTTATTACTATGGGATTATATTTAGGTGCACATGTGGTTTGTACATAATTTTCAAAAGATATACAGGGCTACAAATAAGCGACTACTTTATTTTTTATTGTTAGTGGAAGTGCTTTACTAAAATATTTTACCAAGTCCAGGAAAACTGCTCAGGAATGGAAATGAATTCCTCACAGACATATAATAAATAATGTATGTTTTTAAGCTAAATATTCATCGCTTGTTTTTTATATATGTACACGTTTTGAGGGTTCCTGATTACCGAATTCAAGATTTTTAAAGTTTGATCTTTATCTGTGTATCTTAGAATAACTTAAAAAAGAATAATTTCAAGCGATCCAAAAGTTGTATTTTCAAATTAATATAAGTTTGTTGCTGGAAAAGTTTGATAAAGACTGATAATTTTCAAGGAATGTTGCGTGTGAAAGTTGTCTAATTAATTTTAAGTGAACTTTTAATTTTAATAACAGATTTAAATTCTATATAAATATAGGTGTAGTAATAAAACAGGGGGTTGTGGGAGGCGGTAGCTCCACTCACACATAACTAATTATCATATAAACTCTTTCGAAGCCTAATTTGAATTGTTTTAATATAGGTTTGCATAACAGTATTCATTCTGTTACCTCTTAATATCCAAAATGTATTTATATAGTATTAAATTTCAGGGTAAGAGAAAGTCGTATGAGTAACACACCAGATTATTTATTTTCATATACCCATTATGGTAGTAACACGTGCATTTATGTCAAATTTTTGAAACTGAGTTTTTACTGTATTTACATGGTTTGAGATTACTTAATACGAAAATCAATTTTTTAGTGCTTGTGTGTAAGTCTATTATCCGTAGGACTGGGCGATACATCGATACATCGCAAAACATCAATTTAAAGCATGCAATTTGAAACCGCTAACGAAATCTTTCAGTTGGCGATATAGCGCAACCGCCACGATTATCACGAACTCAGCAGTGAATGTATTGTGAGCGACCATATCGGTTTCCGTAAGTCCATCTTTTCATCCCGTGATAGCTGGTAATCGTTGATTTGAAGGAGAGAGGATGACATGATACACGCATATCGTAGGCGTGATATTAGACATTGGTTTCACCTGAAATCGCTACTCACAGCTACGATCTGAATATTCGTTATCCCTTTTACGATCACAATCTCACTTTATTGGGAATCGATTATCAGCTGAACAATAATGCATGCGGGATATTTATCCGATCTCTTTATACGCTGCTACGATATGAATATTCATTATCGCCATTACAATATTAATCCAAAACTATTTTTGCTTATAAATACAATTAACAATTGTTGATGTCATTATAGTTTTATTAAGAAATAACTGAATAATTTCATCATTTATTTACATCCGTATTTGTAATAATAATAATAATAATAATAATTAATAAAAAAAAATCTTATATTCTGTTTTTTAGGTTTTAACTGTTGTTTCTATTTAAATATATATATATATTTATTTAAGCTTTTTCATCAATTTATACTGAAATTGTTTTTAATATTTTAACATTTATTTAATTTCTTTCAAATATTTTATTATTTCTGACCAATTTAGCGAAAATTTTGTGTTATTTATTTTTATATTTTTATTTCGTCAAACAAATTAAAGCAGTTTCTTTACTTATGGTGCTGATTGTTTTCTACTGAGAATCTAATTTCAGAGGCAGGGGAGAGGAAGCGCTAATAACCTTTATTTTAGAAACCTTAATATTCTGTAGTATAACAAAATATTTCATATTATTTTTTTTATTTAATCGATAACTTACATTTATTTATTTTGCGTGTATGTGAATTTAGGTTTCATGTTTTTATTCTGTTCACAAAAGACGAAAAAATGGGGTTCGTGAAAATTTTCGATTACCAATTTCCGATGAATATTTACTCATTTTCTGGTGACCGAACACAGGGTTCGATCATTTTTGGAAAACGTCTATCGTGCGTTAGCACAATTTTGTAGATACTGTATCTCATAAACCAAAGGTCAGAATTAAACAAAACTTTATACTTGGATCAACCTTTACTTAAATTGGTACTGATTAGATTTCGGAATATGCTACTACCCAAATACATTATACTGAGATTTCTGCCATGTAAGGTCCGCCGTACACTGGCGAGACATGAGACAAAGTTTGAAGCGACATGCAACACGCGCATGCTCTAAATACAACTTCATTTCCTGAAAACTGTTTAGAACATGCGTGTGTCGCATGTCGCATCAAACTTTGTCTTATGTCTCTTCGGTGTGTGGTGGAACTAAGATAAGGCTATGCTGTATCACAGTTTCTTGAGTGTATTAATGCCTGAAACTTAATATGCAGGAGAGTCATGACGAAAAGCTATGTTTATTCAATTAGTGTGCATATTGGCTGAGAAATGATGTGCCTGTGATCCAATATAACCCTGTTTACGAGAAAGCAGTATATAAACTTCTATGCACCAAATTTAGAATGTAAAATGGATATTTTGAAAAACTATGCTATGATAATTTGGCAGTTTACAGCGAAGGCCGAGAAAGAAAGCCGGTAAACCACTAATTGGTAGTCCTTACATAGGATTACATTTATTTATTTAAATTGTCTTTTATTCTTGATTTATTTGTTTCATATCGCAGGTATTTTCTTTTTCTCCATACATTGTTGCAATTGTGATGTCAATTTTTTTCCGTTAAATCATCCTTCTTCAGTAATTTTATTCAGCCCTCCAAACCAAGGATAAAAATTTATATTCTTTATTCTTGCAGCTATGACGTTAGTGTCAGCGTTATCTCGAAGAAACTTGAGCTTTTTTTATTAAGAAGATTTTGCAAGAATTTATTGTGTTAATTACGTATTTTAGAAGCATTTTTTAAGTAAAAGAGGATATGATTGAATGTGCTTAAATGATATAATACTGCAACATAACAACACAGTAATATATGAATTACTGTCTAAAATATGAAGAGTGAGATGTGACTCTAAAAGAGTGGCATATCACTCTTTGAACATGCCAAAATGGAGCCAACCTCTAAAGAGTGAAAAATCTCTTTTCGAAAGAGTGAGATTATTCCGAGTAATACAAAGAATATTACTGTTTATTTTTCCTTAAAAGAAAAAAAAACTGGGATACGCTAGACGATTTTTGTTTTTATTATCCTTTTTATTTCGCATTGGCTCTAGTTCAGCGATGTAAAGGATGCAGATTGGATCTGAGGGGGATCGAACCGATGCCGTCTCCGTGGCAGAAGAGCATCTTATCACTGAACCACTGGGGACACACAGAACTTGCTTAATTTACAGTGGTAAATCATTCACATAAGAGATTAATCGCATTTATAAACTTTTACTTCATTTATCAAAAATTTAAAATTACATAATTCTAATGTACATTTTAAAATTAGAATTATTTTAAATTACTAAAATTAGAATTATATTTTAATTACTAAATTTAGAATTATTTTTTAATCAAAATGTATACTTGAAAAGAAATTCCTTAAGTCAAATAGTTATTATTAGAGTAGGTTAGGGTAAAAGAAAAATTCTTGAGTCTGCATGTTTAAAAGAAATAGTAAAATATTTGCACACAAATCTACAGAGTTTTTCGAAAAACTCGTCTGTTCAGGAGTATAAATTTTGCTGATGGTTTTAATTTTTAGTAAAATACTGTTATAGCCAGTTTTATGATTATTTCCCATGTGTTAAGTATCAATGAATATAATAAAAATATAAATTCCTATAGATTTTAAAAAGTTATCCTTTAAGTATTTGCATTGATGTTTTCTTTTATACCTTATATATTTCTAATTAAAACTACTTACTTTCTGTTAGGAATTTCCATAACGTTCTTATGATTTTCGATTCTTTACTAATAATACTTCGATTTTATCAATCGTACAAAAAATTTATATTTACCAAAATATCTTTTAACATAATGATTTTCCTGTTTTATACTCAAATATCTTCAATAAATTCTGTTAAATAAATCACATGCATCACCCAGAAATTGTCTTTCATATTTAAATCGATATATGGTAAATAGATGGCGCCAGGAATTCTTCACTCTTGAGAAGGTTGATTTTGCAATAGATGATGACTTCACTCTTTGTGACAGAGTGACTACAAGTCTCTCTTTCAAGTAAAGTGAGAAATGTCACATTTTCAAGAGCGACAATATTATTTTATCACTTTAATTGGTGTCAGAATAATGGTCACTTTTTTAAGGGGTGAGATTCCCACTCCAGAAATTTTAGAGAGTTAAATTAGCATTATGAAAGGGATTCGAAAGTACTTAAGTCCAATATAGAGATATAGCATAACTGAAAAACTAATATCAATAGGAAGTCTAAATTCTGTATTCAAATGTATATGAAAAGGAGATGTTACTTAAAACATTTTATTAAAATTATACAAATAATTCGGGTACAGGGACATACAAAAATATTCAAATGCATGTCTGTAGGCGAAATTTCTGTTAGATATAATTTAACATACACAGACACATTTACATAAATTTTTATATGCACAAAAGAATGCTTCATCCTCTGTTTACAAGGTCGCACAATAAAATTTGATACATTAAGGCTATCACTGAAAATGGCTCCATAAATGCACATCAAGTTGCATCATACATTTTTTCTTACTGTGCTGAATTCATGTACACAGTTTTGTGAGTATATAATTCATAAATAATATACAGGGATACTCAAAGTTAATCAAAAAAGTTTTAAAGAATTGTATTAGCGACAATTCTCTGAATAATTACTGACTTAAATATGCTATGAATGCAGCTATAATTGTCAAGCGTAGGAATGAATAAGGTGGCAGACATCCCCAAGTACGACTGTAGGGTTTGGCTGACACCCTCATCCTTCACACAAAAATTTATATAAAATATAATTATTTCTAAATCTATTTTGAAAATGTTCAAATATATTACCTCTTATTTTATACATTTGACTTTAATAATACGTCGATAGCAATGTAGGTTAAGAGAAAGTAGGGAGAGTGCCACATCCGATTATTATTTTATTATAAATTGTTATTCTTATTTTTTTACGTGTACTTTTCATATTGCGCATATGTACTTCTTATTATTTACATTGTTATATTTTAACATAAAAAAAATATTTTTTTGAAACACTCTTTCAGATACATATATATTTAAAAGGAAGTAAAAAGTCACGTAACCATTTAAAATCTAATGTTTCTTACATTTTGATAAAAAATTTATCCCATAAAAAAAAAAAAAAAAACGCGCAGAATGAATCACGCTTAGAAGTTGATATCCTTGAAACAAATTATTCCGGACATTGATCTAAGAATTATCATGGAAGTATGTTTATTTGTTGAAAGAAAATTTAAAAGTTTTCATTTTTAAAGGAAACTATTTTGTTTAAATTAAGAAACTTTTATTTCTTCAAATTTGAAACGTATTTTGATTACTTTTCATGCTAACAGCATTAAATTCATTGTTTAAAATAAAATTGATCGTTAAATACTTAAAAGAGTAGAAGTAATAAAAAGGAACTAATTAATGCATTAAAATAAATTAATGCTTAATTAATGCATTAAAAATAATCTGGTGTGTCACTCACACAACTTTCACTTACAAAGCATTTCAATACTTTATGAGACCGATTGTAGATTAAGGAGGGAGAAAACAAGTACTGTATGCGGACCTACTTTTAAATTTTTTAAAATAGGTTTAGGAACAGTTTTATTTAACATATAATTCTGTTTCTCTCACCTCTCATCTAAATATAGTGGAGACCGGGGTACAGTGGGCCATGGGGTAAAACAGACCACCACTATTATTTATTTTTATAATTCCTATTTTGGCACACAAATAACAGCACTGAAATGAGGAAACTTATCTAGAAACTTCATGCCTAACTCCCAATTTAGTAATTTTGTACGCGAAATTTAGTTTGAGGTAGCCAAAAGTAAATACTTTTAGCTAAACATTTTTTTCTTTTCATCATTCAAGAATTATGATCTGGAAGAGGATGTTCATCACAATAAAGAGCTAAGGTCATCTGTTTTTATATTTAATCTAACTAAAAGATTTTTAAAAAAGATTTGATATCTTTTGTTAACATAAATAACATACATAAAATAAATAATTTGTTAACATAATCTCTGTCATAATAAACTGATTTACGAAATCTACATTTTTGAAATGTTAGTTATAAATTATATTTTAACATTTCAGAGTTAACTTTAATTAGATCTATTATGTCTTCAAAGATGAATAAGCAAGTAATTTACTTTAAGGTTTCATCTTATTTTTATTTAATAAACATACAGTTACTTTTGTATTCGTATATTTTTACAAATATCATACAAATATAACGAACTGAATTAAATAATGCAATTAGAAATTAATAATACACCTAAGTTATATATATATATATATATATATATATATATATATATATATATATATATATATATATATGTATATATATATATATATAGTTTACAATTGTCACATAAGAACAGTTTCAGAGATCATGTAAGGTAAAATTATAATATTCAGCTATGGAGCAAGCAATATAAAAGGTTGTGCATGATTAAAAAAAAAAAAAAAAGACCTATTTATTCAGCCTCTAAGGCATCAGGCATTTCAAAAACAACTCTTATACTCTATGTATAAATTCATCAAAATTCTAAATTGCCTAATTTGGAAAACGATAATAAATTAACTATCAGATTTAGCCCAAATTATGCATATAAGCAGAAAATTTCGAAGGAGGAAGAAAAATGGTGAAAAACTATATAATAGATGCTTGTAGAATGAAATACATCTCAATTACTAAGTGCAATATCTCCATTTAAATTAAAATCTTTCGAATTGCATCCCTTGCCGATAGCTTCTTTGGACAAGGCGACAGCTAAATTAGTAAAGGTACATTAACAATTTTAAGTGATACACCAGTAAAAAAACATTTTCGACGGAGAAGAACAAATATAAATAAATAAATGAAAAAGTCGCTTTAGTTAGAGCCAGAAGAAATTAAAAAAAATAAAAAAAAATAAAAATAGCTTCTGATAAAGATAAAAATAAAACTGAAGTCTCATATCATATTCAAAGCAAAAAATATGTATTAAAAAGTTTGAGTGTTTCTAAGAATATGTCTGTTTATTGTGATACAAAATTCAGTAATAAGGATATAATTTCACAGCAGGATGCTAATTTTTAATGCTAATAAAATAAGTATAAATAAATTTTCGTCAAAACCTTGACGAAAAAGACAGTTTTACATTCTGTTGGTTTACACAGCTAAAAAAAATCTTCAAAAAAAACTATTAAAAAATGAAGAAAAACTGCAGATAATCAGAAAGTATTTGGTACAATCCCTACTTAAAAAAGTCTTTAAAAAAAAAACCCATAAAAATGAAGAAAAACTGTATACAAACTGAAGGTATTTGGGACAATAATAAGTTTAAGGGGGAAAATGTTTAGGGGGAGGGGGGTGGAAGTTACCTGCAAATTTTTTGCTGTTCCAAATACCTTCAGTTTATCTGCAGTTTTCTTCACTATTATAGTTTTTTGAAGACTTTTTAAGCTAGGATTGTTTCAAATACCTTCAGATTATCTGCAATTTTTCTTCATTTTTATGGGGGGGGGGGGGTTAAGATCTTTTTAGCTGGGTAATCACAGAAATAAAAGATAAAGAATCTGTTTTTGTGAGATTCATGCAACGAAAACCCAATCAAGATATCTACATTTTTCCTGAGAGTGTTGATAAATCTCTTGTAAATTTTCAAGCTATTGTTATGATGAGTCTTTCAGGTCCTACAACTTCACAAGAAAACAGCAAACTTTCAGTGACACAAAAATTTTTTGGTGCATCATTTCCTAATTTTAATGGTCATTAATATACATTATCTGTATGAATCAAAGACATAATTAAACAAATATAATATATTCCACATTTTATACTATTTAAAAATACATTACATTAAAATACTTTTAAAATTTTACTTGTGGCCCATAGTACCTCGTGCCATGGACTCCACTTTGCCAGTTGCTATTAAAAAAATTACACTAAAAAAAGTAAACATGACTTACTTTTGACTGAAAAAATTAAAGTTACTTTTGACTGAATGCTATATGAACCACAATATAGGTAATATGCACACATAATTTCAATAGCCAAAAACCATTACTTTGTGAGTAAGCACTTGAAATTTACAAAAGTGGTCCATTTTACCCCGGTCTCCCCTAATACTTACATTTATTTAAAAAAAAAAAAAAATCAAGGTTATTATTAAGTTTAAATGTTAATTCCAAATTATTCAGACAACTTTCACCCGCAATACTCCTTAAAACTTGACAATCTTAATCCGTCTTTTCAAGTGACAATCACATATGAACTTCAAAATATTACATTTGAATTTTCTGCATTTTTTCCCCCAGTTATGATGATACATATTTAGATCGAAAGACCTAAAACTGTGATATCATATAAAAAAAACAGAGCTGAAAATTGAATATAAAAATACTTTGTGTACCGTATGGTTAGGAGAAATCAATTTTTCCTAGTTTTCGTCGATATGATAAAATGTAGTAAAGCACTTTAATCAATTGCATTCAATAGAGAAAACAAATTCGCTTAATTTGGGGTAACCTTGTATATTGTCCATAAATTGTATACACATCACATTTTGTACTTAAATTTAGTGCTATATGGAAAGAAGAAAAAATGGTAAAAGTAGAAATTGCGAAAAAAAAAATAATTAATTTTATCTGTATCGTAGTTTTTCTGACCGCGTGTTAACTGTATTATAAATAGCAAATAAAATCGAACACGTTTGCACACTGGCACTTTGAAGTTCTACTGAAAATAATAATAATAATAATAAGTATTTGCAGGGGGATAAAAGAGTAGAAATTCCCCTTTTTAACAGTTCTTCCGTATAAAATGCAACTGTATTTAATGTTTAAAGGGAAAATGTACGTGAGCTAGAGCGTGAGTAAAGAAGCTTGACTCACACCCGAACGCAACACGAACCACGACCTGCAATAAAAAAATGTTAAGTTTATATTATAAAGTACTGAAATGGGAATCTATTGAACAAAACATATTTATATAACTGAATGGATCTTTCAGGAAATTAAATGCTACATAAAAATTACAAGTATATATGTATAATTATAAGCTAAATTTTAGTGTACTATATAACAAAATTTGAAACGCATAAAATTTACTATTGAAAAATTCAATGTTCCGTATATTTTGAGAGTATAAAAAAATTAAAATCTGAAAGAATTATGTGCATTAAAAAAATAATTTTTGAATAAACGTTAAATATTAAAACTTATGTAATTGTAAATACTAAAGTTATGCTATGAGCCAAGTGGCTGTAAATTACTACTTAGGAAGATAATGGCATCAAATCTCTGTATTCAAAAGATTAGATCCATTTAGGAGTAACGTTAAACATTCTTCAAAGAAAACATATTTTCGGGTAGACTTGGGGGTTTATCCACGGGTCAAAAATTGATGCAAACCTGGTCCGCATCCGACCCCATGCAGGACTCTGTGTAACGTTTAGGAGGCTTCTCACTGTAATAGACGTTCTCGTGTTACAGGAAGTAATACACGTCTTCTCGGATTAAGAAGAAATATTCGTAATTGGCTGATTTACTGCTGAATTTCCACTTATAAAGCTTTTTTATTACAGGCATAACTTGCATGCAGCGAAAAGTTTTTCATGAAATGTTTTAAAATTAATCTTCATCAGAATTTTCCCCCCACCATTTAAGGCGTAGGCCCTGGTCTAATTAATAAAAAAGTACCACAGAACTGGCGTTTTAAATTATTACTTACAAAACTTTGAATAAACACCATGAAATGCAATAATCTCGCAACAATTGTGTCGGCTCGAAAGAGCACACGACCCTTCATCAGGCGAAGAAAGTAGGCACGAGTACTGCTTTGTCCGCACGTTGCCGCTTTGTCTCCAGTACTTGTGCCTACTTTTTTCTCCTGATGAAGGGTCGTGTGCTCTTTTGACCCGAAACAATTGGTGCGAGATTATTGCATTTCATGGTGTTTATTCAAAGCCTGGTCTAATTAGTCTTAATTTTCAAAAACTCACCATGAATAGGCAAACAAAACCATAAAACCAACTTTAAAGCGTGTCAAACATAAATTGCAGTAATAATATTTTAATATTATTTTCCAAGCTTAAAATAATAATAATAATAGTAATAATAACGATGAAACCTAAAAATTAAAGATTGTTATACCTAATGTGTGATAAAATAAAATAACTATTTTTTTACTCGATGTACTTTTCATTAAATTTAATGCAGAGTTTCCATGTTGCTATAAAATTTTTAACATGGTTCAGATCTGTAGTAGAAAATGATCCGCGAAACAAATTATTAAAGGGAAATAATAAATCATCTAAAAGTCAATGTTTTATTTATATTATTAATTTTTTTAAATATATACATGCATGTGAATATATATATATATATATATTTACTGAGAACAGATTATTGATGAATTAGTGGAATATTACTGATATACACTGGTGTTCAAAATTAAAGCAACAACCTGTTTTCTTGTTTTCTTCTTTTGCACAACAACATAAACGTATGAATATAAAATTTAGATGGCATGTTTGTTACCATATCATTAATTGAATTTTATGTAACTTTAATATTTTTAATAATATTTAAACTAATAATTATTAATTTTTTTTCTCAAAAGCTAGCTTAAAAAAAAAAAAAAAAAAAAAAAAAAAAAAAGACCTTCCGGTTTTTTCGGAAGGGTAGGTTGATTTCTTTTTCCTTATCAAAAAGCCGTCATTTTGTTTCAAAATGGCGGCTACAAATTATTAATGCACTTGGTAGAAATATTGATGTAGGCTACGCACATATGGAGTTTTAAGCAAATCGGTTCATAAATACACTTTTATGTGAATTTAAAATTTTCAAGTGGCCGGCACTAGGAAAAAAAATGGTGGGTTAAGTTGACAAATATATGAAATGCGTTTGTGAGATAAGTCTACTGTACACACATAGTTCGAATTAATTCAAAATCTCAAAAGTCATTGTGTTGAAAAATTAAGTGGCTCCCACTTCGATAAAAATGGCAGAGAAAGTTGCTCATCTAAGATATCGTTGCAAATTTGAAAATAATTTTTTTTTTTTTTTTTTTTTGTAGGAATTCTTTCAAAGAGGCTTAGTAAGTTGATAAAATGTTAGTTTCCTGCATTTCTAGTTTGTTTTAGCATTAAAATAGTCTAATTTTGCCTTAAAAATGGATTAAAAAGATCCAGTAACGCATGTAATGGATTTGGCGCCAAATTTGGCGACTTTTCCCCTATGGCGACTTTTTGGCGACTTTTGGCGAGAAAATACTTACTATCGATATACCAAAGATGGACGCAATAACGTGATTGGTTCATGAGTTACGTGAATTTTCTAAATTTTTGTTGTTTGAATGATAAATCCATTTTTCAACTTTGATTTGAATTGATTAAGTATTTCTAAAGTTCCAGCAAACACATCGAAGATATTTGAAGCATAGGTTACTGTCCAACTGTGGTTTAAATCAGTGCCGTGTTTCAAAAGTTATTATTATGGCAAATTTTCAAGTGAGAGTCTAAGTGGCTGCGACTTGAAAAACAAAATAGCAAAACAACTTGCCCATCGAAATCATCCAGTAACATTTGTACGATAAGTTCATTGTCCAGTTCTAGTTTAAATTAAATCAGAATTTCAAAAATTATAATCATAAGAAATTTTCAGGTGGCACCACTTGTAAAAAAAAGTGGAGTGAGATGCCTAGCGAACATATCTGAGATATTTGAATGATAAATCCACTACCCAAACTTGAAGCGAATTGATTCTGTCTTACTAAAGTTACCATAATGACAAATTTTCAAATGGCCGCCACTTGAAAATAAAATTGCGGATCAAGTCATCAAGAGAACTTATCCTAGATATTTGAACCAAAAGTTCACTAACCAGCTTTTATTTGAATCAGTTTAGTATTTTAAAAGTTATCGTGATGGCATATTTTCAAGTGGCAGTGTGATTTCAAGTGACTGGAACTTAGACACAAGATGTCGGGACAAGTTGCCTAGTGAAAACATTCAAGATAATTATATGATAATATCACTGTCAAAATTTGGTTCGATTTGAAGTATTATTTCAAAAGTTATCGTGATTTTAAATTTTCAAGTATGAGCCTGATTTCAAGTGACCGCGCTTAACTTAAGATATCTGCCACTTTATTAAAAGTGGCGGATATAGTTTACTAATAAACTGCATTGAGATCCTTATGTGGTCTGTATTTACATCACAATCCAAACAATTTCGGAATACGCTTTTTACAATTTAAATTTGAAATTTTCAAGTTGTCTCCACTTGAAAACAAAATGGCGGAGCAACTTGGTTAACAAACTCATCTAAGATATTTATAAGATAAGTTAAGACACTGTTCAAATTTGGTTCCATTTGGAGTATTATTTCGGAAGTTATCATGGTTTTAAATTTTCAAGTGGTGGCCTGATTTCAAGTGGTCCCGCTTAACTTAAGATATCCGCCACTTTATTAAAAATGGCAGACAAAGTTCATTAATAAAGTTATTTGAGACACTTGTGTAATCTATGTATACATCAAAATTTAAAAAAATTCGGAATACGCTTTTTACAGTTTAAATTTGAAATTTTCAAGTGGTCTCCACTTGAAAACAAAATGCCGGAGCAACTTGGTTAACAAACTCATCTAAGATATTTATAAGATAAGTTAAGACACTGTTCAAATTTGGTTCGATTTGGAGTATTATTTCGGAAGTTATAGGGATTTTAAATTTTCAAGTGGTAGCCTGATTTCAAGTGGTCCCGTTTAACTTAAAATATCTGCCACTTTATTGAAAATGGCGGATAAACTTCATTAATAAACATCATTGAGACCCTCATGTGACCTGTATTTACAACAAAATTCAAGAAAATCTTGCTTTAAATATGCTTTTTACAATGTCGGTTTGAAATTTTCAAGTGGCTGCCACTTGAAAACAAAAAGTCGGAGCAACTTGGTTAACGAACTCATCCAAGATATTTATAAGATTAGTTCACTGTCCAAATTTGGTTCGATTTCGAGTATTATTTCGGGAGTTATCGGGATGACAAAATTTTCATTATAGATAGATAGATAGATAGATAGATAGATAGATAAACGAAGTGATTGCAATAGGTCGATTTCTAAAGAAATCAACCTAAAAGAAGAAGAAGAATTTTAACTATCTTAGAAAAGTAAACTTCAGTAAAAATGGTCATAAGGATGCATTTACAGATAGGTAAAGATTCACTTGCATCCATGTGTTAGATTAAAACTGGACTTTTCTTCCTGTATCCAGATTTCAGTTTCTTCTTTTTTTCGCATGTAAATAACTTTAAATATATATATATACATACATATAAGAAAATTAAATAAATCGTTCATTATAAAATTATGTATCGCCATTTTTATTATTCTGATGATGCTCGTAGTATACTAATCATTAATTATATTTTTGAATAATGGTGATTAATATTAGTGAATACAGAAAGGAAAATCGGGATTTAGTTTAACATTTGAAGGCATAAGCGTCTTCATCTATCTGTAATGTATCCTTAACCTTTAAATGCCTTAAGTTTCAAATTTGGAACCGGTTGTTTAAATCGAATTGTACTCTTGCAATTGGTTTGTTTTTAACATTTGGCTGCATATATTTTACCATTGCATAATGTTTTTTGAGCAAAAGTTAAAAAATAAAATAAAATAAACGCCAGCTGCCAAAATTGTTCAAATAATATCCCTAAAATGTCGTTTGTTGCCTTTCGCCAACATACCTAGTTTTGTCCTCTAGAATACTATTAGAATAATATTGAAGATCTAGTGTCTAATGTTGCCAATAAATTACATACTGATAGTATTATTAAGTCAGTTTTCATCATGCAGAGGCAACACTAGAATTAAAAATTATTACATGGTAATGTATGTAGCCCATATTTAGAATTTCATCAAAGAAAAATTATTATTTGAATCAAAGATTAATGTTGCCGATTGGCAACAAATTACTTTTCAGCCGTAAACCCTACTTAAAATAATATATGATTTTTTAAAGTATTTTTCCTGTGATTTATTTAAGAAATGAAATCCGAAAAACATTTTTGAATTGATTAAAAGAAAAAATTATACAGACACGACATTATTTCATTATTTAAAACATGAAAATCTGACATTGACAGATTTTAATTTAGTGCCAGAGGCCTACTTCTAAACTTTTTAATATCGACAAATTCTTCTTTAGTTAATTCGTGACGATCTAAATTCCACGATAAAGTTTTCATTAAATCAAACCAATGTGTTTCAGCTGCAGATACTGTAACAAATAACGTTGGAAATCCAAACTGTGTTATAGCCGCAAAACAACGTTTTTTATCTTTTTCCCAATGAAGGGGAGGTGTGCCTTGGGGGGGACTCATGTCAAAGGTGTGCCTTGTGGGGGGACTCATGTCAAAGTTGTACCTTGGGGGGGGACTCATGTCAAAGTTGGGCCTTGGGGGGACTCATGTCAAAGTTGTACCTTGGGGGAGGGACTCATGTCAAAGTTGTGCCTTGGGGGGACTCATGTCAAAGTTGTACCTTGGGGGGGACTCATGTCAAAGTTGTGCCTTGGGGGGACTCATGTCAAAGTTGTACCTTGGGGGGGACTCATGTCAAAGTTGGGCCTTGGGGGGACTTCATTCAATAAATCCCCATTCAATAAACCGACTGAAATAGGCCCTTAGCACTATTAAGAGTGACGTATAAAAATTCGACAACGCTGTACCGACTGAAATAGGCCTCTAGCACTAAAAAAAAAAAAAAGCTGGCATAAAGGTTAATACCATTTTTTATTAATTTTTCCTTTCTAAAATTGTTGAATTTTTTCTTTTCTTTTCTTTTTCTTCTTCTTTTTAGTGCTAGAGGCCTATTTCAGTCGGTACAGTTATCAAATTTTTATACGTCACTCTTAATAGTGCTAAGGGCCTATTTCAGTCGGTTTATTGAATGGGGATTTATTGAATGAAGTCCCCCCAAGGCCCAACTTTGACATGAGTCCCCCCCAGGCCCAATTTTGACATGAGTCCCCCCCAAGGCAAAACTTTGACATGAGTCCCCCCCCAGGCCCAACTTTGACATGAGTCCCCCCCAAGGCCCAACTTTGACATGAGTCCCCCCCCAGGCCCAACTTTGACATGAGTCCCCCCCAAGGCTCACCTTTGACATGAGTCCCCCCCCAAGGCACACCTCCCCCTCATTGGGAAAAAGATAAAAAACGTTGTTTTGCGGCTATAAGACAGTTTGGACTTCCAACGTTATTTGTTACAGTATCTGCAGCTGAAACGCATTGGTTTGATTTAATGAAAACTTTATCATGGAATTTAGATCGTCAGAAATTAACTAAAGAAGAATTTATCGATATTAACAAGTTTAGCAGTAGGCCTCTGGCACTAAATTAAAATCTGTCAATGTCAGATTTTCATGTTTTAAATAATGAAATAATGTCGTGTCTGTATAATTTTTTTTTTTTTTTTTTTTTTTTTTTGTCTGAAAAATTGTCCGGAGGAGAAAACACGGTTTGAATACTTGCTCCTCATTAAGATGTGTTCCTATTGTTTTCTTTTCTTTTTTTTTTTTAATAATATATATATATATATTTATTTATTTATTTTTTTTTTTTTTTTAATCTTGCTTTTCAGAAAAATTGAACAATTATTTTAAAATTATTACTTATGCTAAAGTTATGTAAAATTCGATTAATGATTTGATAAAGAACATGGTATCCAAATTTTATTTTTATTCGTTTATTTGTTTACAAGTTAAGCGCAAAATAAAGAAAGCGATAAAACGTATTGTTGCTTGAATTTTGAACGCCAGTGTATTAGTGAAAAAGCGAAGTTTTCATCGAATCTCATTTTAGTTTGTAGCATTTACTAAATTATAGATATTTTTATTTCTATTCATTGTTGAGCATAATTTTTTATTCGAAACACGTGGTTAATGGTCAGATTTCTACTTTCAGACAAATGGAGTTATGAATTAAAATGAGTAAGCAAATTAACGTTAAAACAAAAATCTGGTAGTTTATTATAAATATCAGTATAAATTTTACTACCGTTGAAACTAATTTTTAGATCTAAAAATGTTAATGAATTGATTGTTAAAAAATAGTTTTAGTTAAAGTTAAATTAGGAGGATAATCTAATGTAAATTAATTAGGAAATCTATCATTAGTATAAAAAAAAGTCAATATAACGGAAGTGTATTTCATAGACTCGGTTTTTAAAAACTTAGTAGGCAAATTTTGCCTGCAATTTTAGAGTGTGGGTAAAAGATTGTTTTTCATAGTCAAAGGACAATGTAGATTAGAAAATAAAAATATTATTTAACACATAAAACATTAAGTGCATTTTATATATGTATATTTAAATGCGTGCTCAATTTCAGAAATTGGCTGCTTTATGGATACCAATTTGGACAAAAGTTTGCCAGAGCCAAATGTGTGTTATCTCCCATCCTTCCTTTACCATACCGTAAAATAATGAAATAAAATATAATAAAGATTTTTATTAATTAAAATGCATCATATGAACACATAAATTGATATCGAAAGTATTTATCGAATTTTTTTTTTTTTTTTTTTTTAACATTTTTTACATGATTTTCACATTTATTTTGAAAAATAAGAAAGAAAATGAAAGAAAGCTTTAATTTTTTATTTTTAGAATTTCACCTAAAAATTCAAAATTGAGTGAAATAAGTCCAAATTTGTAGAAATTTCCATTTTGATTTCAGAAATGAAATTGTAACGAAGATTAGAAACATTTTTGATATTTTTAAAGAATTCTTTTGAACTGAAAACAATTTTAGGCTGTTTAAAAAAAAAAAAAACTCCTGGGCCTTTTTGGCTTGTGTGTTAAACAATAACTAAAATATCTAAATCTAAGATATCTAATTGTTAAACTATCGATAATATTTTTTTTAATCTATAACTTAACGTTTTCTTAACGTAGAACAAAATGATGAAATTCAACATCCGAGTTTCATCAGTACCCTCTAAAACTTATGACCTTATATCTTTTAAGTTCAATGTTGTTACACACCTTGTTAACGGTTATTTCTGCCCCTCCCAAGAAGGCTTAAGGCAAGGGTGAATGTATGGGAGGGTTCACTTTCACTGCAGAAACATCCGTTATAATTAAACGAAAGTGAAAAATGCTTGACCTTTTGAAAGTTTTGCTTTTCCTGTTATTCCGAAAACTACAAGGGCACATTTCAAATCATGCCCTCTTTTGCCCCAAGAAGGGAGAATCAAACAGGGTTGTATTTGATTGACGTATTGGTAGATCCTTTAGATGTCCATGAACCTGATTAAAAATTATTCTCTTTAATAAATAAAACAAAATAAAGACTGGGTATATATACTGGTTGTTGAGAATTAGCAGAATCAGTTCGATCTGTGGACTTATCCATTCTATTAGCTTTCCTATCTTTAACAACATCATCAATATGAAAGTGGTAAGCTTTAAACACCTCTTTCTAGATATATATTCTAGTTTTTAATATAACTCAAAAAGTGGTTATTCGTATTTGTATTTCATTTCTCTGATATAACTGAATTTTTTAAAATCTTAGAAACATAACGATTTAAAAACTTTGATGCTAATTTTTAAATTCTAGGGCAAAATTTTTTAAGCTTTCAAATTGTTTCAAATTTATTTTTATTGTACATTTTTAATAATTTTTACTATTTCTACATGCTAGATAGTTGCTATATAGAATTTTAAAAGCTGACACAAGCTATTCTTATATGCGCATGCATTTCATTTGTCCTAATATAAGAAATTGTTTGATTTGTATTACTATATTCAAAATCATTTTCTAAGCCATTTAAAGTAATCATGTTTATTATATACAAGATTACTTATGAAAATATTAATTTAATATCTAGAGACTAGTTGACTGAAATAAAAAGAAAAACTTAGAAAGAATAGCGGAGCTTTCAAAGAAAGATTTTAACTTCAAGCATAGAACAATAAGGGTAGTTACAATGTAATTTTTGTTAAATAGCTAATTAGTATAAAATTCTATTTATGAATAATGTGTAGTTTACTTTAAAATATTTTAAAGAACAATGTAAGCTTTTAATGAAAAAACGAAAATTTAATCTTAAACCTAGAATAAACGGACATTCGTCATAAACTATATTCATCGCATAAGTAAATAAAAAAACTCATATGAATTAGTTAAATACGTTTAAATTTTAACCCTGTTTAGAAAATATGAGAAATTCATATCACGATTTATTAAATACACTAAAAATTTGAACGATAAGTTAAAATTCTCAAAGAAACTAAAATTTGTTTGATTTATTTATTATTTTTCATTTCAGCTTCTGGTAATCGCCGCCTTAGTGGCCGCTTCTTTGGCCGAGGACATGATGTCCGCTGAATCCTATCCAGTATCAAGTTACTCAGTGGGACCTGCAGTGTCTTCCTCTTCTGCTGGAAACGCCTATGGAGCACATGGTGCTCGAAGTGCTGGATATGGTGCCTATGGACGATCTAATTACGGAGACTCTGGTCTTTATTCTGACAGAGCCAATGCTGCTCGGGGTTATCATAACATCGGTGCCGCTCGTGCACATGACGCTTATGGTGCCCAAGCTGCTAATTATGGTCGATACAGAAATGTTGGAGCTTATGCTCAAGATAAGGTAAGACACAGTGTCATATACTTGATTATCAGTATTTCAAATTTTCTATATATGAGACTTTGTAATTCAGAAAACATTAGTCAGTTGCTCATTATCACTTTTTTTTTTTTAAGATTTTTTTTTTTTTTTTTTAAATAAGGCAATGCCGGAATTTTAAGAATATTTTATCAATGTAACAGTTTTTTGAAACAACATTTCAAAAGTCGTCGAGACGTACTGTCCGCCTCAGGACATCCACAGGAGTTCCTGTGTGATGGTGTGGTACATGATTAGTTTTGAAATCGTTCTTTCATTAAAATTACAAAGTTTTAATCAATAAATAAATTGTATTTACTAATAAAATGTTATTGTTATTGTTAAATATATAGATATTTTCATAGCAAACCTTTTTTGATGAAAATTACTTTAAAGTTATTTTATTTTTGAGAGTTATTAAAAAAAAAAAAAAAAAAAAAAAAAAAAAATGCAAATTATACCTAAAAATCCTACAAATATTCATGTAAATTTTAGATACAAATCATAGTCAAAAAAATCTTTTATGTATCTGGCCATTAAACTCTAATTATTTATTAATTTACACTTTATTTTAATATTAAGAATTTTAAAATTAAGAAATAAATTTCAATTTGTATTCTCAATTTGTATTTATTTTTTCAATTATGAATTAATAAACAAATAAAATTAATTTACAATACATTTTTAAATATATTCGTGATAATTTAAATACCTTCTTTACAGATTTTCCTTTATCATTTCCAGAATTCAAATTAACTTAGAGTAATATCCAATTCCAAAAATAAATTAATGATAAATTTATGTATTTCAATAAATATATTTAACTGAATTTAAAATATTGTTAATTAAATGCTTGCTGTATTTTAGCATATTTATTTTAATTTAAGAAAATTATATTATTTATTAAAATAATTATGAGCTTTTTTTTTAGTGTGATTTGCATTAATAAACATACTATAATAAAATTCAAACTTCTTATGCCTAAAAATATAAAATATAAAATTAAAATAATATATTAAGACTTCAGGATAAAATTGTTTGGTAAAATTATTTGTTTTTCAATATGAATCTCTTTGTAAATATACTACAATAAATATCATACTTCATATACCGAAAATCAGTAACATAAAATTAAAGTAACATATTAAAGTTTTACTACAAGATAAAATGTTTAATTACAATGTTTTTAACCTGTATGTTTAGTTACATGGTTATATTTAGAAGTCTATTAAAATAAATTTATATACCAAGAAATCACAAACGTAAAACTCAAATGATATATTAAAATTTTAGGGTGCTGGTTATGAAAAGGCATATGCTTACGACAAGAAAGCAGGAAACCACGCCATTGTTGCTGATCACGGTGCCAGATCTGGACAATACGGAGTCCGTGACAGAAATGCTTACCACAACACTGGAGCCTATGCCCGCGCTGGACATGACAGATATGGAGCTCACAACAGATATGGTGCCAATGCTTATGGAGCCCAAGCTCATGATAACTCTAACTATGGTCGATATGGAAGCGCTGCAGCACAATCTTACCGCGCTGCTCCAGCTGTTGTTTCATACTCTGCTCCAGTTCACACCTCATACGCTGCCCCAGCACGATATTAAATATAGATAGAGTAATTCCAATCTTATCTCATCTCATTATAAACTTTCAAAGATTTCTTTTGGTCCTCTAATATTTTAAGAATTGCTTTATTTATTTATTTATTTATTTATATATTTAATTTAATTTTTGAATGTATACGAGATGAAATGTAACCGATAATTTTAAATTTGACTGATGAAAAAACATACGTAAATAAAAAAAAAATTTTTAATTGTGACAAAAATTTGCATTATAAATAACATATTTTATTAATTTTTGAAAGCTTACTAAAAAAAGTGTAAACGATAAATTTAAATTTGATTGATGAAAAAACGTACATAAATATAAAAGTATTTTAATTGTGAGAAAAATTTGGATTCTAAATGACATATTTTAGTAACTTAATTAACTGTAAACTATTGTATTTTTTCTACGGTCGTATTACGCCAATATTAATCAATAGCTTTCTTTAGTTTATGTATTTTAATACGGTTACTGTTTACCAGTTTCTCAAAGATTTTGCTTGGTACAGTTGTTTATATTTATTATTTATTTTCCTTTTTACTTTGATTTCTTAATAAAAACAAAAAAACTGCTGTATTACTGCAACGGAGATTTTTTTTTTTTTTTTTTTTTTTTTTTTTATTAAAATTAATAGGTTTTGTTCACACTGTCTAAAACTATGATTTTATTATAAACTTGGATAAAATGAATTATACTGCACTTTTATGAATTTTAGTTATATTGTCTTAAAAATTGTTTATTTAATAAATTGAAAATAATGATAACAAATAACCTTTCGAGGACATACATATCGGTTACTATTGAAATTAGACCCAAAAGATAAAGATAGAAATAGAAATAGATGTCTCTCTATCTTTTTATTAAGGCTTTAAATAGACATACTGAAGCTCGGTATCGAATAATATTTTTACATTTGGAAAAAAAAAAAATGAGATAACACAGGGAGATGCTTTATGTTGTATTTTCTGTACCTTAAAATGTAACTAACTTCAATTCTGTGTTTCACGAATAATAAACTAGTTTATGTTTCTCTTCCAGGCTTACGAATGCATTTACTTGGTTTTTGAAATGCTCAACTTGATGGATATGTTCTACATAAGAATCAGTGTTGCTCAATGGACTGGCTATTTATTTACACAACTTTTCCAGATCTTCATAAGCTCTGAGAGCTGTTAGAAGATTTGCTATTTATTTCTTCTTCTTTGTACTTTAATTGTAAAATAAAAAATGTAAATAAAAAGTATAAAATCAAAAATACTTGGTCTTTCATAAATTAAAATACATGCTTACGTGCAATAAAAATATACTACACCGTGAAGAATATAATAAAATAGATTGTTTTAGAATAACTAAGAAAAAACGGGTCACCAATTTATTAGGCATAATAATTTTGATTTAAAACTGACTTTTCTTTTCTGATTCTGATAAATTTTACCACATATTTATTCAATTAAAAAAAAAAAAAAGGGAAAAAAAAGATTATATCTCTGTTTACTTAAAAGAAAGTTAATTAATAATCTTATACAAAACTAAATATTTTAAAATTCTGTAATATATTCTTTATTCATTATATATATATGATATATATATATTATTTAACATTACTATAAAATATTATTTTATAGTACATGTTAAAAAAGGTTTCTTTTGAAAATATTTCTCAAATTAGAATCTCTTAATGTCAAACTTTTGTAGAAACATTCAGATTACTTCAAAAATATTTCATTAAAAATTCGATATTGCAAATTTTTGTTTAAATATTGTTTTGTTTATTATCTTTACACTCTTAAAAATTCTTTTTTATTTCAGTAAGTTTACTAAAAGTGTGAAATCCGTGTTAAATGTTCCTCGTATAGTCTTTATCATTTTAACCCCCCCCCCCCCTCCTTTATTTTAACAGTTATATACTATTTTTATTTTCGATTACTACAAAGAAAATAATTTGTAAATATTCTGTCCTGATTGTTTTTACTAGTAAATATTTAGAATTTACATTTTCAATTCCAAGACAAATATGTGAAACTGTAATTTACTATCAAATAAAATTGCAGAAAAATGTGTGTTCAATGTATATTACAGATAAACGTTAACTGTTTATGTTCTAAAAAAATGTAAATATTTATTTATTTTTTTTAAGCAGTTAGGGTAAGTGCACCAGTGATTGACACTTTTAGAGCAATCTCTGATGTTTTAAATGTTCTAGTCATCAGAAAATATTTTTAGATATCTTAAGTTAGTACGTATGGCATGAAAGACATTCAGAACCACATATATGTTAAAATATATACATTTGATATATATATATATATATATATATATATATATATATATATATATTATGAATTTTTATTTGACACCCACTTAATGTTCCAGTAATTGACACTGCTAGTTTTTCATTTTATCAGCAATTGACATCCTATATTCCAGTGTTTGACACTGCTAGTTATTTATTTTACAAGTTATTAGCACCCTATCTTGCAGTATTTGACATAAAATGTTAAAATTCTTATATGTAAAATATATGATTTTATTATTTTTATTATTTATTAATTATTTCGGGATGGATGTCAATTACTGGAGCATGCCAATCACTGGAGCACCTATCCTATATACAATTTTTTATTTTCGGTTCCTACAAAGAAAATAATTTGGAAAGAGTTTTGTCCTGATTGTTTTTTCTAGAAAATATTTAGAGTTTACATTTTCACTTCTGAGACAAATATGTGAAACTGTGATTCACTATCAAATAAAATTGCAGAAAAATGTGTGTTTAATGTGCATTATGTATATTATAGATAAACGTTAACTGTTTATGGTTTAAGAAAAAATAAATAGGGATGTAAATATTTAAATTAAAAATGCGTTTTTTTTTTTTTTTTTTTTTTTTTTTTTTAAATGCATGGTCGTATTGGTTTTGGTATATTACACAATGTTATACAGAATCCTGAAAAAAATTAAAGCAGTTCATCATAAAAAATATGTAGTTTATTAAATACAAAATTAATGTTTCAGTTAGTTCTTTTTTAAAATACATTTTGTTTTTAAACCAATTGGTAAAATAATAACCGTGGATAACAATTGGGTGTACTACTTAATAATTTCAAAGTACTTGTGGCCGTTTATATATATACACCGGGTGTCACATAAGTTTAGACATTTTAAAAATTCATAAAAATTGAAGGAAAGGATAGAATTGAATGCGGTATGCAAGAAACTTATTCTCGTAAAGCGGTTTTTTTTTTTTTTTTTTTAATCTTAAAATTTTCATCAATAGAGGGCGCTGCAAGACGCGTAACTATAAATATACAAAACAGAGTCCTATTAATTGTATGGTTTTACAATTAACAACTCATTTCTTATTTTCACTCCTGCTTGGGCATACATGAAGTTTTAATTGCGATTGTGATTTGTTAAATAATGCATTATTTCTGGAAATGTTTTACCTCACTAAGAATTTCCGACTGAAGCTGCAGTTAGTGGTGCTGTAATTCGTTTGCAAACTTTAAACTGCGGTGATGGCGAACATATAGAATAGAAATTATACGTTTGTAAACATTTGTATCCAAATAAGTATAGTTTTTCCCGAAAATGTATCATTTTATAACGTACATCGCCCTCTATCGAAGAAAAAGTTAACTTATATCCATTTCTTTACCACTCCTCCCTTTCACGAGAATAACTTTCACGCAAACGGCATTTAATTCTACCAGTTACTTCAATTTTCATGATTTTTTTCAATTTCTACAGACTTATGGGATACCTGGTATACACGTATGTATGTATCTGCTACTACGCTCTTAAAAATAAAATGGTATGTTTCACCAGAAAAAAATAGTTCCAATTTAGCTGCAATCAATATTTTGATTCTGGGTTTCTCAATTTTAGCAGTTCTTATTCCTAAAATGGCATTACTAAAATTGTGAAACACGGCACCAAATAATGCTTGCAACTAAATTACTATTTTTTCTAGTGAAACATACCATTTTGTTTTTAACAGTGTACCCTCCCTAACAGCACATTTTCCCAAAGGACATCCTCATGATATCCTATGGATGAAAAGGACATCTACAAACATCATATGGACAACATTAGGATGTATTGTGGACGTGTTTGTTATTAGGGATACAACGAGATATTAATGATTAACCCTTGATCTAGTAACGGTACTTTGAAGTACGATTAGTTTAAAAAGCGTATAAAATGGAATTTATGGAAGAAATTTCAAAGGTATTTATAAGAATAGAAAATATACACCTCACTTTAATCTCACTACATAGAGCTAGATGCTACATGTAGCTGATCTTATTCTAAAAAGGATGTTATAGAACGCTGTCGCTGATTTTGCTTGTCATTTTTCACGATATTTACCTGTATTAAAATTCCTAAATTAACTGAAGAATCTACCATTAGTCTTAGAAAAAATATGCGGAATATAAAAAGTAAATACCTTCTGACCCTTTTTTAATATATATATATATATTTTTTTTTTTTTTTTACTTTTTCTCACCCATAAGGTAGAGAAAGTATTGTTTTAGGGTCAAATTTTCGAACGTGAGTTTTTGTTATATTTACACGTTTTAGAGTCCCCTGAATACGAACATCATGTTTTTAGCGAATGGTCTGTCTGTGTGTGTATTATCAGAATAGCTCAAGAACATATAGTAGCAAAAAGTCCAAACTTGGTATTCTAAATGTGTATGATATAGGGATGCTACAGTAAGCTTTACGTTGAATGAAGCAGATGGTTCGTGTACAGGGACACTCAAAAGTATTCAAATACATTACGTCTATGGGGGAAATTGCAGGTAAGTAGAATTTAACATCTATAGACTGCACATAACCAAATAAAACGAATATATATTTTTTATATGCATAAAATCATGTCTCATGTAGAATAGGTTAGAGAAATCATTGACTGTTCGTTTACAGGGCTACACAAAAGAACTAGATAATAGTGCGACAGTCGTTGCAAATTGATGGAAGTATATTTCAGGCTGGGCCATGTATGATTATATAGGATTATATTTAGATGCACCATGTGGTCTGTATATGATCTTCGAAAGGTATACAGGGCTTCAAATATTTAAGAGATAACATTCTTCATTGTTGTTAGTGGATGTGTTTTACTAATAATATTTTACCATTTCCAGGAAAGCTGTTCGGGAATTGAAATAAATTCCTCATAGAGATATGGTAAATAATGTATGTTTTAAGCTAAATATTCATCGCTTGTTTTTTGTATATTTAAACGTTTTTAGGCTTCCTGATTACCGTAGTCAAGTTTTTTAACGTTTGATCTTTGTCTGTATCTCTTGGAGTAACTTAAAAACGAATAATTTTAGGAAATCCAAATGTTGTATTTTGAAGTTAATATACGTTTGTTGCTGGAAAAGTTTGATCAAGATTGATAAGTTTCAAGGAATGTTGCGTGTGAAAATTGTCTGCATAATTTTAATAACAAAATTAAATTCTATATAAATGTAGGTGCATTAATGAAACGGGGGGTTGAGGGGGGCGGTAGCCCCCCCCCCCCTCACACAGAATTAATTATCATATAAAACTCTTCCGAAGCCTAATTTGAATTGTTTTAGCATAGGTTTACATAACAGTACTCGTTATGTTACCTCTTAATCTCCAACATGTATTTATAGTATTAAATTTCAGTATAAGAGAATGTCGTGTGAGTGACACACCAGATTATTTTTAATATCTATGTAACAAAGGTTTACTAAAGTACCACCTCACTAAATCTTCATTAATTCCTACAATGAGATGATATGCATAATAATGAGGCGATATGCATATACATCAACCTAATAAAAACATCTTAAATTAAAGGAGTACTTCAACAATGTTTATAAAATTTTCATTTTATTATTATTATTATTATTATTAAAAATTCCTCCTGTTGAATTAATTGCTTCAAAATGTACAGGAACTACAAAAAAAAAAAAAAAAAAAAAAAAAAAAATTAAAAATCTTAATATAATTTAAATTTTAAGCTAAATGAGTGTGTGGAAATGGTGTGCTGTGTTAAATGTAATAAATAAGAATACTTTTTTAATTTCTTAATATATTTTAATTATGCTTTAAAGAGAGAAAAAGTTCTTTATTATTTATGCAGATGTCATTTGCGTGCCAAAAATATCGTTAAAAATAATAAATAATTCAAATAATCCTAATAATCCTAATATACATAATGCTCAAACACAATCATGCAACACATACTGTGTAAAAAAAAAAAAAAAAAAAAAAAAGATAATAATAATAATAATAATAATAATTCAAAAAGAAATGCTTATTCTTCTTAAAATTTTATAGATAATACAATAGCTCAAAAAGTGTTACATATAACATCACGTAGAATTCACAATATCGCGTTTTAAGTATACGATCCTTAATTATTTAAAACATGAGGACGTCGTATATCTTATGGGCAAACACAGATTCGAGCGCTTGTATAGATATCGACTATGTTTTTATTTCTACTAGTGCAGTAAAATGGGCTATTGTGTTTAATTTTTTTCGCATATATAATGTACTTGATCTAATAACCCACAAGAGAAAAAGAAAACTACATGAATATATTACAGAATATCAATTAATGCTTACATTGTAATCATTTATGCAATACTGTTATAACCCCAAATTTCTGGGTTTATGGTGAGGTGAACTGTAATGTAATACAACGACCAAGTATGTATGTATGTATATATATATATATATATATATATATATATATATATATATATTATTCCTTTATTATTATTCTTTATGCGTTTAGGTATAAAATTTCAGTCGATATAAGTCCGTTCTTGAAGTTTATATATATAATATAGATATATAGATAATCAGAACGTACAGTAGAAATATAATATTATCAGCACATACAGTTGGAATTTAAAGAGGATTTAATATCAGTATCTAAAAAACTAAAATGATCTAGAACAAAGACCACCCAAATTAAACCAAAAAAGAAATAAAGTCAAATCTAAATGAATTAAAGCAAGTTGGAATAAGAAAACAGCATTATTTGCATTCTAACGTTATCAAGGGCCTGGTAGAATGCAAGCTTGCTAAATAAATGAATGTTTTTCTGTCACAGAGATAGCAAAAGCTAAGTATTTCTTTGTGCACAGGCCCGAAACATCCATTTGAAATAAAATAAGAAAAAACATATATCAAAATTAGCTCATCACAATATAAGAGAAACCAATAAATTAGTAAAATAATTATGAGTGATAAAACACCAATAATATTTGCAATCGCAAATAAAATAATCAAGAAATAAGCAACATAAAAACGTATGAAATGTATGTCACATGTAAAGTTTAATACCCAGATAGACGTTAAAAGTACAGTTAATGTCATTACAATAATAGCAGAGGAACATGGAGTAAAAATAGAGATATCGCAAACAGATTCAAATCAAATCTTTAATTTAGGATTGAGATTAACAGTACAGCAACTTGAATACTGCAACCATCTGCAGTTGTAATATGAAAAGAATTCATGGAGTATATATATATATTACTCCTCTATTATTACTCTTTTTGCGTGTAGGTATAAAATTTTAGCCAGTATAAGTCCGTCCATAAAGTTTAATTACTTTACTTCAAAGAACAGAAAAATACTAGCTTTTATTTTAAAATAGTCTTTTTCATCATCATCATGTCCAACACAGTTGAAGGCTATAAGCCTGTTCCGGCCTCAATCCATCTTTTACGTGGTCTTCCCCTACTTCTTCTCCCCCTTGGCCTATATTTTAGAGCTGTCTTTGGTATACGGCCATTTGGCATTCGTTCCATATGTTCTCTCCACTTATTTCTATAGTTTATTATAGTATGTGTTATTTGCTAAGTTTTTAGTTCCTTCCTGACGTCATTATTTCTTATTTTATTCATTATAGAACAATCTTTCACACTCCTTAGAAATTTCATCTCTGAAGATTGTATTTCTCTTTCATCACTCATTTTCAGCGTCCATGTCTCGCTTCCATATAGAAGAATTGGTATCGCCATTGTCTTGAAAATTTTTATTCTGGTATCTTTTCTTGTATTTATTAATGTTCTTCTTATAGTCCCGCAGATGTATTGGAACTTATTTAGCTTGTTTTGTATATCATTGTTGTAATTATAAGATATACCCTATATATACAACAATTTATGAAATGCATACAGTACATGATCATGCACATACGACATTACAAGAACATTTTGAAGTTGTCTTAGAGTAGGGGTGCACAACCTTTTTGGCTGGAGCTGGAGAGCCACTCTCAAAGTTGAATGGGAAATGGAAGGACACAGACGAGATAACAAAAACAAATTAGACTACTGCTCGTTTTCTGATTAGAGTCCAACGATGAATCCTATTACGGATGAGTCTATTCTGCTGCGATTTTACGAAAATAGGGGTGGAAGGAAACTGTCAGAAAGAAAGTTTTGGAAAATGCTAATCTCAGTGGTAGCGTCTACCCTTTCTCGAGTAAAAAAGCCTGTGATTGTTTTAGACTTGAACTGGAGAATGGACAGTATGTAGATATGTTCACACTACAGTGTATATATGTAAATGCATGTATGTATATATGTTCATATATATTTCTTCCTTTCATAGCTGTTATTACAATTTTTAGTTATTAGTAAAATATAATTTCATAAAAGTTATTGATAATTATTAAATATACAAAAATGTAAGTAAGTAACTGAGTTGGATTAGAATACAATGAACAAAGAACACAGAAATAAAAAATCCATATTATATTAAAAAGAAAACCCTTCAAAAATATTTCCGATTCATGTTATATATACATTGGAGAGTGAGACAGAGAGTGAATTTAACTGACATTTAATGGCTTAAAGTAAATTAAAGCAAAATAATATTAAAACTAAATAAGGCGAACCATACATAAAATAAATTTTAGATCTCATTTAATGCAAGTAGACAAACGCTTAAAATCAGTTTTAACGATGTTGTATGTATTTTATATTAGCAAATTATTTTATATTGTAAATGTAATAACTTTTATAACACAATGAGCAATTAAGATGTGTTATCATAAATTAATGATGTCACTAAAATTAGAATTATAGTATAAAATATAACTAATATTACAATTTATGAAGAACAGAAAACTATAAAAATAGTATTTATGTTATATATGTTAATTTGCTAATGGAAAGGCTAAGACTGAAATTTACTTACTAATTTAGATAATTTAGGTATATATTAGGCTTTATATTGCTTGTGAAAAATTTTAAGATTGATTCTAAACGTCTGGCAGTCAACTCGCTTCTTATGTTTGATTTATTAATATTTATGATAGAAAAGGTTTGTTCACAATTATTTGTGCTTTCAAATACTGTACTATACTTGCATTTTCCTTTAAATTTGAATCCCCTTCGTGGAGGATCAAAATTGTGATGTCATATCTCCTGACCATCCATAGGGGTGCATCCCAGACCGTCGCCAGTTATCCATTACGAAGTACTAATGCGACGTTAAACACAACCAACCAACCATCCAACCTTTAAATTTGTATATCCGCTGAAAAAGTACATTCAACTCTTGGAATTTTGTTTAAATGTGTCAAACGTTTGTAAATCAACTTTTTTTTCCTCCCCGATTTTATGCATTTTAAAAGATTTTTGAATACATTTTAAACACTTTTCCAGATTTTTGGATTTTCTGCAATTCCGATCGTTTAAAAGAAATATGCGTTTGCTAAACAATCTAAAAATAGGTAAATTCAAAAGAAAACCGATATATATTTATTTTTAAATATATATCCTCTATTATTTTTACTTCATTTACTTTTTCATACTCAAATAAGTAAATAAATAAATAACAAACAGATTTTAAAAAAAGCTCGATTTGGGTTTCCGGCACTTCCCGTACTGACATGGATTACTACTCCTCACCTGTTAATGAAATTCATTAAGTTCTTCGACTTATTATCACAATCTGTTGTCTGTGGTTTATTCGATCGTACAAAATTATAAGTTCAGTGGTACACTCTTTCATCATTAATTTCAATGCACATTTCGGAGACAAATTTAAAACAAGAACGAAAAATCCTGCGGTACGCATTGATTATTAACACTTTCCAACTGTACGTATTTGTTGTATCGTATAATTTTCAATGTTCGTTGCCTATGTTATCACATAGCGGACAAATAAAAGTCTGAAAGGCATACAGATAGACTAATTGAACTCATAATCATTCTTTAACATTGTCGGAAAGTGTTAAAAATGCTTTACGCAAATGAAAATGCAGCCCTTAATAAATCTGAATTTTTTAGTGTTGCCCAGTAAATCTGAAGGTTAGCCATATCATTTTGTATAAAAAACATTATTTTAGTATATTAACAATAAGTGTCAATTTCTTTATGATTTGTACAGTGGAAAGCTATTTAAATGTGATTTATAAAAATGTCTGTCCTAAAAATGCATTGGCATTTTTTTTTTTTTTTTTTTTTTTTTTGGGGGGGGGGGGGTGTCCCCGTTACACAAATCAGTTGTACAAGACCTGTTAATGCCATTTTAAATAGGGAATATTCTATAGTGAATTGGAATAATATAACTCAGTTTTTAAAAATTCTGATAACATTTATGAACGCTAGAAGCGAACAGATGAACATTGGGACAGACAGATACAAAAATTGAAATAATATTCCCACTTAAAATTGTTAGAATATGTTAAAAACGCTTAATGTAAACGAAAATTCAATTATGACAAATTTCCTATAAATGCCCTTAATATAACTGAATAGTTCTGCCTGACCCTGTAAGTCTAATGCTAGTCATACTACATTCTATACAAACTATTCTTTTGTGCACATGAATAACATATTTCAATTTCATTGAGATTTGCGCAAAATAAAGTTATAAAAATTTGGTTTATAGAAATACTTCTCATAGAATGCAATGCTTTGGCATACTTTCGGGTGTCCTTTTACACAAACCAGTGGTGGTATTTACTCTATTTTTTAAAGAAAACATTTGGTAGTGAATTTGAATAACATATTTCAATTTCATTAGAACTTGTGTAAAGTAAATTTATAAAAATATGGTTTATAGAAATACCTCTCATAGAACACAGTGCTTTGGAATACTTTCGGGTGTCACTGTACACAAATCAGTAGAGGTATTCACTCCATTTTCAACTGGGAAGATCCGACAGTAAATTTGAATAACTTATAACGAAATTCCGTGAATATTTACGGGAGTTAGAACGCGGACAGACAGACAAACTGAAGTCATTAACACCTTTCTACTTCGTTGGAAAGTGTCAAAAAGGATGGGGGATTCTTTACTTACTAATTATCACATTTTTTAATTTTTAATGTTCTCAAAGATATTTAAAGATATAAATACTTACCATATGTTATTCCACAATTTTTCCATCGAAAATTACGGAACAAAATGTGGGTTATATAATTGAGAAATAGAACGGAAAACTTAGCTATCAAACAGAAATGCCATATGTGTAAAAACTATTAATTTCCCCTTAATCCCCTCCTCCCACAAAAAAAAAAAAAAAAAAACTATTTTTAGAAAAGCGATCAGAATTTTTAATTGAATTGTGGACAAATATGGTGGTCTGCAAATTTCGAGGACAAAATAAATAAATCACTTTAAATTGTAAAATTTTTGTAATTTTTATGTATAAAGTACCTGAAAGAGTTTATTTCAGTTTATTCATTTACTTATAATAAAATTTTATAATAAAGCGCTAATACCTTTATAACTGGTGTCCTCAAATGTGTTCTAATTTTTTGGGGACAAGTTAGTTTTTGGGGAGTGTCCTCGGGATTCGAGGACTTCTGGTCACCCTAGTTTTAAGAATGAATAACAAATAAAACTGTCTCTATTCTTTTTTTTTTCTTCAAATATATATATATATATATATATATATATATATGAATCCGTGATTATGATTAATACAGCCTAAAATATCAGATTTTTTTTTTTTTTTTTTTAACGCTTTATACTGTAGTATTTATTCAATTTATTTCCGAAGGCCACAAATTGATGACTCCTAGGCCACATGTGCCTCCTGTGCTGCAGGCTGTTCACCCCTAACTTAGAGAATTATAGCCTACCTGTAATATCAGACTGACAGAAGCCATAGTACATTCAAAAGTAAAAATCAATTTCATTGAAAAGTAGTAAAAGTGAACATTTTCCCCCAAACAATTATGGGAGGGCGAGTTAAAAAGAAACCGTTTAAACTAAAAAATCCTTTCTCAATTGCGCATTTTATAATTCCATAATACTTTTTCTGAAAACTAATAAATTAAAAAAATAAATAAATAAACAAACAAACAAGAGTAACTCTATTACGATAAATCTCAATACAGAAGTGTTATTTCACTTTAATTTGTGTAAAACAGATGAAAATTTTACATTTATTCGTGAAAGGTAATGTATTAATTAATGTATATCCTTTACTTTACTACATAAAAATTATGTAACAATTTAAATTTAAATGTATCTTTTAAAAATTATAATAACAGTTAAAAAACAAAATAATAGCATCACAACTTCATTATAGCTATTAACGTTTACGCTTTTTAATTGCCAGTAATTTCTAATAGAATTTTTTTATAAACTTTCTTTATAATTTTTATTGATCAAATAAAATAAAAATATCTACTCAGTTAAATAGCAGATAGCCGTTTCGGTAGCATTTAGTGTACCGCTATCATTTCATAAAGGAACAAAAACGCTGGTGACGATGTGCCAAATGCTACCGGAACAGCTGTCTGCTATTTTATCATTTCCTTGGGCGTTCAAGACGTTGATTACTTTTTCCTGTGCCTATTTATCTAGGGCCATGCCTCGTTTTAATAATAATTTAACATATTTTACAACTTTTAAAACATTGTTTCTTGAAAAAACAAACGGGAAAAAATCGATTTATCAAGTAAGAGATCTCTGAAAGTTTCTTAAGCGGATACAGTACCCTAAATACCTTTAAATATCGATTCTATTATTATTATTATTATTATTATTATTATTATTATTATTATTATTATGTCATTATCATTGGCTTAGTATTAGTGCTATAGGACTATTACTTTCAGACAGTGATTTTGCATTGTCACACTTCCAATATGCAAGGATGCTTGCCAATATCCAATTTTACCATTTCATTTCTTAAACTATCTTAAAATATTTAGACGTTTTATTGATAAACTCCTAAACAGTGAAAATTCCTTTTAAGTAGTTTGAAATATAAGATTGATTATTTATATATATATATATATATATATATATATATATATATACATACCAACTATGGAGAAAATGCCAGAGCCGGGAATTCAACCCTGGCCCTCCTCTTAACGTGCGGAAGCTCTTCAACTGAGCCACCCTGGCTGATATCCAGCTCCACATTTCTCACTTAATAACCGTTACATCTGCGTTTGCAGATACGGTGACCTTGCCAAAGGTTATTAAGTGAGAAATCTAATATATATGTATATATATATTTCCTTCTTCTTTTTTTTTTTTTTTTTTTTTTTTTTTTTTAGTTGCAAGATTGCAATATATAAATTAGTCCTGTCGTGCTAAATTAAATTCTGTCGAAAATAGAATTTTTCTTATATATATATATATATATTATTGTTATTATTATTATTATTATTATTCATATACTATTTCTAAGTATACTGAAGAAATTTAAAAACTGCATTTTTATTATTGAAGAAGTTGATTTTTCTTATTAAATTCTTTGCACATAATTTTATTTATGAGTTTGATAAAACTGAGTATGGGATTATCGTTAGAATTTATAGCTGTAAATATATATATATTAAACTTAAAATGGCAAATTTTTTTCTCGTTTTCACTATATATAATAGTAAAAAAAAAGGATAAAAATAAATAAAAAAATAAGAATATGAAAGTCTATGCACAATTTTATATAATATATTCCAAGAAATGTATATAAAAAAGTTCTGAAGCATGGATATCAAAAATTAAAAAAGAAGTAAGTATTTTTAAAAAGAAAATTAAATAAATTGAATTAAAATTAAGAATGGAGATTAATAAGATTTTTTTTTTAATTAATGCAAATTATACCAAAACTTTTACCGTAAACTTTAGTAAAAGGCGAAAGATTAGCTCGAGAAATGAAGGGAAACCTGAGCATATTTACCGTAAACTTAAAAAAAAGAAAAAAAAAACTGTTGTTATTGGTGGACTCTAGTGGTGGTTTACTCATCATATATTTATTCTCATAAATTTTTACTGCAGCACATACCATATTCGTACTCAAGTAAATGATCGTGCAGCAAGGTCTCAAAATAAAATGTCCCCCTCCCAATAGACTATAACTCTCCCCCCGCTTTGATACATTCATCTTATTCCAATATATTCTTAGGTTCCAATATATTTATTAGGGCCAATTTCATATTTCAGTTTTCGCATATCTCCATTTTATTTCCAATCCAATAATTTACGTAAAGGAAGTTTATGAGAAATATTGCCCTATTCTGACATGTTAAAAAAAATCACAGATTTCGAATAGCTTACGAACATTTTAAAGTAGAATATCTATAGTCAATGATGTTCATGCTCGTATCGTAAATGATATTTTAAAACTGGTCCATAACTTTTACTATTAAAATATTCCTCATGATACGGGTTTGTTTCATGTTGTGAAAATCGTAAATCTTGAATAACTTACGAGATTTTTAAATTGGAATGTTGAAAAAAAAAGGGGGGGGGTCGTACTTGTGTCATAAGTGATATTTTAAAACTAGTGTGACTTCTTTTCGATCATTTGTTCTAAATTTATCGTGTATACAAACTTACAAAGTTGCACACTTACGTACTAACACACTAACATTCTAACAAACAAAAACCTTACATTGCACCGATTTTGTAATTTTCGGTTTCCTTGCACCTCAAAACGTGTAAAAATGTCCAGAAACCGAAGTTTAAAATTTTCCTAAATACTTATGTTCCACATAATACCTAAATAACCCATAGCTAATATTATGCGAACTAAAAATTAAATGGTACCGTATCCCTTTTACAAAAAAGCATCATATCTAATTCCAGCGTATTCCATAGTTGCGTATTCCTGATATCCAGCGTACTAGTGAACGATTGATTGATGAACGATTAAAATGAACAACTTTAAAACTTCTTATATATAGCATTTGATGATGAAAACTTACAATAAACTTTCATCATTAAAGCCATCGATTAATGATGAAATTGCAAGCATATTTTCATCAACGCCCTCGATACACTTCTTGACCCTATATTTGTTAGTTTTACGTTGAATGACCCATTAACCAACTGATATTGATGAATTGATTCTTTATTTTTTATTTCAACAATATTGTCCATGTTTGTATTTAAGTAATTGAAGAGAAAATTAAAATGACCTTCATTTGTTTCTTTTTAACTACAAGGGCAAGGTCAAATTCTTTTCCTTCAAGGAGCAATATTGGGAAGGGCCATTCATTGATAATTATAAACCTCATTTAATATTCCCGATAAGTGTTTTGAAAATTAAAAAGAAAATGATTTCGATTGGTATAAATATCCAACGTTTTTATTCAGATTCAAATTGTGTGAAAAGTTCCAACTTGGATTAACAGTTAATTTTCGAACTACTTCGAAAATGAAAGTGGTAAGATTAAAATTAATACATTTTACTTTTTACTTTAATTAATACTTTTTACTTAAATATTTATATTTTCCTTTTCGAAATAAGAATTACTGTAAATACTTTTTATATTGTATAATGCACAATTGAAAATTTAAATCAAAGATTTTTTTTTTTTTTCGTAAACATTTTAGAGTAGGTTTCTGTAAATTATTTTTAATACACAAAATCATACTGATTATTGATATTTACGAATAATTAATTAATGAAAATATATTTGAAGAAACTATTAATTCAATTTATAGTTTTATATTTTATTTCGCAATTATTTATAGTTTCTACTATTTTCCTTTGCACAATTTCAACGAATATAATTTTATAACTACTATTTCATTTTTTGTGCGATCAAAATATTTATGAAAACAGATTTTATTCTGTTATAGATCAAATTAAATAGTTATTCTTATTCTGAACCTGTAAAAATATTATTAAAGTTTAAATTGTTTAAAAATATAGTATATCTACTGAGATAGCAAACGAATTTAAATTTACTTATTTATTTGTTTATTTTAATAATTCAAATAGCATTATAAGAAACGTTTCAAAATTATTTCATACAAACTAATAAAAATTTATTTGAAAGTAAATTTAATATCTTTTATTAAAGTGTAATGAATATTCATTTTAATTTTATTTATTCTAACAAAAAACAAAAATTGAAAATGATTGCATCAAATGCGATTAAAAACTATAAAAAAATTTCGTCATTCTAAAAGTTTCTTTCTGCTTTAAGAAAATTCATAACAACCCACTGATATATTTAAATCGTTTTTTAGCTTTTTGTAGTCATTGCTTTCCTGGCCGCGGCTTTCGCCGAGGATATGATGTCTGCTGAATCATATCCTGCAGCTACATATTCAGTGGGACCTGCAGTGTCTTCTTCGTCTGCTGGAAATGCCTATGGAGCATACGGAGGACGAAGCGCTGGATATGGTGCTTATGGACGATCTAAATATGGAGACCAAGGTCTTTACTCTGACAAAGCTAGCGCTGCTCGTGGGTATCACAATGTTGGTGCTGCTCGTGCACTTGATGCCTATGGTGCCCAAGCTTCTAAGTACGGAAAATATAGGAATGTTGGTGCTTATGCTCAAGATAAGGTAAGAATATGTATCAGTTTTATCAATGATTATATTGAAAATATGAATAATATAACATTTCTAGCTAAATTTAAGATTCAAAAACTCATTTGTAAAAATACTAAGATTTGTGTTTTTATGTTTTAAAACGAAATATTAAAAAAGGAAGAGCATACGTCATAATATTATTTATACTTGATCAATAGAAAATTTAAATATATTTTTTAATATTTATTCTAAAATCTACCGATTTTATGCTGCAATTTATTTCATTGTACGAAAAATTAAATATTACTGTTATTTTGTTTTAAAATTCTATTTGAATATAACGTTAAATTGAAATAATAACGTTATATATTTAACAATAATGTCATATATTTCTGAGCTGAAACAGTCAAAAGATAAAATTTCCTAAAATGTATTTTATTTTATTTTATTTTATTTTATTTTATTTTATTTTTTGAGTTGAGTAATTTAAATTTTTAAAAGGTTTAAGAAAAAAAAAAATCGTTCGTAAAATTATTTTTACATTAAAATATTTTAAAAAAATCTATGAAAATGTTGTGAATTTTATATGACTTCATTATATAAAAAAATTCCTCACATTAAAACCTTTTCTAAGTTTCATCAGTGTTTGGTGTGTTTTTGCTGTCTTGTTGTTTTGTTCCGAGATCTTTTAAAAATGTGTTTAGTTTTTATAATAGTTAAGGTAAGGTTCTAGTACAATTAAAATGCCAAGTGAAGTTTAAAATAAAATTTAAAATTTAGGTATTTTGTTATTTTTTTCATTTAAGCAAATAATTAAAATATTCAGAGCTAGATCATTAAATAAACATTAAAAATGTATATATTGTATATATAATAAGAAATTTATGTACTGATCTTCGAACATGCAAAAATAAATAATTAATATAAATAAATAAATTTTATAAAATATGATTAAAATATTATTTCGACAGTATATTAAAATAACAGTTTTAATATTTTTAAACAAAGTTGATTATTTAATAAAGATAAATTATCGATATTCAAAAAAAAAGAAAAAAGAAAAAAAGATGTTGAGATAATAGGATAAAGACAAATTTTATTACCACTGTTATTAAATTTTTATGAATATAATGTCATCCTCAGGCTAGTATAAATAAAACTTGAATATGCGAAAATTTTTAAGTACTGTCAATTTTTGTATTTAATCTACTAACATTACATTTTATATATTACTTTGAGCACATCAATGTAAAAAAAATAATAAAGGTTTTTTTGATTAAAATAATAGAAGTAAAAACTCACAAAGTATACATAAATTTCTAAAATGCATAAATAAATAAATAAATTAAATAAATTAAATAAATTAAACCAAATCATTTATTGCATGTAGTTTAATTATATTAGATTTTAGAAACTGTTTTAGCAATTTATATATAATAAATCACTAAAAAGGAGATATTTGGAAAAAAAACTCACAAGAAAGAAATACAAATACTAACAGACGTTATGTTTTGAACTCATAAAAGTGAAACTCTGAAATAGCTTCGATTCTGTATTTCATGTCAAAACAATTTTCTGCCTAATTTCTTTTTAATTTAATTTAAAATTTATATTAAGCGATTTAAAACAATAAATTTTATGGGTGAAAATTCATTTTTTTTTTTTTTATTTTTTTTATTTTTTTTTATTCGATACTAATGGTTCTGGAATTTTATAAAAAAAATATCTAATTTGATGGCGTTTATATAGTGAATTTAAAAATTCGTTTAATTAGCATAAAATCGATAGAAAATAAAATTTGTTTGTTTTTTCAGGGTGATGGATATGAAAAAGCATATGCTTACGACAAGAAAGCAGGCCAACACGCTGTTGTAGCTGATCACGGTGCCAGATCCGGTCAATACGGAGTACGCGACAGGAAAGCTTACCACAATGTTGGGGATTACGCCCGTTCTGGACATGACAGGTATGGAGCTCAAGTCAGATATGGTGCTAACGCTTATGGTGTTCAATCTCACGATAACTCCAATTACGGAAAGTACGGAAAATCTGGTGCCCAATCTTACCAAGTTGCTCCAGCCGTCTCTTCTTATTCTGCTCCAGTTGGTGTCTCTTCTTACTCTGCTCCAGCAAGAGCCTCTTCTTATTCTGCTCCAGTTGGTGTCTCTTCCTACTCTGCTCCAGCAAGAGTCTCTTCTTATTCCGCTCCAGTTGGTGTCTCTTCCTATTCTGCTCCAGCAAGAGTCTCTTCATACACTTCTCCAGCTGGCGTTTCATATGGTGCACCATCTCGATACTAGAGAAATCGTAAGCATCCAGTTATTTTTTATATTTCACTAGCAGGCTATAATTCTTTCCTGGTACATATATTTAAATAAATTAAAAAAAAAAAAAAAAAAAAAAAAAAAAACTAGTACGATGTGGACACCACATGACTTTCTTCTATGTAATTTAACACAAAATGTATTCAATACAAATTGTTTATTAAATTATCAAATTATTTTCCATTATAAATGAAGACAATTTTTATCTGACAGTACTATATCACTAAAGGCCTAAAGATGTCAATTTTTTGCAAATCAGAAGAAATAAGTTTTTTCGAAGTTTTTTTTTTTTTTTTCAAAAGATTTAAAAAAAAAAAAAAAAATCGATAACTTTGTTTTAAATTATCACATACCTATAGTTCAACCATTCGTTTTAAAGGTAATGACGAGATCTTTCGAAAGATACCCATATTGACAATTTACTGCCCTCCGTGGGGGGGGGGGGGGAAGCGATGCTCCCACACGCACAATTTTTTTCCCTAGTTAACTACTACTATTATCAATAATTCATATTAATTTTACAGTCACACGATTAAAATAACTCTCATTATGTACATTTATACGAAATTTTGTCCTATACTGCCATGTTAAAAATTTAGAAAAAAAATGTGATCACAGCGCCACCTGTTGAGCAATTGTTCTACAAATCTAATAAGTGCCAGTTTATGTCACGGTCCAACTAAATGCCAAGTTTGGTTAAATTTCGTTTATTGTTTCCTGAGATACAGCGTCCACGAAATTTGTGATACACACACACAGACAGACAGACATTTTCTAAAAACAGTCAAATCGTGATCAGGACCTCCCAAAACGTGTAAATCCACCAAAAACAGGAGTTCGAAAATTTTCACGAATCCAATACTTTCTCTATATATACATATAGAAGAAAGTAATAAAAAAAGTGAATCGTTAATTTTTATACCATTTTATAAATAAATAAATAAGAAAATAAATAAGAAAATCCATTGAAATTCTCAAACTCTCGTTTTAGGCGGTTGCATCTTATTTTGGATTTTAAGGTTTCTTTAACTTAACCCCACTGCTGTTGGTATTTTGCCGTCCAACCGTTTCATGCAGTATGAGTTGCTGCGTACATATGTACATATTTTTTAGCAGTATGTTCTTCTGATTATCTTGTACTCACTTTGGGCTTTTAGTTAATATCTTTTTAACTAAATGGAATAATTTGATTTAAATGATGAACTCAAATTTTAATAGTATAATTCTCACAAAAATTTTTCCTCGTGCTTTTTTTTTTTTGTTGTTGTTGTTATATGAGAAACTGTTATTTAAAAACAAAGACAGACGAGTTTTACTGAGAAAGAAGAAATTATAATACTCTAAATATAATACACCAAGAAATTATATATATACTATAATGGATAGGATGAAAACGTGGGAAATTTATACAGTCGACAGCAAAATTATTCGAGCGCTAGCAATAATTCCTGTATAAAAAAAGTACATTTAATAGTGCTTTGTTAAACAATTCCTTTTCATGTTCTTAGTAAGTCCTAAGAACATGATTCGACAAGGATTTATTTAACAAAACAGTATTAAATATACTTTTTTTACATAGGAATTATTGCTAGCGCTCGAATAACTTTTCTGCCGATAGTAACTAAACTATACTGGATAGCTATCTAATTCCACTTCCCTAATCGTTGAAAGTAAGCTTTTATGCTAAAAATGAAAATCTTCCGATTATTTCACTTTTTTCTTTTCAATTGTATACCGTAACAATTAAAAAATGTAGGTATTTAAAAGATATGCATATCTAAATTCATTTAAGGTTCTAGATTTACAATAATAATCTATATTTTACAATAATCTATATTTTAATAATAGTTCGTGTTTCAAAAAATATAAGAAGTTATAAATAAGTTAATGGGCATGTATAAATTTTAATTTTTCTGATATTCATACAGTAAATAAAAGCTTATAATATGGAGTAAAACTTTTATTTCCGATTTAGATTGATTTACGTGATTTATTGTTATTATTATTGCGAACATTATTTGACTATATTTAGAAAATAACTTATATGTTTGATTCATATTTTTTAAGCGTTTTTACTTAAGACAAAATACAGAAAATTCCATAAAGTTTTTAATTTAATTGGAAGCGGACACAAATTAGTGCTGAATTTACGTTTTTTGACTACCAGTAAATTTTAATAGAAATCGTTTATAAATTTCGAAAATAGTTTTCATTGATTAAATAAAATAAAAATTCCTACTCAATTAAAGTGGTATTAAAAAAATATATAAGAATGTCCAGCTGTGTGATTAGAACGTGAATTACTTCGAATAATAAATAGCTCTGCTATTTCGATTAATACGATAGCAATTGTTACTATTAGTGTGACAACAATTGTTACACATAGTATGAAATTTATGAAGAATTTTTTTAATTTCAAAATTTTTACTTTAATGAATTTCAAATTAATTTTTCTTTTAAAAGTTTTTTTTTTTTTTATGTTGTAGTTTTTCTTTATGAACGCTGTAAAGGAATATGTAAGTAGTTACAATATACAATACAGAAACTAACTGTTTATAAAATAATATTAGCAAGTATTTATCTTCTTTTTTAGTTTTTTAACAAAATTTTTCTGTAATTGATATCCTAATTCAATGGAATGCTATTTTATATTATATGATAACCCGTATCTGATATTTTTATTACGTCGATAGATGATAATTTTGAAATGCTTTAATAAAATAATTGTTAACTATGAATTGTTAACTGTTACATTAATGCATTAAATTCTTTTAAGATTTCACCATGTGTATAACTTAACATTTTCTTTTCAGATAAGTGAGACGAATTTCTGGAAGCCTGATGCTCTGCACTAAATTTGAAGCAATCTTTAAAATTTGCAGCATTTTTATTGCTACATGACTGATTTCCAGAAGCTCACTTCAATCAGTCTCTTAGTCCTAAGAGAGAAACAAAAAATTAATTTATTGTCATTGTTGTGTTTTTGTAACTTTTCAAACGTACAAATAAAGATTTTAATCACCTTCAAGAATGAATTATTTATTTTATTTATTTATATATATTATTTAAGTATAATACATATCATCGAAGAATAAATCGTTATGTACAAAATGTGTACAAAAACACTAAAACATTTAAAAATGAAAGAAAAAACGTTATTCATAAATGCCTTCAAGAATAATTTTCATAAAATTAGAAAAAAAAAAAAAAAAGTGACAATTCGTTTTTAAATATATACACATTTTTATAGTAGAAAATTATTTAAAAGTGATTTGTTATATCTGTCCTAAAACGAAATGCAATAGGACTTTTATTTATTTATTTATTTTATTTTACGCCCCTCTTTTTTTTTTTTTTTTTTTTTTTTTTTTTTGAGTGTCTCTATACACACACCTGTTGTACAGGACCTATTAAAGTCATTTTAAATAGAGAACATTCCATGGTGAACTTGAATAACATATATATATATATATATTTTAAAAATTCTGAAAATATTTACGGACATTGGAGACGGGCAGACAGACAGATACATAGATGAAAAGTCGGACTGACAGATACAGAAATTCAAATAATATTCACACTTAAAAATTGTTAAAAAGTGTTAAGAACGCTTATTGTCAAAGAAAATATAATTCCGACAAAATTCCAATAGTATCCCTTAATGTAACTGAATATTTTTGTGTGGCTCTGTAAATCTTCATGCTAATCATACTGAATTCTATAGAAAGCATTCTTGTACGTAAAAGTAACATGTTTTAATTTCATTAAGTTTTTTGCTAATTAAAGTTATTAAAATTTTGTTTATAGAAATACACCTCTCATAGAACGCAGAGCTTTGGAATACTTTCGGGTGTTCCTGTATACAAGCCAGTAGTAGTATTTACTTCATTTTCTATAGAAAACATCCAATAATAAACATGAATAAAATACTTTTATTTCCTTAAGATTTGTGTAAAATAAAGCTACGAAAAGATGGTTTATAGAAATAACTCTCGTAGAACATAATGCTTTGGAATGCTTTCGGGTATCCCTGTACACAAACTATTAGAAGTATTTACTCCATTTTCAATAAGGAACCTCCGATAGTGATCTTCAATATCATCTATCAGTTTGAAGAATTTGCATGAATATTTACGCGAGTTAGGGTACGAACAGGCAGACAAACAGACGGAATCACGGACAAACTGAAGTCATTAACACTTTTCAATCTTGTTGGAAATTATTAAAAAGATTTTTTTTTGTTTCATTTCTTATTTTACATATGCAGCAAAAAAAAAAATTTCAAAACCGCTATCAATTTTAGAATTAACCACCAATATTAAATAGCTGTTATATTACTATAAATTTACTCCAAAGCTATTTTCTAATCTTAGCTAAATATTGGCAGTATTTGTTTTTCTTTTTATTACTAATGAATCCTATTTTTTCTTCTATGCCCAACAAATTTGTCATTGAAATCAAATTTATAAAACTCTGACTTTAAAAATGTTGTGTCTTTAGCAGAAAGGATCGGTCTCTATGATTTTCTTGATTTGAAAAAAAAATCGATTTTCTTTGGTAACATGTGAGGTAAAATGAAATTTATATCTTCAAATGAATTAGAAGCACCATATGGACAAAAAAATCTTGATACATTTTTTAAATAATATAACTTTAATATAAAATCAAGTAATTTACGTACGAGAGTATGTTTTGGACTACAGTGCGTCTTGCAGTGTAAAGTTTAACTCAAAAGTTAGTTTCAGTTTTCGCTAATAGAGGATGTTGTATCTTAAAAGCATCCAGAAAAATCATCAGAAACTCAAAGCAGCCAGTTAAAGAGCATTAATTTTGTGCAATTCACTACAGTGAAGAAAAGAAAAGGTTCTTTATGCTTGAAAATTATTAAAAAATTTGTATAAAATCAGCAAACTAAAATATTTTGACAAATAAATCTGAACCAATTAAAATATATTTGTCAATAACTGTAATTTAAAAAATTTCTGAGACTGTTACACGTACTTTTTTAAATCTGTTAACTTTAATACAAAATCTGATCCGTCATGCCCTACAAAGTTGTTAAAAAAAATCAAAAATTCGTCAAATATAAAAATTTATTAGAAACTGCTTAGCGCAATTCATTTGAGTATGCACTAGTGTTGGTAAGGATGTAAATAGTTTCAATAACTTTGAATGAGTAATCAGTGAAATATAAAGTAAAACCAGCTATATTAAAGAAAAAACTCGATGTTTTTGTTGTAATGCTAAGAATAATTATTGTATTTTATTACTTTTAGTTCCCCCATCATATTATAGGTATAGGGCACTTAGGTAACCTTGAAATTTTTAGAACTCGAGTTTTTGACTGTTTTACAAGTTTTGAGCTGTAAGAAATCTGAAAATGACAAAACTGATCTGGTGTCTATCTCTAGGGTGTCTGTTAGTTTTTAGTGTGTTAGTTTGCTAGTCTGAGTACACGAAGAAATGATCACAGAGTGATCGAACCAGTTTTAATATACAGAGTTGCCAAGATTAAACTGATAGTGCTTACAGTGTTCTGTAGCACAATCTTTATTCATGAAAAATAATGCATTAATATATATCCTTTACTTTACTAAAAGAAATCATGCAATATTTTAAATTTGAATGTATCTTTTAAAAATTATAATAACAGTTAAAAAGCAAGAAAATAACACCACAACTTCATTACAGCTATTAACGCTTACGCTTTTTAATTACCAGTAACTTCCAATATGCCAGCCAATATCCAATTTTACCATTTAATTTCTTAAACTATCTGAAAGTTTTCTTGATAAATTCATCAACCATGAAACTCATTGACTGATTTATATACATACATATACCAACTATGGGGATAATGCCAGAGCCGGAAATCGAACCCAGACCCTCCGCTTATCGTGCAGAAGCTCTTCAACTGAACCACCATGGCTGATAACCAGCTTGACATTTCTCACATAATAACCGTTACATTTGCATTTCGAGACACGGTGACCTTTTCAATGGTTATTATGCGAGAAATATCGAGCCTGTTATTAGGCAGAGTGGCTAATAAATATTTCTTTTCTCTCTCTCTCTCTCTCTCTCTTTTTTTTTTTTTTTTTTTTTTTTTTCTTTTTAGAAGATTGCAATGCATAACTTAGTCCTGTCATACTAAATTAAGTTCTGTCAAAGACAGAATTTTTCCTTATACGTATATATATATATATATATATAATTATTATTATTATTATTCATGAACTATTTCTAAGTATACTGGTGAAATTTAAAAGCTGCATTTTTATTATTGAAGAAGTTATTAAAGTTTTTCTTTTAAAATTCTTTGTACATAATTTTATTTATGTGTTTGATAAAATTGTGTATGAGATTACCGTTAGTATTTAAAAAAAAAAAAAAAAAAAAAAAAGATTAAATTCTGAATAGTTAAATTTTTCTCGTTTTCAATATAAATGAGTAAATAAATAAATAAATAAATACATAAATATGAGTAAATAAATAAATAAATAAACATAAGAATCTAAAAATCTGTGCACAGTTTTATCAATACATATATAAGAGTACTTCCAATCACTCACTGACTCATCAACGCACAGCAAACTCTACTGGAGCCACTGACTCAAAACTGGGTCAGATACATACAGTGTAAGCACCCCCTAAGAAGGCGATTTTGCGAAATTCGCCCCCCAAGGTTGAGTAGGAGGCAAAATGTGATTTCACAAAAACCTTCATATGTCAAAGAAGAAAACAGATATCCGTAAAATTTTTGCTTTAAAATATAGCTACCACAAATATATAAAAATCAATTTATGAAATTTTAGAAATTCGGTCCCCAAGGGGGGAAGAGGGGCAAAACATGATTTCACACATGGTTTCACATACTCTTATATATCTAAAAGAAAAAAAAAAAAAAAAAAAAACAGATATACGTGAAACTTTTGCTCTAATATATAGCTAATACAAATACCAAAAAACTATTTCTGGAATTTTATAAATTCAGATCCCAAGAGGGGGGCGAGGGGGCAAAATGATTTGAAATAGTCTTTCATATTGCAAACAGATAAAAGATATTTGTAAGATTTTTTTCTCTAAAATATAGCTCCCACAAATGCATAAAGATTAATTTCTTTAATTTTAGAAATTTGTCCCAGGTGGGGCGAGAAAGCGGAAAGCTTTGGGGCAAAAAAATAGAAATACTGTTAGACCGTTCAAAATTGGTGCTGATAGGTTTTAGAGGCCTGCAAGTCGAATGAGGATATTTTACAAAGTGTAAAGTTATTAGGAGGGTCAGAAAAGTGGGTGAGCGTAGGGACAAAAAAATAAAAATAAAGTTAGAGAGTGCAAAATTGGTACATAGAAGTTTTTGATACTTACAAATCGATTGCGGATGTTTTCGAACTTATAAAGTTATTAGGAGGGGCAAAAAAGAGATAAAAATAGGGTTAGATCGCTCAAAATTCGTACATGGAGGTTTTTGATACCTACAAATTGATTGCGAATATTTTCGAATTTGTAAAATTATTAGTATAGACGGAAAGGGGGGGGGGTAAAGGGACAAAAATATATAAATAAGAGTTAAAGCGCTGAAAATTAGTGTTATTAAGTTTTGAGGCCCGATAAATCGAATGCGGATATTTTCGAAAGTACAGAATTATTACGAGGGGCGGGAAGGGGAGCGGGCGCAGGGATAAAAATAAAGACATTCAGATAGAATGTTGGAAATTAGCATTATTAGGCTTAAAAGCCCGTGAGAACGTTTGCGAGGATTTTTTAAAGTCTAAAATAATTATGAGGAACGGTAGATGAAGGAATATGCGTACCTGCATACTCTGCTGTAGGCAGTGGGGGTCCGGACCGATTATTCCACCGATGGGAGAACTTATATATATATATATATATATATAATATATATATATATATATATATATATTTAGGTTTTTCCCTTGTGATAATATAGTGATTCATTAAGAGTGTCGAACATAAATGCGGCGCTGCCGAAGGCAGTGGGGACCAGGTGCAACATTTTTTCCAATAAGAATTTTCTCTCTCTCTCTCTCTCTCTCTTTTTTTTTTTTTTTTTTTTTTTTTTTTTTTTTCGCATGATAAAAATTAATGCAATTTTGAGAATTCATTAACTATACAGTGATTCATTTAAAAATAGTGACCAGCAAAGCGGGCGTAGCCTGTTAGTCTAATATGTTCCAAAGAAAGGATGTGAAAAAGTTTTGAAGCATGGATATCAAAAATTAAAAATGAAATAAAGATTTTTAAAAATTAAATTATTTAAATTAAATTAAAATTAAGAATGGAAATTAATAAGACTTCTTCTTCTTTTTTTTTTTTTTTTTTTTTCTTTTAAATAAATCGCTGCAAAATATACCAAAACTTTTACCGTAAACTTACTTAAATTACACTGGTCGACAAACGTTAAGAAACATTTCTCTTCTTTTGCACATAATTTTTAACCAAATAAACATATGAACATAAAATTTGGATGGCCTGTTCGTTATCATATTATTAACTGAATTTATGTAACTTTAGCATTAGAATAATTTTTAAGCTAATAAATATTCATTTTTTTCTAGAAAGTAAGCTGTGAAAAAAATGAAAAATTTCAATAATTTTAGGAAAGAATACTTAATGAAAATAGGTCATAAAGATACCTTACAGATAGGTGAAGATGCATACGCATCCATATGTTAGATTAAAACCAAATCTTTCCACCTGTATTCGCTTTACTTCTTTTTTTCGCATGTGAATAACTTTTAAAAAAATAATCATAAAATCATGAAAATTGGATAAGATGTTCATTATAAAATTATTTATCGACATCATTATTATTCTAGTGCTGAGTATTGTTTATAAATTAGTAATTATATATATATATATATATATATATATATATATATATTAAGTTCGTTATAAAAGTAAAAGAAAAGTTAATACAGAAAGAAAAATCCAGATATAGTGTAACATTTCAAGGCATGTGCGTCTTTACCTATCTCTAATGCATCCTTAACACCACTTTTCATTAAATGTTCTTTCCTAAAATTATTGAAATTTTTCATTTTTTTCAAAGCTTACTTTCGAGAGAAAAATGAATATTTATTAGCTTAAAAATTATTCTTATGCTAAAGTTACATAAAATTCGGTTAATAATATGATAATGAACAGGCCATCCAAGTTTTGTGTTCATATGTTTATTTGCTTAAAAATTATGTGCAAAAGAAGAGAAAGAGAAAACAGGTTGTTCCTTAACGCTTGTCGACCAGTGTAAAAAAAAAAAAAAAAAAAAAAAAAAGTCTGTCAATGGTGGACTCTGTTTAGTTTACCCATCATATATTTATTCTCATAAATTTCTACTGTAACACATACCATATTCATGTTAAACGAAAACAAGCCTCATGATCATGCAGCAAGGTCTCAAAATAAAATGTTCCACCCAAAAGACTACTCTCCCTTAGCTTCGATATATTCATCTTATTCCAATTTTTTGTTTCATTTTATTAGAGTTTCATATTTCAGTTTTCATATATCTCAGTTTTACTTCCAATTCAATAGTTTACATAAAGGAAGTTTATGAGAAATATTATCTGATTCTGACATATTATCACAAATTTCGATTAGTTTACGAATTTTTCAAAGTAGAATATCCATAGTCAATGATGTTCACGCTGTGCTAGTATCGTAAATGATATTTCAAAACTGGTCCGTAATTTTTTATGAGGAAAATATTCCTCATAATACGTGTTTATGCAAAAAATATTATCATTCTCTCATGTTGTGAAAATCGTAAATCTAGAATAACTTACGAGATATTTAAATTAGAATGTTGAGAAAAAATAGGGTTCTTACTTGTGTCATAAGTGATATTTTAAAACTAATACAGCTGCTTTTCGATCATTTGTTTTATCGTGTACGCAGACAAACAAAATAGCACACTAACATGCTAACGCGCTAACATTTTAACAAATAGACACCTTATAAACGGACATTGTATCAATTTTGTAATTTTCGGATTCCTTGCACCTCGAAACATCTAAAGCTGTTTAAAAATCAATGTTAAAAATTTTCATGAATACTTATGTTCCCGATACTACCTATGTTCCCCATAATACCTAATTAATCCATAGCTAATATTATGGGAACTAAAATTAAATGGTATCGTATCCCTTTAACAAAAAAGCTTCATATATAATTGAAGCGTATTCTATAGTTGCGTATTTCAAATATCCAGCGTACTAGTGAACGATTGATAAATGAACGATTAAAATGGACGATTTTAAAACTTCGTATATATAGCATTTGATGATGAAAACTTACAATAAACTTTCATCATTAAGCCATCGATTAATGATGAAATTGCAAGCAGATTTTCCTCAACGCCCTCGATACACTTCTTGACCCTATATTTGTTAGCTTTATGTTGAATGACCCATTAACCAACTGATATTGATGAATTGATTCTTTATTTTTTGTTTGAACAATATTGTCCATGTTTGTATTTAGTTAAAAAGAAAATTAAAATGACCTTCATTTGTTTCTCTTTAACTACAAGGGCAAGGTCAAATTCTTTTCCTTCAAGGAGCAATATTGGGAAGGGTCATTCATTCATAATTATAACCTCATTTAATATTTATGATAAGTGTTTTAAAAATTAAAAAGAAAATGATTTCGATTGGTATAAATATCCAACGTTTTCATTCAGATTCAATTTGTGTGAAAAGTTCCAACTTGGATTAATAGTTAATTTTCAAACTACTTCGAAAATGAAAGTGGTAAGATTAAAATTAATACATTTTACATTTTACTTTAATTAATACTTTTTACTTTAATATTTATATTTTCGTTTTCGAAATAAGAATTACTGTAAATACTTTTTATAATGTATAATGCACAATTGAAAATTTAAATCAAAGATTTTTTTTTTTTTTCGTAAAAATTTTAGAGTAGGTTTCAGTAAATTATTTTTAATGCACAAAATCATACTGATTATTGATATTTACGAATAATTAATTAATGAAAATATATTTGAAGAAACTATTAATTCAATTTATAGTTTTAGATTTTATTACGCAATTATTTATAGTTTCTACTATTTTTCTTTGCACAATTTCAACGAATATAATTTTATAACTATTTCATTTTTTGAGCGAACAAAATATTTATGAAAACAGATTTTATTCTATTATAGATCAAATTAAGTAGTTATTCTTATTCTGAACCTGTAAAAATAGTATTAAAGTTTAAATTGTTTAAAAATATATTGTATCTACTGAAATAAACAAACGAATTTAGATTTACTTATTTATTTGTTTATTTTTATAATTATAATAGCATCATAAGAAGCGTTTAAAAATTATTTCATACAAACTAATAAAAATTTATTTTTAAAAAAATTTAATTTCTTTTATTAAAGTGTAATGAATATTCATTTTAATTTTATCTATTCTAACAAAAAACAAAAATTGAAACTGATTATATGAAATGCGATTAAAAACTATAAAAAATTTCGTCATTCTAAAAGTTTCTTTCTGCTTTAAGAAAATTCATAACAACCCACTGATATATTTAAATCGTTTTTAGTTTTTTGTAGTCATTGCTTTCCTGGCCGCGGCTTTGGCCGAGGATATGATGTCTGCTGAATCATATCCTGTAGCTACATATTCAGTGGGACCTGCAGTGTCTTCTTCGTCTGCTGGAAATGCCTATGGAGCATACGGAGGAGGAAGCGCTGGATATGGTGCTTATGGACGATCTAAATATGGAGACCAAGGTCTTCACTCTGACAAAGCTAGCGCTGCTCGTGGGTATCACAATGTTGGTGCTGCTCGTGCACTTGATGCCTATGGTGCCCAAGCTTCTAAGTACGGAAAATATAGGAATGTTGGTGCTTATGCTCAAGATAAGGTAAGAATATGTATCAGTTTTATCAATAATTATATTGAAAATATGAATAATATAACATTTCTAGCTAAATTTAAGATTCAAAAACTCATTTGTAAAAATACTAAGATTTGTGTTTTTATGTTTTAAAACGAAATATTAAAAAAGGAAGAGCATACGTCATAATATTATTTATACTTGATCAACAGAAAATTTAAATATATTTTTTAATATTTATTCTAAAAACTACCGATTTTATGCTGCAATTTATTCCATTGTACGAAAAATTAAATATTACTGTTATTTTGTTTTAAAATTTTATTTGAATATAACGTTAAATTGAAATAATAACGTTATATATTTAACAATAATGTCATATATTTCTGAGCTGAAGCAGTCAAAAGTTAAAATATCCTAAAATGTATTTCTTTTTTTTCTTTTCTTTTCTTTTCTTTTTTTTTTTTTTTGAGTTGAGTAATTTAAATTTTTAAAAGGTTTAAGAAAAAAAAATCGTTCGTAAAATTATTTTTACATTAAAATATTAAAAATAATCTATGAAAATGTTGTAGATTTTATATGGCTTCATTATATAAAAAAAAATTCCTCACATTAAAACCTTTTCTAAGTTTCATCAGTGTTTGATGTGTTTTTGCTGTCTTGTTGTTTTGTTACGAGATGTTTTAAAAATGTGTTTAGTTTTTATAATAGTTAAAGTAAGGTTCTAGTACAATTAAAATGCCAAGTGAAGTTTAAAATAAAATTTAAAATTTAGGTATTTTGTTATTTTTTTCATTTAAGCAAATAATTAAAATATACAGAGCTAGATCATTAAATAAACATTAAAAATGTATATATTGTATATATATAATAAGAAATTTATGTACTGATCTTCGAACATGCAAAAATAAATAATTAATATAAATAAATAAAATAAATTTTATGAAATATCATTAAAATATTGTTTCGACAGTATATTAAAATAACAGTTTTAATATTTTTAAACAAAGTTGATTATTTAATAAAGATAATTTATCGATATTTAAAAAAAAAAAAAATGTTGAGATAATAGGATTAAGACAAATTTTATTACCACTGTTATTAAATTTTTATGAATATAATGTCATCCTCAGGCTAGTATAAATAAAACTTGAATATGCGAAAATTTTTAAATACTGTCAATTTTTGTTTTTAATCTACTAATATTACATTTTATGTATTACTTTGAGCACATGAATGTAAAAAAAATTAATAAAGGTTTTTTTGATTAAAATAATAGAAGTAAAAACTCACAAAATATACATAAATTTCTAAAATGCATAAACAATAAATAAATAAATAAATAAAATAAATTAAATCAAATCATGTATTGCATTTAGTTTACTTATATTAGATTTTAGAAACTGTTTTAGCAATTTATATATAATAAATCAATAAAAAAAAGAAATTTGGAAAAAAATAACCTCACAAGAAAGAAATACAAATAATAACAGACATTATGTTTTGAAATCATAAAAGTGAAACTCTGAAATAGCTTCGATTCTGTATTTCATTTCATTTTCCGCATAAACTCTTTTTAATTTAATTTAAAATTTATATTAAGCGATTTAAAACAATAAATTTTATGGGTGAAAATTCAATTTTTTTTTTTTTTTTTATTCGACACTAATGCTTCTGGTATTTTATAAAAAATATCTAATTTGATGACGTTAATATAGTGAATTTAAAAATTCGTTTAATTAGCATAAAATCGATAGAAAATAAAATTTGTTTGTCTTTTCAGGGTGATGGATATGAAAAAGCATATGCTTACGACAAGAAAGCAGGTCAACACGCTGTTGTAGCTGATCACGGTGCCAGATCCGGTCAATACGGAGTACGTGACAGGAAAGCTTACCACAATGTTGGGGATTACGCCCGTTCTGGACATGACAGATACGGAGCTCACGACAGATATGGTGCTAACGCTTATGGTGTTCAATCTCACGATAACTCCAATTACGGAAAGTACGGAAAATCTGGTGCCCAATCTTACCAAGTTGCTCCAGCCGTCTCTTCTTATTCTGCTCCAGTTGGTGTCTCTTCTTACTCTGCTCCAGCAAGAGTCTCTTCTTACGCTTCTCCAGCTGGCGTTTCATATGGTGCACCATCTCGATACTAGAGAAATGGTAAGAATCCAGTTATTTTTTATATTTCCCTAGCAGGCTATAATGCTTTCCTGGTATATATATTTAAATGAATTTTTCAACAAAAAAAAAAAACTAGTATGGTGTGGACACCACATGACTTTCTTCTACATAATTTCCCTAACAACACGAAATGTTCCAGAAACGTAACAATCATATAACATTGAAACATTATAAACATTTCAGAAACGTTTAAAATCTTTCAGGTTACTTACTGATCAGTTTCAAAAACGTAGAAATGTCCGCAAACGTAACAAAAAATCAGATACGTAACAGAAAAGTTACAATCACTTAACAGATAGAAAATGAAAAAGAGTGAATGTTTCAGAAAGGTATCGGAGAGCATATTTAAATGTGTTACGTTTATGAAAGGTTGTAAGCTTTTTGCAACATAACTGAAACATTCTGTGCTGTAAGGGTTTACACAAAATTTATTCAATACAAATTGTTTATTAAATTATCAAATTATTTTCCATTATAAATGCAGATAATTTTCATCTGACAGTATTGTATTATCACTAAAGGCCTAAAAATGTCAATTTTTTGCAATTCAAAAGAAATAAGATTTTTTCGAAGTTTTTTTTTTCTTAAAAGATTAAAAAAAAAAATCGATAACTTTGTTTTAAATTATCACAGATCTATAGTTCAACCATTCGTTTTAAAGGTAATGACGAGATCTTTCGAAAGATACCCATATTGAAAATTTACTCCCCCAGGGGGGAAAGCGATACTCCCACATGCACAATTTTTTTCCCTAGTTAACTACTACTATTATCAATAATTCATATTAATTTTACAGTCACACGATTAAAATAACTCTCATTATGTACATTTATACGAAATTTTGTCCTATACTGCCATGTTAAAAATTTAGAAAAAAATGTGATCACAGCGCCACCTGTTGAGCAATTGTTCCACAAATCTAATCAGTACCAGTTTATGTCACGGTCCAACTAAATACCAAGTTTGGTTAAATTTCGTTCATTAGTTCGTGAGATACCGCGTCCACAAAATTTGTGATACACACACACAGACAGACATTTTCTAAAAACAGTCAAATCATGATCAGGACATCCCAAAACGTGTAAATCCGCCGAAAACTGGAGTTCGAAAATTTTCACTAATCCAATACTTTCTGTATATATACATATAGAAGAAAGTAATAAAAAAAGTGAATCGCTAATTTTTATATCCTTTTATAAATAAATAAATAAGAAAATAAATAAGAAAATCCATTGAAATTCTCAAACTCTCGTTTTAGGCGGTTGCATCTTATTTTGGATTTTAAGGTTTCTTTAACCTAATCCCACTGCTTCTGTTGTTATTTTGCCGTCTAACCGTTTCATGTTGTATGAGTTGCTGCGTGCATATATACATATTATTTAGCAGTATGTTCTTCTGATTATCTTGTACTCACTTTGAGCTTTTACCCCAGTAGCACATAACGTTGTTTCAACGCGTTTCTGACTAATTTTTCACTGTTCAGACTTATTTTCAACGGTATAACAACGTTATGTGCTACTGGGGTAGTTAATATCTTTTTAACTAAATCGAATAATTTGATTTAAATGATGAATTCAAATTTTAATAGTATAACTTTCACAGAGTTTTTTTCCTCGTGTTTTTTTTTTTTTTTTTTTTACTTTCTTCTATATGTAATATAGAGAAAGTATTGGATTCGCGAAAATTTTCGAAGTCCACTTTTTGATGGATTTACATGTTTTGGGATATGGAGAACACGAATTAATAGTTTTTAGAAAATGTCTGTCTGTCTGTCTGTCTGTCTGTTTGTCTGTCTGTATCATTTTTTTTGTGGACGATGTATCTCACGAACCAATGAATGAAATTTAACCAAACTTGGTATTTAGTTGCACCCTGACATAAACTGGTGCTGATTAGATTTTGGGATCAATCGCTCAATAGGTGGCGTTGTGATCGCATTTTATGCAAATTTTTAACATGGCAGCATAGGACAAAATTCCGTATAAATGGGCATAAAGAGAGTTATTTTACACTTGTGATTGTAAAATTAATATGAATTATTGATAATAGTAGTAGTTAGCTAGGAAAAAAATTTTGTGTATGGGGGGGCATCGGTTCCCCCCCCGGGGGGGAACCGAGTAAATTTTCAAGATGGGTATCTTTCGAAAGGTCTCGTTGATAATAGTAATAGTTAACTTGGAAAAAACTTTTGTGCATGTGGGGGCATCGGTTGCCCCCCCCACACCGGGGGGGGGATTTCCCACCCGGGGGGGCAAAGTTTCAAGATGGGTATCTTTCGAAAGATCTCGTCAATACCTTTAAAACGAATGGTTGAACGATAAATCTGTGATAATTTAAACCAAAGTTATCGATTTTTTTTACTTTTAACAAAAAAAAACAGAAAAATATCGCATTTTTTTTTTTTTTTTTTTTAACGAAATTTAACCAGACTTGGTATTTAGTTGGTCCCCGACATAAACTGGTGCTGATTATGTTTGGGGATCAATAGCTCAACAGGTGGCGCTGTGATAGCATTTTATCTAAATTTTTAACATGGCAGCATAGGACAAAAATTCGTATAAATGTGCATAATTAGAGTTGTTTTAAACTTGTGATTGTAAAATTAATATGAATTATTGATAATAGTAGTATGTAACTAGGAAAAAAATTTTCTGCATTGGGGGGCATCGCTTCCCCCCCTAGGGGGGAAATACCCCCCCAAGGGGGGTAAATTTTCACATTGGGTATCTTTCGAAAGATCAGGTTGATAATAGTAGTAGTTAACTAGGAAAAAATTTTTGTGCATGCGGGGGTATCGGTTCCCCCCCCACCGGGGGGGGAAGTTCCCACCCGGGGGGGCAAAGTTTCAAGATGGGTATCTTTCGAAAGATCTCGTCAATACCTTTAAAACGAATGGTTGAACGATAAATCTGTGATAATTTAAACCAAAGTTATCGAATTTTTTTACTTTTAACAAAAAAAAACAGAAAAATATCGCATTTTTTTTTTTTTTTTTAACGAAATTTAACCAAACTTGGTATTTAGTTGGTACCCGACATAAACTGGTGCTGATTATGTTTGGGATCAATAGCTCAACAGGTGGCGCTGTGATAGCATTTTATCTAAATTTTTAACATGGCAGCATAGGACAAAAATTCGTATAAATGTGCATAATTAGAGTTGTTTTAAACTTGTGATTGTAAAATTAATATGAATTATTGATAATAGTAGTATGTAACTAGGAAAAAAATTTTCTGCATTGGGGGGCATCGCTTCCCCCCCTAGGGGGGAAATACCCCCCCAAGGGGGGTAAATTTTCACATTGGGTATCTTTCGAAAGATCAGGTTGATAATAGTAGTAGTTAATTAGGAAAAAAATTTTGTGCATGCGGGGGTATCGGTTCCCCTCCCCACCGGGGGGGGGAAGTTCCCACCCGGGGGGGCAAAGTTTCAAGATGGGTATCTTTCGAAAAATCTCGTCAATACCTTTAAAACGAATGGTTGAACGATAAATCTGTGATAATTTAAACCAAAGTTATCGAATTTTTTTACTTTTAACAAAAAAAAAACAGAAAAATATCGCTTTTTTTTTTTTTTTAACGAAATTTAACCAAACTTGGTATTTAGTTGGTACCCGACATAAACTGGTGCTGATTATGTTTGGGATCAATAGCTCAACAGGTGGCGCTGTGATAGCATTTTATCTAAATTTTTAACATGGCAGCATAGGACAAAAATTCGTATAAATGTGCATAATTAGAGTTGTTTTAAACTTGTGATTGTAAAATTAATATGAATTATTGATAATAGTAGTATGTAACTAGGAAAAAAATTTTCTGCATTGGGGGGCATCGCTTCCCCCCCTAGGGGGGAAATACCCCCCCAAGGGGGGTAAATTTTCACATTGGGTATCTTTCGAAAGATCAGGTTGATAATAGTAGTAGTTAATTAGGAAAAAATTTTTGTGCATGCGGGGGTATCGGTTCCCCCCCCACCGGGGGGGGAAGTTCCCACCCGGGGGGGCAAAGTTTCAAGATGGGTATCTTTCGAAAGATCTCGTCAATACCTTTAAAACGAATGGTTGAACGATAAATCTGTGATAATTTAAACCAAAGTTATCGAATTTTTTTACTTTTAACAAAAAAAAACAGAAAAAAAACGCATTTTTTTTTTTTTTTTAACGAAATTTAACCAAACTTGGTATTTAGTTGGTACCCGACATAAACTGGTGCTGATTATGTTTGGGATCAATAGCTCAACAGGTGGCGCTGTGATAGCATTTTATCTAAATTTTTAACATGGCAGCATAGGACAAAAATTCGTATAAATGTGCATAATTAGAGTTGTTTTAAACTTGTGATTGTAAAATTAATATGAATTATTGATAATAGTAGTATGTAACTAGAAAAAAATTTTCTGCATGGGGGGGCATCGCTTCCCCCCCTAGGGGGGAAATACCCCCCCAAGGGGGGTAAATTTTCACATTGGGTATCTTTCGAAAGATCAGGTTGATAATAGTAGTAGTTAATTAGGAAAAAAATTTTGTGCATGCGGGGGTATCGGTTCCCCCCCCCCCACCGGGGGGGGAAGTTCCCACCCGGGGGGGCAAAGTTTCAAGATGGGTATCTTTCGAAAGATCTCGTCAATACCTTTAAAACGAATGGTTGAACGATAAATCTGTGATAATTTAAACCAAAGTTATCGAATTTTTTTACTTTTAACAAAAAAAAACAGAAAAATATCGCTTTTTTTTTTTTTTTAACGAAATTTAACCAAACTTGGTATTTAGTTGGTACCCGACATAAACTGGTGCTGATTATGTTTGGGATCAATAGCTCAACAGGTAGCGCTGTGATAGCATTTTATCTAAATTTTTAACATGGCAGCATAGGACAAAAATTCGTATAAATGTGCATAATTAGAGTTGTTTTAAACTTGTGATTGTAAAATTAATATGAATTATTGATAATAGTAGTATGTAACTAGAAAAAAATTTTCTGCATGGGGGGGCATCGCTTCCCCCCCTAGGGGGGAAATACCCCCCCAAGGGGGGTAAATTTTCACATTGGGTATCTTTCGAAAGATCAGGTTGATAATAGTAGTAGTTAACTAGGAAAAAATTTTTGTGCATGCGGGGGTATCGGTTCCCCCCCCACCGGGGGGGGAAGTTCCCACCCGGGGGGGCAAAGTTTCAAGATGGGTATCTTTCGAAAGATCTCGTCAATACCTTTAAAACGAATGGTTGAACGATAAATCTGTGATAATTTAAACCAAAGTTATCGAATTTTTTTACTTTTAACAAAAAAAAACAGAAAAATATCGCATTTTTTTTTTTTTTTTTTTAACGAAATTTAACCAGACTTGGTATTTAGTTGGTCCCCGACATAAACTGGTGCTGATTATGTTTGGGGATCAATAGCTCAACAGGTGGCGCTGTGATAGCATTTTATCTAAATTTTTAACATGGCAGCATAGGACAAAAATTCGTATAAATGTGCATAATTAGAGTTGTTTTAAACTTGTGATTGTAAAATTAATATGAATTATTGATAATAGTAGTATGTAACTAGGAAAAAAATTTTCTGCATTGGGGGGCATCGCTTCCCCCCCTAGGGGGGAAATACCCCCCCAAGGGGGGTAAATTTTCACATTGGGTATCTTTCGAAAGATCAGGTTGATAATAGTAGTAGTTAACTAGGAAAAAATTTTTGTGCATGCGGGGGTATCGGTTCCCCCCCCACCGGGGGGGGAAGTTCCCACCCGGGGGGGCAAAGTTTCAAGATGGGTATCTTTCGAAAGATCTCGTCAATACCTTTAAAACGAATGGTTGAACGATAAATCTGTGATAATTTAAACCAAAGTTATCGAATTTTTTTACTTTTAACAAAAAAAAACAGAAAAATATCGCATTTTTTTTTTTTTTTTTAACGAAATTTAACCAAACTTGGTATTTAGTTGGTACCCGACATAAACTGGTGCTGATTATGTTTGGGATCAATAGCTCAACAGGTGGCGCTGTGATAGCATTTTATCTAAATTTTTAACATGGCAGCATAGGACAAAAATTCGTATAAATGTGCATAATTAGAGTTGTTTTAAACTTGTGATTGTAAAATTAATATGAATTATTGATAATAGTAGTATGTAACTAGGAAAAAAATTTTCTGCATTGGGGGGCATCGCTTCCCCCCCTAGGGGGGAAATACCCCCCCAAGGGGGGTAAATTTTCACATTGGGTATCTTTCGAAAGATCAGGTTGATAATAGTAGTAGTTAATTAGGAAAAAAATTTTGTGCATGCGGGGGTATCGGTTCCCCTCCCCACCGGGGGGGGGAAGTTCCCACCCGGGGGGGCAAAGTTTCAAGATGGGTATCTTTCGAAAAATCTCGTCAATACCTTTAAAACGAATGGTTGAACGATAAATCTGTGATAATTTAAACCAAAGTTATCGAATTTTTTTACTTTTAACAAAAAAAAAACAGAAAAATATCGCTTTTTTTTTTTTTTTTAACGAAATTTAACCAAACTTGGTATTTAGTTGGTACCCGACATAAACTGGTGCTGATTATGTTTGGGATCAATAGCTCAACAGGTGGCGCTGTGATAGCATTTTATCTAAATTTTTAACATGGCAGCATAGGACAAAAATTCGTATAAATGTGCATAATTAGAGTTGTTTTAAACTTGTGATTGTAAAATTAATATGAATTATTGATAATAGTAGTATGTAACTAGGAAAAAAATTTTCTGCATTGGGGGGCATCGCTTCCCCCCCTAGGGGGGAAATACCCCCCCAAGGGGGGTAAATTTTCACATTGGGTATCTTTCGAAAGATCAGGTTGATAATAGTAGTAGTTAATTAGGAAAAAATTTTTGTGCATGCGGGGGTATCGGTTCCCCCCCCACCGGGGGGGGAAGTTCCCACCCGGGGGGGCAAAGTTTCAAGATGGGTATCTTTCGAAAGATCTCGTCAATACCTTTAAAACGAATGGTTGAACGATAAATCTGTGATAATTTAAACCAAAGTTATCGAATTTTTTTACTTTTAACAAAAAAAAACAGAAAAAAAACGCATTTTTTTTTTTTTTTTTAACGAAATTTAACCAAACTTGGTATTTAGTTGGTACCCGACATAAACTGGTGCTGATTATGTTTGGGATCAATAGCTCAACAGGTGGCGCTGTGATAGCATTTTATCTAAATTTTTAACATGGCAGCATAGGACAAAAATTCGTATAAATGTGCATAATTAGAGTTGTTTTAAACTTGTGATTGTAAAATTAATATGAATTATTGATAATAGTAGTATGTAACTAGAAAAAAATTTTCTGCATGGGGGGGCATCGCTTCCCCCCCTAGGGGGGAAATACCCCCCCAAGGGGGGTAAATTTTCACATTGGGTATCTTTCGAAAGATCAGGTTGATAATAGTAGTAGTTAATTAGGAAAAAAATTTTGTGCATGCGGGGGTATCGGTTCCCCCCCCCCCACCGGGGGGGGAAGTTCCCACCCGGGGGGGCAAAGTTTCAAGATGGGTATCTTTCGAAAGATCTCGTCAATACCTTTAAAACGAATGGTTGAACGATAAATCTGTGATAATTTAAACCAAAGTTATCGAATTTTTTTACTTTTAACAAAAAAAAACAGAAAAATATCGCTTTTTTTTTTTTTTTAACGAAATTTAACCAAACTTGGTATTTAGTTGGTACCCGACATAAACTGGTGCTGATTATGTTTGGGATCAATAGCTCAACAGGTAGCGCTGTGATAGCATTTTATCTAAATTTTTAACATGGCAGCATAGGACAAAAATTCGTATAAATGTGCATAATTAGAGTTGTTTTAAACTTGTGATTGTAAAATTAATATGAATTATTGATAATAGTAGTATGTAACTAGAAAAAAATTTTCTGCATGGGGGGGCATCGCTTCCCCCCCTAGGGGGGAAATACCCCCCCAAGGGGGGTAAATTTTCACATTGGGTATCTTTCGAAAGATCAGGTTGATAATAGTAGTAGTTAACTAGGAAAAAATTTTTGTGCATGCGGGGGTATCGGTTCCCCCCCCACCGGGGGGGGAAGTTCCCACCCGGGGGGGCAAAGTTTCAAGATGGGTATCTTTCGAAAGATCTCGTCAATACCTTTAAAACGAATGGTTGAACGATAAATCTGTGATAATTTAAACCAAAGTTATCGAATTTTTTTACTTTTAACAAAAAAAAACAGAAAAATATCGCTTTTTTTTTTTTTTTTAACGAAATTTAACCAAACTTGGTATTTAGTTGGTACCCGACATAAACTGGTGCTGATTATGTTTGGGATCAATAGCTCAACAGGTGGCGCTGTGATAGCATTTTATCTAAATTTTTAACATGGCAGCATAGGACAAAAATTCGTATAAATGTGCATAATTAGAGTTGTTTTAAACTTGTGATTGTAAAATTAATATGAATTATTGATAATAGTAGTATGTAACTAGAAAAAAATTTTCTGCATGGGGGGGCATCGCTTCCCCCCCTAGGGGGGAAATACCCCCCCAAGGGGGGTAAATTTTCACATTGGGTATCTTTCGAAAGATCAGGTTGATAATAGTAGTAGTTAACTAGGAAAAAATTTTTGTGCATGCGGGGGTATCGGTTCCCCCCCCACCGGGGGGGGAAGTTCCCACCCGGGGGGGCAAAGTTTCAAGATGGGTATCTTTCGAAAGATCTCGTCAATACCTTTAAAACGAATGGTTGAACGATAAATCTGTGATAATTTAAACCAAAGTTATCGAATTTTTTTACTTTTAACAAAAAAAAACAGAAAAATATCGCTTTTTTTTTTTTTTTAACGAAATTTAACCAAACTTGGTATTTAGTTGGTACCCGACATAAACTGGTGCTGATTATGTTTGGGATCAATAGCTCAACAGGTGGCGCTGTGATAGCATTTTATCTAAATTTTTAACATGGCAGCATAGGACAAAAATTCGTATAAATGTGCATAATTAGAGTTGTTTTAAACTTGTGATTGTAAAATTAATATGAATTATTGATAATAGTAGTATGTAACTAGAAAAAAATTTTCTGCATGGGGGGGCATCGCTTCCCCCCCTAGGGGGGAAATACCCCCCCAAGGGGGGTAAATTTTCACATTGGGTATCTTTCGAAAGATCAGGTTGATAATAGTAGTAGTTAACTAGGAAAAAATTTTTGTGCATGCGGGGGTATCGGTTCCCCCCCCACCGGGGGGGGAAGTTCCCACCCGGGGGGGCAAAGTTTCAAGATGGGTATCTTTCGAAAGATCTCGTCAATACCTTTAAAACGAATGGTTGAACGATAAATCTGTGATAATTTAAACCAAAGTTATCGAATTTTTTTACTTTTAACAAAAAAAAACTTAGAAAAATATCGCATTTTTTTTTTTTTTTTTTTTTTTTTTTTTTAACGAAATTTAACCAAACTTGGTATTTAGTTGGTACCCGACATAAACTGGTGCTGATTATGTTTGGGATCAATAGCTCAACAGGTGGCGCTGTGATAGCATTTTATCTAAATTTTTAACATGGCAGCATAGGACAAAAATTCGTATAAATGTGCATAATTAGAGTTGTTTTAAACTTGTGATTGTAAAATTAATATGAATTATTGATAATAGTAGTATGTAACTAGGAAAAAAATTTTCTGCATGGGGGGGCATCGCTTCCCCCCCTGGGGGGGAAGTATCCCCCCGGGGGGGATAAATTTTCAAGATGGGTATCTTTCGAAAGGTCTCGTCAATACCTTTAAAACGAATGGTTGAACTATAAATCTGTGATAATTTAAAACAAAGTTATCGATTTTTTTCACTTTTAACAAAAAAAAAAAAAACTTAGAAAAAAAAAATCGTACTTTTTTTTTTTTTTTTTTTTAATATTGTTACTGATTGAATATATATAGGTAAATATAGAAGAAAGTCTTGTGGTGGCCACAACATACTAGTTTTTTTTTTTGTTGTTGTTGTTATATGAGAAGCCTTTATTTAAAAACAAAGACAGACGAGTTTTACTAAGAAAGAAGAAATTATAATACCCTAAATATAATACACCAAGAAATTATATATACACTATAATGGATAGGATGAAAACGTGGGAAGTTTATAGAGTCGACAGCAAAATTATTCGAGCGCTAGCAATAAATCCTGTATAAAAAAAAGTACATTTAATAGTGCTTTGTTAAACAAATCCTTGTCATGTTCTTAGTAAGTCCTAAGAACATGATTCGACAAGGATGTATTTAACAAAACAGTATTAAGTGTACTTTTTTCAGATAGGAATTATTGCTAGCGCACGAATAACTTTGCTGCCAGTAGTAACTAACTAAACTATACTGGATATCTATCTAATTCCACTTCCCTAATCGTTGAAAGTAAGCTTTTATGCTTAAAATGAAAATCTTCCGATTATTCCCCTTTTTTCTTTTCAATTGTATACCATAACAATTAAAAAATGTGGGTGTTTAAAAGACATGAATATCTAAATACATGAATATCTAAATTCATTTAAAGATCTAGATTTACAATAATGATAATCGATAATCTATATTGCAATAATAGTTCGTGTTTTCAAAAATACAAGTTATAAATAAGTTAATGGGCATGTATAAATTTTAATTTTTCTTACATTCATACAACAAATAAAAGCATAGTATCGAGTAAAACTTTTTTTCCGATTTAGATTGATTTACGTGATTTATTGTTATTATTATTATTATTATTGGGAGCATTATTTGACTATTTACAGAAAATAACTTATATGTTTGATTCATATTTTCTAAGCGTTTTTATTTAAGACAAAATACAGAAAATTCCACAAAGTTTTAAATTTAACTGGAAGCGGACACAAATTAGTGCCGGTTTTTACGTTTTTTGACTACCAGTAAATTTTAATAGAAATCATTTATAAATTTCTAAAATAGTTTTCATTTATTAAATAAAATAAAAATTCCTATTCAATTAAAGTGGTATTAAAAAATATATAAGAATGTCGAGCTGTGTGATTAGAACGTGAAATACTTCGAATAATAAATAGCTCTGCTATTTTGATTAATACGACAGCAATTGTTGTGATTAGTGTGACAACAATTGTTACACATACTATGAAATTTATGAAGAATTTTTTTAATTTCAAAATTTTTACTTTAATGAATTTCAAATTAATTTTTCTTTTAAAAGTTTTTTTTTTTTTTTTTTTTTTTAATAAATCTTTTGATATTGTAGTTTTTTTTTTATGAACGCTGTAAAGAAATATGTCAGTAGTTACAATATATAATACAAAAACTGCTTAGAAAATAATATTAACAAGTATTTATCTTCTTTTTAGTTTTTTAACAAAATTTTTCTGCAAATGATATCCTAATTCAATGGAATGCTATTTTATATTGTATGATAAACCGTATCTGATATTTTTATTACGTCGATAGATGATAATTTTGAAATGCTTTAATAAAATAATTGTTAATTAGGAATTGTTAACTGTTACATTAATGGATTAAATTCTTTTAAGATTTCACCATGTGTATAACTTAACATTTTTTTTTTTCAGATAAGTGAGACGAATTTCTGGAAACCTGATGCTCTGCACTAAATTTGAAGCAATCTTTAAAAGTTGCAGCATTTTTATTGCTACATGGCGGATTTCCAGGAACTCACTTCAATCAGTCTCTTTGTTCTGAAAGAGAAACAAAAAACTAATTTATTGTCATTGTCGTGTTTTTGTAACTTTTCAAACGTACAAATAAAGATTTTAATCACCTTCAAGAATGAATTATTTATTTATATATATTATTTAAGTATAATACATATCATCGAAGAATAAATCATTATGTATAGAATGTGTATAAAAACAATAAAACATTTAAATATGAAAGAAAAAATATTATTCGTAAATGTCTTTAAGAATAATTTTTATAAAATAAAATAAATAAATAAATAAAAGTTTTTTGTGACAGTTCGTTTTTAAATATATACACATATTTGCAGTAGAAAGTTATTTAAATGTGATTCGTTATATCTGTCCTAAAACGCAATGCAATAGCACTTTTATTTTTATATTTTATTTTACTCTTTTTTTTTTTTTTTTTTTTTTTTTTTTTGAGTGTCCCTATACACACACCTGTTGTACAGGACCTATTAAAGACATTTTAAATAGAGAACATTCCATGGTGAACTTGAATAACATTTATAACTCTTTTAAAAATTCTGAAAATATTTACGGACATTGGAGACGGGCAGACAGACAGATACATAGATGAACAGTCGGACAGACAGATACACAAATTCAAATAATATTCACACTTAAAAATTGTTAGAAAGTGTTAAAAACACTTATTGTCAAAGAAAATATAATTCCGACAAAATTCCAATAATATCCCTTAATGTAACTGAATATTTTTGTGTGGCCCTGTAAATCTTAATGCTAATCATACTACATTCTATAGAAAGCATTCTTATACATATATGTAACATATTTTAATTTCATTAAGTTTTGTGCTAATTAGAGTTATTAAAATTTAGTTTATAGAAATACCCCTCTCATAGAACGCAGAGCTTTGGAATACTTTAGGTTGTTCCTGTATACAAGCCAGGAGTGGTATTTACTTCATTTTCTATGGAAAACATCCAATAATGAACATGAATAACATATTTCAATTTACTTAAGATTTGTGCAAAATAAAGCCATGAAACGATGGTTTATAGAAATAACTCTTATAGAACATAATTCCTTGGAATAACTTCGGGTGTCCCTGTACGAAAACTATTAGAGGTATTTACTCCATTTTCAATAAGGAATATCCGATAGTGATCTTGAATAGCATATATCAGTTTCAAGAATTTGCATGAATATTTACGCGAATTAGAAAGCGGACAGACAGACAAACAGACAGGCAGACAGACAAACTGAAGTCATCAACACTTTTTAATCTTGTTGGAAATTGTTAAAAAGATTTTTTGTTTCAATTCTTAACTTACTTAAGCAAAAATAAATTCTAAAATCGCTTCCAATTTTAGAATTAGCCTCCAATATTAAATAGCTCTTACATCACTTTAAATTTACACCGAAGCTATTTTTTTTATCTTAGCTAAATATTGGCAATATTTGTTTTTCTTTTTAATACTAATGAACCCTTTTTTCTTATATGCCCAACAAATTTGTCATCGAAATCGAATTTATAAAACTGTGACTTTAAAAATCTTGAGTCCTTTAGCAGAAAGGATCGGTCTGTATGATTTGCTTGACTTGAAAAAAATGAATTTTCTTTGACAACATGAGAGGTAAAATGAAATTTGTATCCTCAAGTGAAGTAGAAGCACCAGAGGGACAAAAAAATTCTGACACATTTCAAAAATAATATAAATTTAATATAAAGTCAAGTAAGTGTACGATAGTATGTTTCGGACTACAATGCTTCTTGCTGTGTAAAGTTTTGTTTAATTAAATAAAAAGTTAGTTCAAATTTTCGCTAATAGAGGTCGTTGTACCTTAAAAGCACCCCAAAAAAAATCATTAGAAACTCAAAGCAACCAGTTTGTGCAATTCACCACAGTGAAGAAAAGAAAAGATTCTTTATGCTTAAAAATTATTCAAAAATTTGTATGAAATCAGCAGACTAAAATATTTTGATAAATGAATCTGAACGAATTAAAATATATTTGTCAATATCTGTAATTTAAAAAAATTCTGAGACTATTTCACGTACTTTTTGAAATCAGTTAATTTTAAAACAAAATCTGATCCGTCATGCACTAAGGTGTTAAAAAAAAAAAAATCAAAAATTCGTCAAATATAAAAATTTATTAGAAACTGATTAGCGCAATACATTCAAGTACGCACTAGTGTTGGTGGGGAAATAAATAGTTTCAATAACAAACTAGCTATATTAAAGAAAAAACTCGATGATTTTTCTTATAATGTGAAGAATAATTAATGTATTTTATTACTTTTAGTTCCCCATGATATTATAGGTATAGGGCACTTAGGTAACCTTGAAATTTTTAGAACTCGAGTTTTTGACTGTTTTACAAGTTTTGAGGTGTAAGAAATCTAAAAATGACAAAACTGATCTGGTGTCTAACTCTAGGGTGTCTGTTAGTTTTTAGTGTGTTAGTTCGTTAGTGTGTTAGTCTGCTAGTCTGAGTACACGAAGAAATGATCACAGAGTGATCAACCAGTTTTAATATACAGGGTTGACAAGATTAAACTGATAGTGCTTACAGTGTTCTGTAGTACAATCTAATTGCAAGAATAGCACCAAAGTTTGTAGGAAGATAAAACAAGATGCACTGTAAAAAAATTCTGGCACTTTCCTGGGAAATTTTAGGCAGCTAATGTGCCCTATATTTACCAGGAATGTTTCTTGAATATATCAGTAACTACCAAATGACACCCATTCAAAATAATACTACATTCCTGAAATCAGGAAAGTTTCACGACGAAAACCAGTTATTCTAAGGAACCTACTGCAAACTTATAAAAACCAGGAACATATCCGATATATAATAGTAACGTTACTGAATATTTTTACAGTGGGGAAAGAAGGATTCCCCAAAATAATAATAATAATAATAATAATAATAATAATAATAATAATAAATTTTAAGTTCCTAAATTTACTTCTAGGAGAATATGTAATGCTGTTTTTCTAAGTAAAGCTTTTGTTGTTATTTATAATTTAAAATTGATGAATGTGCACTTTATTTATTTATTTATTTATTTATTTTTGAGTACTGCTTTTATTTCATTTATTATTTTTAAATAGGAGACACCACACTAATTTGTCCATGAGAAAAGCTTTACTTAGAAAAACAGCATCCCATATTCTCCTAGCAGTAAATGTAGGAACTTAAGATTTGTTTATTATTATTATTATTTTGTGGAATCCTTCTTCCTCCAACTTGTTTAATCTTCCAACAAACTTTGGTGCCCTTCTTGCAATTAGATTGTACTACAGAACACTGTAAGTACTGTCAGTTTAATTATGGCCACTCTGTATTACTTATGACACTGGCAATATTCCTATTAATTTGCAACATTCTAATTTTAAAACTTTGAAAGTTATTCGTAATTTACGTTTTTTTTTTTTAGCACGGGAGAACAGGGCAAATTGTCGTTTAAACGTGCATTAAAAGAAAACTTTTTCGTGTAAAAATATCGTATCAGTTTTAAAGTTTGAGTCATGATGCTGGAATGAACATAAGCAACTATGAAAATTCAAATTTGAAAACTTACTTGAAATTTACGAATTTCTTAACACTACAGAATAAGACAAAATTTCGAATAAACGTTGGTTTTTAGGGATATCTTCATCATAAAGATGTCTGAGCATTTTTAAAATATTTTATAAGATACTGGCATAAACAACCTTGACAATTAATTTCCTGATTTAAAAATTTCATAAGTTATTCGAAATTTACGATTTATTTAACATGACAGAATAAGGCAAAATTTCGCATATACGTCCATTTTGACTCAAAATTTTTGACGGACGTTTCCATCATAAATATATCTTAAAATGATACTTGTTTGAACATTATGGACTACAAATATTATAATTTCAAATTTTCGTAAGTTATAGCAAAAATGAGCGATATTCCATACATATTTTCATTTTGGAGATTGTCGCATTGGAAATTCCGCATGAAAACTAAACTACGAAACTGATTTTAATAAAATAAATGAATAGATTAGAATAAAGTAAATATATCAAACTGAACGGTGGCTATCCTATTAGGTTGGGAATTCTTTCTGTCACTGTGTCGAGCAACTGGTCGAATTCATTTCTTTTAACATGAATATAGTATGTCCTGTACTAGAAATTTACGAGAACTTGTATATGATGGGGAACTGAAAAGAGTCCATCTATGCCAACTAGTTTTTATATTCTATAATGTCGTATAAAGCCCAAATGTGATGCATATACAAAATATTTCCACTCAACTAATTTTGCTATGTTAGTTGTTAATCATACGATTAATCAGTTTATGAGTATGTATATATATATATACTATATATACACATATATATAGTATCTATCTACATATATGTGTACATCTTCAACACATATATATGTATATTATATTTTTACATCGTTTGACATCTCTACTCTCACTAATTGAAAAAAAAAAAAAAAAAACACTTATTTTCGGTTGGCTTAGAAAAATTACTGGTATCTCTCATTTTCAGATATTTTATTATTTTTAAAATGCTGTTAATTTTTTTATTGAATTACTTTTTGTTATACAGAACTATACAGGTACTGTACTCATTTATCACATAAATTTTCATAATTTTTTACTACTACAGTAGTTGTGATGATATGAAGACTAATTAAATAATGAAAACATATATTTATATAAAAATGTTTCAGACGCATATATATAAATATGTATATATATATATATATATATATATATATATATATATATATATAAACACCTATTATTTCCTCAGTAGAATCAGTATAACTTAATCATTGCCCTCCCTTCTAAAACAATTTATACATTTTTTTTTTTTTCATTAGCTGTAACGTTAAACGTATACTTGTGATAATTTCAAAATTAAAGATCAATATCTCATACTAAAATAAAAAATCCATTTTCTGCATTTGCTAAAGTTATTATGCTAACTATCGGCAAACATTCTATTTATTTAACCATCTCCAGATAAATAATAATAAAGTTTTATAACCTACAGCTAAGTTTTTATGGAACTGCTTTGGCGAAAATTCCAATGTTCAAATTTTTAGCTCAGGCACGTTCCGGTACTAATTTAGTTCGTATTAGTTATGCATTAGTTCCCCATCATACTTGTAGGTATGAAGAATTTAATAATCGTGAAAATTTTCAATCTCGTTTTCAGGTGTGAGGAATCCAATAGTCACAAAATCGGTATGAAAGACCGTATGCAATGTAGCCAGATCTGGCAGATTTTTTATTCAATAATCAACAATAGTTTTTAATTGTAACATTTGCCTAATCACTTGGAAGATTAATCGTCTATTATGTATATCAAATGTCACTTTTTAAAATTATTGGTGATTATTGAATAAAAAATTCGCTAGATCTGGCAACACTGATCGTATGTACGATGTCAGTGAGTTAGTGTGTTAGTGTGTCAGTCTGTTAATTTGTTAGTTACTGTACACAATATCTCAAGAACGAATGATTGCAGAGAGGTAGAATCAATTTTAAAATATCACTTACGACAGTGTCAAGAGCTCTATTGATTTGCAACTTTTTAATTTAAAAACTTCGTAAGTTTCTCGAAATTTACGATTTTTTTTATCGTGGGAGCATCTGGTAAAATTTCGCTTAAACGGCCATTAAAAGGAACATTTTTACTGTAAAAATGGCAAACCAGCTTTCAAATGTTAGTTATAATACTGACATGAATATAATTAACTAAGAAAATAAATTTTGAAAACTTTATAAGTTATTTTAAATATATTAATTTCTTAACATGGCAGAATAGGGCAAAATTTCCCATAAACATCCATTTTAATGGATATTTTCATCGAAACTATATCCCTTAAAAGAAAATATTAGACTGCATGTAAAATATCATTTAGGATAGTGTCAAGAACATTATTAACTATATGAATTTTCTAATTTAAAAAAGGCGTAGGCTATTCGAAATTTAAAATTTTCTTAATATAGCAGAATAAAGCATTTTATATAAGCTTCCATTATAGGAATCATTGCATTGGAAATAATAAGTAATTGCATGAAAACTAAAACATGAAACTCAAATAAAATTTATTAACATAATTAGGCTAAGGTAAACATATCGAGCTAAACGGTGGGTAGTCTATTATGTGAGGGCATTTCCGTTTTTCACCGTGTCAAGCAATTGGTCAAATTCGTTTCTCGTGAATAGAAGTACACCATGTAGTAGCCATTTATGAAAACAAATACATGATGGGGAACTGGGCAGAATCCACCTACACCAACTACATAAAATTCAAACAAAAATAAATATTATCGTTCTGGTCAATAAATGGGACATTTTACATGTAGAATGATGTAAACTAATATAACTGGCAAAAAAAAGCTTCATTATGTGACTTTTATGTTTCTATCAAATAAATTTTTTCTATTGTTATGGCTATGTTTTATGTATTAATCCTCTCTTTTGGCTTTTTTTTTTTTTTTTTTTTTTTTTTTTCTGTATAATGTACTCTAGCAAGTTTTCTCTCCTTCCCTGGTCACGATATTTTAATTAATTAAAAAAAAAAAATGAATAATTGAAGCATTTAAATAAGTATGTTTCTGTTGGCAAATATTTTCCGCCAAATTGAAACCATGTCTAAATAACGTGATATACAACTATTAATGAAATGTAAAAAACATTTATTTATTTGAGTTTCATTGTGTCGATTAAAAATATTATTAATTTCCAATAAGCTAAATATACATTCACATTAGTCTGTAGACGATAAAATCAAGAAAAAACATGTTGGAGTATTTGATTAATTGAAACTGTAATTGAATCAAAATAAAATATTTAAAAAGAAAAATGTATATATATATATTTTTATATTACACCAGCAAGCATTTTGGATAATTTTAAAGTTATTCTGACACCAATCTTATAAGAAGAATTTTATTATACGAGTTTAACTTTTCATTTTTTTTTTTTTCTTTTTATTCAAATGTAAATAAACATTTCATTTATGTTAAAAAATAAATTAAATGAAAGCTTGTAAGTGTTTAATTTTTATTGGCATCAGTTCGAAATTATATTTCAAAGAAAGTGTCGGGTGAAAACGTAAATAATAGCATAAAATACATTTTAAAAAAATCTAATAGGAGTATCAAAAATCTAACGTACGTTCGTTCCAAAACTGCACGCATTCCTTTATCTAAGAAACTTTTTTCAGAATCATGCGTTCCATAGTTTTTTCTGCGTACGTGGCACGCAGATAGACAGAGGGATAAACATTTTCTTTTATTAGTATTAGATATCCAACCTATGCGAGGTTCGATCCCTTGTCGCATTCGTCGAACTAACCGTTCGAATTTTTCCGTTGATTTCTCTTAAACTTCTTTGAATATGGGCTAGGTCCTCTTATAAAGACCTGCACAGAGGGCATCTCCCATTAGGCACAGGTCCCTAGTGTATCCATTGCGTAAATACGGGCTAGGACCCCTTAGAAAGACCCCCACGGAGGGCATTCCCCCTCTAGGCCTAGGACACATCAGGAGTCAATCGGCCTTAAATCCTACAACCAACCCTAGTGTATCCAATTAGCCGTAACCCGAACACCACCACCACACTAATGTATACGAGATTTTTTATTTGTTGTATAGTTTATGCTTTATTTTAAAGTAAAAAAAAAATAATAATAACCAGTGAACAAGGCCGCGGAAAAAAAAAGATTATACATTACTCAATTATTAACAACCTGGAAAAACTTTTCTGAATTAACTAAATTATCTGAATGTATATACGCATTTCAATTTCAGCATATAATCTAAAAGCTGTCTCTGCATTTTCAGTGAAAGGTATCTTGCTTCTTTCTTTTCTCTTCTTCTCTTTTTTTTTTTTTTTTTTTCTCCTTTTAGAAATTTCTCAATAGGTCAATACATCGTAAAGAAAAATTTCTTCAAAAATTCCATGTTCATCATCCGTAGGATACAAATATTTCTTTTGGGGAGACTTTTCAGTTAAATTACTGCTTGCCGAAAAAAAAAAAAAAAAAAAAAAAAAAAAAAAAACTAACATTTTTTTTAAAAATAAGTATTTTAAAGAATGATAACTGCTTACAATAATAATAATAATTCTTTTTACAAAATATGGAATTGTCAAATATTTATTCTATCAAATTTTAACAGAAAAATATTTCGTTTCCAAACACCAAATTAAATATATATGTTTAATGCCTAAAATAATTTTGAAATCCCTAAAAAATATTATACAGGTGATTAATAAGGTGGTGTTTAAAGAAGTCTGGGCAATGAACCTAAAAACATTTATTCAAATTAAATATCATGCATAAAAGAAAACTTGAACTTTTGATTACTTTCGTATGTGAATTAAAATGAATATCACTTGATTTCGAAATGAACAATGAAAGATTATAGTTATTCTTTTTTCTTAAACTGAATATAATTGCATTTTAATAGGAAAAAGAAGTAATATATTCGGAAATTACACATTGGGCGGAACTCGTCTGACCTAATAAAGTCTTCAAGATAAACACCTGTTTTCAAGGCTAGACCTTCAACTTTGAGATTGAGAAAGGTATTCCCCAAATGCATGGGATAATACCAAATTCATAGAAAATACTTGAAATTATAGCAAAAAATTATTTTCTATTAGTGGAATAGCCAAATGTTATACACAATCCATTAACTAGATGAGACAGATAGGGAAAAAAAATACCATCTTGGGATGATTGGTTAGCATTCACTGAACGAGAACAAGTACGAAATAAACAAAGATTACTTTTAACTGAAATATAATAAATCAGTACATAAATAACTAATATTTTGAGCATTTGCTGACGTGTATATACACATTTTACTTTCTGAAATTAACTTTTGGTGTAATCTATACTTTTAAGGTCTCCTGAATTAGTTTTTAATATTTTTACGGTAATGTGTATATATGTGTGTGTATATGTGTATGTGTATGTACGCTTTTATCAAATGAACTGAAAGTTGGTATGTATATTACAAGTCACCGTCACACGAACGGCATTGATTTTTACTTACTTTCATATATATACATATATATATATAGGGGAGAGTGTTGTACCTTGGGGCACTTTTCACATTTTAATTTTTAACTTCTAAAATTGAAGTTAGATTTTCTTTTTTTCTATAGAACTTATTAAAATACTTCAACAGTCTCCTCTATAATACATTTTTTTTTAACAGTTTGAAAATAAACTAGTATGTTGTGGCCATCACAAGACTTTCTTCTATATTTTCCTTTACAAATACCCTCAGTAACAATATTAAAAAAAAAAATACGACTTTTTTTCAAAAGTAAAAAAAGATTTTTGTTAAAAGTAAAAAAAAAAAAAAAAAAAAAAAAAAAAATCGATAACTTTGTTTTAAATTGTCACATATTTATAGTTCAAGCATTCGTTTTAAAATTATTGACGAGACCTTTCGAAAGATACCCATCATGAAAGTTTACTCCCCCCCCCCCCAGGGGGGAAGCGATTTCCCCACAGGCACAAAATTTTTTTCCTAATTAAATACTACTATTATCAATAATTCATATTAATTTTACAATCACAGGTTATGAATAACTCTCATTATGTACATTTGTACGAAATTTTGTCTTATACTGCCATGTTAAAAATTTAGAAAAAATACGATCACAGCGCCACCTGTTGAGCGATTGATCCCCAAATCTAATCTGCACCAGTTTATGTCAGGGGCTAACTAAATACCAAGTTTGGTTAAATTTCCTTTAAAAAAAAAATACGATTTTTTTTCCAAGTTTTTTTTGTTGTTGTTGTTGTTTTTGTTAAAAGTAAAAAAAATCTATAGCTTTGTTTTAAATTATCACAGATTTATAGTTCAACCATTCGTTTTAAATGTATTGACGATACCTTTCGAAAGATACCCATCTTGAAAATGTAATCCCCTCGAGGGGGGACTTCCCTCCCCCAGGAGGGGTGGCGAGGCTGCTACACATACAAAATTTTTTCCCCAGTTGACTATCTCTATTATAAATAATTCTTGTAAATTTCATAATGATTACTAATAAGTAATTCTCTTAAAACAAAATTTTGTCCTATATTACCATGTTAAAAATTTAGAAAAAGCGGGATGGCAACGCAACCTGTAAGACAATTTTTACCAAAATTTGATAGGCACTAATTTATGTTAAGGTGCAACTACATACCAATTTGTACGAAATTCTGTGCAGTAGTTCCTGAGATAGTTGCCACAAAATTTTGTCACACACACACACATGCACAGACAAACGGACAGACAGACATTTTCTAAAAATGGTCAAATCGTGTTCTACGGCTCTCAAAACATATAAATCCATTAAAAACCGGAGGTCGAAAATTTTTACGAATCCAATTCTTTCTACTACTGAATATAGAATAAAGTAAAAATTTCCAGCCATGTTAAGTAGGAAGTATAAACTGTCCCAAGGTACAGCATGGTGTTGTACCTTGGGACAGGCTTCAAAATTCACGCAATAATCTTAGGTCTTAGCCTAAGCCAGTTTCACTCAAATAATTAAAAAATATATATTTTAAGGCATAAATTTAAAAAGGACACTTGCAGATGCATTATACAAATAATAATAAATTTGAAAGTTCAAATCTTATTCATAAATTAACCAAGTATTGGTAAAGTCCCTAATTTAACATTATGTGATTTAAAGTCAATTCTGAGATTTCTCGTTCTTAGACTTCAGTGGGAGTTTATTCAATGCCTGATAATATATCACAATTTTCATATCAATAAATAAATAAATTTGTTGCTGTACCCTGTGTACTCTGAAAACCTCATTGTTAATGACCTCCAGTACTTCAGATCAAGATCATAAACAAGGGGTGTTAAACATATAAGTAAAAAAAATTATATTATTATTATTTCAGATACTTTTGTAAAAAAAAAAAAAAAAAAAAAAAAAAAAAAAACAGTATCTATTTTTTAATGCGTCTGTCGTTTGATCATATTCAATATTGTCATAATCTGTACTTGATAAAATTGGTTTATCAATGTCAGATTCTGAACTACTAATTTATTGTGCAATTGATTCTCCCCCCATTCTGGATGCAGAAGTTTTCCGCTCTGCAGTTTCAATTTCAATTTTACAGGAGAACCTGTTAAATGCAAAATTTTGCTTTTTCACTATTGCCATTGTTTTTTCGCCTTGGGAAATGCCCAAATTGTTGATGTTACATTTTGGGAATCTAAATATGAATATGCTATAAATACAGCTGTAAACTCCTTTGTCGCATTTACTGTTGTAGATTCAACAGCTTCACTTAACTAGTTGGTTGAATCAATTGATCTATTGGATATATACGAAGTTATACTAAAAATTTTTTAATTATTATATTAAATTATTATTATTAGAATGTTATATTAAAACATACTAAAAGATATTTATACTAAAACAATACTTAAATTATTGAGAACTATGTGCATGACATATGTTGTTCCTTGGGACATGCCCCAAGGTACAACATGGTTTACTATCCCAAGGTACAATCACCACACGGTTTAAATAAAATCAAAATGGTGGTCAATCAAAATGCAGCATCATTACTTTCTCATAAGCAAAACATTTAAAAACTTCTGTTCAATATCCATCTGAAATCGAGTAGAATAGTTTTACAAATACTAGTTCAGAAATCGAAAATAGAATGAGATAAATATTTAGTTTTAAGTCACGAAATTTTCTTTCGCTCACTCTCAAGCACTGTGTTCGATGTTTCTGAAGCTGCCTTTTACTGTGCTGTTAACAAAGTTTTTCTATTTTTGAATTATTGTTCTGAAATTTTCGTAGGATAGAGTACTGTCGAATGGGATTTCACATGACACTATATTTTAATTTTCATTGAATGTTTTTATGTCATTTTTTGCACGGTGAAAATGTTTTCAGTCAAATTTAATGGTAAATTTCAATATTTTTTTTTCCTTTCTTTTTTCTTTTCCTTTCTTTTTTTTTTTTTTTTTTTTTTTTTTTGTAAAAACGGGCTCTGGTCCCTGCTCGCTCCGCTCACCAACCTCAGACTCGCTTCACTGCGACGTTGTGCCCGCCTGTTCGCTTCTTTGCCTTTCTCTAAATATTGGTAGTGCATAATAGAAGACAAAAGCAAAAAAAAAAAAAAAAAAAAAAAAAAAGGAGGATAGGAATACCCATACTCAATGTCGAATTGAAATATATAGCATTTAATAACTTTTTTTAACGAAATAATACGCTAAAAATCAGTTATTTTTCTCTGTTTTTTTTTTTTTTTTTTTTAGAATAGAATGAAATTTATAATATCTAGACCATTTTGCGTTATAGCTTTAGTATATGAACCCCTTAGAGACTTTTAAATTTTTGTCACTGTTTGACAATGAATTTTTTGGCATAATTGCTTCTTAAAATTAAAAAAAAAAAAAAAAAAAATCGAGTAGCTATTTTTTCTAATGTTTATACTTTTTACTATTGAATTTTTTAGTTAATTTAGGGCATTATTTAATATTCTCTATTACTATATATTTTTAATGTACAGCTAGATGGTAATTTTACGCATTCGAGAAATCTGAAAAGAAAAAAAACTTTATTAGTAATATTATTATTTGAGTTTATTATTGATATTATTAATGAATATAAGTTTCAATTTCAATGTAAGATATATATATGTTAATATTGTGTGTATGTGTCAAAGTATATCCGAAGTATTTTAAAATATGTTTTAAATAAAATAAAATAAAATAAAAAAAATATATAAATACACTTTAAAGACAAAAAGAATGCACACAATTATACAGACATGACATTATTTCCTTATTTAAAAAAAAAAAAAAGAAAAAAAAAATCTATCTCTCATAACTCTTTAAATTTATACGATATTTGTTTGATGTTTATGAGTTGCTCAATGCATTTGGCTATTAAATTACGCAAATAAATTTTTTCAAAAGCTAGCGCATGCGTAGATAAAAATTATTTAGTATAAATACTCATATTTCGTAAATATTTAACATTTTTGCACTCTGATTGCAGTATGCTGTGTCAAATGAAGTATGCCGAATTTTCGAAAAATGCCTTTGCTTTGGGTCTAATAGCCTACGTGTTATGATTGAAAAAGTGGAATTTTTTTTTTTTTTTTGCAATATATATATATATATATATAAGGTATATCTCCATGAATATATGTGGTAGCCTCTTAAAAATGTAAACAGATAATAAGAAAATTTCTCTTAATCACATGCTACAGTAAAAATGCATTTCAAGCATTACTTTTTACAGGGTGATCCAAAACATTTTGATTTTTCTTTAATTTTTTACTAGTCCCCTTTCCTTTTTCAGGACACAACATTTGTTGAAATATATGAGGTATAAAGTGTTTGTTCTTTACGCTACTAAAGTTTCAAGATGATTCCAATAGAACTTTTTTACATACTATTTGACAAAATGTCTGAATTCGAAAGTGCCCAAATACTTATTGATAGTTAGTGTATATAGAGATTAATAAAACGTATTTAAATAACGTAAAACTTCAATTGTTCTGTGTGCGTTAAAATAGGACATAAACTTCATTTTCTCGGTTTGTAAATAAACACTTTATTTCTATACAATATATTGCATGTTTAGAATTAACTGACTTTTCTTAAATAATTCTAGATTTGAAGCGAAAATTTTGTAATTTAAACACCCAAAATACTGTGTAAAGATAAAATATTTATTTACAAAGACCTGTAAAAACAGATTTAAGTTATATTTTAATGTACATTGAACAATTTGAAGTTATGCATTATTTAATTTTCTTTTCTTTTTTTTATACATAAGACAAGATTTCTATGAAATTTTCAGAGCAATTGCTCAAAAATTCAGAAATTTTGTTCTGAACGTTCATCGTATTTTTAAAAGACAAAATACTACAACCTTGTGTAACATTTTGCTTTTTTTTTTTTTTTTTTTTTTAACTAAAAAAAAAAAAGTAACATAAAAAATAATGCTATTTTAAATGCTTATTATGTTTTAAATCTGACGTTTACATTTATGAATAGGCGAAAACGTCACAGTCCCTGTAAAAGTATTTTCTATAATATTGCAATAATTTCAAAATATACATTCATTGCGAATTAATAAAAGTTAAAGTGTAAAATATCAGACAAAGAAACAAAAAAAAAAAAAAAAAAAATGCTGCAAATAATAACTAAAATCAAAAATCGCAGCCAAAATTACCAAAACAAGAACCACAAATATCGCCAGATGCTTTTAAATACATTAGTGAGAGAAAAATCACTTTTTATTTCTCACGAATTTCATTAAAGACACTCGTTTTAAATCACTTTTTTCTTTTTAAGTTTGAACTTTTAAACTACTCACCGGATCCAGTTCAGAGACCTGTACAACCGACATAACTGTTATTTAAAAAGAAGTAAACCACTTTTACAACTGTAATCCTATTACACAATGAATACACTCAGGTATAGATTGAAATACTGTATAATCCTTTATCAACTGTCTGAATACAATACATAACCGTTGTATTTGACATCGGACATTGATAAATAAAACCGATCAAAATGCAGGTCGATCTATTGTGTTTCCTTTAACGACTAGGTTACTACGAGAGTGTATCACTTTCACTGGGATACTTTCACCATTCTCGTAACAATTATTTCTATTATTTCCTATTTATTACCGACCTATGATATAATTTTCGAGATTATAAAACAGTTCAATGGATATTGGGGTGAAAATGTCAAGGAGCGGTCAATTTTTTAAATACTGTAGTTAAGGAATGGTTAAAAGTATTAAAGCATTAACCATTTTTTGTTAATGATTTCGCGAGAAAATTAAAGAAATTCCATTCTCGAGTAAAATTAATTTGAAATTCTTTTTAAAGAATATTACGAGTACTTTTCAACCATATATCAAAACGTTATTAGAAAAGTACATAGATATCCCTATCTCAGCATTTTAAGGTTTACGTTTATTTATAGATGTTTTGAATTAGGAAATTTTCTCTTTATTATCAAATGGAAATATGACATATCCGAAATTTTTATTGCCGCAAAAACGTGTAAAATATATCTTTTAAAATGTAAATTAAAATGTACTTCTTCAATTTCATTTTTTATACTTTTAAAAGCATTCTTACAAAATTAAATAACCACATTTTCCTTAATTTGTTTAGATTAAAATAGTTTAAAAAAGATTTTAGATGAGATATATATACAATATGCATTTTAATTGACGATTAAAAATACCTTACATTTTAAAATTTAACAATTTACACAACGGAATACTAAATTATTTTTTTAAATTTAAATTAAAATGTATTTATTTTAAATTTCCATTTATATAATTTGTATTTTTAAAGATAAATAATGTAACATTTATCTTTATTTACACACTTTAGCATTGAAAATTTGAATTATAAGAAAATTAAAATATGTCTTAAGTGATAATTCTACTTGACAGCTAAGAAATACAATAGAATGGATAGAAATGCAAGAGATATAAAAAAGCTACTTTAGAAATAGCCTATAAAATAATAATTCGTTGGTTAAAATTTTATACTCGTTTTGACATTCACGAAACAGCGGTAATCTACAAAACATTTCGATTAAACAACAGTAAAAACAATTATCATTTAACAACTTTCTTTCTTTCTTTCTTTTTTTTTTTTTTTTTAATAATTTGATAAAATAATCATAACTGTACCTTTGTTGTGAGTAGTACAGCATTTTTCGAAGATTCACAACTCCATAAAGAAAACTGTTGTCTGTAAATATACCGTTGAATGGCCTAGCAGTTTACTACCGTCCAAATAATGATTTTCTTGTACAACAGATTTATGAAAGAATTAAAATTCTAACCTTTTAACAGCGAAAGTCTCATTTTTGCTCTATAGTTCCACTCTATTCAGAAATATAAAATAAAGAAGTTTAAAATGGTAGTAAAATTCAATTAGAATCATATAGTGAACAATAGTTTACAGTGTGTTCAAAATCTTCACCCAGCGCTAAAAAACGTGGACATCACATGACTTCCTTATACACCCATTGTAATATACATATTGTTATTAAAACATTGACATTTTTGCAGCCAAATTTGATCGCTAATCTCGCCAAGTCGCCAAGTTTATATCCAACACTGATTTTGATCGGGGCATCGATTTTGGTGATTTTGTGTCGAATCTGGCTACTCGGCGACCTAATTTCGCGAAAATTTGTAGTTTAGGGTTACCAAAGTTTGAAAGCTTTAACTTCAATAAGAACAGAATTCTCAAATTTTCTGGAAAGATTCATTTGTTTATAGCGCTGACTAAATTCCTCGAATATTCCTTAAATGACAAACGAGACTAAAACAAAATAAATGCATTCATCGAATACAACCTCTTTATGTCTTTATGAATTACTTTCTACACGCAAAAATGTCGGTAATTTTTATAAAAATATCATTAACGGCTTTATTTATGGGCTGCATATTCTTTAAATAAAATGCATTCGTCGACTAGAACCTGCGTATGTGTTTAAAAATTACTTTCTACACTCAAAAATGTCGACAACTTTCATAATAATATCATTACGAACTCTATCATTAGTTTATTTTGAAATGTGCACGATGGTAGGTCATATTTAAATGGTTAAAACCTTTGTATATTTGGTCATGATGAATATAATTTTCGTATATATCTCCAAAACAGAAAGTCACAGAAAGACCAAAATAAGAGGTGCACAACTAGATGTTATAACAAACCTAAATATCAATTTGCAACGTTCTACGTCCAACTATTTTTCAATTATGCGTGATACATACACACACACACATACAGACGTCACGAAAAATCGTGTAAAGTTGCTCATATCTCTGAATTGAAAGCTCGTATTAAGACGAAACTTACAGGTGTATAACTAGACATCATGACTGTCACACTTATAAATTTGAAACGTTCTACGATGATTCGTTTTTGAGCTATGTGAGATGTAAAACCCATTTCGCAAATTGGGATAACGATACTTCCTTAGAAACCTTTGGACGGCTCTGCCTGCATGGGCTCGGCCAAGCTTAACGGGTTGGATGCCTTCTGCCTGAGCGAATAAATCGACAGATCACCGCATGGAAGCTGCCTACACCAGACAATAATCTAGTAGCTAAATAGAACAAGCTGTGTCCGATGATTCTTCGTTCAGACTTCATCCACCATCTTCAGGAACTAGATGGAACTGCTACGTCACTTCTGGGCAGCAATGTGACTAGAACACCAGAGCTCAGGAATTTCGGGATAGAGACTTCTGCTTTGGACACATAGCTCGACTTGAACACCACACCCTCCAAGATAGCCACGGTGGAAACACACAGACACGCTCCTGGATATTATGGAATTTGGAATAAGTGCATTTACTAACTGAGAGTCGAAATAACCGGAATTCAACAAAAAATAAAACAATTTTGAATTTAGGCAGGGAGGGAGAAAAAAATAAAAATAAAAAACCGCTGGGAGAGCCGCTAAAGGTAGTAGTGCACACAATAATTAAAAACAAAAGTGGAGGCCATTTGAAAAGGGGAAGGACAACACGTAAGATTTAAGAAAGAGAAGCTGAACGAGTTAGGAACAGCGAGATTATTTAAAAAAAAATTGAATACGTGAAGCCACTGGGGGATAAAAGATAGTTTTTGGGCGCATAGCGAAAATTTTGAAGTTTTTGAAGTGGCAAGGCCTAAATACACCTAAATGGGAGGGAAATTACTATGCGCAGGGAGGCCGAATGGAGAAAAGAAAGAGGGACCATCGCAATTTTGATCAACCACGGGGGAATGGTACCCCGCGTTGGTAGCCCGATGACTGCTAAACGACCCCATCGAGCCCTTGACGGTGCAGCACAGATTAACGAGGACCAGACACCGCCACACCCTTGTAAAAAAATAATAATATTTAAATTAAATTAAATAATAATAAAATTAAAAATAATAATAATAAATTAAAGTAAGTAAGTAAATAAATAAATTAGTTATTTAATATTTGAAGATTGTTGGTAGTTCAATGGTTCAGTCTTTGGAATATCATAATGAGAGTTTGTTGTAAATTCTTTATTTTCAACATGAAAATAAGAAAAAGAGAAGACTGAAAGATCCTGTTAACATTTTAAAAATTGAGAGAATGGTGAGTTATTCGCTGCCGCAACTAGATTCTACTACCCAAGGCTCCGATGTTCTCATGCTGAATTGCTGATATCTGCATGGTGACTATTTTTCTCCCATCTCCTGCAGTGCTTACCCATTAGCTTATGCGCAACTGCAGGAGAGGAAAATATCCCCGGGAAATGAATCTGATGTTACGCTCCCGAAAGTCGATCTATCAGCAGTATCCTAGTTATTCCCTGAAATGATGTACCTAAATTATTTGTGATGCCTTCAATAAAAGTGCCTTTTTCGTGTAAAGGTTTCTGCGGCATAAATAAAATTAAAAAGAGACTAACAAACAAGAAACTGTTCTACAGGCACAGGTGAGATTAAATCAAGAATAATTTCAGGAACAAATAAGTAAGTGTCAAGGAATTAAAAAAAAAAAACTGGCCAACAGCGACATGATGTATTATGCAGATGCTCATCTGACGACTACAAAACTAGAAGAACTTGAAAAACATCCATAAGTCTTACTTCATGAATATTCTGAAAGGAAAGCTGCGAGAAGATGAGATGGAACCAACGAACATCAACATATCAGCTATCATGCAGCTGATCAACGGATAGCAGCTAGAAGACAAAAATTGAAGAATAGGTACAAGCAAGGAATCAAGAACATGCTGAAAGAAAAGCTGCTTGAAGATGAGAAGAATCTGAGGAACGGCGACAAACCAAGTATCGTGCAGATGCCTGACGGAGAGGGCCTAGAAGACAGGAAGAAACGGCAGACAAACGTCATGCTTTGCTAGACGTCATGCTTAGCTGATGCTAGACAGTTATTTTTATGCTTATGTTTCATCCGGAAAAACTAAAATTACTGTTTACACAGAAGTTCTATAGATCCATCAACATTTTATATCGACGTTCTGATTTGAGCTTGGAATTCATTTATTAAAAAATTTAGTTGCAATATTTTAAGATTAGAAGTTTATTTTTATTTATTCAATCTCACTTTTTTTTCTCGTTGTTTCTTTAATTCAAAAATTTTATGAGCACTACTCTTGGGTATGATTAGAGGATATTTGGCGTCATAAGGCAAACTACTGATTCATCTCTTGACAGCTTGCCTTATGACGCCAAATATCCTCTAATCATACCCAAAAACCACCCAGTCACTTCGGCAATCATCCCGTATTTTCCTCTTTATTGCACGCATGGTGGTCCCGAGTTAGTACTTTCCTTCATCCGAAAGACCTTCTGGATTCCCTATGATCGAACACCGTAAAAGAGGAACTGAGATTATGTACAGTGTGCTTAAAATCTCATCCGAATCCCATTCATGAACTCATGGGTAAATTACTTAGTGCGCAAGTGAACGCATGCCGATCATTCCAACACGTGGGTGTAGATTATGCCGGTCCATTCAATACCAAGTGTTCCCATAAACGGAAGTCATCATTTTTTAATTCATATGTTTATTTGTTTATCTGTATGTGCACCAAAGCTGTGTATATTGAACTGGTATCAATCCTAAGCACTGAAGCATTTATGCATTCGTTACAGCGTTTCATTACCCGACGTGTATATCCCTCTGACATTTATTCCGACAATGGTAAAAATTTTGTCGGTGCTCAAGCTTATTTAAAAAACCTAATCCAACTCTCGAAGAGCAGTGCTATTCAAGACTATTCGTTAATTCGACAAATAAATGCTCATCGTACTAATCCTTGTGTTGAGTTCTCTTGCAGGTTCTCTCATTTGCAACAGATGATGACAACCTTCTACATCCATTGGCACGATCCGTTCATCGCAGCACGTCCTGCCTGGTCCAGCCCCGCCCCCGCAGGATGGAAAATCACAGAAGGGAGCGAATGCTCGTTTGGGGACTTAGTCGCCGCCAGATGGCAATAGTTTACTTTGTTTAAAAAACATTCACGAGTTTGGCTTTCTCCGCGGACTGAAGTATATTGGTTTTTCTTAGTGTGGTAATCATGCTCCAGTTTAAGTAAATCATTAAAAATAAATGTATTTTATATTAGTTATTCTAAAAAATTATAATGTGTTATTACGGGCTAAAGTTGAATGCCCATATTCGAAATCTATATGTAGAATTTTGTGTCAATTAAAATACTTGAATTCTAAAGTGACTATATGTTCAATCGTGTGGAAATCTTTGTAATTCCTCTTTGTTTCCCTGATGGAATTCTAGAGAATGGGTAAGTACCCATCAATTAGTTGTTTTCAGTTTCGTACTGAACTCATGTCTTAATGTATTACGTATTCTTTTAATGAAAATTTTAAAACTAGACTTTTGTAGTCAGAATCGGGTTTGGCTTCTAGCCACGATTCTTAATTCTGTAATTTAAATCTTTCGGCTACACGTGTACACGGGCATACCAAAGTTTTTCTTTACCAAAGGACACACCAAGGTTTAGAGGGGCTTACGCTAAAACCTTTATTGTGTCTCTCTGTCTATATCTGTCTGTATATATGTGTATATTTATATATTTGCCTAGTAACTGTAACTGATAGCTTTCTATTAACTCTTCGTAACTCATAAATACTTGTACAAAATGATATTAAAAATGATTGCATAACATATCGGAATTATTTTGTATAACCCTGTAAACTAATTATCAATTCTATGCCCACAATTTTCCACAGTAAAGCATGCTTTTAAACATTCTAAAACCATTCCATTATATTTAATGAGGTGTAACCATGTTAAACTAAACTTTTAAGAAATGCCGTTTGCAGATCGTAATAGTACGAAATTATTTTGCATATCCTTGAAATGGAGCCACAATTATTATATGCACCAATAAAAAGAATACACCTAATTAATTATAACTCATAATTATTTCGACCTAGTTTAAAATCATTTGGATGATTTTAGAATATCATTGGAATTCTTTTGTATGGTCTTGTAAACAAATTTAGTCTGTACCTATCTTCTTTTGGAGAAAATATGCTTTTCAGCATCGTTATAATGTATGTTGATTCCATTATGTTGAATGCAGCATAAACGCGTTATATTGCGTTTAGATGAAAAGTTGTCCATAGGCTCTAATGTCAAGAAATTATTTTTGTGTCTCTATAAACGAACCATAAACATTATATACACCAGTAAAAACTGTTCAACTTATTTTTTGTTTTTCATGAATAATTGTTCGAATTTTGACAAAATTTGGATGATTACATGGCATTGTCGGCACACTTTTGTAAGCTTCTGTATGTTGGTTATGAAGCTTAATAACACATATTTTCTATAGAAAACATGAGTTTAAGTACCTGAGTAATGTACGCTAATTTCGTTTTGTAAATGCAGAATAACAATGATAAAATCCTTTTTAACAAAATTATTCACACCATATACCGTAATGAAAAGAAAAACTTTGGCGTGTCCCTGTTCCCGATCAATAAATAATATAGACATAAAAAATTATACAGCTTTTTTTATATATAGCCGGAACTTGTGAACCAATTTGCAAGTCAATCGGGGCATTTTTGCGGCCGCTATTGCAGTACGTACAAATTCTGTCCATTGGCCGTAATGAAAATAAAAACTTTGTTGGGTCTCTGCACACGACTTACATATATAATACACCCCGAAAACTATCCGGCTAAGTCTGTGTGGCTCCTGAACTTATGTACCAAGTTACAAGTTAATAGAATGACTTTTATGCCCGCTATCGCAAGATAGACAGACACACAAGCAGGCAGAACCCAAAAGTTTTTTTTTTAATCTCCACGTGAAGGCCTCCACTGACGTTTCGGCAATTACTGAGATGCTTAAACTCATGTTTTCTATAGAAAATATGTATGATTAGGCTTCATAATTAATGTACAGGACTTTACAAAAGTATTCCCACAATGTCACGTAATAATCCACGTTTTGTCAAATTTCGAACAATTATTCATGAAAAACATAAATAAGTTGAATAGTTTTTACGTGTGTATACAATGTTTATGGTTCGTTTAGAGAGACACACAAAAGAATTTTGTGACATTAATGCCTATGGACAAATTTTTATCTAAGGGTCATTTTATGTCAAATCAACACAGCTAAAAATCTGATCTCCTCAGATTTTTTACGAAATTGGGCTCGTCTGTTTGTTCTATAGAGAAATGAATGTATACCAATTAATAAGTTCTTATCTCTTTTAGTTTTTAATATACAGGGCTGTAAAAATGGGTAAAAAAGGCAAATTTTCAAAATTCTTATATTACAAATGTACTCATATTTTGTTACCTAATTAACTTAAAGGTAAAATTTGGAATCATTAGAAAGCTTATAATACATGCTTTCAAACGACATATCACACACATATATATGTTTTTTTTTTTTTTTTTTTTTTCCTTTTAGGGTCAAACATTTTTACCTTTGACCTTCAATATCTCAAAAAGTACTCATTAAATTTTCTTTTAAAAGTTATTTGTTATTCTTACATTTATTGCCTATAATTATTGTGAATTTCAACATCGAACGGCCATGGGATGCTGAGTTATAAATTAAAATGCAACCCTCCATCATTATTTTCTGCTGAAATTGCATATGGAATATTTTATGGTTTCTTTTGGCTGGGCCAGATTAACATGTATATAAATTCTCTAAAAAGAAAATAGTTAATTACTTTTTTTTGTAATTAATAATTCTGCGATATTTGAAAGAAGAAAGAAAGAAAGAAAGAAAAAGAAAAATTAAATGCTGAAAGCTTGCAATTATTTTAAAATGTTAATCTGCTGATTGAGCATTCCTTGCTACTAAGTGCGAAATTTAAGGTTTAAACAGTAGAGATCAGCTAGTATTAACGTGTTTGTGTGTGGGGGAAGTGGAAGGGGGAATTGAAAATAGAAACAATTTACAATCACATTAAAATCTAAAATTCAAATGATTATATAATAATAATAAAATATTCCTTTTCCCATTTTGTCTAAAAAAAAAAAAAAAAGAAAAGAAAAAACACTTATTTTAGTACAAATACACTTACAAGGATTTGGGGCATTTTGCAGTGGTGAACAATCTTAACAGTCAATTTAAAAGATGCACGAGCATTGAACATTTCTTCAAAAAACAGAATGTGTTTTTGAAGTGGCAGTTATAAGGAATAAAAACATATAAAATTTATGCAATTACTGTATAGATTTAAACGATTTTTTTCTTCTTTGCTCAGTTCCTACAAATTGCCCCAAATCATCATTAATGTAACGTATATGATTCACGTTTTCACGTATATGACAAACACAGACAGGGTGTGTTCCACTTGCTCGACAGCCAAAATGCAGTTTTTTGGTTTCAGTTCTGCAAATGTAAAAATTCCAGTTTTAATGCCTGGATACTCATCTTTGAGTTGTTTAAATAATACAATGCTAACATTTTTTGTATGTGTTTTTACTGTATTAACTTTCAATAATGCATAATAATAATAATAATAATAATAATAATAATAATAATAATAATAATATATATATATATATATATAATAAAACTAAACATAATCTATACGTCTCATTAATATATTAAAACCAATGTAACATTTAAAATGAGATAAAAAATACAAAACTTTAAAACTTTAAAAATACACTTTAATTAAAAACATTAAAACACAAGACAGACGTTTCGGCTAGAACACTAGCCCTCCTCAGTGTCAAACATACAAGCACAACATTTACAATAATTACATTTTAAATGTTATACATTGGTTTATATATATATATATATATATATATTGTAAATAATAATATTAAACCACCAAAAATTACTCCAATTGTTGTAAGGCCGTTATTTTATTTTTATTTTCCGGGGAATTAAACAGCCACTAGGTCACAATTATCACTAATCCCTGATAGATAAGGTACAAATATTGAATAAAAGCAACTGAATGTTGCGATCAAATTTCTTTTATATTGTATGTTTTATTATATTTGCAGAAACTTTTCTATAAAACTTACGTTATGTTAGTAGGATAAAATCTTTTTTGTAAAAAAATAAAACCGACTCCAAAAAGCAACTACTATTCAAACAAATAAGAAAAAAAAATTGGCATGAAATGAAACTAAAAGTATAAAATAATTTTCTTCGTCAAACAACCTGTAACACTACAATTAATCATAACTTTTGAAGTCGGCGCAAAATTAAATAAAATTTAATTAGTTTTTAAAGGTTTGCTTTTAGATCGGTAGCAACAAATGCTGTTGTCTCGAATGATCCATTTTCATGTTTCCTTTATTATTTTATCACTGTATACAATTGGTCCATTGGTAGCATCTACATAGAACAGTGAACATTCTTCACAATCCGATATTTATATTTCTACGAAGTTAGAGTTTCCTTTGCAAATTTGGTATAACTTTGATAACTATCATTCTTGGTGGCTTTTGGATTTGGCGACCAAACATAATGCACAAATATACACGCAAGATGTATATTTTCATAATATATATTGTCCGAAGTATTGTTTTATATTCTTGATTACTCTCTTAATATACCTTATCAAAATAATCATGATATCCCAAAGAAATTAAATACGTTTGCCAGATAATTTTGTGATTTCTCTTTCACCAAGGACGTCAGATACCAGCATCTTCGGCAACTTTTGCTGCTTACGAAATCTTATTTGTTTTCTTGAATCAAAGTAATTTTCGGCTGCGTTTTGCAGGTGACAATGTGAGATGTGTGTTTTGAATAGGATATGCCCAAGCAGCACCGAAACGTTCTCTGAACGTTCAAAAATTGTTCTGCAAACACGTTCTAAGAACGTTCACTTTGAACGTGTTATAGACGTCTATCTGTCCATCTTGAAGACGTACAATAGTACGGTTCAGAGAACGTTCAATGAACGTGTAACTATCACCATCGGTGTTATAGAAGCGTTCTGAGAACGTTCTATGTATACGGTCTCAGAACGTTCTAAACGTTTTTAGAACGTTTTCAAAACGTTATACACATTTTCAGAACGTTCCAGAAAACGTACTGTAAACGTTCTAAAATAGTGTAGTTAAAAAAAAAAAAATGTGACGTCATTATAAAAAAATCCCCTCAGTACGAGCGTTTAGAAGTAAAAATTACATAGCTGATGACGAATAATGATACAACACATGAACAGGGATATGAATTACTTTTTTTTTCAATTCAAATAATGTTTGAGAAATTTTAACATACTTACTATTCTTTTAATTTCAACGTATATGCATCAAAAATTCTATATTCTATGACAGCTTTCCCCAAAAAGTGTCATAACGTCTCTTTATACCTTAAAAAATTTCTTAAATTTTTGCATTTTTTAAAAATTTCTTTTTTTTCCCTAATCTGTAGATAATGAAGTTATAGTATTAATTACAAAACTTTGAATAAACACCATAAAATGCGAGAACTCGCACCAACTGTTTCGGGTCAAAAGAAGACACAACCCTTCATCAGGCGAACATTGTAGGCACGAGAGCTGCAAACAAGCACGTTGAGTGTGTGGAATGCGTTGCCGCTTTGTTTGTAGCAGCCGTGCTTTGTTTGTAGCAGTTGCGAGTTCTTGCATTTTATGGTGTTTATTCAAAGTTTCTTAATTAATACTATAACGCCATTATCTTCAGATTAGGGGAAAAAAGAAATTTTTTAAAAATGCAAAAATTTAAGGAATTTTTTAAAGGGATATAGGCACGTTATGACACTTTTTGGGAATTACAGTCATAAAATATGGAATTTTTCATGCATATACGTTGAAATTAAAGGAATAGTAAGTATGTTAAAATTTCTCAAACAATATTTGAATTTAAAAAAAAGTAATTTATATCCCTGTTACTGTGTTGTATCATTATTCTTCATCTGCTATATACAACTAAACTCTTGATTTATTTTGCTTGTTTTAATCCTTGTGATTCCGAATGCGTCATCCTATGATTAATGTTTGTTTTTCATGGTTGTTTTCTGTTTGATTCTCTGATTTCTTGAAGTAAATAATTTATTCCAATTTATTCTTCATTTCTAACTTCAATTAATTTCTTGTACGATAGGGTGCCCGCTAGCAATTTGCTATTATAGCTGCTAACGAACGAAATCGTATATTGGTGCTCAACGACGAAAAGGGTCACCCTTGACGAGTTTTTTTTTTTTTTTTTTTTTTTCTACCATTCTAAGCTTTTCCTACAAAAAATGTTTAAAATGCTGTCTTAATTTTTTATTTCCTCGTTGCTTGTTTGTATCTTTTGATTTGAGTTTCATGTGGTTTTTACGCACCGGCAAAATTATTAAAATTGCAACTAACAATATAGGAATAAATTTAAGATTAGACTGAAGTTAAATAAAATAAAAATCAATAAATAAAATATAAATGTTTCAATAAATCACAATCAGTCTCCCCAGGTTATTTAAATTTGTTGTAATTTTCTTCTCATTGACCTATGTGGTTTCAGGGATCTTATATCTGTTGCTTGGCTTTAACTAAGATTAAAAATTCATTTATACATACATATATATATATATATATATATATATATATATACATATATATATATATATATATATATATATATATATATATATATATATATATATATATATATACGTGTTTTTTTTTTTTTTTTTTTAATACAGGGTGCAAAGCATTGTGACGAGAATACCTTTATCTCCGCAACTATTGGTCGCAAATATATAGTTTCAGTTACAAAATGTTTTAAAGAATATGAGCATTTGTGGTATAACATGTTTAAATTTAAAATATCTATTTTTTCAAAATTGCAAAAACTAAATTTTTACATAGTCCCAGATCCCTATAATCATATTTAGAAAACTGACACTCATCCTAACAAACAGTTTCATTTCTATTCTCCCAAAATGGAACATGATATTTAAAGTTTGGTTTTTCTAACATATTTCGGCCTTCAATAAGGGATCGGTTTAAAAATCCTAATTGGACTTTGTTTGCATTTTCCCTGGGTTTATTAAAGAATTTTTCATTGACTTTTTAATAAAGCCCGAGAAAATGCGAAATAATCCTAAATTTTGAAACTAACTATCTCAGACAATTTTGGGTGCACAAAAGTGAAACTTTTTGTGTTATATTTTTTAGGTTAGAACTCAACTTACACTATTAGTGTCATGAAAATTGTATAAAAATTATCAGTTTTTGTGATTTTTAGTAAATTGATTTTTTAAATTTAAACATGTCATATAATGAATTCTTACAATTTTTTTTTTAATACATTTTCTTATTGGAGGACGTTTGAGACCAATTGTTGCCCAAATAAAGGCCTGCTCTCAACTTTGCACCCTGTATATTCTAAACATTTCTGGGTACTACTTTGTAAGTCCATGGATAGTTTATAAATATATTTGAATGCTGAAGTTTATAGAAAGTTTTAATATTTCAACATAAAAAATAATTTCAAAAATGAATGTACCAATACACCGCTAAAATAATATATAATTGAGTTTAGAATATATTGTTAATTTATAATAATAAGAAATTGAAACAAAAAATTAAAAATTAGTTAGAAGGAGGAAATTTTTAAAATGTCCAAATACTTAAATACATATATATATATATTTAATCATAATATTTTTCTAAAATATTTAACATACTTCATATTTTTAAATTTCAGTGCATGTGTGCATACATATTTTCAGTTTACAGCAGCAGTTTACAACAATGATGTTTGCAGGTATTTAAATTTATTCCACATGGCAATGTAATTGGTATTTTTTAAATGTTTAAATTTCTTTAAATTGAGTCAACGCAATTTTTACCTCATTTGATGTAATTATGCGATCATGGCATATTAAATAATTGATAAATGTAAATATTATTAGTATTAATAAATAATATAGTAAATCGTCCTTTTTTTTAAGCAGAATATCTTTTTTTATAAAGATGTGGAATAAAATTGAATTGAATCTTTGTTTTATTATGCAGTTAAACAATTTCATATATTTAATTTAATAAATAATAGTAAAGAGATATTTAAAATTGTAAGTCGGTGAAACTTAGGATATTATTTTAAAAATATGCAATTTGCATAACCTAGATTGTATATATATTATCATATAAACATTAAATAAATACTTCAGAATTTAAAAAGAAAAGAAAAAAAAAAAGAATTACATACCTTCCTCATTTTCTTCATAAGAATTTCTCCAAGAAAACACCCTTCCAACTAGCATTTTAAAATACATAATGACCAGTCTGGAAGGGCATTCACTTAAAATTAGCTCTCATCTTTTAAATTCTTTATGTTACTTCATTCAGAAGCATAATAACCAAAAATAGTCAATTTAACAATTTCCATCTCAGAAGACTGAATTAATAAAATGAATCCATAATTTCTAAGCGGTTTTCTGTAACAGGAGCAGTTTTTTCTGCGATACAATGCTACTTACAAGTATCAAATGATAGGCATAAGAACTTACGCAGATATGAAAATGATTGTTTAATTGATATTAAAATAAGACTTTAATAACTAGAAAATGGAGACTATTACAGGTTAAAAATATTACATTTTTACCTTTTCTAAAGCTTATCCAAGTCATTATAACGCGAAAACTGAACAAAACAGATTACATTACACGTTTTAAAATTACCGCTTCACATAACGGCACGACATTCCCAAGACCTTTGATTTGCTCGGTCAGCGAGAATTAAATAAATGCAATCCACAGATGTCAGTTTCATCTGCTCTTCCCTTGTTACATCCGGAATAATCACGTTTCAAAGTTCAACGTTTGAAACATAAATTTATTAAGCATTTATAGCTGTAGGAAATACAAAGTGTCAATATTTTAAGGAAAAATGGAGCTGAGTTAAACAATTATTTAAATTTTTATAAAGTATTTGAAAAACTTATGAGATCACTTTATTTTTCCATTTTAAAATCTCGAATTAAACGGAAAAGCATATTTTGTTTTAGTGTATATTTTAGTATGGAATAAAATATTCAGTGAAAATAAATAAAATAAAATAAGAACAATCAAACAGAGTAACGATTTAACAACATTATCAATATTGATAATTTATCAGTAACATTTAAACTTAAATAGAATCATAAATAAAATATAATAAAAGTTTAAAATTATGCTTAAAGAAAAGAAGAAAAAAACTCATTCTGTAACTTCCCGATGAGTATTGACCGCGAGGTCCTACTCTCGAACCTTACAGACGGGAAGTGTTGGCTTCGATTCCTGGTCACGCTCGTCGACTTAGGTTTTCGGAGTTTTCCCGTGATTTTCTTTGAAACTCGCGTAAAGCACTATATTACTTATTCAATAACATCCGTGATTAGCTTTTTGTATCTAAACTTTGGGTCTGGGGAATGCATAGATTTTCATGACAGAAGACAATCATTTTTATGCTGTATAGAAGATCTTAGAAAATGTATTTTTCTAAGGGTTTATTATTATTATTATTACAAATGAAAAAAAAAAAAAAAACGGTAAATTTGTTTTAAATCATCAGAAAACGATGTTTCAATTATTCGTTTTAAAGGTGATATCGAGTTCTTTTGAAAGATAATTATAGTGAAAATTTTTATCCGCCCTTCCCCCATCCCCCAGGGATGATGCATACTTATTCCTAGGGGAAAAAACAATGTCCTATGAATGATAATAATAAAAAAAAAAACTGTTTGACTATTACTCGTTATACAGCCAAATTGAATCAATATTATATATCAAATGTATGTCACGCAGAAGGTTTGGTGAGTATATATATTACAGAAGCTGATAGATAGCCTTTCTGTGAATGGAAAATATTGGAACGTGGCAGTGCCACCTGTCGTCCGATATGCACCCAAAGGCAATCTGTAGAGTTTTACGTAATATTAATTTCACTTACCAAATTTACAATATTTATAAATCACAGAAGTTGAGATTTTTCGTTTCTGTTATGAGATTAAATTGCAACATAGCGACGCCACCTGTTGGCCGATGTGCATCCAAAATGGACCAGTAAAGCTTTACATAAAATCGATTTCACTTATAACTTCAGTGTATCACAAAATTTATTGTTAAATCACAAGAGTTAAAATATTGCCTTTCCGTTAAAATGATTAAATTGCAGATTAGCAACGCCACCTGTTGGACAATGTATACATCCAAATTGTATTAGCAGAGGATATGATGATATATGCCAATATATCATGTTTAATACATTTGTACACTATAGAAGCTGAGATATAGCCGTCCCATAAATGGAGGGTTTCATTGCATAGCACCGTAATCTATCGGGCGATATATCCCAAATGAAATTCAAATAAACTCCAATTTAGGGCAAGATCTAATATTGTAACAAGTTTGGTCGAATTCCATACATTGATTCCTGAAATACAAAATCCACAAAATTTTTCCATGAGTTTAAAATTTTGTAATTTTTTTTCACCTCTCCGCTACTGATTATTGGGAAGCATTCTTTACTGACGTGCTAACAAAACGTTAAACTGAAAATGTAAAAAATGCTCTATTCTCTATCATGCTAAAAATTATAAATTTCGAATAACTTACGAAGTTTTTAAATTAGAATGTTGCAAATCTCTCAATAAGATTCTTATCAATATCATAATTGATATTTTAAAACTGGTCCGATCTCTCTGCAATCATTTGTTCTTGAGATATCGTGTACATGAACTAACGGGCTATCACACTAATAGGTGCCGATACACATTAACAGATACCATACCAACCTTTTGACTTCCGGATTCCTCACGCCACAAAACGTGTAAAAAAATCAAAAGCTGAAGTCAAAAATTTTAAAGGTTAACCTAGTTTCCCAACCAATAGTACTAAAAAGTCATTTTGTCATATTCGTTATAATTACACTGTTACAGAACGTGTTATGACGGTGTCACACTTGAACGTTCTATATAGAACTAGAATTGTACGTTTTATAGATGGTACAAATCAAACATTTTCAGAACGTTCTAAATAATACTATTTCTGAACGTGTTTTAGAACGTTCTTTTGACACGAAACACGGTGTTTGAACTATTGAAACCGTTATTAGACGTTCACAGAACGTTCCTGTGCTACTTGGGTGGTTTTTGTATTGAATAAAGGTATCAATTTTTATTTAATTTTGCGCCGACTTCAAAAGTTATGATTAATTGTAGTGTTAGAGGTTGTTTGTCGAAGGAAATTATTTTATACTTTTAGTCGCAATTTACAGTTTCATTTCATGCCAATTTTTTTTTCTTATTTGTTTGAATAGTAGTTGCTTTTTGCAGTTGGTTTTATTTTTTTACAAAAAAAAATTTTTTTTTCTCTTTTCAGTGGAATCTTATTCATATAGCAGAACATCTGAAGACGTTCGACGACAGTTTCACAAATCACAAATTCCAAGAAAAGTGACATAACTCAAAAAATGGTTTATGTCACTGAAAAATATATGAAACGCACCCAATGTGAACAAAAAAGTTACATCTCCATCTAGAAAGTTATCCACTCGAGAGACAGTTGTGCCAGTTTTACTCTAGTCAAGTTATTTTTAAGTTGATTTTTCTCAAATGCTGCATTTTTAAGATATGTCACTTTTCTTGCCTGTATCGGATATGAGCAAAAAACTATCTACTAAATGAACATACGTTAAATTAAAAAGTCTTTAGAAATGTAAAGAACGGATGCGCTGTATTCGTAACCAAAAATTCTGTTAGGCATATATATTGAACTTTACAGTGAATACGTGTAACCTGCTGCGTTGGAAATTGTGCGGCGTAAAGTTCAAACAAAGAGCAAAATATGCATTGCAGCTGACGGACAGAATTTCCAACATAGATACTTATATACTGCTTTTACCAGTGTAGCTGCATGCGTTCAGTAGTTAGAGTGAGAACAGACATTTGTGAGTTTCCTGTAATTTGTTTATACCTTAATGAAATCATAATGAAACCTATTTCAGGCCAAGATCATTACGACAACAAAAAAAGTATTAAAATTAAATCATCTCTTACGAAGTTATAAGCTAACAAATTTCAACAACAACAACAATGAGTAGCATGGTTTGTATTGAGAACCTCTTCCTTTATGAAATCGGTTTAAAACGTCTATGCGTTAATCGATGTGACCGCTTACGATAACCATACTTTGAATTTTACATAGCATGAATGCCACCCGCTACGCTACAACATATGCAATGTCATTCAAGTGTGCACAAAATAGGAAATAGTGAACAAACAAATGCACGTTTTAAGCGTTCTGTTTTCAGCATTAATGTCTAAGCTATCTTTGCGTACTACATCGATGATGCTGTGCAATTTTTAAATTCACGTTTTTCCCCTGTCTCGAACCATTTCCGAGATATTAACGCTAACTTGGCTGTGTTCCACCAGGTGGCGCTGTAGACGGTTGAATCACGTAGCGCATGTCCACTTTACTATACCTGCATACCACTTTTATGTCTATAGTTGCAGCTGTTCAGCAGTTAAAAGAGTCGGGACTTACTTTTTTGGGCACACTGTACTTTCTTTTGATCATAAAGATATTATAATGGGACCTATTTCAGACTAAGACCTTTACGATAAAACAAAAAGTTATCAAAATAGGATCATCCTTTCAGAAGTTATGTGCTAACGAACAAAAACAAAAACAAAAAAACATACGCTTTGAATTGAGAACCTCCGCCTTTTTGAAGTCGGTTAATTAGAGCATCTCTTACGAAGTAATAAGCTTACAAACACCAACAAGAACACATAGCTCGAATTAAGTACACCCTCCTTTCTGAAGTTGGTTGAAAACGACTTTGCGCTAATCGATGTGACCACTACAGTAACAGTACTTTGAACCAAGAGTATACGTATCATCCGCTACGCTGCAAAGTGTGCAACGTAGTTTAAGTGTGCACAGTGTAGGAAATTGCGAACAAACAACTGCACATTTTAAGCGTTCTACTTTTAGCAATATGGTCTAAAAACTGTCTTTTCGTAGTAAATCGGTGATCCTCTACAATTTCGTAATTAACTTTTCTCCCATCTTGAGCCGTTTTTGAGATAGAAGCGCTAATTAAGCTGTTTTTCACCAGATGGCGTTTTATTTTCTTTAGATTGTAAAGATATTACACTGGGACCTACTTCAGACCAAGATCTTTGCAACAAAACAAAAAGTATCAAGTAACCGTATTTTAAACTATATAGCGTATGTCTCACCAGCTATGCAACAACGTGTGCAATGTAACTCAAGTGTGCATAGTGTAAGAAATTGCGAACAAACGAATGCACGTTTTTAGCATTGTATTTTTAGCATCAATGTCTAAACTATCTTTTCGTACTAAATCGGTGATGCTCTGCAATTTTATAATTCACTTTTTCCCCCTGTCTTGAACCGTTTCCGAGATAAGAACGACAGCATGAATGTCTAAACTATCTTTTTGTTCTAAATCGTTGATACTCTTCAACTTTGTAATTCACTTTTTTCTCTAGAACCGTTTTCGAGATAGGAACACTAACTCCGCTATTTTCCACCAGGTGGCGCTGCAAGCGGTTTAACCTTGTACTGCATGGCCACTTTGCTATACTAACATACCATTTTTATCACTATAGCTGCAGCCGTTTAGCAGTTAAAAGAGTTAGGACTGATTTTTTTGGGCATCCTGTATTTTCTTTAGATCGTAAAGATATTACAATAGGACCTATTTCAGACCAAGACCTTTTCAACAAAACAAAAAGTATCAAAATCGGAGCATCCGTTCAGAAGTTATGAGCTAACAAACATAAAAAAAAACACGGTTTGAATTGAGAACCTTCCTTCTTTTTTGAAGTCGGTTAAAAATACTGATAGAGAGTTGCATTTTTATTTATAACTCAGCATTCCATTGCCGTCTCATGCTCAAACTTACAATAATTATAGATAATAAACGAAAAATAACATATAATTTTTAAAAGATAATTAAATATACACTTTTTGATACATTGAACGTCAAAAGTCATGAAAATTTTTAAAAATATATATGCATATGATACATAATTTAAAAGCCTATATTATATGCTTTCTAATGATACCAAACTTACATCTCTAAGTTAATAAGGTGACAAAATATAAACCCATTTGTAATACAAGAATTTTAAAAATTTGCATCTTTTACCCATTTTTGCAGCCCTGTATATCAAAAATTAAAAGAGATAGGGACTTATTAATTGATATACATTCATTACTCTATAGAACAAATAAATGAGCCCAATTTCATAAAAATCTGAGGAATACAGGTTAAATTTGCATCTTTTTTGTGTTGATTTGACATGGAACCACCCCTAAGCGCATTTTAACGCATTTATGCTGCATTCAACATTATGGAATTAACATACGTTATAACGATGCTTAAAAGCATGTTTTCACTTAAACAAACAAACCAAAAAAAAAAAAAAAATGTATACACTGCATTTATTTATGTAAGCCCATACAAAATAATTCCGATGATATTCTATAATCTTCCAAATGATGTTAAATTAGGTTGAAAAATTAATGAGTTATAATTAATTCGGTATGTTATTTTTATTGGTGTATACAATAAGTGTAGCTCCTTTTCAATGACACACAAAGGAATTTCGTACCGTTACAATACTGTATTTCTTAAAAGTGCACAGTGTGGCGCAAAAACTTAAGCACAAGCTAAATTGTTTAATAAAATGAAAGATATTCACCGGAATTCTTCGAAAGTTTTACTGTATATAGACAATTGGATTGCAAATTCATGTTTCGAATTCGGAAATAACAAATTGAAAGGAAAATAAATAATTTAAAAAAATTATAATGTTGCAAAAGTTTAAGCACAAATGAGGTTTTTAGTAAATATCTCTTTAAACATGGTTCGGGAAGAATAGTTGACTCTTATCTCCTAGATTATAAAGTGTAAGGGATAAGACCCACAGCTGTTATGAGTAATCAAAATGCCGAAATCGCTGCAGTTCTCGTCTGAAAAGTACTGATAGTGTGGAAGCTGAAAGCGGAAGGTAAATCCGTTTTTCAAATGTCACTTATTTTAAATCGGTCTAAACGTGGTATTTGTAGTATTTTGCAACGTGGAGAATAATTCAAAATTCAGTATTGCTCAAGAAGACCGATAAAAGTCACATTTCAGGAGGATAGAAGAATTAAAAGAATAGCTCTAACTGACAATTTGTCTCTTAATCAGATAAAAAATCGACTTGGATCAAAAATATCACGTGCACCATATGCAGACGAATAACCGAATCAGGATTCATCAAAAACACAAGTAAGCCTTTTCTGAAACAGTGTCACAAACAAGTAAGACGTCAATGGGCAAGACAGCATTTATATTATCATGACGAATGGATAAGTGTTATTTTCTCTGATTTAAAAAAAAAAAAAATGGAATTTGAAAGGTCCGGATGTATTCTCATATTCAGCAGGCAACATATTCAGCAGGCAACAAAGTGGTGGCTCGCTCATAGTATATGGCACGCTTTCGGCTACAATGGACAAACGTATCTTTGCTTCCTAAATCACAGACAAATTTCAAAGAAGTATCAGGAAACTCAGAGTGAGCATATGTTTCCATTTAGTGAACTCCTAGGAGGTCCCAACTGGATCTTTCAGCAGGACAATGCGTCAATACACACTTCCCACTGTACAAAAGAAGTGCTTAAATCTCAAAATATGAATGTGAGGAACTGGCCAGAATTCAGCCCAGATCTCAATTCGACACAGAACATCTGGGGAATTCTCTCACGTAACGTCTACAAAAATGGGAAGCAGTATTACTCAGTGGAAGAGCTCAAATCAGTGATCGAAGAAGCCTAGTACAGGCTCGCTCCCGAAACCTTCCAAAAGCTCGTATTATCGATGAAAAATCAATTATTTGATCTCATCACGTGAAATGGAAGCACCATAGACTACTAAAGGATTTTTGTGCTTTGTGAAATGTTGGTTTTGTGCATAAACTTCTGCGACATCACAATTTTAATTTTTGTATAATTTATTATTTTCCTTTCAATTAATTATTTTCGAATTCGAAACATGAATTTGTAATCCAATTGCTTAGATACAGTAAAACTTCTAAAACATTCCGGTGTATATATTTAATTTTATTAAAAAATTCAACATGTGCATAAACTTTTGCGCCACACCGTATTTTAACATTGTTACACCCCATTAAATATAATGAAATGTTATTAGAATGTTTAAATGCATGTTTTTCTGTTGAAAATTGTGGGTATAGAATTGGTAATTAGTTTAAAGGTTTACACAAAATAATTCCAATATGTTATGCAATTATTTTGAATAAATTTTGGTACAGGTATTTATGAGTTACAAGAAATTATTAGAAGGCTATCATTTACTGGGAAAATGTATAAATATACACATATATATACAAATAGATACAGACAGAGAGATTACAGCGGGGTTGACAGATCGGTAGCCCCCCTCAGAAACGTATCTTTTTATGTAGCAAGTCAATCATATATACTTATGCATGTATGTATGTGTATATATATACACACATTACAATATATATATATAATAGGGAATAAATAAAAATAATCTGTTGAATAATGAGTGAGGAAAATAGATTGTTGAGGTTGCTGATCTGCAAATCCACTAGTAACTAGTAAGATATCATTAATCTTAATTACCAAGACGTCTGTGGAGGTCTCCATGTGGAGAGAGGAGACACAAAATGATTTTGTCTGTTTGTCTGTATGTCTTGCGATAGCCTGCGCAAAAATCACCCTATTGACTTGCAAAATGATACACATCATCATGAGCCACACAGAATTAGCTGTATAGTGTTGGGTGTGTATTCTATTTGTAGTTCGTGTACAGAGACACACCTAAGTTTTTCTTATCATTATGGCATATGGACAAAATGCAACAGCAGCCGCAAAAATTCCCCGATTGACTTGCAAATTGGTACACGCGTTTAGGGGCTATACAAAAATAGCTGAATGATTTTTGGTGTACATATTGTTTGTTCTTCGTTACAAGAATAAACCAAAGTTTTTCTTAACATTAGGGCCTATGGGCAGATTTTCGTTTAAACGCATTTTAACATGGTCACACCCCATTGAACAAAATCAAATTAACATACATTATAAAGACACTTTAAAGCATTCTTTATAAAGAAAATTTATGCTTAGACATTAATTAATGTAAAGGATCTTATAAAAGTCGTTTAACAATGTAACGTAATCATCCAAATTACATCAAATTTCGTTATGTTACATTCAACATACTGGAATAGCATACAATATTATTAAGATGCCTATGTGCATGTTTTCTCTAGACAAAAAGTATTTATAGACTAAATAATTTATTTACAGGATCACATACAAGAATTCCGATGGTATTCTGTAGTCATACAAATGATGTTAAATTCGGTCTAAAACTTCATGAATTACAATAAATTAGGTATACATTTTTTATTGGTGTATATATTTACGGTGGTTTCTGTACAGGAACATATAAAAGAATTTCATACCATTACGGTCTATAGTCGGTATTTCTTATAAATGCAATTTAACACGGCTACACTCTCTTAAGCACAATGAAATAAACGCATGTCATTAAAATGTTTAAAGCATGGTTCCTGTAAAAAGTGATAGGCATAGAATTGGTAATTTATTTACAGGGCAACACAGAATAATTCCATTTTATTATGCAATTATTTATCATGAAATTTTGTAGAAGTATTTATGAGTTACAAAGAGTTAACATAAGGTTATGAGTTAGAAGGAAATATGTGTATACACACATATACAGATTGATATAGACAGACAGATACAACGGGGCTTGAGAGGGAGTGGTAGTCAACTCAGAAAAGTATTTGTTTGTGTAGCGAGTTAATCACATATATCTAACTGTATATATATATATATATATAATTTTTTAAAATGATATAGAATAAATAAAAATGATCAACTGAGTAATGTGTGATGCAAATAGGATGTTGAGGCACATCATCTGCAGATCCACTAGTAATAATATTGTTCATGGTGCTATCTACATTTAAATAATGTAGTTATTGTTGATATTAATATCAGTATTGATGTTCTTAAATCATGAATGTTGCTTTATAAATCTCAATTTTTAAAAGTTGATTTAAAGCAGCCTTATTTCTTTGGTCCACAACTATTTGTAAAAATGTCTACAATTCAAATAATCACAAAACTTGAATAAAATTAATACTATTTATTTAAGCTTCAAATAAAGTGTAAGGGTTGACTTTTACAAAGTTAATTTAACTTAGCTTAAATATAATTTAGAACAGATCTAAATATTAAAGAAATTTTAAAATTAATCACTCATCATAAATGTAATAGTCTGATAACATATTTTTCTAAATCGATGTGAGTGGCGTGCTCGCGCTATTTCACTTTCGAAATTGGTTATACTCCAAAATCTTTATAAATCATAGTTGAAACTCACTATCCAAATGCACACTTCCATATTTTCGGAAGTTTCTTTTATAGTATTAGCTGAAGAGACACTTCATTTCTTTTACCTTAACCCTTTGCGGCGCAAGACAATTAGGATCATTTAAATTATACTGCCACCGGAATTCATGAACTAAATTAAACTAAAAGAAATTTTAAATTTTAAGGTTAAAAAAACCGGCCTTTTCTGATATGTTATAAACGTAAATTTTTGCTAAAAAATGTCCGGGATGAATTTTTGCAGCTGGATCTTAAATTTTGCGTCCTCGCAGCGAGGACGCCGCGCGTTAAGGGGTTAAAACACCTAACCTAAAAAATATCGATATCTAGCTGAATACCAAAACTTCGCAACTTCCTCACATTTCTTTTGAAACCAAATGCCAAGCTAAACTAAATCAGCGGGTAACCTTCTTTTATACTGCCCAACTATTGCATGGACAATCTTACAATTTTTACGAGACCATCGCCAGCAGACTCTGGATTCAACTAGTAATCTCACCTCTGCCAACAAACACTCCATGGACAACTTGAGCGCGATTTTGAGCACTGAGTACTAAAGTGATTGAGTGAAGCCTCACTTCCTTACAAGTTGTTATACCAAAAGATGCGAAATAATCCAAAGAATCCAAATTGACTATTTTAAATTAAATTATTCCAATTGGTTAAAAAGATATGAACTAAAACATTTTTAATAGATTTAGAAGAATTAAATATTTATTAATATTACTAAACTGGGGCCATTTGAAAAAAAAAAAAAAAGTCTTTGCAATTTCATTTATTTTATGTTTTCTTGAGGAAAAAAATAAATATATTATAACATAGCAATTTCTATCTCTCTCTATCTCTCTCTCTTTATTTCTTTTTTTTTTTTTTTTTTTTTTTTTTTTTTGTAACATATCACTTTTGTTCACTTTCGTACACATCAATGACTTAATATATTGCTTACTTTCCTATGCTGTGTCCCATCTATTTTCTGCTTCTCGATTTAAAATATCTATGATAAAAACATATTTTAGTATTTTCAGTTGTTTAAAAAACTTTAAATTGTAAGTGATCTACAAGAATGTTACACGTGATTTTATTTATATTTTTTAGGTCAAAAATTCAAAAATTTACATTTTTACTTTCCGGACATACATATGTATAAGGAAAGTAAATTCCGATTTGAGAAATTGATTTTGTATCTCTCATAGCTCAAAATAGAATGGTCGTTTAGTGATCGTTGATTTTGGTGAATCTTGCACTTGTAGTTTTTGTACAGGGACACAGACAAAAATTCTTTATCGTTATGGCTCAAATTATTTAAAGCGCGATTGCGTCCGAACGCCTTGTTCGAATGAACTGGAAATTTGTATGCAGGTTATAGGCCTCCGTCGTACAAACAGTAGTAAATATTGGTGAATATAACAGTTATAGATTTTTTTTTTTTTTTTTTTTTTTACAAGGACCCAACGAAAAATTGGCTTATGGGCTGAAATTATTTAGTGCGATAGCGTCTAAATGCCTTATCCAATTCAGTTGAAAATTGATATACATTTTATAGATAATTGTAGCACGAACACTATACATTTCGTGATTCTAGTACTTATAGCTTTTTACAGAGACAAAACGAAAAATTCTTTATCATTATGAGCTATTGACAAATTATTTTAAATGCAGTAGCGTTAACGCCCTGTTCTGTTGAGCTGATTGATTTTAGACTTCTCTTACTTTAATTTATTTCAACGATTGTTAATTATTTAGTGTTCGAAAAATCAAATAAAATCACTCCTTTTTTTTTTTTTTTTTTTTTTTTTTTGTATCTTTGAAACGCTGTATATCGAAAACTAAAACAGTTCGAAATGAATCTTTTTCATCACATTATTGATAATTTGATTTTCTACAAATGAGGCATGAAAGACTGTTTTCTAGAACTTAATAGTAATAATTTATTTAAAAAATTAGGTGTTTTTGGCTCTCCTAGTTTTATAATCAATTGTTTTGAGGGCTAAAACTTCGGTTTTCCCTTGGGAATTAAGTACATACAACATATCACAAAAGAAAATTTTTATGACGTTTTTCGAGGTTCAGTCTACTCGTCGATTGGACAAAAGTCTAGAAAAAATTAATGATGTCAAATTTGGTTCTAAAATTAATTAATTAATTAAAAGGAATTAGTTGTATAGTTTTAGCTGGTTTAAGTAATTCGTATGGTTCGTGTACGGAAACATACAAAAGAATTTCGTACCATTAAGATCTATAGACAGTATTTATAATAAGTACATTTTTAAATGATTGCACAACATTAAAAATAATTAAATAAATATATATTATTGGAATGTTTAAAAGTATGTTTTCGGTGGGAAACGGTACACATGAAATTCTTAACTAGTTTACAGGGCTACACAAAATAATTCCAATATGTTTTGCAATCATTTGACATCAAATCTGGTACAAGTTTCTGTGATTTACAAAGAGTTAACACAAGGATAAAGCTATTTAGTTACAAGAAAATATATCAAGCAGAAACAGTCGTTTTGCCAAGCTAAGCACAATAAAACAAAACAAACAAACAAACACTAACACAAAGCAGAACGCGCCAAAAATAAAATCGCCAGAAAGTAACCCAAAACCGTTAGATGCTTATTATACAGAAACCAACTTCTCCATGTTAAATTGGTAATTTTTTTCCGTAAAGATTTAAAAATTGGATGAACCAAATATCACAGAAAAATGAAAGAAAAGTAAAATATTCGTTTTAACAAGAGCTTTAATTTCAGATAAAAACGAACTTTCTAAGTTAAGAAGCAAGAAAATGGTAGCGTTTTCAATTAGCGTAAAATTAGATGTTTTGACAACTTTTTTAACTTAATTTTTCTTCATCAAGATTTTTTTTTAACAAGCTGGAGAGTTCATAAATGTACAGAATTCTTTGAAAACTGATTTCTCAGATAGATAATTACTTAATCTAAGAACTTTTATAAAATGTAGCTTTTAAAAATCAAAATTTCGTATCTTAATTGCTGAAAAACTGTTAAATATCGCCAAAGAGACATAAATTGCCAAATATGTAATTGCTTCATCTCAGTTTAACCGAAAAGTACTTACTTCAAATTGAACTGCTTTTTCTTTTTTATGAGCTATTTTTTTTTTTAACCAAAGAATCTTTGCTTTTATTATGTTGCACAATTTTAAATTTTATATCACTAAAAACAGAAAGGAATACATTTTCGAATAATATTTATTTCAAATCCGCAGCTTGAATCGTTGATTTTTAGTGATTTTTGAATATTTTTCAAAACATGACATAATTTTTATTTAATTTTACCTTAGAATGAGAAAGTCAGTACACGATATAGCATCTAATTTTAATATCCTTCAATCTGGCATTGATAATTATGATGCATAAAAATTTTTACTTCTTTCTATATATATAAGAATTAAGTATTTAATTCATGAAAATTTTCGAACTCCAGTTTTCGACGGATTTACACGTTTTGAGATGTCCTAAACACTATTTGACTCTTTTTAGAAAAGTCTGTCTGTCTGTGCGTGTACCACAAATTTTGTGAAAACTGTATTGCACGAACCAATGAACGAAATTTAACCAAACTTAGTATTTAGTAGACCTTAACGTAAACTGGTGCTGATTACATCTGGGGATCAATCGCTTCACAGGTTGCACTGTCATCCCATTTTTTCTAAATTTTTAATGAGGCAGTATAGTATAAAATTTCAGATGTGCATAATGAAAGTTATTCTTTATTCATAATAGTAAAATATGAACTTTTTTATGCTAGTAGTAGTAAACTAGTAAAAAAAGTGTACAAGTAGGAGCATCATTCTGCTTTCTGGAGTCAATACCACCGGGGGTTGTACATTTCATTTTCATTACGGATATCTTTCGATAAACCTCGTCAATACCTTTAAAACATTTTATTGAACTTTGATAATTTAAAACAAAGTTATATATATATATTTTTTCATTTTTAATGAAAATAAAAACGTAGAAATCCTTTCTGTATTTAGTGTTAAACTTCTTTTTTATTTAGACTAGTGGATCTGCAGATCAGGAGCCTCAAAGTTCTATTTGTATCACACATTTTTCAACAGGTCATTTTTATTTATTCATTAATATATAACATATGTATTTATTCGATTGACATGCTACATAAACAGATGCGTTCCTGAATGGGGCTGCCACCCCCTCAACCCCCGCTATATCTCTCTTTCTATATTTATCTGTATATCATATATATGTATTCTTCATAAGTGACAGCCTTGTATTATTTCCCTGAAATTCATAAATATTTGTAGAAAATTTCATGTAAAAAGGTTACATAGTATATCAGAATTATTTTGTGTAACTCTGTAAATAAATTACCAATTCTATGACCACACTTTTCAACAGAAAAACAAGCTTTTAAAATTCTAATAAAATTCTGTTATATTTAATGGGGGTAATCATGTTCAAATACACTTTTAAGAAATACCGACTATAGAAAGTATTGTACGAAATTTTTTTATGTATCCCGGAGAAGGAGCCACATTATTATATATGCCAATTATAAGAATAAACCTAATTGATTATAACTCAATAATTTTTCAAACTAATTTGACACCATTTGGATGATTACAGCACGTCATCGGAATTCTTTTGTGTGCTCCCATAAATAATTTTGTCTATACATACCTTTCTTTAAGAGTAAACATGCTTTTAAGCATATTTACAATTTATATTAATTCTATTATGTTCAATGCAGCATAAACGCATTAAAGTTCACTTAAATAAAAAGTTGTCCATAGGCTCTCATGTCACGAAATTATTTTATGTGTCTCTGTAAATGAACCATAAACATTGTATACACCAGTAAAAACCATTCTGCTTATTCCACGTTTTTCATGAATAATTGTTTGAAATTTGACATAATTTGGATAATTGCGTAACATTGTCAGAACACTTTTATAAGGTCCTGTACATTAATTAGGGAGCGTAAGAGCACATATTTTCTTCAGAAAATATAAGTTTAAGCATATCCCTAATGTACGCTAATTTCATTTTGTTGATAGCGAAGTAATGATGTTAAAATGCGATTAAAAAACATTCACCCCATATGCCGTAATGATAAGAATTGAATTTTGGCGTATCCCTGTACACAATTCGTAAATAATATAGACATAAAAAATATATATACAGCTATTTCTGTACAAAGTTCAAACGTGTGTGCCAATTTCCAAGTCAATCGGAGGATTGTTGCGGCCGCTATTGTGGTACATAGAAATTCTGCCCAGAGGCCGTAATGACAAGAAAACATTTGGCGTGTCCCTGTACACGAACTACAAATGCAATACACACCCAAAACTATATACAGATAATTCGTGTGGCTCATAAACATGTGTACCGAATTGCAAGTCAATAGCGTCATTTTTGCGGTTGCTATTGGAGTACATACAAATTCTTCCCTTAGACCGTAATGATAAGAAAAACTTTGGCATGTGCCTGTACACGAACTACAAAGAGAATACACACCTAAAACTATACCGCTAATTCCGTTGGGCGCATGAACATGTGGATCAAATTTCAAGTCAATAGCGTGATTTTTGCGACCGGTATCGCAGTACATAAAAATTCTTCCCACAGGCCGTAATGATAAGAAAGACTTTGGCGTGTCCCTGTACACGGACTACAAATGGAATGCGCACCCAAAGCTATAACGTTTCGGTAATAAACAATCGTCTGAATTCATCATGGAAACTAATTTACATAAATAATAATTTAAAAAATAATTTGTACTGCATGAATTTGTATAAGATTATATAGAAGAAAATCTTATAAGTGACAACATCATACTACTTTTCTTTCTTTTGCAAAAAGTCTAGATTGAGAATTTATTTACTTTCAAAAACGAGGATATAAGCAAAAATATAGGGTGGAAACAAAATTTAAAAATGTCTTTCATCGTTGTGATCTATCCATAAAAGATATTCTATGCATACTGAGAGAGATCATGCATGAATGAACTTTTGTATGCAATACAAGAAAGTATTGGATTAGTAATAATTTTCGACTTTCGGTTTTTAATGGATTTACACGTTTTAAGAACTCTAAAAAACAATTTGAATATTTTTTAGAAAATTTTTATTTTTAAGTGTGCGTGTGTGTGTGTTCAATGTGTGTGAAAAAAATTTTGTTCAAACTATATCTCAGGAACTACTGCTCAGAATTACATATAAATTTATATATAATTGCACCTTGATGTATATTAGTATTTATCAACATTTGGTGTCAATTGCTCAACATGGCGCAATTTCAGAGAAGGCTGTATCTGAGGAACTAATGCATAGAATTCCATATAAATTTATATATAGATTTACCTTGTTATAAATTAGTGCCTATCAACTTTTGTAACAATATCTCAACAGGTGGCGCTGATATACAGTGATTTTCGCAATTTAAGGAAATGTTATACTAAGGTTCTGATGCGTATAATGGAACAAAACTTGATATGTGAAAAGGCCATTATGAGACATTATGATGATTCAATTTGGATGCGTATCGACCGATAGGTAGCGCTCATATACTTCAAATTTTTTTTAGAACAGAAAAGATGTCATCTGCATGGTGAAACTTTACTTCCGTTGGACATTTTGTGTAACAATACCTCTCTGAGATGATAATAGTCTGCATTCATAATGAAACTAGTTGGCATAGGTGGACTCTGCTCAGTTCCCCATCATATATATATATATATTCATAAATTTCTAGAACAGGACATTCTCTTAACATAGTTATCATGTTAAGAGAAATGAATTTGAAAAAACGCTTGACACAGTGACAGAATGAAATCCCCGCCTAATCCACCGTTCACTTCGATATATTTATCTTATTATAATCTATTAATTTATTTTATTAAGGTAAATTTCGTAGTTTAGTTTTCATGCTACTATTTCCAATGCAACAATCCTCAAAATGCATATTTATATGGAAAATTTTCAATTTTGTTATGTTCATAAAATCGTAAATAACGAATAGCTTACGAAATTTTCCTATTAGAATATTTGTAATCAGTCATGTTCATACAAGTATCATAAATGTTATTACATGTGTTAGATTAAGTTATTTTGCTGTCAAACTGACAAAACTTCAATTTTAAATGTCAAAACTCTAGAAACAAAATGCGCATAGATTTGATATCTGTTCGTCCTTGACGTTTTGTGTATTTGGCGATCAAAAAGTAATACGAAAACATACAAACTAGATGTATATTTTCGTAATACATATATATTGTACGAAATATTGTTTCATATTATTGATTGCTCTCTTAAAATACACTAGCAGGCTTTGCCCGCTTCGCTGGGCACTATATTTAAAGGATTTCCTTTTAATTGAATAATTGAAACGTTTAAATAAATATATTTCGATAGGCGACTGTGACATTTTCGTCACAGTTTTAGTATGGGATCTCCATGACAATATCAAACATTTTTTGAACTTTTCGAATCTGTGCAACAGAACTATTATTAAAACGAATATTCTCGAAAACAGTCAAATAGAAGTGTTAATTCTTCGAATATTCTGGAAACAGTTGAAGCTGTTACTCATATAGTAAAAGTCACTACTCGATGAATGTTCTGAAACAGTCCAAAAAATAGTCACTTGTTCCACAGGAGTACTTTCGCAAAAATCAACTCACTCATATTTATAACTTTTGGCGATGGGCTTGGCGATGACTCCATCGAGAATCCCATGGTAAGCTCGAGATTTATGTTCCCGTTTGTCGGAAAGCTTCGAAATTTCGGGAACCCTAAACTACCATTTTTCACCAAATTTGGTCGCCCACTCGCCAAGTTTGTCAGCAAGACTGACCCAACTGGAAGTGAATGATCTGCCCTTTTATTCTGCCCTTTTATTATGTAAAATTACTTTCATTGCAACAGTACAACTGATGCAGGAAAAAAGACTTGATCCCTTGTACCAATATGCTATGAGCACTATTTCTGCCGTATTTTAGACAAATAATGTTTCTATTGTTATATATATTTTCCATTAAACATATATATATATATGCATATTTTATAATTTATTTATTTAAATACTAATTTGAATTAATCAAATATTTCTGCCTGACAGCGTGAAAGTGCAGTCAAACAAATCAACTCATTTATTTGTATGTTAAATTAGCGTAGTGATTGGTATATAAAAACTAGTTGGCATAGGTGGACTCTGCTCAGTTCCCCATCATATTTATGTTCTCATAAATTTCTAGTGCGAGACATATTATAATCATGTTAAAAGAAATGAATTTGACCAAAGCTTGATACAGTGACAGAATGAAATCCCCGCCTAATAGGCTATCCACCGTTCACTTCGATATATTTATCTCATTCTAATCTATTAATTTATTTTGTCAGGGTCAATTCCGTTGTTTAGTTTTCATGCTACTATTTCCAATGCAATAATCCTCAAAATTGATATTTATATGAAAAATTTACAATTTCGCTATGTTGATGAAATCGTAAATTACGAATAATTTACGAAATTTTCCTATTAGAATATTTGTATTCAATCATGTTCAAACAAATATCATAAATGTAATTTTGAATTTGTCTAATGTATTTATGATCTTCAAAAAAGACATTTAAAAAGTACAAAAAAGCCAAGCTCAAAGAAAGTGAATAGATTAAAGTTGTGTCTAAAAAGAGGGTGATATCAAATTCCCAAGCTTATATTCTAATACTTATTTAATATTCCCTTTTAACTAAATTTTCACATGTAAATCAAGTGCCTTATGATATGTTGATAGAAATCCTTCTTTCCTGTACTAAATACATCATAGCGTGTTTCTGAAAATTATTATTTTTTTTATTTATGCATGATGGGCTTGGCGGCCATCTTTCAAAATTTTACGTTAGTTTGAATCTATCTATCTATATATATAAAAATAAATTGCTGTTCGTTAGTCTCACTAAAACTCGAGAACGGCTGAACGGATTTATCTTATCTTAGTCTTGAAATGTTCGTGGAGGTCTAGGGAAGGTTTAAAAGGCGAGAAAAAATCGAATAATTTCCGGGAAAACCCTAAAAACAGCCCTTTTCTATTTCCCATTTAAACGTTTTCTAGAGTCAATTTGAACTTTATTGCTATTCAATAAAGTTTAGGTGTGTTCCTAACGGCTGATGGCTGAGCTACAAAAATTTGCATGTTGATTCGTAATGACCTCCCCTGATGCACCTCGAAGCCGGATTTTCGAATTTTGTTTTAGTTTTCTTTTAATTAATTAAAATGTTAAAATAAAAACCTTCTAATAACTGATAAATTGGCCATTTAATTTTAATCCTTAATTTAATTGTTGCCAAAAAAAATTATTCTTTTTTGGACAGAAAAAAAGAAAAAAAACGTGAACAATAAAAATTACATTTATTTAAAATATTTAATTTTATTCCTTAATTTAATTGTTGCCAAAAAAATTATCATTATTTTTTCGACGGAAAAAAAAAAAAAAAAAAAAAAAAAAAAAAACGTGAATAATAAAAATTACATGTATTTAAAATGAGGAAAGTAAATTAAAAAAATTAGAAATATCAGTCGTATCGTTACAAATAAGATACCAAATGAAAGATGCAATTTTTGTGAATCCAACGGATTAAACAGCTTATCGATCGGACAATTAGATTTTTTAAAATTAACTAATGTATGTATTTTATAAATTTTCTTTCACAAACACAAACGTGTAGTATACAGCCTGTACAACACTAGACCAAATTGAAGTTCAAATTTCATCAATATTTAAATAAATAAATGAAAATAAAAATATGCTTAATGGGAAATATATATAACCATTAAAAGTTTAGTTGTCTAAAATATGTCAGAAATAGCGCTCATAGCATATTGTTACAAGATATTAAGTCTTATTTTTACAAGGGATAAAATCTAAAATGGTGACAAAAATTCAAAAGTCGCCAAAGAGAGCTATATTAAGGCGGTACTATGATCATGCTTACAAACCATGAATACTAATAATCACAAAAAATTGTCTCATGCAACAGACGTAGCCGGTCATAGCATATTATAATATTTAGCGTGAAATTGTTATCATTTTTATGGTTGATCGGGGATAAACAAAATAAACATAGGAAATAACGTAAAAGCAAATATTATGTGCACCACGTATAGTGTTGTTCATATGTAACTGGGATTCAAATATAAAGGGGATACTTCATTTTTTTTTTTTCGATACTATCTATTTCGAAACTGTTATCTAATAAGGACTTAATGCAAGCCTATTGGTAAACCATTGTCTCAGGTAATAGGGACAAGCGCCCGAGTTTTAGCGGATGACCAAATCGCTACCGAAGGCAGCAGGGATCCGAAGCGAGCTTTTGAGCAATTTTAGTATTTTATTTTATTTTTATAAAGCTATATAGAAAAGAGTTTCCTTTAAATTTAGTGACCAGCGAAGCGGGCAAAGCCTGCTAGTTCTTCTATAAATATCATCAATTATAGGATGGGTTGGTTTATTGGTTGGTTGACTGGGTTTTATATCGCACCAGTCCTGCGCAATGGGAAATAATTATAGGATGGGGCTGCACCAAACTTAACACTGTTAAAACTTAAATTGATTCAACTTGTGTGCATAACGGGGCTTTTACGATATTTTTCCCGCATTTTTTTTTTTTTTTTCTTTTTTAATCTGAATATTTCAGCCTCTGTTGAATGGAATAACCATATTATTTTTATTAGATATTTATTCCAAGAAGCTACACTCAAATTGGGTAAATATAACGGGGGGGGGGGGGAGCTTCTATGCTCCCCCCCCCTTCTTCATGTTTTTACGTCAATTTAAATTTTTTATTCTTTTATTCCTGTCATTTGTCAGATGGAAGTGCACTTAATACTAAATACTTATAGTAAGAAATCATGTTATCGAAATATTTCCGTCTCTGTTGAATGGAATAACCAAAATTAATTTTATACGAGATATTTATTTTAAGAAGCTTCCTTCCGATTGTGTGAATGTTTATTCATTATTTGAAAGATGGCTGCCAAGCCCATCATGCATAAATAAAAAAAAATAATAATTTTCAGAAACACGCTATGATGTATTTAGTACAGGAAAGAAGGATTTCTATTAACATATCATAAGGCACTTGATTTACATGTGAAAATTTAGTTAAAAGGGAATATTAAATAAGTATTAGAATATAAGCTTGGGAATTTGATATCACCCCCTTTTTAGACACAACTTTAATCCATTCTCTTTCTTTGAGCTTGGCTTTTTTGTACTTTTTAAATGTCGTTTTTGTAGATATCATTTATTTTTTTTTAATCGTTTTTATATTTACTTTAATTAATCTGATACTGTCCTGAATTTCAACTCGGCTTTCTTGCGATGTTGATGAAAGGCACATTTATCCTTTACATTTATTCTATTAAGCTTTTCATAATTCTGGTTGCTAGACATTATCCTTGAGTTTTCTATGCAGACTAGTATGTTGTGTCCATCACAAAACTTTCTTCTACATTTTCCTATGAAAATTAACGCAGTACAAATTATTTATTATTTTTTTCATTATGAATGCAGAATATTATCAACTCAGAGAGGTATTGTTGCACAAAATGTCCTACGGAAGTAACTTTCCACCATGCAGATGACATCCTTTCTGTTCTAAAAAAAAATTGTGTAGTATATGAGCGCCACTTATCAGCCGATAGGCATCCAGATTGAATCAGCATAATCTCTCATAATGCCCTTTTCACATATCAAATTTTGTTCCATTATATGCAACAGAACCTGAGTATAACCTTTCCTTAAATTGCGAAAATCGCTCTATAGCAGCGCCACCTGTTGAGATAGTTGTACAAAAGTTGATAAGTACTAATAGTTAATAAGTACACAAGGTAAATTTCTTTGTAAATTTATGCAATTCTATGCATTAGTTACTCAGATATAGCTTTCTCTGAAATTGCGGAAACTACTGTGTAGCAGCGCCATGTTGAGCAAATGACACCAAATATTGATAAATACTATTATACATCAAGAGGTGCAATTGCATATAAATTTATATATAATTTTGAGCAATAGTCCCTGATATCTAGTTGAAACAAAACTTTTGCCACACACATAGAACTTACACACGCAAACAGAATCTTTTTAAAAATAGTAAAATTGCTTTCCTGGAGTTCTTACAACGTGTAAATCCATTAAAAACCAAAAGTCGAAAATTTTTACTAATCCAATACTTTATTGTATTGCATACAGAAGTTCATTCATGAATAATCTCTCTCAGTAACGAATAATACTTTTTATGGATGGATCACAACGATGAAAGATATTTTCAGATTTTAAGTTTGTTTCCACCCTATATTTTTGCATATTTCCTCGCTTTTGAAAATAAATAAATTTTCAATCTAGATTTTTTGTAAAATAAAGAAAAGTAGTATGCTGTGGTTAGCTATAACACTTTCTTCTATATAATCTTATACAAATTCATGCAGTACAAGTTAATTTTAATTATTATTTACTAGCAAGCTACGCCCGCTTCGCTGGTCACTATATTTAAAAGAATTTTCAAAAGAATTGGATTAGTATTTATTTTTTACATGTCATCATAAATAAAAACCAAAAAATATATATTGAAATCGCTCTAAACCTTGCTTCGGATACCCGCTGACTAAGGCAGCCCTTTCTCCACTCGCACTATCGTGGGTGCAGGTTTCCACTGCCTGCAGAAAGTTATTCTCGGCCAATTCATTCGAGGTAATTACCGACACAAGTGGATCTGGTATTATTTGAAAACGACTATTTTAAAGATGATTGTATCGCAACATCTATTAAATATTTTAGTTTTTGATCCATGTATTTTATAGCCTCCGCTATTTCTACTATATTATCATATCATTCCGAGCAATATAATAAATGAAATATAAAGTATATTTTCTTTTAAAAGGATTGGATTGGACTTCGGAATAAGGCCGATTGACTGCTGTATTGCTAGGCCTGAGGGTGAGTGCCCTCCGTGGTGGTCTTTCTAAGGTGTCCTAGCCCTTATTTACGCAAGTTTCGAAGGAAACCATGGAAAACTCCGAACGGCTAGTCCGACGAGCGCGACCAGGGATCAAACCCGGCACCTCACGTCTACTAGCTTTGAGCGCAGAACCGCTCGGCCGCTAGTGGGCCTCTTTTAAAAGGAATTAAATGCATAAAAACAAATAAATGTTAATCAGTTTAATGGTTTCTAATATATATTACCATTTTTTCCCGTCTGCGTATCTTAGCTGCTGCTAAGATACGCAGACGATTACAATGGAAGAATAAATTCAGGAAAAATGAAACATAAAAGCCAATATTTAAAACTAAATAATAATAATAATAATAATTAAAAACATTCAAATTCGAAATTCGAAAAAATCTCGATGAGGGTCCCACCTGCAGGGTCCCAACTATTTGTTTGCCAAATTTTGTAGCTCTGCGATTAGTAGTGTGAGCACCAGAGCGCAGACACACAGACACGTCTCTTTATTTATATTAGATGATAAGGTATTTTAAAAATTCATTACAATATAATGACCAGCGAAGCGGGCAAAGCCTGCTTCTATACTATATAGAAGGAAGTAAAAATCTTTATGCATCATAATTATAAATCCCAGATTAAACGATATAAAAATTAGATACTATATCGTGTACTGACTTTCTTATTCTGAGGTAAAATTAAATGAAAATTATGTCATGGTTTGAAAAATATTCAAAAATCAGCAATTCAAGCTACAGATTTAAAACAAATGTTATTCAAAAATGTATTCATTTCTGTTTTCAGGGATGTAAAATTTAAAATTGTACAAAATAATAAAGGCAAAGATTCTTTCGTTAAAAAAGTAACTTATAAAAAAGAAAAAGTAGTTCAATTTGAAATTAATATTTTTCGGTTAAACTGAGATGAAGCAATTTCATATTTCGCGATTTATGTCTCTTTGGCGATATTTAACAGGTTTTCAGCAATTAAGATACGAAATTTTGATTTTTAAAAGCTAAATTTGATAAAAGTTCCTAGATTAAGTAATTATCTATCTGAAAAACCAGTTTTTAAAGAATTCTGAACATTTACTAATTCTCTAGCTTGTTTTAAAAAAAATTTCTTGACGAAGAAATTTTTTCAAAAAGTTGTCAAAACATCTAATTTTACGCTAAATTGAAAATGCTCCCATTTTTTTACTTATTAACTTTGAACGTTGCTACGAATATTTTACTTTTTGTTTCACTTTTCTGCAATATTTGGTTCTTCCAATATTTAAAACTTTACGGAAAAAATTTTTGCTGATTTATCATGGGAAAGTTGGTTCCTGTATAATAAGCATGTAACGGTCTTGGGTTATTCCTGGCGATTTTATAATTAGCGCGTTCTGCTTTGTGTTAGTGGTAGTTTGTTTGTTTTGTTTTTCTTTGAGCTTGACTTGGCAAAACGACCGTTTCTGCTTGATCCTCAAAATGGAAGTTTATGCTCAATTTTGCCTTATTCTGACATGTTAAGTAAATCGTAAATTCCGAATAACTTACGAATTTTTTAAATTGGAAAAATCATAGTCTATGATATTCATGCCAGTATCCTAAATAATATTTCGAAAGTGGTTTGACATCTTTACGATGAAAATATCCCTCAAGATTGACGTTTATGTGAAATTTCGCTCTATTCTGCCATATTAAGAAATTCGTAAATTTCCAATAACTTGCGAAATTTTCAAAGTAGCATGACATTTTTACAGTAAAAAGTTTCCATTTAATGCACGTTTAAGTGAATTTTTGACCTATTCTCCCATGTTAAGAAAATCGTAAATTTCTAATAACTTACGAAGTTTTTAAATTCGAATGTTGCAAATGAATAGGGTTCTTGCCATTGTCGAAAGTAATATTTTAAAACTGATCTGACCTCTCTGTGACAATTTTTTCTTGAGATATCGTGTACACAGACTAACAAACTAACGGACTAACACACTAACACACTAACAGACACCCTACAGACAGACACCATACAAATTTTGTCATTTTCGGATTCCTCACACCTGAAAATGTGTAAAAAAGTCAAAAAACCGAGGTCGAAAATTTTCACGATTACCTAAGTTCCCCATACCTATAGTATGATGGGGAACTAATAAATGATTAAGTGAACATCATCGTGCTACACAACTTTATTATATCTCTCCCTTGGCGGCTTTAGAATTTTTGTCGCCATATTAGCGATGGATTTTTTTTTTTCTTTTTTGTATACTTTCTTGCATAAAAATAGAAAGCCTATTTTGCTAATACTTTTATCGGACACCTTTTCGTTAATATATAAGAATCCTTCATATTTTGTTTATTTTATTAATGGTTTTTATGTTTAAAATAGTGCTTGCTGAAATAAATTTCTATTTTTAAAACTGCATTTTTTTTCTGTAAAATTATCTACTCAGATAAAAATAGATCATTTATGTGATTTCTATTTCGGTTTATTTTCTATTTTCTTATCTTATATATATTATAAATGTGAATGTCCGTTTATTTGACTGAGTTTCACGCTAAAACTGCTCGATGGATTTCGATAACATTTGTTATGGAAATAGCTTATACCCTAACTTAGAAAGTTGGCTGCCTTTTATTCCGAAAAAAAACTTTTTTTTTTTGTTATTTTTATGCATAAAATAGCAATTTTGTAAGCTAATAATAGCAAAAAATTAGCCATTTAAATTTTAACCATAATTTAATTGTTGCCAAAATTAAATTTAATTATCCATAATTTAATTGTTGTCGAGTTTATTTTTTTTTCCAACAGGAAAATAAATACATTTATCTAAACGTGAACAATAAAAAGTAAAATAAATAAATAAATTATGCATCTCACAAAAATTGACGTCATTTTAAATTTAAAATTTCTTTTACAAAGTGCTAATATAGTTTACGATGCTAATCTGTGTTGTACTAAAATCAGTTTTATTTCTAGATCCTCTGGGTGATTTTTTAAATTGTTGCGTTGAAGTACACCGAACATTTTTCGCCAAGAGGTTTAATTTAGCAACAGCGATTTTAATCTAGGTAGTTCAAGAAAAATATAAAAGAGGTTTAATTTAGCAACAGCGATTTTAATCTAGGTAGTTCAAGAAAAATGTAAATTTAATAAAGTTGTGTAGCACGATAATGTTTAGTTATTTATTTATTTTTTTATATACCATTCACTACGCTAATTTAACATACAAATAAATGAGCTGCTGTGTGTGACTGCACTTGCACGCTGTCGGGCAGAAGAAATATTTGATTAATTCAAATTAATATTTAAATAACTAAATAAAGATATGTTTAATAGAAAGCATAGTCTTGGAGACAAACTGGGCGAGTGGGCGACCAAATTTGGAGAAAAATGATAGTTTAGGGTTCCCGATGTTTCTAAGCTCTCCGACACACGGGAACGTAGACCTTGAGCTTACCAAGGGATTCTCGATGGAGTCATCTCCAAACCCCATCGCCAAAAGCTATAAGTAGGTGTGAGTTGATTTTTGAAAAAGAGTATGTAGTCACTGCGATCCAGAGTTATTCAGAGACATATTCTGAGTCATTGCACTTTAGGGATTGAGCTCTAAGCAACTGGACATTTTTCGTGAGTGAGTGGAAAATTTTTGCTCTGGTGTAGTTGATGTTATTTGCTTTACTCCTGTGGAACAAGTGACTATTTTTTAGACTGCCCCAGAACATTCATCGAATAATGACTTATACTGTACGAGTAACAGCTTCAACTGTTTCCAGAATATTCGAAGAATTAACACCAGCTATTGGACTATTTTCGAAAATATTTGTTTTAATAATAGTTTTTTTGTACAGATTCGAGAAGTTCAAAAAATGTTTGATATTGCCAAGGAGGTCCCATACTAAAGCTGTGACGAAAATAGTCGCCAATCGAAATATATTCAGTTACAAAGAAATCATTTAAATATAGTGTCCAGCGAAGCGGGCAAAGCCTGCTAGTTTTGTAATATTTTATAACTAGCAGGCTTTGCACGTTTCGCTGGTCATTATGTTTAAGTGAATTAAAAAAAGTATCAATATTTTTTATACTGTTCTACAAATTAAAACTAAAAAAAAAAAAAAAAAAAAAAAAAAAAAATACATTTAAATTGCTTAAAATCTTCGCTTCGGGCTCTCGCTGACTTCGGCAGAGACTTCTTCACCGCAACGTCTTGGTACTGAATAATTTAATTTAATTTATAGAAATGTCAGTAATACAGGAAAAGCTGCATTAGCCATTTTCTTTTTGATAATAAACAGAACGGAAAACGCATAATATTTTACATTGAGATATTTTGTATAATTAGACCAACTGAAAAAAAAAAAAATGCTTTTCCTTTTTTTTTTTTTCCCGCTCGCATTTGAAATAGAATTGAGAAAAATTGGGCAAAAAAATTGAAAGATCTTGGCCCTCTTGGCGGAATTTGAAATTTGGCTCTGAAGTAGCTCGGACCTTTCTCGCCAAAATGTTTACTGATGCATTTGCGATACCCATATCAACTCATCGCCGAAATGACAACAAAATTATAAATAATTATAAGATTTTAAAAAAAAACTTTTTATATACCATGTTTTTAAATTTTCTGTTGAATATTATAGCTATAATGTGTAGAAAATTTTAAAGTGATAATAACGTCAATTTTTGTGAGATGCATAATTTAACTTCTCCAATTTTTTAATGTTCACATTTAATTAAATTTATTTATTTTTATGTCGAAAAAAAATGAACTAGTATTTTTTTTTTTTTTTTTACTATTAAATTATAACTAATATTTATTTTCATATTTTAATTAATTAAAAGAAACCTTTGCAACGGAATATCTTTATAACTTGATGTATATAGTGTCCACACAAAAAATGAACAGTTTTTAGAGCTCTTTTAAAAAGTATAACATCTATGCAGTACCTTTTAAAAAAAATTCATTAGTTTTTATATAAAAAATTAGAAAATAAAATCAGAACTTTCATAAATCGAATCCGTTTTTCATTTTCACGTATTTTCAACAGTATAAACTTTCAATCTACCACTCATTTACTCAAATTTCTACCATTCTAATGGCTGTTTTCTCCGTTAGTTTTCTCTCAGAATAATAAATCTGTAGTCGAGAGTATAGTGATGCTACATCTATACAAATTACTGTGTCTATAGTTTTATTTGAGTTTTAAGAAATTGCCAGATTTTACAACTTTCTACTTTAGATATTTTTTAATATAAAAGAATATGTGTATAGTGGGAAAATGCGTAAAAAATAGAAGAATTTTTAAATATCTTCTTGACATCGTAAGAATTTTTTTTTTTTTTTTTTTTATTCTGCAAATCTGGCTGATCATATCTTTCGAATGATACCACTTTCATCTCTCTTCTCCCATTATTAATATGTTAAAAGCGTACCACAAATTTCATGATTGACTATTAATATATAGATTATTATTTTTTATTTATGCATGATGGGCTTGGCGGCCATCTTTCAAACAATGAATAAACATTCACACAATTTGAAGGAAGCTTCTTAAAATAAATATCTCATATAAAATAAATTTGGTTATTCCATTCAACAGAGACGGAAATATTCCAATAACAAACAAGTCCTTCCGGTTCATTCGGAAAGGTAGGTTGATTTATTTCTCCTTATCAAGTAACCGCCATTTTAAAACAAAATAGCGGCATTTTGTTTCAAAACATTAATACAAATTATTAATGGACTTCGTGATATTTGAATGATAAATCCATTTTTAAACTTTGGTTTGAATTGATTAACTATTTTAAAAGTTACCGTGATAACAAATTTTCAAGTGGCTGCCATTTGGAAACAATATAATGGAGCAAGTTGCAAAACAAACTCGTCCAAGATATTTAAAACATAAGTTCACTATCAAACTTTTGTTCGAATCCGTGGAGTGTTTCAAAAGTTATTGTTACAAGAAATTTTCAAGAGGCAACGTAGAAACGACTGCAACTAGTTGACTGCAACGTAGAAACAAATTGGCGAAGCAACTTGTCCAGCGAAATCGTACAAGATATTTGTATGATAAGTTCAATGTCTAAATTTAGTTCAAATTAAATCAGTGTTTCAAAAATTACCGCGATAAGAAATTTTCAAGTGGTACCGTGATTTCAGGTGGCCACCACTTGGAAAACAAAAGCAGAATTAGATGCCCAGCGAACTTATCTGTGATAGATGAATGGTAAATCCACAACCCAAAATTGATGAGTATTACAAATGTTATCATAATGAAAAGTTTTCAAGTGGCTGCCAATTGGAAATAAAATTGCGGATCAGGTTACCAAGCGAACGTATCAAAGATATTTTAACCATAAATTCACTATCTAACTTTTGTTTGAATCAATTTAGTATTTTAAATTTATCTTCATAGCACATTTTCAAGTGGCCACAACTTGGAAATAAGAAGTTGTAACAAGTTGTCAAGTGAACTTATCCAAGATAATTATATGATAAGATTACTATTCAACTTTGGTTCGAATTGAATTAGAAATTAAAAAGTTATCCTGTTTATAGATTTTCAAGTGGTAGCCGAATTTAAAGTTTATAACATCCGCACTTTGTTGAAAATGACAGATAAAGTTTATTAATAAAGTTGATTGAGACACTTATATGGTCTATGTGTACATCAAAATCCAAATAAATTCGTAATATGCGTTTTACAAATTGAATTTGAAATTTTCAAGTGGTCTCCACTTGAAAATAAAATGTTGGAGCAACATGGTTAAGAAACTCATCCAAGCTATTTATAAAATAAGTTAACGCACTGTCCAAATTTCTTTTGACTTGGAGTATTATTTCGGAAGTTATCATGATTTTAAATTTTTAAGTGGTAGCCTGATTTCAAGTGGCCCCGCTTAACATAAGATATCCCCCACTTTATTAAAAATGGCGGATAAATTTCATTGAGACACTTATGTAATCTATATATACATCTAAATTCAAACAAATTCTAAATATGCTCTTTACAATTTAAATTTGAAAATTTCAAGTGGTCTCCACTTGAAATCAAAATGGTGAAGCAACTTGGTTAAAAATCTCCTTTAAGATATTTATAAGATAAGTTAAGATACTGTCCAAATTTGGTTCGATTTGGAGTATTACTTCAGAAGTTATTATGATTTAAAATTTTCAAGTGGTAGCCTGATTTCAACTGGAACCGCTTAACATAAGATATCTGCCACTTTATTAAAAATGGCGGATATAGTTCATTAATAAACTCCATTGAGATCCTTGTGTGGTCTGTATTTTCATCAAATTTCAAACAAATTCGGAAGACGCTTTTTACAATTTAAATTTTCAAGTGGTCTCCACTTGAAATCAAAATGGCGGAGCAACTTGGCTAACAAACTCATCTAATATATTTATAAAATAAGTTAAGACACTGTCCAAATATGGTTCGATTTGGAGTATTATTTCGGAAGTTATAGTGATTTTAAATTTTCTAGTGGTAGCCTGATTTCAGATGGCCCCGCTTAACTTAAAATATCTGCCACTTTATTAAAAATGGCGGATAAACTTCATTGAGACCTTTATGTGGCCTGTATTTACATCAAAATTCAAGCAAATCTTGCTTTAAATCTGCTTTTTACATTGTGGGTTTGAAACTTTCAAGTGGCTGCCACTTGAAAACAAAAGGTCGGAGCAACTTGGTTAACGATTTCGTCCAAGATATTTATAAGATCAGTTCACTGTCCAAATTTCGTTCGGTTTAGAGTATTATTTCGGGAGTTATCGTGATGACAAAATTTTCATTATAGATAGATAGAGATATAAACGAAGTGATTGCAATAGGTCGATTTCTAAAGAAATCAACCTAAAATTGCGAGGGAAAACATCGTAAAAACGTCCGCTATGTGCACAAGTTCAGTCAACTTGATTTCTTATTATAAGTACTTAGTATTAAGTTTGGTGCACTGCCATCCTATAAATGCCCGGAACAAAAGAATATAAGAATTTAAATTAACTTTAAAACATGAAGGAAGAAAAAAAAAGCATTGTAGCTCCTCCCCCTCCCCCTCCCCGTTATTCCTACAGATGTCTGTGTGTATATATATATATATATATACAATTGTTTAAAATATTATGAAATAAGTAAAAATCATCTGATGAGTAATAAATGATGTAGGTAGGACGTTGAGGTTCCTGATTTGCAGATCCTCTAGTTAGAATGACATAAGTGTTACCATATTAGCTGCATCGGGGACAAACTTGAAAAAGATTATTTCGCCCCTTTTTCCTTGTATTTTAGCTATACTAACTTGTGCACAGAATTGAATAGTGAGGATAAACTTTAAATTGTTTTTGTTTTGGTTGATATTTACTGAAAATTTATTGCAAATACAGATAAAATTCTACAGTAAAAAAAGAAAGAAAGAAATGAAAAATGGGAGTAAAATAGAAAAATGTATATTTATGCAAAAGATTTTCTTTAAATAAAATATATGAGAAAGAAGCTCTTTCTTTAAATAAAATATGTGAGAAAGGAGCTCTTCCTTTACTTCCCTTTACAAGTCACCACTGATAGGAATATCTATTAGGTTAAAACAATGTTTTTAAACTTGTATACCATACCATGAGAAAATTTAAGTTGTACATTTAAATATGTTGGGGCCGTCAAATTTTGACGGGTATCCACTACTAACTATATAATAATATTAATAGATAGATAGACAGATAGATATAATTTTGTAATATCTTCCTTAATTCTTTAACAAGTAGAAAATAAATTTCACATTCCTATTTTAAATTCTAAGTTTGAGTTTGTCCCCGTAAATATGATGCTGGATGGCCTTTTTTCTTTTTTCAATGTAGGGAAGAGGAAGCTAACATTCATATTCTTAGTATCTTAATTTATTTTCAAAGTTTTATTTGCAAAATTTTGTTTACTTCTATTACTTTTTATGTACCTTGTGCTTTGTTTTGTGCTACAAATAAGAGAGTATCGGCTGAAGGTCATGCCGGTTCGATGAGAACCCGCCCGCATACCTAACCTTCCACGGCTTCGATTCATTAAACTAATTTTCTATGTAACATTATTAATTTTAGTTGCTTTATTTGCGTTTCATGTGACATTATCAATGCCAGTTTATTTATTTATTTACGAGTTATTTTCCCATAACATTTGCATGCCTAGTTTTTTCAAAAGCTATTTCCTATAGAATTCTGATATGCGGCGGTGATATACTGCTGTTGTATACTTTCGTTCCAGAGTATAAGGCCATGTATCCTCGACTTATACGATAATAAATTAAAAGAAAAAAAATAATAATAAATTTTTAAAAAATACAATAAATCCATGCTTGATGTTTACTAATTTCACCTCTTGTGTTTTAAGTATATGGGAAATATTTAACATTTGACAATAAAGTTAATTTTTATCATAAAAAATATTTTATTTTGAAAATAAAAAAACACTTTTTTTAAAGCACCTTCTATAATGTTGATGACACTTTTGGTATACGCTTAATTATTTTAATAAAGTAATTTAATTATATATCATTTCACCTATCCTAATTTGAAACATGTATGAGTAAAATTTTCTATTTCACTGCTACAAAGATATATGAAACTAAGATTGGAAACAGAATATACAGCTAAATAGGAAAACTGTATCATAGGCATGGCAAAAATCTAATACAATTATCACTTAAATCATAAGTCAGATGGAAGATTTTGATATGCCAATTCATTAAAAAATTATTTTAAGTTATTTAAAATTAAGTTGAATACATTACAAGAAACACTAATATTCTGGAGAGTCAATTTTGAAATTGTACGCGTTAATATTAAATACTAAAACTCTAAGTATTAGTATTCATAGCTGGAATTTTGCATAATCAAGTCTGGGAATTAGTTGTTTCCATCAACAGTTCTTTAAACATGCTTCTCATAAATATTTAACCTCAATTTTGCATTATGTGAATCCATCACTATCTTTAATTCAACAAAACTAAATTGATTTGATGCCTTTAAATGTATGATGTTTACACTTTATCTTGTTATATATATATATATATAGAATTTATAATACTACAAATATTCAACAATTATACATATATTAAATCTGTAGAAACTACAACGTCAGAAACGCCGGGTACATGACACTTTAGACCCGCCATTTTGGTCCCGTCGTTTTGGTCACGCCATTTTGGTCCCAAGGAAATTTTAGTTCCACCACTTTGGTTCCGCTGTTTTGGTCCCACATTTTTATCCCGATATCAGGGGCAATCAAAGTATTACAAGGGGAAAAAAAGGGGGGGGGGATTTTTCTTTCATATTTCGATTTCTTGTCACTTGAGTTGAAGAGATGGGGGTAGGGAAACGGAAAGTTAAAAATTATTATTTTTATTATTATTATTTTGTAACAGAAAGTTCAAGTAACAGGTAGAACTGAGAAAATGTTTAAAATTTAGAAATGTAGATATTTTTCTTTGTAGGATGGAGGGAGCAGATATGGCGGAGGGAGCAAATACATGTGGAAAATTCGAGCAAAAAAGAACTTAGACAAATATTTACTACTGGAGGGTTAAATATCTACAACCTTTGTTGAAAATTATGTGACTAAACAACGCACGGAACTAAAAATTTATAATCTCGGTTCGAATTTAGAATGACAAAAGGAATTAGTTATAAGCGAAAATATAAGCATTGTTAATTTATCTAAAAGTCTCCTAAATTTCCGTTTAAATGAAATAAAAGGTTTTTAATGTAAAACATTTGTAATGCGGCTCTTAATTATCACATTCAATTTTACAGTGTTCGAACACAAAATTTGCCTGAAATCGATGCCTTATCCAGGCATCCCTTTAAATGTTAAACTTTAATTTTAAAAGATGATGCGAGAAAAGTAAATAATGTTTTTGGATTTAATTTTTACAGATGTAGGACCCGAAAAGCAACGAGATTGGAAAGATTTCTGTCTTTTTAATTCTATACAGCCATTTATGTTCATTTTTATGGCTTTTATTATACACGATGACATGCTAAAAATGCAATGTTTTGGAATCATTTCAACTATTTCTGGATTAACATTTGTAGGACATGTGAATTTATTTAACGGTAAAGTTTATTAAGTTTGGATATAAATACAGATGCGGAGTTCCTAAGCATGACTTGACTTATGCTATAAAATCGCATTGTAAGAATTACAGGATGAGTGATATCGGTTGCAATTTTATAGTGTTATATCTTATTTTCAGTTAAAATTTCGACAGTCTTAGATAAAAGGAGAATAAAGTGTCTTCCCTTATTAAGAATATTTTATACCATTCAAAGTTTAGCCATATTTTATACCATTCAAAGTTTAATGTAAAACATGTAAAAGCCCAAAGTTTAGCCATATTTTATACCATTCAAAGTTTAATGTAAAACATTTGTAATGCGGCTCTTAATTATCACATTCAATTTTATAGTGTTCGAACACAAAATTTGCCTGAAATCGATGCCTTATCCAGGCATCCCTTTAAATGTTAAACTTTAATTTTAAAAGATGATGCGAGAAATGTAAATAATGTTTTTGGATTTAATTTTTACAGATGTAGGACCCGAAAAGCAACGAGATTGGAAAGATTTCTGTCTTTTTAATTCTATACAGCCATTTATGTTCATTTTTATGGCTTTTATTATACACGATGACATGCTAAAAATGCAATGTTTTGGAATCATTTCAACTATTTCTGGATTAACATTTGTAGGACATGTGAATTTATTTAACGGTAAAGTTTATTAAGTTTGGATATAAATACAGATGCGGAGTTCCTAAGCATGACTTGACTTATGCTATAAAATCGCATTGTAAGAATTACAGGATGAGTGATATCGGTTGCAATTTTATAGTGTTATATCTTATTTTCAGTTAAAATTTCGACAGTCTTAGATAAAAGGAGAATAAAGTGTCTTAAAAAGGTGTACAGTGTACCAGGCCCTTATTAAGAATATTTTATACCATTCAAAGTTTAGCCATATTTTATACCATTCAAAGTTTAATGTAAAACATGTAAAAGCCCAAAGTTTAGCCATATTTTATACCATTCAAAGTTTAATGTAAAACATTTGTAATGCGGCTCTTAATTATCACATTCAATTTTACAGTGTTCGAACACAAAATTTGCCTGAAATCGATGCCTTATCCAGGCATCCCTTTAAATGTTAAACTTTAATTTTAAAAGATGATGCGAGAAATGTAAATAATGTTTTTGGATTTAATTTTTACAGATGTAGGACCCGAAAAGCAACGAGATTGGAAAGATTTCTGTCTTTTTTATTCTATACAGCCATTTATGTTCATTTGTATGGCTTTTATTATACACGATGACATGCTAAAAATGCAATGTTTTGGGATCATTTCAACTATTTCTGGATTAACATTTGTAGGACATGTGAATTTATTTAACGGTAAAGTTTATTAAGTTTGGATATAAATACAGATGCGGAGTTCCTAAGCATGACTTGACTTATGCTATAAAATCGCATTGTAAGAATTACAGGATGAGTGATATCGGTTGCAATTTTATAGTGTTATATCTTATTTTCAGTTAAAATTTTGACAGTCTTAGATAAAAGGAGAATGAAGTGTCTTCCCTTATTAAGAATATTTTATACCATTCAAAGTTTAGCAATTAATACCCGATATATCTGTACTGATAAGTATAAAGGATTTAAGTCCAAAAATGTCGATTTTGAGTTAAGTACATAGTCAGACTCAGAAAAAGTTCTATATCGATTGGTATAAAGGATTTAAATCCATGTCATTTAGTCTTTGAGAAAATCCATTGGTAAAAGTCGTGGGTTCTATCCTCGAAGGCCGATGTGCTATTTTTTCATACCGATTACTAAAGAAAGGATGTCAATTGATAAAAGAAAATTTTAGTTGTCTACACAGTGTCCTAAGAAATTTTAATAAGCTTTTTACTTTCTCTTACCCGTAAGGTAGAGAAAGTATTGTTTTTGGGTCAAATTTTCGAACGCGAGTTTTTGTTACATTTACATGTTCTGAGGTCCCCTGAATACGAAAATCATGTTTTTAGCAAATGGTCTGTGTGTATGTCTGTGTGTATGTCTGTGTGTGTTTCTGTCTGTTATCAGCATATCTCAAAAACAAATTATGGCAGAAAGTTCAAACTTGGTATTCTAAATGTGTATCATATAAGGATGCTACAGTAAGCTTTTCGTTAAGATCAAGCAAATGGTTCGTGCACAGGGACAATCAAGAGAATTCTAATACATTACGTCTATGGGGGAAATTGCAGGTAAGTTGAGTTTAACGTGTATAGACTGCACTAAACCAAATAAAACGAATATAAATTTTTTTGTAATAGAGATAGTCAACAGGAAAAAAAGATTGTGTATGTAGGAGCCTCGCCTCCCCCCCTGGGTGGAAGTACCCCTCGAGGGGAGTAAATTTTCATGATGGGTATCTTTCAAAAGAGCTCACCAATACCTTTAAAACGAATGGTTGAACCATCGACCTGCGATAATTTAAAACAAAGTTAACGATTTTTTTTTTTTTTTTTTTTTTTAACGAAAAAAAAACTTAGAAAAAAAATCTTTTTTTTTTTTTTTTTTTTAATATTGAGAATAAAATGGATTTTTTTTTTTTTTTTTTTTTTTTTTTTTATATTTAGTGTTATACTACTTCTCTAATATGGAAATCATCTGCATTATCATAAAAGATAATTTTTTTAAATAATAATTTTAATAAATTATTTTTTAAAAACAGAATTATTTTTTAATAGCCGAATTAAATTCTATATAAATGTAGGTGCATTAATGAAACGGGGGGGGGTTGAGAGAACTAATTATCCTATAAAACTCTTCCGAAGTCTAATTTGAATTGTTTAACTCAGGTTTACGTAACAGTACTCGTTATCTTACCTATTAATCTGCAACCTGTATTTATAGTATTAAATTTCAGGGTAAGAGAAAGTCGTGTGAGTGACACACCAGATTATTTAAGAATCTTTTATAACTAAAAAGCACAAAAAAAAAATAAAAAAATAAAAAATAAAACCTTAGAAGCTTTTTTATTGTGGAGCCCTAAAAAAGCATAAAATAAAAATTTATTGCGGTAAAGACATGCCATAAAGAAATTAAAGTTCTAACGCTAATAAAATTTTAGGGGAAAATATAGATATTTCACTTTTGCAAGAGTTGAAAATCTGTAAATATTCAAAATGTTTTTAAAAGCTTTCGAGACCTTTGCAATTTATGCCTTAACGAATAGTTATCCAAAAAAAAAAAAAAAAAAAAAAAAAATAATAATAACTGAAGAAAATTAGTTTCGAATGCTTTTTAAAATATTTTGAATATTTAAAATTTTTCATTTCTTGCAAAAGTGAAATATCTATATTTTTCTCTAAAATTTTATTAGAGTTATTTATAGCATGCCTTTGCCCCAATAAATTTTTATTTTACGCTTTTTTAGGGCTCCACAATAAAAAAGCCTCTAATGTTACTATTATTATTATTATTATTAACTTAAATTTTTATTTAACTCAGTAAGCTTGCTGGCGTGATTTACTAGCATATAGTTTCATTTACAAGTACTTTGTTGCAAATAACACAAACTGATTTGGGTTTATCTTCTATTCCACAAAGAGGGTAAAGGTCCTAAGTGACCTAAAAACTATCGACCAATATGCCTCCTCTCAGCTATTAGCAAAATACTAGAAAGAATCATTCACGGCAGAACTAAATTTTCATTTAATAATTAATAACTACTGGAATCCCAACTAGTTCGGTTTTAAGCAAGATATCTCCGCCGAAAACACTTTACACACTCTATTTCACAGAATCAAAGCAGACAAATTCAGCAAATTACAGACGTTACTAATCTCCATAAAAATAAAAGGTGCCTTCGATAGCATTAGATGGCCGACACTGGTAAGCAATCTCAAACGCACTCAATGCCCTACTTACCTAATTAATTGGATTATCAGCTTTCTAACACATAGATACGTAACACCTGAGGAAAACGGCATCGCGCTCACTTAACAAACTTTCGAAAGCTGTCCTTAGGGCAACTCCTTTGGTTGCTAATAGTCGAGACAACACTCAACACCAGCTGGGGGCCCAACGCCAAGATCCAAGCTTTTTCGGACGACTTTATTCTAATCCTCAATGCAAAAAATAAAGAAACACTAATAGCAGACGCCCACAACATCATTCAGAAATTCAACAAATGGACGAACAAAAACTTTCTGCCGATAAATTGAAACAAGACTGAATTAATGTACATGAATAGACCGTGTACGGGTAACCTCCCCACCGCGAATTCCTACAAGATAGAAGGCATTAAAATCGGCAATGAGAACTAGAATCCAAAGAACAGTTAAAATATCTAGGTGTAATCATTCATGAAAAATTTTAAACTGTCTACCACACTGCAACCATCAAATAAAAAATATATACAGATCTTTTAATCTTCTGGGACGGAGGGCCTCGAGGGGTTGGGGATTACAGCCAAGCCTGATAAAAGTTTGGTATAAGACAGTAGTGGAAAAAACACTTACTTTTGCAGCCCCAGCATGGGTTTACTCACTAAACCAGCAATGTAACAACAAATTACTCAGTTACCAACAGCACTTTACACTGGCCATTGTCAGGGCATATAGAACAGCTCCAACCTCGGCACTCTTAGTTCTCTCTGGCCTGATTCCAGTTCACCTCCAGGTTAAGTATGAGGCAGTCTATGATACAGCCACAAGAGTGCACAAATCTGCCACCATACATGACAAACTTTTATCCACACAGATTTCACTAAAAATCTGAACATTTGGTGAAAGCCTCCAGCAAACACAGTTGAACCACGATAGAATTACATAAAAGGGACATACTGATTTACACGGATGGCTCCAAACTGGAATCAGGAGTTACAGGTTCGGCTTTCATAACATTTGAAAACGATCATGAAATTGCGACTTGGTCAGTGCCACTAAGAAAGTGCAACAGTATTTTCCAAGCCGAGCTCCTGTCTATAATAAAAGCAGCAGAATGGGGTAATAGCATAGGGCGACAATACAGTATCCACTGGGACTGCATGTCAGTAATTCAAGCATTATCCAAACCATTCAACACCAATAGTCTCATGGATAAAATCCACACTGAAATTTCTATATCTAACAATGCATTCAAAATCAGCTGGGTGGAAGCCCACGTAGGAATATACGGTGCCGAAGCAGCAGAACATCATAAAAACCTCAAATTGTTCCAATTAGAAAAACCCAGCTAAAGGAAATAACGATTAAATTATGGCAGTTCGAGTGGGATTATGTGGACACGGTCAGGTTTAGATATAAATACTCCCCAAAAGTCAACACAAAAACATTAGTTAGCTGCAAGCTCCTCACACAAATATACGCTGACCACGGCGCATTGTCAACCTATCTCCATCGTTTCAAAATAAAGAGAAAACCAGATTGTGTATGCCGCATGCAAGGAACGCCTATCCACTATCTTATAGCCTGACCGCTCCTCACACAACTCCATCTGACAAAAATCACAACATAAAATGAAATACTCTGGTACAAACAACTGGCAAACAACACTCATGTACAAAACAAAGCTAAACAGGTGGTCAGATGGCTCACAAATAGCATCAATGACATCTCAGAATAAATAAAAGTGTTGTCCTAAACCGTCAAATTCAGCAAGTCTTAACCTCTTCAGCACAGAAATAGTCAACTGGCTATAAAACAGAATCATGTAACAGATCAAAGTTTAAGCTACAACTCAAATAACAAGATTTAATCAAGAAATTGTGTGCGTGTGAGTGAGAGATCTCCAAATAAAAATATAAAAACCAAAAGAACTTTCTCAGAGTGGTTAGCCACAAATAGAAATCATTAAAAAAAATAGACTTTCCCAAAGTGGTCAACCATATAAATAAAAATCTATAAAATATAAAAAAATTGGTACTATTCCTTTGAGTAGTGCCTCTCAAAAAATTATTAAAATCATGAATGTATAAAAATAAATGTAAAATTTAAAATGGCTCATAGCAACGGCCCTCTGTGTTTCAAGAGCCCGCCTGACGCCCTTTTCTACTTTTTAACATTTTCATTTTTTTAAGTAACTGATAAACAGAATACATTCCAAAAGTGGTATGTAGGTATAGTAAAGTGGCCATGCACTACAAGATTCAACCACTTACAGCGCCACCTGGTGAAAAAAAGCGAAGTTAGCGTTCCTATACCGAAAAAGGTTCAAAATAGGGGAAACATGTGAATAACAAAGCATGAGGGTCCATAAGAGGGATTTCTTGGTCCTGAGAAATTTCAAGTTACTGTTTTTTTATATGAATGGTTAGACCATTATAAATAAAAAATGATGCGAATTAACTCCAAAATTTCAGTATAACTACTATGAAATATGACGCAAGAATGTGAATGCGTAGGCCCCTCACAGTCATTGTTAGCGTAATTTTAAGTATAATTTCTGCCTCAAGGTATTATTGTTGAAAGTACATAATTTTAGAACAAGGTTTTCTGTATTTATGTTTACATTACAAATGAATATAGGCTATAACTATACTATTTCTAATCAAATATTTGTATCCACTGTACATTAATTGTAGAAATACGAATATTGGTTATATTCTTGAAAAATATTGTAGCATACAGATTTCAAAAGAAAAGTCGTGAGCTGAGTTACAGGCTTCCAAATGTCGCAGATTCGACGGGAAGTGCCGCGTTCAATCCCTGGTCGAGTCCGTCAACCTAGCCATTTTTATTTTTCCGTGGTTTTCTCCAAAACTCGCGTAAATGCGGGTCAGGATCCATTAGAAAGACTCCCACGGTACTTCACCCATAGGCCTAGGATCCTAGCGTAATCAGTCGACTTTAACCCAACAACCAACCAACAAAAAGACTTAAATATTTTTTAAAGAGTATTTAGTGTAACAAAAGTGAAATTTAAGTAGATTTGATTAAATAGATACTATTTTATCAATAACATATCTTTCAAACCAGTAAAAAGTAGTAGTGTACGCAATGTTTTCACTGTAATCAATGTTATGTTTTTCTTTCAATTTTAACTTTTTTTATATGAGCGCAGTGGAGCAACCCTTTTATATTTATATATAATTTGCGACATAGTGTATTTCATAATATATTTCAATAAGAAAGTGTTGCTCCTTGGTGCTCATATAAAAAAAAATAGGCCAAGTCTCTAAAAATCGGAGAATTTTAGCGAAAAATGCAAAATTGTGGATCTTTGAACCCCTGGGGAACAAAGAATTACTGAAATAATGTAAATAATATTGATTGAAACTTAAAATATACATGTTCTAAAATAATTAAATATAAATATTTCCCACCTGTAATCAATCTGATATTTTCCTCAATTTTAGGACAGGAAAATCCCCTTATGGACCCTCATCCTTTGTAGAACATCATCGATTTGGTACGAAAAGACAGCTTGTTGACGTTAATGCTGAAAATAGAACGCTTAAAACGTTCATTTGTTTATTCGCAATTTCCTACATTATGCACACTTGAATTACATGGCACATGTTGTAGCGCAGCGAGTGACATGCATGCTATGTAAAGTACAAAGCACGGTCATCGTAAGCGCTCACATCGATTAACAAATAGTCGTTTTTAACCGACGTCGTAAATAAAGAGGTTCTCAATTAAAACTGCATGTTTTGTCGATGTTGTTGTTGTATGATAAGCTTATAACTTCACAATAGATTCTCAGATTTTAATACTTTTGTTTTGATATAGAGGTCTTGGACTGAAATACGTCCCATTATGATTTCATTAAGATCTAAATAAATTACAGGGTGGCCAGAAAAGTACGATCTCACTCTTTTAGCTGCTGAATGGCTGCAGCTGCACTCGTAAAACTAGTATGTAAGGACAGTAAAGTGGCCCATGAACAAAAAGATGCAACCGCTTACAGCGCCACCTGGTGGAAATAAACGGAATTTGCGTTTCTATCTCGCAAACAGTATGGAGTAGTTGAAAAAAGCGAGTTACAAAGTTGTAGAGCGTCATCTATATAGTACGAAAAGACACCTTCTAGACATTAATGCTAAAAACAGAACGTTTAAAATGTGCAACTATTTGTTCGCAGTTTCCTAAACTATAACGTGCCGAAGCGATCTCAGAAATCAAAAACTCCTTTTTACTTTCTATTACCCATATGATAAAGCATTGTTTCTGTGTCAAATTTTCGAAATTGAATTTTTGTTATATTTGCACTTTTTAAAGTTCCATGAATCCAAAAATCATGTTTTTAGCGGTTGGTCTCTGTGTGTGTGTCTGTGTATCTGTCTGTTATCAGATTACCTAAAGAACAAATTATAGCAGAAAGCCAAACTTGGTATTCTAAATGTGTATCATATAGGGATGCTACACTAAACTTTCCGTTGAGATCAAGCAAATGGTTCGTATATAGGGACACCTAAGATAATTCAAATACATTACGGCTATGGGGGAAATTGCAGGTAAGTAGAGTTCAACATCTATAGACGGCACTAAATCAAATGAAACAAATATATATTTTTTATATGCGCAAAAACATGTTTCATGTAGAATATGGTATAGAAATCATTCACTGTTCGTTTACAGGGCTACACAAAAGAACTAGATTATAGTGCAACGATGCTTGAAAATTGATGGTAGTTTAGTTCAGGTTGTGCCGTGTGTTATTGATATAGGATTATATTTATGTGTACAATGTAATGTGTACATAATTGTCAGAAGATATACAGAGCTGTCAATATTTAAATTAAACCATAACATTCTTTGTTATTGTTAGTGGAAGTGATTTACTATAATATTTTACCATGTACAGGAAAGCTGCTCAAGAATTGAATTTAATTTCGCATAGCCATGTGGTAAATGTATATTTTTAAGGCTAAATGTTCATCGCTTGTTTTTTGTATATTTACACGTTTTGAGGCTTCCTGAATACCGAAGTCAAGTTTTTAACGTTTGATCTTTGTCTGTGTCTGTTAGAGTGAATTAAAAACAAATAATTTCAGGTGATACAAATGTTGTATTTTGAAGTTATAATATGTTTGTTACTCGAAAAGTTTGTTCTTGATCGATAAGTTTCAAGGAATGTCGCATGTGAAAGTTTTCTGAATAATTTTGAAATGAACTTTTGAATTTAATAACAGATTTGAATTCTATATAAATGGGGGTACTATGATGAAATGGGGGGGTTGAGTGGGGAGGTAGCCCCTCACATAGAATTATTTGTCAAATAAAGCTGTTCCGAAGCCAAATTTGAATTGTTTAAACATAGATTTGTATAACAGTACTCGTTATCTCAACCCTTAATCTCCAATCTGTATTTATAGTATTAAATTTAAGGGTAATATAAAGTTGCGTGAGTGACACACCAGATTATTTTCGATGTTTAAACTTCTGTCCATCAGTTGCAAAAGAAATAAAATTTTCATAAATATGACTTCGAACAGCAATATGACTTCTAGGCTCTGACAAGATCACTGGAGCTGTATTTTAGAGAGAAATGGTCGAAAGAATATAGTCGTCTCCACAGTTCCATCCTCAGAGACCAGGTGAAAGTTTGCAAGAACTAGCATCAAATATTCAGAGACTATCACACTTAGTTTTCTCGGACTGCCATGCTGAAACTCATGATGATTTGGCCCTCTAATATTTCATCGATGTCATGCGAGATTCAGAGATTCCAAAAACCCTTGTACTCTCCAGCGTTAAGGATGTTGAATCCACTTTAGTGTATGCACTGAGGATTGACGCAGCCCAACAAGCCTCCCGTAAAGCCCGGCAGAGCAACACAGCAGTCTCTTTTAATGACTCTCGAGCTGACGAAATAAAGAAAAATTTGGCAGACATTACGCAATTTTGAGAGTAGAAGAGAAGCAAAGAATCCAAAGCCTAAATGTTGAGGCTGTGGAAGAGATGGGCATGTCAAAAGAAGCTATCCGTTACAACAAACAAAAGAAAATATCTAGCAGTCCTTCGACATACGTCATCGGAAAGGAGTTATACGTGAAAACACAGGAGCCATCTCACGGGAGTCCTGCCCTGAACATTGCAAATATTGCACTAGGGATGAAGAGAAATACCAGCTGATAAAGCCAGTTGCTTGCTAAGCTATAGTTTTAACGACATCGAATCTGGATTCGTGGAGCAATAAGGAAGTTATACAAATCCAGTTAGACGATCCTGACATAAAGCCAATAATACAATTCAAGGAGACGTCTAGCAACAGACCTACCAAGTAGGACATTTCCCCATTGAGTCCCATCTCGAAACGTTACTGGGAACTCTGGGACTCTTTTCATATTAGAAATGGTATCCTGTACAGAAAATGGGAGTCTAACAATGGACAGAATTTCATGTGGCTGATTTTACTACCTAGATCAAAGATTCCAGACGTTCTAGAGCAGCTGCATAGTAGCCCTACCAGAGGCTATTTTGGAGTGATGAAGACACTCCAGAAAGTTCGAGAACAGTTCTAATGAAGCAAGGCAAGGACGAACATAGAGAAATGATAAAAATCTTGTAATGCTTGTGCAGCAAGTAACGGCACGAAAAAGCGAAGATGTGGAAGATTGCATCGGTATATTGTAGAAGCACCATTTGAACGAATCGCACTCAACATCTTGGGTCCTTTGCCACAGACCTCCAGAGATATCCAGTACATCCTCATTATGATGGAATATTTCACCAAGTGACTTGAGGCGTATCCTACCCTCGTTCAAGAGCCATGCACAGTTGCAGTGGTTCTAGTGCAACTTTGGATGTCAAGGTATATCACACCACTACAGTTTCATACCGATCAACGTACGAACTTCAACTTTGCGGTATTCAAATGACTGTGTCAGCTACTCGGCATAGACAAAACTCTGACAACGCCCCTATATCCCCAGTTGGACGGAATGCTCGAGAGGTTTAACCACAAAATCCTGAATAACCTCTCTCTTCTAGTAGCAAGGAACTAGTAAGATTGGGACTTGAAACTTCCGTTGTTCCTGCTGGCGTATCAAAGTACTGTCCACAAAACTTTTAGCTGTACTCCAGTACAGATGCTGTTATGAACAAGATCTTCGTCTTCCATGTGATTTCCAGTGTAGTTGTCCACCAGATGCGCTTCATTGCCAGAGGAGTACATCCAAAATCTCCAGTCTCGATTTCAAGGAGTACAGAACTTTACTCGGGAGCAGATTTACATGGCAACGAAGAGAATGAAAACGAGATATGATCTGAAGTCTACAGATCACGAATTAAAGGAAGGAGACAAAGTTTGGTTGTGGAACTCTGTTCGACGCAAAAAAATCTCCCAAGCTGTAGTGTAACTGGGACGGTCCCTATACAGTCCTAAAAAGACTGAATGACGTCGTTGTTAGAATTACTAAAACACCTTCATCAAAACCGAAGGTAGGACAATACGATAGGCTTGCCATATTCCACGGGTAACAGTATTTCTAAATTTGTACATGTGTAATATAAATATTTATACATAAATATTCGTACTTATTTGTAAAATTTGTGAATAATTCAATTACTTAATTTTGCACTCTATTGTTATATTATTATAATATGCAACTTAGTTTTTGCATTCTAGATTGTATATTTTGTTTAGTTTTAATCTCCTGACCAAGAATTGTACTGCCCGGAGCGTGCAATGGGAAGGGTGGAAATGTTAAGAATTTGAAAATAATAGTAGTTATTTTTATATAATTTCATTCAAAGAGACTTAGTCATTTCATAAAATGTTAATTTTCTGCATTTTTAGCTTGTTTTGGTGTTAAAATACCGCATTAAAAAAAAAAAAAATCCGTTAAAAGCTCCACCAGGGCAGGTAATGGTCTTGGAAACAAATTTGGCGACTTTATCTGTCCTTGGTGACTTTTTGGCAACCTTGGCAAGAAAATCCTTATTATCGATATTTCGAATATCTAAGCTCTAATTCGATTATTTCAGAAGTTACTAAAAAATTCTTGGTTTATCGGAGGCTATAAAAGGAATCCCGTTCAAACCGTAGTGAGTCAGTTTAACGCCAAGCGGCCTGATGTTAAAAGCTCCCTGACTGGATCTCTTGCTATTGATTGATTAGAGCCTGTTGCTGTGTGTTAATGCTGTGGTACAGTTCATACTGTGATTTTTATGCTGTCAGCTGTTATTTAAGCTGTGTTTTCTAATGAAACTTAAGTTGATACTTGGTTTACAGACCTGTAACTATTCGAAATAATCTGTTAATAAACTTTTAAATCTCTGCAAGATTCGTCTTTCATTCACAGACAATTTACGAACTGCGAGTACGCAACAATACACAAAAATCATTCATAAATACTTACAAAACAAAATTTTGCATTCATTCGTCATCCGTTATGACTCAACGGTACTTATATATACATACTCTATAACAAAAAAAGTGACGCACCAAAAAGGAGTAATGCAAACTGGACACAAATTGAGATACATGCAGGTTTTGATGGAATCAAGCACCAATTTATCATTAGCGTCGATCCTACGTGCAACTGGTACTTCAGTGACTTCAAATATCCTTAATAGGCGGCTCAGTGGGGTTGAGCTCAGTCTCCGGATCTCTCTTCCACGGAGGACTTTTGGAGCATCATAAAAAGGGTCCTACAACCAGCTCGGGATTTTACCAATCTAACGCAACAATTGGACAGGATTTAGCACGATACTTCACAGGAGCACATCTGCCAACTCTATAAATTAATACCAAGCCGAATAACTGCGTATATAAGGACCAGAAGGGGACCAACGCGTTATTGACTTGTTTACTTTGTGAGGTCCTTTCTCTTGATTAAATCATTCAAATTTTCTGAAACTGTAATCAATTGTTTTTCTCCACATGTACATCACATCTACCAATTTTTGTCCCATTCGGACCACCCATTCTACCCCATCTACCAATTTTTGTCCCCGCTTCTTCTTGGTGCGTCGTTTTTTCTGTTATAGAGTGTACTAGTCAATATAATAGATAGTGGAGATTATGCAAATATACGTAAATGCATTTTAGTTAGAACATTATCATTAGTATATCATTGTCAATCGATAAAAAAATATATTTGTGACTTATCTTCAATTTTCAAGATAATATATAAATAAATTCAAACACAGGTGACGAGCTCTTGCAATGGCGTTTGAAAATAGACAAAAGATGCCACCTTGAATGAATACAACTTCATAGAACTCCCTATTGCCGTTTATTGGGGATAAAGAAGACTATATATATTTGATACCAATAAGTACCGATGGTATTAATGTGTTTTATTCAATTTTGAATCATTTAATACTTTAAAGTATCTCCAGTAGATAAAGGGTTAATTTCTTCGAGACAATTTTTCCATTTTTATTTAAATCGGGGAGCAGATTTTCGTCCAGTCAATTTCAAAACTCCAAAGTTTCTGAAATAAACACTTGGTTCTAATTATGTAAAGTCTTAAAAAAAAAAAAAAAAAAAAAAAAAAAAACAGAGGGTCGAAAGTACGAATAACAGTTTGTATCAAAAATTGGTGCCAAGTTTATGTCCAAGGAATCTTTTGTTTTTAGAATCAAAGGTAAATGTATCCATATTGCTATTCCATGCTAGATGCTACACCCATGTTACACTTTCAAATACCCTAAATTTTCTTGATTTGACTCTTAGCCATAATGATCACTTAAATGATCCATTTCTAATACAATGGATTTCTGTTTTTTTTTTTTTTTTTTTTTTTTTTTTTTTTTTTTTTTCATAACTGTGGAATTGATTTCCACTGTCTAAGATGTATGTTGACTTCTTTAATGATGTTATATCAATTTATAGTAAGCTTTAATGCATCTATTCCTGTTTTATAATTCAGTAAAGTATCATCCACGTAAAATGACTTATGATAAATTTCAGGGAAAGATAAGCACCACCGCCTTGGTAGGTGGTGCTTGATGGTTGCGGCTAAAACAAATGGGCTGGATTTAAGACTGAACAGGAATCTCCAAAACTGAAGAACTTTCAAATTACTACCTGTTTTCTTAATCCAAGGATCTTCACTCCAAAAGATTTTAGTGTACTTTCTGTCATCGTTTTTTTTTTATTTGAAGGAACATCTTCTGAATAAATAGTCACATTCACTGTTACTTTATGAGTCTGTAATAAACTAAATGACTAAAAAGATCAAGAATCAAATTTAGTCCCGTACGTAAACAATCGTTTAGTGATACCTCATTTTTGTCATGGTCGCTGGCAGGCATCATAAATGATACGCTATCAAGTGGTTGAGCTGTCACTTCTAATAATTTATCTTTAGAAAGTAGAAACGAATGGACATGTAGAGTTTTCTCCTCCCGGGGCGCATATTCAAATATTTTTTTCCTTTAAATTCTGTGTTATTACTTCATTAAGTTCTGCAAATAAAGCATGGTCGACTTTGAAACTATTGTTTAATTTTAAATATCTTCTGCATGTTACTTCTTTATTGTTTTTTACAAGAGGTTTTATTTGTTACTTCCAAAGAAACTCAATTTATTTGCGTTATTTTCAAATAGTGGAATTAAATTCATTGAAAATTTTATTGTTTTCATTTGTTTTTACATCCTCTGCGTCTACTCCTAAATTTTAAATTTTCCAGAATTTCTCAATATCCTCATTTATACTTCTTTCTAAAATTATAATTTTCATATTAAAGAGTTCATTATAATTCCCTTAAAGTTTGGTGCAGAATTATAATTCCCTATAAATCCATGTAAGCATCGATCAAATATTGTTTCGGTGGCTACAAGCTTGTATTTTAATCTGTCATTCTGCCGGTCCCAATATTATAACAATTATCAATTTACTCTTATTAATATCGATATTTTTCCATTCTCAAAAGTAAGTAGTCTACTAATTATAAACTTTTTTAATTTATCTAATTCTAATGTGTTTTTGAGAAGTGGGTAAGTACGCAGTTGAAATTTTATCAGTTTCAAATGACTCAATTTCAATACAGAATCTGATTCGTTTTTATTTTCTGATTTTATCAAATTACATTGCAATTTATTTCTTCAGCTTTTCCAGAGCCAAACGCATAAATTGCTAATTTATCTTGTATAACGACCAGTAATTTGAATTTTTGTTAAATATCATGTAATATATAAGTTTGTATACCCCAATGTCTAAAACATTCTTACTGCTATTTTCCCTATATCTAATCACTACAGAGGAAGTTTGTAAAATTAAACTAGAGGATTTTCAAATTAGGTGTCTCAATGGCCCATTTTTATTACTCATTAATGAGCCGATCATTTTTATTTATTTCATGTTATTTAAAATGATTATTAATGTAAAGGGTGTCCCAAAATTAAAGCGAAAAACTTCAAGAGGAGATAGGGCACTTCATAAGGATTCAGATTTGCACAGGAAGCCATGTCCGCAAATGTCATCTTAAAGAATTAAGATGACATTTCTGGACATGGGTTCCTATGCAATTCTGAATCATTATGATATACCCTATCTTCTCTTAAAGTTTGTCGCTGTAATTTTGGAACACCCTGTTTATCCACTTCAATCTTGAAATTTACATAGGTGGACCTCTCTTCTTTGCTTTGTCTAAACCATTAGCTGAAATATAAACCACTTAATGTTTTTAAGTTTTGATTAGACTACTAAAAAGCTTAATGGTGCGGCTTTAAAAAGATATCAATATTGTTATATAGTTTCTTCACGCAGTAGTGATCGTTGTTTAGTGGAGATATGTGCAAGGAAAGGTAAATTAGCAATATTTTAAGAAGAAGTCCAATTGCTGTCATCAAGATGCTTTTATTGAATAAATTTTCCAAAAAAAGTCAAGGATTAATATATCCAGCAACTTGGTACAGAGCGTTGTAAAACGGGCCCATGATACCTTAAATGAACCTTAAATTTGTATTATTTTATACCTTTAACTCGATTTTGTTTGAATTTCTGTTTTTAAAGGAAAGCATCACGAAAAAAATAATCATCTGTAACAAAACAATTACCTCGATCCGAACGAAACTCTGCCTTGTGACCTCGGTGCTTGCAGCAGCGCATACACGGCGCTAACAACATAAAAAAATTCCCAAAAATTAACCGGGAACCGAACGAACCAGCCCGGCAATGCCTGGGCCAGTGATAATAACCTTAAATGAACCTTAAATTTGTTAGATTTTATATCTTTAACTCGAATTTGTTTGAAATTCTATTTTTAAATAAAAACATTGCGAAAAAAAATAAACAGCTGTAACAAAAAATAATTATCTCGAACCGAACGAAACTCTGCCTTGTGACCCCGGTGCCTGCGGCAGTGCATACGCGGGCCGCTAACAACATAAAAAAAATTCCCAAAAATTAACCTGGAACCGAACGATCCCGTTTGGCAATGCCCGGGCCCTTGATAATAACCTTAAATGAACCTTAAATTTGTATGGTTTTATATCTTTAATTCGATTTTCTTTGAATTTCTATTTTTAAATGAAAACATCACAAAAATAAATAATCATCTGTAACAAAAAAAAATTACCTCAAACAGAACGGAACTCGGGTTCGTGACCCAGTGCCTGCGGCACGTATATGCAGGCCGCTAATAACATGAAAAAATTCTCAAAAATTAACCTTGAACCGAACAAACCTCTGACTCGTGTTACCGCTGCCCGTGGCAGTGGCACCGTATAGCAGGCATGCTACGCACGCGCTGCAAAATCCACTTTCCTCCACCAGGGAGCGCAGTATGTTGTACACGAACATCATCAATCGCCTTGAATTTCCAAGACCTTTCAAATAAGGTGTCACATGGTGGTGTCAACTGCAAAATCCTTTAGTTACACTTTCCACCGCCAGGGGGCGCAGCGTATTCTATACATAAACACCAACGGTCAGGAAATATCAAGACCTTTAAAATAAGTTGTAACATGATAGGGTCTACTGCAAAATCACCTAGTTCCATTTTTAACCACCAGGGGGCGCACTATATTGTATACAAACATCCCCAATGAACATGAAATTTCAAGACCTCTATCAACAATCGCCTTGAATTTCCAAGACCTTTCAAATAAAGTGCCACATGGTGGTGTCAACTGCAAAATCCTTTAGTTGCACTTTCCACCACCAGAGGGCACAGTGTGTTCTGTACGAAGATCACCAACCGTCAGGAAATACCAAGACCTTTAAAATAAGGTGCAACATGATATGGTCTACAGCAAAATCACTTAGTTCCATTTTTCACCACCAGGGGTCACACTATGCTGTATACAAACATCCCCAATCGACATGAAATTTCTTGACCTTTAAAATGAGGTGCTACATGTGTGGGTCTAGAACGGATTTCCCTCTCAAACTAATTTCCCCCCTTTCCCCTCCCTTCCAAATCTACTTTCCCCCTTTTTCCCCTCTTTAAAATCGAAAATTCCAAATTCGCAGATATTGATTTTTTAGTATTCGACTCCAGTCCCCATATATACAATTTCTTCACCGTGAAGTAATTTGAAGCTTAGTTAAGCTCGTAAACGTGTTTTTAACCCAAACGGGTGGGAAGAAACGTTTTCCCACCCGTTTCCGCCGGGGCAGAAACGGTTTCCCCCCCAGGTGGGAAAGCGTTCGACTTTTTTTTATTTTTCTCTTCTCATAGCACATCTACAGACCAAGACCTTTCTTTAGACACCTCAACCAAATTTTTACACCGAGTAGTTCTCTCAATATAGTGGAGACAGGCAAAAACATGTTTCAAATTAATATATAGATTGAGAATGAATTTAAGAAATGCATTTTTTTTATTTATTAAAGAAAAAGAAAAAAAAAAAAAAAAAAAAAAACATGTTTAAAGCTACGGATATAGTTTCTAATTTATAACAATTATGATTAAAAGTAGAAAAATCCTGAAACCATAAGTATTTTTCACAATTAGAACAAGAAATATAAAAAGATTGATCACAATTTCAATTTTGTTCACCGGCAATTATTGTTCATCACGAACATTTTGTCAAATATTTGGCTTTTCATCGAGATTACTTGATTTGTAAAATTCATATTTACCCAGATGTTGAATTTTTTTAGATGTAAATTAATTATAAATTAGTAAAATCATTTTGAGAAAATTGTCTTCAATATTATTGTCAGTTCTTCCGACACCACGGAATTTGACAGTTGTTTAATAAAATATTTGAAATAAAAGTTAAATGCGACGTCGAATAGTTAAGCAACAGCTGTTCATCATTCAAGATTTTTCATGCAAAAAATTGCCTGAATAAATAATACAATTGAGAGCAGACGATTAACTCTTACTATTAATGTCGTCGTTAAAGAATAGTAATTAATAATTTATATAAAACAATCATTAACAAAATTTTATCTGAATGTTATCATTAACAAAATGTTACCTAAATATAATATAAAAGTATTTCCCGTTAAATTATTAATTTCTTTAAATTTAAAAAATAAATAAATAAATTGGTGGGAAAAAAAAAAAAAAAAAAAAAAAAAGATATTAAATTGTCCGTGCTAAAAAAAAAAAAAAAAAAACTAGCTTTAATATAATTAAGATTTCACCCGATTTACACGTTTTGAGGTCTCCTAATTAGGTTTTCTTTTGTATCTCAGCTACTAATTAAAATAATTTCATAAGTAATACATCATTAGAAAGCTTTTTTGATTTGGAATCGAACAGTGGATTACAGAAATTTCTACCGCCAGATGGCGCTGTAATATTTTAAAATTTCAATATTTCAATTTCTAATTATGATTAAATTATTTTTAATGCATCATTCGAAAGATATTTTAAAGTTCTTTTATATTATCGACAGTTTTCACCAGATTTACACGTTTTGAGGTCTCCTGAATTAGTTTTCTTTTGTATCTCAGCTACTAATTAAAATAATTTCGTAATACATCATTAGAAAGCTTTTTTGAGTTGGAATCGAACAGTGGAATACAGAAATTTGTACCGCCAGATGGCTCTGTAACATTTTAAAATTTCAATATTTCAATTTCTAATTATGATTAAATTATTTGTAATACATCATTCGAAAGATATTTTAAAGTTTTTTAAATTATCGAAAGTTTTCACCAGATTTACACGTTTTGAGGTGTCCTAAATCAGTTTTTTTTTTTTTTTTTTGTATCTCAGTTATTAATTAAAAAAAGTTCATAAGTAAAACATCATTTGAAAGCTTATTTTAGTCGATACACATTTTAAAGTACATTTACATGATCGAAAATGGAATTGGAGATTTCACCCGATTAACACGTTTTGAGGTCTCCTGATTAGGTTTTCTTTTGTATCTCATCTACTAATTAAAATAATTTCATGAGTAATACATCATTTGAAAGCTTTGTTGATCTGGAATGGAACAATAGATTACAGAAATTTCTACAGCCAGATGGCGCTGTAATATTTTTTAATTTCAATATTTCATATTCTAATTATGATTAAATTATTTCTAATGCATCATTCGAAAGATATTTTAAAGTTCTTTTACATTATCGAAAGTGGAATTCGAGATTTCACCTGATTTACAATTTAAAGTGTCCTGATCAGGTTTTCTTTTGCATCTCAGCTAATTGAGTAAGACCGTTCAAAATTGGTATATGCAAGTTAATTAGGAGGGGCTGGAACGGTGGGGAAGGAATAGGCGCGCATGGGTTTGGGACCCGGTGCGAGTTTTTACCCGTTGATAAAAGATTTTTTTTTTATTTTTTTTTCTTAATAATAAAAGTTTGAGTTGAGAAGGAATATGCGTGTACAGCGCACGTATATCCTCAAACGTGCGCGCATAGCGCGCATTGGTCTGCGCTGCCGACGGCAGTGGCGTCCCGGTGTGAGTTTTTACCCGATGCTAAATGATATATTTTTTAATTCCTTTTCTTAAGAATGAAAGTTTATGAGTAATAACATGGAATTTTGAGAAGTCATAAGGATGGTGAAGGAATACGTGCGCGCAGCGCACGGGTCTACCCTGCCGAAGGCAGTGGGGACCCGGTGCGACATTTTTCCTGATCAGAATTTTTCTTTCTCTTTTTTTATCACATGATAAAAATTAATGCAATTTTGAGAATTCATTAATTTTTGTGATTCATTTAAAAATAGTGACCAGCGAAGCGGGCGTAGCCTGCTAGTCTATAATAATAAAAGAAAAGGTTTGTCTGTCTGTCTGTCTGTCTGTCTGTTCTTTCATACGTTCAGCCCCTACTGAACGCAGAAGTACAAAAATTGACATACAGATGCTCAGGAGCCTAATCGAGGGGCTCCTGAAAACAGAATTTAAAAATTTTAATTAGTTGTTGACATATTAATTAAAATGTGAACTCATGTCTGATTAGAAAGCGATCTCAATGACTGAGAATTCACTGCGATTGCATAAAAATAGATATTTTAACGGAGTTAAAAGCAGAAAAAGTGGAAAATAAATTAGAAATATTAGTTCGATCGTTACAAATTTGGTACCAAATGAAAGGGGATAATTTTTTGAATCTACTAGTGCAAGCGGCTTATCGGTAGAACAATTAGATTTTTTAAAATTAACTAAAGTATGAATATTTGTGGCAACATCATTTCTAATGCCAGACTACTGTCTGAGATGAAAAAGGAAATGATTGTAACCGATCAAGATGTCACATGTTTTACAGTGGGGAGAAAAATTGCAATTTTCATTTTTTTTTTCAAATTTTCATTCACGTTACATTTGAATTAATATTCGGCCTAGACAGCATATTATAAACCTACTGTTCAATTTTCATGAAAATATGTGGATAAACAAAGAAATTAGATTAAATTTTGTATTATATTTTGCACTATTTTAAATTGAGATATGCCGTTGAAATTTCGTAATATTTGGTTTTAACGCCCGATAATTCGATTCTGAATATTTTTGAAAGTAAAGTGTACAATTATTAGAAAGGGCTTGAGGGGGAGAGGGGGGGGCGAAGGGGCAAAAAAAAAAAAAAAAAAGAGTTACAGCGTTTGAAATTGTTATTATTAGGTTTTAAGGAAAGATAAATCGATTGCGGATATTTTCAAGTGTAAAATTATTAGAAGGGACGGAAAGTGGGGGGGAGGGGCAAAAATGTATAAAAGGAACGGTTGTTTCGGACAAAACAACGGAAAACCCAGAACACATTTATTCTTTTATATTTTGCAGAGTTTCGAATTCTGATACTCCTTTCACATTTCATACTATGGATTTTTAAAAGTATTTAGCCCGGAATTACGCAAGTTTCGGAGAAAACCACGAAAAAGTCAGACATAAATCGTTTTATAATATTGTTTATATCATTTTTGTATCTCAGCTTCTAATTAGCATAATTTCAAAAGTAATATGTCATTTGGAAACTTATTTGAATTGAATTTCAAGAGTAGACGCACAAATTTCTGTCTCCTCCCATTAACCGACTAGCGTAAGTAATGGAATTCGAGATTTCACGTGATTTACACGGTTTAAGGTCTCCTGATTAAGTTTTCTTTTGTATCTCAGCTACTAATTAAAATAATTTCATAAGTAATACATCATTAGAAAGCTTTTTTGATTTGAAATCGGACAGAGGAATACAGAAATTTGTACCGCCAGATGGCGCTGTAATATTTTAAAATTTCAATATTTCAATTTCTAATTATGATTAAATTGTTTTTAATACATCATTCGAAAGATATTTTAAAGTTCTTTTAAATTATCGAAAGTTTTCACCAGAATTACACGTTTTGAGGTCTCCTGAATCAGTTTTCTTTTGTATCTCAGTTATTAATTAAAAAAAATTTCATAAATAATACATCATTTGAAAGCTTTGTTGAGTTGATACACATTTTAAAGTACTTTTACATTATCGAAAATGGAATTCGAGATTTCACCCGATTTACAAGTTTTGAGGTGTCCTGATTAGGTTTTCTTTTGTATCTCAGCAACTAATTAGAATAATTTCAAAAGTAATACATCATTAGAAAGCTTTTTCTTTCTTCTATATGTAATATAGAGAAAGTATTGGATTCGCGAAAATTTTCGACCTCCGTTTTTTGACGGATCTACACGTTTTGGAATGTCCTGAACACAAATTGATAGTTTTAAAAAAATGTCTGTCTGTCTGTCTGTGGATTCGTTTTTTCACCGTATCTCACAAACCAATTAATGAAATTCAACCAAACTTGGTATATAGTTGAACCCTGGCGGGGCATTCTGCTGATTAGATTTGGGGATCAATCACCCAGCAGGTGGCGCTGTGATCGCATTTTTTCTAAATTTTTAACATGGCAGTATAGGACAAAATATCGTATTTTCACCGTATCTCACGAACCAATTAATGAAATTGAACCAAACTTGGTATATAGTTGGAACCTGACGGGGCATGGTGCTGATTAGATTTGGGGATCAATCGCCCTGCAGCTGGCGCTGTGATCGCAAAATTTCGCATTTTTCACCGTATCTCAAGAACCAATGAATGAAATTTAACCAAACTTGGTATTTAGTTGCACCCTGACATGAACTTGTGCTGATTAGATTTGGGGATCAATAGCTCAATAGGGGGCGCTGTGATCGCATTTTATGCAAACTTTTAACATGGCAGCATAGGACAAAATTTCGTATAAATGGGCATAATGAGAGTTATTTTAAACTTGTGATTGTAAAATTAATATGAATTATTGATAATAGTAGTAGTTAACTAGGAAAAAAATTTTGTGCATGGGGGGCATCGCTTCCCCCCCCCCTGGGGGTTAAGTACACCCCCCCCGGGGGGAGTAAATTTTCACAATGGTTATCTTTCGAAAGAACTCGTTGACAAGAGCAGTAGTTAACTAGGAAAAAATTTTTGTGCATGTGGGGGCATCGGTTCCCCCCACCCACTGGGGGGGAAGTACCCCCCCCCGGTTGCAAAGTTTCAAGATGGGTATCTTTCGAAAGGTCTCATCAATACCTTTAAAACGAATGGTTGAACCATAAATCATTGATAATTTAAAACGAAGTTATCGATTTTTTTTACTTTTAACGATATTTATTTATTTATTTTTTTTTTTTTTTAACGAAATTTAATCAAACTTGGTATTTAATTGGTCCCCGACATAAACTGGTGCTGATTACATTTGGGGATCAATAGCTCAACAGGTGGCGCTGTGATCGCATTTTATCTAAATTTTTAACATGGCAGTATAGGACAAAAATTCGTATAAATGTGCATAATAAGAGTTATTTTAAACTTGTGTTTGTAAAATAAATATGAATTTTTGATAATAGTAGTATTTAAATAGGAAAAAAAATGTGTGCATGGGGGGCATCGCTTCCCCCTCTGGGGGGAAGTATCCCCCGGGGGGGGGTAAATTTTGAAGATGGGTATCTTTCGAAAGATCTCGTCAATACCTTTAAAATGAATGGCTGAACTATAAATCTGTGATAATTTAAAACAAAGTTATCGAATTTTTTTTACTTTTAACAAAAAAAAAAAAAAAACTTAGAAAAAAATTCGTAATTTTTTTTTTTTTTTTTTAATATTGTTACTGATTGAATATGTATTACTTTTAACAAAAAAAACTATAAAGTATATTTTCAAAAGTATTATTTTCTAAGTTTTTACCCGATGATAAAAGATTTTTTTTTAATTTTATTTTCTTAAGAATAAAAGTTTGAGTCTAGAAGGGATGTGCGTGTACAGCGAACGTATATCCTCAAACGTGCGCGCGGTCTGCGCTACCGAAGGCAGTGGGGTCCCGGTGTGAGTTTTTATCCGATGCTAAATGATATATTTTTTAATTCCTTTCCTTAGGAATGAAAGTTTATGAGTAATAACATGGAATTTTGAGAAGTCATAAGGATGGTGAAGGAATGCGTGCGCGCACCGCTCGGGTCTACGCTACCGAAGGCAGTGGGTAGGGTGCGACATTTTTCCCGATCAGAATTTTTTTTTCTCTTTTTTTATCACATGATAAAAATTAATGCAATTTTGAGAATTCATTAATTTTTGTGATTCATTTAAAAATAATGACCAGCGAAGCGGGCGTAGCCTGCTAGTCTATAATAAAAGAAGATGTCTGTCTGTCTGTCTCTCTGTGCATCTATACGTTCAGCCCCTACTGAACGCAGAAGTACAACATTTGACATACGGGTGCTCCGAAGCCTTCCCGAGGGGCTCCTGAAAACAGCATTTAAAAATTTTAATTAGTTCCGGAGATATTAATTAAAATGTAGACCTATGTCTAATCAAAAAGCGATATCAATGACTGAGAATTCACCGTGATTGCATAAAAATAGATATTTTAACGGAGTTAAAAGCAGAAAAAGTGGAAAATAAATTAGAAATATTAGTCCGATAGTTACGAATTTGGTACCAAATGAAAGGGGAATTTTTTCCGAATCTAAGAGTGCAAGCGGCTTATCCATACAACAATTAGATTTTTAAAATTAACTTAAGTATGAAATTTAGTTGGAAACAGGCAGACGACTGTCTGCGATGAAGTATATTTTCATACTTTAGAAAATAATACTTTTATTAAAATTTACTCCCCCCGGGGGGGTGTACTTCCCCCCCAGGGGGGGAAGCGATGCCCCCCATGCAAAAAATTTTTTTCCTAGTTAACTACTACTATTATCAATAATTCATATTAATTTTACAATCACAAGTTTAAAATAACTCTCATTATGCCCATTTATACGAAATTTTGTCCTATGCTGCCATGTTAAAAGTTTGCATAAAATGCGATCACAGCGCCACCTATTGAGCTATTGATCCCCAAATCTAATCAGCACAAGTTCATGCCAGGGTGCAACTAAATACCAAGTTTGGTTAAATTTCATTCATTGGTTCGTGAGATACGGTGAAAAATGCGAAATTTTGCGATCACAGCGCCACCTGCTTGGCGATTGATCCCCAAATCTAATCAGCACCATGCCCCGTCAGGTTCCAACTATATAGCAAGTTTGGTTCAATTTCATTCATTGGTTCGTGAGATACGGTGAAAATACGATATTTTGTCCTATACTGCCATGTTAAAAATTTAGAAAAAATGCGATCACAGCGCCACCTGCTGGGTGATTGATCCCCAAATCTAATCAGCAGAATGCCCCGCCAGGGTCCAACTATATACCAAGTTTGGTTGAATTTCATTCATTGGTTTGTGAGATACGGTGAAAAAACGAAACCACAGACAGATAGACAGACATTTTTTAAAAACTATCAATTTGTGTTCAGGATATCCCAAAACGTGTAGATCCGTCAAAAAACGGAGGTCGAAAATTTTCGCGAATCCAATACTTTCTCTATATTACATATAGAAGAAAGTAAAAAGCTTTCTAATGATGTATTACTTTTGAAATTATTCTAATTAGTTGCTGAGATACAAAAGAAAACCTAATCAGGACACCTCAAAACTTGTAAATCGGGTGAAATCTCGAATTCCATTTTCGATAATGTAAAAGTACTTTAAAATGTGTATCAACTCAACAAAGCTTTCAAATGATGTATTATTTATGAAATTTTTTTAATTAATAACTGAGATACAAAAGAAAACTGATTCAGGAGACCTCAAAACGTGTAATTCTGGTGAAAACTTTCGATAATTTAAAAGAACTTTAAAATATCTTTCGAATAATGTATTAAAAATAATTTAATCATAATTAGAAATTGAAATATTGAAATTTTAAAATATTACAGCGCCATCTGGCGGTACAAATTTCTGTATTCCACTGTCCGATTTCAAATCAAAAAAGCTTTCTAATGATGTATTACTTATGAAATTATTTTAATTAGTAGCTGAGATACAAAAGAAAACTTAATCAGGAGACCTTAAACCGTGTAAATCACGTGAAATCTCGAATTCCATTATTTACGCTAGTCGGTTAATGGAAGGAGACAGAAATTTGTGCGTCTACTCTTGAAATTCAATTCAAATAAGTTTCCAAATGACATATTACTTTTGAAATTATGCTAATTAGAAGCTGAGATACAAAAATGACATAAACAATATTATAAAACGATTTATGTCTGACTTTTTCGTGGTTTTCTCCGAAACTTGCGTAATTCCGGGCTAAATACTTTTAAAAATCCATAGTATGAAATGTGAAAGGAGTATCAGAATTCGAAACTCTGCAATATATAAAAGAATAAAGGCGTTCTGGGTTTTCCGTTGTTTTCTCCGTAACAACCGTTCCTTTTATACATTTTTGCCCCTCCCCCCCACTTTCCGTCCCTTCTAATAATTTTACACTTGAAAATATACTTCATAGTTTTTACTTTAGATAAATACTTCTGAAATTCCAAATTTAAAAAGTACACTCTAACGCAAAAATTATGACTGCAAACTAAAAATGTTTGTGAACAACAAATTTAAGAATAGAATTAAAATCGGTTAGTTATGCGAAGATAGAGATTATTCTAACTCGGCCAATTTTACAGCCCGTAATATGACAAAGTCTTTCAGTGCTTGCTTTTACCCACTCATTTTAATTGTTTCATATTTTATGAATAATGTATGATGTTGCGTTTTGTTTTTTATTGTCATACGTTAATTTGTGTTATACCCGCGTAAATATACATAATTAAACCAAGCTGTTTATTTTAATTTTCGGCACATGCAACTATCCCATAATATGGAAAAGAGCTTCATAATTCATGCGATATACATGACTATAAAAAAAAGGTACAAGTTTTTTTTTTTTTTTTAGTCATTTTCTGATTCCTTTCTCGGCTCACTTCTTCTAATCTTAATGTTGGTACTTCATCGAACACTTGATAGAGATTTTTATGCGTATTTGCATTTTTTTTATCTTTTAATTTCTTAAACTCTGATTAACTTTTTTGAAAATAAAAAATTCTTAACTTTTAGCCTATTTTGTTAGCTATACAATCCATTTTTACTTTCTCTTACCCATAAGGTAGAGAAAGTATTGTTTTGGAGTCAAATTTTCGAATGCGAGATTTTGTTATATTTACACGTTTTGAGGTCCCTGAATACGAAAATCATGTTTTTAGCAAATGGTTTGTGTGTATGCCTGTGTGTGTGTCTGAGAGTGTGTCTGTGTGTGTGTCTGTCTGTTATCAGCATATCTCAAAAACAAATTATGGCAGAAAGTTCAAACTTGGTATTCTAAATGTGTATCATATAGGGATGCTACAGTAAGCTTTTCGTTAAGATCAAGCAAATGGTTCGTGTACAGGGAGAATCAAGAGAATTCTAATACATTACGTCTATGGGGGGAAATTGCAGGTAAGTAGAATTTAACGTCTATAGACTGCACTGAACCAAACGAAGCGAATATATATATTTTTTAATAAGAGATAGTCAACTGGGAATTTTTTTTTTTTTTTTTTGTGTATGTAGGAGGCTCGCCTCCCCCTTGGGGGGGGGAGTCCCCCCTCGAGGGGAGTAAATTTTCATGATGGGTATCTTTCAAAAGAGCTCACAAATTCCTTTAAAACGAATGGTTGAACCATCGATCTGCGATAATTTAATACAAAGATATTGACTTTTTTTTACTTTTAACGAAAAAAACTTAGAAAAAAATCGTATTTTTTTATTTTTTTATTTATTTATTTATTTATTTTTTTATTGAGAATAAAATGGACTTTTTTTGGATATTTGGTGTTGCACTACTTCTCTAATGTGGAAATCGTCTGCATTATCATAAAAGATAATTTTTGAATAATAATTTTAGTAAATTATTTTTTTAAAACAGAATTATTTTTTAATAACCGAATTAAATTCTATATAAATGTAGGTGCATTAATGAAACGGGGGGTTGAGGGGGCGGTAGCCCCCTCACACAGAACTAATTATCATATAAAGCTCTTCAGAAGCCTAATGTGAATTGTTTAACACAGTACTCGTTATCTTACCTTTTAATCTTCAACCTGTATTCATAGTATTAAATTTCAGGGTAAGAGAAAGTCGTGTGAGTGACACACCAGATTATTTTAATTAGCTCCCGTGTGTCGCAGATCTTCGAAACTTGAGAAATTCTAAAGTACCATTTTTCATTAAATTTGGTTGCCCTATCACCAAATTCGGTCGCCCACTCACCAAGTTTGTCGCCAAGGTTCACCCTACTGAAAGTCAATGAATGAATTGCCCTTTTATTTTCACTTCGCCTAAAAAACGGCTTTCATTGCAAAGCTGCTAATGATCCGGGCAAAGAATTAATCCTTTGTAACAATATTCTATGAGCACTATTTCTGACGCATTTTAGACAACTAATATTTTTTTGGTTATATATATTTCCCATTAAACTTAATCTTATTTTCCTTTATTTATTTAAATATTAATTTAAATTAATCGAATATTTCTGCTGGACAGCGTGCAAGTACAGTCACACACAGCAGCTCGTATATTTGTATCATAAATTAGTGTAGTGATTGGTATATAAAAATAAATAAATATGTAAACATTACCGTGCTACACAGCTTTATTAAATCTCTCTCTTGGCGGCTTTTGAATTTTTTTCACCATATTAATGATGATTTTTTCCTTTAATATAATTTCTTGCATAAAAGGGGGAATCGTATTTTGGTGATACTTTTATTGGATATCTTTTCGCTAATTTGTATGAATTCTTCATATTCTGTTTATATTGTTACAAAATTGTAAATAATTGTGTTTATTTTTGTATAAATTCTTTCAAAGAGGCTTAGTAAGTTGATAAAGTGCTAATTTTGTGCATTTCTAGTCGTTATAGCGTTGAAATAGCCTTATTTTCCCTTAAAAACGCATTAAAAAGCCCCAATAAGGCAGGTAATGAATTTGGCGCCAAATTTGGCGACTTTTTCCCACCTTGGCGATTTTTTTTGGCGACCTTCGCGATAAAATCCTTATATGGGATATACCAAATATGAAAGCTGTAAGTTGATTGGTTGACCACTTTGTAGAGTTTTCTCGAAAAATCTGGGTTCCATGGAACAGTATATAAGAAGCGCTCTCTCGCCAAGGCAGTTAGTTCAGTTCAGTTTTCAGCCAGGTTCGCTAGTGCTTGCATTGCTCTTGAGCCTCTTTGGAAGAGACTTGCTTTATGTGCTATTGCTATACAGTTTGTACTGTGGATTTGCTATTGACAGCTGTTGTTTAAGCTGTGTTTACTGGTCGAATTGAAGCTGATAATTGGTTTACAGACCTGTATTTTTCTGGAACTTTCTGTGAATAAATTACTGAATTTTTGTACGTTTGGCCTTTCGTTCTCGGACAATTCACGAACCCCCAAGTACGCAACATTTCTGGTGTCAGAAGTGGGATTTGTCTGTGAATGGTGATAATGAGAGCTATGGAGCAAGAGATGAAGAAGCTTCTAGAAGGTCTCACTGCTCAGATGAATGAGTTAAGATCTGGATTGATAGAGAAAATGGAAACAGGACAGGAAAAGATGGAAACCGGATTGATCGAAAGAATGAAGGAAGGACAAAGAGAATTAAAAGACGGCTTAACTGAAGAAATGAAAGCAGTACAGGAGAAAATGGAAACATCGCAAAGAGAGCTGAAAGACGGTTTGACTGAAGAAATGAAGGTAACACAAGAGAAAATGGAAACATCGCAAAGAGAGTTGAAAGACACTATGGGTGAAGTTCAGGAAGAAATTAAGTCAATCCAAGAAAAAGTTGAATGCAATCAAGAGGAGATGAAGAGAGAACTTTCGGCAGTAAAGGGAGTGATTGAAAGTAAATTATCGGATATGGAAAGCAGAGTAGATGGAATAGAAGAGAAAGTTTTGAAAATAGAAGATAATTTTGAAAAGAAAGCTATGACGATAGAAGAAAATGTTATGAAGGTTGAAGAGAGTGTTACGAGGATAGAACGGAGTTTCGAGGAGAAAGTTAAAGAAAAATTTGATCAGGAACTGAAAGAAAGGTTTTGAGAGATAGAAGGTAAACTGAAGAGAATAGAAGAAGATCTGGAGAGAAAAGTAGAAGGAAAGTTAGAATCCATGCCCCAGGAAACTGAAAAGAAAGAGAGAAGAATACCGAATCAGGAATTTATTAAGCTATCTACCTACGATGGCAGTTCCTCCTGGCATGTATATAAGACGCAGTTTTCCATCGTAGCTGAAGCTAACGGCTGGGACTCTACCGCCAAGTCAGTCCACTTAGCAGCAGCATTACGGGGAGATGCAGCCGAGATACTGAGAAATGTTTCTAAAGAAGAAAGGAACGACTTCGAGGCCCTGACTAGAGCACTGGAGCTACGGTTCGGAGAGAAGTGTTCTAAGGACTATAGTCGCCTCCAGCTAAAATCTCGTTACCAGAAAACGACCGAAAGTTTGCAAGAGCTGGCAGCGGACATTCAGAGACTATGTCACATCTAGCATTCTCAAACTGTCATGCTGACACTCGTAACGACTTAGCTCTTCAGTACTTTATCGATGCTGTTCGTGATCCAGAAATTCAAAAAGCGCTGAGACTCTCCAACATCAGAGACGTAGAATCAGCTTTAGGCTATGCACTTAGGATAGAGGCAGCCCAACAAGCCTCCCGTAAAGACCGCCATGCCATAAGAGCAGTCTCATTAAATGATACGCCTGCTGGTGAAAATGAAATGAAGAGAAGTATCGAAGAGATATTAAAGAGATTGCCCAGCCTGGAGAATAATAAGGAAATAAAGGACCGGAAGATAAAGTGCTGGGGCTGTGGAGGGGATGGTCACGTGAAGAGGAACTGCCCTGTACGACCAACTATAGGAAATCACCCGTCTTCACCATCACTACGGGGAAACTAAGAGGAGGCCATCTCGCGGGGCGGAGGTCGCCTGAAATTAAAGAGCCCCAATTTACAGTATTTCATGTTTCATCGATGAGTGGCGGCGATAATGGACTTTACGTCTATGGCCAAGTTAACAACACCACCTGCCGGATGATTCTGGACACGGGAGCCAACGTGACCATCGTTAGAACGGATTTGGCTCAAGAACTAAAAGAGAAGATCATCTGGACGCCGCCCTGTGTTAAACTCCAGACTGTGACCGGAGACGAAATCAAAATATATGGAAAAATGAACTTGACTATCACTTTTGGGAATGCCAGTTACCATCATATGGCATATGTGGCTGATATAAGAGATCCTTTAATCATTGGAATTGATTTCCTGAGAAAATATAACTTTCAATTGGACTTCAAGAATAATGAACTGCATTCGAGGTCGGAAGACATCGCTGTGTTCAACACTGAAAATCAAGAGATTCAGACAATTTGTCAGATAACAGCCAAGTCTGAAATTTCCATCCCTCCACATACAGAGACAATAGTTTCAGGAACACCCCCTACCAAGTAATACTTCCGCTATGGACTGATTGAATACCCGAATACTGACAATAGCCCAAGAGGAGTTCTGGTAGCTTCATCTCTAGTTGATCTCTCAAAGAGTACTATTCCTGTGAGAGTCGCAAACATCAGCGATAAGGTCCGAACAGTGAAGAAGGATGAGGTGTTAGCAGCCTGCACTCCTGTAACATGCATAAACCGCCCCACGCAATCAACCGAATCCAAGTCTTCTGAACAATTAATAACGGAATTACTCAAGAATGCAGAGTTAGGAAAGGAACAGAGATGTGCTGCGGAGAAGCTACTAGCTACTCCAAGAATTTAAAGACCTTTTTTCTCGAACACCTGAAGACGTCGGGAGAACGAACATCACCCAGCACAGAATTGATACAGGAAATCATCCTCCAATCAAACAACATCCAAGAAGACTTCCATTTGCTAAACAGGAAGAGGTCACTGAACTTCTAAGTGAAATGCAGCGCAATGATGTCATCGAGCCATCAACGAGTCTTTGGGCTTCTCCCATAGTACTAGTGCGGAAAAAGGATGGTTCAACAAGATTTTGCGTGGATTATCGTCGTTTGAATGACATCACGAAGGAAGACAGTTACCCTCTTCCCAGAATTGACGACACATTAGACACACTTGCTGGCAAAAAATGGTTCTCGACTTTAGATCTGAAGAGCGGTTACTGGCAAGTAGAATTACATCCTGATGATCGTGAGAAGACTGCATTCACCACGGGACAAGGACTGTGGCAATTTAAAGTTATGCCGTTCGGATTATGTAATGCACCTGCCACCTTCGAACGCCTGATGGAGACAGTGCTAAAAGGACTTTCCTATGAAGCCTGTCTGGTGTATTTGGATGATATTATCATTGTGGGGCGCACTTTTGAAGACCATCTACGAAACATCCGAAAGGTGCTGGAGAAACTCAGAATGGCTAACCTCAAATTGAATCCAGGCAAGTGTAACTTGTTCCGTCGTGAAGTGAGCTACCTCGGCCATATCATCTCTGCCGAAGGTGTGAGAACTGATCCTGAGAAGATCTCTGCAGTCGAGAACTGGAGTCGCCCTGAAAATGTACACCAACTACGAAGTTTCCTGGGGTTATGCACTTTCTACAGGAAGTTCGTCAAGGGTTTCTCAAATATTGCCAGACCACTCCACAAGCTGACGGAAGCCAAACAGAAGTTCCTGTGGACAGATGAATGTGAAAATGCGTTCAAGCGACTTAAAGAGGCCTTAACATCATCGCCTATCTTGACGTATCCACAGCCTGACAGACAGTTCATACTTGATACAGATGCCAGCCATGAGAGTGTCGGTGCTGTTCTGTCGCAGGAAATTGATGGTCGAGAACATGTCATTGCCTATTGGAGTAAATGCCTGTCTAAACCAGAGCGAAATTACTGTACCACCAGGAAAGAGCTACACGCCATCGTAAAAGCCATAGAACATTTCCATCATTACCTCTATGGCAGAAGATTCCTGCTCCAGACTGACCATGCATCTTTAACGTGGTTGCTCCAGTTCAAGAACCCGGAAGGACAGATTGCCAGGTGGATACAACGCCTCCAGGAATATGACTTTGAGATACGTCATCGTAAAGGGACTCTACATGGTAATGCAGATGCCTTGTCACGGAAGCCCTGCTCGGAAAGCTGCAAGTACTGCTCTAGGGCCGAACAGAAATACCTGCCGATAAATCCGGTTGCCTGCCAAGTTACTGTCTCAACACCATCAGAACAAGATCCCGATCCCTGGAGTGACGAAGAACTTAGACAAGCCCAGTTGGAAGATCCTGACATAAAGCCAATATTACAGCTGAAGGAGACGACCGGCAACAGACCTACCTAGCAGGACATTTCCAGATTCAGTCCCATTACGAAAAGTTATTGGGCACTTTGGGACTCTCTTCATATCAGAAACGGCGTATTATGCAGAAAGTGGGAATCTGATGATGGGAAAAGCTTCAGATGGCAAATTGTTTTACCAAGATCAAGAATTCCAGATGTTTTAGAACAACTGAGGCCATTTTGGGGTAATGAAGACTCTGCAGAAAGTTCGGGAACGCTTCTACTGGTGCAAGGCAAAGGAGGATGTGGAGAAATGGTGTAAATCCTGTGATGCTTGTGCAGCACGTAAAGGCCCGCAGAAACGAAGTCGAGGAAGACTGCAACGGTATAACGTGGGAGCACCATTTGAACGGATTGCAATCGACATCTTGGGTCCTTTGCCACGGACCTCCAGTGGAAATAAATGCATTCTCGTCGTGATGGACTATTTCACCAAGTGGCCTGAGGCATCCCATTCCCAATCAAGAGGCATGCACAGTCGCAGAAGTCCTAGTGCAGCAATGGGTGTCAAGGTACGGCACGCCCCTACAACTTCATACCGACCAAGGTAGGAACTTTACCTCTGATGTTTTCAAAGGACTGTGTCAACTACTCGGCATAGACAAAACCCGGACAACACCCTTACATCCCCAGTCGGACGGCATGGTCGAGAGGTTCAATCGTACCATCCTGAATAACCTATCTCTTCTAGTATCAAGGAACCAGCAAGATTGGGACTTGAAGTTGCCATTGATCCTGCTGGCTTATCGAAGTGCTGTCCATGAAACCACCGGCTATACTCCAGCCCAGATGCTGTTTGGACGTGAACTTCGTCTCCCTTGTGATCTCCTGTTTGGTTGTCCACCCGATGCGCCTTCATCGCCCGAGGAGTACATCCAAGATCTCCAGGCACGATTTGAGGACGTACACAACTTTGCTCGGGAGCGGATTAACATGGCAACGGAGAAAATGAAGACAAGGTACGATCTAAAGGCTACACAACATGAGTTCCAGGAAGGAGAGAAGGTCTGGTTGTGGAATCCTGTTCGACGCAAAGGACTCTCTCCCAAGTTACAGTGTCACTGGGACGGACCATACACAGTCTTAAAATGGCTGAATGATGTTGTAGTGGTGCGGATCACAAAAACACCTTCATCAAAACCGAAGGTGGTGCACTATAATAGGCTAGCCAAGTACCACAAGTAACGGTAATATTAAAATTAAAAATGTAAATACTGTTCAAATTTGCGCATGCGAAATGTAAATATTTGTATATAGATACTTGTACATATTTGTGAATTTTGTAAATATTTCTCACTTGATTTTTGTTTCTATTTTGTCGTTATATGCAACTTAGTTTTGTATTTGAGATTGTGTAAATTTGGTTAGTTTCGCCTCTTAACCAAGGGTTGCACTGCCCGGGACGTGCAGTCTTTGGGAAGGGGGCAGTGTTACAAAATTGTAAATAATTGTGTTTATTTTTGTATAAATTCTTTCAAAGAGGCTTAGTAAGTTGATAAAGTGCTAATTTTGTGCATTTCTAGTCGTTATAGCGTTGAAATAGCCTTATTTTCCCTTAAAAACGCATTAAAAAGCCCCAATAAGGCAGGTAATGGATTTGGCGCCAAATTTATCGACTTTTTCCCACCTTGGCGATTTTTTTTGGCGACCTTGGCGAGAAAATCCTTATATGGGATATACCAAATATGAAAGCTGTAAGTTGATTGGTTGACCACTTTGTAGAGTTTTCTCGAAAAATCTGGGTTCCATGGAACAGTATATAAGAAGCGCTCTCTCGCCAAGGCAGTTAGTTCAGTTCAGTTTTCAGCCAGGTTCGCTAGTGCTTGCATTGCTCTTGAGCCTCTTTGGAAGAGACTTGCTTTATGTGCTATTGCTATACAGTTTGTACTGTGGATTTGCTATTGACAGCTGTTGTTTAAGCTGTGTTTACTGGTCGAATTGAAGCTGATACTTGGTTTATAGACCTGTATTTTTCTGGAACTTTCTGTGAATAAATTACTGAATTTTTGTACGTTTGGCCTTTCATTCTCGGACAACTCACGAACCCCCAAGTACGCAACAATATTTTTAACGGTGAAAATAGTGCTTGAAATAAATTTTCTATTTTTAAAACTACATTTATTTTTTCCCTATAAAATTATCTATTCAGAGAAAAATAGATCATTTATGTGACTACTATTTCGGTTTAATTTCTTTAAATGTCTATTTCAAAATTAAACGTCTTGGCGAAAAACATTCGGTTTATTTCAACGCCAAAATTTAAAAATCGCCCAGTATGATCTATAAATAAAACTGATAAAATAAATTTATAGTTCATAGAGTTATTGTAGTAAAGAAACACTACGCAGTCAAATGTGACGTCATGAGCAGTTTTTTTTTTTTTTTTTTTTTTTCTTTTTAATAACAACTTGACAGTAAAAATCTACAATAGTTAAAGGGAAAAAAAATAGAACAACATATAATAGTACCATAAACTATATTAACACTTTATCAATGTGTATAAAATTTTCAAAGTGATACTGAATGTAAACGTATTTTTTTTTTCCTGACGAGAAAAAAAAAAAAAAAAAAAAAACGAACTCGTAAATTTTTTTTGCCAACAATTAAATTAAGGATAAATTTTTAGTGACTGTTTTTGCAGCTATTATGAAGTTAATATTTTCATATTTTAATTAATTAAAAGAAAACAAATCAAAAATTCGAAAATCGGACTTCGGACCCCTCGGAGGGCACCTTCATGTCGAAACACGTGACTGTCCGAGCTACCGTCTTTGCGCTACGCTGTCCACACACACACAAACATTGCCTTATATATACATAAAGATTTTCTAATTTTTCTAATTTATTTTCCTCGTTTTAAGTAAACGTCCTTTTTTTTTTATTCTGTCGAAAAAAAATTGGCAACCATTAAATTATGGATGGGATAAAATTAAAATGGCTAATTTATCAGAAATTAGAAGGTTATTATTTTCACATTTTAATTAATTAAAAGAAAACTAATCAAAAATGTGAAAATCGGGTTTCGAGGTGCATCAGGAGAGGCCATTACGAACCTCCATGCAAATTTGTGTAGCTTGGCCATGAGCCGTTTTCCTAAAAAGCTCTGGAAATACATACACAATGACACACACACAAACATCTTATTTTATTATATATACATTGAAATTTATTATCTTACGCTACTGATCTTAAGGCTTAATATGTAATTTATCATTATAGTATTATAGTACTGAAATGCAGAATAAGAAAAATTAGTGTGAGTGACACACCAGATTATTAATATTATTTTTATTTATTTTTAATTAATTAATTTATTATTATTATTGGCTTCAATTTGTTAAATATAATTTTTTTCCTTTAAATTTTATCCTGCTTTGTTTACTATGTGGTTTTCCTTTCGACATTACCATATCTCTTTTATGCAAAAACAAATAAAATAAAAATAAAAAGTAAAATAAAATAAACGAATAAAATGAATAAATAAAAATAAAATGAATAAAAATAAAAAATAAAATAAAAATAAATATTAATTCAATTATTAATTATGTATTAATTATTAATACAAATTGAGATTTTGCGTAATGCATTTTTTAACGCACTTTTCTAATCCTTTAAATGAAAAATTTTCAAAACAAATTTTAGTCTATCCGCGTTTGTAATGATCGATAGACGGCGCTTTGTGAACACTGCAGTTGTTAGTAAACATAGCCACGTGTGTTCCATTAGTGTTCCTTTGTTATTCTACTTAATATTCGTACTATAATTTCTCCGCCATTACATTATGGAAAATTGATTGCTTTTGGAAAAAATACTTCAGTTTATTCAAAGTTCGATCGGAAGTAGATTTTTAACTGAAGTTGAACAAATATTAGTTTCAAATCATCTGATTAATTCTTTACTTCCATTAGCCGAAGCAACTGAAATTTTAAATTTGTCATTTGGAAATAAATGGAAGCACAATTCTGGATTTCTTGATCCTTTGGAGTTACACTGTGGCACACAAAAGTATGTGTTATCTTTTTTACCGTATTTATTCATTTTTATTCAATAAATATATGTGAAACTAAATATCCGCAAGCAATGGCGGCTATATGGAATTCGAATTAAACCATGTTTATTGTAATTTCACCTTAGCCCACCAGAGGGCGAGCATTTCATTACAATCGCGGATAGTTAGTTTAAATATTTCACTCCATTCGCAAAAATTTATCTTTTTACGAATTTGTTTACATATCTATCTCCTCTGTGGATTTCAGTGTAAATTACCCACCCTTTCGGGCAAAAAATTTATCTTTTTACGAATATGTGTACTTATCTATCTCCACTGTGGATTTCAGTGTAAATTATTGGTCTGCATGTTAACCATGAAAACTGTATATATATATATATATAATACCTAATTCACAAAAGAGCCTTCCGTCTAAAAAACTTTCAAAAAACGAGTGATTTTATTTTATACTAGCCGCCTTCATCGACCATCTGGTTCGCGATCCTTGAAAAATCCGACTTTACAAAACTCCCGCACGGTGGCGACTGCGGCGCCTTTTTCCCGTTTCAGGTCTTACAACAGCTTACTGATATATGCTTACTGACATATGCTTACATGTATGCTTACTGACATATGTATAGTGAAAATAGCTTTATTGAAAAATTTAATCGCAGTAAATTCCCGCTCGGTAGCGCCTGCGGCGCCCTTTTCCCGTTTCAATATCTGAAACAGCCTGTTCGCTCACCATTTTATAATCTTTAAAATTTCTGACTTTAGCAAAGTCCCGCTCGGTGGCGCCTGCGGCGCCTTATCCCCGTTTTGGAACTTACAACACCTTCCTCGCTCATTAGAATTTGAAATATTGAAATTTTTAAATATTACAGCGCCATCTGGCGGTAGAAATTTCAGTAATCTACTGTTCAATTCCAAATCAACAAAGCTTTCAAGGTGCTCTGGCTTTTCTGTGGTTTTCTCTGAAACTCCCGTACGGAATTTAACGGCTTCTGTCGGTTTAAAAGTCCGCAATATTTCAAATGATGTGTTATAACTAATTTAATCATAATTACTATTCTAGATATTGAATTATTAAAATATCAAACCGTCCTCTGGTGACAGAGATTTGCAACATACACTCTTCGATTCCAATTCAGATAACTTTTTAAATGATTTATTACTTATGAAATTGTGTTATTTAGAAGCTGAGATACAAAAATAATATTAACATCTTTATAAAAAAGATTTGTGTCTGACTCATCCATGTTTTTTTCCGAAACTTGCGGAATTCTGGGCTGTACAACATTAAAAATCCTTAGTACGAAATGTGAGCGGAAAAATTCGAATCTCTGCAAAATATAAAAGAATAAAGGCGTTCTGGGTTTTCCGTTGTTTTCTCCGAAATTCCCGTTCATTTTCTACATTTTTCCCCTTCGTCCCTCCTAATAATTTTACACTCGAAAATATCCGCAATCGATTTATCTTGCTTTAAAACCTAATACAGTAGAACTTGGATAATTCGAAGTTGAAGGGACCAGAGAAAATTTTGAAATATCCAAAAATTCGAATTACATATACTATTTTGTCAAAAGAAGAGATAAATTAAAAAAAAAATAAAACTCTACGATCAAAGATTTAACACATAAACTTTATATCTAAGAATACTGCTACATCCCCCCCCCCCTTCCCCCACATTAAATAACTTCTTCTTTTTTTTTTTTTTTTTTTTTTCCCGATCTTAATTTATTCAACACTTTTTATAAAATAGTCAGATATTTTTGATTGCTTCTTTAAGTACAATCTTTGTGTCATAGCATACGACTTCAACCAATCAACTGATACAAAAATAGAATCTTCTACAGACATGACTTTCAATTAAAAAAAAACCCCTCAAAGTTCATATATATGGACCATATCTTCTGATGCACCCAGGTAGGTAATACTGTTGTTTTTCCTTATCCTTCTTTTGAAAGACTGTTAAAAATAATAATGCACTTTAGCTGAGAAAAATCTCGGGAACAAATTTTACTGTAACACAGTCGAACCTCGTTAATGTGAACAGTGTTAACGTGAATTATTTTTAACATGAACTGCTTCCACAGTCAAAATTATTATTAGTTATATGAAAATTAGTTACTGATAGCATGAACTACTGGTAACATGAACAAATTTTTATCTCGCTTGAGGTTCACGTTAGCGAGGTTCAACTATATTTTAATGGTAATCATATGAAAAATTCGAATTATCCAAAACAGAATTCGAATTATCCATGATTTTTTAACATTATTTTAATACAAAATTCAAGGGACCGAGTAAAAAATTCGAATTATCCAGAATTACGAATTAAACAAGTTCGAATTATTCAAGTTTCACTGTAATACGAACTTTAAACGCTGTAAAACTTTTTTTTTCCCTCCCCTCCCCCTTAAGCCTTTCCTAATAATTCTACACTTTCAAAAATATTCACAATAGAACCAATGGGCATTAAAACACAATTCTATGAAATTTCAACGGCTCAATTTAAAATACTGCAATATATAAAAGACAACTTAATCTTACATTGTCTTTTGGTCACATGAGTCGCGATAAATATAACCCCCGATAAAAATGTATTTTTTTTATTTATTCATATATTTTCATGAAAATTGAACTGTAACTTTATAATATGCTGTCTAGGAAGAATATCAATTTAAATGTAACGTAAATGAAAATTTGAAAAAGTTTGGAAGTTCCAATTTTTCCCCCACTATAAAACACGTGACATCTTAATTGATTACAATCATTTCCTTTTTCATCCAGACAGTCGTCTGCGATCTGTTTTCATCCTAGACAATTGAAATGATGTTGCCATCTAAATTTTATACATTAGTTAATTTTTAAAAATCTAATTGTTGTATCGATAAGCCGCTTGCACTCTTAGACTCGGAAAAAAATCCCCTTTCATTTGGTACCAAATTCGTAACGATCGGACTAATATTTCTAATTTATTTTCTACTTTTTCTGCTTTTAACTCCGTTAAAATATCTATTTTTATGCAATCGCGGTAAATTCTCAGTCATTGAGATCACTTTTTGATTAGACATAGGTCTACATTTTAATTAATATCTCCGGAAATAATCAAAATTTTTAAATTCCGTTTTCAGGAGCCCCTCGGGAAGGCTTCGTAGCACCCGTATGTCAAATTTTGTACTTCTGCGTTCAGTAGGGGCTGAACGTATAGATGCACAGACAGACAGACAGACATCTTCTTTTATTATTACAGATTTCATTTTTTAAGAGATTTTATTCCACATTTTTTTTTTACCTGTAATGTGCTATTTTTGTTTTTTTTTAATAGACCAGCTGTTGTTCTTCGAACGGGAAATGTGAAAATAGAGATTACGTTTTTAAGAAAGGGAAGAGAGAATTTGGGTTAAGATAAGTGCACATAAAATGTATTTAAATTGAAACCAATGTTTATACAAATAAATATGAATGAAAATGTATATAATGTATTTAGCAAGCTAAGCTTCAAGTATAATAGAAAAAAAAAATTCAGTTATGTATAATGTGAATAATCTATATTAATAAAATCAGACTTTTGTCTGTAAATTTGTCAGAATCAAAAAATTTTGCGATATCTTCACGTTTCACACACCATGAAGCCGAAAATGACTTCAGAAAATTTTGCCTGTGTGTGTGTGTGTGTGTGTGTCATGGTGTCCGCATGTCTGTCCGATATGTTTGTCCGGGCATCCCTTGAGAACGGCTGGACGGAATTCAACAGCGCTTGGCAGGAATTTAGTACTGTATCCAACTTAAAATTATATCTATTAACTTTTCAGAAATTCCCCCGCGTTTCCCCCTGGGGGGGGGGGGAGGACAAAAACACGTTTGTCCGGGCATCACTTGAGAACGGCTGGACGAATTCAACGGCGCTTGGCAGAAACTTAAATCTTTACCCAATTTAAAGTTATATCTATCAATATTTTATAAATTTCTCTCCGTTCCCCCAACTGGGGGGGGGGGGCAAAGGTCAAAAACACGTTTGTAAGCATAACTCGGCTCCAAATTCCTTCACAGTAAAGAAATTGCACATGGGGAGACTAGACTTGAGTACAAATAAAACACTATGCGCGATTTTAGAATTTTCAGTTTTAAACGGAGAGAGGGGGGGGAATTCATTTTTGGCGGGAAATTTCGCAAATTCCGTACGCCCAATTTTTGTCCGGGCATCACTTGAGAACGGCTGGACAGAATTCAACAGCGCGTGGCAGAAACTTAGATCTTTACCCAACTTAAATTTATATCTATCAATATTTTCGAAATTCCCCTCCGTTCCCCCACCTGGGGGGGGGGGGAGGGGCAAAAGTCAAAAACACGTTTGAAGTATAACTCGGCTCCAAATTACTTCACAGTAAAGAAATTGCACATGGGGAGACTTGACACGAACATGAGTACAAATAAAATACAATCTGCGATTTGGAAATTTTTGATATTTAAGGGGAAGAATGGGGGAAATCGATTTTTGGAGGGAATCTTCGAAAATTCCGGATATTTGAGTTGAACTCTACTAAAAATGGCACAAAGATTTTGAAAAAAGCTATGCGATTTTCTTGGGATATTTATAAAAGCACATTTTTGTGTTTTGTGATTTGCAATTATTTATTTATTCTTTTTTTTTTTTTTTTTTTTTTTTTTGGGGGGGGGGGGGGCAAAATCGAGACACCCCTTTTAGATCTAAATTTTTCCTGAAAAATCTATGGTCACGAATATTGGCGCTTGGTTTGTCCATATGTATCCAACACCTAAAGTAACGGGATTTATCGAAATTACCCCAGTTCACCCCTTCGGGGGTACAGAAGGTATAATTACCTTTGTAAGCATAACTCGGCTCCAAATTACTTCACAGTGAATAAAATTTCACATGGGGAGACTACACATGAATACAAATAAAAAATATTATCTACGATTCAGGAAATTTCCATTTTTAAGGGGAGGGAGAAGAAAAATCAGTTTTGGCGGGAAATTTGGCAAATTCCGGATTTTTGTGTAAAACTCTGCCAAAAATGTATCAAAGATGTTTAAAACAGCAATGCATCCTTTTTAGGTTATTTCTAAAACACGTTTCTGATTTGGATCTGTCATCTGTGGTGGAGTGGGTATGTGTTACGAAGAGCAAATTCGAGACACCCCTTTTAGTGCTAAATTTATCCTGGGAAATTTATGAGAGCTGCGATCACAAAGTTTGGTGCTAAGATTTTTATATGTATCCGACCTCTAAAGTGACGGGATTTATCGAAATTTCCCCCCTTTCCCCCAGGGGGGCAGGAAGAAAAAAAACGTTTGTAAGCATAACTCGGCCTCAAATTACTTCACGGTGAAGAAATTGCACATCAGGAGACTAGACTTGAGTCTAAATAAAATATTATCTGCGATTTTGGAATTTTCGATTCTTATACGAGAGAGGAGAAAAATCGTTTTTCGGGGGGAAATTTCAGAAATTCCGGATTTTTGAATAGAACTCCAATAAAAATGGTACAAAGTTATTGAAAACAGTCATATGTCTTCTTTAGAATAATTCTAGAAACACATTTTTATTTATTACTTTCTTCTATCTTCAATAGAAGATTGGATTCGTAAAAATTTTCGATTTCGGGTTTTTGATGGATTTACACGTTTTGAGAGCTGTAGAACACGATTTGACCATTTTTAGAAAATGTCTGTCTGTCTGTCTGTGTGTGTGTGTGTGTGTGACAAAATTTTGTGGCAACTGTACCTCAGGAACTACTGGACATAATTTCATACAAATTGGTATGTAGTTGCACCTTGACATAAATTAGTGCCTATCAACTTTTGGTAAAAATCGTCTCACAGATTGCGTTGCCATCCCGCTTTTTCTAAATTTTTAACATGGTGATATAGGGCAAAAATTTTCAAGATGGGTATCTTTCGAAAGGTCTCGTCAGTACCTTAAAAACGAATGGTCGAACTATAAATCTGTGATAATTTAAAACAAAGTTATCGATTTTTTTTACTTTTTACGAAAAAAAACTTAGAAAAAAAAAATCTTTTTTTTTTTTTTTTCCTTTTAAACGAAATTATCAAAACTTGGTATTTAGTTGGCGCCTGACATAAACTGGTGCTGATTAGATTTGGGGATCAATCGCACAACAGGAGGCGCTGTGATCGTAATTCTTCTAAATTTTTAACATGGTAGTATAGGACAAAATTTCGTATAAATGTACATAATGAGAGTTATTCTTAACCTGTGATTGTAAAATTAATATGAATTATTGCTAATAGTAGTAGTTAATTAGGAAAAAAAATTGTGCATGTGGGGGCATCGCTTCCCCCTCCCCCTGGGGGGAAGTACCCTCTGGGGTGGGGTAAATTTTCAAGATGGGTATCTTTCGAAAAGTCTCGCCAATACCTTTAAAACGAATGGTTGAACTATAAATATGTGGTAATTTAAAACAAAGTTGTCGATTTTTTTTACTTTTAACGAAAAAAAAAAAAAAAAAAAAAAAACTTGGAAATTTTTTTTTTTTTTTTTTTTTTTTTTTTTTTTTAATATTGTTACTGAGTGAATTTGTATAGGAAAATATAGAAGAAAGTCTCGTGGTGGCCACAACATACTAGTTTTTTTATTATTATTTTATTTTTCTGCGATTTTCGATTTTTTTTTTTTTCTTTTTGGACGAAGGAGAGGGCGGGGGGGGGGGGGGGGGTTAAGAAGGAGCAAATCCGAAACTCCCATCTTAGCGCTAAATTTGTCTTGGGAAATCTATGGAATCTGTGGTCACGAAATTTGGTGCGTAAATTGTTTGTATGTATCCGACACTTATTGTAACGGGATTTTACGAAATTCGAAATTCCCCTTCCCTTACCCCACCCTTCCCGGGGTCGGACCGGAGTTTGATAAACATGTGTAAAAACATGTTTTCCCGTTTGAATTCGCTTTAAATTGTCTTATAATGACGAATTTTGGTGTGTGGATATTGATTAAGTTTACGCATTATGTACATTGGTGGGATTTTGCAAAATTTCGAACTTACCCGCTGAGGTAGGGGAAGTAAGAAGTGGGTAAGTTTCTGCCAAAGGCAGTGGGGACCCAGACTCCTCATGTTGCGAGCGAGAAAAACCTCTACCCATCACAGCAAGAACTTAGGTTATTAATAAAGATATGTGATTTTGACAACTCATTTAAGTATAATGTTCAGCGAGGCGGGCAAAGCCAGCTATTAATTAATATTCCGGTTCAAAGAATGGGTGTAGCATCACTTTAATAAATAAGTAAATAAATAAATAAACAGCTCTGTTTGAATAAATTTTAAGAAAAAGAAACAGGTTAAACAAATGACGTCGTAACTTCTAGCTAAAGGTCTAGCAGAAAATATATATATAGTAACAACGCAAAAATTCTAAAATAATAATAATAATAATAATTAATATAGTGACCGTTGCTAAGGTATGCAGACAACTGAAATATAATAATAATTTTTAGGAATAAAATTTATCTTAAATAAAATTTAGGATTTAATTTGTATAAAATTTAGGGAAATGTAACATAAATACTAACGGAAAAGACAGGAGAAATTAATTTAAAAAATTCACATTCGAAAGTTTTGTAGCTATTAATTGCCTGAGCTCCAGAGTGCACAAAGACGCACATACACACATATGTAGCTTTTTTATATACATATAAACAGACAGATAGATGATTTACATTCTGGAATATAAAAAGAAATTTTTATCTTTCTCTTTCAGCAAAATAATTTATAATTACTAATAATTATTTACATATCTTTCACAATGTATCATTACTGATATTTATTCAGTTGAAATTAAATATCTAAATTATTCACTCACTACAAAATTACAAATACCATAACAAAAAATTTTAAAAATATATATTGCTCTGAAAGTAAATAGTATAGGTTTTTTATTTCAATTAATTATTAATTCTTTTGTTTTAGTGACATTGAAACCGATAAAGAAAACCTCGTCGTACTCATTAACCCTACGAAAAACAAGCCAATGTAAATCACAGACAGATTTCTAAATGTTTCTGCAATACCCTCATTAAAGCTTTCAACAACTCGTTTACGATGTAAATCAAGAATCCCTCTTTTATCATAAATTCAAGGTAAAAAATTAATAATCCATATTTTCACTTTTTTTCATAATCCGCTTGTGAATATATCATAAACTGACAAGGGCACGGTCACCGCCATGTCCTCTTTTTCCCTAAAGAAGTAGGAATGCGATAGGGTCACAGGGGAACGACTGGTTCAGAAGTATTGGTCGACGCCCAGACAACAGTAATAGATATAGTTTTTCTTGTTCGGTAAGCAATATCTGCTTCTGTATATAAAGCCCCATCACAATGAGAAAAGTCATTATTTAACCAAAAGCAGTTCTCCAAGAAGTGTCTTAAGCACTTGTAAAAACTAAACATGAAAGTGGTAAGTGTTCACCTTTTGCTACTTACTACTCATTGACTCAGCTTGTTATTTACTACAACTACGCCTAATTACTACACACAAAAATACACCTTACTGATAAAAATGCATTTATAATTAATAACGTTTTTAAATGTAATTTCCCCTTTAACTAGCTTTTCTTGTAAACTTAAAATTTAAGTTCATACTCTTAAACTATTATTTAATATTTCCTCTCTTATATACTATAAAAGAGAAAGTCACATTTTATAGTTTATTAAAAATAAAGTTTCAAATTTAATCCTGATTCTTAAAAATCTTTAATTTTCTTCAAATATGACACCTTCTTTATGTTTACATATTTCAATAAACTAAAACGGTTATTTATTTATTTATTTTTTAGCTAAATATTAAACATTAAAAATCAGATTTTCTAAATTATTTTGTCATAATTGTTTACATAATAAAAATGAGTTTTTATAATATTCAATTTTAAATTCATTAAAGCAGTAAACAAAATTTTTAATAAATATTAAATATTAACATTTTTGAGAAGTAAAAAAAATCTATGGCCTGAAAAAATATCAGAATTACAACTGCGTTCTCATATATAATTAAAATAGAAAGCACCTAGTGTCAATACAAGATAATCGATGATATCTTTTCCTTTTTCACACACACATACACTTATATATATACTTTGTGAACTCTTAAATATATAGTAGTGTATTTTAAATTGTAAAAAAAATTCTGTAATTGACATCTAGAATCTAAATTGTGGCTCTAGAAAAAACTGTTCCATGTCATCAAATTCTAGTCCCCTTGGAAAGCGAGTTCTAGAAGCCCCTATTAGAATTCTAGAGCGTTTGCTATATTCTCGAGGGCAAAGTTATTTAAAAATCTCTGCAAATAAATAAGACTACAGGAGGCGGGTTTCTGCAACTATAATCTTGGTTTATTACCAAATTCTAGAAAATCAAGCGAGAACTTCTCGCACTATAAATGGTTCAGAATATTTAGAGTATTCAGAATATTGTTTCATCATCTAGAAATGTGTGTACTAGAAATTCTCGATAATTTCGTCTATTCAGTTTATTGGCGTGCCTTATGTGCATAGCTCGGAAATCTATATTTCTAGTTAAGGAATTTAGAAAATGGCCACTTATACATTCTAGAGAAAAGCGGTATTTCTTTTTTTTTTTTTCTCAGTGTAGACTGAAAAAATATATAATCTTAATTTAAATTAATTTATATTGAACACAATTTCTTATGCATAATATGAAAAATTGTCTACCTCAATTGAAATAGATAAATTTTAAGCTATTTTGCTTTCGAAAGATAATTTCTTCCTTAAAGTAATTACATTTCTATAAAAAATAAAATACACTCATATTTTTAAATAAAAATCTTAGATATTATAATTTTTATGGAAAAATATTTAGATGTTCTCAGTTTTAATTTTAGCTATTACTAAAATCAAATATTTAATTTTAATATTCAGTATAAAAGTCATATACTTCACATATAAATAAATCCAGTTTATTATTACTATACTTATTTGGATTTAGTAAACAAATATTTTTACATGGTTCACTCTTCGAGATTTTCATTTGTCCACAATCACATCTTTATTGAGCAGTTTAAATCTCAGTTAAAATATCTCCATTAGGAAAATTATTTACGAAAAATTATAGCTCTTTTAAATTAAATTAAGTTAAATATACTTTTGGTTATCATAAATAAAAATCTCTCGCAATTTAAATAATTAAACTTAAATATATTATCCCTACACTCTTTCAAATACTTGAAACAAGCAAGACCGTAGTACTTGCTTGATTTTTTCAATTTTGTTTGAAGTTTGAAAAAGATGAAAAGATCTCTAGATTAATGATCAATCTGAAAATTCAGATTTCATTATTTTATGGCGGTCTTTTAAAAACTGCTGTCCTAGGAAATGTACGAGTTATCGATAAGTTAAATTACAATATTTTTTATATTTCCCCTCAATAAATTAATAGAAAAAAAATTCCCACAATTGAAATAAAGAAATCTTACTCACTTAAAAATAAATAGATAAATATATATGCATGCACTGAGAAAAAAAAAAAATATATATATATATATACCGCATTCATCTAGAATGAATAGGTGGTCATTTTCTAAATCCCTTAACTAGAATTATAGATTTCCAAGCTATGCGCATAAGGCACGCCACTAAACTGAATAGACGAAATTATCAAGAATTTCTAGTCTGCATATTTCTAGATGGTGAAACAATATTCTGAATCTTTTGTACTGTGAGAAATTCTTGCTTGATATTCTAGAATTGGGTAATAAACCAAGATTTTAGCTGCTGAAACCCGCCTCAGGTATTCGCATTTATTTGCAGAGATTTTTAAATAACTTTGTCCTCGAGAATATAGGCGAACGCTCAAAAATTCTAATAGGGGTTTCTAGAGCTCGCTTTCAAAGGGAACTAGAATTTATAAGGATGACATGGAACAATTTTTTCTAGAGCTACAATTTAGATTCTAGATGTCAGTTACAGAATTTTTTCTCAATGTGTGTGTATAATGTGGCCCACACACAACTTTCTCTTATACCAATTTTTTAGAAGAGGATGTTTTTATTTACAGTCTTAAATTTTTATTTAAACCTTGCTATGCAGGTGAAATAGTGTTCCTAGACATAGTAAAGAACTGCTATCAATTTCACTCAGTAGAAAATAATGTATTCGAGTGACTGCGGATAGTCTTTTATATTTTTTATTTGCACCGCATAATGTAGTTATATTTAGCACAGTAAAAATATACATAACACAAATTATAATACACTTTGAACAATTTCCAGTCATAGTCTTTAACACATACAAATTATTCTGTGTGGTCAAATAAGCAAATGATGAATGCTTTTTATACTAAGAAACTTGCTTTTATGCTTCTAAAAAGTTTCTGTTAATTTCATTATTTTACGTATAATTTAAAAACATTAAAATGTATTAACTAGGAAATTCCACCAATAGTCCGTGAGATATTTGAAAACTTTTGGGTGTCTCTGAATACAGATCATTTGTCCAACTTCAGTAAAAATCTCAAACGATATAACCGTATGCTACAGAATTAGAATACGGGATTTGGGCTTCGTACTAATATCTATTTTTGAGTTATGATGATAAAACACACACACTCAGACCAACTTCTAAAAATCTGATTATCGGATTCCAGGACCTCAAAATATACAATTTCATTAATAACTCCATTTCAAATTTCGATCTCAAAGTAATATTTACTCTGTCATGTATGTGTAAAAAGAAATAAAAATGCATGAATTATCGGTAAATTGAAATACATAATTTAATTTTAATAAGTCAATGAAAAAAAGTCCCCCTGAGTTGAAGCAAATGAATTTTAACCTTTATCATTTACGTAACCAAGAGATTCAATTCTCCAAGTTGATAAATAAGGGTGACGGATTAAAACTCAGGTCACGCTCGTCGGCCGAACCATTCAGATTTGTCTGTGGATTTTCGCTGAAACTCGTGAAAATGCGGCCTAAGGCATCTTTGCAGACCTCCCCCCCCCCCTCCCTCAAGGAAGGCATTCCATCCATGCCTACATCCCACACGTACACAGTTGGTCTCAACCCCCTGAACAATATATCAACATCTCATTATCAAATTTCTCTAAAAACACAAAAAAGAGACAAGAATAAGTAATTATATTTTTTATTTCAGCTATTCGTTGTGACCACTCTTCTGGCCATTGCTTTGGCCGAGGATATGAAAACCGCTGAAACCTACCCAGTTGCCTCATACCATGCGAGTCCGGCAGTAGCATCTAGTTATCACACCAGCCCAGCAGTAGCCCACTCTGCAGCAGGACATGCTTATGGTGCTCATGGTTCTCATAGCTCAGGACATAATGATTATGGACGTTCACATTATGGTGATCACGGTGTACATTCTGACAGAGCTCATGCTGCTCATGGACACCACGATATTGGTGCCATTCGTGCTCATGATGCCAGAGGTGCTCAAGCTGCTCAATATGGAAGGTACAGGAATGTAGGCGCTTATGCTCAAGATAAGGTGAGTTTTTTGCGGCATTTGTATCAAATAATGAAATATTTCCTTTTATCCCATTGCTTTCACAAAATGATATAAATAGAACTTGATTGTAGTGTAAATTAATAATTTCGGATCGTTAAAACGTTGTGTTTGTTATAAGAAAACTTACTTACGAGTTTCGGAATGCTAAATAAATTATAATATGTTTAGTCTCGACCGATTTTATGCTTGTAAGTTCTGAATAGTTTTCTAAGAAAAATTTAAATAATGATATATGATAATAATAATAATAAACCAGCTTTATACTTTTCAGTAACAAAATATAGCAATGTAAACATAGCAATGTAAAGATGAATGTTCTGTAGCTGCTTTCATTGCAGCACTCGTGCCTACTTTGTTCGCTTGACGAACGGTCGTGTGTTCTTTCGACCTGAAACAATTGTTGCAAGTTTATCGCATTTTATGGTATTTATTCAAAGTTTTGTAATTATTATGTACCTCAGTGTCATTGCATGTTAGTGCTTTAAAGTTCTTTAAATTTTAACTTGTAATCTAATCATGAAACTCATTTCTTTAAATATATTTTATTAATTTTAAATAAAAATTAAACTCTACTTACCTGCAATTTCCCCCATAAACGTAATGTATTTGAATTCTCTTGGGTGTCCTTGTACACGAACTATTTGCTTCATCTCAACGAAAAGTTTAGTAAAGCATTCCTACATGATACACATTCAAAATACCAAGTTTGAAGTTTCTGCTGCTATTTATTCTTGTTGATAACAGACAGACACACACACAGGCCAAAAACAAAACGTGTAAATACTACAAAAATTCACTTTTGAAAATTTGACCCCAAAACAATACTTTCTCTACCACATATATGGGTAAGAGAAAGTAAAAAAAAAATAAATCAGAGTTATGTTGTCGCAATTTTGAATTATTAAGGCTAAAACTTATTTTTAGCGCTAGGGAGTTTTTATTCAGTAAAATACATAAAATGCTACTTGTTGCTAAGAATGTGTAATGTTTTCACAGAAAATATCTTTCAAATTGACGATTTATTATTTATAGTACTACCCAAAAAAATTACATCCTTGTTCTTTTTCTTTCCTTATATTAAAAGATTTAAAAATATACAAACTAATTATTTTCTAATTGTTAAAATATTTAAAAAACGTTTAATAAATTATTTTCAAATAAGATCTTCTCAAAAATTAATTAATTAATTAATTAATTAATTAAATTAAAATAAAATAAAAATAAAATAAAAAAATAAAAGAATTTTTTTTTCCCCTAAGCAAATTTTAAAGATTAAAATAAGTCGGATTCTAATTACGTAATTCACTAAATTTTATATACAATTACTCCTTATTCATTCTGTATTAAATTTTTAAATGTTGTTAATTTTAAAGGATCCCAACAATAATAATAATAATAAAATTAAAAAATAAAAAAATAAAAAAATAAAAAAAATTAAAAAATAAACATTAAAAATTCTGTCAGAGACAGAAATTAGTTTAGTACAGAGGACAATTAATTTCAATTTGTAAAATTTTTGTTTTTATTTTTTAATTTATTTTTTATCTTATTTTTTGACCGTAAAACTGGGTCATGTACTTAAAATGGCTGAAATGAATTAAAATGAAGTATTTCCACATAAATTTCATACTTTAATTAATTTTAAAAAATCTAACTGTCGTTCGAAAAACTATTTGCACCCCTGGATTCAGAAAAATCGCCCTTTTCATTTAGTACCAAATTTGTAACGATATTTCTAATTTATTTTGGTGTTACATAAATCTGGTCTACAAAAAATCCAGATTGAAACTAATAGTCCTCCGTCCTAAAAAAAGAAAAGAAAAAGAAAAACTAAAAGTTGTTTTCGCAATGAACTTTTATTTTTAAAAAACAGTGGTAGGACTAAATTGTCAAGATTGACATTTAACATTAGAACAGCCAGTATTTTCTACATTTTACTTTTTTCTAAACATCTTTCCATAAAACTATACTCATTTTTATCATAACATTAAATATTTTAAACGTTTAATGTATAATGAGAAGTTCTCGAAAACTATTAATTAACGTAGTATAAAGCTTTTTACAGTAAAAGTAATTTTTTAAACATGAATGATATTAATTTTAACTGTAGATATTTCTATAATTTTTCTTCCGTTAGTTCAGTAAATAATGATTCCAAAAAGTATGACACATTTTATTTCGTTTATCTTTAAAAATATAAATAAATAAATGCACTTAATTTTAAGCTTTTAATTTTTTAAAGATATGCTCCACCTCCCTTGAATGTAGAAAAGTTTCAAAGCCTATTTTCTAATATTGCTTGTTTTATTATAAAAATGTTATAAAGGTAGTGATTCTTGTTAATTCTATTATGTATGTGGCACAATTACATTAAGCTAGATTTTCTGTTAAATTAAAATACACTCATTTTTGTAAAAATTGCAACACCAAGAAGGAATGCGAATATAAGAATGATATCTCTTAGGCACATACATTATAGTAGGAAGAACAATTGATTAAATTTTCAGGAAGTTTTGAGTAATATATAATGAGAAAACAGTATATAAAGCAGCTACCTCTAGGAGCAATAACTACAGTTATCTGCCTAGGCATTGAATCGAACAGCAACTGGATGACATATTCGGGTACAGCACTTCATGAAGCTTCAACACGATGCCACAATTCATCGATCGTAGCTGCTGATGAGTGGTGGCGAGCCACTCGCTTTTCAACGATTAAACAGTCATTTTCATTGATGAGAGATCAGGAGAACGCGCTGGCCGGAGCAACGGTTGAACACATTCTGTATCAAGGAAGGTCCAGACAATACAGACAACTTGCGGTCGTGCATTATCCTGCTTAAATATTACGCTACGGAGGCCTTGAATATAGAGCAGATGGGCGGACCTTAACTCACCAGAAATTTAATGACCGCTATACAGAGTGCCGAGAATGCGAACAAGAAGTAATCGAAACGTGCATCCAATGGGAATCCATACCATCACTGCAGGTGATGGGCAGTGTGACGATGTCGAATCCCAGCTGGCAATGTGCATTATTCACAATGCCGTTAAATACGAATAATGCAATCCTTATGCTGTAAACAGGATTGTGATTTGTCTGGAAGGCGACTTTACGCCGCTCCTGCGTCCAGGTTTGTCGTTGATCACACATTAAAGTCGCCTATATCAGTGGTGCAGTTTTAAGGGTAATCAAAATTTTGGTAGCCGCATACTGGGTCACCACCTGGAGTCGTGGTATGCGATACCATTGGATACACATCTCGACCACCTCTTGTTTTTGTTCCCGCCACTCTGAATACCAGCCATTACATTTCTGACGAGTTAAGACCCGTCGCTCTGCCCTATATTCAAGGCCTCCGAAGCGCAATACTTAAGCAGGACATTGCACGACCGCAAGTTATCCGTACTGTCTGGACCTTCCTTGATGCAGAATGTCTTCGACTGCTGCTCTGGCCAGCGCGTTCTCCCGATCTCGCATCAATGAAAATAACTGTTTAATCGTTGAAAAGCGACTGCCCCCCCCCCCCCCACACACACACACGCACTCATCAGTGACTACGATCGATGAATTGTGGCATCGTGTTGAAGCTTCATGAAATGCTTTACCCGTACATGTCATCAAATCGCTGTTTGTTTCAATGCCTAGGCAGATAAGTGCTGCCATTGCTCACAGAGGTCGCTGCGTTGTGTACAGTTTTCTCAGTACATATTACTCCAAATTTCCTGAAATTTTAATCAATTTTTCTTCCGACTGTAATGTATGTGTCCAATAAAATCATTCTGATATTACCATTCCTTCTTGGTGTTGTAATTTTCACAAACGTGAGTGTACATTTAAAACAAAGGTAAATTCCATGAGACTTGGAACTGTAAGTAATAAAAATGAATCTCATGGCAACAAACACAAAACGTAGCATAATGAAATGCTGGATATTTAAAACATTAAATCTGTCTTATCGAACTCTTTTACTTTTTTTTTTTTTTTTTTTAATATTTAATTGTTTTTTAATACAAGAATTATCACACTTTTATTTCTGATATATCATTTAAATTTTTATTATTTATTATTGTTTCACTGAATCACTGATATATCTTGTGACCCGCGAACAAGTTATGTGCATTTTTAACAATTTATTTTAACAAGTTATGTGCATGAAAAAAAAAAAAAAAAAAAAAAAAAAAAAAGAACTATGTTGCAATATTCTTACATTGTTTAAGGACATTGTAAAATGATGAACACGACTCCAGAAATTAAAGTTACTTTGATAAAGTTTTTTTTTTTTTTTTTTTTTTTTTTTTTACATAAGATAATGATGCTGGTAATTGCTAATTGTTTTAATGTCAGTTAGTAGGTTAATTATTAAACCATTATGTTATTAACAGTATTAAAATTCATTATTTAAAACGTTTCTTGGACTTCTTTTCTCCACTTTAGGGCGCAGGGTACGAAAAAGCCTATGCTTATGACAAAAAGGCTGGGCATCATTCTATAGTCGATGACCATGCTGCCAGATCTGCTGAATATGGTGTTCGCGACAGAGGTGCATATCACAATGTTGGAGCTCATGCTAGCCGAGGACACAATAGATTCGGTGCTCACAACAGATTTGGTGCTAATGCCTATGGATCACAAGGTCATGATAACTCTGCCTATGGACGTTATGGACAAGGACATGAACATAGTTACCATGCTGCTCCAGCTGCGTCTGGTTCTTACCATGCTGCTCCAGCCGTTGCCTACCACCCAGCACCAGTTCATTCCGCACCTGTTCATCATGCTCCCGCTCATCCTGCCCCAGTTCAACATGCTCCTGTAGCACACCATGGACACGGATCTGCACATTATTAAAAAGAAGAGGTAATTATATACATACATACGTATATGTATATTGGAAAGTTAGTAAGGCTAAAATTAAATTGGTGACACTATTCTTTAACCACATTTCTTGCGACCATGGGAGCCTTTGCGCAGATGCGGACTCGACGAATCCAGTGTTAAAATAAGGGTGATAAACTTTGTCGTTGAAAGAAAATAAGAAATAAGGGAAAAGCGAATGACTAAATCCCAACCTGTTGATCAGTTTGGTACACCTCTAAGCTTTTAGACTCGTTCTCACTGCTAGGTGTAAGAAATGTGGTTACACTATAAAAGGTTGTGTAGAAAAGATGACAACAATAGATGCTTGCTTGCATGCTCATGTATAATTCAGACCCTGGGAAAAGCAAAGAAAGAAAACATTTTTTACAAAAGGTATAGTTATTGCTAATGGCACTCAGAAAGTTTATTCATTTTGAGGAAATGTAATTTTTAAGTTAATTTGATTCTTGGAATAATTTCTCATCGTTCATTTTCCTCATCGTTGCTATTAATATGGTACTACATTTACATTGGTTGACTTAAATTTTAACTGTTTTTTTTTTTTTTTTTTTTTTTAGAATTACAAAAATACAACTATTCAATTATCGCGATACACTTTCATAAAATGAAGCTATAAATATTTTATCTATGCCGTTTTCAGTTTCAGTTCATAACCAGATTTTCATATCATTTTAGTAGGTTTATATGGAGGCTAGCCTTCATCGGGAATTTAAAGCTTTAGACTTGAAACTTATGCAAAATAAAGCGAAATTTCAGTAGAAATAAAATAATGTGATAAAAAAATAATGATAGAAAATTAAAATTCAATGCACGTGTGGTATATAAATTATTTGTGTATAACACAGATCTAGTTTTTTTGAAATATATTTTCAAAAATGTGTATTTAAGCACAAATTATTATTACTGTGTCAAAAACAAACTCACAATATATTTTTATTTTTCACTATAAAACCTTACTATAATTAGTAATGATAAACATTATCCCAAATACAAATATATTTACTGGTGTTTTGGACAACGTATCGTTTACTTCTTTTTCTCTACCTGTCACACTGACTGTTTATCTTAAAATTCAAGGTTGTGATTAAATCAGTAATGATGAGATGCTTCGTTTAGTGAGTTGCAGTTTTCTTTTGGCTATATAAAGAGCTTAAATGCTTTAATCAAACAGTTTTAAAACTTTATTTTTAACATTATATTATTTTACCACATATTTTAACACACTGGGAAAAAAAAAAAAAAAGAAAGAAAGAAAGAAAAGAAAAATGCAGTGAAAGAAATTAATAGAATTTCGTCCAATGTAACTGAAAAGAAAGCCTGTCACTCAAATGAATCGTATTTTTAAAAATAAATAGTAAACAAATATTTTTAAAAACAAGGCCGTAACCAGAAAAAAAAAAATTCGAAGGGGTCCAAACTTTACTACATAATATTGGGTGTTAAAAATAATGTATAACTCAAAAATTTTCACAAATTTGCAAAATTTCGGGAGTGTTTGAAATCTTACACTAAGATATGATTTATTAAAATTACTCTCAGCAGTAATTCGGAAATATAATCGAGTAAATTTAATATAACAAATTTAAAGCGGGAAAAATAATAAATTTAATCTAGTAAATTTAATATAAATAAAAAAAACAAAAACTCATTGTAACAAAAATTAAACAAATATAATTGTACCACAAATTTGAAGAGGGAAAAATAATAATAGTTTATTTTTAAAATTAAAAATGTAGTATAACGTAATGTAAATACGCCAGATAAATTACATGCATATAAAACAGATTCAACTTCTTTTTAAAACGTATTTTTAGAAAAGTGTATTTAAACATGTATTATTATTACTTTATCCAAATAACAGATAAACTCGAAACATAAGATTTTAACTACTTTTTAACTACTTTAGGTTAAAATAAAAAAAAATTTTCAAATGTAACTGCACATTTATTAATAAAAGTCTACTAAAATATTTAATTTCGAATACCACTATTTAAAAAAAAAACAATTTATAGTAATAAAAATCTGGAGTAGACTTTCCAGTAGACTTTCTGAACAATCAGCAATTAATGGTCTTATAAATAAATTATAGTAAGAGAAGGCATTAAATTAACAAAAATGAAAATTATAACAGAGTACTTTTCTCCATATAGTATATTGTTTAATTTTACGCAATTGCATTTCAAATAATTTTAGCCCACAGATCATATTGATAAAGAATTTTTCGTTGTGTCCCTGTAAAAATATATAAGTGCTAGATTCAGCAAAACCTATACAGTTCGTGCGACAGTGACCTACGAAATATATATAAATTTACAGCTTAATCGGATAAGGCATTTAGACGCTATTGCACTTTAAATAATTTGAGCCCATAAGCCATGATGATAAAGAATTTTCCATTCTATCTCTGTAAAAACTAAAAGTGCTAGATTCACCAAACTCTATACAGTTTGTATGACGGTGATGTATGATATGTATATAAATTTTTGGTTCATTCAAATAAGGTGTTTAGACACTATCGCACTATACAAAATTTTGAGCACATAGGCCATAATGATAAAGAGTTTTTCTTCGCATCCCTGTAAAAAAAAACTATAAGTGCTACATTCACCTAAATCTACACAGTTTGTGCGACGGTGATCTATAACATGTGTATAAATTTTCAACTCAATCAAATAAGGCATTTAGGTCGCTATCACGTTTTAAAAAATTTCAGCCCATAGGCCATAATGATAAAGAGTTTTTCTTTGTGTCCCTGTTAAAAAAAAAAAAAAAAAAAAAAAAACTATAAATGCTCGAATTACCAAAATCAATAGGGTTTGTATTACGGTGACCTATAACATAAGAACCAACTTCCAACTCATTCGAACAACGCGTTTAGACGCTACCGTGTTCACTCACATACGTACACACATACATACATATATCACCGTAAAAGTAGCAAAAATGAACTCAGGAACCTCAAAACGTATAAAAACACGAAAGTCTAAAAGTCGAATTTTTGTCCTGATTACAATACTTTTTAGTCTTTTAATTATACTTAAAAAAAAAAAAAAAAAAAAAAAAAGAACAGAAGGACTTATAAATGAAATTGAATCTTAAAGGTAATTTGAAGGAATATGCTTTTTTCAAAACAAGGTCGCGCTTGTACGGCTAGCCGCTTGGAGTTTTCCGCGGTTTTCTCAGAAACTCGAAATTCAGGCTAGGACCTCACATAAAAACCCTCACTGGGGACATTCCACCCAAGCCTAGGTCCCTCATGTAGGTAATCAGCTTTAAACCCTACCATTGCTAGCACCATTTGTTTTTACATAAAATTGTAAAATTTAAGTAATAAATACATCAAGTAATCTGCTAATATGCATATGTTTATTAAAATATCGATAACTTTTTAGAATATATGTGAAATGAAATAATATAATAATGACACTCATAAAAAATTTAAATTAAACAGCAAACTATAGAATGAAATTTGAATTTAAAAACACAGTAGAAAACGTTTGTGCTTTATTTATTATCGCTTGTACATATATTTAAAATTATACTATACCATTTAATGGTAATCTCATAAACTAGAATTAAAATATTGAATTTTTTTTTTCTTTTTTTTTTTAAAGAAATATTAGAAATTATATATATCTGTCGACTGAAAATGTTCTTCATAGGTATTTACCATCATATAATAGTATCTAATTTTTGAATTTTTGAATATCTAGAAAATATGTATTTAGTGCTTCTAAAAAAGAAATAAATTCTAGAATAGAAGGTTTAGTTCTCTAATTCGGCTCTTTCTAGAATAGAAGGTCCTTCCTTTAATTCAATTCATTCATTAATAGTTTAAAATAAAAGATGATACTATCATCATTATCTGCCGCTATTTCATTGCAAATCTTTTATTTAAAATAAAAATATGACTGTTTTATATCTTATTTACAAAAGAGTTTTTGACTTTATAAAAATAATCATTTAAACAACTGTAAATTCGCATATTAGAAAAACAAAAATAGTTGTAAACATTTTGCTCTATATGAAATATGTATTATTTTTATTACTATAGAAGAAAGTACAATGAATTGGGAAATTGACAAAATATCACCTTAATAAGAATAGTGGTAATTATCACCTTAATAAGGCTGGTAATATGTGTAATAGTATTACTAGGGGCGAGGCGTGGTTCAGAAACTATGGAAGCGCCGAAGCGACGCACTTGCAAATGCAGAGGAAGAATCAATTCAGTCTTTTGACGAGGCGACGTTACTTGATTACTTTTTTAAAATCTTAAATAGGGGAGGCGCTGCTTCCATCGCTTCCATGGACACTTCTTCACTGAGTATTACACATTACCAGCTGTGCTATTTGTAACTGGCATGTAATTCGCATGTTTTATGAGAACACAATACCTACCCTCGCCGACAGCCAAACTACATGTTATTCTATGGGAAAATTTGTTTGTAGAATAATTCATTACCTAATGTATTTTTTAAATTCCATTTTCACATTCAGAACCATTAAATTCGTTCTTGTTTTCCTAAAATTTCCTTCACGGAGAACATCCCACCCATATCTAGGTTCCTTGCAAAACTGTGTCTACACTTTTAGCCACCCTGGGCGCAGGGCTTGAAAATTATACTACCCGACATGCCCGGGGCATGTAAAAATTCAGATTGGGCATGTACTTTTTTCTCTTACATGCCCGGCTAGGCATGCAAATATTTAAACAAAAGTAACTTTCTTAAAATAATTTTAAAATATAACATCTTGTCTAAGATTTTTATTTGAAATAACAATGTCAATATAGATAAATTAAATTCTTTTCACCCCTAAAATTCTTTTCACTAGGTATGTGAATGTTTTTATTAATATGCATTTTAATAATATATTTGGGCATGTAAAAATTTCATTTGGGCATGTATTGTCCAGACTAACATGCCCAACAGGGCATGTAAAAATTTTGAGATTTTTCAAGCCCTGCTGGGTGAATGATTTTAGCCGTGCTGAGCAAAAGATAAGCGACTAGCCTCTGCACGCAACAATTTCAAAAAGTAATGTGCAACCACGGGAAGAGAGAAACTTGACCTATGGAAGATTGAAGATTTTGTTTTGTTGCATTGTGGGGGAATCAGATTTCATTCTTTGTATTTTGTATAAAGAAGGTGTGTTGAAAGTATGTTAAGTCCTGAAAGATACACATATAGATACAGAAAAAATAAATTACCCTGGATTTTTCCCTTTTGCCCGACAGCCAAAATCAGTAGACTAATTTTCAGTTGAACATCGTAATTTTTAGATGCCCTGAGCGACCATCCACTTTCTCCCCCTCCCCCCCCCCCCCCCACACACACACAAACACACACTAAGCATGGCGGCACCAACCCACAACATCAACAGCACGCCAGAAGTTGAAAATTTATATTCTTTATACTTTATTTTTTAGTTTAAAATCGAAAAAAATAAATAAATAAAATACAGTGCATTTCTCCTTTTTTTTTTTTTTTTTAGTTGCAGTTATGAATAAAAATCTTTGTAAGCAAACACAAAAATTGCAAAATCTTAGAATTTTCAAAAATAGTGAGATTCTGATGTTTATAGTATTTACTTACAAAGAATTTTATATATCACCTTTGAACACATGCTTTTTTTTTTTTTGTGTGTGTGTGTGTGTATTTTACTGTCACTGTTAAAAGTCCATTTAATATAATGGCAAGTTATTAACTTTAATTCAATTCTTTTAAACAAAAAACGATGTATTATTAACTTTTTTTTTTTCCCTTTCAGAAAATACAATAAGAACTGAAGATGAAACACGCGATTCTGGATAGAAAATAGTGCTCTATTTTCTATGTGACTGATTAGTGGATAAGATTGTGTTTCTGGATCTACAAAGTTATGACAACGATTTTGATCTGAAGAGATCTGCTATTTATTATATTTGTTATTGTCTTGTAACATTATTTAAAATGTTTAATAAAAATTTAAAAACATTCCAAAGTGTTCCTTGTACTAGCATTATTTAATCAACAAAAATTAATTGATATTGTCGAAAAGGAATCTGCTATAAAATTTCTGGAAACTTTTCTTTTGAAAGAACGATTAATGCATTTCATTTAAAATTTTGTATACAAAACATATAATAATTATGTAACTAAATTTCTCAGAATAACAATTATATTTATAGGCCGTGGGCATCATAAAATTGAAATCTACAAAAAAAAAAAAAAAAAAAAAAAAAAGATACTGTAGTAGAAATGAAAATTTTATACATTCTGCGTCATTAACTCAGTTAGCATATGACTGGTACAAATCCCTCAACTGAAACTCATCTATTCTGTAAATGGTACCAATTGTACTGGTCATAAAGCATTAACCCCTTCTTTCTCGTCCTCAACAAAAGTCTCACTCTCTATTTTTCTTGCTTTTGATATTTCCAGGTTGAAGCAGTTGAAATACATTAAATACAATCCATATCCCATACCCAGAACTTTTTTTCCCTCTTCTTATTTCACATATGGATGACAGGACTAGCTGAACGATGGGACCAGCCAAATGAATTTAGTTTATATTAAAATATCAACAGAAAATATTTTGTAAGGAAAAAAAATAGGTACAGTGCAGCCACATATTCTAAAACTAGCAGTGAGGACGCATCCAAAATGTTGGAGGGATGCCAGCTTAACCGACAGTTTGAAATTTGGAAAACATCCAGTAATTCTGTGCTCTGTGTTATTGCTCATTTTCTCTGAGTCAGATGACTATTTCTGCATTGGACTCGTTGAGTTAGCACTTGCACAGATGCTTCCATGGTTTCATGAAATGTCGTCGAAGAATATTTATGGCAGTTTTCTTAAAAATAATAAGATCGCTAAAGGTTTAGAAAAAGATTCAAATTTATTGCTATATTAGTCATTTTTTGCTCTAGTTGAAAAGTGTTTGACCTTTTTCTCTAAAGAGCTTGGATCACATTTAAAGCTTCCTCAAAATCAACACATATTCTTTGTACTGATCCCATGAAGCAACACCATGTAACTGTCATTTCAGCAGAAATTCTTTGAACTATCATAAAAAATATTTAAATAATGCTTTTGGTTTGTTATTGACAACATGTACTTTAAAATAACTGCATGCATTGTAAATCATATTCTAAAATTAAATACTTGGTCTAAACTTAATGAAAACATGAAAATGAGCGAAAGGATGTTAAATAGATTTCGCATGGTTTTAACCCAATGTCTTTTTTCTTCCACAAAAAAAAGAAGAAAAATCTTTTTTTTTTTTCCAAAAATTTCTAACATATTTATTTTCTTTTTTCAATTATTAAAAATTTTCAAAAAGTAATTACATATATAACTTAAAAACAATTTACTTTTTATTCGAGAACAGTAATAATAAATAAAATAAAAATATTGGCAGAAAAGAAAGTTATATGAAACTATATCAAGGTACTAAGAAAAAAAAAAGATATAGGACAAAAGGCAGTAATAAATCAATAAATAAACAATGGAAGGTCAAATTGCTTTAGGTAAAAGTTGTATGACTGAAAAAACTGGTTTAATTTTTGAAGATTTGAAAAAGATGTTTCATTTAAAATTAATTAGAGGTTTTGAAAACAATATATTTGTTATAAGATGGCAATTACACTGGTCGATCTTAATTCAAAAGCAAGATATGCCGATTTTGCATCATATTTTCCATTCACAATTTTCTTTCGTTTCTTTTTTTTTAATTATGGTTATATTTAAAATATAGCATCAGTTAAATAGTGGCAAAGTCAAGAAGAAATTAAATATTTTAATATTATTGTATTGAAAAAGTTGAAATAATTCTAATGGAAAATGCTTCTACAACTGATGATAGATTTTCTTCTTCTGGGGTTATATGATAAAAATTTTATGAAACACAAAATTTATAAAAATACTCAAATATTGTGTTTTTATTTAAATACTAATTCTAAGTTCTATGTAAAAAGAAAATTTTTTTATGGACTGTAATATTCCATTACATTACCCCAAACTATAACTATTTCTAAAATATGCTTCTATACATATATATATATATATTATATATATATAATTTTGAAAATATGTAGAGACTTGAAGACAAGTGGGCGTGGTCAACAAGAAGAAAAAACGTTTATAAAAACAAAGAAATAACGAATTAAAGTAACGAAGAACAATTGTAAAAACAACACTACATGTGAAAAACACCCTTCCGCTTCCTCTTCAGTGGGTGGGAGCAGCAGAACAGACAATAAAGTAAACTGAAAAAGGCCTAACAGGTTTCGGAAACATGGCGAAACTAGCATACTTCCAACAAAATTCTATGAAATTCTAAAACAAGATTAAATTACTGGTAAATTATCTATAACAATAGTAATGTAAATTAACGGTAAATTAGATATAACAATATCAATGCTTCGTAAAGCAACATAACTAAATTCATTTAATAGTCCAAAAAATACAAAGTCGATATTTGTGATAAGAATAATTTAATAAAAAGACATGCTAGATCGTCATGTTCCTACAGGTGCCAAGCTTCAATAAGAGCTATCAGTAATCAGAGTTATACATTTATGCAACGTGGAGACGTGAACCATGTCGCAGAGTATTTTTATTCACGAGCCCACATATAATGATGAATTGCACTGTTTTTGTAAACAAATATATACTATATTAAGTAAAAAATTAGAAAAATTTCTAAAACAAAAGTAAATAAATATGTATTTCTTTACCTTCTTACAAAATGAAAGTTTTTTTTTTTAACCTGCTTTGGAGAGGATGGGGGGGACATTTGAATCTCTCTCTCTCTCTTTTATTTTATTTATTTATTTTTTTTTTTGGGGGGGGGGGGGGGGGAGGGGAGGGCGTTTACAAAAATGTATTTTATTTTATTTACTATTTAATAGTCACTTTTTTATAGACAACTGTTTTTATGGCATTAAATACTAAAACATTGTTCTTTTTACTAATAATTATTATTATTTTCTTTATGTATTTTGCATAAAACCTAACATATATTTTATTTGGTGGTATAGTATGTATTTTAAATTTATTAAGGAAAAGCAAATAGATTCATCAAGTTCAGTAATACAGCCTAAAAATAATTACATATGTGAGTAATATTGAGCACTCCTGTCACTTTTTTTTGGTTCTAGAAGTAATCCTTGATAACAAGCTGGGAAGCAAGAGGGGAAGTCAAAATATAAATAATTAGATATATGAGAAATGAAACAATTCTACTTCTTTATAGGTTCCAGAATCTAACAAAGCAAGTTTAAAATGAATATTGACATTCATGTTGCTGATGGAGAAAGATTGGGAAACTAAAGGCTTCTGTAGAGCTTTTAATCAACGATGGATGGTTGGAGATAAGAAAAAAAAGGGGGGGGGAATAATTACATCAGCAAGAAATATTTAATAATTCTATTTCTTTGTAGTTTCTAGAATCGTATAAAGCAAGTTTTAAATGAATATTGACATTTATGTTGTGGATGGAGAAAGATTATGAATTGGAATGCTGCCGTTGTGCGTTTGATCGTCGATCGTGAGTAGAAATTCCTTTCTTTTAACGAACGATATCCGCGACTGTTTAAAAAGCGTATAATCCATAATGTTTATATGTTGTCCGTAATGCCGTAAATTCGTAATAATTACGGACAAATCGTAATACTTTGCACCTCTATAAGTTACCACCCAGACCTGAAAGGCAAAAAGATATTGTAATGAACTGAAATATATTGAACTCACTGCATTGTAGAAATAGGTCTCTAAAGCAAAAGAAGCAGATTCACATGTAGTGGCTCAATACTGGCGCTGTCTTGTCTGATGTTCCAATATCATAGTCCAAACTCTCTGAGTCGCTCAGTACCAAGTAGCTGCAGTCCGTCAGAAGGCGTTCTACAAGTTGGACTTTGGCCATGAGTCTTCATCAGCAAGCACCACCAGACACCAAGTACCATAAGTGAAGAAACATTACCGCTGCTATCACCACAATCGCAAACATTTATTAAAATTATTGGTGTAAAACTTTATGAAATTTAATTAATAGTTATTATTGTAAAAGAGATTGGCAATATCTAGAAAATCTGAGAATCCAGAATCGCCGCGGTCCCGAATTTTCGACTTTGTACTGTAAAACAAAAATGGCAAAGACTTAAAAATAAATCTCTATCAATTCTTAATTCATTTACAATATCAAAAAAGTCAAATAATTTAATTAAAGTGTTATACAATAAATCAATAGGGATATTGCAAAACAAATTTTCGAAATCAAATGTTTGTACAAAAGTAGGCGTGTCCATATTTTTTAACTTTTCAATAATCTCATAACTACTGTCAATACACCAAAAATAACTTGAAGTTTTATATTTATTTTTTAGAAAGTCATAAATAAGCTTTAAATAAAATTGAAGGTTAATATTGAAACATTTATTAATGCTGCCAACAGTACAACAAATATATCGGAATTTTACTGGGTTTCTATGGAATTTAGGTGTTAAAAACAAAAAAGGTAATTTTTTTATGATTTGGTAAAGCAAAATGTTTATTGAATAGGCTTTTGCATTTCTTAATAAAAGCAGAACCCTTATTATACATGGAATTGCTGTCCAGGTTGTATTTTTCATAATATTTTAAATTATTTAATTCTGAAAATATTTTTTCAGCATAAAATTCTCTTCAAATGATGGTGTAATTATTGGCAGCCTTATCAGTAGGTACAAAAATAAAATTCGTTTGCATTTTTTTAATAAAACTTAAATCTTTTTTACTTAGTTTTTCCTATACATAATTATTTTGATTTTGATTTAATTGAATAAATTCCTTAAAATATTTAATTAGATAGTATTTCCATTCTACAAAAGCTTTAAACGGTACATTAAATTTATAAGCCATTTTCAGTATATAATCATTAGTTTTACAAAAATAATCACGAGCTTTTTTAGGATTTGTATAATAGTTAGGTCTAAATTTTGTACCAAGACTCAAAAAATGCCTTACATTCCTATTTTCAACAATATTCAAGTCACCAGTTATTATATATGTCCATGATCTTTATTGATAAAATTTTTAAAATTCACGTTATGTCAACAACACTTATTTGCATCACCAATATCCTCAAAGGCAAACCTCCTGTAATTAAAAACTCTGCAACTAAAAGGTTGTGTATACTTATTGGTAATTCTAATAGGATAATTCTTTAATGGAAAATAAATTGCTATCTGTTTAATGATTCTATTTATATTTAGATTATTAAATGACTTTTGTTGAAAAAGCAGAATGAAGTATTGAACATTGTTATTAAGTTTGCATGATTTCAATTTAAAATTCAATAAATCATTAATTAAATGTTTTAATTGTTTATTTTTAAAATTATAATTCAAAGCAAAAGTTTTAATTTTTTTAAGTTTACTAATTTTTAATTCAAAAATATGATTTTTAACAGTTTTAACATTATAATTATTTAAGAAATCGCTCTCAGTATTTTTTAACCAAATACAAGCATCCAGAAAATTATTGTTTTTACTGTTAATACGAGAACCTCCTTTACCTCTTTGTATTTTGATAAGATTATTGATTTCAAACAAAAATCCATAAATATTGTCAATTTGATTAATATAACATGTTAATATCCTCTAGTACAGCCGCTAATTTATTTTTATTCTTCTATGAATATACTTATGTTATTAATAACAACAAAAATTTAAAAATTTACTGATATATAGATGATATTTTAGTCTTAAATTTTAATTTTACAGATATTTTTAAAAATATATATCCTTCCTGTTTAAATTTAAATAAAACTAATAATAAAGATGACTGTGTTAGTTTCTTAGATATTTTTCTTGATGTTCAACATAATAAATTCTGGATTTATATGACAAAAAGAAAGATTTTCCAAAACTAAAAGCAAAACTGGTGTACAATAGATATATAGACAATAAGACTTCTTCACACACCATAAATTTTAATCCAGCACAACCGGTTTCGAAAGGACGTAGCCTTCCTTCATCAGGTGCAAAAAACACGTGCTACTGCCTTGGAGGCTAAAGCAAGACTGAAAGCAGGGCAAATCCAGAGGGGGAGGAGCAACACAAACAACCAATAGGAAGCATCATGCAGGACCAATCAGAGAGGAGCACACATGCACACACAAAAACAAAAGGAGGAAGGGAAGGAATAAACATTTTTTTTTTTTTTTTTTTTTTAATTTATTTATTTTTTCTTAATGATTTATTTATAATTCATTTTTATTATTTATTTATTATTCATTTATTTTTTAAATTAATATTATACTAATAAGTAAATTTAATAAAATTAATTTATTTATTATTATTATTATTTATTTATTTTATTTATTTAGAAATATTATGTTATAAACCTCATGGAAGAAATTATTTAATTGAATTAAACAAATTTTTCCAGGCTGTAGACAGCAAAGTGGAATCACATTTTTCATTGACAATTTTATCACGATTAAGATAAATAGCTAAATTTTCCAAAAAATCCAGTTCAGAAATGCGTTTGGCATGAAAGATAATTTTGGCACTCTTAAAATTAAAACTATGATCAAATTCCCAACTGTGCTTCGCAATAGAAGATTTAGAAATTTCTTGATTAACAACATACCGAGAATGTTCACGTAAACGGACTTCAAGATTTCTTTTTGTTTGACCAATATAAGATAAATCACAATTATTACAAGGGACATTATAGATACCCCACTTATGAAGCTCGGGAACAGGGGATTTAGTTGAAGGGAATTGGAATTTATTGACAGGTTTAAAAATAACGTGAAAACTGAAACGCTTCAAAACTTTGGCTAATTTAAAACATAAGGCGGGATAAAAAGGCAAGACAACAAGATTATCAGGTTTAATTTTATCATCAATGGAAAGAGTAGAATTATAAGTTGGCCTACTGAACTTTTTGATAGCTTTATCAATTATAGAGGGTCTGAAACCTCTTTTAATAGCAACGGACTTTAAATAATTGAGTTCTTCTTTAAGAGAAGAAGTATCAGAACAAATTTTAAGGGCACGATACACGTAAGTGTAAAAGGTGCCAATTTTTTGTTTAGCCGGATGATTAGAGAGAGCATGGGGAGGGTTAGAAACAGAGAAAGGTTTCCTGTACACAGAGGTTTTAAAAGAGGAATCGCACCTAGTAACTAAAACATCAAGAAAGGGAAGTTGATTACAATTTTCTAACTCAAAGGTAAACTGAATATGGGGATCAATAGCATTAGCAGTATTAAGAATGGCAGAAACATCAAACGGATTTTCAACAAGAATGAAAGTGTCGTCTACGTAACGTAACCAGCATTTTAAATTTAACATCTTTAATAATTTTTCCTCAAAATAATGCATATAGATATCGGCAAGAATAGGAGATAAAGGATTACCCATACTTAAACCATCACACTGTTTATAAAATTTGTTATTAAATTCAAAGTAGTTTGGGAAACACAGAGTTTAGTTAGATTAACAAATTCTTTGATTTCAATGTCAGAATAATGAAATTCGCGTAGCCTTTTTTCTAAACAATTTAGAAAAAAGGCTACGCGAATTTCATTATTCTGACATTGAAATCAAAGAATTTGTTAATCTAACTAAACTCTGTGTTTCCCAAACTACTTTTGAATTTAATAACAAATTTTATAAACAGTGTGATGGTTTAAGTATGGGTAATCCTTTATCTCCTATTCTTGCCGATATCTATATGCATTATTTTGAGGAAAAATTATTAAAGATGTTAAATTTAAAATGCTGGTTACGTTACGTAGACGACACTTTCATTCTTGTTGAAAATCCGTTTGATGTTTCTGCCATTCTTAATACTGCTAATGCTATTGATCCCCATATTCAGTTTACCTTTGAGTTAGAAAATTGTAATCAACTTCCCTTTCTTGATGTTTTAGTTACTAGGTGCGATTCCTCTTTTAAAACCTCTGTGTACAGGAAACCTTTCTCTGTTTCTAACCCTCCCCATGCTCTCTCTAATCATCCGGCTAAACAAAAAATTGGCACCTTTTACACTTACGTGTATCGTGCCCTTAAAATTTGTTCTGATACTTCTTCTCTTAAAGAAGAACTCAATTATTTAAAGTCCGTTGCTATTAAAAGAGGTTTCAGACCCTCTATAATTGATAAAGCTATCAAAAAGTTCAGTAGGCCAACTTATAATTCTACTCTTTCCATTGATGATAAAATTAAACCTGATAATCTTGTTGTCTTGCCTTTTTATCCCCCCTTATGTTTTAAATTAGCCAAAGTTTTGAAGCGTTTCAGTTTTCACGTTATTTTTAAACCTGTCAATAAATTCCAATTCCCTTCAACTAAATCCCCTGTTCCCGAGCTTCATAAGTGGGGTATCTATAATGTCCCTTGTAATAATTGTGATTTATCTTATATTGGTCAAACAAAAAGAAATCTTGAAGTCCGTTTACGTGAACATTCTCGGTATGTTGTTAATCAAGAAATTTCTAAATCTTCTATTGCGAAGCACAGTTGGGAATTTGATCATAGTTTTAATTTTAAGAGTGCCAAAATTATCTTTCATGCCAAACGCATTTCTGAACTGGATTTTTTGGAAAATTTAGCTATTTATCTTAATCGTGATAAAATTGTCAATGAAAAATGTGATTCCACTTTGCTGTCTACAGCCTGGAAAAATTTGTTTAATTCAATTAAATAATTTCTTCCATGAGGTTTATAACATAATATTTCTAAATAAATAAAATAAATAAATAATAATAATAATAAATAAATTAATTTTATTAAATTTACTTATTAGTATAATATTAATTTAAAAAATAAATGAATAATAAATAAATAATAAAAATGAATTATAAATAAATCATTAAGAAAAAATAAATAAATTAAAAAAAAAAAAAAAAATGTTTATTCCTTCCCTTCCTCCTTTTGTTTTTGTGTGTGCATGTGTGCTCCTCTCTGATTGGTCCTGCATGATGCTTCCTATTGGTTGTTTGTGTTGCTCCTCCCCCTCTGGATTTGCCCTGCTTTCAGTCTTGCTTTTGCCTCCAAGGCAGTAGCACGTGTTTTTTGCACCTGATGAAGGAAGGCTACGTCCTTTCGAAACCGGTTGTGCTGGATTAAAATTTATGGTGTGTGAAGAAGTCTTATTGTCTATATATCTATTGTACACCAGTTTTGCTTTTAGTTTTGGTGATTAACCTCATTCTGGGTTTCTTACTAGTTTAATCACGATCCTGTGTTCCAGGTAATTCTATTTTATTTACATTTTTGCATGCTTTTACTTTTTTGTGAATTTGTCATTTATTTATTTTTTGCATGCTTTTACTTTTTCGTGATATTGTCATTTAATTATTTTTTGCATGCTTTTACTTTTTTGTGAATTTGTCATTTATTTATTTTTTTGCATGCTTTTATTTTTTCGTGAATTTTTCATTTATTTATTTTTTGCATGCTTTTACTTTTTTGTGAATTTGTAGTTTTATTATTTTGTTTTGTATCTATTGTAACTATTTTAACATTATTTTTTGTGTTGCCATGTCTAACTCCCATTTCAACAGATTTTGTAAACTTAGACGTAAACGTGTTAAATTTCTTAACCATTTGAGATTTCTTCAAAAATGTAAATATAACAAAGTTATTCCTAATTTTATTAAATTGCAGTGTTCTGTTCCTGTAACTGGTAGAGTTTCTAAAGCATTATTTCGCTCCAAATTTATTCTTTTAAATGCTTGTATTCAAGATTTTCGTCAACGTATCGCCAAAATTGAGGAAGAGCTTTATGAGCTTCATCTCTTCCTTGGTAAAAACTTCAATGATTTTGCTGTTTCGGAAAATGCTAATTATTTATCCTTACATTCACTTAATTCTGCTCATCAACGTAATTTAGATTCTAAGTTTTCTGTTTTGTGTAAAAACCAAAAAACCTCTCGTGAAATTAACAAAGTTCCTGAAGAAAATTACATAGTTAATCTGTCTTCACATAACTTAACTGCCCAACAAAATAAAGTGTTAGAACTCGGTTTGAATTTTTCCCAATCTTGTAAACCTTCAATTTCTAAATTAATTGCTCCCATTGAGGCTACTTTAAAATATAGTAAAATATCTACATCTCAAAAAGAATCTCTGCGCCATATTCTTGCTGATTGCATTTCTTCCAATAATTCCAATTATAAATCTAATCTTTCTAAATCTGAGAGTGTTGCTCTTAAGGAACTTAAATCTAATCAAAATCTTGTCATTACTAAAGCAGATAAAGGTGGCCAGATTGTTCTCATGGACAAAACTGATTATATTGATAAAGTTAATTCTCTTTTATCTGAAGGACCTTATACAGAAATTAAAAAAGACCAAACTAAATCTCTTCTAAGCTCTGTTCAAAAAGCTGTTAAAAATTCCATTGTTCTTCATGACAATACCAAATTCTCGGTTTCCCCTTCTTCAGCAATTTGTGCTCGTTTTTATGCTTTACCTAAGGTTCATAAAAATAATGTTCCCCTCAGACCTATTGTTTCGAATATTGGTACTGCTACTTATCCCCTCTCTAAATTTTTAGCTTCTATTTTTTCTCCTTTATGCAGCGTTAATAGTCATACTATAAAAAATTCCTATGATTTTGTTAAGAAGTTAAATAATCTGAATCCTGTAAATTGCTCAATGTTATCTCTTGATGTGAAGTCTTTATTTACTAATGTCCCCACTGAAGGTGCGCTTAATTGTTTAGAAAAAAGGCTACGCGAATTTCATTATTCTGACATTGAAATCAAAGAATTTGTTAATCTAACTAAACTCTGTGTTTCCCAAACTACTTTTGAATTTAATAACAAATTTTATAAACAGTGTGATGGTTTAAGTATGGGTAATCCTTTATCTCCTATTCTTGCCGATATCTATATGCATTATTTTGAGGAAAAATTATTAAAGATGTTAAATTTAAAATGCTGGTTACGTTACGTAGACGACACTTTCATTCTTGTTGAAAATCCGTTTGATGTTTCTGCCATTCTTAATACTGCTAATGCTATTGATCCCCATATTCAGTTTACCTTTGAGTTAGAAAATTGTAATCAACTTCCCTTTCTTGATGTTTTAGTTACTAGGTGCGATTCCTCTTTTAAAACCTCTGTGTACAGGAAACCTTTCTCTGTTTCTAACCCTCCCCATGCTCTCTCTAATCATCCGGCTAAACAAAAAATTGGCACCTTTTACACTTACGTGTATCGTGCCCTTAAAATTTGTTCTGATACTTCTTCTCTTAAAGAAGAACTCAATTATTTAAAGTCCGTTGCTATTAAAAGAGGTTTCAGACCCTCTATAATTGATAAAGCTATCAAAAAGTTCAGTAGGCCAACTTATAATTCTACTCTTTCCATTGATGATAAAATTAAACCTGATAATCTTGTTGTCTTGCCTTTTTATCCCCCCTTATGTTTTAAATTAGCCAAAGTTTTGAAGCGTTTCAGTTTTCACGTTATTTTTAAACCTGTCAATAAATTCCAATTCCCTTCAACTAAATCCCCTGTTCCCGAGCTTCATAAGTGGGGTATCTATAATGTCCCTTGTAATAATTGTGATTTATCTTATATTGGTCAAACAAAAAGAAATCTTGAAGTCCGTTTACGTGAACATTCTCGGTATGTTGTTAATCAAGAAATTTCTAAATCTTCTATTGCGAAGCACAGTTGGGAATTTGATCATAGTTTTAATTTTAAGAGTGCCAAAATTATCTTTCATGCCAAACGCATTTCTGAACTGGATTTTTTGGAAAATTTAGCTATTTATCTTAATCGTGATAAAATTGTCAATGAAAAATGTGATTCCACTTTGCTGTCTACAGCCTGGAAAAATTTGTTTAATTTAATTAAATAATTTCTTCCATGAGGTTTATAACATAATATTTCTAAATAAATAAAATAAATAAATAATAATAATAATAAATAAATTAATTTTATTAAATTTACTTATTAGTATAATATTAATTTAAAAAATAAATGAATAATAAATAAATAATAAAAATGAATTATAAATAAATCATTAAGAAAAAATAAATAAATTAAAAAAAAAAAAAAAAAAAAAATGTTTATTCCTTCCCTTCCTCCTTTTGTTTTTGTGTGTGCATGTGTGCTCCTCTCTGATTGGTCCTGCATGATGCTTCCTATTGGTTGTTTGTGTTGCTCCTCCCCCTCTGGATTTGCCCTGCTTTCAGTCTTGCTTTTGCCTCCAAGGCAGTAGCACGTGTTTTTTGCACCTGATGAAGGAAGGCTACGTCCTTTCAAAACCGGTTGTGCTGGATTAAAATTTATGGTGTGTGAAGAAGTCTTATTGTCTATATAGAAAGATTTTCCATTTAACAGTTACAGCATGCCTCACTGGTATAGCAATTTGCATAAAAAAATTTACATTAATATTTTAATTGGTCAACTAAATAGATTTCATAAGATATGCAATAAACATTCAAATTACAATAAACAAGTTTTTAAATTCATTGCCAATCTCTTTTACAATAATAACTATCCATTGAATTTCATAAAGTTTTACACCAATAATTTTAATAAATGTTTGCGATTGTGGTGATAGCAACGGTATTGTTTCTTCACTTATGGTACCTGGTGTCTGCTGGTGCTTGCTGATGAAGACTCATGGCCAAAGTCCAACTTGTGGAACACCTTCTGTCGGACTGCAGCTACTTGGTACTGAGCGACTCAGAGAGTTTGGACTATGATATTGGAATATCAGACAAGACAGCGCCAGTAATGAGCCACTACATGTGAATCTGCTTTAGAGGCCTATTTCTACAATGCAGTAAGTTCAATATATTTCAGTTCATTACAATATCTTTTTGCCTTTCAGGTCTGGGTGGGAACATGACGATCTAGCATGTCCTTTTATAAAATTATTCTTATCACAAATATCAAATTTGTATTTTTTGGACTATTAAATTAATTTAGTTATGTTGCTTTTAGAAAGCATTGATATTGTTATATCTAATTTACTGTTAATTTACATTACTATTGTTGTATATAATTTACCAGTAATTTAATCTTGTTTTAGAATTTTGTTGGGAATATGCAAGTTTCGCCATGTTTCTGAAACCTTTTTCAATTTACTTTATTGTCTGTTCTGCTGCTCCCACCCACTGAAGAGGAAGCGGAAGGGTGTTTTTCACATGTAGTGTTGTTTTTACAATTGTTCTTCGTTACTTTAATTCGTTATTTCTTTGTTTTTATTAACGTTTTTCCTTCTTGTTGACCACGCCCACTTGCCTTCAAGTCTCCACATATTTTCAAAATTATATATTTTTGTATAATTTTTAGTGCTGCCTTTGGCGCCTTTTTTATACAAATACACTTCAATTAATAAGTAATTAATATATATATATATATTATTGCATTGGAAATGTAATTCTCTTTATTCTTAGTTACAGCCCATTTGATTTAAAATTCTTTCCAAGAGACATGCCCGAGGCTTGAAAAAATTTAAATTGGACATGTATATATTTAATCAAAAATACCTTTTAAAAAACACAATTTTTGAGATTTTTCAAGCTCTGATAAATATCTAGAAATATAACTTTATAATGATTAAATATGCTACAAAAAAAAAAAAAAAAAAAAGTCTCTTTAAACTTTTGTAATTGATCTAATTATATTTCTAAAATCTTCTGTAAAAATAAAAACAATAATAAGAGTTTATCTTTTAAAACTATCATTGCATTAAAAATATATAAATAAAATTTTGAAAACTTAAAAATATTTTTTAAATAAAGTTTTGTTATAAATCTCTCGATGTAAAGACAATCATTTTGAGAGAAATGACTTCAAGTAACTAAAAGCTTTATGTAATCAACAAAATTCTTTTTAACTACATATTAAGATATAAAACCTAACTTTACTTCATGGCCGTTTAAGATCTTTCGAAACCGGGTACCCGGTCCTCATCAGAAACGCTGCTTCTGTGTCAACTTTTCCACCACAGAAGCAGCGTTTCTGATGAGGACCGGGTACCTGGTTTCGAAAGATCTTAAACGGCCACAAAGTAAAGTTAGGTTTTTATATCTTAATATGTAGTTATTATTATACTTCGTTTTTTCTTTTTATTTAAAAATTCTTTTTCTTTCTTCTTTTTTTTCTTTTTTATTTTTTTACCATTTGGTAAATGGGTAGCGGTACCTGACCTATAAGCCAGGGTATTTTCAGATTGGATAAGAGAACTAATAACAGCATTGATAAAATATTCCATCTATAATAATAAAAGAAGATGTCTGTCTGTCTGTCTCTCTGTCTGTGCATCTATACGTTCAGCCCCTACTGAACGCAGAAGTACAAAATTTGACATGCGGGTGCTCCAAAGCCATCCCGAGGGGCTCCTGAAAACAGAATTTTAAAATTTTAATTAGTTCTGGAGATATTAATTAAAATGTAGACCTATGTCTAATCAAAAAGCGATCTCAATGACTGAGAATTCACCGCGATTGCATAAAAATAGATATTTTAACGGAGTTAAAAGCAGAAAAAGTGGAAAATAAATTAGAAATATTAGTCCGATCGTTACGAATTTGGTACCAAATGAAAGGGGAATTTTTTCCGAATCTAAGAGTGCAAGCGGCTTATCGATAACACAATTAGATTTTTTAAAATTAACTAAAGTATAAAATTTAGGTGGAAACATCATTTCAATTGTCTGCGATGAAAACAGATCGCAGACGACTGTCAATTGAGATGACAGGTGCTTTATAGTGGGGGAAAAAATTGCAACTTTCAAACTTTTTCAAATTTTCATTTACGTTACATTTAAATTGATATTCAGCCTAGACAGCATATTATAAAGTTACAGTTCAATTTTCATGAAAATATATGAATAAATAAAAAAAATATATTATTATCGGGAATTATATTTATCGCGACTCATGCGACCAAAAGACAATGTAAGATTAAGTTGTCTTTTATATATTGCAGTATTTTAAATTGAGCCGTTGAAATTTCGTAGAATTGTGTTTTAATGCCCATTGATTTGAATGTGAATATTTTGAAAGTGCAGAATTATTAGGAAAGGCTTAAGGGGGAGGGGGAAGGGAAAAAAAAAGTTTTACAACATTTGAAATTCGTATTTTTAGATTTTAAAGCAAGATAAATCGATTGCGGATATTTTCGAGTGTAAAATTATTAGGAGGGACAAAGGGGAAAAATGTAGAAAATGAATAGGAATTTCGGAGAAAACAACGAAAAACCCAAAAAGCCTTTATTCTTTTATATTTTGTAGAGATTCGAATTTTTCCGCTCACATTTCGTACTAAGGATTTTTAATGTTACCCAGCCCAGATTTCCGCAAGTTTCAGAAAAAAATCATGGATGAGTCAGACACAAATCTTTTTATAAAGATGTTAATATATCTTTGTATCTCAGCGTCTAATTAACACAATTTCATACGTAATAAATCATTTTAAAAGTTATTTGAATTGGAATTGAAGAGTGTATGTTGCAAATCTCTGTCACCAGAGGGCGGTTTGATATTTTAATAATTCAATATCTAGAATTCTAATTCTAATTAAATTAGTTATAACACATCATTTGAAATATTGCGGACTTTTAAACCGACAGAAGCCGTTAAATTCCATACGGGAGTTTCAGAGAAAACCACAGAAAAGCCAGAACACTTTGAAAGCTTTGTTGATTTGGAACTGAACAGTAGATTACAGAAATTTCTACCGCCAGATGATGCTGTAATATTTTAAAATTTCAATATTTTAAATTCTAATGAGTGAGGAAGGTGTTGTAAGTTCCAAAACAGGGATAAGGCGCCACCAAGCGGGACTTTGCTAAAGTCAGAAATTTTAAAGATCATAAAATGGTGAGCGAACAGGCTGTTTCAGATATTGAAACGGGAAGAGGGCGCCGCAGGCGCTATCGAGCCACCGAAGCGGAAATTTTCGAAGCGGGAATTTTCTAAAGTCGGATTTTTCAAGGATCGCTAACCAGCTGGTCACCAAAGGCGGCTAGTTAAAAATAAAATAAAATTAAAACAGTCATGGTAAAATGCAGTGCTGTATAATGTTGAAGCACAAATAAAATGTGAAAATACAGTTTCACAGTTACCTAATTGATTTCAGCACTAGTTATTCAGGTTATGATAGTAAAGAAGCAATTCTGAAAGAGGTTCTAAGTATAAGCTAAGTTTAACATGTTCCCTTACGTTACCTCACCCCAGCATGTGTTGCAGAGGTTGAAACTGTTTTATCTTCACCAACTGAATGCTGTTTCTTAACTTTAGAAATATAATATGTAACAGAATCCACTTCTTCCCAATTATTACTAAAGAAATAAACAGTAATAAAAATATGTAGCATAACTATACCAATATTTTAGGGAATTACATGGGTTTCAATGGTTAAAAAAAAAAAAAAAAAAAAAAAAAAAAAAAAACCTTTTCCAGAATATCCCAGGTCCCAAGCTTTCAGGATAACGGATCCTATACTGTATTAATAATCTATAAAATTAATCTTAATAATCTAATAATATTAATAATTATTATTAATGATAATTAATATTTATATGATTAATATCATTTGACTAAAGGGTAAAATATTAAGGTATATTATAAGGTATATATGCAAAAAAGCATTATAAGGTAAAATATGCAAAAAACTAATGAAAAATATACCTGGATCTAAACTCGGCCTGTAAAGGTTAAAATAATGGTGACAATACAATAAAACGATTGTAAAATTTTAGGAACGCTGCGAGGCCTGAGTAGCGTTCTGATTTAAAATCAGATAATTGGCTGCCAAACGTTAATCATTTCAATATATTACTGTACAGTATGTGCCTACATCATTTCAACCCATTCTAAAAAAATTGAGGCATTTAAAATTCTTATGATTTTTCATTAAAAAAGGGGGTTCCTTATTTTGCCAAAATAAGGAACTTTTAGGGACTTAAAATAAGTAAAGGGAGCCGTTAAGAGCGGACAATACCTAATCTCGTCGGCAGCCTTGGCCCATGTTATTCTTTGGGAAGATTTGATTATATAATTACTCATTACCTAATGAATATTTTTCAATTCTGTTTTCACATTTAGAAAATTCATAAGCGTTAAATTAGTACTTATTTTCCAAAAATTGATTTTTTAAAATTTTAGTATTTAATTTTGTGACTAGAAAATGAGAAAAATGCATTTTGTGAAAAATCGCATTTTTGAACTCAAAATTAAAATGTAAAAATTAAAAAAAAAATGAATTTTTGAAAAATGAGTACTCATTTAACGGTTATGAATTTTCTGACTGTGAAAACAGAATTAAAAAATATACATAAGGTAATGTGTAATTGTCGCAACAATTTTTCCCATTGAATAGCATTGGCCATGGCTGTCTGCGGAATTAGGTATTGTCCCCTCTTATGGGATTTTTGAGTTTACACAAAATGGCTTGCAAAATACACTACATGAAAAATTTTCTTTTAATTTCTTTTTTTACGTTTTTTAATTACAGAATCATTAACTGTCTGTCTGAAACTACCTCAGTCAGTCATAAGCAAGCTATTTTCCTTGACAGAGGTGATTTTGATAATGAAAAACAAAATTATATATATATATATATTTTTTTTATATATATAATTGCACATAATCTCACTCATTATTCTCACTGCTGTAATAAGTTGAGTGATTGGCAATTTATCAGCACAAATCATGCAGTTAATTGCTTTATCTCCTAAACCAGCTAATGAATCTGAGCAATCTGGTAATTAACAAAATAATTGTGATAATGTTAATTTACATTGTAAATTATATGCAGACATACTTGCCAACCTTAAAAAATGAGAAATAAGAAGATTCATGCTCAAAATTAGAGAGATTTCACTAAAATTAAGAAGAATATTTTTTGCAACAATTAATATCATGAGATTAACTAAATTTCTATTTTAAAATATGAAAAAAAAAAAAAAAAAAAAAACTGTCACAAAAGCTGTAAAAATGAAAAAGAAATTGAATTTACAAACACAAAACAGGAAACTTAACTATGCATAAAATTAGAAATTAACTAAAAAAAATTTTGCTAACTGATTCAATTCCACTTCTAGAATTTAACAAAACAAGTTTAAAATGAGTATTGTCATTTATGTTGTGGATAAAGAAAGATTGGGAAACAAAAGGCTTCTACAGAACATTTGATTGCCATTCGCAACTTGGAGATGAGAAAGGGGGGAAGGGCAAAACATAATTAAATGAGCAAGAAATATTTAACATTTCTATTTCTTTATAGGTTCTAGGATCTCATAAAGCAAGTTTAAAATGAACATTGATATTTATGATGTGAGAATTAACATAATTAAATTAAATGAGAATTAACATAATTAAATTAAATAAAAAAATTTTGCTAACTGTTCTAGAATTCCACTTCTAGAATTTAACAAAACAAGTTTAAAATGAGTATTGTCATTTATGTTGTGGATAAAGAAAGATTGGGAAACAAAAGGCTTCTACAGAACATTTGATTGCCATTCGCAACTTGGAGATGAGAAAGGGGGGGAAGGGCAAAACATAATTAAATGAGCAAGAAATATTTAACATTTCTATTTCTTTATAGGTTCTAGGATCTCATAAAGCAAGTTTAAAATGAACATTGATATTTATGTTGTGAGAATTAAGAGACTTTCGTAGAGCATGATCGTCATTCATTAATGAGGTTTCTTTTTTATAAACGAACAATATCCGTGATTTTTTAAAAAGCGGCAGAAATTAATTTGCGAAATTCTGCAAATTATGAAAAAAAAATTTGCCGATTCCTACAAATTCGCAGAAAAATAACATGCCCGATATATATATATATATATATATATATATATGTATGTATTTTTTTTGTAATAAACGTTGTTTAATTTTGCTTCTATAATGAGTTATTTTGTAATTTTCTCTCTTTTCTGATAAATCGAAAATTATTAACTTCCGTTCGGAAAATTGAAAGATAGGTAGAAAATTCGGAAGCCTTCCATAGAAATCAGAAGAGTTTGCAAGTATGTGCAGATATTAGAGAATTGTAGACATTAGAGTTGTGTTGTGGACTTTTGAGAGCTGATAGTACACTTTTATCTATATAAAAAATTTGTCTGTAAGAGTATTTTTTTTCTCCCTACACAAATGCACACCCTTTGGTGAATAGGGAAAAAAATTGGTACACACTCCTTAGTACATAGAAGGAGTCACTGTGCTATTAAAAAGTTATTCCCCCTCCTCCAGGTGGGGAAAAAGAGTGGACAGGCTGTGAAATTTGGGAATAGCTTGAGTTAGAAACTAGATATATGATAAGGGAATTATTTATTCAAATCCCTGCTAACTATTTTCCCAAATGTTACTCAAGTCTAATAAAGGAGGTAAAAAGAAAGGGTATTCTGTGTAATTTAGGAACCTCTTCAGTTTGAAATTTCATAATTGTTATGACTAATAAATTTTATGATTGTCATGAATTATGAACTATGTAATGCTGTGTGAATAAAAGTATTTTAGTTTGGTGCATAAGAATGAAGCCTATTAATCAAGAAAGCAGTAATCTTGTTTATTTTATTAACATAAAATGATTTTAATTATTTTTAATTAAACTAAATGAAAATATAAGATGAAAAAATCTAATAAAGGATGCATGTAGCTAATAGGAACTAGATGTTCGATATGAAAATTCTTCATTTAAATCCATTATATTGATGAAAAAGTTCCTGAACCTCCTTGAAAGGGTTAAAATGGGGTAAAACAAAGGTGATTGTTGTGCAATTTTGAAAATGCTTCAACTTTATTAAATTTTGTGCCTTTATTATTATTATTATTATTTCAGATTAATCTACGAAATACCAGGTATTTTAGCTATAGTATCTTTAGCATTGAAAAGGTATTATTTTACTTTTGATAAAAGTACTAAATAATCACCTTCAATAAATGAAACTCTTGACTACCAACAGGTATTGTTTTATACAGAAGTAATCATTAATCAATGGATCAAGGCTCAAAAATTCAATATCGAGTTTTCACCTGATTTACATGTTTTAAGACCTCTTGAGTACAAAAAAAAGTAGTTTTTGGCAATTCGTCAGTGTGCGTATGTCTTCTGCCTATCATATCTCCGAAACTAATAAAAACAGAATGACAAAACTTCAGAATTTATACAGGTTTGGTGTACAGATTAATTTTCCAAATTTTGGAGGAAATTGGAAAACCGGAAGTATGCCATTGGAAACCGGAAATGGGACCATAAGTCCGTATCTCAAAAACAGCTCTAATGATTTTCTTCAAAGTTGCTATATAAACACTCTATTAGATGTCCGTTTGAATGATATAGTTGGTTAGTTCAGGAAAACTGATAGGCCCTGTATAAATAGCTCAATTTTAGGTCTCGCAAGTGCGCTCCTTCAAAAACAGCTGTACGGATTTTTTTCAAACATGTCATATTAACTCCCTTTTGCAAAAATGCATATAATATGTGTAATAATGGGTAATGGAAATCGTGTGGTTGTTTCACACCAGATTTTTTTTTTTTTTTTTTTTTTTAAGTGAAGTGAAAACTACTTTAAATATTTCTTCCTTCAGAAGGAAATTTATCTCATTCTTTTCTTAAATAATGTTCCGCCTTAAGCTTATTTAAGCAACAAAAGTTGTCAACTCACATTATTTGAAGTGAAAAGTTTTTAGATGCACTATATACATCTATTCCTTCAGAATGACCTTATCTAAACATTTGTCAAAATAATTTACATTTAATGTTATATTTATTCATATAACAAACCAGGGGTGAAACAATCTAACATGCAAAAACCCTGAAAACTGCTACTGGCATGCAGATAGAAAAAAATTATTAATGAAATATCATATGGCTACCTTTAATGAGCGATATTTTGAGAGTTTTTAATATATTATAAGACAAATTAAACACTCAAAATGAGATATTTCTATAAAAACAAAATAATTTAACATGAAATACAGAGAGAGCAAAAATTTCAAAAACACTGAATTCAGGGGTAGCCCCTGAAAAATTACATTGTGATAACTTAAATCTGTGATAATTTAAAACAAAGTTATTGATTTTTTTCAATCAAAAATAATAATTATAAATAAATAAATAAAAGACAGAAGGGGGGGAGGTGGGGGGACATTTCCTCAGATATTGTCTATAAGGCACAAAATTGACATTCTTTCATTTTAGTATTATATATTGACATTTAGTTTCTCAGACATGAAATAATCTGCATTCATCATGAAAAGTAATTTTGATAAATAATAATTTTTTTCATGATTTTGTATAAGAAAACATAGACGAAAGTTATATGATGACCACTATAACATACTAGTTAGTTTGTTAATCAGTAAATTATTATGTTGCAATTTTCAACATCAAAATTAGAAAAGTGTTCATTTTAATTTTTTTTTCCAATTATGACATCATTCTACTCAACTTCAGTGTTGAGTATCTTTCTGGAGTAGGTCTTTAAAACATTTAAGAATTTGCTAAAAATAGTTTTTTTTTTTCTTCTTTTAAATTGTTAAAACCAATTTACTTGCTCCAAATGTTTCTATATAGCCCTCAAAAGTAACACAGGGTGACTAAGAGATTCAGAAAAAAAGTTCCCTGATTTTTAAATGATTTCCATGACTAACTTTGACAAATTTCCATGATTTCCATTATCTATTATATACATTCTATAATTTTGTGTATATCACACTCTTGCGTAATATGCTCGCTAAGCCACTGCAATTCAAAAAATTATACTGATGAGCAAAAATATCTCAATCTTTTTATTTTTATTTTTTTCTTTGTTCACTTACAAACAGAAAATAAAAATTCAAAATTTTGGAGAAATTAACAAAATTATAAAAATATGACTCATTTAACATATTAACTAACATCAAGTTATAAAAATATTTATTTATTTATTTTTAATGTTAACTTGGTGAGATTCAACTAAAAAGCAGCCAATCCTGTGCAATCATGGTTAAGATAACACCTGTTTGGCAGTCTTTCAATCATGCTTGCTGGGCAAAAATGAAAATTTCCATGATTTCTGGGTGTTTTTATAAAATTCCCTGATATTTCCAGATTGATAAAGTACTCTGATTTTTCCATAATTTCCCTGATTGTCATCACCCTGTAACATTAATACTATAGAGTGTTACTTAGAAATCAAAAGTTAAACTCACTATTGCCAAGAAATCAATATAAACAGGGTTCATTATAACAAGGTTTGACATTATACACAAAAACTTCACCTAATAGAAAATAATCAAATAAAATTGTTATTTAGGTTGCAGACCTGCCAACTTTGGTGGGAAAAAAAACAGGAGATTTTACGTAATTTTGAGGGCAAAAAAGGGAGATTTACAGTTTTGTGGAGAAATACAAAAAAAAAAAATATTTTATTCAACACATGATACTTTTTTCACTAAAAAGACCTAATATAACTTTTGTTTGGTGATTTTAGAGGAAAAACAAATAGTTATCAAGCTCAATAACAAAGTCTAAAAATAACTACATATGTAAGAAATATTGAGCACTTCTATCACTTCAGTTTGTTCTAAAATCTAACGAAACAAGTTTTTTACGAACATTGATCCAGAGTTTCCCCCAGAAAATTTAAGGAGGGTGCTGCACCTTGCCTGCTCTTTGTTTGAAAAAGGAAAAAAAAAAAAAAAAACACTCTTCTTGTCCCAATCAAATTTTTTCTTCTTTTTTTTACCTTTATTGCCTTTGTAGAAAATAACCTGCTAACTGAAGATAAATGCTGTATATATAAATAAAACTATTGTGTGTGACCATCAGCATATCAATAACAAGTAAAAAAAAAAAAAAAGTTAAAACATAGTTTTTATTTTTATTTTTTGTATGCATATTTATTACTAAATTTTTAAATTATGTTTAGATTTTAAATGTGCTCTTAAAAATTTAAATCTGCCCTCAAGAATCTAAAAAGTGCTTTTTTTTTTTTTTTCTTTTACTAGCAGTACCTACACTTTTTAAAATCTGGGGAAAGTGTTTCATTCTTTTGTTGTAGAATGAGAAAGCTTAAGCATCAAAGGACGTTTGATCATTTATTGAAGAGAGGGAAAATGGGGGTCAAACAATAATTACTTGAGTGTGAACTGTTAAACATTTCTACTTCTTTATAGGCTCTAGAATCTAAAAAAATAATTTTAAAATGAATATTGACATTTTTTTCGTGGATGGAGAAAGATTGCGAAACAAAAGAGTTCCATAGAGCATTTGATCACCGATCGCTAGTTGGAGAAAAGAAAATATGGGGGGGGGGGGGATTAAAAATAATTACATGAACGAGAAATACTAAAGGATTCTGTTTCTTTAGAAATTTTAAAATCTCACAAAGCAAGTTTTAAATGAATATTGGCATTTATGTTGTGAATGGAGAAAGATTGTGAATTGGGAGGCTTTCGTAAATCCGAAAAGATGGCACCTACAAACTGTCAAAAATTAGCGTTTTCAGTCCGCTTTTTCGAAAATATTAGAAAAACGGGAAAAATACACATTAAAACGGGAGAATTGGCAGGTATAGGGATGGGTTGGGTTGTGGGGAGTAAGGCCAATTGACTGCACTAGGGTCCAAGTCCAGAGGGAAAGTGACCTCCGTGGGGTCTTTCTAAGGGGTCCTAGCCCGTATTTACGCAAGTTTCGGAGAAAAACACATAAAACTCTGAATGCCTAGGTCGACGAACGCGACCTGAGATCGAACCCAGCACATCCCGTCTACTAGATTTGAGCACAGAACTGCTCGGCTACTGATGAGCCAAATTTGATATTTGATACAATTTCACAATATGTTAACAATTATCAATTACTGTATATTAAAAACAATATTTAAAAGCATAAAATCTATATTAAAAAAAATTACAACAGCAGCTAATATAAAAGAAAATATTTATTTATTATTTTAAAAACAACACAAATGACTTTTAGAAAACAGGAATAAAAGAGTAATTTATTTAGATAATTAAAACAAGAGGGTGATTCAATATAAATGCTAATTTATAATACAAAAATATGCCAACAAATATGTTTTTTCTTTGATTGAGCAGCATACGAAAATGTACACCTGACAAACCTAAAACCAATACAAACAAAACAAAATAACATCATTAAAAAAGAATGTGAGAATCGTCATAGACATACTTCTTAACTTTAACAAGTAAAATATACATTTATCAAATACTGATTGCATTGTGAATAAATAACGTTACAAAAATACAAGATGTTTGTATGTCAATTCTAAAAATATTTTACATTTTAAGTACATATTAAACAAGCAGAAATCAAAGATATTAAAAAATAAAAAATTATATAAAATTAAATATTTAGAAAAAAATTGTTAAGTGTTATCTCTTAAAATAAAATACTGTGTAGAGTTTATGTTGTTATAGTGACTAGTCGTATACGCTCTAATTCTATGTGTTATTTTATTTATTTATTTACTCATTTTTTTTATTTGACTTTTTTTATCCACAATTCTATTCATTTTTTTTTAAAAGGAATAACTCAGGGGTGATTATAAATTCATAAAAAAATAAATACGTAAAATTTTGGCAAAAAAAAAAAAAACTTTTGTACAGAGAGAGAACATGTAATTTATTGCAGGGAGGTTTAATCCTTTCATTATGAAAAATATTAATTAGGTTTAGCAGTTATATGATATTTTAGTCTCATCTTATGAATTTAATTATCAGAAAAACTAAAATTTTTGTACTGAAAATGAAATAAATATCTGAATTCAGGTAAATTACCTGAACACAATCACCCCTGATAACTGAATATAAAATGTCTTGATAATAAACACTATAACAAAGGAATAACATGAAAATTATACATATAATATAAATCAATCAGGTACGACGTGTCTAAAAATATATAAACTGCATATAATAAATATATGTGCATTTTTAATACATAACTTATAATTTACTTGAAATATTGATAAAATATCATAACACATTTAAAGTGAATTCAATAAGATTTCCTCAAACTTGTAACAACCATTATTTAAGAGTCTATTGGCATTAATATACAAAAGTTTTAACTGAAATACAAAAATTACATAAAACAATTAAAATCCTAAAAATTATTAAAATTTACTTCTGCTTTGCAAATAAAGTAGAGCCTCTATAGTTCAAGTTAAACAGGACTGGATCAACCTCAAACAGTCGAATTAAGAAAAGAAAATAGTTACAATACAACATATTGATTTATAAAAACTTAAGTGCCAAAAAAAAAATTAATTTCAGCCAAAAGCTGGAATGGCATAAAAATAGTTCTTTTCTTCTTCTTTGAGCTAAAAATGGTGCTAAGTAATTGCGCCACAGTAATTGGAGGCAACCAGAATTCCACCAGGAAGTTTCAGAAGGGTGGTACATCCTACCCAACCTTACCCCTCGTCCAAAAAAATTGCATCCTTATTGCTTTTTGTATGAGAATATCTGGTAGATACTTTCTTAATCACAAACCAAATATAATATTCATTTTTTAAAACAACATTTTCATTTTCTATTATATTCTTTCATTTTAAACTTGCTACAAACAAGCATTTTTTGCCCTTGTCCTGTATTAATGGGAAAGTCACCTATTGATATACAAATTAACAAACCAATCATTTCTTCATAAGAATTTAAGCACACATTTATAGCTACTAAAAATAGCGTTAATACTGCTTGTTATGACATTATCTATTCAAGGGATACGAGTCAAAGGATAAATTTCTCTTGATGAAATCGCTATAAGGGAGACAAATTCACATTCAAGTATGTTTACGAGAAAACAATCTTCAAACTGAAGAATAACAATACGCCATACCTGCCAACAATGAAGATTCAAAATAAGGGAGATTCTATCTATAAGCAGTATTTTCAGGACTAGACAACACTGACTGGTTTTTAATATACACCAATTTTAAATAGTTAATCCATACTTGTCAACCTTAAAAAATGAGAAATAAGAATATTTATGTTCAAAATTAGGGAGATTTGACTAATATTAGGAAGATTTTTTACATGTAGTACATTTCCATAATTTTACATATATTTTTAATTTTTGCAACAGTTAATATCATGAGATTAACTAAATTTCTATTTTAAAATTCGAAAAAAAAAAAAAAAAAAAAAACTATCACAAAAGCTGTAAAAATGAAGCACACAAATATGAAAACACAACATTCATCAAACATGAATTGTATTTTGAAACTTTCCTTTGAATGACTTGGTTTAACTATCATTAGCATTTCATCCCACAAAAACTAATAATAATTTGGATTCTGGTGAATTAAAATTTTAATTGGATGGTGAAATTGCATATGACTTATAAGTTTCAAATTTTAAAGGTAAATAAAAAAAAAGAAAGAAAGAAAGAAACTGTGAAAATTTCGCATGGGTTTGCTAGTGATTTAATAATTTTTAATGACTGCTTTGCATGTAGGATGATTGAATAATCTATTTAAATAAGGTGCCTGTGTATGTTTTCTAGCTCTCAGAGACTCTTCACATATCATTGCCAACAGCTGAATTTCATTTTATTATGTAGGGAAAGTTATTATAAGAATTAATGATTTTTTTTCTGTTTTTATTATCAAAAAATCTAAAATAATTAATCCCCCCTTAAAAAAGAAAAAAAATATTTCTTGAATTTTTAATACTTTATTTGGAAGTTATAAAGTGGAAAAAAATTAACAAAGTGCTGCACCTTATTACTTCAAAATGAAATATATATATATATATTAAAAGCTTTTGCAAAACAAGAACAAATTTAACAATTGTGAATTGTCTGAAAGTAAACATAGAATTAAAAAAAAAAAAAAAAATAGATAATGAATAATTCTCATAACAAATTTCTCCATAGAATAATGTGGAGTTTGGATGTCAGTGGCAGAGAAATCATACAAGGTAATTAGAAAGGTATGGCTCGCACCATGTAAGGATTAATTTCATTAAAATTCTTTTGATTTTTATTCATTTTTACTCTTTTTGATTTGGTTTATTTTTAAGTATAACTTATGAACACAAAATCGTATAATTTAATAGTTGGTAGTATTGATAATGGATGTAATCCTCTATTTAAAAAAAAAAAAAAAAAAAATCTGGAAATTTGAAAAGATTTTTATTATTATTATTATTATTATTATTATTGTTATTTGAAAAATTTTAAATGGAACACCCACTATAAGATTTTTCAAGTATAATTCAATTTTAGTTATTTTAAGCAAATAAAGAAATATATCGAGTTCTTTCAACTGGTATTCAAAATCGAGCTCGTTATTTATTTAGGCAATTAATTGTATTTCCTGTTGCTCACATAAAAAGACTTTTTTCTCCCCCCACTTTACAAATTAGTTTTGAAAAGTGATTTAAAAAATGAAATTTTGCTTTTATATAAGGTTTTTCTTTAAAAAATTTTCAATGATGTCATTTTGTAATTAAAGCAATTTTTTAAAAAGTTTTGCTCTTTAAAATTTTACTTTTTTTTTATTGAACATTTAACGAAGATTATGACAATGTCCTAACTTTTCAAGTCACTCGTAGAAACAGAGATAATAAGATGACCTAAATCAGAATTGCTGCCTAACTTTGAAAAGCATAATTATATCATCATTTATCGTATGAATATTTTGAAAAACAGAGCACAGTAGTGCAGTAGTCAGTGTTTCAGCAGTACAGTAGTGCACTTTTTTTTTTTTTTTTTATGTTGCCAAATGCTTTATAATTATGTTCACAGAAACTTATTGAAGTGACATTCAAAATTCTGATTAGCAACCATAGATCTCTTGTATTGTAATAAATAACCTTCTTCTTCACGGGCACCTTGCTCAAATCATATCTAGTAGCTAAATGATGTCTTTAATAGAAACTTTTGTTTTTCACACTATATATCTGACATTACTGTAACTAATAAATGTACTGCGACTAATAAAAGAAAAGTTTAAATATGTCATGCAAGAAATTTATTAAAAAATTGCTTTTTTGGCTTTGAAAATTTTCCGGAAAAACATAGTGGAAATTTTTCCAAAAAAGAAAATTTTCCACCCTACATCACTAGTTGTGACAGAAAAAGATTGAGAATCGGGAGGCTTCCGTAGAGCATTTGATCGTCACTCATTAATGAGGTTTCTTTTTTATAAATGAATGATATGCGTGATTTTTTTAAAGGCAGCAGAAATTAATTTGCGGAATTCTGCGAATTAGGAAAAAAATTTGCAGATTTCCATGAATTCGCGAAAAAATCACATGCCCAATATATTTTTTTGTAATAAACACTGTTTATTTTTGCCTCTATAATGAGTTATTTTGTAATTTTCTCTCTTTTATGATAAATCAGAAATTTTTAACTTCTGATCGGAAAATCGGAAGGTAGATTGAAAATTCTTCTGCCAAAATCAGAAGAGTTGGCAAGTATGTTAATCTATAGCTTAAATTGTCAAAAACTAGTATGCATAAATATAATTTAATTAATAAGAAAACATTTAGTAATTATTAATTAAAAATAGTGTTATTTATTGAGATGCAAGAGAATTATCTTCAGCAAAAGCAAAAATCTTAATTAAAAAATTGAAGATTTGTTGAAGTTTTTGATAAATTACATGTAAAACTCAATACTCAGAAAAAGGGAAAGTGGAAGACAGTGGCGGCTCATGAACCGAAAATAGGTGAAGAGCTCAAAAGTAATATTGAAGTATTTTTAATGCATAATTTTATTAAGCAGGGTCTTAACTAAAATTAACTAAAAATACTTATTTAAATGTAAATTTATATTCTATAAATGAATACAGTGTAAAATACAGTGTGACTCTTCACCTATTTTCGATTCACGAGCTGCCACTGGTGGAAGACAGTCCCAAAATAAGAGAGACTTAGCAAGCATAATATATTAATGATATACATGTATAAATAAAACTATATTGTACATGGAAACTGAGCAACCCAACTATTACATTTCATAGACCTGTATAAAAAGCTTAAGCTAAAAAAAATAATTGTTTCATTTCTAAGAAAATACGAAATAATTAAAAACTAAAACAATAATGAAATTAATGTTAGCAAAAAATGTAAACCTACACATAAAGAGAGACATATAGACCAATTTTTTACCCATAGCTTACTGGTTCATGAGATTATGTAGCCTTTACAAAAACATACAAAAGTAAGACACAAAACATAGGATAAGGAATTAATAAACAAATTAAATATGAGATTCAAACCCCTTACTTGCTTCTGACTACTTGTGACTATTTTAAATATGCTCAACAAATGAACTTAAAAACTTTAGCAAAGTAATTGCATAATATATTTTTAAATAAATAAATAAATAAATATGATATAATAAATGGTGCATAACGAAAAGCATGAAATACTGTAGAAGATCTTTATAGTGCAATTCTATATAATGCAATTCTCTGTATAATGTATAACTTCTCATATATAAACAATGTATTTTCACAGTTATGAAACACTTTGTAAAAAACTGTTACTCTGTAAAGAAGTAAGTGTGATACATTTGTTTTTCTGTATCTCCTTAATTTAGAGTTTCTTTTAATGAAAAAAAATTGCTATCAATAGTTTTTTTTTTTTTTTTTTTCTCTCTTTCCTTTTTGAAAATGCATAATATAATGAATGATTTAGTACAGGCATATATAGATTACGCTTATAAAGTAAACTTCACAATGAAAGTTATGATTCACCCGATTTCTGTTCTAAGAATGTAACTTAAAAAATATGCTACTCCATTTTGATATGTTTCAGACATATTTGTCAATGTTTACAAGGTAAGCTTAATGATGTGTGAAACTATATAATGAAAAACTCTATGTAATACACTACTTTATATTTTTAGATTTACATTATAAAGATCTTCTACTGTAACAACTATTCATTAGCAAGTTGCCACAGGAAATCTGTAAATTAAATTTAAAAAAAAAAATGTTGAATAATCTTAAAATTACTAAAATACAATACGAAGCCGAAAATCCAGACTCCAAAAGTCCTGACAATTTTGGCGGCATTAATTAATCATCATCATCAACAACAGCAATTATTTATTTATTTATTTTTAAGTATAAATATATCTAAATAAAGAATGGAAAAAGTATTTTATTTCTTAGTAATCTTCAAAACCGGCATTTGCAATGTCTGAAAGAGGAGGGAGAAGAAGATTATAATAATAGTAACAATTCTTAAATATTTATCTAACTGAGAACTAAATTCCATATTCTATTTCAATTATACTGAAACTTTTAATTAAAACACCTAAAGTACTAAAAAAAAAAAAAAAAAAAAAAAAAAATCACGGAAATGTTTTTAAAATGGCATGTTTTTCTTATTTATTTTCTTTTATTGTAACTTGTACTAATTTTTATATGCAAATATTTCAATAAATCTGTTTTGTTTTACAAGTTTAATTTTTAATTGTATTTAATTATTGTTAAAGTTGATAAAAAAAAAAATATTACAGAATATATTTAAAAATCGTAATTTATTATTTTTTACTTGAATTTGCATATTATCCAAGTACTTAAACCAAAATATTATATTTTTTAAACATGACCAAAAATCCAGAAAATCTGAAAATCCGGAATTGCCACGATCCCGGATTTTCGGCTTCGTACTGTAATTGTCAAAATAGTAGCTTAAACAGTATCATTCTTGAGAATACGTTTACTTTTTAAAGTAAAATGTAACAACATCAGGAGAAAGTTTTCCAAAAGTTGACATGAATAAAAACAACTGTTTTTTTTTTTTTACATTTTAAGCTAAATTGCCATTCAATCACCTGTGGCAACTGTCTGTTAGATAAAATAATTTAGTAAACTTACAATCAAAATTATTATGTTTATTATATCAACAATGTCATATTTTAAAATCAACAAACAAATCATAACATTTATAATGTTCATAATCAAAAAGAATACATAGTTTAAATATTTTAACAATTATTTAACTGGTTATCCAAGCCGCGATTAGTTGAACTTCTTTGATTTATCAAATGTTATGTAAATATTACAAACAAGAAAAATGTTTTTATACAATTCAGAGAGTAGTATAACTATGACAGTAAAAAAACAGTAAAAAACAAAATAAAGCACTTGTGGATGGATGGATACATATCATTTTCTTATGGACGGATGAAGAATACATATCACGTTAAGAAATGTATAAATTATGATAAATATAAAACAGATGCAATCTGCATCAAACTCTAACAGTTTCTACAAAACTTTGTACAAAGCATTCCATTTCATGTTCCAACTTCACCTTAGCATCATCCATGCAATGCAAGATAAAACAGACATGAGAATTACAGAGAGAGATTTTGAAATGGCATTGCCAGCATTACAACCATCGCTGGAGCATGTATAAACACAAGATCTATATTCTCTTTCATCTCCGGGTCTTTTTACATATTCACAATAGTTTCCATGATGTCTTGAAGAACAAAATCGACGTGTTCCAATGGCCCCTGTTCAAATAAGCATTTGTGAAAAAAAATTAGAAAGAATAATGATTAAGCTGAAACATGGTTTAGTCATATATAAAAATAATTTATTTTTTATTAGACGAAATATATACATATATATTGGGGTTTTTTTCCTGGATTTCGATTTGGTTTGAGTTTTTCTGTTGGGATTTGGTTGGGTTGGTTTGTTGTATAGTTTGTTTTGCGGGATGTTAAAAATTAAATTTGGTTTCTTTGAATATGTGTATTTCGTCCCCTGATGATTATTTTTTTTTTTCACTTTTCTCGGCTTCTACATGGAGAAGTTGTTCATTCTTATTGATCTTTGTGGTTTCGGTGATCTTGTGTCTGTTGCTTGGTTTCTACTGAGCTTAATAATGGGTCATTATTGTTCATTACAGGGTTCTCTTTTTTCACCTTGAAATATTGTCCTAGAGTCAACCTTCTTTTCATCAGAGTCTAATTACACGGTCCTATTTCAATTTTCAATAGGTATTGTTGTACAGTGGATTGGCGTCTGTGCTATTGTTGAACTTGATAATTGAATCAATTTGGGAAATCTTGTTGCTTTGTTTGGCGTGTGTATGTCTCTTTGGTGAATTGTTTAACTAACTATTCTTCGTTCTCATTCTTTGCTTCTACTATCAAAAGGATTATATATATATATATATATTTTAATCTGATAATGTCAATAAAATCAGATAAAATACAGTTTCTGATCCTTTTGGTTTGTTTTGGAAGCATTTGCAAGAACGAAAAAGTAGCAATACTTAATAATTATCTGCACTTACATTACACTAACTGGTGACGACATCATACTGGTTTTACACAATATTGTATCTTCGTTTCATCTTAATACAGGTATTATATTTCTTATGTGAAACTATATGAAGATGCAACCATTTCTCAATTAATTTATATATTGTTACATGGAAAATTTAGTTATTTTAGCACAGCAAGATTTTTACAAAGTAATTTCTTTAAACATATTCATTTAAATCATGCTTGTCCAGCCCAAAATACTTGGTGGGCTACATTAGAAATCTATTTTATTTAGGTGGGCTGCACCTTATGTATATATGTGTATATATTTGTTTATGATTGTATGAATCATGCATGTATAAACTTGTTTCAGGGCAGGGCAGGGTAGAGGTCTTCACGGGCCGGGTTCAGGCTGAATTTTTCAATTGCTCTTGGGCCAGGCTGGGCTAAAAAATTTTTTATAGGTTCAGGCCGGGCCTGGAGGAAATATCAAGCCCGAGCCTGGCCCGGCCTGAACCTTTTTCTAAATTCCCCGTTAATCAACAAAAACCAAAAATGATAAAATACTTTTTCAGTCATTTATTTTTCATAATTTTACAATCTGGTATGTCACATAAAATTTTATTTTGTTAAGAGGTGTCTGTAACTACAATTTAATTGTCTATCAGCTTGACTGTTCGCGATCTGATTTTCCGCAAATATTTTAAACATGTCTCGAAATTAATATATTTTATTTAAAGTAATATTAGATGGTTTCTAATTCAAAATAATACGCATGTTAATACCAGTTTGCGTACATGAAACAAACAAAAGAAATTAGATATGTTACTGTATATAAGGCTTTGTTTTCTATGGTCTGTAGTGTTTAGGTGGTATGAAGGCTATAAAAATCCTTCCGCTGCAACTTTTCCTCTAAGCATTCATTTTCTTTTCTCCAGGGCACTGGATGAAAGTAGCATCAATTTTAGCATGTGCAAAAGCATCTTTTCTATTGAATATGGTTGGATTAGCATTAAAGTTTTGGTTACCGGATCACATGAAAGATTTGGATACATTACGGTATATAACAGGAAGTGGTTGAAATGGTATTTTTAGTACTATTAACCATTTTAAATATCTTCCTATATTGTTTGAGGAATGCTAATATTTTCGATTTGACTTTCTGTCTGTCTTTGTGCCTTGTGTACGGCTGTAATAATGAAATACCGTTTAAATATAACTATCTTGTAAACATTCAGCAGCTTTGTTAAAGAACATTCTATTGCTTAGCTATATAAAACCTCTGCAAAACACATACTAAAAATCTTTTTCGTAGAAAGGCCTTTTTTTTTTTTTTTGTAATTTTACATATTTTTGAATCGGGCTGGGACAAGTCGGGCCTGATTTTATTTCATTTCATCCGGGCCGGGCCAGGCCGTACACTAGTAAAAAAGAAACGGGCCGGGCCGAATTTTTCGATTCCATATCGGGCCAGGACGGGTAAGCAAACCTTTCCAACGGGCCGGGCCCGGGCCTGAAAATTTCGGTCCGTGCAGACCTCTAGGGCAGGGTGAAGACTCAGAGCAGAATATATTAATTTAAATTACTTTCTTTCACAAGTTAACTTTAGAATCATGAAAAAATTATGACTATACATTTATAACTACTATAATAAAAAGAAAGCATAATGGATCTAATAATATTTTATTACAACAGAGTGATTCTTTAGCTATCATAATTGTTCAAAGCTATTTTCTCTTCAAAAAGTTAGAAAACTCAAGTTAGAATCGATTTATTAATTTTCAATGTGTGTGAATCATTGTCAAACTTTAAGTATCGTTAATCTCCTCGAGGGATGCAAAAAACTACACGGTGTGTTGCATGCGGCCCACGGAGGTTGGTCACCCCTGATTTAGATGACTAAAATGGGTTTCATTGATACATTAATATAAATTTGAATTTGTGTTTAAGTAAATATTGCAAATAAAGTTAAAAAAAAAAAAAAAGATTTTTTTGGGTGTGTTATGAAAGTTGATGCCATCGCAGGATAAATAAGAAAATTTGCTTTTTATAACATCTCTGTGAATTTGAATTAATGTTTAAGTAAATATTACAGATATGATGATAGATATTTTGCTTGTGTAATGAAAGTTAGCATTACAAAATTTACCTCTGCTTCAGGGGATACAATATTTATTGTCGCCAGTAATCAAAACCCAAGTTATTCTATGAGAAATTTTGCTATGAGAATTACTAACTCATTACCTAATACATCTTTAATTAAATTCTGTTTAGAAATTCATAAAATTCACAAATGTTAAATTTGTTATTGTTTTGTTAAAATATGTATTTTTAGTTCATTTTTTACATTTTATGGCTTCAAAATTAAATGTTAAAAATTAAAAAATTAAATCTCGGCAAAATCAATCAGAACTATTTTAAAAATTAGTAATTTTCTGAATGCAAAAATGGAATTTAAAAAGATTTATTAAATAATGATTAATTTCCCATAGAATAACATGAAGTCTGGATAAGGGCAACAATAGATATTGTGTATGCTTCATGAAGAAAAAAAGAGTCTGGAGTGACTCCACTCGACTTTCCAAACATTGAATAATTAATAATTATTTAAATAAATTAAAGTAAGAGAAGTCTGAAATTAACCAGTTCAATCGAATAAGACATTCAATGTTATTGTACTTTGAATAATTGTTTAAATAAATTAAAGTAAATTAAATCAGCTCAATCGAATAAGACGTTCAACATTATTGTACTTCGAATAATTTGAGCCCATAAGTCATAATTATAAAGAATTTTTTATTGTATCCCTGTAAAAATCTGTATGTGTTAGATATACCAAAATCCATGCAGTTCAAGCTATGGTGACCTATGATATGTATATAAATTTTCAGCTCAATCAAATAAGGCATTTTAATGCTATTGCACTTTAAATAGTTTGAACCCATAGGTCATGATGATAAAGAATTTTTCTTTGTGTCCCTGTAAGAACACTATAAATGCTAGATTCACCAAAATCAGTAAAGTTTGTTTGTGCTACAGTGTAAAGGGCAAAATTAACGGTCGCCACAGGCCACGTGGCGACTAAATAAAAAAAGATGGCGATTAAAAATTATGCATCGATCACTTTTTGTGATCATTAAAAGATTCTAAAAATCGAGCGACGATAGGGAATCTAAGCTTTGTGATTTCCAATCTTTTTCCATCCATGGCATAAATGTCAATGTTCATTTTAAACTTGCTTTATTATATTCTACAACCTATAAAGAAGTAGAATTGTTTAATATATCTCACTCATTTTTTTGGACTCCCCCCCCCCCCTAACGATCTGTGATCACACAGCTTATAGAAAGCTTTATAATTTCTAACCATTTTCCATTTGCTGCAAAAATATAAATATCTATTTTAAACTTACTTTATTAGATTCTAGAATCTGTAAAGAAGTAGAATTGTTTAATATCTCTTACTCATAATTCTTGTAATCCCCCCCCCCCCCTCCAATGATTGGCAATCACATGCTCCACTGAAGCCTTGTGATTTACAATCTTTCTCCATCCATAACATAAATGTAAATATTCATTTTAAACTTTCTTGATTAGATTCTAGAACCTATAAAGAAGTATATGGATGTATTCCCCTCCCCCCCACACACATGTGCGCTCCAGTTCAACCAGCAGTTAATGATCAAATGTCCTGCAAAGCACAGTCTTTTTCCATTATTATCTCCATAGTATTTAGTGTATATTTTACCCATTTAAGATATTTGACAAATGTGTGTATTAAAATTTGGTTTGATACACACATTAAAATTCCCATTTTAAAGTAGAAATCTCCCTATTTTTAAAGCTACAAATTTGGCAGCGAAGTAAATTATTTTTAATGAAGTAGCTAAGTTTCCATATCTATACTTTTTAAGAGAAAATATTTTAACTCTGCTGAAATAAAATCATTTAAATAAGTGTCTTTAGAAATAAGAAAAAAATAATAAAACTGCTAACTGTATTTACACATGACCATGTAAAAGGTTGTGATGATGATGAATCATTCATTTACTTAGAAAATAGCAATGTGAACTGTGAATGATAACAGCTTATTTCACTTAAATAAATTGAAAAAAAAAAAAAGTACTACTAAATTATCTGAAATATAAAAACTTTTGCTGTTATTATTACAGCCCTAAGCAGATTTCAATTTAGGATGTGCAATTTAGGATTTTTAAGAAGAGCGTAACTACAATTTCAGTGTCCCTGTGTTAATTTTATTATATGTATTTCTTATTTTCATATTTTTCTTGTGGTAATTATACCACAAAATTGTGACAATGCTTTTTGCAGTCTGAAAGAAATAGTCTTATCATGTGAAAAGTGGCCACTAACTTAAAAAAGTGGCTACTAATGAAACTGACAGTACCGGCCACTGGCCACTAATGAATTTTCCCAGTTTTGCCCTATACTACAGTGGCCTGTAACATACATACCAACTTTCAGCCCATTCAAATAAAGCATGTAGAAGCTATAATGTTCATTTACAAACATACATACACACTTACATACATCACAAAAAAATTATAGCTATTTCTAAAAGGGGAGCTCATGTCTAGACCAAAGTTGGAGGTGTGATGACAGACACAAATATAAATTTGCAACATTTTTTGACCATTTGTTTTTGAGCTATGCAAGATACAAAAACCATTTCACTAATCATAACTACAATGCTCCTTGCATATATGTTTGGAAAATAAAAAAAGCAAATAATTTTTATTTAGGTGTTTAAGTTTTATACGTTTAATTTTTAATTATGGATTTTGATGATTCATGGCACATTGAACTAACAAGCGCTGATTATTTTTCTATTTTGGTTTTATGAGAGCAAAGTACACAACATGCATGTATTATGAAATTTCATGTATTTTGAGATACATTTTTTTTCTCTCTTGAGTGTGTGTTTTGTTGCGATTTTATGTTTTTGAATATTCATTTCAGCTTTTTTTTCACATTTTATTCATTTTCTATCACTGAATAACACACTCTTACGTAGTATCTCCTGCATGGTTGCAACTCCTGGAGACAAGATACTAGTAATGCCAAGTTGGTAAATTTTGAGAAATATGCCAAGAAAGGATCTGAAATTTGACTTTCTCTTCCCACTAAACTCAAGCTTTGATACAATGAAAAGTTAGTTGTATGAAAAATCCTAACTTTTAATAATACATATAAAGCAAGAATGGCTAAAATACTCATCATGAATAAGGTAATGGTATTAGAGTTTCTGAAAATATTGCTCTATAAAAATTATGTTTATACACATATCAAAAATGCAGAAAAATACATTATAATTTTTTTAATGATAACACAAGTTAAAGGGCAAAACTGGGAAAATTCATTAGTGGCCAGTGGCCGGTACTGTCAGTTTCATTAGTAGCCACTTTTTTAAGTTAGTGGCCACTTTTCACTAAGACTATTTCTTTCAGTCTGCAAAAAGCATTGTTACCACTTTGCGGTATAATCACCACAAGAAAAATATGAAAACAAAAAATACATATAATAATAAAATTAACACAGGGACATTGAAATTGTAATTTGTAATTACGCTCTTTTTAAAAATCCTAAATTGCACATCCTAAATTAAAATCTGCTTAGGGTTGTAATAATAATAGCAAAAGTTTTCATCTTTCAGATAATTAACTAGTACTTTTTTTTTTTCAATTTATTTAAGTGAAATAAGCCATTATCATTCACAGTTCATATTGATATTTACTAGTAAATGAATCAGCTGATTCCTCATCATCACAACCTTTTACATGGTCATGTGTAAATACAGTTAGCAGTTTTATTATTGTTTCTTAATTCTAAAAACACACTTTTTTAAATGATTTTATTTCAATAGAGTTAAAATATTTCCTCTTAAAAAGTATAGATATGGAAACTTAGCTGCTTCATTGAAAATAATTTACTTAGCTGCCAAATTTGTAGCTTTAAAAATAGGGATATTTCTACTTTAAAATGGGAAGGAAAAAGGAAGATTTCTACTCAAAAGAAAGCAAATAGTACAAATTTTTAATACACATTTAAGCCAAATCAAATTTTGATACACACATTTGTCAAATATCTTAAATGGGTTAAATATACACTGAATACTATGGAGAAAATAATGGAAAAAGATTGTGCTTTGCAGGGCATTTGATCATTAACTGCTAGTGGAAATGGAGTGCACATGTGTGTGTGTGTGGGGGGGGGGGGGGTGATACATCTATATACTTCTTTATAGGTTCTAGAATCTAATCAAGAAAGTTTAAAATGAATATTTACATCTATGTTATGGATGGAGAAAGATTGTAAATCACAAGGCTTCAGCGGAGCATGTGATTGCCAATCGTTGGAGGGGGGGGGGGGGATTACAAGAATTATGAGTAAGAGATATTAAACAATTCTACTTCTTTACAGATTCTAGAATCTAATAAAGTAAGTGTAAAAAAGATATTTATACTTTTGCAGCAAATGGAGAATGATTAGAAATTATAAAGCTTTCTAAAAGCTGTGTGATCACAGACCGTTAGGGGAAGGGAAAAGGGGGGGGTCCACAAAATTATATGAGTGAGATATATTAAACAATTCTACTTCTTTATAGGTTGTAGAATATAACAAAGCAAGTTTAAAACGAACATTGACATTTATGCCATGGATGGAAAAAGATTGAAAATCACAAGGCTTCGATTGCCTATCATCGCTCGATTTTTAGAATCTTTTAATGATCACAAAAAGTGGCGACTTTGGTGGCGATCGATGCATAATTTTTAATCGCCATCTTTTTTTATTTAGTCGCCACGTGGCCGGTGGCGACCGTTAATTTTGCCCTTTAACACAAGTCTACATCTAAAATACTGATTTAATAATTTTAGCTGATCTTTATGTTCTTTGGTGTGCTGAAAACGAAAATGAAGCCAGTTTTTCCTCTATCATGTATAGACTTTTGCCAATGCAGGGTCTCTGCCAACATAATTTCTTCCTTTACTATTCAACCAATATAATTGTACGGTAACTTTTATACTATATTTCCATGATTAATCATAATTAATCATGAAAACATACTATAAAACTAGAAAATAGAAGAAATTGTGTCAGTAGATCCCTACTTTCACTGAGCTCCTCCTACCAGGAGGTAGGGGTCGGCGGTTGCCACAACTCTGCCCTTACCCATAGATATCAGAAAAACTATGTTTTGGGGTGAATTTTTGCTATACTGTGATGTGACATTCTGAGATCTCTTAAATCTGAAAATCATGATTTCAGCAGTTGAGTTAGTCTGTGTATCTCTGTGTATGTTATCAGCATAATACAAAAATTGATATTAGCAAGATACCTAAAATTCTGTACTCTATACGTGTATCAGACTATGATATTACTGGAAATTTTTTATTGATATTGGACAAATGATCTGGGTACAAGAATATTTAAAAGAATTCCTATACATCATATTTAGGATAGATTTCTTATTAGTATTTAGACAGCATTAAACATGATGGAGCATATTTTATTTACACTGACTAAAGTATATTTCCTATAGAGTATGATATAAAAAGCATCCACTGTTCATTTACAGGACTATACAAAAAGTATTTTGATATATTATGGGCTATGTTTGAAAAATATGAGCAGATTAAAATTACTAAATGAACATTTGATGTATAAAACTTTTAAACAAACACCATAAATTGCAAAGATATGCAACAGTTGTTTTGGATTGAAATCTTTAAGCATTAAACCTGCATTAGGCAAAAATAAAAGTAGAAATAAATGTAGTAGCATGAAAGCCAAGTAGCAGAATTTTCTGTATCTACCAGCAGCAAAACAAAATCTGTCAGTGATCCAAGAATACTGGACCAAGTCTGGTAGCACAAGAAGTATTAGAAATTCATAAAATATGTAAAATATTCATCTACAAAGAAAATAATTTTAAAATATACAATAAGTACAATAATATAAACGTAAAAACATAAATGTAAATTATACCTGTATTTTTTAATTCTTATTGAAATGTTAATCTGCAGAGCTTTAAATGATCTGCAGCACTCGCTGCCATTCTGTAGTGTTTCTACTATTGTGCATGAAAGTAGCAACATATTCTGTATTGCTGCTTTCACACAATAGCATAATATAAGTGCACAAAATTGCAAATCACAGCAATAACTAATATGCACGTATGTGTGTTTCGAATACATGAAAATTACAGGAAACATCATCACTTGATCCCTACATCCCTATGCATTAATCTGAAAAATGCATGAAATTCTATATTGCAGCAATCAAAATATGCATATATGTATGCTTCGCGTTACATGAAAACCAAATAAAACATCACTGGCACCCCTACATTGTTGTACATGTATCTAAAATGAGTCTAATCACGTTTAATTGCTTAAATATGTCAATTTTTTTCATTACTGATCACTGAAATAAGCAGCTATTGCACTGCAAATCGATGAAACTTATATACATTGGTGTTCAAAATTTAAGCAACAACCTGTTTTCTTCTTTTGTGCATAATTTTTAAACAAATAAACATATGAACATAAAATTTAGACGGCATGTTTGTTATCATACCATTAATTGAATTTTATATAATTTTAGCCCCAGGAGCAGAAAGTGCTTAAAATTGCGATGTACGTCGCAGAACAATTGAGGTTTTTGCAGAACATTTCATCTATCCGCGAACTGGATGATGATAAATTAACATTTTAAAATTAATATAAGCTAGATATGTTCAACTGACCTGTAAATCTGTTAGGACATTAGAAAATTGCTGGCTACACTCATCGTTTCAATGTATAGACAAAATTTATAAACATTTTCTAAGTAGTATATCCACATTAATGTGACAATATTAATGCCAAAAGTCATTGACAAAATTGCAAATTCTGAGTGTATTCCTAAATTTTAGATTACAAAATTTTGATATCATGTTTTTTTTTTTGTTTTGTTTTTTTACAAATGTGTAATAAATATTTCACTAATCAGTATTATTTTTATGCTTATTTTGCATTTTACTGGGGTCTGACAAATTTGGACAAAATACCTGTAGAACATTTCCAAATTTTTATGTCCAGTTGCAGAACATCAAATATAATTCTGCTCCTGGGATTTTAGCATGAGTAATAATTTTTAAACTAATAATTGTTCTTTTTTTTTTTTTTCAAAAGTATGCTTTGGAAAAAAGGAAAAATTTCAACAATTTTAGAAAAGAAAACTTAATGAAAAGTGGTGTTAAGGATGCATTATTACAGATTAGATAAAGATGCACATGCCTTGAAATGTTACTCTAAATCTCAATTTTTCTTTCTGTATTAACTTTTCTTTTACTTTTATAATGGGCTTTTTAAAAAATATATATAATTAATAATTTGTAAACTATGAGCATCACCAGAATAATAAAAATGTTGATAAATAGTTTTATAATGAATATCTTATCCAATTTTCATGTTTGTATGTATATTTTTTTTAAAGTTATTCACATGTCCTGAAAAAAAGAAGAAAAAGAAAAGTGAATACAGGTAAAAAGATCCATTTTAATCAAACACATGGATGCATGTGCATCTTCACCTATCTGTAATGCATCCTTATGACCATTTTCCATTAAGTTTTCTTTTCTAAAATTGTTGAAATTTTTCATTTTTTTTCAAAGATTATTTTTGAGAAAAAATGAATATTTATTAGCTTAAAAATTATTACTTATGTTAAAGTTATATAAAATTCTGTTAATGATATGATAACAAACATGCCATCTAAATTTTATTTTCATATGTTTATAAATTATGCGCAAAAGAAGAAAACGAGAAAACAGATTGTTGCGTAAATTTTGAACACCAGTGTATATACATGTCTAGTATCAGTTACTACAGCGGACCCTCGAAAATCCAGAATCGGCAGTACCGCGGTGATTTTGGATTTTCGAATTTTCCAGATTTCAGACTTGTAAAAAACTAATTTTTCTATGCCATTGTAATAACATCAAAATGCAATTTTTATACTAGTGAAAATAAATGATGATCAAATTGGTGAATTAATAAAACAAGAATTAAAAAAAGAACACTTAAGTTGAATTAAAATTATAAAACATATGGAAACTGACAAAGTATTTTTTATGATGATATTTTTTTTCTTTTTTTAACATTTTTAGTAATTGAATAGCTGTTTCCACTCTAGTGATTTTTTTTTTTTTTTTTAATTCAATTTTTTAACTCTCCTGTTTTTGTAAAGTCATTAATTAACAATCAGTCAGTAAAAAAATATGTCAGATTATGTCCATATTAATGCATTCAGGGTTCAATTAAAAGGATCTTAAACTACATTCCCCAAGAAATGTGGAAATCAGGTGCAGCAAAGTCTTATTTTAAAAACAAAACTGAAATTGGAAAAATGTCTGGGTTTTAAGGATTTCCAGATTTTGGATGTCCAGATATTTGAAGTTCAAATGTATATTCATTTCTTAAAACTTCTTTGGCATTATAGCTTTTGCGTAGTTGCCCCTAAGCGACTTTTAAATTTTTGAGTTCATTTTGGTGGTGAATTAAAATGGTTGTTGTAATTGCATAAATAAAGATCTTGGGGAGAAATCTCTGAGTTACTTCAGTATCAAATTTAAAATTTCGCCAAAGGGAAATTATTTTTATTTCCCTTTGGGGTCATTCCATGTCAATTCAACCACACCATGACACCCATAGTCTCAGATTTTGATGAAACTTTGTGTATTTGTTCCTTTTATGGGTTTAGATAAGGAAAAAATGTTTTTTTTGCATTATCTTAAATGGTTTAGGTTTTACAGCTTGCTAAAGATTTGGGAATTTCATGTTATTTTTCGATCAGGCGGAAGAATTGCAATTTGTTCTTTTATAAAGAAAATTTTTTTCTCCCTTATTTACCAACCAATGTTGATGAAAATTTTTATGAGTACGCTTTAATATGTAAGGAATACAGAAAAAAATAAATTAAACCAGCAAGTATTTGCACATGGCCTGGAAAAAGTCCTGAAATATTATTTTGAATTTTTTTAAAATGAAATACAGATTTCCACTCCAAATGGAATATCATCATGAGGGAAAAGGATAATATTTTTTTTTTTTTTCTTTTTTTTTCTTGCTCTAAAGGATGTATTCTACAACATAAAAAAATAAAATAAATGGCTTTTTGCATCCTTCATTATTTTTTCTGACTTCAAATTTAAAATTTCCAATTCCCGCATTTTCTTGAAATTGCTAAATTAGAAGTTCCAATTTTAGTAAAATTATACAAAAATTTTAACCTGTTAATAAATACAAATTTTGAATAAACATCATGAAATACAAGAATTTTCAGCAACTGTTTTGAGATGTTTTGAGACACGATCCTTCGTCAGGAAAACAAAGTACACACAAGTGCTGCAACGAAAGCAGCAATGCAGAAAATGTTATTTGTCAACTAATTTCAGTTTAAAAGATCTGAATTATATATATATATATATACTAGCTGACCCGACAAACGTTGTTTTGTCATATAAATTATTTCTAGAGAATATTTTGCTAGAAAAAAATAACTAACTTATTGTAAGTGTGTAAGGATGTGGTATATAAGTGGAAGATGTATGGAGCGCTGTGAACGGTGAAAGAATATAAAAATAACAAAACACCAATCATTTATTTTTTAAATTTATTAAAATTGATTCTTTAAAATTATATACATATCGCTACTTAAAACAATATTACTAAAAAACAATATCAATCCCTTAATGCAACAGAGTGTACAATATTTTTTGTTATCCCATCTTTCGCCAAAACAAACAAACTGGATGGTTTGCCCACTCGAGAGCCACGTATAACTGTCCGTGTGAAAAACATGATGTGCTCAAATCTAAGTCACAGACAGACATCGTTTGGCCCTGAGACTTATTGATAGTCATTGCAAATGCCAATCTAATTGGAAATTGAGTGCGTTTAAATTGAATTGGCACATCTGTGGGTATAATAGGATTCGCAGTAGTAATATATTTTCACCTCGGAATTTGTCATTAAAAATGATGGCTTCAATAACATTTTTCATTAATTTTTTTATGACTAATCGCGTGCCGTTGCACAACCGTGGTGGGTTGAAATTACGAAGCAAAATAACCGGAGATCCAACCTTCAGTTGTAAAATATGCGGTGGCATGTCTGGCAAATCCAATGAGTTTAAAAACTTTGTTGGATAATTTACAGCTTCGGTGGCATCGCAAACTGTATCATTAGATTTGTATGACACCAAGTCTCCTGGTAACAAATGTTGTATCTTGAGATTCAATTCGTTGACGTCCACATTTTTTGCTGCTAAAATTGCTCTTTCTGCCAGCCACTCATGATTTGTGTATCGTCTGTGTACATCGGGAAATATCTGGTCAATAAGAGCATCTTGAGAATTAATGATTGTGCAGAAATCGGTCGGTAATTTTATGCATCCAGTTTCATCTGTAGTAACTTTTCCATCGCCGATATCTAACAATTGTTTTGAGAATGTTTTAGCGGATGGATCTTGAAGCTTTTGAACGCACAAATTTACTTTCAGTTGTACTTTTTCAACATTACGCCACAATGACGATGATTTTAAGCACGCGTTGATCTCTTCAGCGTATGTTGAACGCGGAATAACAGGAAGTGCTTGTCCGAAATCAACTGAAAAGAGTAACACAGTGCCGCCAAATAGTTTGTCGTTGTTTTTTATATCTTTCAATGTCCTGTTCGACGCCTCAATCGAATGTTTGTAAGCCATAGTGCATTCATCCCAGAGAAGAATTTTACACTATTTCAGCACTGTGGCCATGGACGATTGTTTTTTTTATGTTGCACACTGCGTCTGGGTTATTTTGAATATTTAGTGGCAGTTTAAATAACGAATGAGCTGTTCTGCCTCCATCCAATAAAGTTGCCACAATGCCAGATGATGCAACAGCCAATGCGATGCCATTATTTGATCGTATTTCGCCAGAATTAGCGAAATAAGGAATGTTTTGCCAGTTCCCCCTGGTGCACCCAAAAAAAAAAAAAGAATCCACCTTGTCCTGCCAAAACTGCGAGCATGATGCGGTCGTAAATGGTTCTTTGTTCTTCATTCATTAGTGGGACATTGTGAGCAACAATCGCTGCCATTTCTACAGTATTGTATTGTAGTTCACGATTCAATTCAGTGATTATTAAATGAGATGCATTTCGATTTGTTGAATGCATACCGAAATGACTGAGTGGTAAGTTGGCAATGACAATGCAAAGATCTTCAATAGCAATCAATGCTTCATTATACATAGCGTTACTGAATACTATCGTTAGATCGTTGCACCATGAACGATGTTGATGCAATATATCATCAGTCATTGAATCTTTGTGATTATCCCATAATGTCTCTGCTCGGGCCGGGAAACATGCAGTCAACACTATAGCGAATAGTAGACGAATTTGTTTTGCTGTACAGTTGAGTCCTACTTCAGCAAGCATACACTCCCACTGGTTGTCGTCTTCCAGCAAGCCGAGTGCAAGGCATGCATCTTTATACGTTGGATACTGTTGTCCATTCACTTTACGTAAATCTTGAAATGACAAAGGGCCGGTGACATTAACCAATAACAGTCGAAGATAAAAGCACTCAGTCTGCCTTGGATTGACTGTAAATACTCGTCCCAAGGTGTTTGATTTGAATAAACCGGGACATGCATCAATCGGCGTGCCTTGCTTGCGGGGCATCCATTTTTTTGTTGGAGCCCATGTGAAATAGCGTGGTACTTCTGAATAGAGTAATGTCCGTGCAAAAGCACCAAAAGCATCCGCACGATTACACAATTCAAAAAATTCGGTGAGTGTAGTTTTTGGTGGATTTATAGCACGATCAATCGCTGTCTCGCTCGTGAAATATACGCGCTGGCCATTTTCAAGATGGACGGCTAAATGAAGAACTGCTGGATCCCGTTCATGAATTGGGAAACCAAAGATACGCCAAACAGCTTCTTTGGAGCTGACGTACCGGCCAATTTGGTAAAGTGTTATTTCATCGTTGTTATTCACCGGAGGAGCATTCACATTGGTATTTTCAACTCGAAATACAGCCATATCACTGCCTTTATTCACATACTTGCAAATGTATTTGATCCTCTTCACTGAACTGCAGAACTAAACATTAATATGAGCATTGAATGTTTTGCTCAGCAGAGGCGAATATGGGACCACCCAACGGTTATCAATGTCAATATCTATGTTGTTGACATAGATGACCGCCATAGATGATAAGATTGTCCGCCATTATCGGGATTTCTTCGATGATATATTGAATATCCATCAACATTTGTGATCGTGAAATTTTTCGGAAAACTTTAGTACATTTTCCATCTGCACAAATAATAATGGCCTAAAAATTCATTTTTCATTTTAACATAAAATAACTCCGTCGGATACTAACGAATTTTTTAAAAGAATATACCATTTTAACTAATTTTAACATTTTAACAATATTAACGTTGAAAAAATATTTTAAACACTTACGGTTAAAAATTCATTTTTCATTTCAACATTAAATAAATTCTGACATCGTGTTTACGATTCTAAAATATTAACTTTGAAAAAATATTTTAAACACTTTGTAAGATACGGTTACGATTCTAAAAATATTAATTTTGAAAAAATATTTTAAACACTTCGTACGATACGGTTAAAAATTCATTTTTAATTTCAACATTAAATAAATTCTGACATCGTGTTTACGACAACTCACGCCATCTAGGTGGAAAAGTTGTTGAAAGAGTTGGTTAAAAATTAATTAAGAAAGAACTAATTAAGTTACAACTTTCATTTGTAAATCTAAACCATTCTCGAATCTACCTGAAGACACACAAAAAATTTCATTAAACTCCGTCCAGCGGTTTAGGAGGAGTTCAGTGACATACACACGCACAAAAGAAATATATATATAAAGATATATATATATATATATACATACATAATTTGTTGGTTTTGCAATGACTTCTACTTTTTCAAAAACACACTTTGGTGATGATGACAAATAGTTTTTAACTCACAACTTAATTCTGTCCGCAATTTTAAGAGAGTTAAATCAGTTTCAAATAGTTTATCAAGAGTTTGCAAGTTTTTTTTCCTAACATGGTATAACAAATGACAATCACTTTGAATAATTTCCTCCGCACTGCCCTACTCTATTTTTCTAATATACTATAACATTAAAAAGTAATTAACAATAATTCTTTTCAAAATAGTATAGCCTCAATAATGCATGTTACACATGCAATAGCTTCTGACTGACTAATTACAAGATGCCGAGTTTTGTCTCTGCTACTGAGCAAGCTCACTTGTCTAAACATGTCAAACAAGATTTGACTTATTCAGACATCTAAACATGTACCTACACAGTAGATAGAACATCACTTAATTGTCTTGTTGCAACTTGAATGGTTTGATTGTTTACAATAAGATTAAAATTTGAAATAGCAGCGAGTAGTAAAAGATCTTGTTTTTAAAACAAAATTAAATTTTAATGCAAATTTCTATTAATTAAAACATTTAATATTAATTTAGAAACTTTTTTGTTTGTTTTGAAATTTCAATTTAGATATAATTTTGTTGATTCAATTAATAGCATTTATGTATGTATTTTTCTGTACATGTTTAATTAACATTCTTAAAAACTACTCTGTTGTTTTAATCATATATCACCTAATTATGTAATTCAATTTTTCATTTTATTTCAAAAACCTTTAAACTGAAATTAGTTGATAAATAACATTTTAATTCAAATTTTTTTATAATTTTATTAAAATTGGAACTTCTAATTTGGCGATTTCAAGGAAATGAGGGAATCGGAAATTTTAAATTTGAAGTCAGAAAAAATAATGAAGGATGCAAAAAGCCACTTATTTTATTACTTTCTTCTATATGTAATATAGAGAAAGTATTGGATTCGCGAAAATTTTCGACCTCCGTTTTTTGACGGATCTACACGTTTTGGGATGTCCTGAACACGAATTGATAGTTTTTAAAAAATGTCTGTCTGTGTGTCTGTCTGTCTGTGTGTCTGTCTGTCTGTCTGTCTGTCTGTCTGTATCATTTTTTTGTGGACGCTGTATCTCACGAACCAATGAATGAAATTTAACCAAACTTGGTATTTAGTTGCACCCTGACATGAACTGGTGCCCATTAGATTTGGGGATCAATAGCTCAACAGGTGGCGCTGTGATCGCATTTTATAGGACAAAATTCCGTATAAATGGGCATAATGAGAGTTATTTTAAACTTGTGATTGTAAAATTAATATGAATTATTGATAATAGTAGTAGTTAACTAGGAAAAAAAATTTGTGCATGGGGGGGCATCGGTTCCCCCCCTGGGAGGGAAGTACCCCCCCAGGGGGGTTGAATTTTGAAGATGGGTATCATTCGAAAGATCTCGTCAATACCTTTAAAACGAATGGTTGAACCATAAATCTGTGATAATTTAAAACAAAGTTATCGATTTTTTTTACTTTTAACAAAAAAAAAAACTTAGAAAAAAAAATCGTATTTTTTTTTTTTTTTTAAATATTGTTACTGATTGAATATGTATAGGAAAATATAGAAGAAAGTCTTGTGGTGGCCACAACATACTAGTTTTTTCATGTTATAGAATACATCCTTTAGAACAAGAATACACAAAAAATTGTTTGATTATCCTTTTCCCTCATGATGATAATCCATTTGGAGTGGAACTCTGTATTTCATTAAAAAAAATTTCAAAATAATATTTCAGGATTTTTTCCTGGCCATGTGCAAATACTTGCTAGTTTAATTTATTTTTTCCTGTATTTCTTATATATTAAAACATACTCATAAAAAATTTCATCAACATTAGTTGGTAAATAACGGAGATAAAAATTATTCTTTATGAAAGGACAAATTGCATTTCCTCTGCCTGATCGAAGAAAAACATGAAATTCACAAATCTTTAACTAGCTGTAAAACCTAAACTATTTAAGATAGAGCAAAAATACTTTTTTTCCTCATTTAAATCCATGAAAGAAACAAATACACCAAGTTTCATCAAAATCTGAGACTATGGGTGTCAAATCATCTTTTTTTTTGGTTGATGGAATGACCCTTTGGCGAACTATATTTATATTTTTTATACTGAGGCTGTTACATTCCTTTAGCATGATTTCTTTTAATTATTTTTAAACAAAAATGTTTAGGTGCTTTTTATTTTATTTTTTACATAAAAAGAACTATAAATTCAAGAAAATGGTCTACTTGGAAATTGTTGCTAAATTTTTTTCGGTGTGGACCCACACCATCATCAGGCTTGAACTACAAATATCCCAGGAGTTGCGTCGGCACTTCTGTTACTTTCCTTCTACCTTTTAAACGTGTGCAGTTGCAACCAAAACGAGTCATCTACAGACTTCGAAAAATGGAAACACCTGATAAAAGGTAGAAGGAAAGTAACAGAAGTGCCGACGCAACACCTGGGATTTTCGGAGTTCAAGCCTGATGATGGTATGGGTCCACACCGAAAAATTCAGCAAGAATTTCCAAATAGGCCGTTTTCTTGAATTTATATTATGTATAAACAAGAAATTTTATTTACATAAAAAGAACTATATTTATTTATTTATTTTTGGCATGAATTTGTTTTTTCTTTTAAATAATTCTTAAATTAAAATAGGGGTTTATTTAATGTCTTTAGAACTAATTATCCTTTGAACTAAAAAATACAACATTAGCTAGATTTTGTCCTGATAGTATACCAATTTTTTATAAAATATAATCCAGATAAATAAAATGACAAACTTTCTGCTTTATATAGAGATAAAAACAAAAACGCTTGCATGTTCATTCTAGGTGATAGATAAAAACTGGTAATGATGCCATTTGAAAGAAATAGTAAGACCTGTTGTACTAAAAATGAATAGATTTAATTAAATTTCATGGTTATTTTCATAATATAGTGAAAATTCTCCAAACTTTACAGATTTTAATAAAATTTCCCTAACTTTTCCTAGATTTCCAGGTAATTAGCCTCCTTGTATCATTTTTTTGACATATGACTGAAACAAATATTCTTTTTTCCTAACTTCTTAAAGAATTATATTCAGACGATATTTACTGATAATTTTAGTTCTATAACCTATATAATAATAATAAAGGCTAAAAGAAGTTTAGGAAAAAGAAAAGCAAGCAAAAATATAAAATTAACGCACATTTCATTATTGTGAAAAAAAAAACATATATATATATATATATTAAAGACAATTTAAATATTAATAGGTTATGTTTATGTGTCCTTTCAGTTTAGAATACATAGAGAAAATGCATCAAACTCACAAATTAAATTTGATGATTAAAAAATAAAGAACTGATAAATTTATTAAATCATTTACCTTCATACATTCCAGTAGTTTTGATGCAATATTTAACTTCATAAATTCCTTTACATAAAGCGGGCTCAAGATTCAAGTCATCAGGATTAAAAAGTTCAGAGCAATATGTGTCTTCATTTGAATTGCATTGGTAACAGTATATGGCGTACGCTACAACCATTAAAAAAAGTATATATTATATTAAAAACTAAGAATATATTTTCCAACATTGTTAAAAGAAAAAAAAATATATACATATAAATCAAATTCTTGGTTAAAATGTTTGATTAAATGACATGCAATATTTCAAGTGGAGTTGTAAGATTTTATACACATTGGAAAAACTGTTGCATCGAACTAATGCGATTAAAAGTTGGAGAAATTACAATTGGTAAAATACAACTATAAAAGTAACATTTTTCATATAGTTTATTTTAAAAATGAATAACAAAAATGCCTTTTGTAATTCTAAAATTTGATCAAATAATGATTATTAAAGCAATTAGAGTGACAAAAAATTATGAACGATAAACGTTGTACGATTTTCTTACATTCTTGAAAAATTGCTAAAAAACTAACAATCAGAAATGCTAAATGAGGATTTTTCATTTTATAATAGTGTTCTTTATTCACAGATCTAATTAAATGTATAAAATGGTGAGAATTCACAATAGCCAAATCATAACCAGAAATAAGGCGCGGCAATTTCTGCTAGCGCGTCGCTCTGATGCTCCTTTGCAAGTGAAAGAATGTAAATACAGACAGCTGATGCCATTCTTCAAAACACAATACCAATGTTATATATCATCGGAATGACAGCTAATGCACAATCTTCATCCATGTAAATTACATAGAAAGAAAGTAATGCCGCGCTATGGCTATAGATTACATTGTGGAGGCAGAACTTAAGATATAAAGAAGGAAAGCTCTCAAATAAGTAAGGTAAGGCTTGCAAATTTTTTAAATGCTAACTGGGGACAAATCACAAATACACCGCACTGTGCTATGCATACACATTTTAAACTGCCCATTGCCTTCGAATGGTGCTTGTAAAGAATGGCTTAATTTAACGATATTCTGATCTTTTAAATGTACACACATATATATATATTAAATTAATTTAACCCGATAAAAAACTACTTCCACTTGAAATCTTCACACCTTCAAATATTTTCTTTTGTTTTAAATGAAATAAAATAGTGTAACATTATATAGTAAATAGATATCATGTTTTAGAAAACTTTCAATGAATACAAATTGAATAAAATTGTTTAAATGCAGGAATATTTAAATGAAATGTGTCAACTGGATAAAATATTTAAATATAAATAACTTTTAATTATGTTATAGGCAATATGAACTTACATGAATATAAAACAAATACTTAAATTATATTATATTTATTATCTATCCCCATTATATTTTCTTCTGTATATATAACAAGAAAATATTAAATTCGTGAAAATTTTCTTCCGATTTACAATGGATTTTACACCTTTTTAAATGTCTTGAACACGATTTGACTATTTACAGAAAATATCCGTGCTCTGTGTTTATATATGTTACCAAAATATTGAGGGCTCAGTATCTCACGAAACCACGAATGAAATTCGATAAAATTTTATATTTCCTTGAGACCTTGGTAAAAATTTGTGCAGGTTAAATTTTCAAATATATTGTCCAGCAGGTAGTACTGGTATTTTGCATTTTCCCCCATTTACTGGAGGACTATATATCAGCTTACAACTTCTATAATATGTACGTGCACAAAACTGGATATATGAGATGGTTAATAAGAAAAACTGCGTTGATTTAATTTGGGTGAATATCGATCGACAGAAGGCGCTGTTTTGCTACAGTTCTTCCTCTTTTATGAGAAGCTGTACATCAGCTTATATGACGCATACATGCACCAAATTTAATATGTGAGATGACTATTATTTAAAAACATGCTTATTCATTTTGGGTGCATATAAGTCGACAGATGAAATTGCCGTGTTGCAGTTTTTCCCCGATTACGTTTACGGGGAGGCTTATCTTAGCTTCTATGATATGTAAATGAACTAAACATTATATATGAGATGTATAGAACCAAAAACTATGCTGATTTAATTTGGATATAATATTGGCTTATACGTTTCATTGGTATTACTCTCGTTCTTCGATTTTTCAGATGGCTATAGCTCAGCATCTATTGGTTATAACTGAACTAAATTCCATATCTAGCATCCTTATTGTAAGAAACTATATTGATTAAATTTTAGTGCATTTATCCGTTAAATGGTGTTGCTATATAGAACAGTATGGAATAATGTTACGTAGTAGTTGCAGCATGCTAGTTTAACTTTCATTTCATTTGTTAGTAAATAATATAAAAAATTCAATTAAATCTTTCAGGTGACTATAATATTGCTTATTTTGAAAATAAAAACAATTAATATTTTATATGAAGAAAAATATTAGCTAAAAAAGTAACATGAAGTATAGATTTATGATGATAAAGATTTTATGGAAATTTCTTTGTCAAACCGTTACTGCAACATTCATAAACGACATTCTTTAAAATTACCTGAGATGTATAATTATCAATTAAATTTCACATAAAGAAAGAAATTTTCGTTAGTGCAATTTAGGTCTTAAAACCTATCTAGCCGAATAACTTTATACAGTTTAACAAAATGGATGAACATTCCACTGAAACAAAAATTGATCGATTTAATACAGTCCTTGTTCAGAAATAAAATTATATTATCCGAGGTACCGTGTTTATAGAAAGTGATGCCATATATAGTTTAACAAAACTCAAAGTTCAAACTCAAGAAATGAAAACTGAATAATATACTAAACATATTTGGGGACACACACATATATATTTAGTCATATCTCTCAATAGATTCTTATATATATTTTTTTAATTCTTTGAAAATCTGAAAAATGAGCATTCAGTTCTGACAGTTTGACTTTTGCAAAAGGCTGAAAAACATAAAACCCTTTTTTCCTCTTTTTTTTTTCTTAATTGAAATTGCAACAAATTCGAACATAATGCAATGGGGAATTTGCACACATGGGGAAATTAATCAAATTTACTTTTTTCTGATAGATCTAGACCCACAGTTTCCAAAAATGTTTTTAAAAATCCAAAAAATTGCATCAATCGTTTGTAAATTAATTTTAAAAATCGGCGTAAACCGCCCGACTCCAAAAAGGGGTGTGTTTCGACGTAACGTCACACTTTATGACTCTCCACTCTCCCGAAGCGAAAGAATCTAGAATTGCAACCGGAGATCTATTGTACTGTACATGATATGTTAGTGCTATTTTGTTTAGCAGCAACGATTTGTCTACTAAAAAAAAAAAAAAGAAAAAAAAAAAGTATTTTCTTTAACTTCGATCATTATGATAATTCTGCATTCTGTGACTTTGTTTATCTTTTGAAAAGAATTAATAGTTCAGCTTTTTCATTTAATACCTAATCTGCTTCGATTACTAAAATGTTACTATGTTTTTCGAAAAGTAATAAAAATGTTTACTAAAGGTGAATGACAAAACAGTTATAGAAAGTTGTTTTTCTAATAAAACTAAGTTACTTTTTCTCCAATTTTACATTAATTTCCTGTAATTCTTCTTAAAATATTCCATTAAAAGCACTGATTTATCTTTACTTATTTATTTATTTATTTTTTCAAAATTTTCTAAGTATTAATCTGCTGATTACCTCTTAAACAGAAATTTAATTAACATAAAAAACTTTTTTTTTTTAACCATATTCTGGATACTGGAATTATTTAGATTTTAATCAAGGTCATTTATTTAAATCAGTCCTGAAGTGGAGAAAGGGAAATTATTTTAAATTATTCATGTTTGAGTGATGGTAAGTAAAATGTTTTATTACACTATTTATAGATAGTAGTACGCTACCATTAAAATACATTAAAACAAAACTAAGTGCAAGCCATGCTGGCGATATAAGCTTTAAAATTGTGAAAATAATAATTTTACACGAGTATTTTAAATAGATCCATTCTATCATAGTAAAATATCTCATTAAGAAAAAAAAAAAAAAAAAAAAAAATATATATATATATATATATATATATATATATATATATATATTCTTGTATTTCTTAACGAAAAAAAAAGTATATATATACATATATGTTATGTTATTAACAATAATTTAATTTGGCACTCCCACTACCTTCTTTTACTCCGCATTTTAGAAGACATTTTTATTAACAGAATGTATTCAACTAATTTTTGTTGGCACTGCTTATTGTTTATAAACTATACACACATCATGCAGTGTATTTAAAATTTGCACAGTAAATATATATATATATATACATACATATATATATTGCTATTTCAAACCATAAGGATTAATGTATCCAAATTCCTTTGTTTGTTCTTTTAAACGAAAGATGAATTCGTTTCATAAAATATTCTATATAGAAAATGTATATTAATATATATATGTATATATTACATTATCTTTAGTACAGATAATTATAGTGCATTAATGTAGTTTAATTGGTAAAATATATCAAGGATAAATTCCGCCCTTACATGAATACATACGTACATATTTGAATTTCTCAGCATGTTCCTGTACCATATAGATTATTTGTCGGATCTCACTGAAAACTTTCAAGAATGACTATCATCATGTGATATAAACTTAGAAAAATCAATTTAAGCTTCCTGCTATAATACCTGTTTTGGGGTTTAACTGATTATAGGCTCAGAAACCCATCGCTAAGAACCTACTTTTCGAATTCAGGCGAATTCAAAACGTGTAATTATAGCAAAAACCCAGTTTCAAAAATTCAACCCAAAAATAATACTTTCATCATAAATAGAGAAAATATCTATTCTTAATTGAAAAATAATTTGTCAAAGAAAGAGTTTTGTTTATTCTCTCATTGTTTGTTTGATAACTTTTGTTTTGGTTTCATTTCGTTTTAACGTACAGGCAACATTATTTAAATAGCAACTATCTAGGAATAATATTGAAGTAAGTTTGATGTTAAATTAAATTAAATAAAAAAATCAATAAGTAAAATTTATTGTTTCAAAAGTTAAAAAGTAAGATTATTTGTTTTAATAATAAAGTCTTCACAGATAAATTTAGTTTAATTTAATTTGATGAAATTTTATTCGTATTGATCTATGTGGTTTCAGGGGCCTTAAATCTTCTGTTGCATGGTTTTTAGTACGTTAAAAAAAAAAAAAAACATATATATATATAAGATAATTTTAAATTATCCATGTTTGAGTGATGGCAAGCAAAATGTTCTATTGCACTATTTATAGATAGAACGTGCGCTACCATTAAAATATGAAACAAAACTAAGCGCATCATGCTAACAATAACGCACACATACGACACACACGTATGTGTGTGTGTGTGTTAATGTAATCTCAAATTGAAAACTCTTGTTTATAATCTTTTAAATAATGAATATGTGGTTTGTAGTCTCATCAGAATTATTTTAAAGTTAATATTCTTCTTCTTTTCCTATTTAATTTAAAATATTACTGGTCAAATTATTTTAGGTAACAATGAACTTTTAGACTTTTGTGGGTTGTTTGTGGCGATTTAATCATTTTATAATTTTCTATTATACTTCTTTTTGCTACTATATATATATATATATATATATATATATATAATTTCAATCACTTGCACAGACTACTCAATAAAGCTTTATAAATTTTAAGTTCAAAGCAGTGGCATTGCGCATTGCATCATTCGTTGGATGATTTTACATTTTATCTATTTAATAACAAACAGAAAAATAATTTTATTGTTTATAAACCTTTGTAGATATCATATGGCCGTACAACATCATATAAATATGAAGATACTTTAATTTCAGTATTTTAAAAAGGCGTAAATAAGCCCTTTAAGGCATTTTTAATTTATTTATCTATTTATTTTTAAATAACTGTACATGAAGTTATTAAATGTTTTCAAGTATCAATATTTATACAGAAAAAGAATGTTGTTTTACCAAAAAATTGTTTTCACAACACCAAAGAGTTTTTTTTTTTTTTTTTAATATTTGTGGATGTAGTTTTATCATCTTTCTCCATAGCTAAAGATATCCCCCCCCCCCTTATAAAATTGATGCTATATTTGGGAAATTCGCACGCTACAGTATTTCTAATAAGATTGTGTAATCGCTGTCATAATAAAAAGAATATTTTAAAAGCTAAAACACATCGCACGAAATCAGCGATACACTGGTTTTCACGCTGAGGCTACGAGAGAGGAGAGGATTTCGTTTCATCTTCCTAAAGTGTGACGTCATATGTATTTTGCTGCGTTTTCAGGATAGAGTAAATAGTGCGTTATTTAAGTTATCGTAAATCGATGACCAAGATTCAAAATGAAAAAAACACATGTACTACCCTTTCTATTTTTTCATGTTCTATCATTTAATGATAAAATTGGAAAACATGCAAATTCTCTATTGGACATGTATTCAAAGCTTGTTTATGCCCAAACGCCCTGATGTGACGTCATGATTTCAGCATCGCATAGCATGAGTATAAAAAATAAGAAATGGAAACAAAATATATTGAAGGTTAAATAATCTAACGCGTAACCTGAAAGTATAGCTAAAAAATCTATAACATCGAGCAATTATATTAGGAGAGGGAAAATTCCCTATACTTTAGTACTCTTAAACGACAGTTAAAACTACAGCGTTTAAAACTTCTTTGCTAGTAAACTTTCTTAAACTCTCACCTTTTAGATTGATGTGCATTGAATTCTCGCATTCCTTGTCTCACTCATCTTTTACAAACTTAAACTTCCATTTCAACTACTGATTTAAAAGCACTACGCATTTTTGAATTCTGTTCTATATTAGCTTTAAGAATTCTAAATATTGATGCGTATTCAGGGTTCGTGTATTGTCCGTGAATGAATAACAGGTCTTGCAAAGGTGAAATTTTATTTACAGAGTATTCCAGAAAATTGCAAGTCTGTCAATCAAGTATCAGCTTTAGCTACAACAGAAACACAGCTTAAATAATAGCTGACAACATAAAAGTCACAGCATAAACTGTATCATAGCATGACACACAGCATAAGGAGCAGAGGCTCGGTCATACGGGAGGTTCTAGAAGTACAAGCACTTCGCTTCAACTAACGCCGACAGCCGAAATGCGACCCTGTATACAACTTCATGTATTTCTACAAATTTCCAGGTATTTCGTGAAATATTTGATTTAGAGCTTCGATAATCGACATACCAATAATAACTATTATTTCGCCAAAGTCCCCAAAAAGCCGCAAAGTGGTGATGAACACGCCAATATGGCGCCAAATGCGTCACCGAAGCCATTTTTTGCCCTGGTTACAGCGTCTAGAAGAAACAGTGTGGAAAGCGGAAAATAAAATTGTACTAAAAAAGTTAAGCCTGTGACCAGATGTCATTGTAATCGAAGCTAGTGTCACGTCATCAAAACCGAGACTCCCTATTGGTTAATTATGTGCTTAGATCACTTGATTGAGCTGACGAAACTGGGATAAGCCAATCAGATCTTCGATTTGAGCAAAGGCTTCAATCACAGCGACATCTGGGGAAGCTCAATTTTTGTAGCATTATTTTAACATTACGGTTATAGGCGATATCCACACTGTTTATTCTAGACGCTGTACCCTGGTGAAGTTTTTTAATGGGTTTTTAAAGGAAAATAATTTTAGTTATTTTAATTACCACAGAAACTTTTGTTTAGTTTCTGTCAGTTTGTGGAGCGGCGACTCCTGTTCTCGTCCACAGAAGTTTTCTCAGGATCAGTTCTTACATCTTCAACAAAGATTATATGGCTGAGATAACATTTCACGATGGAACAAGTTGCAATTGTTGGAATTCAGCTTGAGTTTAACCATTCTGAGTTTTCCAGCACCCTGCGCTATGCTTATTAAATGTTCTTCAAAAGTACACCACACAATGATAATAATGTCAAAAGGTACATCAGACAGGCTTCATAATAAAGTCCTTTTAAGACTGTCTCCATCAAGCACTCGAAAGTTGCAAGTGCGTTATACAGTCCAAATGGCATAACCTTGAATTGCTACAGTCCTTGTCTCGTAGTAAATATGGACTTCTCATGGTCGTCAGGATTTAACTCCACTTGCCAGTAGCCACTCTTCATTTTCATCGTCGAGAACCACTGATTGCGATACATTGTGTCTAATGTGTCATCAAATCTAGGGAGAGGGTAACTAGGATAACTTTCTTTCGTGATGTCATTCAAACGACGATAATTCATGTAGAATCCGTCGAACCATCTTTTTTTCTGCATCAAAACAATCAGAGAAGTCCAAGGACTCGTAGATTGTTCAATGACGTCATTGCGCTACATCTCGTTCATTAGCTTAGCCTTTGTGCTTAGTAAATAGTAATCTTCTTATATGTTGTTTCATGGGAGGATGATTTCCTGTATCGATTCTATGCTGGATAATGTTCATTCTCCCGAAGTCTTCAGGTGTTAGAGAAAACAGGTCTCTAAATTCCTGAATTAGCTTCTCCGCAGCGCATCTCTGTTTTATTTCTAACTCTGTATTCCTGAGCAGTTCAGTTGTTAAAATCTCATATTACATAACCTCAGTTGGTTGGTTCTGCCAGTTGATACATGTCATTGGAGTGTAGGTTCTAACAGCTCATCTCTCTTCCCTATCTTTACTTTATCGCTTCCGTTGGTGACTTTCACAGGAATAATTCTCTTTGAAAGATCAACCAGAGATGAAGCTACCAGAACTCCTTTCAGGCTGTTATACGAATTTGGGCATTCAATCAGTCCATAACGGAAGTATTGTTCTCTAGGAAGTGTCCCAGAAACTATTGTTTCTCTAGGTGGAGGGATGAACATTTCAGATTTTGCTGTTATTCGGCATATTGATATATTGTCCGGATTTTCGACGTTGAACACAGCTGTGTCTTCTGAATTGGAATGCAGTTCATTACTCTTAAAATACAATTTAAAATTGTATTTTTGCAGGAAGTGAAGTCTAAGAATTAAAGGATCGCTTATATCCGCTACATAAGACTGTTACAATTAACTATAACTATTTAATATTTTTTCTTGAAATTTTCATAGATTATGTAACGTATCAGATCCTTCAATCTGAACCTAAATTTGTTCAAATTTAGATTAGGAATATATATATATATATATTTATATATAAAGTTTAAAGATCATTTATTTTTTAATAAAATTTGAAGTATCACCTGTATGAAAAATAGGGGGATGCAAATTTAGGTTCAGTTTGAAGGATCTGATATGTTACATAATCTGTGAAAATTTAAAAAAAAAAAAAAATTAAATAGTTTCAGAGATATCCTGTGCGCAAGGTGAAAAAAAAAAACATTTATTATTAACACATAAATTATTAAATAATTCACCACAGAATTTAAACTATGTTCCAAAATACATAATAAACTTACAGGTAACAATTAGACATGCGCAATGAAGCTTAGTTAACAATAATTTACTTAAAAAAAAGACTACAATTAAATCGATGTTTTTTGAAGTTCTAAGGGTCGTATGTCCCCTTAAATTAGCCTTAGAATCATCCAGATAGACTACTTTGATGCTGTGGCGGTCATTATGGGAGACTTGTTGGGCTTTCTCATTCTTCAGTGCATACACCAAAGCTGATCTAACATTCTTGACATTGACAAGTCAAAGGTAAAGGGAACAACGTCCCGATTTTGTGGAGACAGTCCCCACTTTCGGTAGTTAGTTTTTTGTCCTCCCGCATGAAATATATATCTAAGTAGTACTTTTGTTGCAATTTATTATAGAAAATTGACGATTGTGCACGTTTTTTAATTACTCCTTTTGTTTCTATATTTTATGTTGAAATTGGACACACCGCGCTACTTTGTCCGCATTTTTCATTTTAAAAATATTTGGTCGCCTTAAGCTACGGGCTTTTTGAGTCTCAGGATCTCGCACGGCGTCGATGAAAGATTAGAGGGACAAACCATTACGAGTGTCAGCGTGGCAATCTGAGAATTCCAAGTGTGATAGTCTTTGAATATCTGATGCAAGCTCTTGTAAACTTTCCTCCGCCCTCTGATAAAGGGACTTAATCAGAAGACAACCATATTCTTTCGAGCCTTTTTCTACAAAACGAAGGTCTAGTGCTCTTGTCAGAGCCTTGAAATCATACTGCTGTTCCTTCGAAATAGTTTCCAGGATTTCAGCTACGTCGCATCGTAATAATGCTGCTAAATGAACAATATTGGCTGCAGAGTCCCTTCTATTAGCTTCAGTTACGATGGTAAACTGTGTCTTCTATACTTGCCAAGATGATCTTCCATCATAGGTAGAAAGCTTAGTTTATTCTCGATTCTGCAGTTTTTCATCTTTTCTTTGAGGCATCGGTGATAACTTCTCGTCCACTCTCTCAATTTTCTCATAAATTTTACAGCCAAAACTTTCTTCAAGGTCCTTCTCAAATTTTCCTTTCAATTTTTGGTATTAAACTTCTCCTATTTTCTCCCGAATTCTTCCCCAATGTTTTTAAATTTACTTCCTATTTTAGAAAATCTTCCTTTCAGCTCGTATTCGAAATTTTCTTTTATTTTCTCTTGAAAATTCCCTTCCATCCTGATAATAACTTTGTCCTTCATAACTTTGTCAATTTTACGCTCTACCTCTTCAATTCTATTTCCGATAGTTGAAAACTTTTCTTCAATCATCATTTTTACAGATAGTAAGCCATCCTTCACTGATGAAAATTCTTTTTCCATTTTGTCTTAATTAAACCCAACTTTTCCTTGAATAGATTTATTTTCTTCACTTAAACTATCTTTCATCCCTTTTTGCAAATTTTTTCATCTTTTCTTGATCTGCTTTCATTTCTTTCATTTCTTCTTCAATTTGGTTTTAAATCACTTATCTGAGAGGCTAAACCTTCCAGAAGTTTTTTCATTTGTTTTTCTATAACTCTAGTTATGATCATTCATCAAACAATCCCGTTCCTGCCACTAGAATTGTATATTCGGAGTTCGTCTATTGCCCGTGAATGAATGACAGGTCTTGCAGAGACTTCAAATTTATTTGCAGAATATTCTGCGTAATTACAAGTCCGTCAACCAAATATCAAATTCAGATACACCAGAAAATACAGCTTAAATAGTAACTGATAACATAAAAATCACAGCATAAACAGTACCATATCATAACACAAACCATAAACTGCAATCAATAGCATAGGCTCGGTCAGATGAGAGGATTGGATGAAACTTTGTTTGTCTTAAAAAGACTTTGGCACCTTTGACTGGGCACCACTGAAGGTTTCATATAAAAGCTTATATTTCCATTTAATATTTATAAATTAAGCTATATTAAATTTGTTCAATAAAATATATATTCAGGCGACAATTCTTATGGTTTTTGTTATATCTTTTACAGATTTAAAATCTTTAAACGGCGTTTTCTCAGTTTGCATGTTTTGATGAATTCATGTTCTTCAAAATATACTAAAACTTCTACATATATTTAAGAAAGGGCTTCAGATTTTTAGTACGTTTAATAGAACTCATTTAAAAGAATTAGGGATGGGTTTTGTAATATCTTAAATATATATATATATCTATATTAAAAATATGATTGTAACAATAATATATATATACAGTCGGTAACAAAAGTGTCCGAACACTAGCAAAAATTCCTATGTAAAAAAAGTGCACTTCATACGGTTTTGTTAAGTAAATCCTTATCGAATCCTGTTAATACACTGACTAAAAACAGGATTCGACAAGGATTTATTTAAAAAAACCGTATGAAGTGTACTTTTTTTACATAGGAATTTTTGCTAGTGTTCGGACGCTTTTGTCACCGACTGTATATATATATATATATATGGCAAATTTTTACATAGACATGCATTATTTATTTATTCATTTATTTTTCCGCAAAAACTAAGTAATAAGTTTCTAGTAGGTTCTATTAAACATCCAAAAAAATTGAAATTTTTTTCTTATATATCTATAGAAGTCTTAGCATTTTTAAGATCTTGAATTAAGGAAAAAATGCAATTAAAAGATTTCAAATCTGTAAAAAGTTTACCAACAACCATAATATTTTGAATATATATTTTATTAAATATATATTTTATTAAATATATATTTTATTAAATATTGTCTATTTTATTATAATTGTCTGAATATATATTTTACTGTACAAACCTAATATAGTTCAATTGATAAACATTAAATGAAAATATAAGTTTTTATATGCTCTATAAAACATTTAGTGGTGGCTAGTGATAGGTGTTAAGTTCCCTTAAGTACAAACGCTTTATTCAACATTTGAGGAAATAGTATAATGAAAACATATCGTGATTTGAACACATATACATTTTGAAATACGTGATTTCTTTGATATCCAATTCTTTTATAATACGAGTTTCAAATTGTGATAAAGTAATATATATAGATGTAATATTTCTAACCGCGAATCGCTTCTTTAAAAGAATTTCACTTACCTAGAAAGAATTGCACGATTATATTTTCTTCTGTTCGCAGTACGTGAATCGCATAAAATAAATATAAAATAAAATAAAGTTTGTATTTTTATTTTTTTGTCCAGAGTCAAAACTATTTCCTTTAATCACAAAACATGCATTAGGATTGTTCCAGAATTTCGTCTTGAGTTTTAAAAATTATTTGTGAAAACTAAGCTCATAAGATATGGATTTTCTTAACGGCATAGTCATGCAAATGTGAGCGATTTGTAGGTATTACATGGTGATTGATGCTTTCGATAGCATGGTGTAGAAAACAGACGTCACAGGAACGGTGACACGTTCCACTTCAAAACTGCAAAAGCACAATTAATGAATTTATTACAGTAATATTCAACCCTTTTAGGCTGGAGGAAATTGTGCTCATTTAAATTAGACCGCCACAATAATTTTCAAACACAATTAAAATTAAAAAAGTAAATGACGTTTTCTGTTATGTTATTAAAAACAAAATTTTGGTAAAAAAAAAAAAAAAAGAAAAAAAAAATCCGGAATGAATTTTTGCAGTTGAGACTTAGTAATTGCGTCCTCGCAGCAAGCACATTGTGCCTCAAAGAAATGCACTAAACTCCAAACCTCTTTTAATTGTAAAATGCTGTAGATGCATACAGTCGGCAGCAAAAGTATTCTGATCACTAGCCAATACTTCCGATATCGAAAAAGTACACTTAAAACAGTTTTATTAAATAAATCCTTCTCGAATCATGTTCTTAGTCAGTCTAAGAACATGACTCGACAAGGATTTGTTTAATGAAGCAGTATTAAGTGTATTTTTTTTAGACAGGGATTATTGCTCGTGCTCGGATACTTTTGCTATCGTCTGTAGATGATCGTAGATGCTTACATGGAGTAACGGCTTACATGGACATTGCAGAAGTCTTTCTGTTGAAGGATTACTTTTTGAAATTTTTAATAATAAGTTGTATGTGTTTAAGTTTAATAGTCCGTAAGAGAATGATAAGAGTGAAAACAAAGCTTTATAAAGTGCATATTTTTTTTAAGTTTCGTCTTATAACTAACTATTTTTTTAGTATTAAAATAATCCAGGCAACACCTAAAACTAATCAAGATAGTTCTAGATATTGGCTTACTTTCGGTTTCTGGGGTCCGTGAATCCGAAATTTTAAGTTCTTTCAAAAAACTCTTTGTGCGACTCCCCAAAAATTAGTTAAAAAAAAAAAAAAACCTTATTGTTTTTGTTTTTAACAAATAGGTGCTTTAATATTATGAAAATAGACAAAATTTGAAGAAAGGAAATCTTTTATTTTGATCTAGAATAAAGTTAGAGAAAGAAAAGTGAAAATTAGCGCGCATATCATGATTTAGAGTTTAGACTAAAAAGTATCTATTCATATCGCCCTCTTGTCATTAGATTTTCCTGTAGCTAATTCTATGTACATTTTTTTTTGTCCCTTTCTCAACCAAAGAATTGAGATAGTTTCTCGATAAACTAAAATTGTTAGTTTTGACCGAAAATTAAGCATTTTCGTATACAATTAAATTAATTTTTTGTTTTTAAGTGACCAAACAAAAGGAAAAGGAGTAAAACAACATGCATATTTGTTGAGAATATTTTATTTACTTTAACCAGCAAAACTTTTATTATAAGCATATATATATCTATATATATTATATTATTATTATCCCCCCCCCCCCCTAAAAAAAAAAAAAGTTAAAAATTCTAACAGAATTTCTTCAATTTTATCTTTAATTAACTTTTTTTTTTTTTTTTTTTTTTTTTTAAATACTTTTTATTACTATGTATAGTATATGAAAGTATTGGTTTGAAGTAAATTTTTCAAAACTGAGTTTTTATTATAATTGTATGTTTTGAGATCCTTTGAATTCGAACAAACTTTAATTATTTTTGGAAAATTACAAATAAAGTGTAATGGATAATATATGACTGCACTATCAATCTTACATTTTTACATTTAGTTTTCACTATTTGAACGTCTAACTTATGTATCACACGATGTCACGACCATCACATAACATTTAAATTTTTATTTAGATACCAGTCGATCTGCGATTGTCTAGCGCACGTATATAATATTTAAAACAAATGGCTTCATCTTTTACATCATGATATTTATGTGTTCTGAAGTCCAAACTTTTCCAAGAAATTTAAAATGACATCGCAATTTTTAATTCAAATTTTATAATTACGTATTTATTTATTTATTTATATTATTAATTTCTCGTGACGTAGTTGAATTTTACATGTTTAATTTCATCATTATCATTTTCTTCTAATTTATTAAAATTCCGCATAGCAACGAAAAAAAAATTTATCTTAAAAATAAAATTGTTTTGTATTAGTTAAGTTTTGTTTAAAAGATGACTAAGCTCTGATTAATCAGATTTTCTTTTCTACATAGACAACAACTATTATACCTTATACTAAAATAATTTTTTAAAAATAAATTCCTGTAAATGGACCAACGAACTGTGTATGCTTAATTTATTATTTGAATCAATGAACGAATCATCCAATACCGTGTAAACTGTGGTTAAAATTTTATTTTGTTAACTTTATATTTGTTATCATTGTTGCGATTGTGATGTAAATATTTATGTTAAATTATCTCTTTTCATTATTTTAATCAATAGAAATGCACTCATGGAATTCATTAATAAAAAGTTTACTTCGTTTGTCTTAATACATTGTTTTACATGGCATCTTTTTTTTTTTTTTTTTTTTTTTTTTCCCCGGGAAATTTAGGGGTTTTATTATTAAAAAGGTAAATGAAATTCATTTTTAAAATATAGTATTATTTTGCTTAACAAAATCTGTTTTAACTATGAAAAAATAATCAAATATTTATCACTGCAAAATTCACACGGAATTTCAACAAATATAAATGTCAGTGAAAAGTTAGATCCCGAAATTTTTACACCCATCAATAATTAAAAATATAATAATGATAATTATAAAAATAAATAGTAGAATTGTTTTACTGTTTCTTTAGAATGTAAAGTAGTAAGCTAAGGTTTGATGCTAGTAATAATAAAAATATGACAAATTCTGTATTTAGGAGAGTATTAGATTTCTAACTAGCATGTTATTGATATTACAAAACTTCCTTTTATATTTACATGTACAAATTCACGCAGTACTAATTCTTCAATAAATTTACTATTTATTACAAATGTTTTTGATAATAAATTCAGACGATTTTCATCTTGGGGAAGTACAACACAAATTGTTGAGAGAAAATCAATTTTGTGTGCTAAGCACAACATCTGAAGAAATACTTTTTCCGACCTCAAAGATCTTTTAATATTGTTCAAGTTTGTTACATTTATTTCTTTGGTTCGTGAGGCACAATGTACACAAAATTCTGGATGCACACACACACACAGACATTTTCTAAAAATGGTCAAGTTATGTTCAGGAAATCTCAAAACGTTTAAATCCATCGGAAAACGGAGGTCGAAAATTTTTCACGAAACCAATATTTTCTTATGTATACAAAAGAAAGTTAAAATGAGCCAAAATGGCACATCTGTTACGGAAGGGGTCGATATATAGATATGTTTGATTAATTTTCTTTATTGTCTTATTGTGATTTTGGTTTGCTTTTTTAAACTAAATATATTCATATTACACGTACACTATTAGTATATAACTATTGCTTTATAATGTCTATTTAAATAATCAACCAGATAAATATATAGATACATTCAAATTATTGAATTATTTGACTGTCAAAGATGCATAGATTTTAAAAGAAGAATCGTTTCATTAATATCACATTATGATTAAGGGAAAAAAAAAATACATATTATTTGAGAACATTTTCCTTTTGACATTAGTGTAACGTATTGTAGCACAAAAACAAAAATCATTATTTATGAGTACCGTAATTTCTGGTAGATACCCCGCAGGTTATATAATCCAGTTTTGCACCAGAGGTTTCAATTGATAAATAAATTTATATTTGTACGAGCTCTTCCTTCGAAAAAGTATAGATTTCTCTATTAAATAAAATTTCTGGTGGAGAAATGACACATCTTACCTGCGGGTTATCTACCAGAAATTACGGTAAATAAATTCCAACATGGTGAGAGTAATAATGTACTCATCAAAAATGTAAATAAAATGTAATACTGTATAGCAGTATTTTGCAACAGATTTTATGAGAAGAATTTTGTTCTAAATAAAATTATACTTTTAAAAAATTAAAGAACACGCTTTTATTGAAATGTGAACTAAAAAGCACAAAATATCTATCTTTATAGTATTAAAATGCAGGTTAAGAAAAAATCGTGTGAGTGACACACCATAATATTTACACCTTTAATTAAAAAAAAATTATTGGTTAATTGTTGCCATTCAACTTTATACAAATACGGCCAAATCATGTGCACCATACGCTAAAGTTATATATATATACTAGCTGACCCGACAAACGTTGTTTTGTCATATAAATTATTTCTGGAGAATATTTTGCTAGAAAAAAAAAAACTAACTTATTGTAAGTGTGTAAGGATGTGGTATATAAGTGGAAGATGTATGGAGCGCTGTGAACGGTGAAAGAATATAAAAATAACAAAACACCAATCATTTATTTTTTTAATTTATTAAAATTGATTCTTTAAAATTATATACATATCGCTACCTATAACAATATTACTAAAAAACAATATCAATCCCTTAATGCAACAGAGTGTACAATATTTTTTGTTATCCCATCTTTCGCCAATACAAACAAACTGGATGGTTTGCCCACTCGAGAGCCACGTATAATTGTCCGTGTGAAAAACATGATGTGCTCAAATCTAAGCCACAGACAGACATCGTTTGGCCGTGAGACTTATTGATAGTCATTGCAAATGCCAATCTAATTGGAAATTGAGGGCGTTTAAATTGAATTGGCACATCTGTGGGTATAATAGGGATTCGCAGTAGTAATATATTTTCACCTCGGAATTTGTCATTTAAAATGATGGCTTCGATAACATTTTTCATTAATTTTTTTATGACTAATCGCGTGCCGTTGCACAACCGTGGTGGGTTCAAATTACGAAGCAAAATAACCGGAGATCCAACCTTCAGTTGTAAAATATGCGGTGGCATGCCTGGTAAATCCAATGAGTTTAAAAACTTTGTTGGATAATTTACAGCTTCGGTGGCATCGCAAACTGTATCATTAGATTTGTATGACACCAAGTCTCCTGGTAACAAATGTTGTATCTTGAGATTCAATTCGTTGACGTTCACATTTTTTGCTGCTAAAATTGCTCTTTCTGCCAGCCACTCATGATTTGCGTATTGTCTGTGTACATCGGGAAATATCTGGTCAATAAGAGCATCTTGAGAATCGATGATTGTGCAGAAATCGGTCGGTAATTTTATGCATCCAGTTTCATCTGTGGTAACTTTTCCATCGCCGATATCTAACAATTGTTTTGAGAATGTTTCAGCGGATGGATCTTGAAGCTTTTGAACGCACAAATTTACTTTCAGTTGTACTTTTCCAACATTAAGCCACAATGACGATGATTTTAAGCATGCGTTGATCTCATCAGCGTATGTTGAACGCGGAATAACGGGAAGTGCTTGTCTGAAATCACCTGAAAAGCGTAACAGAGTGCCGCCAAATAGTTTGTCGTTGTTTTTTATATCTTTCAATGTCCTGTTCGACGCCTCAATCGAATGTTTGTGTGCCATAGTGCATTCATCCCAGATAAGAATTTTACACTATTTCAGCACTGTGGCCATGGACTATTGTTTTTTTATGTTGCACACTGCGTCTGGGTTATTTTGAATATTTAGTGGCAGTTTAAATAATGAATGAGCTGTTCTGCCTCCATCCAATAAAGTTGCCGCAATGCCAGATGATGCAACAGCCAATGCGATGCCATTATTTGATCGTATTTTGGCGAGAATTAGCGAAATAAGGAATGTTTTGCCAGTTCCACCTGGTGCACCCCCCAAAAAAAAGAATCCACCTTGTCCTGCCAAAACTGCGAGCATGATGCGGTCGTAAACGGTTCTTTGTTCTTCATTCATTAGTGGGACATTGCGAGCAACAATCGTTGACATTTCTACAGTATTGTATTGTAGTTCACGATTCAATTCAGTGCTTATTAAATCAGATGCATTTCGATTTGTTGAATGCATACCGAAATGACTGAGTGGTAAGTTGGCAATGATAATGCAAAGATCTTCAATAGCAATCAATGCTTCATTGTACATAGCGTCACTGAATACTATCGTTAGATCGTTGCACCGTGAACGATGTTGTTGCAATATATCATCAGTCATTGAATCTTTGTGATTATCCCATAATGTCTCTGCTCGGGCCGGGAAACATGTAGTCAACACTATAGCGAATAGTAGACGAATTTGTTTTGCTGTACAGTTCAGTCCTACTTCAGCAAGCATACACTCCCACTGGTTGTCGTCTTCCAGCAAGCCGAGTGCAAGGCATGCATCTTTATACGTTGGATACTGTTGTCCATTCACTTTACGTAAATCTTGAAATGACAAAGGGCCAATGGCATTAACCAATAACAGTCGAAGATAAAAGCACTCAGTCTGCCTTGGATTGACTGTAAATACTCGTCCCAAGGTGTTTGATTTGAATAAACCGGGACATGCATCAATCGGCGTGCCTTGCTTGCGGGGCATCCATTTTTTTGTTGGAGCCCATGTGAAATAGCGTGGTACTTCTGAATAGAGTAATGTCCGTGCAAAAGCACCAAAAGCATCCGCACGATTACACAATTCAAAAAATTCGGTGAGTGTAGTTTTTGGTGGATTTATAGCACGATCAATCGCTGTCTCGCTCGTGAAATATACGCGCTGGCCATTTTCAAGATGGACGGCTAAATGAAGAACTGCTGGATCCCGTTCATGAATTGGGAAACCAAAGATACGCCAAACAGCTTCATTGGAGCTGACGTACCGGCCAATTTGGTAAAGTGTTATTTCATCGTTGTTATTCACCGGAGGAGCATTCACATTGGTATTTTCAACTCGAAATACAGCCATATCACTGCCTTTATTCACATACTTGCAAATGTATTTGATGTTCTTCACTGAACTGCAGAACTGAACATTAATATGAGCATTGAATGTTTTGCTCAGCAGAGGCGAATATGGGACCACCCAACGGTTATCAATGTCAATATCTATGTTGTTGACATAGATGACCGCCATAGATGATAAGATTGTCCGCCATTATCGGGATTTCTTCGACGATATATTGGATATCCGTCAACATTTGTGATCGTGAAATTTTTCGGAAAACTTTTAGTACATTTTCCATCTGCACAAATAATAATGGCCTAAAAATTCATTTTTCATTTTAACATAAAATAACTCCGTCTGATATTGACGAATTTTTTAAAAGAATATACCATTTTAACTAATTTTAAAATTTTAACAATATTAACGTTGGAAAAATATTTTAAACACTTACGGTTAAAAATTCATTTTTCATTTCAACATTAAATAAATTCTGACATCGTGTTTACGATTCTAAAATATTAACTATGAAAAAATATTTTAAACACTTCGTAAGATACGGTTACGATTCTAAAAATATTAATTTTGAAAAAATATTTTAAACACTTCTTAAGATACGGTTAAAAATTCATTTTTCATTTCAACATAAAATAAATTCTGACATCGTGTTTACGACAACTCACGCCATCTAGGTGGAAAAGTTGTTGAAAGAGTTGGTTAAAAATTAATTAAGAAAGAACTAATTAAGTTACAACTTTCATTTGTAAATCTAAACCATTCTCGAATCCACCTGAAAACACACAAAAAATTTCATTAAAGTCAGGCCAGCCGTTTAGGAGGAGTTCAGTGACATACACACGCACAAAAGAAATATATATATAAAGATATATATATATATATATATATATATATATATATATATATATTTTTTTTTTTTTTGTTTGCCCCTAGAACCTGGACCTGATAAGAGAAGCCTGGAAATACTTGTATGTAGTATTGTTATCGACTATGAAGTCGTGTGGAAAATTTCAGGTCAATCGAACGAACGGAAGTGGTCGAAAATTGAATTGCAAGATTCCGTTACATACATTAATAGTTACATCATGTCAAGTTAATAAAAGCATGTTAAATAAATAATTTAGAATTAAACAAAAACCATTTTTAGAAAATCTCCCCTGACTGGGCTCGAACGTTAGGTTCGTAGCCCGGAGCTTTACCTCACAGCCACAGCGTTCACGTACCGAAAGTCTTTTTTTACGATATAGATTTTTTGTTTGCTCCCAGAGCGGTTACAGACATACATACAAACATAGATACAGGGGAAGCTAATAAAAGCGTGTAAAAAAAAAAAAAAAAAAAAAAAAAAAAAACTACGTATGCATATGTAATGTAATATTGTCATTTCAAATTCATACAAATTATTTTACACGCTGCATGCTTCCAGAAAAAGCAATTTTTCAAATAATAGTATGTAATGTATTAGACATCATGTAACCTCTTCTATAGCGAGAGGAAATCACAGAAAAACACATCTGTTTTGTGCTTATCTTTCGTTCTCCTTAATTTTAAATGCTGAGCTTTTCGCTTTCTTTCAATTACCTTGTCCATCTTTTCTGTCTCCGAGAGCTGCATCAGTAATGTGACCAGCCTTTTTTTTTCTTTTTCTTTTTAAAGGCGTTGTCTTTTATCTACAGATAATCTAATATCACAGCCTTCGAAACATTGAGACTTTTAAACATTTGATTAATTCTTGTTCTAAAACTGATATTTTTTTTCTTAGAATATAAAACATTGAGATAAAGTATGTTGTACTTTAAGTTTTGTAAAATATACAATATAGAAAGGAAAATATGTATTAGATAAATGCTGTAAAATATACACTACACAAATTGAATATTATAAACACAAGTCTACACAAGTATCTACACAAGTAGTCTACACAAGTATCTATTATACTGTCCGTCTCTGCTTGTAATGCTTATAATTAGCTTTAAAGAATTATTTTTTAAATTCAATTTACCAAAAATTTTGACAAATTAACAGAAAAATATTTCGTATGAAATATCGAAGATACCATCTTTTAAATTAATATTAATGCTAAATTTTACTAGAATATTCTATTACAGAAATAACATGCAACATTTCTATGTATCCTATATCCTATGAGAATTTAGGTGCTAATTTTCTTACGAATAAATAACACATCAATTTTAACTATTTAATACAGCAGCATATTGAAACTAGTTGGCATAGGTGGACTCTGCTCAGTTCCCCATCATATTTATGTTCTCATAAATTTTTAGTGCGAGGCATATAATAATCATGTTAAAAGAAATGAATTTGACCAACGCTTGACACAGTGACAGAATGAAATCCCCACCTAATAGGCTATCCACCGTTCACTTCGATATAATTATCTTATTCTAATCTATTAATTTATTTTAACAGGGTCAATTCTGTTGTTTAATTTTCATGCTACTATTTCCAGTGCAATAATCCTCAAAATTCATATTTATATATGAAAAATTTACAATTTCGCTAAATTGATAAAATTGTAAATTACGAATAATTTACGAAATTTTCCTATTAGAATATTTGTATTCAATCATGTTCAAACAAATATCATAAATGTAATTTTGAAGTTGTCTAATGTATTTATGATCCTCAAAATGGAAGTTTATGCTCAATTTTGCCTTATTCTGACATGTTAAGTAAATCGTAAATTCCAAATAACTTACGAATTTTTTTAAATTGGAAAAATCATAGTCTATGATACTCATGCCAGTATCCAAAATAATATTTAGAAAGTGGTTTGACATCTTTACGATGAAAATATCCCTCAAGATTGACGTTTATGTGAAATTTCGCTCTATTCTGCCATGTTAAGAAATTCGTAAGTTTCCAATAACCTACGAAATTTTTATATTGGAAAATTCATAGTCATTAATATTCATGCCAGTGTCCTAAATAATATTTCAAAAGTAGTCTGACATCTTTACGATGAAAATATCTCTAAAAATCGACGTTTATGTGAAATTTTGCCCTATACTGCCATTTTAAGAAATTAGTAAATTTCCAATAACTTACGAAATTTTCAAAGTAGCATGTTTATAGTTACTGATGTTCATTCCGGCATCAAAACTGATCCGACATTTTTACAGTAAAAAGTTTCCATTTAATACACGTTTAAGTGAATTTTTGCCCTATTCTCCCATGTTAAGAAAATCGTAAACTTCTCATAACTTACGAAGTTTTTTAATTCGAATGTTGCAAATGAATAGGGTTCTTGCCAGTATCGAAAGTAATATTAACTGATCTGACCTCTCTGCGATCATTTGTTCGTGAGATATCGTGTTAACAGACTAACAAACTAACGGACTAACACACTAACGGACTGACACACTAACAGACACCCTACAGACAGACACCATACAAATTTTGTCATTTTCGGATTCCTCACACCTGAAAACGTATAAAAAAGTCAAAAAACCGAGGTCGAAATTTTTCACGATTGCCTAAGTTCTCCATACCTATAGTATGATGGGGAACTAAAAAGAAATCCGGCGGTTCTACATTTAGAACTTTCTGGAAAATTAATAATAAGGGGAAAAAAAAAAATGAAAATAAAATATTTATCTTATTGTTGGGGATTTTGGGGCATATCATTAAGGCCAATAATTGTACATGGCGAAAGGATATATCCAAAATATCTTTTTGAGCTTCTTTAAAATTTCAATAATGCGATAATAAATGATTACCAACTGTGAATAAGTTGGAATTTTTAATTCGTTTCTTGCAGAATTTACATGTAATGAATATCTGACTTATGACTTTTTGATATAAATCATTGTTCTATTCAAACAGCAATTCAGCAGAAACATTTCACCGTTTAGTATCATATAAACACCCTCCTAGCTTTAAACGTTTTGTTAAAAATAAATTATACGGTTAATTTTTGAAAATCCTACATCATAATATTTAAATTCAGACTTGTTATATTTAATCGTTATATCCGTACTACGTTTTAGAATTTCTAGGAGGCGCAGGGTACTCAGAATCATATCATTCTCTCAATCATATCACGTCTCAGAATCATATAGAAATGCAGGGTCGGAAATGCTCTTTTGACACAATAGTTTACACAGAAGCGTGAGAAATGAAAAGATGTCATGTAAGCAAATATTAGTTTTAATAATAATTGAGCATGAACTAAAGTAACATGAATCAAAGATAGTGTTCGAAGTTTCGCCCGCGAACTTTAATGTAGGCCTCACACTATTGACAATACCAAGGTGCTGGTTGCACGAATCACAATAGCTGCTACCAGGTAAATTCGAGATAAGCTATATTCGAGAGGATTATTTCCATAATATTCAAAATTCCATGAGCCGTAGACACGAGGCCTGCATTGAAATCGCTGGATGAAACTTCGAACACTACCTTTGATCCATGTTCCTTTTGTTCATGTAGATCAATCTTTAAACGAATATTTGCTTACTGAGAATCTTTGCTTTTTATGGCGTCTTTTTATTTTTCGTGGTCTCATGTTTCTGTATATATCACCGCTTCAGGAACGCATTTTCAACACTGCATAGCTATAGGATGCTGAGTTGTCATGATGCATCCTACTCCTCCTAGAAGCTTTGAAACATGATGCTGAAACACTCTGCATATACAATAAGCAATATCCCACATAAAGTGCAAGCGGATTATCATCAAATTTGGTATGTGAACGATTTAAGAGATGCGTTGAAAAGATTAAAATAAAGAATTTTAAAGAATAAATGAATTTTATAAACATAATATAATTTAATTTTTTTTTAGTTGCAATATCAATATAAAATATTTTATTTCCATTGAATTGAAACGGATGTTTTGGGTTTCAAAAGTCATTAATGAATTTTAGACATTTGGATGGCAATAATTTCTTTTTGAAAATATCTCATAGCATTAAAGAAAAAAAAAAAACCCTTTAAAACCGGCATATATTGAATGATGGATGATTTTTTGACAAACAATAAAAAAAAGTCTTGAATTGAGGCAAACAAGAAAAACTAAAATAAGAAGAAAAATTTTCTATTCTGGAAAACAACGTAGCAAAAGTTACAAATGAAAAATAAATTATTTTTTCTTGCAAATATCAGTACCGTATTTCATTTTTTTTTCTTCTTAAAAGAGACAAACTAAGCTACTAAATCTTTGAATTATATGAGAATTTTGTCAACATTTATAAAACGAATTCACAATATTATCTGAAAAAGTACAATAAATACTTCTGTTTTCTTAATATGCATATTTCAGTGAAGCAAGATTCTCTGCTTATACAATAATTAGAATGAAAATGCTGCTAAAATGTAGAACTAGACATTCGCCTAGAACTGTCATTAGTTACACCTAAAATAAAGAAAAACATACACAAATATGTGCACACAATGGCTCATAAAATATTATTAAATTATTTTACTCACCTTAATATTGCCTTAAATAACAACGTAAAATGCCTTTTAATGCAAATAATTTGACTTATTGAGACTCATAAAGACTATATGAATGGTTAGATTTGAGAATGTCACATGAATGACATTCATGTGACGAAAAATGACCATTCATTGATAATATAATAATTTGAAGTGTTTCTGTGAGTTTGAAAGTTTTTCAGCGTGTTTGCAAAGAACAGTGTACAGTCATGAACGTCTACACTGTTTTTGTTAACGTTTTACTGGAGATAATTGCAAAATCGAAGTTCAATTTTAAAAATTTCAATGATTTATTTTTAATTGAAAGCATATTATTCGAAGTCACTGCATTGGTAAGTAGAGAAAATAAATAAAGAAAGAAAGAAAACAAATCAAATAGAGTTCATTCTAAATTTAGTACATTATAATTGAAATTTCGCAGTAGCCCAAATATTGTTATCAACACTTGATAGAAGCTCTAGTTGAATCGGATAGTTAGAACAGTATTCTTACCCTTCTTAAATCTCAAAACTATTATTTTTGTATATTAATATTCTCCTTATTTGGTTGTAAAAAACAACTTTCTAATGGAAACTATTATTTCCTTATGAGAAATAATGTTTGAAACATATTATTTTTTTTTCAGGAGTAGCCTACGAATCCTGTGAAAGCTAATATATATATATGCATGTGAGTGTGTGAGTGTTTAAATGGATTCCCTTAAACATTATCTGTTTCTGTGACTTTAGATTGTTAGTACACCGATAATAATTAAAATTAAATTGAGTTTAATAATGAATTGCAAATAGTTTAATAACATTACTTGTAAATAGGGGAGATATTTGTAAGCCTATATATATAATTTTGAAAATATGTAGAGACTTGAAGACAAGTGGGCGCCCACTTGTTTTCAAGTCTCTACATATTTTCAAAATTACATATTTTTGTATAATTTTTAGTGCTGTCTTTAGCGCCTTTTTTATACAAATACACTTTAATTCATATGTAATAAATATATATATATATTTATAGAGTCGGTAACAAAAGTGTCCGAACACTAGCAAAAATTCCTATGTAAAAAAAGTACACTTCATACGGTTTTGTTAAATAAATCTTTGTCGAATCCTGTTCTTAGTCAGTGTAAGAACATGATTCGATAAGGATTTATTTAACAAAACCGTATGAAGTGTACTTTTTTAACACAGGAAGTTTTGCTAGTGTTCGGACACTTTGGTTACCATATGTAGTATTGTAGAAAGCTAGTTATTGGCCTAATTTTCATTAATAATAAAACAATACCAGTGACCGAGAGGTTCCAGCTTCGAAGCCAAGTTGTGCTCGTTGATCTAACTATTCGAAATTTTCTTTTTTTTTTTTCTTTCCGAAACTCGCGTTTAGGAATCCTTAAAAAAATCTCCATGGAGGGCAATTCACCCAGGCCTAGGATTCTCGTGTAGCAAATGAACTTTAATCCATAACTGCAAAAGAAGGCTTCTTCATAACTGCTAAGAATCTATAACCCAAAAGAAGGTTTTGGGGGTTCAATCCCTTCGAACTTTAACAAATTAATAGAAAATTTTTGAACTATTCTTCATTTTTATCGTATTTTTTCGTAAACTTATAATCATGTTTAATAAAGTACTCTTTATGTGTAATAGCCATGTCCTTGTATTTGAAAAGAAATGCTTATGCTCAACTTAAAGTCCTGGACGAGTTACCTGAACCCGACAACTAAATTTCAAGTAAACATAAAAACCCAGAAAACAATTTTCATCCATACTAAACCACAAAAGAGACTTTTACCGCTTTCAATTTGGCACGAGCCCAAAATATATATGTATATATATATATACTAGCAGGCAACGCCCGCTACGCTGGTCACTATTTTTAAATGAATCATTATAATTAACGAATTCTCAAAATTGCATTAATTTTTATCATGTGAAAAAAAAAAAAAAAAAAAAAAAGAAAAAAAACTCTGATCGGGAAAAATGTCGCACCGGGTCCCCACTGCCTTCGGCAGCGTAGACCCGTGCGCGATGCGCACGCGCGAATGCATATATATGAGCACCCTCATAATTTTACAAATTCGAAAATATCCGCAATCGATTTGTAAGTATCAAAAACCTCTATTCACCAGTTTTGAACAATTTATCTCTATTTTTATTTTTTTGCCCCTCCGCTCCCTCCCCCCTTGCCGCCCCTCCCAATAATTTTAAAAATTCAAAAATATCCGCAATCGAATTGTAGGTATCGAAAACCTCGATGTACCAATTTTGAACGATCTAACTCTATTTTATTTTTTTTGCCGCTCCGCCCTCCCTTTCCGGCCCTTCTAATAACTTTACACTTTCGAAAATATCCCCATTCGACTTGCAGGCCTCTAAAACCTATCTGTACCAATTTTGAACGGCCTAACTGTATTTCTATTTATTTTTGCCCATAACCCCCCCCCTTACCGCCCCACCCCCTTACCGCCCCTCTTAATAATTTTGCAAATTCGAAAATATCGACAATCGATTTGTAATTATCGAAAACCTCTATATAACAATTTTGAACAATCTAACTGTATTTTTATTTTTTGCCCCCCCCTCTCCCCTGCCCCCTTCTCGCCCCTCCTAATAAATTTACACTTTCGAAAATATTCCCATTCGACTTGCAGGCCTCTTTAACCAATCTGTACCAATTTTGAACGGCCTAACTGTATTTCTATTTGTTTTTGCCCCATAGCCCCCCCTTACCGCCCCACCCCTACCCGCCCCTCCTAATAATTTTACAAATTCGAAAATATCCGCAATCGATTTGTAAGTATCAAAAACCTCTATATACCAATTTTGAACGATCTAACTGTATTTTCATTTTTTTGCCCGCCCTCCCCCCTCCCCCCTTCTCGTCCCTCCTAATAACTTTACACTTTCGAAAATATCCCATTCGACTTGCAGGCCTCTTTAACCTATCTGTACCAATTTTGAACGGCCTAACGGTATTTCTATTTGTTTTTGCCCCATAGCCCCCCCATACCGCCCCCCTTCCCGTCCCTCCTAATAATTTTACAAATTCAAAAATATCCGCAATCGATTTGTAAGTATCGAAAACCTCTATGTACCAATTTTGAACGATCTGACACTATTTTTATTTCCCCCCCCCTCCCCTCCCCACTTCTTACCCCTCCTAATAACTTTACACAATCGAAAATATCCCCATTCGACTTGCAGGCCTCTTGAACTTATCTGTACCAATTTTGAACGGCCTAACTGTATTTCTATTTGTTTTTGCCCCATAGCCCCCCTTACCGCCCCCCACTACCTGCCCCTCCTAAAAATTTTACAAATTCAAAAATATCCGCAATCGATTTGTAAGTATCGAAAACCTCTATGTTCCAATTTTGAACGATCTGACACTATTTTCATTTTTTTTGCCCCCCCTCCCCTCCCCTCCCCCCTTTTTGCCCCTCCTAATAACTTTACACAATCAAAAATATCTCCATTCGACTTGCAGGCCTTTAAAACCTATCTGTACCAATTTTGAACGACCTAACTGTTTTTCTATTTGTTTTTGCTCCATAGCCCCCCCCCCTTGCTGCCCCTCCTGGGGGCTGAATTTCTAAGATTCGAGAAATTGGTTTTTAGATAGTTGCATTAGCTATATTTTAGAGCAAAAATTTCACGTATATCTATTTTTTTTTTTTTTTTTTTGAGATATATAGGATTATGCGAAATCACGTTTTACGCATGTGAAATCACGTTTTGCCCCCCCCCCGCCCCCCTTGGGGACCGAATTTCAAAAATTCCAGAAACCGATTTTTAGACATTTGTATTAGCTATATTTTAAAGCAAAAATTTTACGGATATCTGTTTTTTTGTTTGAGATACGAAGGATTTTGTGAAATTACGTTTTGCCCCCCCCTGCCCCCCTTGGGGGGGGCGAATTTTGTAAAATCGCTTGCGGCGTTGTCTTTCTCGGGTCGTAAACATTAACCGTGCCAAATTTGGTCCCGCTCGGTGAAACGGCTTAGGATTCTATAGCGGACACACACACAGACACACAGACTCTGCTCTTTTATATATATAGATTTAAATTTAGAAGGATTAGAAGAATACGAATGATTTACGATAGAGATTGAAAACGTATATCAGTTAAACAGTAATCTCCGATATTTGTGATTGAAATTTACATTACTACTATAATAATTTGGATATGGGTACATCTAGCTACGCCCATATTTCGTATGCTTATATTAGTTCTGTAGCTATATTTCTGTCAAATAAATTTCTGATTATTATTGTTATTATTTTTTTACTTCTTTTTTCGAAGTATAAGGAATTAGTGTAATCCCGATTTGCGAAATGGATTTTATATCTCGCATAGCTCAAAAACGAATCATCGTAGAATGTTGCAACTTTATATGTGTGACTGTCATGATGTCTAGTTGTACACATTGAAGTTTCGTCTTAATAAGAGCTCTCGTTTTTCTAATGCACTCTCCTCTCGATGCCACTCGTTAAAAACTAAACCTGACTTGACCCAAACTTAAAAGTACCTCAAAAAAAAAAAAAAAAAAAAAAAAATGCAAAATACACAAATACGACCCGCAAAAAGAAAAAAAAAAAAAGCCAACCCAACTCAAACACAACAGAATTCAGAAGAAACAAATTTAGTTAACCCAGCCCGAACTTGATCCACAAATCAATAAATCAATTTGTATCTTCCTGAAGAAAAGATACACACAATACATACACGTTAACATACACTGTATTTAAAAAAAAAAAAAAAAAAAAAAAAAAAAAACTAGTTACAACTTGGCTAACTGTCACAATTATTATAAGTAAATAAAAATTCTGGTTTATCTTCTAAAAAGGGTAGTTCTTCGAAGAATCTTGCACAATAACATTTTTAACAATTCACCGTTTACAGACCAAGTCGATGGTTCATGGATAAAGAAGGTTTTTATTTTTAAAATTTATATCCTTTTAAAAGTATTTAATTTCCCAGAAGCTACATTTGAGAAATCAAAACTACTTTATGAAGACGATGATAAGATTAGCCGTAATTTTCACGTGCTCCTGTTTTAAAAACCAGTCACCATTGTTATCAAAGTGGGTGTGTTAGACACACGTTCAGCAGTTCTCCAATAGTGCAATTTCGACAGAAAACTTTTGTCTCCCACGTGATTTGTTTTCTGTTTTGCAGATGAATGACCCGAATATGTCATTTCAAAGGAAAGAAGAAATGACATCAGATAGACTTTTATCGAAAAGCAAACCCGAAATATTTCTTGTAAACGTTGTAATTATGATAGAGTTTAATCAGTACTTTGTCGCGGAATCTGCAAAGTAAATAAAGTGAAGTTAAATAAATAGTATTGTAATCTTACAACATTACTATCAAGGTAAATTTATCTGTGAAAAATCCGTTATCAGATGTATATCGGACATTCCTGATATACACTGAAACTGACAAAAACAAATCACGAGACTTTATGGTAATTAAAATGATGATTAAATACAGTTATTTCGAAGCATCACATCATTGCATTTCTCGTTACGATTATGAAATCGACATGAAAAACATTATTTCAAAAAATATTGAGTGGATTTTTTCATTAAAATTAAGGGGTTTCAAAATCCGTATTTTACATTTTCCAACAAAATTAACAAATACGTGACTAAGTTCGCCAATCTTTATTTTTCGTAATTATGCATGGATTGTCTTGGAAATAATTCTTGCAGAACGTTTGTTGCAGTATACAATTACAGAATATTTTTGGTTGAAAATGGTAAATTGTGGTTCAATAGGGACATACATATGGAAATCATGCACATTACATTCAATGGGTATTTTTAAAGTAAACTGTAATAGCGTTATACTAAATCAAACATACAGGAATTGATAAAAGTGAAATAAATTTAATCGTTTTTTATAGAGAAACAATAGAGTAATTAGATATTTTACTGTCTAGGGACGAAAAGTACATTTATTATATTTTGCATTTTCAATTCATTTAAAATTAAATATCGTATGAGCTGTATATACAATTTATAATTTATCTACAATGGGTACACAGAAAAATTCTAATACATCCTTTCTTTTAATTTTTGATAAATAGCAGATTTTTCAAGTTATGAACATTTAAGTATTTTACTGGATTACATATTAAATCGAACACAGGACTAGAAACAATATTCGGATTATGAGGATTCCTGGTCAGTTATTACTGAAAATGTTCAATAATTTAGTATATGTCCACCTAAACGAAGTTTTATTTTTGATTACACAAACAAACATACCGCTTCATAACACACCCACTTTTCAAAGACGGAATCGTGTTAGATTGCTCTTTAAGGCGACAGTAAACTTTCAAAATGGCAAAATTTGATTAAAAAATGGACACTTTAATTATACTAAAATGAAAATTGCATAACAGTAGTAATGTGTGGCAAAAATAATTTTTCAATCCCCATCATTCTATGTTCAGTTATAAGTGTTTATATTTGTAAACAAATATTGAATCTGTTGCAAAAATAAAAACTTCAACCACCACTTCCTTAAAACTAATTTTTACGTAGTTATGCCAAATTAAAAATGTTCAGTGCGTCCTATTTTTTGCTGAATCTTAATAAAATTTCATTTAACCATTTCAGGTATATTACACCACAGTAATTTTAATTCCTAACGGCAAAAACTCGTCCCGAAATTTTTTTTATAATATATTAGTTTATTAATACAGAGGGCAAACTTTATATATATCTTTTCTTCCAGACTTGTTCATAAATTCTGGTGGTAGTTTATTTCAAACGAATTTTTTTTTTTTGCCCCTAAAAGGATTAATGGTTAATTTTATATAGCCCCAGCAAGCTTCGCCCACTAGCAGGTCATTATTTTAAAATGAATTACTATAACTAATGAATTCTCAAAATTGCATTAATTTTTATAATGTGAAAAAAGAGAAAATAATAATTTCTGATCGGGAAAAGTGTAACAACGGATCCCCACTGCCTTCAACAGTGTCATTGCGCGCTGCACGCGCACATTTACGTTCAACACTCTTAATGAATCACTATATTATTGTAAGGGGGGAAAATATATATATAATTAAAAAAGAACAAAAAATTTTTCTCTCATCGGTGGAATAATTGGTTCGAGTCCCCACATCCTGCGGCAGCGTATACACGCGCACGCGGCGCGCGTATTCCTTCGCCCACCCTTCCTGCCCTTTCTAACAATTTTACACTTTAAAAAATATCCGCAAACGTTTTCGCAGGCATTTAAACCTAATAATACTAATTTCCAACGTTCAAACTGAATTTCTTTATTTTTGCCCCTGCGTCCCCTTCCCGTCCCTCGTAATAAGTCCGCACTTTCGAAAATATCAGCAATTGATTTATCGGGCCTTAAAAAATACCAATTTTGATCAGTATAACTCTACTTCTATTTTCTGCCCCTTCGCCCCCTTTTCCACCCCTCCTAATAATTTTACACATTCGAAAATAGGCTCATTCAATTTGTAGGCCCCAAAAACCTATAAGTACCAATTTTGAACGGTCTAACTCTATTTTAATTTTTTTGCCTCTTCGCCGCCGCTTTCCGTCCTTCCTTATACTTTCGAAAATATCTTTATTCAATTTAAAGGCCCCAAAAATCTCTATGTACCGATTTGAACGGTCCAATTCTATTTCTATTTTTTAGTCCCTTAAACACCCCTACCCACCCCTTCTAAAATTTTTACACTTTCGAAAATATCCTCATTCGATTTGTAAGCCTTAAAAACCTATCTGTGCGAATTTTGTACGGTCTAACTCTATTTCTATTTTTTCCCCTTCGCTCCCTCCTTACTGGACCTTCTAAAAATTTTACACTTTCAGAAATATCTGCATTCGATCTGTGAGCCTCCAAAACCTCTATGTACCAATTTTGAATGGTCTGACTCTATTTTTATTTTTTTGCTCCTTCGCCCCCCCCCCCTTCCTGCCCCTCCTAATAATTTTACACTTTCGGAAACATCCTCATTTGTAGATCTCATGAACCTTTCTGAACCAATTTTGAACGATCTAACTCTATTTCTATTTTGTTTTGTCCCTTCGTCCCGCTTTCCAGTCCCTTCTAATAATTTTACACTTTCGAAAATATCCTCATTCGACTTGTAGGCCACTAAAACCTATATGTACCAACATTGAACGTTTAACTCTATTCGTTTTCTGCCCCTTAGCCCCCACTATTTCCCGTCCCTCCGAATTTTAAAATTCCAGAAATTGGTTTTTAGGTATTTATGTAGTTATATTTTAGAGCAAAAATTCAACATATGTCTGTTTTTTTGTGTGTGAGACATAAAGGATTATTTGAAATCACGTTTTGCCTCCTACTCCCCCCTCCTTTGGGGTTGTTTTTCTAAAATTTCAGAAATTGGTTTTTAGGTATTTGTGTTAGCTATATTTTAGAGAAAAAATTTTACGTATAATCTGTTTTTTTGTTTGAGATATATAGGATTATGTGAAATCCGGTTTTGTGCATGTAAAATCACGTTTTTCCCCCTTCCCATCGGGAACCGAATTTCTAAAATTCCAGAAATCAGTCTTTAGATTAACTATATTTTACCGCAATAATTTTACGGATATTTGTTTTTTGTTTGAGATATAAAGGTTTTGGTGAAATCACGTTTTGCTCCCCTCCCCCCTTGGGGGGCGAATTTTGTAAAATCGCTTCTTGGTGGATGTCTACGTCATAGAAGGAATGTTTTCACCAAATTTCATGTTTTTAGGTTCGGAGGTTTGGGATGGGCGATGATTAAGGCACCTATAGCGATGATGAGTCCACTCAGGACAAATGACTTTATATATATAGTTTGCACAAAATTTTGGTTCAATTTTCAACTTTTTGTTTTTTAAAACCTTATTTTATTTTATTTATTTTTTTTGTAAGTAACTTTTTCGGAAAAAAAAAAAAAAAAAAAAAAAAACTGTAAAGCATTTTTTTTCGCATAGTTATGATTGAAATTAAAAGTTTCAACTAACTTTCTTAAAATCATCACCCGCAAGAAAAAAAAAAAAAATGCCAAACAAAACAGACATGTTAATTACTTAATCTATTCAAGAGTGTCAGTACCTGCCCTTTTTTCACACCCACTTTTCTTGACGAGTATTTTTATTCTTATTTATACGTAATTACAAATTGGAGAAAATTCACTGCATATAAAGTGGTGTGAGAAAAAGGGCGTGGGTACTAACAGTGTTCAGGAATAAACTAGAAAGCATTATGAAAAAATTAGACGATAGCGCCTCCTGTTAAGCGATATGCTTAAAAGTTAATAAGCACCAATTTATACCAAAGAGCAACTAAATATAATTTTTCACGAATTTCTATTCATAAATTTATAATCTAGAGCTCTCCCATAATTTTTGTTACATACAAACAGACTGGCGGATATTTTCTAAAAATGGTCAAATCTTATTGATGAGATCCTAAAACATGAAAATCCGTCGAAAACCATAAATTGAAACTTCAAATTCAACACATTTTTGTTATGAATAATAATAATAATAATAATAATAATAATAAAACGAAAAAGAAAGAAAGAAAGAAAGAAAGAAAAACTTCAACAATTTGCTTAGTTTTACATACCAAAGAGCATTGTTTGTTTATCACGCATTAAACATTATTATCCTTTTTGAATTCTGAACTTACCGTAAAATAAATATAAATAAACAATTTTTCAAGTTCAAACTCAAATATTACAAAAGAAACATTTAAATATATTGCGTCAAACTTGTTTTTAAATGAAGAAACATTTTCAAAGATATCGTTTTAAAGAGCTAAACAGTTAACAAAGTCGAATTACTGCAATAATAAAAAAATCATTGCTACCTGTTCAAAATGCTGAATCAGACAGTCCGATACCAGAATTTCCTGAGTGCAGGCATGTGTCGCCAGATCGCTGATGGAGCAATCTGGGATCGAGGAGATAGATTTTTCTTCGCACACAAGAGTGAAACGCAATTAATTCTTCTCATGCTCTGGAGTTCTTTTCGAACGAAAATAATCGATACCGACAATTTCATTATTTCCTTAAGTATAACATTGCTGGCTTAGCTAATTTTGTTAAAGAGACATAGGAAGATTAAATTTGGTATTGCTGATAATAATTGAATATAATAAGAATGGCTAATTGTATAATTAAATTTGAGCTTGTTTTAATTATATTATGAAATTTTGATGATATAGTTATAAATGTTATTTAAGACTGAAAACGCAAACGATTCAAGAATAACAAATATTAATTAATTTTTACTTCCATTACCCGACAACCGTAGAAAATGGAAGTATTTGGTCTGAATATTCGATATAAATTTTTCATCTGATTTATATGTTTAAAGGTCTCCTGAGTCCAAAAATGTACTCGTAGTTTTCGACAATTGGTCAGTGTGTGTGTATGTGTGTATGGATGTGTGGGAGGAATCTTCCTATTATCATATCTCCGAAACTAATAAAGATAGAACTTTGAAGTGGGATCGCAAGTTCGTATCTCATAAACGGCTCGAACGATTTTCTTCAAAGTTGCTATATAAACACTCTAATAGATGTCCTTTCGTATGATATAGTTGGTTAGTTCAGAAAAATTGGAAGGCGTCCTGTATAAATAGCTCAATTTAAAATATCGCAAGTGCATTCCTTTAAAATTATGGCTGTACAGCTTTTTTTTCAAACACGTCGTATAAATCTCCTTTTAGACATCCTTTTGCATGCAATTCTTATTTTCTGGTCAGTAAGTGAGTATGCCAAGTTTTGGTAAAAGTCGGTATGTCAAAAACAGCGCTAATGTTTTTCTTGAAAATTATTACTTAAACCCATTTTAGATATCCTTTCTCATGTATTACGTGGTTATGACAGGAAAATTAACAGTCATTCTGATTGGGTAGGTCAATTTTAGATCTCGTTAATTGGTGTTTCGAAAAATGGTTCAACCGATTTTATTTTCCTTCTTTTTTAACTCTCAATGTAAACTCTGTTTTAGATGTATTTACATATGCATCAGCTTTCTCTTAACAGAAAATTTGTTAGGTGTCTACTTTGTTAGGTTAATTTTGTGTCTTCTCACCACATTATCTCCAAAAAGTGCATATAATACATGTAATGCTGGGTAATGGAAGTCATGTGGTTGTTTCACACCAGATTTTTAAAAGTGAATTTTCTTGAATGCGTATCGTACATGGATTCATGTGGGCATAAAAGCCTTGCTTGGAATTCTAGATTTAAATCTACATTTAAAAAAAATTCATTAGTGAGTTTAAATAGTTAAATATACATTATTAAGTTTACTTTATCCAGTGAAATACACTACATTTACTAGTAAAATAAGTCTGGTCTTATTAACATAGTTTTTAACTTTTCCTTAAAAAATAAATAAAAAAATAAAAAAATAAAAATAAAATAATAATAATAAAGATTTAGTACCAGTATTTTTGAATAATATTTTTTTATTTATTCATACAATATTACGTTTGCTAGCAAGTAAAGTTTGTTACTATTAACATGCTGCTAGCTTCTTCTTAAAATAATAATAATAATAATAATAATAATACCATTATTTTTTAACAAAAATTTTCAACTGATTGATACAACACTACATTTGCTAAATCTTTTAAATCTGTTACTATTAATACAGTTGTCACATTTCCCTTAAGAAAAGTACCAATAATTTTAACAAAACATTTTCAAGTTATTGATATAACGCTACATACTTTGTACCCTTAGTGCATATAAACACGCAATGCCACTGAATCACTCATTCATTCATTGATTCATTTTCATCTATCAACTCCGAATCCAAACCTCTGATCCTAAAAACATACCATTTAGACAGTAAGTTCCTTTCATACTGTAAGAGAGCTCACTAAGAACGCCCCCTCCCCAGACTCACACAGAAATGTATGCTAAATAAAACTTTTTGTAAAATAGATTTAATTTTTTTAAAGAGCGGTAGAAATTCTGAAATAGACTACCTCGTATCTTTCATCTTAAATTGTAATAACGCGTCTATATTAGTATGTAGAGTAAGAGAAAGTAAAGTGAGGGCCACACCATATTAGTATATCGGAAAAAATATCATTAAAATGCTTTGATAAAATAAACAACTGGTTTTAAAAATCAAGGTTTTAGATGAACGTCACCTTACAAAAAAAAAAAAAAAAAGGTTATAACATAATAATTTTACCAATATAGGTGTGTCACTACAGCATCGCTTTATATAATGAATTCTGTTTTTAAAGAATAGTAAGTATAATATCTTTAGTAGATGCTGAACAAACGACCTAAAAAATCTTTTAACTTGAAAGTTAGAAACCGGAAATCTCTATTTAATCATACTTATACATTTTGAATACAATTCAGATATGCAGAAATCTGGATAGTGGGGGAAATAATGAAAATCTATTCATGTAGTGCAATAAAAATTTGTGTATTTTTTTTAACTAAAATTATATTACTAGCATAGCTTCTAAATTACGTGCCTTTTATTAAATAAAATGACACACACACACATATATATATACTTGCAAAAAAAGTTAACTGAACGTGTATATTAAAATTATTTTCTCATAAGCACCCGATTGTGTGTTTTGAGATCGAACAAATGTTAGATAAATACTCTCTCTCTCTCTCTCTCTATATATATATATATATATATATATATATATATATATATATTATATATATATATATATATATCAGGGATGGGAATTTGGTGTGGAATTCATAACACTATTTACAAAAACAAACATTCCTTTTATTCAATCTAAGATTCCTTAAGAAGAATTTTTTTCACAAATAGTGGTATGAGATATACGCCAAATTCCATTCCTGATGGTATATATTTAAAACCTAAACACACGCACACATATATTGGGGTATCTTGTATATATATTTAAAAGATTAACTAGCTTAACAATAAGGTATTCTTCTATATGAGAGGGTTATATATTATTTACTCAATATGATACAACACCATTAAAAATACTCTCACAGTACTTATCACACATAATAAATAGTTTATTGAAATTTTTGCGTAGCTCTGTAAAATAATTATTGTCCTATAAACACTATATAAACATAAATTTTTTTATTAATGTACATTAGTTTAATGACGTTGAATCCAGTGTAACGATATTAAAGTGCATTTTAAAAAATGTTGTTCATACACAATAAAGTACCGAAAACTTTGTGTATCTCTGTACACGGGTAAAAATCACTATAATATTATAACTAATCCATATAACTTTTGAAATTTCGTACTAAATTTCTGGTCTATCGGATGATTTTTGTGTTCATTATTGTGATATACATAGGTCCTAAAATTTTTCAGATTTTGATCAGAGAGACCTCACGGAATTTTCGGCGCAATTATTCTTTACTGTTATTAGCATTTCATTTAAAAGTCCTGTAACATTTTTTAAAGTATAAGTGAATTCTCCAGAATTTCTTAAAAAATCAGTTTATGGCTATATTAGAACACTGTAAATATGGATTGGAGTGTGCATTGCGACAGAAATTTATGAATTACAGACTTCAAAAATGCAATTAAAACGCTGATTTAAATAGGAATTAAAGATTAAAGTTTACAAAGTACGCACATTTCTGTTTTAAAAAGGATTTTAAATCTAATCCCATCAGCTCATCTTCTCCGAAAAGCATCCCCAGGATGTCCGGTGGATAAAAGAGAAATCCTATGAACTTCCTCAGGATGTTCTGTGGATGGACAAGTGTGCTACTAGGGAAATTTCGTTTCTGGTATCGGTATTTATCCGAGTAGACAGATTTATCGGTATTTATCAGTAAACGGACAAACAAAAGTTAATTACAGCCCCCACCCCATTTTTTAAATCAAAAATATAAAAGTATTTAGGAGACGAAGAATATTTTTAAATGTAAAAACAGAATGAAAATATATCAAGTTTACACAAAAACATTACATACATATACCGAAAAATCAACTCTGGATTCACTAAAGTAAACCGGACAGTATAACAGTGTATCTACAAAATCCAAATTTAGTGTCTGGTCAAACAATGAAAGAAGTTACAATAGGAGATAGCATACGATCTCTATTCTATAGCTGGAATAAAACATTACATATTTTTTATTTTAGTGCAATATATGTGCATTTTTATACGCATATTTAAGTTATAAATCTGAACAGAATGAAAGTAATCGAGCTAGTCCTGGTTATAAATCATGGGATATTTAGTAATAAAATTTGGTATAGACGTTACAGATATATTCGTCTCAATTTAAATGAAAGGCCCCGATTCTCTCTCTTTTTTTTAATGCACATTGTATTGAAATCCTTATCTTCATAAAAATGTTATTCTTAGGCCTACCAGAATAACATTAAAATTTCTTAAGATCTATAGAAAAAGCATATGCGTTTGCAAGCATTCAAATCAATATTCTCTTTAATGATAGAAAACCTCCCTATGTCAAAAAATTAAATTTCTAATTTTTATGTATAATGAAAAGCATTTTAATTCTGAACTTCGTTATAAGGTTTATTTTTCTATTTTCTACTTTCCTAATAATCAAACAAAATATAAAATTTCAAGCATGAATAATAAAATTTTAAAATATGGATACTCACAATACTAAAAATACAGCAAAAAAAAAAAAAAAAATGCCGTAAATATATTTTCAATCCTCAATCACCAAAATTACAGTTTTTATGTGTTGTTATTATTTTATAATAATTAAACTTAATATGTAAATGTTAATATCGTTAGCTATAATATTTTATTAATAACTGGCTTGACAACGTTTTATAAACCTAAACAGATGAGCCACATACCATTTCTTCAACTGATAATTATTCAATAAATTCTGCAAGTTTGCTGTGAAAATTTAACTATTTTTCTAAACCAGAGATGGAAAATTATTACGGATTGTCCGTAACCCTCATACCGGATTTTTTTAATAGTTTTCTTTTGTAATAATTACCTTCTATTAAATATGACGAAATTTACTTTTACTAAATAGTGGTAGGAAATTTATTACTTTCTTCTATATTCAATAGAAAGAAGTATTGGATTCGTAAAAATTTTCGACTTCTGGTTTCAATGGAGTTACACGTTTTGAGAGTTACAGAACACGATTTGACCATATTTAGAAAATGTTTGTCTGTGTGTGTGTGAGACAAAAATTTTGTGGCGAATGTATCTTCCGAACTACTGTAGAGAATTACATATAAATTTATACGTAGATGCATCTTGACATAAATTAGTGCCTATAAACTTTTGGTGGCAATTGTTCAACAAGTGGCGCTGCTATACAGCGATTTTCACAATTTTAAGGAAAGCTATAGCTCCGAAACTATTCCATAAAATCGCATATATATTTATATGTAGACCTAAACCTTCACCTAAATGAGTGTTTGTCAGCTTTTGATAACGGTTGCTCAATTTGTTGCGCTGGTATATAGCGATTTTCGCAATTTAATTGAAGGCTATATCTCAGGAACTACTGCACAGAATTGCATATAAATTTATAGATAGATACATATGGACATAAGTTAGTGTCTGTAAACTTTTGGTGCTAATTAATCAACAGGTGGCGCTGCTATACAGCGATTTCCGCAATTTAAGAGAAAGCTATATCTCAGGTTCTATTGCTTATAATCAGACACAACTTAATATGTGAGAAGGCTATTATAAGGCATCACGCTGATTCAGTTTAGATGCATATTTACCAATAGATGGCGCTGCTATACTACAAATTTCTCCGGGAACGTGAAGATTATACCTCAACTTCTGTGGCGTATAGCTGTACGAAACTTGATATGTGAGATAACCATTATGATAACCATAATAGCTTTAATAAATTATTTGCATTGAATGAATTTGTATAGGAAAATATAGCAGAAAGTCTTGTGGTGGCCACAACATGCTAGTTTTTCTTTGGTGTAACTTGACATTTCTGTACTAAACATATTAACTTGTGTAGAATTCAGTTGTATAGCACTCTCAAACTTATGCTTGCCACAGTGATCCGTTTTCCAGTGCCTTTCAAATAATTGTAATATATTTTCAAAAAATTGTAATATATTTTAATAAAGTATGCTGAACTCCTTTGGTAATATTTTGTAGATAAATAAAACAAAAGCTGGTAAATAATAAAAAATTATTCATATCGATTTTAAAATAATTGGACTCCTTTAATAATATTTTTCAGATAAATAAAGCAAAAAACAGCAAATTATAAGATTCACCTCTTTCAAAAAAGATTGAAAACATGTACCGATCAGTCTACATTTATTTAATTACAAACCCAAAGTCAGATCACAGCACGGTTGGTAAGGTAAAGAATTACCACCCAGACGCAATGCGTTCGATATTTGCTGCGGGCAGTTAGCGCTTTCATTTTCATTATTTTTCTTTTTGAGTTGCAGAAAGTTTACAGCAGTGTCTCAACTTTACAGCACAAACAATTTATAAAAGTGCTGGAAGTTTACAAAAAGTGCTGACACCCAAATTAGCAGCTCTTTTCGCGATAAACTTACATGATTTTTTCTTACAGAATTGACCTTCCTTTACGATGCCAAAATAAAATATTTTGAAAATTTCATAAAATTTAAATTTTATAATTGTCTGTAAAATGAAATAAGACTTTTAATTATTACCGAAAATCGAAAATATATCCGAACAAATTCCTCTAAATTAATATTAATTACAGTATTTGTAAGTAAATTGTTAAAACAGAACTATTAGCATATGGCGTTAGGAGTATCATTTATGATCATCATACATTATAAATATTTATTAAATTAGTAGATGAAAAGGTATTGGTATGAAGATTAAGGCTAACTGACTACACGAGGGTCCTAGGACTAGTTGCTGTGCCCTCCATGGATGAAAGTCTTTCTAAAGGGTCTTCGGCCGTATTTATATGATAATGCCAAAAAGGAAAAATTCACATTTGAACCTAACGCGATTAAAAATGAGAACTTTAATGAAATTTACAAATATTTATAACATACATAGTTGCCAACTTTTACGCTTTTCAGTTACTGGAAAAATTTTATAGAAATTTTTATTTTATTTAATTAATGGAAACTGTTACAGGTATATATGTAATGAACACCATGAACACTATGAACACCATGATGACGATAGACATTTTTGCCATGACGAAGAACTACTTTTTCAAAAATAAAGCTAGGAAAATTTTCTTTGGTAAAAATATGAACAGCTATATTTATTTTATTTTTATTTATTTATTTATTTTAATCACATTACAGGGATTGCACTCTGGCACAGTTTTAACACCACTATTTAAAATAATAATAATTTTCCTTTTGTTTGATTGTAAAAAATATCAGAAATCTTATAAGAAAATAGTGTGTTGCTAAAGATGCGCCAAAGTGCCACTTCACAAGCTTAAAATGCTGACAACTTTGGTTGTTGAGTTGATCCATAGTTTCCAACTTGAAAAGTTAGCAACTATAGATTTTATAAATATTTATAAAATTTATCAAAGTTATCATTTTTAATAGCGTGTTAAACTCCAATACGGATTTTTCCAGTTTGACATTATCATAGACACGTAAGGATAGCACAAATAACAATCTATATAATAGTTTTTTGAGATTCAAATGACAATAATTTGAAATGCCCTATTCATCTACTAATTTAATAAATACAGTGAAACTTGAATAATTCGAACTTGTTTAATTCGAAATTCTGGATAATTCGAACTTTTTACTTGGTCCCTTGAATTTTGTATTAAAATAATGTTAAAAAATCGTGGATAATTCGAATTTTTCGTATGATTACCTTTAAAATATTACTGTAAAATTTGTTCCCGAGATTTTTCTCAGCTAATATATTTTAACAGTCTTTCAAAAGAAAGATAAGGAAATACAAGAGAAGCCCCTAACTAGTGCATCAGAAGATATGGTGCATATACATGAACTTTGAGGGTTTTTTTAATTGAAAGTCATGTCTAATGAAGAAGATTCTATTTTTGTATCAAGTTATATGCTACGACACAAAGATTGTACTCAAAGAAGAAATGAGAAATATCTGACTATTTTTTAAAAAGTATTAAATAATTAAGCTCGTAAAAATATTGATTTAATGGGGGGGGGGGGGAGGAATGTAGCAGTATTCTTAGATATAAAGTTTATGTGTTAAATCTTTGATCGTAGAATTTTAATTTTTTAATTTATCTCTTTTTTTTTTTTTTTGACAAAATAGTATATGTAACTCGAATTTTTGGATATTTCGAATTTTTTTCTGGTCCCTTCAACTTTGAATTATCCAAGTTCGAAGTTGTTACTGTACTTGCAATGTTCATGAATGATATAACCCCGATGTCATATGCTAATAGTTCTCTTTTAACAACTTACTTACATATAGTCTAAAGAACATTAATTTTTTTTTTTTTTTTTTTTTTTTTTTTTTTTTTTTTTTGAGGGATTTTTCGAATATATTTTTGACTGGGGGGGGGGGGGGGCAGAATTTTTTGAAGTAAGTTTTCAGAAATGTTCAGTGCTCTTTGATGTAAACAGCGTAAGGAAAAATGAAAACGAAAATAAATAAGGAATTTAAAAAAAAAAAAAAAAAAAAAAAGAGAGAGAAAGAGAGAGAGAGAGAGAAAGAAAGAAACAAATTTTTAATCACTTTGCAATATCTCACTTATGTAATCGGCTGTACTCAAACAAATTTACAATATATAAACATACTGTCGCGTCGTAGACTTTTGTAAATAAAACTGAAGTTCTTTTGTAAATTTTTCGCAGTACTTTATTCTTTATTGAGTAATTCTTATGATAATGGATATGAGATTATAATATTGGCATTGATAATTTTATTTTCGTGTCACAACCTCAACCACGTGAATGTAAAGTGTCAGTTGCGTTTTTAAAACTTTCATCAAGTGAAATCATATGTTTTTTCTCAAGTAGTTACGGTATTTTTTCTTTTGGTATTTATTTTTCCACAATAGTGCACATCCCAAAGGGCTATTTCAACTATATCAATTTCATAAATATTTATTCATAAATGAAATGATGTTGACGACTGTGTAAATTGTTTTTCAAAATTATTTGTTCTTCATTGTTGTTATTGCACTTTTTTTTTAAAATCTTAGCTCGCACTGAAGATAAAAGGCATTACACATTTCTAGGCTTTTGAAATTCACACGCACTGATCATACCTATTTTTACCCAAGAAAACAATATTTTTGTTTAAAAATATCGCCTTTATCAGTGATAAAGAAAAAAGTCATGCTCTAAAGCAATAGTTTTTGTTAAAAAAAAAAAAAAAAAAATCCCACATTGATATAGTATTAATGTTGTGGTTATTTTTTACTTTTTCAGCTTTTTACTTTTCACAACATTATTTTTTAAATTTAATCTTTTTATCTTTTACATATATAAATTTTCCTAATCCTACTAAATTACTTTAATTGTTTTAATGGCCTTTTCTCTTTACTTTTCTTAAAGTTGATGCTTTCCTTAAACAAAAACTATTTACTCTTTATGAAATAGATATACCATCAAATTTTGTTTACACTAGTAAATTGAACTCTGCCTGGATATTTTTTTTTTTTTTGTTATCCATACAAATAATTCTAATTTCAAATAAAAATTTATCAAATTATTAAATATTAAAATTCAATAGATTACAACCTTTTCTTTGTATATAAGAGATAGCAAAATCAAATAAAGAAACACAAAAAAAAAAAAAAACTCGAGTATAAATTTAATTCTAACTTATTATTTTTACAAGTAATTTAATATATCTATGTTTTCTGATGTAATGCCAAAAGGTTACGGTACAGGGTTTTTCTACTAAATTATCAAACAATCTTAATCATACAGATCTATATCCAAGCAAGTTCATATCCCTACCTTTTACTAAAGAAAGCATCAGCATTTATTATACTTTTGTACGTATAGTGAAATCAGTACAAAAAACCCTTAACGGCTTAAAAGTTTGTGACGCCGCTACTTTATGACTATACGAATTTGAAATATGAGTCTTAAAAATAATGATATTAAATTTTAAGTGACGCTTTGCAATTAGTTAAAATATACATAGATTTTCTTATTTAATCATTCACTTTTATATTTTATTTATATTTATAATGCAAACGTAATATTTTTAACTTGAAGATCAGACAGATATATAAAATATACTCACTGATGCTTTTTCATTCGCACTTCAAATTCAAAATAACAGTTTTAAAAGGAATGATATAAAAATTCCAGTGGCGCCTCGGTGTTATTTTAAAAGATTTGTTTTTAGATTCCAATAAAATTACTTTGTTTTGTCTAATAAAGTATATTTACACATTTAAACAGTGCTTTTAATTTTCAAATATACTGTCAAATAATTATACTTTCACTGAGTTAGCATTATAAATTAAAATTATTTATTTCAATAAATAGATTTATCTTTTGCATCACGCTATCCAAAACATAGTATCATAGTGTCCAACTAAGTGAAAATTTGCTCAAAGAGGTAGTGTGACATAAAGAAAACATTTACACAAATTTTACTTGCAGTTTTGGATAGCGTGACGCAAAAGATAAATCAATTTATTGAAATAAATAATTTTAATTTATAATGCTAACTCAGTGAAAGTATAATTATTTGACAGTATATTTGAAAATTAAAAGCACTGTTTAAATGTGTAAATATACTTTATTAGACAAAACAAAGTAATTTTATTGGAATCTAAAAACAAATCTTTTAAAATAACACCGAGGCGCCACTGGAATTTTTATATCATTCCTTTTAAAACTGTTATTTTGAATTTGAAGTGCGAATGAAAAAGCATCAGTGACTATATTTTATATATCTGTCTGATCTTCAAGTTAAAAATATTACGTTTGCATTATAAATATAAATAAAATATAAAAGTGAATGATTAAATAAGAAAATCTATGTATATTTTAACTAATTGCAAAGCGTCACTTAAAATTTAATATCATTATTTTTAAGACTCATATTTCAAATTCGTATAGTCATAAAGTAGCGGCGTCACAAACTTTTAAGCCGTTAAGGGTTTTTTGTACTGATATCATTACTTTTTAGTGGTTATTGATAAAAAAATTAAAACAAGTCCTTCTCGCTCCTAGGAAGGGTAAACTAATTTATCTTCTCTTATGAAGTTGCCACTATTTTTTTCAAAATGGCAGCTACAATTTATTAATGGACTTAGTGGATTTATAAATGAAGGCTATGTGTACATGGAGTTTTAAGCAAATCGGTTCATAAAACCTTTCTAATGTAAATTTGAAATTTTCAGTGTGCTGGCACAGGGAAACAAGAGGGTGGATTAAGTTGGCAAATGAACATATCAAATACATTTCTGAGATAAATCTACACTACAAATTTAGTGTGAATTAATTCAGTATTTCAAACGTTATCATATTGACAAATTTTCAAGTAGCCTGCCACTTGGAAACAAAATGGAGAAGCTTCGCATTAGGAAAAAATATTGACTGGGATTCTCAAACTCTTAAAAAAAAAAAAAAAAAAAAAAAAAATAAGTGAAAATTTTCAAATTTAAGTTAGAATTACGTAATTTACATTTTGCAAGTTTCTTTTTAGAGAATTACAAATTAAACAGTTAAAGAAAAAATCAAGTAAATGTTAAAAATGGAATTTTATATATTTTCTTTCCCCTTTTGAGGCTAAGTATACTGCTCCAATATTCACAATTTAAATTTTCATCAAAAGTGCAGGTAAAAATTACTTCGTATATATTTTCATATAAAACGTTTGGGGGAAAAATAGACAAAATATAAATTAAGCTTTATATTTCTATAATTTTAAAAATAAGATAAAATCACCTGGAGAAAATTTTTATGGAAAATATAAGTAAAGCTTAAAAAAAAATGAAATTTTTGCATAAAAATACTATTTTATAAATATATGTACAACTACAATAAACAAAAAACCCTCCTTTAATTTTAAATAATTATTTCTACATGTTTCGAAGCAATTAAAAGTTTTTTATTTATTTATTTATTTATTTTTTAAGAAAAATAAATTAAATGTAGTGGCGCCATCTAGTAGTTTATATTAAAAATCATATACATACAGATTTAACTTTTTTTTTTTTTTTTTTTTTTTTTACCGAAAATGTTTAGAAACAGGTAGAAATAGTTATTTAAAATTAAAGGAGGATTTTTTGTTTATTGCAATTGTAAATATATTTATGAAATAGAATTTTTCATGCACAAATTAATTAATTAAAAAAAGAAAAGAAAAGAAAGAATAATTTTTTTGAAATAAATTATTATGGGTTTCAAAGTAAAGATGTTATTTACTTATTTTGACGTGTTTTTTAATAATTGCTATTTGACACATTTTTCATGAATTTTAATAAAATTCGTGAAAAATGAATTTTACTAAAACACTGTTTATTAAAAACACTGCTTTTTCTAATAAACAGTGTAAGCACTGTTTCATCCCGTAGTCATTATTGCTTTGAATAATAATACAGAAATTTTGATTATGTTAATATTTAAAATATGTATTATTTTAAAGTCTGAAACATAAATAAATGAATAAACTCTAACTGTATTTTCAAAAGAGATTTTTAATTTTTAAAAAGAAAAAAATATATATACATGTATTTACGAAATAGTATGTTTGAAATAAAAACGATAGATGGCGCCAAAACTCTATTTGCTGTTTTTTTGCATTCCCGGCGCGTAAGGATACATGAATAGGAATTGCAAATCATTGAGTTATTATAAAATCGATGTTCAGGAATGATTAAAAAATTTTTAGCTTTAAAAAATTGTAAATTCATCATTATTATGATAAAATGGAATATCTAAAATTACAAAATACTTCCTTATTTAAAATATCATCTAAATATTTTTTTGACTAAATATGAAATTTTGAAATCAAAAATATTTTTTTCATAACAGAAGAGAAAATATATTTAAGTGAATTTGACTTAGTATACATACAATAAATATTTTAAACATGTAATAAAGTACTTTTGCGTTAAAAAAAAATTCTAAATAATTCGTTGGCTGCATTCAAGTCGGTCAACAAACCAACCCGCATACCTCACAAGTAAGAACCGGATAACAGCGTTTTCACCCGAAGAAACATATGTAATTGGCGGAGTAATATAGTTCCATATTTAAAGCGATTTATATAAAAAACAAGAGTTTTCCTGAAAAAAACGAAAACGTTACTAGATTCAGAAAAATCCTATTAACAACATATATTAATTATATGAAAATCCTTCGAGCCGTTTTAGAGATATTTTTCAGAATTTCAGTCCATTACACCAACCTTTTTCCCTTTTTGGCTTTAAATTGAGATTCAGATCTCAAAACATACTGCGTGTAGAAATGTAAAATTTTCAGGATAGATTAAGACCGAAGATAAAAGACTATTCTGAAAAGATCAGAACAAAATATGGCATATTTGCTGAGATATTAAGTGTCGGCTTTTACAAATCTCTTTGATGTCAAACTAGCCGTATATTATGAGTTCGCAGCGTCCCGTTTGTCCCTCCGCTTGCGTCACTCAAAAAACTGCCGTATTTCATGATATTTTTCAGAATTTCAGTCCATTACACCAACCTTTTTCCCTTTTTGGCTTTAAATTGAGATTCAGATCTCAAAACATACTGCGTGTAGAAATGTAAAATTTTCAGGATAGATTAAGACCGAAGATAAAAGACTATTCTGAAAAGATCAGAACAAAATATGGCATATTTGCTGAGATATTAAGTGTCGGCTTTTACAAATCTCTTTGATGTCAAACTAGCCGTATATTATGAGTTCGCAGCGTCCCGTTTGTCCCTCCGCTTGCGTCACTCAAAAAACTGCCGTTTTTCATGATAAAGAAAATTACGCACTCTTTACTCCTCAGATTGAATATTCAAAACAAATTCAATGAATAATTTTCTTTAATCATAACAAAAATAAAACCGCGTTGTGTAATTTCAATTTTAGCCCAGGTAAAAAAACACCAGTGATAGCAATGTCTAATTGTTACCTATCTTGAAGGACACTGAACAGTTATGAATTAATTAATTTCTTTAATCTATTTAAGTATTTAAAATATTATTAATAAATTTACATCTCTCCTATATTTGATCTAGACCTGCTTATTTTCACTTCTAATTCAAGTATTTCTATTATCACAAGGAATCGGGCAGTACTTAAATTAAATAAAAAGAAAAAGAAAAATAATTTAAAAATAACTTTATTTCTTCATACATCTGGACCTAAAAAGGAAACTGTTAGCTCAATCCTCCTCTGGAATTGCAAGCAACAAAAATTTAAGTTTCATTTGTTATAACCACCTATTATCATAGTCTAAATAATACACATAACTCTTTTCTCTTTTTATTTACATTACTATTAGCAGTCAAAACACAATTCCAAATCAGAGGATTGAACCAACTCACTGCCCATGATTCCTGACCATATTTGTGTTTAAACTCACATAAATTTTTCTTTCCAACATTTTTTTTTTTTTTTTTTTTTTTTTTTTATTTTATATATATGATAATCATTATCAGCTTCATTTAATCTATATTAAAGCTTTACTATTCCTATATCATAGCTTCTCTGATCTATTCGATTACTTTGGGTTTAACTATGTGCTCAATTATTCCTTAATCATATACAAAATTAACAAGGAGACACCGCCATCACTGAGTATTAAATAAAACTTTTTTTTTTGTAAAGTTACTAACTTCATAAATTCTTTATCTATTATCAGGTTTCTACCCCTTTTTCTTTTGTATTAGAACATAAAATAAATAAAATAAATAAATAAAAATAAATTATATTCATAAAATTTTATTACATAATTTCTAAGAAATAACTCTTACTTAATGACAAAATCAAACCACACAGTTATTGGTAAAAAAAAAAAAAAAACAAGAATTTATAGTCCATAATTTTCACAAAATTTTTTTTTTGCTTTATATATATATATATTTGAACCCCATTCAATTACTTCAACATATCTGGGATTAGTATTTAATCATTTTATATTATAAGATAACATTCAACAAGGTAGAGAATACAAAAAAAAAATAGCATAAAACTTACAAATTAAGAAGGAGTCTTCCAGTCGTGTAGTTGTGGTCCGAAGAAGGGGGGGGGGACTTTTCACGCTGCTAGACCTAGGCAGTGGCTCTCGTTCAATGCGGGGGTTGTAGTCGACAAACATGAGAGCAGATACTGGGATACTAGGAGGATTATTATATTCTCTGTATGTCTTGAACCCTCACTTGGCATTTCGGTAATTCATAACCAGCATTTCCTTTCGGCCTCTCAAAGGAGAACATCAAGTTCCACGTTAGCTCTTGAGGTCCTACATACACTTGAAATTGGGCCCTAGAATTTGAACCCATCAGCAACTTTGATTGTCTATAAACTGGCGGATATTCTTTCACAAGTCCATTTTCTCTGAGCGAAAAGTATTCAGGATAGATGCCTATTACCGCTCAGATTCTCGGACAGATGAGTAGAAACTGCTTTTGACATATCACTAATCAAATTCTAGTAGCGAGTATGCTAACCGGATTAATGTTTTTAGCGGCCACGCACAGGAAGTGCTTCTATGCTACGTCTGTTTCTAGGCCTAACCTCGGACCTTAGGGAGAAGTTCGAAGGGGCGACCATGCTGCTCGAATACTCAAAAATTTCTCCCATATTCTGGGGAGCCCGCGAGCTCCCCTTCCTTTTATGAGCGGCCTTTTTACATGTCGTGGTACATCGCTGTCCTAACATCGAATAATTAATTTTTTTTCCAAAAAAGCGAAGAGCATTCCAGCTAGTGTTGCCAGCCGGGATTTCTAAATTATTCACTACCCAATGAAAATCCATTCCTTCAAAAAAAACCACACCTAGTCGTGATTCCCCCACGCGGTGATAGGACACTTCGCCTCAAGGAGGGACCTTTCTCACCCCTATGTAATGAAGTAAAAAAAAATAAAAATTTCCCGCCCGATGCCCTGTTTGTGAAACAATAACATCTGGGATTTTTTTTTGTCAACTCACAAAATTCCAGAATTAAACTCTGAACCCGACTGACACTGCCCGCGAATTTATGTAATCCAAAGATCCCCTTAAATTCTCAAGTTACCTAATACTTCCATCATTTTTACTAGCAAGATAGCATTTTTGAGTTTCCAAAAACAAAAATTTCTGCGAACGAGGTACTAATCACACACGAACAAATTCCCTACAGCTCCCTAGCGCTTGTTTTTTCCCAGAAAATGGAAATTTCTGCGACACTGTTGTCAACACCATCTGTGGGCAAAATACTCTTCCTTTCCCTCGAAGTAAAAACAAAAACAAAAAAAATATAAAAGTCATTCCATTCCCACCGCCTATCTTGTTTTCGTAAATAAGCTAAGAAAATTCTTAAGTGCAACTACACCCAATTTTTGAATGAAAAAAAACGAAGAATATATATAAAAGTTTTTTAAATAAAATTAAACCATTCGTGTAACGTTTAAAAAATTATAGAAACATATAGTTTTTGCAGAATTGGTAAATTAAAAAAAATTTAGTTTAAAAAATTATAGAAACATATAGTTTTTGCCGAATTGGTAAATTAAAAAAAATTTAGTTTCCTGACATTTAGAAATTATAAAAAGGTATAGTTTTGTATATTTGATAAATTAAAAAAAATTCACTCTCATGTACTAAGGGTTTAAAAAATATATAGTTTTGTAAAAGTATACAAGTTTTGAAAAAAAATGAAACAGTTCTGGTAAAATTTAAAATATTAAGATTTAAAAAATATTGTTTCTGTTGAAATTCAAAATTCACCATAACAATAGCATTTTTGTTTTTAGCAACAAAACAGTCAATAGTTGTTTTAAAACAATATTTCTAAAATCTTTACGTCATTCAATATTACATATATAATTTCTGATTATGGGAGAATTGCCGAGTATAATTTGCCTCCAACTTGAGTCATTCAATATTACATATATAATTTCTGATTATGGGAGAATTGCCGAGTATAATTTGCCTCCAACTTGAGTGCATATTTACTAAACAGAAACTTCGGTTTCTTTCAGGCAAAATTCAAAGTTTTATTGTATATGCATATATGTGTATGGATACTTCTGTACAAAGGTGTACGTAGATCATATACATTACTTGTGGATTCAGTATATATTATATATACATATACGTGTATATTATGTAGACATCTTTTATTTTATATGCATGGAAGTTGTAAGATGTCAGTAAGTTAGTTGTAAATGTAAAAGGTAGGTATAAGAATTGTATGTATATGGATTTTTTTAGGACATATGTAAGTTTATATCATCAATGTTTATGTAACATAAACTATAAACATATAAAATGTTTAAAAGATAAATGTAAAATATTTATAGGAAGACAATTTAAAAGATGAAAATACTAATCTCAGGTATAGAGGAATCCCAATAAACATTTCCAAAACAAATATGTATTTCGCTTTTCATTTTCCATGATTTTTTTTAAGTGTTATTAACTTTATAGATCGAAAAGAATGAACTATAAAATGAACCATGTCTTTTTAACACTTTCTAACAAGGTTGAAACGTGTTAAAGTTCGGTTTGTGTGTCTGTCTGTCCAACTGTCCGCGCTCTAACTCCCGTAAATATTCACAGAATTTCTTGAAACGGATATATGTTATTCAAGTTCACTATTGGTTGTTTCCTATTGAAAATGGAGTGAACACCTTTACTTATTTGTTTACAGGAACACCTGGAAGTATTCCAAAGCATTGTGTTCGACGAGAGATATTTTTATAAACCGCATTTTGATGTCGTTACTTTACACAAATCTTAATGAAATTGTAATATGTTGTTGAAGTCCACTAGCGAATGTTCCCCATTGAAAATGGAGTAAATACCATCACTGATTTGTATACGGGGACACCCGAAAATATTCCTAAGCATGGCGTTATAGAGGTATTTCTATAAATCAAATTTTAAGAACTTTACTTTGCACAAATCTTAGTAAAATTAAAATATATTATTCATATGGACAAAAGAATGCTTTCCATAGAATACAGTATGATTAGCATTAGATTCACAGGGCCACACAAAAATATTCAGATATATTAATGGGTATTATTGGAATTTTTTTAGAATTGCATTTTCGTTTATATTAATCGTTTTTATTACTTTCTAAATGTTCTTCGGTTTGTTTGCCTGTGCGTTTGTCTGTTTATCCGCGCTCTAACTCCCTCAAATATTTATGGAATTTCTTGAAACTGATATATGATATTCATGTTAACTATCGGATGTTCCTTAATGAAAATGTAGTAAATACCTCTTCTGGCTTGTGTACAGAGACACCCAAAAGTATACCAAAGCATTGTGTTCTAGGTATTTTTATGAACTATATTTTCATATTATTTAAATAAAGACAAGAACACTTATTCATTACTTTTTTCTATATTCGATAGAAGAAAGTGTTGGCGTCATAAATATTTCAACTTCCGGTTTTTGATGGGTTTACACATTTTTAGAAGTCTAAAATAAGATTTGACTATTTTTCGGAAATGTCTGTCTGGACGTGCGTGTGACAAAATTTTGTGACAACTGTCAATTAAGAACTGATGCTCAGAATTTCATATGAATTTATATGTCATTATTATATACTTTAATTATAATGGAAGATTGTTAAATATCGTACAAAATATGAGCCTTTTTACTAAATATTTTTTAACTGCGCATGCGCTAGCTTTATAATAAATTCATTCGCAAAATTTGATAGATAAGAGTATTCAACTACTTATGTGAAAACCCCAAACAAATAAAATATAAATTAAGACAGTTATGAGTTATAAAATGAACAGAATTTCAGTTTATGTCAAAACAGAAGCTAAATTATGAGGGGTTTTAGTCACATTTTCATTTTGATTCAACCAATGCTCAATGGTAATACAGTATTTGCTAATTGTAAATAAATATTTGTAACGCCCCTTATCATCTTCCTCCCCCCCCCCCCGAGGTTTTCATGCAAGTAGCTCAATACTTTTGGCTATTAAATTATGCAAACGAAATTTTTATAAAGCATACGCATGCGCAGTTAAAACTTTAGTAAATCTTGTAACTGCATGAATATATGTGGTAACCTCATAAAAATTTATACAGATAATTAGAAGAATGATTATAATCATATGCTATAGCCAAAATGCATTTTATGCATTTCTTTTTACAGGGTGAGGCAAAATATTTTCATTTTTCTTTAATGTTTTACTGGTCCCCTTTTAATCTTCAGAAAAAGGTGTTTGCTGAACTATATGAGGTATAACACCTTCTTCCAAAGATTCAAGATGATTCCTAAAGAATTTTTCTAGATATTTCACAATACGTCTAAATTCGAAAGTGTCCAAATACTTATTGGTAGGTAGTGTAATTAAATCTATTCAATTTTTATCGTACTAGAATTACGATTTTTTAAAAAATAAGCGAGGCAAAAGCGGGGCCTTTGGCGCGCGCCAACTGCGTTTTATGGGAAATCTGTCACTACTTAAATTAGAAAATTTTATCCCAAAACACTAATTTCTATATCATTATAATAAGTAAGACAAATTAGAAAAGTAAAACAATACATCTCTCATAGATTTTGAAACTTTAAAAAGATACAGCGAAATTGGAAATACATTCGTTAATATTTATGCTCTACCAGTGTCTTGGAAACAAGGCTCTCAAAGCTGGTAGAGGGGATGGAATGAGTTTAAACCCATAGCATACTCGTTTACCTAGCGTTTAGAGTTTTACTTCGTTATCTCCGAAACTTGTGTGAATACAGATTAGGAGCGCGTAAGGCATTCTACGTAGGTCTCGGTCCATTAACTAAACAGATGCTTAATCCACACATCGCTGCTATCCTGAATGAATATATGAAAGTCAGTAAAAAAAAAAAAAAGGAAGTAATTATATAAGGTACAGCTGCCAGTATGGACGAAATTAAAATTTGTTACATAGTTACATAGTTTAGTATATTATATATATATATATATATGAGACTAAAATACGCCAGTAATTAAAAGAGCTATTTAAAATTATTGTATAAATATGTATATTTGTTTATTTATTTATATTAATTTTGAGACGAACTAAATTTTTATAAGCTCTTAATAAAAGCAAGCGATTCGTTTATTACTGTAAAACCATTCCACATGTTCTTTTCATTTCATTTCATAACTCATATCTGTATAGCTTTATTGATTTTTCTTTTTAAGGGGCAATTACCAATACCGAAACATAAAAAGGGATAAATAGAAACAGTACCGATACTCCACTCTCTTTGGCGAAAAATTATTCAATGATTGGCGGTCATGTCCACTTCTTTATCAATAGGATTGGCGCGATAAGATTATATCTGTGCATTGATAACGGATCTAGTATTGAAATCAAGCTAGAGAATGAACTCTATAAAAGATCCGAGACCATCATACAAATGACGGCTCGCTTAATTAAAGTTAGCAAGGTTTTCCTCATGTATTTTTTCATGCTTAGGTTTTATCCCCAGAAGGACGTCTTGTCTTGACACGTGATTATATAAAGTAAGTTCGTAGCAAAACCATCGTTCTTCTTTATTCTCTAATGTTCGCTTAGAGTATTTTATGTGAATTTTATTACATTTTTGTTAAGTTAATTTAAGTAAAGCGCATATCGTGTAGCGTTTATTTTTATTTATGATTATATAGAATTCTGGAAACAATGCGATGTGTTTATTTCATTTGGTGAAAACAAAGATTTTGACTGACGTTATTATTTTTCTCTTACAAGCTTGAATCTTTTGTTATTTTGCTTTGAATGTTACTGTTAAATTGAGTGTTTAACTTTTTTTTTTTTTTTTTTTTTTTTTTTTTGGTTTAAAGGTTTTTTTTTTTTTTTTTTTTTAGTTATATATTTTATCTTTAAACAAGTATTTATTAATTAGAAAATATATTATTCGTTATAATTTTCAAGAAATCAGAATTGAGATACTTTGCCTCTTAATAATACTTCATGTTAAATAGGCCCACCAGCGTCCGAGCGGTTCTGCGTGCAAAGCTGGTAGACGTGAGGTGCCGGGGTCAATCCCTTGTCGCTCTCGTAGGCCTAGCCGTTCGGAGTTTTCCATAGATTTCTCCGAAACTTGTGTAAATACGGGATAGGACCCCTCATAAAGACCCCCATTGAGGACACTTCTTCTCAGGGCTAGAACTGAAGAGCAGCCAATCGGCCTTAATCCCCCCAACCCCAACCTTCATGATGAATAAAAAGACAGATTTTTCTTTCACTATTTCTCTAAGCCTACAATTTGTTTACTCATTTATTTACATAATTATTTAATAATTATTTTTACTTTTACTGGCAACAGATAAAACTATAACTGAAACATTATGAATGATAATTTTCAATAATTAGTCTAACAGAGAGTAACATCTGTCGTTTAATTCTGGAAGTTAATTTAAAGGATTGTATCAAGACGAGTCTTGGATTGTATTATGCTTTTAGTTTAATGTTTTGATTTTTGTGTTCTAATTTTTATTATAATAATCTGAAAAACCCAGAGTGAAGAAGAAAAATCAATCATAAATTTTATGTAGTTTTCCCTAAAACAAATTGCATAATAGAGTGTAAAATATTTATTTTTTTATTATTAAACTTAAAAAAGTTTTATTTATGATAAAGTAATTTTAGTTTTAAAAAGCAATTTTCTAATACGGTAGTTTTTCATGTTTAACAAAAACCGAGCTTTTTCTTTTATTATCTTCCCCCCGTTCCTTTCTTTCTTTTTACTGGCAGCAGATAAAAAGGTTTAAGATGAAAAATGATTACCAATAATATTTTTAAAAAATTTTAAATAATAATATCCGTTGCATAGTGATCAATATTTATTTGTAAGATAATATTATATTTTCAGTTTAACATTTAGATTTTTATGTTTCATTTTAAGGCACTAAACTGAAAATATTAATCTGAAATATTATCGACAATCACCGTAAAATGACAATTTCTTAAATATATCATTCAATATTATTAGTTATATTCAATAATGAACTTTAATTTATTAAAAAAACAAGTTTTATATAGTTTATTCATAATTAAATAGCATAATAGTTTATAATCTTTTTCTAATTCAATACTATTTGCGTAATTCTTAAACTTGATGCATGTATATATTATTTTAGAAAAACTAGAATTTAGTTCTGTTATCTCTTTTTAATTATAAGTAATAAGTAACAATTTTGTGACACACACACATATTTAAATGTTTAGGGGAAATTATATAAATTAAAGAGCTGGTGTAACATTAAATATTTAAACATTAAAGCGTCTTAGTTTTGCCTCCGAGGTTGTAGCAGATGTTTTTGTACCTGAAGAAGAAATGCAACGCTCTTTCGAAAACGGCAGTGCTTCTTAGATATTTTTATGGCGTGCAAAATGTTTTAATGTTTAAATGTTTAGTAGGAAGTTTTAAAAATTTCAATCATTATTAACTGACCTGTTAAAATCCATATGATATCCTGACAATCATCTTGCATATCAGTGCTATTTTATTGTCACAGGCTGAACAATATTTCCTTAATTAGTAATATAAACTTACAGTACTGGCCAGAATGGATGACTCACTTGTTTTTTCCCATTCATAGTGACGTATTGGCGCCAGATGTTCATTTTGACTGTATGAAAAAGTGCAGATGTTCTTGCTTGGCATTTCGTTAGTTCATTAGTTGTGTTCGCCGTGTGTTGACGTACAAATTTTTTTCAGAAGGGTGAAATAATATAAAAATGCCTGGTAAAAGAATTTCACGCGAAATGCATGCACAAATAAAGATTCTGAGCGAAGAAGGTTATAGTACTCGGGAAATTGCTGCCAGATTACAATTGGCTCAGAAGACAGTTTCCAGGTCTATACGTAATTTCAAAACAACCGGAAATTATGGATATTTAAAACCAAAAGGTCGTCACAAGAGCACAAGCAAGCGCATGGATGAGTCCATAATTTTGGCAGCGAAGAAGTCACCCAGAAAATCAGCGAAAGCAACCCAAGCTCGTTTACCAAGAAATGTTAATATCCCTAGCCAAAGAACAATCCGCAGGAGGCTATTCAATGTCAATTTAAAGTCCTATAAGCCTGATAAGAAGCCTAAATTGTCTCCCAAAAACGTTGCTAACCGACTGACATTTTGTAAAAAGTATCAGGGTTGGACTGCGGAGCAATGGAAACATGTGACGTTTTCAGACGAGACTCATGTATCGCAGTTTTATTCATTTTGTAGAAACATACGACGGCCTTCCAATAAAAGAGACTTTCAACGCTACGTTATTCCCACCGTGAAGAATGCTGCAAAACTCATGGTCCGGGGAGCCATTTGTGCCAAAGGAAGATATGGATTGTGGTTCATGCCTGAAGGCACATCAATTAATGGAAGTGTTTATCTCGATGTGCTAAAAGAGAAGTTACCACCTTTTATGAATATTAACCAGTGCGCACACTTCCAACATGATGGAGCACCTTGCCACCAGACTAAATCTGTTAAGACATGGATTGCAAAGCAGGGGTTTCAGATCCTTGGGCCGTGGCCCGGAAATTCCCCGGATCTAAACCCAATCGAGAACTGTTGGGTAATTTTAAAGCGCAAAGTTGCCGAGTGTAACCCCACTTCACTTTCGGACTTAAGAGAAACTGTAAAACAAGTGTGGATTACAGAAATTACACCAGACTATTGCGAAAAATTATGTATTTCCATGAATGATCGTATCCAAGCTGTATTGGAAAAAAAAGGTTTCCACACCAAATATTGAACCCTTTCTCAATTATGTATTATACTGTGCTTATATAACTAAAATTAATAATGCCCATAAAATAAATACTTAGTTAAATGCAATTATTCTTGTGCATTCATAAACATCCCATTTTTTTGTTGTGAGTCATCCATTCTGGCCAGTACTGTACAATCAAACGTAGAAAGATTGAATTTCCATGATTTAAGATTTTTTTTTTTTTTTTTTTGTTTAACTTTTTATTTTAGTGATTATTTTATAATCTGAAGTATATAATGACGTAAAACATGAATTTTATTAGATAAATAAATCCAATGATTTCTTATTTTCTTCTACGTAACTTAAAAAAAAAAAATAATAAACTTTCTTTTTTTTTTTTTTTAAATCAAAAAACATACTTACGAATTATATTAAATATTGCAATTCTTGTAAACCATAAAATTTAACTAATTTTAGTAAATAGCAAACTATTTTTTAAAAACATTTTTTCCACTATTAATTTTTTTCCCCTTTAAAAAATGTTTTTTTTTTTTTTTTCTAAGAGAGAGAGAGAAATAAAAATAATCTGGTGTGTCACTCACACGACTTTCTCTTACCCTGAAATTTAACACTATAAATACAGGTTGCACATTAAAAGGTAAGATAACGAGTACTGTTATGGAAACCTGTGTTAAACAATTCATATTAGGCTTCTGAAGAGTTTTATATGATAATTAGTTCTGTGTGAGGGGGGCTACCGCCCCCCTCAACCCCCCGTTACATTAATGCACCTACATTTATATAGAATTTAATTCGGTTATTAAAAAATAATTCTGTTTTTAAAAAATAATTTATTAAAATTATTACTTAAAAAAATTATCTTTAATGATATTGCAGACGATTTCCATATTAGAGAAGTAGTATAACACCAAATATCCAAAAAAAGTCCATTGTATTCTCAATATTAAAAAAAAAAAAAAAAAAAACGATTTTTTTCTAATATTTTTTTTTTTTTTTTTTTCGTTAAAAGTAAAAAAAAATCGGTAACTTTGTTTTAAATTATCGCAGATCGATGGTTCAACCATTCGTTTTAAAGGAATTAGCGAGCTCTTTTGAAAGATACCCATCATGAAAATTTACTCCCCTCGAGGGGGGACTCCCCCTCCAGGGGGGAGGCGAGGCTCCTACACACACAAAATTTTTTTCCCAGTTAACTATCTCTATTACAAAAAATATATATTCGTTTCATTTGGTTTAGTGCAATCTATAGACGTTAAACTCTACTTACCTGCAATTTCCCCCATAGACGTAATGTATTAAAATTCTCTTGATTGTCCCTGTACACGAACCATTTGCTTGATCTTAACGAAAAGCTTACTGTAGCATTCCTATATGATACACATTTAGAATACCAAGTTTGAACTTTCTGCCATAATTTGTTTTTGAGATATGCTGATAACAGACAGACACACACACAGACTATTTGCTAAAAACATGATTTTCGTATTCAGGGGACCTCAAAACGTGTAAATATAACAAAATCTCGCGTTCGAAAATTTGACCCAAAAACAATACTTTCTCTACCTTATGGGTAAGAGAAAGTAAAAAAAGGTATACGAGTTTGTTGCATTTATAATATGGTTGTATTTAAAAACTATATAGCTGCTATATTTTATGCTAAGAAATATCTATAAGTATATAATTAAATGTAAAACAAAAAACTAAAAAAAATTATAGTTCAGCGAAATTTTATTAGTATAAAATAAAGAGATAAAATTGCGTCTATATATATATATATTTTCTTTTGAAAGCTAAGGGGTTTCGTTAAAAATTTGAAAGTGATGAAAAATGAGATTCAAATTCCATTTTTTATCTAGCTCCCGGTTTTCAATGACGTCATATTACAAGGAGTTCAGTTTTTGCTTGTGATGCACTTACGTAAAATTTTCAAATTGAAAATTATTTCAGTCGTAATTTTCTGTACAAGAGATTGATCTTCTAAAAGAGCATTTTGGGATTTACGCATTTATTTTTATATTTTCAATATGATAATTTTCTTTTCATCTACTATTTTTGGATTTGCGAAAAAGTTTAAACAAGTTGATTTCGGTTAATTTTCAAATCGTTTGACGGATTTTTTCCAAGTTTGGCTTAGAATTTGCTGACGGATTATGGTTATTGAAGACAACTTTTATTCTCAAAACGAATTGCAGAGATAGGTAATTATTTCAATTACATTACAAGATTCAGTATTTAATAATAATAATAATAATAATAATAATGTTTATTTGTAGAATAATTATTGTAATTAAGTGGGAAAATGTTTCAATTTTAAACTATGAGTGAGTGAGTTTTACGTCGTACTAGTGTTACGCCATGGAAAATCGACGAGGGTCTGGGAAAAACTTATGGGTAATTCAGAAACCTATATAAGAAAGCAGTCGTTTTTGTAAAATACTACTACTAATAATAATAACAATAAAAAATAATAATTTTATAATTTTAACATTAATTTAAATTATAGTTTTGGTACCTAATATCATATGTTGGATTTTAGGAATACAGTGTGATGGTTCGCGTCCTGGGCTTCCACATGGTAGGGTCTGGTTTCGAATCCCGGATAAAGCATGGATGAATGTTGCCCCTGTTAGGGATAGCGATGGCCGTCCATTGGGTACTCCTTCACAAATAGCCATCAGTCTGTTGACCCCACGGTTAATGCTCACTCGCAAATACCACCACGCTTAACGCTTATGAAAAAAAGGGCTATTTACTTAATAAATGTAAAGAAAAATTAAAGAAAAAAAAAAGAGTTTCTTATAATTAAGCTCTTTAATCCGAGAAAAATAAATAAATACAGAAATCCGAAGCCCATTTTTGTTTTCTAAGTAGTAGAAATAGAAAAGTAGATTAAGTATAGATAGAGAAAAGTAGATTAAATATAAATAGAGAAAAATAGATAAACTATTCTAAGTAGCAGATGTACAAAACAGAATATAGTTCATTCCGACAGGATTTTTTAAAAATCTATTCTTCCATATAAAGGCATGCGGCAACTGCGTTTCATTCCTTAGCAACGAAATACAGTTTCCGCATGCAAATAGGTTACCATATTCATTTCTTAGAATTTCTTCCGTGCAATTCTAGTATAGAACTACCTCGACTACTTATAATTTTTGTTGTCATTTTGACGTTGATTTAAAATGGTTATTGCAATTGCATAAGTCCTGGTGAGAAACACATAAAATAAAATTACATCCGAGCTACATCGGTGTCCAATTTCAGATTTCACCAAGGAGTCCTATACTAAAGCTGTTCCATTTCTTTAGCGTTCCATTTCTTATGCTTTTACTCAATTTTATTTCAAATATTTTTTAACTTGATATGAGATGGGAAAAAGGAAAAAATATAAATTATATTTATTTATTATATTTTAAATTAGTCTAAATATACAAAAAAAAAAAAAAAAAAGAAAAGAAAAGCTTTGGCACTCAGTTCAAATGAAAAAAAATTGTCGCACATTCATATTTTCTCGATATAAAAATGAATATATTTCTTTTCATGTCGAAAAAAAGAAAAAAGTGAACGCGTAAATATTATTATTATTATTATTATTTTGTCATCAACTTGTTTTTTCTTCTTAATAATTTTGAAAATAAAATTTGATTTTTAATTAATACCGTTTGAACTAATTACCTAATTAAGCTAAAAAATACGGCGTTAGCTAGATGAATTAAAAGCCTGATTTCCATGAACTTATTTCTATTAGCAGTTGGTTGAGGTTGTTGCACATTCATATTTTCCCGACGTAAAAATGAATATATTTTTTTTCCTGTCGGAAAAGAGAAAAAAAAAGTTAACGCGTAAATATTATTATTATTATTATTTTGCCATAATTTTTTTGCTATTGGATTTTTAATTAATACCTTTTGAACTAATTATCTAATTAAGCTAAAAAATACGGCGTTAGCAAGGTGAATTAATAGTCTGATTCCTATGAACTTGTTTCTATTAGCAGTTGGTTGAGGTTATTGCACATTCGTATTTTCCCGACGTAAAAATGAATATATTTCTTTTCACGTCGGAAAAAAGAAGAAAAAAATGAACGCGTAATTATTATTATTATTATTATTACTATTTTGCCATCAACTTTTTTTTCTTATTAATAATTTTAAAGATAAAATATGATTTTTAATTAATATCTTTTGAACTAATTATCTAATTAAACTAAAAAATACGGTGTTAACTAGATGAATCAATAGTCTGATTCCCATGAGCTTATTTCTATTAGCAGTTGGTTGAGGTTGTTGCTCGTTTGTATTTTCCCGGCGTAAAAATGAATATATTTCTTTTCACGTCGGAAAAAAGAAGAAAAAAATGAACGCGTAATTATTATTATTATTATTATTACTATTTTGCCATCAACTTTTTTTTCTTATTAATAATTTTAAAGATAAAATATGATTTTTAATTAATATCTTTTGAACTAATTATCTAATTAAACTAAAAAATACGGTGTTAACTAGATGAATCAATAGTCTGATTCCCATGGACTTATTTCTATTAGCAGTTGGTTGAGGTTGTTGCTCGTTCGTATTTTCCCGACGTAAAAATGAATATATTTTTTTTCATGTCGGAAAAAAGAAAAAAAGTGAACTCGTAAATATTATTATTATTATTATTATTTTGACATCAACTTGTTTTTTCCCCTTAATAATTTTAAAGGTAAAATTGGATTTTTAATTGACATCTTTTGAACTTATTATCTAATTAAGCTAAAAAATACGGCGTTAGCTAGATGAAATAATAGTCTGATTTCCATGAACTTATTTCTATTGGCAGTTGGTTGAGGTTGTTGCACATTCGCATTTTCCCGACGTAAAAATGAATATATTTCTTTTCATGTCGGAAAAAAGAAAAAAAAAAGTGAACGCGTAAATATTATTATTATTATTTTGACATCGACTTGTGTTTTCCCCTTAATAAAATAGAATGTAATAGACTTAAATAAATAATAATAATAATAATAATAAAATAGAAATTTTGCATGTAAACTCTATTATTTTGTAACATAAAATCCTCAAAACACATTAACAAAACTTGAAAGCTTGGAATAATCGATTCCAAAACACTTAGTACAAATGGTGGGCTACTACAATTTTCCATAACATTAAAATCACTGTCTAAAAACGATATTCCTGTCGTAATAATAAATAAAGATATATAAATATTAAAAAGTTATTGTGTAATATTAAAAATTTTACAGACATAAAATTAAAAAAAAAATAAATAAATAAATAAATAAAAATAAAGTTCTGTCCTCAATAGAACATTTAATTAAGGATGAGAGGCTTGATTTAAAAAATGTATGTGATAAATAAATCGTACCAAATATAAGATGCTATTGTCTACAGGTTTATTTAATTTATTACTTTTTTCTCTCTTGATGTATTTAAATTCGGAAATTTTCTTAAAATATTAATTTCCCCTTGGTAGTCTACAAGACGGTGATTTTTATTATGTAAAAAATAGTTTTCTCGATACTTTTTTTTTTTCTTTTTTCACTTTCTTCTATATTCAATAGAAGAAAACATTGGTTCGGTAAAAATTTTCGACCTCTTATTTTCGATGGATTTACACGTTTTGAGAGGTCTGGAACAAGATTTGACCATTTATAGAAAATGTCTGTTTGTTTGTCGGTTTATTGACCTGTCTCTCTCTGTGCACGTGACAAAATTTTGCGGCAACTGTACCTCAGGAACTACAGCACAAAATTTCTTAAAATTTGATGGGTAGTTGCACGTTGACCTAAATTAGTGCCTATCAAATTTTGAGGAAAATTGTCTAATAGGGGACATTACCATTCTACTTTTCCTAAATTTTATTATGTGCATAAAGATAACTATTTTTTAATAATCACTATGAAATTAAAAAGAGTTATGCTTAATAGTGATAATCAACTGGAATTTTTTTTTTTTTTTTTTTTTTGTATATGTAGAAGTATCACCCCCACCCACCTCCCTCACATTTTCATTATGGATATCTTTCAAAACAGCTGATCAATACCTTTTAAAACGAATGGTAGAACCATTCGTCTGTGATAATTTAAAACAAAGTTATCCCGTTCAGAATTTCTTGAAATGCATAAAATCTTCAAAGTTTGTCAGTCGAAATTTTTCCATAAACTAAATATTTTCGACTTGTGAATATCGAAAAAAAAAATAAATAAATAAATAAATAAAATATAACAAGGGAGAGTTATATTCGGAAGTTTTGATATCGTATATTGAAAAATTTATATATCTTTTTTTATGAATTTGTTTTGCAATAGTTTTTATTATAAATAGATAATATTTTTAAATATTTTTCTGTTTTGTAAAATTAACAAAAAATATATACTTTTTTTTTCTTTAACAACAGAAGATAAAAAAACACATGTTACATTCTGAAACTAGATTATCTGTATACGATAATCTTTATCTGTTTATGCGAAAATATACCTTTTTTTGTTTGTTTTTTAAGTGTTTATCATTCAATGATATAAGAAAACAACAAAAGCGGAAAAATTTGTCACAATCATTTCGAGGTTATATGGAATCACAATATAATTATTGTGACATTAAAAAGCTGATTATATCATAAATATTATTGAGATTTACAATGATATCATTATATACTTAATGATATTATTAGCCCCTAAGATATGATGCAAAACTTTTTAAGAGTAAGGTCTACTCATAAACATGATTGGAGCATGGAAGGCTGTAAATACTATATGTAAAAGTGTTTGGTCTTCTTTGTAGCAACTAACTGGCATAGGTGCACATTTCTCTTCCCAATTGTATATGTATGTTTTCATAGATTTTTAAGAAATGACATACAATATTCGTGTTAGGAAAAATAATGTCCCACTTGTCACAGGCTATCTACCTTTCAGTTCGATACATTTACCTTATCCTAATTTGTTAATTTTATCAGGATCAGTTCCTTATTTTAGTTTTCAATGCAATGATCCTCATAATGCAAATTTATGTGAAATATTGCTCTGTTTTTGTAATGTTAAGAAACTCTTACAAAATTTTCAAATTAGAATATTCACTGTCAAGGATGTTGAAACAAATATTATAAATGGCACTTTATAAGTAGTCTGACATCTTTAAACTGAAAATATCCCTCAAAATAAACTTTAAAACAAGATTTTTCTCTAATCTGACGCGTTAAGAAAATCGTAAATTTCGAGTAACTTAAGAAATTTTTAAATTAGAATGTTACAAATCAGTAGGATAATTACCAGTGTCGTGAGAAACATTTGAAAACGGGTATGATCACTTTACGACCATTTGTTCTGGAAATACCGTGTGCAGAGTCTAATAAACTAACACATTAACACACTGACACCCTACATACGGACACCATACTGGTTTTGTGATTTTTGAATACCACATGCCTTCAAACGTGTAAAAAATGTAAAAAAAAAAAAAAAAAAAAAAACGAAATCGAAATCGAAATCGAAAATTTTCACGATTATCCAAAGTTCCCAATACCTATAATATGACGGGGAACTGAAATTAAGAAAGTTTTATTTATAATTTATAGAACCCTGTTATAACGTTATCCAAGGAACCAAAACATTTCTGACGTTATAACTGAGCGACATAACAACCGAGTTTGGTTTAAAAGTCGCTTAAAGGGAATCGCTTTATGTAACTGACATAATAATAAAACATAAACGCATTTATTCCGATAAAACGGCTTTACGTAACATCAACATAACAGAGTGCGATTGTTGTATGAAATACTATCAAAAATACATTTATGTCATATATTTTTCCAGAGAAAAAAGCTTTTTTATTAAAAATAATTCGGTAGCTAAGGTGTTTATAAATATCAAAATTATATATAATAAATATAATAAATCTTTTGTTTTGCTGAATATTCAGTATTTTGAAAAAGTAATGTAACTTCAACTTGTGATTTTACTTTTATGTTTTCTTTCCGAAAAGGATAATAGCTCGATTTCTAGAGAAATCCGTCTAAAAAGCGATCAAATATGCGTAAACGTTAAAACCGAGATCATATGACTTTATAGGCAAGATTTGTAAACTTTAATGTAAACATTTAAGTTTATAAATAATTGTGTACTGAGAAAAAATATGTATACTGCTTTCATTTAGAACGAATAAGTGGTCATTTTCTAAATCCCCAAACCAGAAATATAGATTAATACGAGGTATGCGTATAAGGCACGCTTGAATATAAGCTGAATGGAAAAAATGAATGGAAATTTCTAGTCCATACATTTCTAGATGTGAAACAATATTCTGGAAATTCCGAATATTATGAATCCTTTATATTGCGAGAAATTCTCACTTGATTTTTTAGCATTGGGTCATATATCAAGATTATAGTTTCTGAAACTCGTCTCTTGTATTCGCATTTATTTGCAAAGATTTTTAAATTAGTTTGACCTCGATAATATAGCAAATCCTCTAGAATTCTATTAGGGGTTTCTAGAACTCGCTTTCAAAGGGGACAAGAATTTCTAAAGATGACATGGAACTATTTTTACTAGAGCCACAATTTAGATTCTAGATGTCAGTTACAGATTTTTTCTTTTTTTCTGTGTGTAGGGCAAAGATGTTATAAGCAAATTGATGATATAACTGAGGATATCCTATAAAAAAGTTCAAATGTATTTTTGATGTTATAAGCTCGTTGACGATATAATAGAGAATATTACAAACGAGTTGAACTGTATTTAAATTTCTAAATAATTTGTTTCATTGATATTATTCATTTATGAATTCATGTATTTGTAAGAAATTAGAGATTATCTAGAAATTTATTTTTTATTCCTTTATTTTTAGGACATAAGCAACATCAACATTTTCGTTATCTTCATATTCACACGACTCATCATTCCACTTTGCAAATATGCTGCAATATCTTGTTGTTATTATGTTTATCACAAGTTTTTATCCTTCTCATCAAATGTTTTTAAATGTAACGGGTAAGCTATCTTCTTTATTATTCATATTTGTTAACTGAACTTATTTTACGTAAAAAAAAAAAAAGATATTCATTTATATAATAAGACTTCTCAGTAAGCTCTCAGCTTTTTTTTATGAATTCTTGCAAAAAGTGTTTTTTTTTTTTTTTAATTTTAATTTATTCAAGCAATAAAGATTCTGAATAAAAAATATCTTTTTAACTGATTTTTTTAGAAAATATCTTCAGAGAAATTGTCTTTTTAAAGAAAGTATTTTTAGAAGAAGTAAATCTTGGGTACCAGTTCTCTAAACTATTATTTTTTCTATAATTACAGACTTTGGGATCATATTAGTAAGAAGCTTAAATTCTATATTTTAAATCATTATCATATGGGGATAGGGCATGAAAATTTTTGCTGTGATCGAACAAATTATTTGTGTACAGAGACATAAAAAAGGATTCAAATGCATTATTTTTTATGAGCGGAATTCCTAGTTGGTTCATTTTAACATTTTTTAAACTGTTCTAAATCTAACGAAATCAACAAATGTTTTTCATACGCCCAAAAGCCTTAATTCTATCGAATATGGTATCAAAAGCATTCGTCATTCTTTACTTTGTCACACAAATTATCTCAGATATATTAGGGTTAATATTGTAAATTTTTAAATCAAATTTCTAGTTTTGTCACTTATTTATTTATCGTTGCGCTAAATTTACACTATTTAGTATGTATATTACTCTAATGTAGTGCATATATTTTATTGACAGTATACAGGGTTATCCAAAATTAGTCGAATATTCTCTTTTTTGTTAGGTGTAACGAATGGAAGTGCTTCACTAAATTATACCATATCCAAGAGACTATCAGTACAAGAGCACATCCCTACACAAGGTTTAAATAAGGAATGTAGGTTCGCTAATAAACATTTCGTCTGTGCATGGTAGGAATAAAATGCATGGTAGGAGTAAAATGCATGGTAGGAGTAAGAAGTGTATACCAATACCGATTATTACACAGCTCTGCAACCAAAAGTCTGCATATAATTTTTTGACTGTTTCTTATAGATTTTTATTCATTAAAACCGAAAAATATGGTTAAAAAAATCATCGCGTCTTTTTTTTTTTTCCAAAACTTATATTTTTAGTTTAATTTTGCGTGAAAACATGAAATTGAGTAACCTATTGTTGATTATAAAAGCTATATTCAATAATTATTTCTTACTTTAAAACAATATTTGCCGAGACGTCAACGGAGGTCTGCCTGTTGAGACTCAAAAGATTTTGGGTTCTGTCTGTACCGCGGCATTGGCCGCAAAAAATCATCCGATTGACATGGAAATTGGTACATATTTTCAAGAGCCACACAAAATCAGCAGTATATTTTTTGGTGTGTATTCTGTTGGTGGTTAGTGTACAGAGGCACCCAAGAGTTTTTCTTATAATTACGGCATATGGACAAAATATGTCTGTCCGTGATAACAGCCGCATATTTCACCTGATTGACTTGACAATTGGTATACATGTTCGTAACTCCTACAGAAGAAGCAGCATATATTTTGGTGTCTATATTGTTTATGGTTCGTGTACAAGGACACACCAAAGTATTTCTTATCAATACTGTTTATGGAAAGAATTTCGTTTAAACGCATTTTGACGTTGTTACATTGCATTCAACAAAATAAAATCAACATACATTTTTGAGATGCTAAATAAAAGCATATTTTCTGTAGAAAAATGTGGGATTAGATTTGACTGATAACCTTTCCTCTCCCCACACGTATACGGCAGTCATTAACATAAAGGAATATTTTAATTTGTTCCTATAGGTGACATCCTTTCATTCATTTTGATCGTGAGTGGTTTCATTCCAGATTCCATTGAATATGGAAAAGGGGGAAGTGCTGTCGTAATAATCGCCGATTCCTCAGTGCAGTCATGTTTGTGACCCTACGAGATGACGTCGAATCAGTGATAGGGTCGCTGTTAGTGCGTCGCAGCTATTCTCATATTGCGCAATTATCTCGCGTATTGATAGCGCAAGGATGTCCTGAGACATTCTGATGACAGTTTGTTCCCTCACTGGACCATTACTTCTAACACCTTTCAAGTACCGTATCGCTTATTACAATTTGCCAATCTGTCCGTCTGTTTGACTAACGGCCTCTATGAGGCCTAAGATGTAATCATTCTGAAGGACATACACCAACGTTGGGAGAGATGTCGAGCGAGCTCGTAACCCTGTCAGGTACATCCGTAAGACATCTATGTATCATTGTCGTATACAGAACCTATCAAACCAGTTATAAATGCCCATCACTGAGCGCACCATCCGTTTAAATTATTCCCTCATCGTTGTTATTGTTCATGCTCGCGTTACATTCCTCCAAAGTGGTCAACAATGCCATCCGGTTGATCGTTTACATAGTTTATCGAGCATCATTTGTATGCCATATTTCATCACTGTAGCTCATTTTTTTAGGTGCATTTATTTTAAGAGCGTCTAAAATAGAGTTCTTTAGTTAAAGTTATAAGTGTAGATTATAATTTCATTTCTATCGTTTGTTGTAGCTTCAATTATACAACTGTTAAAATATTTTTATTATTACATTACATCGTAACATACATAACAATGAAATGATATGAAATGTATATTACACATGTTTATACAGCACCGGCAAAAAAAAAAAAAAAAAAAAAAAAAAAAATCGTTACACTTGAGCTAAAAAAAAAAATAATAATAATACATGCAACTGCCGTTCCCGCTATAAAAATGTGTCGAACCCCAGTGATGACACATGGTGTTAGTCGATCACATACGACTTTTCCCTATCCTATAAACACTCAGTTCGCCTCGTGGATTTTTAGAGTACGACTGTATGCTCTTTGCTCCTACCAGCCAGCATTTCACCCAAAGAATTTTCTACCCAAAGAATTCTCCATTAAAGTGACTTAAAGGTTGCGGCTTTTAAAACAACTTTTTCTCCTTTGTCTTGTGTCGTCAATTTCCCATCTGCACAGCACTGATGTGACGTAAAACCAAACCAACCAACATTTTTCTTGTAAAGATCTAAATTAATGCAAGATCCTCAGCATGTTCCTCAACACAAATTAATGCATGGCCTCAACTGTTCGACAAAAATGTGTCTCCATAGTAAACCAAGTGAAGCTCGACTCTACGCTTTCAGACTGTTTCATTTGTGATTGATCTGTGTTCAACTATTTCATCTATTTTATGTATAACAACTGTAACCATAATATGGTTCTTTTGTATATATAAATCAAATGTTACTGTACTTCTAGTTAAAATGGCTCTGTCCTGATGATGTCCTGATGTTCAGGACGAAAGGCCTTGACACGATGTATTTTTAATTAAATGTATCATTTTATACGTGTTTTACAGAGAATGTTTTTATAAAAATTGTGGTTTTCTACAAATACGCGTGTGGTTATGATGTCTTTATATGAGATGTAATTTTATATTTTAGTCATTTGTTAAAAATTTGAGAACCTACATCGACATTCCCGCTCCGCACAATGGGTCAGACTAAGCTTAAAATGGAAGAGAAATTTCATGCCTTGACTCTGCTGGAGAAGGAAAACTCTGTGATTGGTGTAGCCAGAGATCTGGCAGATCATTCCAGATGTAGCCAGTTGTAACCATCTGGCAAATGTAGCCAGAGATCGGTGCCTAAACGGCTGCAGTTGGTAATAAAATGTAAAGATGAGATGACAAAATACTGACTGCAATGTGATATTTAGAATACACGAATATAATGTTAAGATTTTGTCTTAAATGTTTACATTTTAATGAGCCTGTAAAGATTTTCTACATCTGGCTACATCTAGAATGATCTGCCAGATCTCTAACTACATCAATTATAGAGATTCTCTTCTCTAGCAGAGTCAAGACATGAAATTTCTCTTCCATTTTAAGCTTTTTCTGACCCATTGTGCGGAGTGGGAATACCGATGTAGGTTCTCAAACTTTTAACAAATGAACGAAATACTGGCTGGCGTGAGCACAGAGCATACAGGCTTACTCTAAAGGTCCACGAGGCGAACTGAGTGTTTATAGGAGAGGAAAAGGTCGTATGCGATCGATTAACATCACGTGTGGTCACTGGGGTTCGACATCTTTTTACGGCGGGAACGGCAATTGGCATGTAAAGATTTTTTTTTTTTTTTCGGCACTGTGCTGTGACACTGCAAATAAGATTACGCTGCAAAAATGTTACAAAATAAATAAATAAATAAATAAAATAAAATAAATAAATTAATTAAAAAATAAATAAAATAAAATAAAATAAAACAAAAATAAGAAGAACATTTTACCAAAGAAAAAGTCATAAATTTATAAAGAGTACAATTTTTTGTAAACATTTGGCTTGTTTCTGAAAAATAAATTGCACTTGAAATAAGGAAATATATTTGATAACTACAACTATAATGACTACGGCAAATATATGTTTTCATACATCTGACATATACTTTTAGGATTTCACTGCCGTTATTGTCAGTCAGTAGCAATTGCTTAGCTAGCGTACAATTTTATTAAAGATATAAATCATTTTCAAAAGGCAATTCAAAGCAGTCGTAATTACATGAACATTAAATACAAAACAATTGTTTTACATTTATCTTGCATTACCCCGCGCATTTTATATGATCTATAAAATCGTTTATCGCATGGACGATACGAAGTCACATTAATTTTTATGGCTTATTATCAAATATATGAAAAAGTGAAATGAGTTCTTAAAAAATAATCGGCGATGTTTGTACGTCAAAGGTAGTTTCGACTTACACGTTGTTTCGATTCTCGATTCTTTTTGTTTTCGTGAGTTAGTTTATGTTTTTTTCTTTTAGTTTATTTTAATAACAGAATCAATATGAAAATGAATATTTGACAGAAAATAAAATAAATAAGAAATTATGTTACGCTTGATCAAAATTACCTATTGCGATTGCTGTTGCTTTTCTTTTGCATTTTATGTGGAAGAAAATTATCATCAATTAACAATCGTTTCATTAAGTTTCAAGCAGATTTGAATGCATGCGTATAAGAGAAAATTCTGTGTTAAAAAAAATATATTTCGTTAAAGTTCACTCTAACAAACAGAAAATGTTAAAACAGAAAACGAGTTCTCTCTTCCTCTCCTAACTTCATTTCTAAATTCTTCAGATGTAAAATTCAAAGTTTCCTTGGAAACTAAATATTCCTAATTGACAAGATGTTTGTGAGTTTTCTTCAGCTGGTAAGGTTATGATAGTTGTAAGCAAATTCCGAGTGTCCCACAAGCCTGTACACATTTTTAAAATTCATAAAAATTTAAGGAATTGGTAGAATTGAACGCGGTTTGCGAAAAAGTTATTCTCGTGAAGGAGGATTTTTTCAAGTAAAGAAAAAAAAAAAATAAAGTTAAAATTCTCGTCGATAAAGGGCACTGTATGTGAGTAAATAGCACATTTCAGTGAAAAACAATATTTATTTGCATGCAAATGTTCACAATCATATAACTCCTATCCTGTGTATCTGCCATCACCACAAATTACAGTTTACAAACGAGTTAACAACACCACTAATTGCAACTTCATTCGGCGATTCTTGCTGTGGTAAAATGTCTTAATTAGTAACGCTTTATCCGTTAAGTCAACATTGCATTTAACTTCATGTATGCACAAGGGGGATCAAAAATAAGAAATGAGCTATTAATCTTAAAACTCTGCAATTTACAGGACTCTGATTTGCATATTTTTCATTACGCGTCTGTGCAGTACCCACTAACGACGAAAATTTTAACTATTATTTTTTCTTTACTAACATATATATATACCCTTTACACCAGAATAACTTTTTCTCAAATCGCGTTCAATTCTACCAATTCTTTCCATTTGTATGAATTTTTGAAATGTTAGTCTTATCAAACACCTAGTACTCTGAATACCCTTATGCGAGTATTATAAAATGTCATATATATATCTATGTTATTCATGATCGATAATTCATTATGTTCAGGGAGGTAAGCGTTGAATATTTATGTGTGCTCAATAGTTTAATATTAACTGATATTATGGAGAAATTTTAACTTTTGATAGAATAAAATCTTATTAGAAACTACACTATCCTTATTAATTTACTATATCGCTTAACAGAGTAATTTTTCTGGATAAAACGCGGTTACTAAATTCGCTTGTCTTGACTTGCAGTTTGTTTCAACAATTCTTTTAACTGTCATAAACTGCAATATTAAAAATTTATCCATAGAATGTCGAAGAATTATTTTATCTTAATTTGTTTTAGGATGCGCAAAACATCACGACCAAAGCGAGGTGAATGTATTTATTACCATATCTTCCATCACAGTATCAACCACGAACCATGGTATTGTGAAACGGCAATTGGAGCTGAATTGGTTCGGCAGTCAGAATCAACCCGGTGACGACGTAGGCCTGTACGATGTTGATCCAAATCTTCAACCAAGATCTGAACCCTTGTGTTCTGTAGATCCTTCTCTATATCCTGGTGGCTATTATCGAAGTAATGTGGAGTTACCAGTGATGTTTTTCAACCTCACTTCTTTACGAATAGATCCTTGTCTAGGATACTGGGCAGCTTACAAGACAAAAAATGGTAAGTTATTACTTTAAATTTCTGCGGTAAAATCTTTTCTTTTAAATTTATGAGTGTTTCTTATATATTTTTTGGATTTCAATTTTTAGAATAAATTAAAAATAAATTAATAAATAATAATTGAGTCTTAAAATAAATGAGTTAATTCCCCCTGTCAAGCAGGAGTTATTTTTCTAAAAATCAGCCTGAGTTGAAAATGCAATTATTTTAGCTAATTAGTAGCTTTTTATTTTTAAGTAAATTTGAATTATCGATATTTATCGGTATTTGAGTTATTTATGCTCATTAAACCACTTGTAAGTGGCAGCCTTGCTTTCGCTGCAACACATTTCTTCAGTTGCACGAAAGTGCAACGGCAACGCCATTGTAAAGTGATTCAATTTATTAAAATTATTTGTATTAAAATCATTAGTGAAATAAACAAATTACTCATATGCAATAAATAACTCATGTTTGAGTGCATTATGATAACTCATTCACTTTCTTGAATTTAACTCATGATAAGAGGGCGCTTTTCTTCTAAGCAAATGAGTGAAAATTCACTCAAGTTGAGTTATTTTCCTTCTTTCATTTTAAGAGAGTAAAGAAGTATCGCATCATTATCCTTTCATCCTAGAAAATTTCCTTCGTAATGGATCAAAATTATCAAAATTGTGATGGCATATTTTCGGACCACGCGTATGGATGAGTCGCATACTGTAGCCAATTGCTCATAGTGTAGCACTAGTCCCACGTAAAACCCACTCAAACTCAACCCAACCTTCCTCGATATTTCATTTTGACACTTATGTTTTTCGAAGAATGTAAGAAACACTTATTTTACAAAATTGTGATTCATTTTCTCTATTTAACAGATAGAATTAAATGTTTTCTCTATTTGTATTTTCATATTTTTCATTATTCCTTTACTGAACAGCATTGTGTTCTGATTATTATCGTATTTTTGTTTTCAGTGAAATTTTTTAAATAGTTTCCATTTTTTATTTCAAAAATATTTATTTTGCTATCAGTGAAGTTAAATTGTTAAATTAAAATCTTTATCCAGAATTTCCACAAGCAGTTCTTGCATAAAGTATTTAAGGGGGAAAACGATTCTGTATAGGAATAAATAAAGTAAATAATTTTTAGAACAAATATATTTTTAAAGTGATATTATTTTCGTAATTATAAAGTGTAATTAATGAACGACATAGCACTTTGAATCAGGTTATCAATATTACAACCAATATTTATAAATAAGCATTTTTGAACATTGAAAATTCATTTAATAATTCATATACATAAATTATTGGTTGTATTGGTAGATTCGATTAGTTATACCAAAATAACTCCATATCACTATTGACTTTTTTTTTTTTTTTTTTTTTGTAGGTTATGCCATTTAAATAAGACAGCATTGGTTTTAATAATAAATTACATATACTACCTTTTAAATAAAACACTTTATGTATATTAGGCGCTACCAAAAGAAAAAAGAAAAAAAGATGAATAAAAGGAAAAATATTTTTTAATGAAAACATATAAAAAAAAATATAATTTTAGATTTTGCATTGCTGTTGATTTTCTCGAAAAAAATCTTAATTTGAAATAAGATTTTTACAATGATTTTACTCATTTCACTTCTATTACCCGACTACTGTAGGTAATAGGAGTATTGGATTCGGACAAAAATTTCGATGTCAATTTTTCACCCGTTTACATGTTTTAAGGCTTCCCGAGTCCTAAAAAGTATTTTTCAGAATCGGTGTGGTGTGAGTATGTGTGTGTGTGTGTGTGCGGGTAATATTCCGATTATTATACATCCAAAATTGAAGGGAGAAAAAAATAAAATTAGAACGACATAATTCTAAAATTAAAAGGCAGGTTGGGTTTACAAATTGCCAAATTTTATTGAAAATCGGAAAATTGTTAACGGGATTTTCTCTCCCTCTAAAAGGTAAAAATAACCCCTGAGAATGACCGAAAATCCAAAGTCAGAAATGATACTAAGGATTATTATTATTATTTTTTTTAATTTCTTATATGCCCTTTCGTATGAATTAGTTGGTTATTACTGCAAATGCATAATCATCCTTATTAGGTTGGTTATTTTTAGGTCATGGGAGTAGGTGTCTTAAAAACAGTTCTACTGGTTTTCTTCATACTCGCCATATTAATTCTGTTTTACATATTATTATGTATGCATTAGTTCGTTTTTGATGTATAGCTGAGTGTGCTAAGTTTTATTGAAAATCATGAAGCCGGAAATGAGAACAAAAGTCAGTATTACAAAAACGGTTCTAACAATTTAATTGAAATTTCTTGTATAAACCTCTTTTTTAGGTGCTTTTTCGTATGCATTAGTTGGTTATTTAAAAAAAAAAAAAAAAAAAAAAAAAAAAAAAAAAAAAAAGAAATTTGTTCTGATTAGATAGGCCAAATAAAATTCTCTGAACTCTATATTTAAGAAAATAATCTACCCGTTTTCTCCAAACTCGCTATATAGACTCCTTTCTATATGTCTTTACGATTTTAGCATTAGTTGGCTATTACGTGAAAATGGGTAAATATTTCAATTAGTTAAATCAATTTTATGTCTTCTGACCAGATTATCTCCGGAGTTTATAACATGTGAAATAGTGGGTAAAGTAATGTGGAGTAATTGTTATGTACCAAAATTTGTTTTCTTATTCACACATTGTATATAATGTAAAAAGGGTAATGTTAATACTCTAATTATTAATTTTAAATAATCTAAAAAAAATTATAAATAGCATAAATTACTTAGGAGAATGGGATTTTACACGTGTACGAAAAAAAAAAAAAAAAAAAAAAAAAAAAGAAATCCAAATAAAAATTGCCTTTCTATAACGATATGGTAAATAGTTATTTGTATGCTGCTATTATTCAGCAACTGCGCATTTTCTCATCTTTTTCTGATGACACCAATTGAAAATGCAACAAAAAATTAATGCTTTCTGAGCAAAGCGTTGCCCAACATCAGATAAAATATTTGTGTTCAAGGATAACCTTTCTAAATAAAAGGAATGTGATATAATATATTCAGAAAAATTATGTGTATCTATCACATTGAGAACAAAATTTATAAACTGATTGTGTATCGCGAAATTTTCTTAGTATTCGAAACAACAATAAGCAAAGGAAGACATTTTATCAAGAATTCCGTACAGAGAATAATCTAAGAAACTTATTGTTAAGCAAAGCTTCTATTTTTGTCATTTGACTCAATCGTTGTAGTTGCTCTATGGATGACCACTGAAAACGTTTGACTTTTTATTCGTGTTTGTATATCAATTATGACTATTCGAAATATGAAATACTTTTAGATTCCCTTAAAATTACTTTTATTTATTTATTTATTTATTTATTTTGAGACATATAATAATTATAATACAATTTCTTAACAAAAAGTATGAAAAGTGTTTTAAAATAATACATATTCACAGCTCAATAATATATTTTCACACCTTGTAAACCCTTCTGTCATGTATACAACGTCATTTTTAAATAGAAATGTAAAAAAAAAAAAAAAAAAAAAAATACAGGCATTGTTATTCAATTAATTATAATTTATAGTTTTAATTCAGTAAATGGAGTGTATATCTAAGTTGTAAACGATTTCACAAAATGATAAATTTAGCCTCTGGAAATAATGCTACGACAAAGGATAATGCCAGATCGATACAACACATAGAAATTGAAATATATGCAGTAACCTTAAATTAATTAATAAACTAACTTAATAAATGCACTGGTTAATAAAATCAGCCGCTTAATCTGATGAAATTGTCAGGACCGGAATCAAATCAATGCAAACTACTTATAAAACCTCCGCTTAATAAAATCAGTATCGCCAGTTAATTGAGGAAAAAAATCTCTTCAGCAGCAAAAATGTCACTTACGCACACTAAACAGATCTTTATTTACACTGGGATTTTTAATTTTTGTAATAAAAAAATAAAACACAGCAATCTCTCCGTTATCTCTTTCTGTCGAAAATTTTACATTTCCAGCATAGTTACAAATTAAGCATCCCCCATCACTTGTGTTAGTAACAGTTTCAAGGAACATATTCTTCAAAACGAGGTAATAAGATCCAAATTTGAGTTGATTCACACGTGATATATATATATATATATATATTAATTTTTAATTATTAAAAGATAATTTCTAGTTCTTATTTTAAAATAACTAAGAAGCAAGAGGTTTAACCCTTTGCGGCGCATAGTAATTGGGTTCATTTAAATTACACTGCCACCGGAATTCACGATTTTTTTTTTTTTTTTTTTTTTTTTTACGACATTTTCTGTTATGTTATAAAAGTAAAATTTTGCTAAAAAATTTCCGGGATGAGATTTTGCAGTTGAAAATAAAAATTATGGGATGCTGTAGTGGCATCACCGCCTCTGACAGGGTTAAATGGAAAGATTTTAAATTTAAAGAAAAGCGTGAGTTTTTTGCAAAGTAATGATGATTTTCCCCATGAAAAAGCTCATCGGAACCTGGGATATGCTTAACCCTTTCATTCCCCTTGATGCCAATTTGAATCATAACATTTCAAATTTTCTTTCTTACCATCTAACACTCCCGCTGATTCAAAATGAACAATATTCTCTTAGATATTTTCCCACTGAAAAATATATATTTTAGATTATTTCACTATCCTTTTTGATAAATGAAAGTGTATTTTACTCTATCTCCTATATTATTAAAATCTGTACGCGTGTGTCTGTGTGTCTGTGTGTGTGTCTGTCTGTGAGAAACGGCTTGAAACAGCAAAGGCTCCGCCACTAATGGTCTCACGGACTTCGAACAGGTACCGTCGGACAGAGAATTTATCGCAGATCTACGTTATCTAATTTGCTAAACGATGCGACCCTAATTAGCGGAGATATTAATTAAAATGTTGACCCATGTCAAATCAAAAAACGATTCGAAATCGGAGGCGACCGCCATTTCGTTACGGAACAGCCTACCTTAAAAGAAAAAGCAAAGAGGGAAAATTTCGTGGGTTTTTGTAAAGCGATCCTTCTCGAACGGTTCGAGATATCGAAATACACCTCAAACAACAGAAAGAGCATTTATTACCGATTCTTACGGTACAATTTTTTTTTATGAGTTTTTACCCAATCAGAAATGATTTTTTTAAGGGGGCACGAAAGTTCAGGAAAGGAATAGGCGCACGCAGCGCGTGCATATCTTAACTTGTGCGCGCGCACGGGACTGCGATGCCGAAGGCAGTGGGGACCCGGTCCGACTTTGTACCCGCTGAGAAATGATTTTTTAAATTTTCTTTTCTTAAGAATAAAAATTTGACTTGAGAAGGAATATGTGCGCGCAGCGCACGTATACCTCCTATTGTGAAAAAAACAATTTCCACATATATCAAGTTAGCAGAGTTAGCAGTGCAGTGAAATGATAGTTGCTCAGCTCTAAAAGCTATAAAGAAGATAAATATATGTGGCATTCATTGAAGACAATAGTTCAATTAAAACAGTTTATTAAAGTTGAAACAAAATGATGAATAACATTAAATCAGCTGAAACAATTTTAGAAAGGTTGCTGACGAAAGGTTAAATACCCTTAAAAGTACTGCCATACTGAGTTCAAATAGAAAGCTACTTTTCACTAAACGAACAAGTCACAAAAATGTAATTTACAATCATAATAAAACTAAACAGTTTATAATTATATCGAAATACCAGCTCATGACTTTGAGCTAAACTGAAAAAACATAAAAGCTTAAAAGATTAAGGGCTTCAGAGCTTAAGAGACTGATTACATATTTCCTACCTCCTTTTTATAGTCACGAAACGGATTCAAGTAACAGCTACTAGATGCTGTAGAATAGGAACGCCTCCCATAACTATAGCAACACGACGCTGCGAGTCAGCCGCCATCTATGGGCTAAGCAAAGAGACTCTGCAGTTGAAAAAATATTACATCTCCTCGCTAAGTAGCGAAATGAACAATCCGTAAAAGGATTTAAACATATTTTTCTTTAAGTTAATTTTAATAAAATATGCTTTTAAATATGAGGTAGGTAATTAAAGTTATTTCAAAAGACTTAAACATAAATATATTAATAAGGAATATAATTTTTAACTAAAAGTAATTATCATTAAGCTTTTTAATTTTAATTTATCTCTAACTCAAATGGCAGCATCAAAAGAGAAAATAGCACTAAACGCTATAATTCATTTAATTAATAACTTAAATTTTAAAGGTTATAACGTGAATTTAAATTATATTTAAGTAGTAAATGAATTTAAATTTAAATTTGAGAATCAACACGGAAAGGGTATAAATTTTACAACACCTCCACACGTGCGCGCGCAGCGCGCATGGGTCTGCGCTGCCGAAGGCAGTGGGGACCTGGTGCGAGTTTTTACCCGATCAGAAATGATTTTTTTTAGGGGGCACGAAGTGTGAGGGAAGGAATACGCGTATGCAGCGCGCACGGGACTGCGCTGCCGAAGGCAGTGGGGGCCCGGGCCGACTTTGTGCCCGATGACAAATGACTTTTTAAATTTTCTTTTCTTAAGAATAAAAATTTGACTTGAGAAGGAATATGTGCGCGCGCAGCGCGCATGGGTCTGCGTTGCCGAAGGCAGTGGGGGCCCGGTGCGAGTTTTTACCCGATCAGAAATAATTTTTTTTTAGGGGGCACGAAGTGTGAGGGAAGGAATACGCGCGCGCAGAGCGTGTATCCCTTAAGTTGTGCGCACGGGACCGCGCTGCCGAAGGCAGTGGGGACCCGGGCCGACTTTGTGCCCGATGACAAATGACTTTTTAAATTTTCTTTTCTTAAGAATAAAAATTTGACTTGAGAAGGAATATGTGCGAGAGGGAATATGTTTTTTTTTAGGGAGCACGAAGGGTCAGGGAAGGAATACGCGCGCGCAGAGCGTGTATCCCTTAAGTTGTGCGCACGGGACCGCGCTGCCGAAGGCAGTGGGGACCCGGGCCGACTTTTTACCCAATCATAAATGATATATATATATTTTAATTTCTTTTCTTAACACTAAAAGTTACTGTTAGTGATTCATTAATTTTAGTGATTCATTTGAAAATACTGACCCGCTAGCGGGCGAAGCTCGCTAGTTCTGATAATAATATCGGAATCAGTTTCCTGCTTTGGGCAGTTTAAGTAAAGTGACTGTTTGAAATATCTTTAATGTTTATAATTTGTATTTTAATTAATTGCAATATGTATTTCTACCAAAATTTGATATTTTTATTTTTTGAAAAGTTATGATTTTAAATGGCATCAGTGGCTATATTAAACATAAACACCTGTCAGTTGCTTTGTTAGCTATATTAATTCGTACTCTGCTATTACTTCTATTTGAGAAAAAAAAAAAAAAAATATATATATATATATATATATATATATATATATTACCTTTGAAATAAATTTATGACTAAACATAAGATTTTTTGTTTTATGGATGTAAGAATTTGGGAATGAAAGAGTTAATTAATTAATTGTTTCCTCAAAATAAGTAAATTATCTGTCAAAAAATAATTAATATTATTTATTAATTTCGTTATTCGCTACATTTTGAAATTTCTTTCCAAATTAAGGGAAAATAATACCTTTTTCTTGAGTGCAGAAACGTTCACCGGATACAAAAATCCTCCCCTGAATAAAATCACTTTGACTCAGAACGAATGTGATTTTAATGAGCGGTGGGTAATGTATATGTAGAGTAATTTCCGGCCTATAATCCGCAGAAAAGCTATGTCATTTCTCCACCAGAAATTTTATTTAACAAAAATATTAATATTTTTTTTGAAGGAACAACTCTTATAACTTTATTTGTCAATTAAAATTTCTGGTGCAAAACTGGCTTGTATAATCTGCGGATTATAGGCCGGAAACTACTGTATATGTGTGTGAGGGTATTCTGAATCACAATGAAAAATGCTATTTAATTTCATTTATCCAAAGTTGAATTTTTAATTTTTTCACAACTTTACATTATAAAGTACACTAAAAATCAGCTTATTTGAATTTAAGAATAGGCTTAAAATAATTTTAATTCATTCTGCTTATTATTAAGAGATGTTTCAATATCTGACTGAATTAGATATTAATAGAGGTACCACGGGCGAGTTATTTAAATACCACTTCTTCCAAATAGCAAATTTTATCATTGGTTGGTTTGAATTAAACAAAGCAAACTTTATATATATACTTTTTTTTTTTCAAATAGTGATTAAAAAAAAAAAAAAAAAAAACTTGTCTCAGTTTTGTATACCCATTATATAGTTTTAAGAAATTGAATAATAAAAAAAAGTTCCATTTCTGGCTATTTTTGTCAAGATTTAGGATTTGGAACTTAAATATTAGTACAGCAAATTACATTTTAACACTTTCGCGACCGCATACTTTTGTTTTTTTGACAGTAAGGTCCGCCTGTGGGCGTTATTCTCCCAAGTTCCAATATTTCAGAACAAAAATTTCTGTATTCACATTTATATTACAAATGGATAAACTTTATAATTATATTCTTTCTAATCAAAGTGTTTGCGTCCATGGTATATGTGTTTGCAAAAATATGAATATTGTGTATATTCTTAAGAAAAATATAACATACAAATTGCGTAAAAAAGAGCCCACTGGTGGAGTTACAGATTTTCAAATGACGTGAATCTACGTCAGCGGTCGCGAAAGTGTTAATATAATTATATTCCTGAAAGCTTACTTTTAATTCTTTTTATATTTATTTTACAACGTGTAAGAAATTAAGTAATTTAAGGAAATCGAATTATTATAAAGTACTCCAGACTTCTATTTTTATGAATATATTTTACTATATAACATATACTTCACTTTCAGGTGTTTTACTGTGCCTATTCCAACATTCATTTTATAATCATTATTCTTTTGAATTTAATAACTTAAATCTTCTAATTTTCACTTCTATGACTTTTAAAGAAGAATAAATAAATTGCGAGTAAGCATCATAGGTTAGAAAAACGAAAGGTAATTGTTTCGGATGAAAATAGCTATGGATGACCCTTCATCTGGCAAAAAACATAAACATGAGTACTGAACTGGCGTAAGAAGTTGATGTAGAGATGTTATCCTAATGAATTCGATGTACTTTTAACCAAAAAATGATAATACGTGAACGTGGAAACTTTACAAAGGATTTGTAAAGTTTGAGGTAAATTTGAAATCTGTGTAATATTTTCTAATTAGGTTACACGCAATAAATTAAAGTACAAATAAGTTATTTTAAACAGTGTGGAATTCAGAATGATTTTATAGAGGATGACGAAGAGTTTTTAAAACTAAAGTCCATATAATGTCGTAAAAATGTACTTTTCGTGATAGGATTCTTTATTGACATTTAAACACTATTGTTGTCACTTATTAAATAACAATGAGTTCCATTAACATATTTTTTTTCTTCATAGGTACTATTATATCATCGTCATGCTTAGAAATCCATCCCTTTTGGATGCAACAGAACAGTGCATACCTCAGCAACTTGACATTACCAGAAATCATGATCCCAGGAAGCCACGATTCTGGAAGTTTTTACTTTCATAGAGAAATTGCACCTATATCTAAGTATAAATATGCACAAGAGGAGACTATATTCAATCAACTTGTCTATGGATTGCGGTATTTTGATTTGAGAGTTGGGTACTACAGAAAAACAAAAGATAAATATTACATCAATCACAATTTTCTCAGGACACAGCATTCCGTGAAATCAGTTCTTCATCAAGTAAGTTGCGATAGTTATATCATCTAAAGTATAAGAACTTCGTAAAGGGACATGATAAAATACATATATACATCGCAATTGTTTCGAATCAAAATCATTTTCACATCCTTTCGTGAGGGAAAAAAAAAAAAAAAAAAAAAAAAAGGTTTAGTATAAAATTGTTTCGCATAAAAATTTCTCCAGTTTGATGTTGAAATCTTAATTTTAAAATAACTTAAATGCATAAATTTAAGTGTTTGGGTATCTTAAGGTATTTTTATACCCTTATTCTTTATTCCTTAACACTATTTTTGTGACATTTTATAAGAATTGCTGCTTATTTGGACTTCTATTATCGATTCCAAATTATTCAACCGGTAGTCACGATATATTAACGTGTATTTTTTTATTTTTTTATTTTATTTATTTTTTTTTTTACATAAAAGTACTAGCAGGCTTTGCCCGCTTCGCTGGACATTAAACTTAAATAAGTTGTCAAAATCCCATATCTTTATTAATAGCCTAAGTTCTCGCTGTGATTGGTAGAGGTTTTCTCGATCGCAACGTGAGGAGTCTGGGTCCCCACTGCCTTCGGCAGCAATTTATCCACTTCTTACTTCCCCTTCCTCAGCGAGTGAGTTCGAAGTTTTGCAAAATCCCACTAATGTACATAATGCGTACACTTAATCAATATCCACACACCAAAATTCGCCATTCTAAGATAATTCAAAGCGATTTCAAACGGAAGAACATGTTTTTACACATGTTTATTGCCCCCCGACTCCGAGAAGGAAGGGGGGGGGGAGGATTTCGAATTTCGTGAAATCCAGTTACAATAAGTGCCGGATGCATACAAACAGTTTACGCACCACATTTCGTGACCACAGAAGTCTTTAATAGAAAATATTATAAATAATTAAATACAAAAAGCACAGCTTTAATATGGGACCCCTTTGGTGACTTTAAATATTTTAAGCCATTTTTGCGATGAACTGAATTGGCTATCTCAATTGTTCAATTAAAGATCTTGGCGAGAAACGTCCGAGCTACTTCGGTACCGAATTTCAAATTTTGCCAAAGGGATCAGATACTAAAGCTGTTCCATACACAAAATAAATAAATAAATAAAATAAAATAAAATAATTAAATAAAATAAAAACTCTTTTCTGATATTTACAAAATAAAAATAAAAAATCTTAATAAAATCCAAATTATAATCATTTACAATTAAGGGGAGAACATAAAAGAACTTCATAAGGTACATAATAACAACAAAAAATTTTGTTTTACTGCAGGAAAGGAAAGTACTGCTTAATTAAATAAACATATTAAACTAATGCCAAATATCTCTTTGAAAATATTTATCCACGTGTAAATTCCCGATTAAAAAAAAAAAAAAATCACCAACTTTTGTAGGTATTTTTCTCTCTAATTTTTATTATTATTCACGTGAAATTAAAAATATTTCATTTTAGTTCTGGAAAATAAAAAAATATATAAATGCGTATGTATAAATATAAAACCTTCTACCGAATCTGGGTTGAAAACGGAAAAAGGATAAAATAAATTAGAAATATCAGACCTATATTTATAAATTTGATACCAAATGAAAGGGGCGATTTTTCTGAATCCAGGGGTGCAAACAGTTTTTCGATGCGACAATTCGATTTTTAAAAAATAACTAAAGTAGGAAATTTAAGTGGCAACGGAAAAAGGGAAAAATAAATTAGAAATATCAGTCCTATCGTTACAAATTCAGTACCAAATGAAAGGGATGATTTTTCTGAATCCTGGGGTGTAAACAGTTTTTCGATACGACAATTAGATTTTTTAAAATTAACTAAAGTATGAAACTTAGATGGCAACACTTCATTTCAATCTTTTCATAATTTGTAGTGCGAATCACGCGAATAAAAAAAAAAAAAATACTTTTATATTTTATTTTTCCATTTAAAGCGTTTTAGTGAAAAAATATTTATGGCGCATGCGCAGGCGTTTTTTACCCACAATTTAAACACTAATCATAATTTTGAAAATTTCTATAGATATAATTTTAAGTTGGGTGAAGACCTAAGTTTCTGCCAAGCGCCGTTGAATTCCGTCCAGCCGTCCTTGAGTGATGCCCGGACAAACGTGTTTTAGTTTTTTACCCCCCAGGGGGGAACGGGGGGGGGAATTTTTGAATGGTTGATAGATATAATTTTAAGTTGGGTGAAGACCTAAATTTCTGCCAAGGGCCGTTGAATTCCGCTCAGCCGTTCTCAAGTGATGCCCGTACAAAAAAAGCGACATACAGACACGATGACACACACACACACACAGGCAAAATTTTCTGAAGTCATTTTCGGCTTTCATGGGGTGTGAAACGTGAAGATATCGCAAAAATTTTTTATTCTGACCAATTTACAGACAAAAGTCTGATTTTATTAATGGATAAAAAGAGATACAGAGACTTCGAATCATGCCCGAAGTTCATCGCCTTATCGGGGAGGAATCTTGGTCCGGCGATGGCCATCCACCATCTGTAAAAGAACTGAACGGGGATTTTCTATAATAATATTTAGATGTGAACAGTTGAAAATGAACATTTCTGATTTTTTAGAGATTTTTTGTTCTACCAGTACTATATAAAGTGTTTATATTTGAGTTTTTGATGCATAATCAAAGACAGAGGTTTCAGAGATTTTCAGCTACGGTACCCTTTTGAAATGCGAAATTCAATGCTGACCACTAAATTTAGTATAATTCAGTATCACGTCTTATTGCTTGAAGCTCTTGAAAAAAGTTAAAAAAGAAATCTACTCATATAACTTTTCATATATAATAAATAAATAAATAAATAAATAAATAAAATAAAGAAATTCTAGAATAATACTTACGGCACATGAATAATTTTGTATTATTTCATTATGATATGCCAATGCTACATGTGTAGAATAGTTTGAGAAACCGTAAATCACAGCATATGAAGTATATATTTTAGTAGTAATGTATCTATTCTGAATTTTGTTTTGTACCAACCATAACTTTTGATCTGTTAATTTTCCTGTAAAAATACCTACCATAGTTCCTACTTATCATAAAAAATAAAACTAGCACGTAATAGCTATTACAAAACTTTCTTATGCAAATTCATGCAATACAATTTTTTTAATCAAAATTTTCACTTATTAAAATTATTTTATGAATGCTCATGGATTTCATCTCAGAGAAGTATAACATAAAATGTCGAAAGAAAATCAATTTTATGTTCTACGACGACATCTGAACTAATACTTTTTTCCCTAACTCCACCTCTTTTCTTCGTTAAAAGGAAAAAAAAAAAAAATGTTTTAAGTTATCACAGATCTATGGTTCCCTTGGAGGAATGATAAAAAAAGGAGTTGGCATACGGCGTATCAGCATGTGGGGCAAATGAAACTAACTGTTATAAAATAGCACCACAGGACTGGCGTTTAAAAGTAATAAGTACAAAACTTTGAATACACAGCATAAAGTGCAAGAATTTACAACAATTGTTTCGGGTCGAAAGAACCCGAAACAATTGTTGCGATTTCTTGCACTTTATGCTGTGTATTCAAAGTGTTGCACTTATTAAACTCAGTGGCGTACCAAGGGTGGAGTGGAGGGGGCGGTCTGCCCCGGGTCTCTGGTCATGAGGGAGGCCTCCGAATAAACTTAACCTTTAAGTGTTTATATTTAGTGAAGTTGTCATGTGATTATTTTAACTTGAAACTGCAGTATTCCCTGCAGTTCTTTAAGTCGTAGGTTCCTGTCTAAAGAGCCTTAATGTACAAAATGTGACCACAGAGCGATAAATAAAAAAAAAAAAAAAAACTCATTTATGTAAAGCCTGATTAAAAGGAAGGACAAGCGGAACCAATGCCCCTGGCCTTCTTGTTAGGTTTGGCTTCTGAATCAATCTTAAAACTTATTTCAGTATTTTTTTAAGTAATAAATTTAAGCGAAGTGGAAGGGGGCCTCAATATAGGGAAGGCTCCAGTTAGGGAGTCCCCAGTGAGATTTTTTGCTCCAGGCCTCGACAGTTGTAAGTCCGCCACTGGTTAAGCTAACTGTTCTTTACTCAAGGTGGCTGACGCAATAGCAGCCATAGCTACAGCAGGATCTATACTGAGTTACTGAGTCTACAAAAGCATTGGCTAGTACTATATTATTGCATTTATTTGACAGCTTTGAGACCAGAGTTATAATGACTTTCGTCTTGAATGATTTAAATTACACAATTTCACAATTACAATGCAGATTTTCTTATATAACTGCGTTATTTAATGATTTCCGCGGTCATGATTTTGGCTTCATGTATTCCGGACAGGTCAATTCCTATTATATAATTCCTCCAAGACGATACCACTAGTCGTTTTAAAGGTATTGACGAGCTCTTATTAAAAAAAAAAAAATACTCTAATTGAAAATTTATACGCCTGAAAGGGTACTTTCTCCAGAAGGGTGGAGAAAAGCGATGCTTTTACCTACAAAATAAATAAATAAATAAATAATAATAATAAAACAAGGTTGACTATTATTATTATAAATAATTATTTTTTATTCACAATGAAAGAATAATTCTCACTGTGCACATTTGTAAGAAATTTTGTCCTATGCTGCCATATTGAAGTTTATGAAAAATTGGAACTTCAACGCCACCTGGTGAGCGACTTTCATCAAAACTGACAGATACTAGTTTATGTAAAGTTGCAAATGCGTATAAATTTCTATAAATTTTGTACATTGGTTCTTGAGCTAGATCTTCCACAAAATCTTTGTCACATACATAGACGTTTTCTAAAAATGATCAAATCGTGTTGTGGACTTCTCAAAATTAGTAAATCTATCAACGACCTAAACTTGAAAATTTTAACAAACCCAATACTTACTTCTTTTGAATGTAGGAGAACGAAAAAAAAAAAAAAAAAAATCAGTCTCTTAACAACACAGACATTAATAGAAAAAAAAAAAAAAAAAAAAAAAAAAAAAAAACTTGCATCATTAAACGAACGAAACGAGATCAAAATCTCTTAAAATTTGCTACCAGTAGCTATGATATCAATCTGTAATGTAAATCAAACAGGTCGTGAAAAACAGAAATTATACTGAAAGATGAGTGATAATGGTTTCAAATAACTATCCACTTCTGTTTTCCAAGAACTGATCAGCGATAAAATAATTTATCGCTGATACGAGACGAAAAACAGATGAAGATATACGATTAAATTAAAAAAAAAAAAATGTAGAGAAAAATTCTAAAAAATTTGAGGAAAAAAAATGAACATGCTTTTAAATGATAACTGTATGTTATATAACAGATAAGTAATTGTTTTTCAGTTTAAGTAATAGATTTCTGTTATCATTAATGTTATCCGCTTTTTACTCATGCTGTAGTTATTTAACTTTATCATGGTTATCACGAATTATCTGTGTTGTCATTTTATGTATTTTTCTATTTTTCTTTTTCCTGAAAATCTACAAAAATATTTTGGCTTTACGAAATCAATTTTTAAACTTGGAATACTATGCCCAACATATCATCTTTATAATAGTTTGTGTTTTCTGTTTTTATTGCATAATACTTTCATAATTTTTGTCACATTACTTAGTAGAGTTACTGTTTATTTATTTACAACCACTCCCTCCTTTTTATTTAAATTTAAGTGCATTTTTCATATTTTACAACTCAAAAATAAAAGGGGGAAAAAAAAAAAAAAAAGAAAGAAAGAAAGGAATTTTTAGAAAATAAGAATTATTTTACGATTGTAAATTTTTTGAAAATGTAAATTGAATTTGGAAAATAAAAAAATAAGAAACATTTAATTTTTAAAACAAGTTTCCCCCTAAAATAGCACAGAATTTGGCTACCCGTGTTAAAAAAAAGAAAAAAAGAAAAAATTGTAAACGGTAGGAAGTAACCTTAAATTTAAAATTCAGCCTTGTTTTTAAATATTGATATCTATTAATTGTCTTTAAATAAACCAAAAATGACAGTATGTAAAAAATGTTGCTTAGTCTCGTTACCAATTCCAATATAAGAAAATTTATTTATATATTTATTATTCACGAATATACAATTTTTTTAAACCGACTTCAAAAAAGAAGGAAGGTTCTCAATTCAAACCGTATGTTTTTTTTTTTTTTTTCTTTTTTTTTTTTATGTTTGTTAGCTCATAACTTCTGAACGGATGCTCCAATTTTGATACTTTTTGTTTTTTTTGAAAAGGTCTTGGTCTAAAATAGGTCCCATTGTAATATCTTTACGATCTAAAGAAAATACAGGGTGCCCAAAAAAATCAGTCCCATCTCTTTTAACTGCTAAAAGGCTGCAGCTATAGTGGTAAAAATGGTATGTAAGTATAGCAAAGTGGCCATGCAGTATAAGGTTAAATAGGGACCCTATATATCTTTATCGAGAATCCCTAAGGTTAAACCGCTTGCATCGCCACCTGGTGGAAAATAGCGGAGTTAGTGTTCCTATCTCGAAAACGGTTCTAAAGAAAAAGTGAATTACAAAGCTGAAGAGTATCACCGATTTAGTACAAAAAGATAGTTTATAGACATTCATGCTAACGTTCCTATCTCGGAAACGGTTCAAGACAGGGGGAAAAAGTGGATTATAAAATTGCAGCGCATCATCGATTTAGTACGAAAAGATAGTTTTGACATTGATGCTAAAACTATAAGGCTAAAAACGTGCATTTTTTCGTTCGCAATTTCTTACACTATACACACTTGAGCTACATTGCTCACGTTGTAGCGTAGCTGGTGAGGCATACGTTATATAGTTCAAAATACGGTTACTTGATACTTTTTGTTTTGTTGTAGAGATCTTGGTCTGAAGTAGGTCCCATTATAGCATCTTTACAATTTAAAGAAAAAAAAGCGCCATCTGGTGAAAAACAGCGGGATTAGCGCTCCTATCTCAAAAACGGATGGGGGAAAAAAGATGGGGGAAAAGTTAATTATGAAGTTGTAGAGCATCACCGACTTACTACGAAAAGACAGTTTTTAGATATTATTGCTTAAAATAGAACGCTTAAAACGTGCAATTGTTTGTTTGCAATTTCCTACACTGTGCACACTTGAACTACGTTGAACACTTTGCAGCGTAGCGGATGACACGTATACCCCGTGGTTCAAAGTACTGTTACTGTAAGCGGTCACATCGATCAGCGCAAAGTCGTTTTCAACCAACTTCAGAAAGAAGGGTGTTTTTAATTCGAGCTATGTGTTGTTGTTGGTGTTTGCAAGCTTATAACTTCGTAAGAGATGCTCTAATTAACCGACTTCAAAAAAGAGGAGGTTCTCAATTCAAAGCGTATGTTTTTTGTTTTTGTTTTTGTTTGTTAGATCATAACTTCTGAACCGATGATCCGATTTTGATACTTTTTGTTTTATTGTAAAGGTCTTGGTCTGAAATAGGTCCCATTGTAAGATCTTTACGATCAAAAGAAAAGACAGGGTGCCCAAAAAAGTCAGTCCCGATTCTTTTAACTGCTGAACAGCTGCAGCTATAGTCATGAAAGTGGTATGTAGGTATAGTAAAAGGGACATGTGCTACGCGATTCAACCACCTAAAGCGCCACCTGGTGTAAAAGTGTGGAGTTAGCGATCCTATCTCGGAAACGTTTCAAGACAGGGGAAAAAAGTGAATTATAAAATTGCAGAGCATCATCGATGCAGTACGCAAAGTTAGTTTAGACATCAATGCTAAAAACAGAACACTTAAAACGTGTATTTGTTTGTTCACAATTTCCTGTTTTGTGCACACTTGAACGACATTCCATATGTTATAGCGTAGAGGGTGACATTTATGCTATGTAAAATTCAAAGTATGGTTATTGTAAGCGGTCACATCGATTAACGCATTGACGTTTTAAACCGACTTCATAAAGGATGAGGTTCTCAATACAAACCATGTTTCTCATTGTTGTTGTTGTTGTTGTTGAAATTTGTTAGCTTATAACTTCGTAAGAGATGATTTAATTTTAATATATAAATATATATATATATATATTTCGTTATGATCTTGGCCTGAAATAGGTTTCATTATGATTTCATTAAGATATAAACAAATTACAGGATACTCACAAAAGACTGTTCTCACTCTAACTGCTGAGCGCATGCAGCTACACTGGTAAAAGCAGTATGTAAGTATCGATGTTGAAACTTCTGTCCGTCAGCTGTAATGCATATTTTGCTCTTTGTTTGAACTTTACGCTGCGCAATTTCTAGCGCAGCGGGTGACACGTATTCACTGTAAATTTCAATATATATGCCTAACAGAATTTTCGGTTACGAATACAGCGTATCCGTTCTTTACATTTCTAAAGACTTTTTAATTTCACGTATGTTCGTTCAATAGATAGTTTTTGCTCATATCCGATAAAGGCAAGAAAAGTGACACAATTTAAAAATGCAGCATTTGAGAAAAATCAACTTAAAAGTAACTTGACTAGAATAAAACTGGCACAATTAACTGTCTCTCGAATGGATAACTTTCTAGATGGAAATGTAACTTTTTTGTTCACATTGGGTGCATTTCATGTATTTTTTAGTGACATAAACCATTTTTTGAGTAATGTCACTTTTCTTGGAAGTTGTGATTTGTGAAACTTCCGTCGAACGTCTTCTGATGCTCTGCTATATAAATAAGTTTTCACTGAAAAGAGAAAAATAAAATCTTTTTGTAAAAAAATAGAACCGACTCCAAAAAGGAACTACTGTTCAAACAACTAAAAATGAAAGAAAATTGGCAGAAAATGGAACTGTAAATTGCGCCTAAAAGTAAAAAATAATTTCCTTCGCCAAACAACCTCTAACACTACAATTAATCATAACTTTTGAAGTCGGCGCAAAATTAAATAAAAATTGATACTTTTATTCAATACAAAAAACAAATCCTATTTAAAATACACATATTGTTACCTGCGGAACGCAACCGAAATCTACTTTGATTGAAGAAAACAAATAAGATTTCGCAAGCAGCAAAAGTTGGCGAAGATGCTGGTATCTGACATACTTGGTGAAAGAAAAATCGCAAAGTTATCTGGCAAACATATTTAATTTCTTTGGGTATCATGATTATTTTGATAAGGTATATCAAGAGAGTAATCAAGAATATGAAACAACACATCGTACAGTATATATTATGAAAATATACATTTTGCGTGTATATTTTAGCCTTACGTTTTGATCTCCAAATCTAAAAGTCATCAAGGATGATAGTTATTAAAGTTATACCAAATTTGCAAAGGAAACTCTAACTTCGTAGAAACATAAATACCGCATTGTGAAGAATGTTCACTGTTCTATGTAGATGCTACTAATGGACCAATTGTATACAGTGATAAAATAATAAAGGAAACATGAAAATGGATCATTCGAGACAACAGTATTTGTTGCTACCGATCTAAAGGCAAACCTTTAAAAACTAATTAACTAATTTGCGCCGACTTCAAATATTATGATTAATTGTAGTGTTATAGGTTGTTTGGCGAAGGAAATTATTTTTTACTTTTAGGCGCAATTTACAGTTCCATTTTCTGCCAATTTTCTTTCATTTTTAGTTGTTTGAATAGTAGTTCCTTTTTTGGAGTCGGTTCTGTATTTTACAAAAATATTTTATTTAATATCAAGTATTTAACCCTTTCAGGGACGACGGTGGTATATATTTTATACCACCTAATTTTGATTCCCAATTTCGAAAATTCACACCGGAAATTTTTAATAAATATTTACTTTTTGACTTAGCCGAAAAAATTAATTTATTTCTTATTATCAAACTCTGTTCTCAAATTCTGGTGGCACATGATATTAAATGAACTTAATTAAATTGCCCCTGAAAGGGTTAAACTAGTTTCGACATAGGAATTAACCCTTTACCTGTCGACGAAAAATTCCGAGATTCGCTTCCCAGTGCTACCGCTCTCTTTCAACTCTGAAATGAATAAATTCTTCGAAAACACTGTAAGATCACTTTCAAGGTTATCTTATTGCATAGTACAGCTGTGTCAGTAGTTTCACTGGTAGCAGTACACTACAAATAATCGTACTTCGGAAAAACGTATATATACGCCCTGGCCAGTTAAGAGGTTAATTTGTTATCGTTTAAATATGCTAGAATGAATACATTGCCTATTTACCACTCACTTAGTGCCAGCCTTGATTAAAATTCTTCACGAGAAAATATTCTTTCGTTACCTAGAACACATACCTGGTAATATTTATAATTTATTCCAGAGTATTACTAGTCCCGCCCTTTTTTTGACAACAGTATATCTTAAAAGCATTTTTCTCCGTTATTACCCATTGGAGAAAATTTCTCTAAAATCATACTGGTGTGAAAAACGGAGCGGGGCTAATTGTACTCCGGAATAAATTATAAGCGAACAGATTGCAGAAATTTAAATTAAAAATTAACTGTACACAACTGATAATTTTCACATAGCTATACAAAATTAAAAAACCTATGTACCAGCAGGGTTCCTACGGCCCGATTTTTTTTAAGGACTCTTCTATCAGAAATATCTAAAAATAATTTTTTTATTAAATATACACTGTGTATTTAAGAATAAATTTTTCTTAAGATTATTCTGGTGGAAGAGTCCTTGAAAAAAGGCGTGGCCGTGGGAACCTTGTACCAGGTGATCTAAAAGACACAGACACAGAAAGTAAATATATATACAGTCGAACCTCGTTAACGTGAATCTCAAGGGGGAAAAAAATTTGTTCATGCTATCAGTAGTTCACGCTCTAAGTAAATAATCTTCATATAACTAATCTTCATTTCGACGGGAACTGTGGAAACAGTTCATGTTAAAAGTAACTCACGTTGACAGTGTTGATGTCAACGAGGTTAGACTGTATATATATACTACTGGCCATTAAAATTGCTACACCAAGAAGGAATAATAACAACGGAATGAAATTTGTTGGACACATACATTATAGTAGGAAGAACAATTGATTAAAATTTCAGTAAATTTGGAGTAATCTGTACTGATAAAAGAGTACATAAAGCAGCGACCTCTGTGAGCAATAACAGCACATATCTGCCTAGGCATTGAATCGAACAGCGATTGGATGACATGTACGGGTAGAGCACTTCATGAAGTTTTAACACGATGCCACAATTCATCGATGAAGCACTTCATGAAGTGCTCTACCCGTACATGTCATCCAATCGCTGTTCGATTCTATGCCTAGGCATATAAGTGCTGTTATTGCTCACAGAGATCACTGATTTATATACTGTTTTCTCAGTACATATTACTCCAAATTTCCTGAAATTTTAATCAATTGTTCTTCCTACTATAATGTATGTGTCCAACAAATTTCATTCCGTTATTATTATTCCTTCTTGGTGTAGCAATTTTAATGGCCAGTAGTGTATATATTATTCAAAAAGTATTGACCGTAGCATTTTCACTGAAATGCGTAGAAAAGCATGTTTATATATATATATATATATATATATATATATATAAGAAAAAAATATTACGTATATTTTCATCAACAGATGGCGATGTAGTCGCAATATCCTCTAACACTTTAAACAGATCAGCCTTTTTAAACGACGAAACTTTGCGAATACTGATTAATGCGACTTTAGGGTGATGCATATGATTCCAGATGTTGGCGAATATTTAAATTATTGACGGTCATTCTTAAAGCGGCCGTCACATTGAACATTATAGTCCTAATTGCGTTGTTGATTGCACTGCACCAGTGTAAAAATATAATTTTACAATTAAATTGCCACCTGATGGAGAAAAGATTAAACTAATTTGGCAATAAATGATTTTTTACTTAAAAAAAAAAAAAAAAAAAAAAAAAAAAATCCGATACCTTTTTGTGTATTTCAGTGAAATCAGCATAGTGCTACTCTCAATACCTTTTGAATAATGCATTTTTTATTTTTTTCTGTGGCTTCTGGATCACTCAGTATATATAAAATGAATGTTATATTCTAAAGGAGGATTTCAATATAAGAATAAAAATTATCTGCTTCGAAGTAATTTAAACTGAGAAAATTCCGCAAATAAAAAATTAATTTTATGTAATTTATGGATTTTACCTATCTATGTCAAATCAAAATAGCTAAACTTCTTTTCGACTAATGCAATGTCATAATTTCAGTATAGTCAACATCAACGTGAGTGGTTCGGAGTAACTATATGCGGTTGCAACCAATGCTTACCTCCAACGAAAATATAAAAGATAGAAAGATAAATTTTCTGAAAAAAAAAAAAAAAGCCAAAAGGTTTGAATTTAGAATTTTTACTCAGAAAAGAAAATCCCCGCGGGAGCAGAGATTGCTCATAATAAAACATCAAAAGTTTGACAACAACAACAAATCTTTGGGGGGAGGGAAGAAAGAAAAGAAAAAGTATGACAGTACAACTGTTGCATGCACTAACGAAATGAGTCTGGATGACGGAAAAGCATTAAATCCCAAGGAATTATGCAATCATAAAAAAAAGGGGGGTGGGTGAGCATACATTTGTGGAACTGAAATAGGAATCCTGAGCGAGCTATTTAAATCCAAAAAAGAAACAAGAAAGCAAAATCATGTGTTACGCATTGATTATTAACACTTTCGAAATGTACGTAATTGTTGTATTGTATAACTTTCAATACTCTTGACCTACGTAATCACACAACGAACAGATAGTAGCTCTGAAAAGCATACAGATAGACTAATTGAATTCTGATCATTCTTAAACATTGTTCGAAAGTGTCAAAAATGCTTAACACTAATGTCCATAATGTATCTGAATATTTTAGTGTAGCCCTGTAAATCTGAAGGATAACATAATCATATTCTATACAAATATTATTTTAGCACATTAAAAATCAATGTCAGTTTCTTTATGATTTTTACAATAGAAAGTTCTTTAACTGTAATTTATAAAAATGTTTGTCCTAAAATGCAATGCGTTGGCATTTGTTTGAGTGTCCCTAGTCCCTGTACACAAACCAGTTGCACAGGACCTATTGGTTTCATTTAAAATATGGAACATTGCATAGTAAATTTGAATAACATATAATTTTGTAACAATTTTGAAAATATTTACGGCCGTTGGGGGGGGGGGGGGGCAGATTGACAGATGGACAGTCAGACAGATAGATACTTAAATTCGAATCATATTACCACTTAAAAAACGTTAAAAAGTGTTATATCGCTTAATGTAAACGAAAATGCAGTTTCTGCAAATTTGCAATAAGAGCCTTCAATGTAACTGAATATTTTTGTACTACATAATTGCACTGCCACCTGAATTCACGAACAAAATTAAAATAAAAGAAATTGACAACGTTTTCTACTATGTTATAAAAGAAAATTTTGCTAAAACATTTCCGGGATGAGTTATTGCAGTTGGAACTTAATAACTACGTTCTCGCAGCGAGGATATTGCGCCGCAAATGGATAATGTAACAAAACCAGTGTAATATAACATTAAAATAGAATATACAATTAAAAAATGCGTCGTATTTTGAATGAAATTTTAAGAATATTATAGCATTGTTTTGTGATGATTACATATACTATTGCTACTGTGCTGAAAAGGGAATTATTTTGGGAATGCTAATTGCTTTTTTTCCTCCTAGGTCCATGAATTTATAAGTTCAACAAAAGAAATCATAATTCTGGATTTCCACAATTTTCCAAAGGGTTTCAAAAGTGATGCCATTCATCAAAAACTGATGGACATGTTAATACGGAAATTCAAACCATATTTAATACCCTACGACGAAGATTATACATACGCTAAGTTCAGGTAAAGTTCTATTCTTGATTTTGATAAACTAAATCTAGAGAAAAAGTTCATAAAGAAATGTAACTCTTATGTATTTTTAATTAATAAAAAATAGATAAAACAAAAATGTAAATCAGAAATCAAATATTCGGCCAATCAAAAACTAGTATGTGGACGCTACCATAGGGCATTCCTCTATATTTTCCTAGACGAATTTACTCAGTAAAAATAATTTATCAAAATTATTATTTATTAAAATTATCTTCCATGATGAATGCAGACGATTTCCATTCTAGAGAAATTGTATAACATTAAATATCAAAAGAAAGTTAATTTTGCCCTCTATGTAACATCTTAAAAAAAAGCGATATATACATATATATATATATATATATATATATATATTAGTTAAAAAGGAAAGAAATCGATAAATTTATTTTAAATTATCGCAGATCGATGGTTCAACTATTCGTTTTAAAGTTATTTACGAGCTCTTTCGAAAGATACCCATAATGAAAAATTGCCCTTCGGGGGGACTGCCTACAAGGGGGGGGGGGGCGATACTCCTACTTTTTTTTTTTTTTTTTTTTACATTCCTAATGATCATTAAAAAATAATTACCTCTTGTACATTTATACGAAATTTTGTCCTATACCCGCCATGTTAAAAATTTAGAAAAAGCGGAATGGTAACGCCCCCTATTGGAAGATTTTCACCAAAAGTTGATGGGCCCTAACTTATGTCGAAGGGCAACTACATATAAAATTTTATTAATTCTTTTGCAGTAGTTCCACAAAATTTTGACATACACACACAGACAGACATTTTCTTAAAATTGTCAAATCGTTTTCCAGACCTCTTAAAAAGTGTAAATCCATCGAACACCTGAGGTTGAAAATTTTTACGAATCCAATACTTTCTTTTATTGAATATTGAAGAAAGTCAGACTATATATATCTGTCAGAGACCGAAATTAAATTAGAACGAAAAGACTATTTATTACATTACAAACTTTTTTATTGTTTCTGTTTTTTCATATTAAGGTATGTGATAACTATACATATATAATTTGTAAAACTCCGTTCGCATACATTTATTGAAAAAGGTTGCGTCTATTGTCGTACAGTGTTTTGGATTAGCTCGTAAATCATGATCCATAATTTTATATAATTCAATGAACTCTTTCCAGCTTTCTGAATTAAAATCTATCTTAAAACCTTCCACTAACAAATAAACCAAATTAATTTGATTCAAATATATCTATTTATTTATTTTTATTCATTTAATTGTAAGAACGTATCGAAAACATTTTACTCCATGATTTTGAATCCGGATGTCTACAAAAAGCTTCAGTTAATGACGTCAGAAGTAATATTCATTACGCATGTAGAAAAAATGGCTAATTGAACTCTGATGACTATTGTTTAGATAAATTTTTATTTTGTTAAATTGTATGGTCTTTGACAACCACATCAATTTATTAAGAGTACAGAGACACATAAGTAAAGAGATGCCAACTTTTAAACTTATTCCACAGTATTGTTATTACCCCCCCCCCCTTTTTTTTTCTTACCACTTTTTTAGAATAGTAATTGTCTTCTTGTTTAAACTTAATTAAATATTGGAGAAAATTACTGTACAAAAGGGAAAAAAAAAGTGGTGAGAAAAAATAGCCATTTACTAACCATGCTGTGGAATAAATTAGTAAGTTAGCAGCTGTATGTTAGTATTATTACTATCAGATTTGGAACTTCTATACAATTTTATATTATGTACAAAATTTTCTAAAAATCTTAATACATTAAATATTTTACAAAACACATCAAAATGACTAGACAATGCCTGACGGTTGTAGACCGTCGCCAATTGCCCATTGCGCAGTGACAGTGCGACGTAAAACCCAACCAACTTGGCGGTTGTAAACTGTAGGAAAGTTTGTTAATAGTTTATTGTGGTTGGGGAATTTAACAGTTATATAAGCCTATGAAGAAACGTAACAGGCATAACATAATTTACACGTATTATAAACATTCCCAACACTAAACAAGTCCTTCCGGCTTATTCGGAAAGGTAGGTTGATTTCTTTTTCCTTATCAAGTAGCCGTCATTTTGTTTCAAAATGGCGTCTACAAATTATTAATGCACTTGATAGAAATATTGATGTAGGCTATGCCCATATGGAGTTTTAAGCAAATCGGTTCATAAATACCTTTTTATGTGAATTTAAAATTTTCAAGTGACCGGCGCTTGGAAACAAAATGGTGAGTTAAGTTGACAAATATATGAAATGTATTTGTGAGATAAGTCTAATCGTCTACTGTATACATATAGTTCGAATTAATTCAAAATCTCAAAAGTCATCGTGTTGAAAAATTAAGTGGCTGGCACTTCGATCAAAATGGCAGAGAAAGTTGCTCATCTAAGATATCGTTGCAAATTTCAAAATATTTTTTTTTTTTTTTAGAAAGTCTTTCAAAGAGGCTTAGTAAGTTGATAAAATGTTAGTTTTCTGCATTCCTAGTTTGTTTTAGCATTAAAATAGCCTAATTTTTCCTTAAAAACGCATTAAAAAGATCCAGTAACGCAGGTAATATATTTGGCGCCAAATTTGGCGACTTCTCCCCTATGGCGAATTTTTTGGCGACTTTTGGCGAGAAAATACTTATTATCGATATACCAAAGTTGGATGCAATAACGTGATTGGTTCACGAGTTACGTGATATTTCTAGATTTTTGTTGTTTGAATGATAAATCCATTTTCCAACTTTGATTTGTATAGATAAAGTATTTCTAAAGTTACCGTGATAACAAATTTTCAAGTGGCCGCAGTTGGAAACAATACAGCGGAACAAGTTGCCCAGCAAACATATCCAAGATATTTGAAGCAATAGATTCACTGTCCAATTGTGGTTTAAATCAGTGCCGTGTTTCAAAAATTATTTTTATGGCAAATTTTCAAGTGGCAGTCAAAGTGGTTTCAACTTGGAAACAAAATGGCAAAACAATTTGCCCAGCGAAATCATCCAGTATACTTGTATAAATTCCTTATCCAGATCTAGTTCAAATTAAATCAGTGTTTCTAAAATTATCGTCATAAGAAATTTTCAGGTGGCACCACTTGGTAAAAAAAGCGGAGTGAGATGCGCAGCGAACTTCTCTGAGATATTTGAAGGATAAATCCACCACCCAAATTTGATGCAAATTGATTCTGTATTAATAAAGTTACCATAATGACAAATTTTCAAGTGGCCGCCACTTGGAAATAAAATTACGGATGAAGTCACCAAGTGAACTTATCCTAGATATTTGAACCATAAGTTCACTATCCAACTTTTATTTGAATCAGTTTAGTATTTTAAAAAGTATCGTGATGGCATATTTTCAAGTGGCAGCGTGATTTCAAGTGGCTGGAACTTAGAAACAAGATGTCGGGACAAGTTGCCCAGTGAAAACATACTAGATAATTATATGATAATATCACTGTCCAAATTTGGTTCGATTTGGAGTATTATTTCAGAAGTTATCGTGATTTTAAATTTTCAAGTGGGATCCTGATTTCAAGTGGTCCAGCTTAACTTAAGATATCTGCCACTTTATTAAAAATGGCGGATATATACTAATAAACTTCACTGAGATCCTTATATGGTCTGTATTTACATCAAAATTCAAACAATTTCGGAATACGTTTTTTACAATTTAAATTTGAAATTTTCAAGTGGTCTCCACTTGAAAACAAAATGGCGAAGCAACTTGGTTAACAAACTCATCTGAGATATTTATAAGATAAGTTAAGACACTGTTCAAATTTGGATCCATTTGGAATATTATTTCGGAAGTTATCATGGTTTCAAATGTTCAAGTGGTAACCTGATTTCAAGTGGTTCCGCTTAACTTAAGATATCCGTCACTTTATTAAAAATGACGGATAAATTTCATTAATAAACTTCATTGAGACCCTGAAGTGGTCTATATTTACATCCTATTTCAAACAAATTCGGAATACGCTTTTTACAATTTGAATTTGAAATTTTCAAGTGGTCTCCACTTGAAAACAAAATGGCGGAACAACTTGTTTAACAAATTTATTTAAGTTATTTATAAGTTAAGTTAAGACACTGTCCAAATTTGGTTCCATTTGGAGTATTATTTCGGATGTATCACGGTTTTAAATTTTCAAGTGGTAGCGTGATTTCAAGTGGACCCGCTTAACTTAAGATATCTACCACTTTATTAAAAATGACGGATAAATTTCATTAATAAACTACATTGAGACCCTTATGTGGTCTATATTTACATCAAATTTCAAACAAATTCGGAATACGCTTTTTGCAATTTGAATTTGAAATTTTCAAGTGGTCTCCACTTGAACACAAAATGGCCGAGCAACTTGGTTAATAAACTCATCTAAGATATTTATAAGATATGTTAAGACACTGTCTAAATTTGGTTCGATTTGGAGTATTATTTCGGAAGTTGTAGTGATTTTAAATTTTCAAGTTGTAGCCTGATTTCAAGTGGTCCCGCTCAACTTAAAATATCTGCCATTTTATTAAAAATGGCGGATAAACTTCATTAATAAACTTCATTGAGACCCTTATGTGGCCTGTATTTACAACAAAATTCAAGCAAATCTTGCTTTAAATATGCTTTTTACAATGTCGGTTTGAAATTTTCAAGTGGCTGCCACTTGAAAACAAAAAGTCGGAGCAACTTGGTTAACGAACTCATCCAAGATATTTATAAGATCAGTTCACTGTCCAAATTTGGTTCCATTTCGAGTATTATTTCGGGAGTTATCGTGATGACAAAATTTTCATTATATATATATATATATATATAAACGAAGTGATTGCAATAGGTCGATTTCTAAAGAAATCAACCTAAAAGCTTATTTCCTCCATATTTTCAAACCAGGGCAAAATCAAAAGCGAGTACAAAAAAAGCGGTACAACGTAATGTGACAAAAAAATGTCTGCCGACCGGCAGCGCCAATTGGCTGTAGCGGTTGAGTAGCAGAAAAGAAAACAGTAGCAAAAGATTATCAATAGACAAAATCAAATACACAACCAGGTACATTATTTACATTGTGTGATAGGTTAGAAATAAATTAAAATCCAAATTTATGTACGTAGACCTGCCAATTTTTCTAATTTGTTTTGTAATAATGTTAGGACACGAAAATTTATTCATACCACGTTCATTATAGAGTAATTTTCCGGAATATGTACTTCCATTTCAGTAAGAAAAACATTTTTTTTAAAGAAATTTCTTTTTAAGAAAACTGGTACGAAATAACGGCAGGTCCTAACGCCGTTTCGGAATAAATCAGAATAATTGGCAGGTCTATACATGTATCCGCTTAGCGCTTAATCAGGCAAAATACTAATTTTGTAAAAAAAAAAAAAAAAAAAAAAAAAAAAAAAAAAAAAAAAAAAAAAAATTTTTTATTTTTTTTTATATATATTTCTGGTATGAAATATAGATTATATAATGACGCTTACGCAGTCTCAAACGGGCGACAATCGGGCGGACACATTTCTCATAATAGTTCAGTGTTGCCAGACTTTGCGACTTTCTTATTCAATAGTCGCCAATAATTTTGAGAAGTGAAATCGTCTATTATGTATATCAAATATCACTTCTTAAAATTATTGGTGACTATTGAATAAAAAAGTCTCAAAGTCTGACAACATTGGTTGCGCTACTTACATTGTAACATGCATTGGGTAAAATCTCTGTGTTATAAAAAGATTTTTTTTAAACTGGTAACACTGATACTTACAAGGAAACATTCAAAAGGTGTCATCTTCAAAAAGTATAGAAAAAAATATATGTGATTCTACTCTTCATAAAACACCAGAAAATGAAAAAAATTATCGGCTGAAATTAATTGCAGCGACCACAAAAAATTATCAAAATTAAGCATATTTGGCGATTTCACACTGCTAGGCGATTGATTTTGAGTACTTGGCGGAAAAGCAAAACACTGTTCTGTTCGTACACGGCAATCTCGATGCTAGCAAACGTATCGCCTAACAGCGCTAAATCGCCAAATATGCTTAATTTTGATAATTTTTTGTGGTCGCTGTAATTAAATTCAGCCGATAATTTTTTCATTTTCTGGTGTTTTATGAAGAGTAGAATCACATATATTTTTTTCTATACTTTTTGAAGATGACACCTTTTGAATGTTTCCTTGTTATTTCCACTTTGATTTTTAAAATTTACATATAAATCTTTTTATGTAACAATACTGGTAATTAAATTTACTTTTTTTTTTCTAGTGATTTATGGGAAGAGGACAAACGTGTTTTGATTAGTTACGACAGCGAAATTAGAGAGAAAATTTATTCCGATCTTTTGTGGCCAAAGATACCTCGTGCATGGGGTAATAAACAATATCCCAATGATCTCCGGCATTACTTCGAAGACGTTTTCAAAAAGCCGACACCTGATGGACTGTGGGCTTCTATGGCAGAGCTGACACCAAATGCGAGGACTATCGTGCTGCATCCTGAAACTGGTCTCAGGATATTTGCTGAAGAAATTAACAGGAATGTCACTCATTGGTTTAGAGATTTATACTGGTCTAAAGCTAATATTGTGGCTACAGATTATTTTATGGGGAATGATATTATACATGTTGCTATAGAAACGAACAAGATTAAAGGCAGTTGTCCGAGGTACATATGGAAACGCTAAAGCTTTGTATTATTTTATATACCGTATAACAGGCATCCAATATCGAAGCAAAATATGGCTTTAAAGTAAAAATTTTTACTCTCAAGTATTATATTTAGAGTTAGCGAAAATTACACGCGTTTAACAAACAGAACTGAATAAATCTTCTATTCATTGTAAATTTAAAAGGGAATGATACGAATTAAACAGCAAAAGAACTGGATAGCACTTCTGTTATATATGTGTTATTTCCCTCTCGTGCTTACAGAGGTGTCGGACTAGTACCAAAAGGCTAGAATTAAATGTATCCAGAGACTAGTCTCAAGAAGATACGAGAAACTTATCTGTTAAATGGTTCATCCTAGTTAATAAAAATTAATTTTGGACTTGAGACAACTTTGTAGCTGAAAATTACTTTATAAGGAACTGGTGTAATGCACATTGCTAATGAAGCAATATTCATATTAATATGCAAAGGCTTATATTGTATATAAAATTTGTGTGTGAAATTGTTTTAGTTTATTTTTGACGCGTCATATTCTGCAGAAAAGAATTCGTTCAAAGTAATTTATACCTAAAAAGGTCTAATCTTTTTACATATACCTAAGCGCAGTGGATGTAAGAGTAAGATTTAATATCTGTATTTACGGACTTTCACAGAAACTGCTTTTATATATTTTACATCAAAATGTTTTTGTATTTTATCATCTTTGTTTATCTGTTATTTAAAATTATATTTTTATTCCTTCATGTAAAAGAACTAGTACGTTGTGGCCATCACAAAACTTTCTTCTATATTTTGCTACACAAATTCACTCAGTGCAAATAGTTTATTAAAATTTTTATTTATTAAAATCATTTTCCGTGTTGAAAGCAGACTATTTTTTCTCCTAGAAATATAACTCCAAATGTCAAAAGAAAGTCGACTTTATGTTCAATAACAATATCTAAAAAAAAAGCGTTTTCTTTTTTTTTTTTCCCCAAAGTTATTTATTTTATTATTATTATTATTTTGGTTAAAATCAAGAACATCGATAACTTTGTTTTAAATTACCTCAGATATATGGTTCAACCATTTGTATTAAATGTACTGACGAGTTCTTTTGAAATGTACCTATACTGAAAATTGCCTCCCTCCGGTGGCTTTTCCCTAGGGGGGAGCGTTACACCTACGTGTCCAAATTTTTTTTTCTAGTTTGATATTACTATTATAAATAATACTTTAAAACCTCATAATGATTCGTAAAAAAAAAAAAAAAAAAAAGAATTCTGAACACGTACATTTATAGGAAATTTTATTCTATACCGCCATGTCAAAAGTTAAGTAAAAACGGGATGGTAACGTCACCTGTTGGACGATTTGAGCCAGAAGTAGATAGGAGATAGGGACTAATTTATGTCAAGGTGCAACTACATATTAATTTGCATGAAATGCTGTGCAGTAGTTTCTGAGGTACATGTTTACATAAAATTTTTGTCATACACACAGACAGATATATTCTAAAAAAGACCAAATCGTGTTCTAGTTCCCTCAAAACGTGTAAATCCAGAGAAAACACGAATTTGAATATTTTTCTGAAACCAGTACTTCCTTCTACAGAATACAGAAGAAAGTAGAAAGTAATAATAATGCAAATCGGTATAAAAATTCATGAGTATTTTTGAAAAACTTATAATAAAAAAGTTTAAAAGAATTCTATTGGCATCAAATGCTTGAAGAAAAAAAAAAAAGTTGGACAAATTAAGTACAAAATACCACCTCTGGAACTACGATATTTCATTAGACCAAATGCACCATCATTTCATTATTAGAATATGCTGAAGAGTCAGATATATGTTTCATCATATACTAATCTATCGGTTACAAGTCGGTCTCGAAAGAGATTTGTTTGAAACATCATGCCCCTATTAATTATGCATCAGTAAAGATGCAAAACACTAAAATGCAGAAAATTGATAATATTTATATAGGATTATCCAAAAATTTAAAGAATCAATAGCTTGCGAAAATAAAAAATTGTACAGTTTAGAAAACAAATAGTTATGTAGGAAAAATGTTTTTAATCAAGACACTAAAAATTAATACTGCAACATTTATTTTTTTCCCCATTACACACAGATTATCAGATGTAGATATGAATTTACAAACATGAGTCGTTGGTCCATGAATAGATGTTTTGTACGCGCGGTTGGCTTTTAGTTAGTTGAAAGAATGTCGGTTGGTTCAACTGCTCATTTTCTGTACTTTCAATCGACATTTTATTCGTTGTGTAGCTACAGTTGGCCCACTATAATAAGTAATGTTATGATATGATGAACAACAGTAATTGATGCGTTAAATTTGCATTTCTAACTATTGCGTAAGTTCAAAGAAAATATATAATTTTATTAAACGCGTCGAGGGCATGATTTATTCGCGAGAAAATAGAAAAATGGCAAATAATAAATACCAAAACGTATTTCCAACATAAAATACAGCGTAGTGGAAACGGTTTGTTAACGGCTGGGCCATCCATTTAGTTTTTGGCCATTTACAACCGTTAGCCAACTAAAATCCGAATAAAAATAGTACTTATATCAATGTTGCCCATACAAGTTTGCATTGGCGGTGATATAAAAAAGCAACTATTAAAGAAAAGTCAACTTTTTTAAAATCATATTTCATACTAAAGCATTTTCTTAATAATAAAACTACGTTTCTAACTGGAAATGATCTTTTCAAACCTTAATGATGTTGGTGCTATTTCAGTTATCTACATGAGGGTCTTAGGCATGAGTGAAATGCCCCTCATAGAGGTCTTTCTAAGAAATTACAATACGTATTCACTAGTTACGTTAGTTTCGGAGAAAGCCATTTAAAACTCCTGACTGCTAACTCAGGAAGTGCGATCTGGGATTGAACCTGGCACCTCCCGTCTAACACTTTCAAGAGCAGAACCAAAGACACTGTTGGGGCTCGTATATTGTAAAAAAAAGCAGCATAAAAAAGAAATAACTTAGATTGATACAGGAAAAAATATCCCGTTTCAACCTCGTTTTGTGCAATATTTGTTTCAATTACTTGACAAATCATAAATATTTCAGATTTTTTTAATCCTTGAATATCAACATGCAATTTAAAAATTAAATTGCATAACTTAGGTTGTATAAGATTTTAAGAGTAGAATAATGCAATCAAAATCAATCCATATTAATAGAAAGAGTTTTAGGTTTAGTATCGAGCACAGCACTCTATGCTATTGTGAAATAACAGAGGAAATTAAAATATTTCATAAAAAGCCGAGCGGTTCTGCGCTCAAAGCTGGTAGATGGGAAGTGCTGGATTCGATCCCAGGTCGCACCCATCGACCTAGCCGTTCGGAGTTTTCTGTGGTTTTCTCCGAAACTCGCGTAAATACGGGCTAGGACCTCTTAGAAAGACACCCCACAGAGGGCATTTCACTTCTCGACCTAGGACCCTGGAGTAGTCAGTCGGCCTTAAAAACCCTACACAACACATAAAATGTTGAAAATACAAAGAAATAAAAATGAAATGTTTCTAGAATTAAATTATAGCAAGATTTTCAACACATTAGCTTAATTAAAATATAACGATTTTTTAAAAATATACTTCTCATTATTTTCATGATTTATTAAAACATAAAACATTGTGCTTACTGTATTTAGTTTTTTTCAAATGTTTATGCAGGTCATGCTCATACATGACATCTTTATATATGCATGTATATATATATATAAACATATATATTACTAAAATAGACCTTTTCACACACATTTAATAATTAGCGGTTTACTGACCTTGTGTTATTTGAGTTTTATGTAATTAACAGCTGGAATAAAAAAAATATTTGTGTGTATTTAACCTAATCATACTTTAAGTGTAAGATATATGTTTATTAATAATTTTAAAAAAAATGTTTTAAATTGAACTGAATTTTTAAAGCATATGCAATCTGTTCCTGTAAATAAAATGTTTCTTTCATAAGTTGTGTTCATTGTATGTCTTATTTCACCAAGAGATGGCAGCACCAAAAATTGCAAGATAAATCAGAAATAGCTTTGTTTTCTATTTTAGGCGAAAGATGGCAGCAGTAGTCCTAAAAAAACATTTAATCTGGTAAACCATGAAGGTAGAGGACTTTCTACTTTCTACCTTCATGGGATAAACTGGAAGTCGATGACGATTGAATTTCTAACATGACCACCCAAATCCCAAACGTGTATAACTGAGCAGAATACATCTCATGTTTATTATCTTTAAAAATCTATAGTTTGCATATTTATAAAACACACGTTTTTCAAAGAAACTGCATATTCATATTTTAATTAATTAATTATTTTTTTAAATAATTAAGATTTTTTTAATATTTTTTCTCATTAAAATAACCTTTTTTCGACTATGGTTTTGTTCTTAAATGGACACTCCGAGATTACGCTGCCCTAGTTCCGCTGGTGAGGGGCAGGGTACGATTCTAGGTCGCGCTCGTCGGCCTAGCCTTTCGGTGTTTCTGTTTTTTTTTTTTTTTTTTTTTTCCGAAACTTATGTAAATAGGACCTCTTTGAAAGACCCCTACAGAAGTACCCCTGAGGCCTAGGACCTTAGAGCAGTCAATTGGACTTTATCCTAACACCAACACATTTAGTGCCACTGCCCCAGCATATACTTAATGTCACGCCCTATCTACCTAGGGAGTATCTGGTTCTATTCTAGGTCTCGCTCGTCGACCTAGCTGTTCGGAGTTTTCCGTGGTTGTCTCCGAAACTCGCGTAAATATGTATTAGGACCCCTTAGAAAGACTGTCACGGAGGGCATTTCTCCTATTGGCCTAGGACCCTAGTGTAGTCGGCCTTAACCCTCACACATATCCTATATACCTACCTACCTACCTACCTACCTTCAACTTTTGTCATTTAATGCATGAAACTCTTGATTAACCATAATCCATTTTGTTTCAAACTCCTGTGAAATATATAAGGTGTACTGAATTTCAAAACTGAAGTTCAGGTAATTTATTCTTGTTTCAAGTTTACTATTTCTTTCTTTTTATTAGGCACCATAATAATAAATCGCAATATATTTGTCCTTAACCTTAAATAGGAAGTATTATCGTTTATCCGAAAATTTCGATTGGGCGGTAGATCTTATGAAAATACATATGTTGTCTAATAAAGATAAACTTCTATAATTTATCTCTGCATATTTAAAGACTATAGGGACAGGGTCCGCTTAATATTGCAATTGAAGAGAAGCACAAACACATTTTGCCCCCTCCCTTTTGAAAGTTTGGTCTAAAGAAACACACAAACACTTCAAAAAATTTACGAAGTTGTCATTAAACACAAATCGTAATTAGTTGGAATTGAGGAAAATGTACACAAGTAAATTCGCTTAATAGTAGCACGAAAAGGCGAAATGGTGAAAGCCTATATTCTTTATGATGATGCATGAAACAATGAAACTATCCCATTGTAAATGCATGTGTGCAGGTTTCATTAACCGATGCCCTATAATCTAGAAATGACAGTTGTGTAATCGAATCTACTTTGGCTATGCTATCTGACAACTGGTTCCACAATTCGAGCTCTATTTTGCTTCATTTCGAGCCCTATCAAAATTTTCGAAGGGAAGTATGTGCTTCTCCTGCTTATTTGGTAATCAAGGCTTGTATGAAAAGGTTTGGACTAAAATAATACCTTTATTTCTGCTAGTGGTATGGTATATTTAAAAATCATTCAGTCGAAATTAAACAGCGGTTTTTCTTTTTCCTTCTATCTCATTTTTCATTTTCCAAACATACAATATGAAAGGAAAGTATTGTAATCATGAGAAAATCGACTTTGAGATTTTGATGTATGTATACGTGAGTGAACACGATAAAGTCTAACCGCATTGTTCTATTCAGCTGAAAGTTGGTAGGCGTGATATGGATTACCGTCGTACAAACTGTAAATATTTCTAAAAATATAACACTTTTTTTATGGAGAAGGGGCGAAAAGAAAAATTCTTTGTCATTATATGCTTTATGGATTCAAATAATTTGAAGTGCGACAACGTCTAAACGCCTTTTACGATTAAGCTAAAAATTAGTAGGTAAGATACCATCGCGCAATTTTTATGCATTTTTTATAGCTATTTTACAGGGACACGGAGAAAAATTATTCATCATAACGATCAATGGACTCAAAATGTTTGAAGTACAACAGCGTTTAAACTCTACATTCGATTAAGATACAGCTTTATAGGCATGTTATGGGTTATTGTTGCTAGAACCGTACAGATTTACATGAATGTAAGACTAATAGTGATTTTATTTATTTATTTATTTTTTTAACCGGTATACGAAGAATAATTTATATATATTGCGATCTAAACGCTTCAGTTCGCGTTTGTAATATTATTATTTTTTACATAATAATAATAATAATAAATAAAATAAAATAAATATATAAATAAATATATAAAACAAATAAATAAATATTTCATACTGCAAAAGTTTTTGGATACATTAGAAGTCATTAAACAGCCTACAACTTGGAGGAAAACACTCAAACACCTTATTATAATTCCTCACTCCTTTTTTTAACGACTTCTCTTATTTAAATTAATCTAAACGACCGCTAATTAATAAAGGCTCGGCAAGTCTAGTGGAATCATTCCAGATATTTATTTTCCTGATGTCTTGTTCTCATGTATAAAAAGCTTTTACCGTATAGATATTACATTTTTCTCAAAAAATGAAGGCAATAAGTAATTTTTAAATCAATAAAATATAAATAAAACTTTTGTGGACTTCTTCTATACGCTAATATAGAAGGTTTTTTTAAATAGTTTCCTTCATTCATATTTATCTACTTATATATTTATATTTGAAACGTATGTCTAACCATAGCCTTCTAAACTAGATTCCTTCCGCGTGGCTCGGAAATAGACAGCTCCACCTGGTACAGATTGCGCGACTTTTTTATTCAACAGCCACCAAAAATTTTTAAAAGTGGGATTTGATATACATAAAAGGCGAATAGAATCGAAGAAACGTCGATTATATATATCATATATCACTTCTTGAAATTAATGGTGACAGTTGAATAAAAGAGTCACACAATCTGTACCAGATGGCGCTGTCTACCGCTTGAACTGTTGCCAAGTTTCCGAACCACGCGGAAGGCATCTAGTTTAGGAGGCTATGGTCTAACATAGTAATAATTTGTCTGAAAATTAATTTAGGCTCGAATTACTGTCCAGGCTTAAAGTTAGTATGATTTGGAATCCACTTTAAATAAAAAGTCCCGATCTAATGATTCTTAAGGTGTACAAATAGATATCCCAAACCCTAACCCTAAAGATTGAATTTATTTTAATTTTTCAATTAAAATTTAAGAAACAGATGTTTGTGAGTGATTAATAATTTAGAAGAAATTATTTCCATATGGTCTCCTTCTTTTTTCAAAAGTACAGTAAATGTGAGAGTAAATCACCTGTGCGTGGAAAATTAAATTAATAAGGTTAACTGCACAGAGAATGAGTAGTAAAAGTGATGAAAGCTTGCTTATTTATTCAACATAGGCTGGAATTGTTGACAACGGGTAGAGCATAATTTAATCACATTTTTAACTCTTTGTTGGCCTTAACGCTCTAAAGCGCTGCAAACATTGTTGCCAAATTTAGGGACTCTGTTATTCAGCTGCCACCAATAATTTTGAAGAGTGATATTTGATTTACGTAATGGATGAATAAACTTCCAAGTAATTAGGTTAGCGTTACACACTATAAAAAAATTCTGTAAAAATAAAGCACTTTTTTAACATAAATACAGCATAGGTTGCTGTATATTTTTATAGATAGCTCTGTAAAAATAATTGAAGACAGGTTACTTCACATTGTGATGTAAATCGGCATCAAAATTTTTCCAGAAGTCTTTTGGCGCGTATGACATGATTTATCCACTAATCAGTGCGGATGTTGACCTTATCTGTTTTCGTAAAGAAAGGTCATTGTGAGCCTAACTGCGCGATTGGCAAAGTGGAGATTGTAAGTTCGAATCCCGGGCTATCCAAGACCGTTTTCTCCGCATGAAAATATAAATAAAGTAAGTTATATGCGTAAGAAAATAAATAAGTTGCTTAGTGTTGTGGATTACTCCCTGCACGTATGTGTAATAATTGCAGGAAATATTTTTAAAGCATACTGTGAAAATCACAGCACACGTGAGTAAAAATCGCAGCAAATTTATTTTACTGCACATTGTAAAAATACAGCACAGTGAGTAGGCAATACTTTTACCAGCACAGTATGCTGAAATCTACTACAGAAAATTTTTACAGTGCAGTTAAAATTTAGTGGTAGATATTGAAGAAAAAAAGTCCAACACTGACCAGAAGAGTAAAATTAAATAGGACTGGCAAAGGGTTAAATAGCTGTTTGAATTCACACTTCAAACTTTGATGACTGCATATTTTTCTCTTTTTATTGGTAAGCCCTACCTTTTGGCGTTTTTTGAAAACGTTGCATTATTTGAGAAAAATGATTTTTCATATTCGTGTTTAAATCGTTTAAAATTTATCCACAGTAATCGATACGATAATTGCCACTGAAGAATATAGCACCGATAGCACTCACTTATTCACTTGAATTAAATACAAAGGCGCAAAATCGTTTTTAAAAACAATGTATTGTTTTAGAGGAACGCTTTAAATAGGGGCTAATCTTTTTAATAAAATGAGTTTACACCGGCCAACTATGTGTTAAATGTCGATTCTTTGTACTGCAGTTTGTTTCGAGTCAAATTATTGACACATCTAGAACTTTAGAGCGGACGACACCTAATTTTGCCGACAGTCGTGTTCTATGTTTGTTTATGGGAAAATTTGCTTCCATAATTACTCATTAGTTAATGTGCTTTTTTTTAAAATTCCGTTTTCACATTCAAAAAATTCCCAATTGTTAAATTAGTACTTTTTTTTTAAAAATTGATTTTTTAAGTTTTTAGCATTTCATTTTGTGATTAAAAAATGCGAAAAATGCACTCAGTGAATATTCGCATTTTTGAACTCAAAATCAAAATTAAAAATTTAATAAAATCAATTTTTGGAAAATGAGTACTAATTGAACGATTGTGAATTTTCTGAAAGTGAAAACGGAATTAAAAAAAGCACATTAGACAATAAGTAATAATGGAAACAAATTTTCCAATAGAATAATACTGGCCCCTGTGGCAGAAATTTATTATGCTTTCTGCGACAAGCTTCATCAACACCAAAATCTTTCTGTAGGAATAGTTTGTGAAGTTAACATTTATGAATTCAAAATAAATTATTTTTAAATAGTAAATAATATTCTGTAATTTTAACTAGACACAAATGCACATATCTGCACTATTGCAAGAAAATAATCTTTTTTTTTTTTTTTTTTTTTTTTAAGAAAGGTGAAAATAAATCTATTGATCTTATTTGCTTCAGATATTTTGCTCACATTAATATACAATATTGTTTATAAAATATTCAACGAATTCAAACCATAAAATGCAATAACATATCAAAAATAATCTGTAAATTTGTTAAGGCATTTAAATCATGAAATGTCTTAAATAAACGAATGTTACAAATACTTTTAAATTTTCGTTACTTTTTTTTATATTAAATATATATATTTAAATACACAAATGCACTTATTTCATAAGATGCAAACCAAACAACATAAAAATAATACAGAACTCAAAATTAAAATACAACAAATTAAAAGTAAAAATTAATATAGAATACTGAATATCTTAATGAAATATAAATAATTTAGAACATTTATACTTTTTGAGATTATTAGAAAGAAGCAATTAAAAGTAAAAATTAATATAGAATACTGAATATCTTAATGAAATATAAATAATTTAGAACATTTGTACTTTTTGAGATTATTAGAAAGATGCAAGATAACGTTCTAAAACAAGATTCATTTTTAACATGCTTTTATTAGCTTCACCTGTATGTATGTTTGTATGCATGTTTGTAAACGCTCTGGGAGCAAACAAAAAATCTATATATTGTAAAAAAAGACTTTCCCTTCGTGAACGCTGTGGCTGTGAGGTAAAACTCCGGGCTACGAACCTAAAGGTCTAACGTTCGAGCCCAGTCAGGGGAGATATTTAAAAATGGTTTTTGTTTAATTCTAAATTATTTTATAATCACACTGTAATATGGTGTGTCACTCACACAATTTTTTCTTACCCTGCATTTTAATACTATAAAGATAGATATTTTGTGCTTTTTAGTTCACAGTTCAATAAAAGTGTATTCTTTAATTATTTAAAAGTGTAATTTTATTCTTTTGAAAATGAAAGACGATTTTTTTGTATAAATATTTTATTATATTACATACAAATAGCATAAAGATGTGTATATGAAATCTAAAAATTGTGATTCGACATTAAAGAATTCAGAATGTATAAATATACCATCATTTAAATACATAAAGTAAAACAGAATACAAGATCTAAGTAACACAATTATAGACAAAGCATAGTCGAAATATTTCCATAAAGATCGAGGCAAGTGAAACATTTAATTTTTAAGGAAATGTTGAAATGGGAAATATAACAGATTTCATGGATAACATCTATAATAGAAAATAATGATTACAGATGAATGAAATAAATAGAAATCAATTAAAAGTAATATTTGATATTGATATCTATACAAATAAGTAAATAGAAATAAATAATTAAAAACATTTGCTGTTTAATTAGTATTTGTTTAAAACGACTACTGTTAGATAAAATTCCTTTTGCTTACAATATATATATGTATATATATATATATTCAACAAAACTTTTGGTTTGACTTTTATTCAAAATAACTATTTAATTTGCAATATTTCGATTAAAAAAAATTTAAAAATTCAAATATTTAAAAAATGAAACAATGAACAAGCTGTAGAAACTATTGATAAGAGTATTTTTGTAAAATAAATTAATATTTTTTTAACGACATCATATGCTTAAACAACAAAATTTAAAGCCAAGAATTTTAATCACAATTAAAATAATTAATGATTAGTAAAGAAAAAAATTAGAAAAACTATCAATTTTATAACTTAAGATACCCATTAATATTCATTGCTAAGATCTTTTACTACATATATAATGCTAAAAACCAATAAAGTATTTTAAGATTAATTTCTTAATTTTCTATTTTTTGAAGCAAGGTTTGAAGCTTTATTTTGCGTATAACTACAGACGCTACAAATTTTCCCATAGTCTTATTTCTGCATATATTTGTGAAATGTATTGCATAGTTTGAACCGAACATTAAAATTAATGCAGCTTTTAAAAATGTACGTGTATTTACAGTCGGTAACAAAAGTGTCCGAACACTAGCAAAAATTCGGGTACATGACACTTTGGTCCCGCCGTTTTGGTCCCGCCCCTTTGGTCCCGCCGAATTGGTCCCGCCGTTTTGGTCCTGCCGTTTTGGTCCCGCCACTTTGGTCCCGCCATTTTGGTCCCGATATCAGGAATGATCAAAGTATTACAGAAAAAAAGCGAAATTCTTCATATTTCGAATTTTTGTCATTTGACTTGAAAACATGGGGGTAGGAAAATTATTATTATTATTATTATTGTTATTATTATTTTGCAACAGAAAGTTGTAGTAACAAATAAAACTGAAAGAATGTCTAAAATTTTGAGATTTAGATTTTTTCTTTGTACGATAGAGGAAAAAGGACAGCAAATACTCGTACATGAGGGAACTTCGGGCAAAAGAGAACTTAGACGAATATTTTCAATTGGAGAGTTGAATATCTACAACCTTTGTTGAAAATGATGTAACTATAGAACACATGGAACAGAAAATTTATTATTTCGGATCGAATTTTGAATGATAAAGGTATTAGTTATCAGCGCAGATCTAAGCATTGTCAATTTATCTAAGTCTGCAAAATTTTAGTTTAAATAAAATACAAGGTTTTTAATATAAAATACAGTAATGCGGCTCTGAATTATCACATTCATATTTAGAGTGCTTGAATACAAAATTTGTAGGAAATCAATGCTTTATCGAAGCATCTCCTAAATGTTAGAGTTTAATAATGAAAGAAGATGCGAGGAACCTAAATAATGAGCTCAGGAATAATTTGTACAGATCTGCTAAACTTAAGTCATTTTCTTCTCTGTTAATCCGGATATATTTGTCAAACACAGGAAATAGTTACATATCACATAGAATTGGAAAAGCATTTTTATTCCATTATAACCCCTTACAATATTGTTTAAGAAAATGTCCATTAAAAGCCCCTCTCACCACCCTTTTTTTTTCAAATGCACTGAAACAAAACAGTGAAATGCCTTTTTATTGCCTGTGGGAGAAACAGGTGCGAACCGAATCTCAATGTGCTACAGAGATTTCAATGCGGGCATTGCTTTTAGCCATAGAGACATACCAGACAGATTTTTTTTTTTTTTTTTTTTTTTTTAACATAATATTAAACTAAAAAGATAAAAAATTGTACATCAACATTTTCTGAACATTTATGCTTGCAATGCGCACATTTAATTAAATATTGGACTACTTACATTTTTTCATTTTTAAAATAAAACCATTGTAATTGAAAGAAAAGTAATTTAGACACATATATACACGGTTAACGTAATTAAGTATCACGGACAAACAAACATGCATTTTATTATTATTATTATAAATATAACACAGATTTTGAAATAAATTCCTCTTAGATTAATGATAAAAATTAAATCACAATCAAATCGAATGAAAAGTATCTCTCTCTCTCTCTCTTACACACACACATATATATATTTATAAAAAAATTCATATATAAATTCAAGAACTTCATAAATGATCCCAAACTTATGCTTATGAAGAAGTCTATGATGGGAGCAGGTCAATAATTAATTCTTTGAAAGAAATAGCATTCTGACACTAAAAGCAAATTATATTTAATATCGTAAGGTTTTCTTTCTTTCTTTTTCCCTTTTTTTAAACAAATATTTTCTGTATTTTATTATTTTTAAAATAATTCAAACTTTATCTACTGTTGTTATTGTTAACAACACTTTTAAAATAACAAAATGTGGTCACTGATAGTAAATTAAAATTCAAATTACAATTGAAGTAAGTTAAATCGAAATCAAATGAAAAAAATATCAATTGAAAAAAAAAAAGTGCAATTGCCTAAAATAAATAAATAAAATGTTCGTAAAGAAATTAGTACAAAATTCTCCGAATCTGAATAGCTAGGCAGCAATCGTAATGTTGAAAATTTATATATTTGTGTGTAAGATGTTCCTTAATTAAAGATATTCTAAGAGCACTTCATTTTTCCCGTATCAATAAATATGTTATCATATTAAAAAACTGATACATATTTAAAAAACTGCAAAAAATTGGCGGGACCAAAATGTCTCGGGACCAAAATGGCCAGGGACCAAAATTTCCTCGGGACCAAAACGGCAGGACCAAAATGGCGGGACCAAAGTGGCGGGACCAAAACGGCGGGACCAAAGTGCCCTGCTTCGCAAAAATTCCTATGTAAAGTAGTACACTTCATACGGTTTTGTTAAATAGATCTTTGTCGCATCCTGTTCTTAGTCAGTGTAAGAACATGATTCGGTAAGGATTTATTTAACAAAACCGTATGAAGTGTACTTTTTTTACATAGGAATTTTCGCTAGTGTTCGGACACTTTTTTTACTGACTGTACTACCACGCACGTATGCACGCTTCGCATACATTAAAGAAAAAAATCACTAGATACAACTAATTTGTCGTGCGTATATCAGAAAATGTATGAAAATCGGTACAGCAACAATCACACACTTATTAAAAAAAAAAAAAAAAAAAAAAAAAAAAAAAAAAAAAATCACTGGATTTTGTTATGCATGAATCTGAAAATGCATGAAATATGAATTTCGGAAAATTGTCGCAAAGCCACATTCTTTCGAAAAAATATCTTTTTGCAATACAATAAATACACACGACACAAGCAGCAGGTGCGTTGCGAAAACAAAGTTTGGAGACACGAAAATGAAGTTTCGATGTGAAGAGGTAACCTGTGGAAAATTTCGATACACCGAATCATATCACTGCATCACGAATCGCTAATGCATGCCGTATCAAAGCTAACCCAAGTGAGTTACATCCACTTTATCTCCTGTCCTTATTCAGGATTGAGGGGATCGTATCTGCAGAAACGAAAATTTGTTCTGCAGAACAGTTTATAAACCATTGTTTGAGTTTCTCTCTCTCTCTTCCTCTCTCTCCTTTTTTTTTTTTTTAATTCTTTTTTTAAACACAATGGAAAAATTTATTTGACTTAAGTAAAATCTTTCTGCAAGAACATTTCTGTTTCTGCGACATTGTCGCCGTGTCGCCGTGTTTCTGCCACGGGGATACTGGCCAAGGCTGTCGACGAGATTAGGTATTGTTCGATATTAATACTGAAATTACTCAAATAACTATTTTCATTATTACTGCTGAAATAATTAAAAAGAATGATTTATTTCACACCGAAAGATTGCAGGGGCCATACATATCCACCTTTTTTTTTTCAGGACCTACTCAAGAATGAGAAATTTGTGCCGGTATTGTTACCACTATTTTATATAAAAAAATTTCTCTTAATCACTACACATTATTATATAAAGTACCATAAAGATTTCTGCATGAAATTAATGGTGCCAAAAAAGGCGAAAATTTCTCATCTTGATGTGTTGTCCTGAAACCCTTGAGAGTGGATTATTTAAATATTTAATTAAAATTTATGAAATAGTAGTTTTTTGCGAGGGACGAATAATTTAGAACAAACGTTTACCATATCATCCCCTCCCTTTTCAAAAATACAGTAGAGATACGATTAAATTAATTGTGCGTGGCAAATTAAATTGATAAATGTAACTTAGCTGCGCAAAACATAAAGGAGTGAAATAGATGAATGCTTGCTTATTTATTCATAAGAAGGCGGAATTGCTAACTAAGGGTGGAGCAAAAACTAATCGCATTTTTTAAGTAACTTGCTTGAATTCACACTTAAATATAAATTCTTTGAACTACAGCTTGTTTCAAATCAAACTACTGACACATTCAGAATAACTAACGTAATAATGAAATTATACGATTAATTTAATTATTATTATAATTCCAACAATTATTATCATTATTATTGCTGAAAGAAATAAAAATAATAATTTATTTAAGACCTAAAGTTTGATTTTTTTTTTTTTTAAATTAAAATTTACTAAATGTGTAGTTGCTTGTGAGTGACAAATAATTTAGAACAAACGATTATCATGTCATCCCTTTCTTTTCAAAAGAACAGTAAAAATAAAAGTAAATCACTAGTGCGTGACAAATTAAATTAGTAAGATTACCTGCACTAACAATCAAGAAGTAAAAGTGATTAATGATTGATTATTTATTCATAAGTGGGCGGAATTGCTGGGTGGAGCAAACATTGACCACATTTTTAAATATCGGTTTTATTTCACACTTAATTGTCAATTCTTTGAACTACAGTCTGTCCATAGTTGCCAACTTAACACTCTTTAGCTGCCGGAAAATGCTGATAAATATTTATATTTTATTTAATCAGTGAAAACTGTTACGATTCACTGATTAAATAAAATAAATACTTCTATTAAATTTTTTCGGTAACCAAAATGTGCTATGTTAGCAACTATGAGGCTGCCTCACGTCAAATTATTTACATATTCAAAATAACCAACTAAAAACTGAAAATTTTCAATTAAATTTATACATTATTATAAGTGAACTAGCATTATTATTATTGTAATTCAGTTACCTTGATACTGAAAGGAGAAATATAGGTAAAGTAAATGACTATCGGTTCGCCTATTAAATATATACAGGGTGATCAGTTTGAAAGAGTAGCCGTGGGTTTTTCTTGTAACCCTTAAGTCTAACGGATGTGGCAACTATTAGAACATTGAAGTATGATTGTTTGAACCTTGTTTAAGTTTGTGAGACAATTTCTAACACTGTTGGACTGTTACAACTTTATTTGTGGAGTAAAACAGAAATGGAGACGCACATTGTTTTTTTAATACTGTAATAATTTTATTTTTGAAAAACAATTCAAATTTTTTACGTTATGATTCCTCACAGAAAATGTTGAAAATCTTCGCCACCATTTTGAATGCAAACATGAACACGTCGAACCAAGTTTTTTGACACACATCGCAGCATTGTTGGTGTTATTAATGAGATTTCTATAGTTATCTGTTTTAATTCATCGATGTTTGCAGGACTTCTCTGGAAAACCCTATGAAATGATAATGTAAAAATGATAATGATAAATGTAAATGTAATGTAGGAATGATAATGTAAAAAATTTGAATTAAATTATGTTTTTCATAAATAAAATTATCACAGATTTGAATAACATTGTGCGTCTCCATTTCTGTTTTACCTCACAAATAAAGTTGTAACAGTTCAACAGTGCAGGAATATATCTCCCACACTTAAACAAGGTTCGAACAATTATAGTTCAGTGTTAGAATAGTTGCCACATCCGTCATATTTAAGGGTAATAAGAAAAACTAACGGGGTACTCTTTTAAATTGATAACCTTGTAGTATGTATATATATGTGTGTGTACATACTAGAGAAACTAAAATCAGTCAAGCATATATTTTTCTTTTTCTGGTTTGACCTTTCGTTGATTCTCATGTAAACTATCTACAAAAAAAAAAAAAAAAAAAAAAAAGAAATATGATGTAAACAGACGTACATCACAAAAGCACACAGACATACACTGCTTTCTCTTATCCCAGATTTCTATAAAATTCTAAATAAATAAGTTTTATATCCTTCATAAATGATATCCATATTATCATCACTTTGGATGAAAGTATGTAGATTTCTGAATATAAAATACGAAATAAGTGTAATATAGTCGATCACGAGACATGCATTATATAAAAAATAAGTAGTAGTTTTTTTTTTTTATTTCATATTCGTAAACCATTAAGCAACAAGTATTTATAGTTATATCAACCGTTAAAAAAAAAAAAATAAATAAATAAATAAAAAAGAACAATAATGTGGAACTTACCTATCACCTATCTCTCAAGTGATAAATAAATTGTATGTTCCAGGTGGTAACGGAAACTTTGGAAATGAACAATTTTAATCATGGTGTTAAGCTTATCCTATCCTTAGTAAAAGTGCCTTAGTATTAAGTATCTTATTCTTATAAAAGTTTCTGTGTACGCGATGTTCTACACAGAATTCTTTAACTTTAAAATTAAGCAACTTATAAACAGAGATTTATAGAAGAATCAAACAAGGGGTATATTTCTTTGATAATGCACTCATGCCTCTTTTTTTTTTTTTTTATAAGAAATGTATAGTGTTTATTTATAAAGTTATTTATTCATTAATTTAATTAGTATTTGAATTTGATCAGATTACCATATAGATGCTTCAAGCCAAAAACTTCCCAAAAATTAAAAATAGTAATATTTCCTTTTTATATATTTATGTTTAGCTATGAATCTCACATTCATTTTTAAAATTAGTTTAGCGGTTTTTCCTAAAGAAAAATAATAAAATAAATAAAATAAAATAAAATAAAATAAAATGAAAGCAGTGAACGTTAAAAGTTTAATACAGATACAGTCGAGCCTCGTTAACGTGAATCTCAAGGGGAATAAAACATTTATTCATGTTATCAGTAGCTCATGCTATCAGTAACGAATCTTCATATAACTAAACTAATCTTCCTTTCGACGGGGACAGAGGAGATAGTTTATGTTAAAAGTAATTCATGTTAACAGTGGTTAACGAGGTTCGACTGTATTTTTAAAATATCTATCAAACAGTTTTAATGCACTATTCCAAAACAAACACCCCCCTCCCCTAATAAATTATGTGATTCAATTCTACTACTGATTCATTTCCTTCATTTCCTTATCCTAAAGCCCGAAGCACACATTTGGCAGAACTAAATAAAAGAAATTTTAATTGTCAAATTTTTTTTTATTCCAACTGAAAGACTTTGTAATATCGGGAAAAATAAAATGGAAAAGGGGAATGATAACAAGTATAGTATCGAAGAAATTACGTGAGCTAATTATGCGAATTGAATTGCCCATGCTTCGTTAAATCTTGGAGCTATAGTTGCTTAACATTTGAATAAGTGCGAAATTTATTCATAATTACTATGATGGAATAAAAAAAACTACGAAGGATGGCCGACCTAATCAGTACAGAATATAAAGTTGATAAAATTAGTTTGTTTTAGCGAATTTTCTTTTTTTGCATTTTGTGAAATCTGCACTGAAGGAGTATATATTTTTCGAAAATTTTCGCATTGAAGTACCATGACAAGAAATTTAAAGCGATATGGAAAAAAAAAAAAAAAAAAAAAAATCTTGAGATTTCCTATTTTTTTTTTTTTTTTAATAACATCAGCGTTTCGTTGTATTAGAGAGCCACCATTTTAAATATATGTTATCTTTTTACTTACTTGAATAAAATATTGGAAGTATTGTAACTCTATTTGCGAAATATATGTTGTATGTCTCATAATTCCAAAGCAATTAGCCATATTAGAATGTTGAAATTTCGTATATTTGAGACTCATAATATTTACACTTCAAAATTTGTCTCCACACTTTAAGATGTCTACGTTTTTACAAGATTATTCGTCACGTCTATAAGTGCGGATTGATGTATCTCGCATAGCTTGAAAAACGATCAGCTGTAGAACGTTGATTTTTTGTATTAAGACTGTTAAAATACACAGTTTTGCACCTCTTCTTTTAGACATTGTTATGACACACCATATTTGCGAAAGCTAAAAATTTTTGGATCTCCTATTTTAGAGACTTCCCCAGAAACTAATATTAGAGATTTAAAAAAAAAAAAAAAAAAACCTTAAATTACAGTCTACGTACTGTTACAAAGGATAACAGTTGTTCATTAAGACTGTTGTTTCGGGGAAAACATATGTGAAGACACGAGGAAAATAATAACGGCTTATTGGCGTAAGAAATTTGGCCAAGATTGTGGCAGTTGGTGACATTAGTGACAAAATCAGCGAAAAGTATGAATTTAGGTTTGCTTAAATCTGAAAACTCTATCATAATTTGAAAGGAAATTAGATAGCTTTTTCGAAATTTATCTTCCCGAGTGATTTCAATTGAAATTAAATTGTTAGACTGTGTGTTTGCAACTTAGAGATTGTAAGGTGTTAATTATTGTTTTGTTTCTATATAAGCGATATTGTGGCGACAATAAAGCTCTGCAGTGTATCATCCCTAAAGTACATTCATCCTGAGTACATCCAGAGAATATCCCTAAGATGTCATTCATTCTCAGGATGTCCTAAGGATGTCCTGCGGAGAAGGTATACTGGTAGGAATATAATATTGTTTTCGAGACTTTCGTAGTGCGAAGAACAGTTTTATTCGATTGTGTCGAGAATATTACTTAAATATATAGTGTATTACTCGACTATTACCAACTTCTGTATTTACGAACAATTTCGGCATATAAGAAAGTCTATGTTTTCATAGCAATATTTACAGTTTAATAGGTGTAAAAATAAGTAATGTGATGTCCATATCAGATTTTCTTAACACGTTCGCTGCCGATCCCGCGCTAGCGCGGGATATGACGTATTGCTTTACAGGGGAAAATTTACTTTAGGCTGCCGCTTGGCGAAATTTCGAAAATCGCCAAGACGGCGCCATTTCGCATCGTGTTCCGAATAGCAACCCTCCACCGGCGGCGTACGATCGAACACCGGTGATCTAACCTAACAAAGAGACACATCGGGAGAAAAAAATATCGTAATAAAAAAAAAAAAAAAAAAAAAAAAAAAAAAGCAGAACAAAAGGAAAATTTTTATAAAAAAGGATAAAAAATAATTATGAAATAATTACGAATTCATTACTAATCACAAATGAAAGAACAAAACTTAGATCATACAGTTACACCAAATGTTAAAGTACCACCAAGCTAACACGAAGTTGCACACCAAAATGCGGTTAATTGATGTGATTGAAGCTACACTACAGTTTCTTGGGACAACCCTTATTTAAAAGCATTTTTCTAGGTTTTCAAAAATTGTATAAAGTAAATGATTTATCATTAATATTTTATTTGTAGTCCTCATTTGTTAAAAATGAAAAAATACATCCGCAACTGAATAATTATAGCAAATTTTAATGGGTCTGTATAATAATGGTACTCTGATCTGTTTACCCTCTGATCTATAACCCCTATCCCAAAATACATGAGATTAAAATATATGCAAAGTTTTGTACTGTAGCAATCAGTATGAAATTCAAAAATATGCCTCTAAAATTCAAAAGTACCTCTTAAATTCTAATTTCTCTTCCGTGAAGGATAAAAATTTTGATGGTATGTTTCCAGAACATATCGAGGGGTAGCTCAGACGGTCGCCAATTGCCCATTGTGCAGCATTAGTGCGACGTAAAACTCAACCAACCTTAAATTCCAACACTATTCAACCAGCCAAACAACACTAACGCCAACATCAGAAATATTCATATTTAAAAATAGATGGTTGGTTAGATTTTACGTCAAACTAGTGCTGCGCACTAGACAATTGGTGACGGTCTGAAATCACCCCTAGAAGTGGTCCGGAAGCATGCCATCGAAATTTTGATCCCCCCGGAAGAATATTTCAAAATAGAATGCTTTCTCTCTAATAAAACACGTATGCTCAATACGCGACCAAAGTGATGACGTCAGTGATTTAATATTTTATCTGCTTAGTACTAACGGAACTATTTGCTAAGGAAATTTAACTTATTACTCATTAGCTATTAGATCCAGAGTTTGATTTTACCGAGCAGACGAATTTTCATACGTTTGACGTCATACAGCGTATTGATGTAACACATTACGCAAACAAGCAAAGGTAAACACTAAGCCCATAACATCTGGCGATGTAGCATTCTTGCGAAATACGCCAAACATAATCGGCAGGTTAAAGGAAAAAAACGCGGTTTCCATTATTAGTCACGTGAGATCGGCAGCGAACGTGTTAAATGCGTAATTTTCACTGAAACATGAATGCTTTTAATTATCATCCACATTTTAGGCTATCATCTATTTTATTAATCTGCTGTTTTATTACTTCCTTTATAAATTTTGTTTATATAAAAAAATATTTATTTATAGCATATCCTGAAAAAAAATCACGATACAAATAATGCATAATTTGTTATAAAAATAATTCTATTTTTATCAACTTTTCTAACACTTACACATGAAACAAAATCTATGTTGTAAATATCTCATATGATATAAAAGTTCACGATGATGGATTAGAAAGCTTTTTTCGGAATTTCGAAACAAACAAAAAATTAAACACAAAAATTATCTAACTTCTTTTTCTTTTGAAAAAATTCAACGGCTATATTATTACAACGTTATGGGAATTTATTGATTACATATATCGATTATTACTCCTAAAACAAGAAAATAAGATACTTCAACTCGGTTTCAACTTGTTGCAACCATCCATTTTTCATCGATTTAAATTCATTACCTTCACACAAATGTCAAAGCAAAATGACATACTTAGATGATTGATTCGTTTTTCTGAGATACTTCTGTGAATAAAGTAAAAAAGTCCGATAGTGTGGATTACTTATTATCATTGTCATTTTTTATCATAATGTGATGTATATTGTATTGAAAAGTATCTGAAAATAGATTTTAAGCTATTTCATTAGCCGTTGAATAATTAGTTATAATAAATGATTTTGTTGTTGTTATTATTTGTAACGTTGTGATCTAAATTAGTTCGTGCATTTCCACAAAAAGATGCCATTGAACAGAACTGAAATAATTTTCTATATTTAAACTTATTTCTATAAATGTACATTTCCATTTTTATACAATAGAAATAAATATATAATGTGGCCATGCGCTTGTCTTTAAATACCACGTGTTTAACAATGTATTTAAATACAAACGGATAAATTTTGACGTGGACCGTGCTAATGAGATGTTATAAGATGCAGTATTAAGAAACAAAAATGATCTTCTAAACAGAATCCTACGAAAAAATTTAACACTTAAAAAGCAAATCCATTCTTGTTATCGTTATTTTGTAAGAAAAAGTTTAATTGAAGGAATACTCAACTAAGCTCTAATTATATTTGATATTATTTGACATATAATGCAATTTCTGCTAAATATACCTGCAATAAAAATTACTCTATATTATAGTAATTGAATTTTAAAAAACTGTATAAGGAATTTGAAAGGTAGTAACTTACAGTCGGCAACAAAAGTATCCGAGCACTAGCAAAAATTTCTATGTAAAAAAAGTACACTTAATACTCTTTATTTTTAAATAAATTCTTGTCGAATCGTGTTCTTAGACTGACTAAGAACAGGATTCGACAAGGATTTATTTAACAAAACAGTATTAAGTGTACTTTTTTTACATAGGAATTTTCGCTAGTGCTCAGATACTTTTGCTGCCGACTGTACGTACTACATCGCTGAATTATTGTTTTTTATTCTAGAAATGTTAATTCACCAATAAATGTTTGCTCAAATAAGATATTGTAGAGAAAATGTTTTCCAATATGACACGCTCCCAATCTTCGAGCGATTACATCTACAACTATGTATGAGAGGTTCCTTTTCAAGTTGCAAGCCTGATATAGGGCTTGAAAGCAGTTTGAGAACGACATCTTAAACGGACAATATTGTGCAGCGTATCCGCGATATTCCAAAATAAAACATTATCCCAAGCTATTTATATTTTCCACTACATAGTGTGGGAAATACAGGAAGAATAAATAATGTATACCAGCTAAAAGCAGAGGTTTCAATCATATGTCAATTCTTGGATTAGTTGCCAAGTTTCAAATTTCACCATGGATTTTCTGCAACAGATTTCCAGGATCCGGATTTTTATTACATGTGCTATTTACAGAGGAATTCACTTTCACATGAGAAAGAATTTCAAATAATCATAGCTATTAATCCCTAAACTACGATTCCAGGAAGTCTCCAGCGCTCTTTTCGGATAAAGTTTTGTTCATAATTGTGAAATCCTATCTGATTAATCCTGGCCCGTTTCGAATTTGCTTGAATCATATCTTACGTTTATGTAAGAGGTGTTGTCAGAATTATTGAACTATGTTCTAATATATATCACAGTACATTTGTAGTTTCTATACGATGAGGCAACCGCCTATTTTAGCTTGAATGTGTAGAAGTCCTTCGATTTGTGACAGATCAGAGTTGGCTGACCCACGCATTCAATTCATCATAATTGGACAATTTTTCCGGGGTCATATGAACAGCGTAATATACAATGGAAACCAAATCGATTTCGAAGAAGAATTTGTTGCTTGTCTATCTGTTGTCTAGGTAACTGCTGGTACCACATAAGAAATGCTTGATTGATTTTCCTAATGTATTCATCTTCATTGATGGTATAAGCCCTGCATTACTGCACGACGTCTAGATTTTAAGAATTTTTTAGGATATTAAATATGTATTGTTTAATTAAATTTTGCTAGAAACTTTAAAGAATTTATTGGCACTTTTTCATTCTGTATATGTCTATTTTGTTTCTTATCACTTCATAGTGTAACGCATATCGCTTTCTTCGCATAGCGCTATTGATCTTTGACCATGAATTTTATGGTAATTTGTTCTTGCCTAGTTGTGATTTATCCCTCCTATAACACATGTACTATAAGTTTAGGGATGTTGTGTAGGAACCATTTAATGCAATAGGTTATTAAAAAATGTCTCACTGTTGATTTGTTTACATTGAGTTTACCGCATCCAGAAAAATGAAGCAATATGTTTAATTTGTTTCATGGAAAATTTATGGGGTTTGTGACAGTAACCCAACCCGGTTTCGGCCGAAAACTTTTTTAGATATTTTTATATATTTAAACAGGCGTGGATTGGCTTTAATAATCTTAACTTAACCTCTGAGTCTACTATTTGTGGAGAACATTGAAAAAATTATCCAGTACAATGTAGAAACACTGGATGATCTTGAGGAAAGCGCCTAAATTTTCGTTGATATACTACGGAGAGGGACACAAAATTCCATGCTTTGTTCGTACCAATTAAGTTCTGTGAAAGGCTCATTTAGTAGCCGAATGGCCTTCAGTTTCGAGATGCCGGGTTCGAATCCTCATATAAGTTTGATATTTGTAATGATTCAGAATCTACTTTAAGCCGAAGGTTCTGGTCTATTGAGTCTTAATTTGCATCGCAGAACGACATCCTAAGCTCAAACCCGTTTTATGAAAGATTCACATTTAGAATAGATTGTGATTTAATTGCAACGACTGTTTGCAATCGCAAAAAACATACTCGATTTGTGTATTAAGACTGTACCTTATCTTATCAGTTGTTAGAAATTCCTAACTATTTTTGATTTGCACTAGATTCTTACGTTTGATTCTTCTATAAATTTCTGTTTTTCAAATTGTTCAATTCTAAAACCAGAGAATTCCCTATAGAACATTCCGTGGATTATGAATAAAATATATACTTCAACACTGAAAGGTAAAACTTCATATATATATGTTACTTATTTCAACGTTTTTTAACAAAAATATTATCTGTGTATTAAAAATGAAACCGATGCTATTAATTCATTTCTATTTCAAGAGCCATTATCAGAAACTTTACGTAGAATATTTTGAAGATTTATTGTACACATTTTGTTATCCTGTATAAACAAGGAAAGAAAAAAGATGTCTTTGTAAGTAAATCCCTTTTTACTGAGGGTAAGATAAGACTAACACCATAATTAAAATCGTTCATTAGCAAAATTTCCGATAAAAGTGCTACCACCTGGGGCATACAATTTATTTAGCATTTGAGAATTAGGTGACAGGTGGATTCCCCATTATTGTTTATTTTTTTTTAACTGTTTGCATAATTATAAATACTTGTTGCTAAATGATTTACGGTTACGTAATCAAAAATACTTAGTTGTTATGCAACACATGCCTCATAATCGATTTTATTTTGCTTATTTCTTGTTTTAAATTTAGAAATCTACATTCTTTCATTGAAAGGGATAATGAGAGATATGGATGTTATTTATGAGGGATTTTGTTCAGAAAACTCATTTTTTATCTGTTTAAGAGATTTTCGTTGTAGAAAAAATGCTTTAATTATATTTTACATAAAAAATATTGTGATTATAAATAACGCATGGTATGAATGCAAGAATTTTCGTTTATTGATTTATTTGATAGGTTTGAAATTTATAGTTACAATAATCTTTGTCCTGAATTTTCCATTTCACATAAATACACAATAAAAACGCACATTTTTCTTGTATGCGTACGATAAGTTAACAAACATACATGCACTCCCCGAGATTTGAACGCAGAACATTCTGTTCCAGATGTCAGCATTCTGACAGCTCTATAAACGGATGTATGGAACTGTTAAAGTTACGTATAAAAGTTGTTACGATCTTTTGAAGACAGATTAATTATTTCAGAATATTAAGATAATAACACTTTTCGTAATTTAGTCCAAATTACCAAACTTTGTGTCCCCCTTCACAAAAGATAAAAATCGTGATTGCATGACTCCGGACCATTACAAGAAGTAAATTTCTGATTGTCGACAACTGGAACAACTTTTACGTAGTTTTCGTGCAAGAAGCCAATCAATCAACTCAATCAACCGCAATTTCTCTAAAATTTCGCATTATGTTCTTAGACTGACTAAGAACAGAATTTTACAAGGATTTATTTAACAAAACTGTATTAAGTGTACTTTTTTTTACATAGAAATTTTTGCTTGTACTCGGATACTTTTGCTGCCGATTGTATTTCCACTAATACAGGTTTATCTTTTGCCACTCTATAGTGGCAAAGATTGATTGATGGAGTGTTTATTTGTAAACATGCCTTTTCCTTATTGAAAAGTAATGAATGGGCCCTCCGTGGCCGAGTGGTTATGTCACCATACTGCTAATCGCCTTCGAGCGTAGGAGAGCGGGTTCAATTCTCGCGGTGACCCTGGGTGTTCTTCCAATTCTTCGTCTCTGTAATTCCGTCATGTGCTATCTGTCTTTATCTGACGAAGATTTATAAGAGGACTACAAGTCAAGCATACAAATCTGATGCATATGTGTTATCAACAAACAAAATTAATGAATATAAAACTTTGTTTTTGCAATTTATGGTATGCAAAAATTTTACTTATTTTGAAGTACGTGTTGATCATCGTGTAAGTGGATAATGAATATTAAGTGTAAGATATGAATTTAAAATAATCACCTAATACAATAACTTATCTTGGCAAGGTAGCAATTTGAGTAAGTTGTATCGACTTTATTGGCAAAATAAGAATTTCTTTGTAATTATTCTTTATAAAAGCATGAATCTTTACATAATATATAATTTAGAGTTAGAACTAATCTGGAAATTTCATTAAAATTATTCATTTGATATTTTGTAATTATTAGGAAGGTTTATCTTAAGTTAAAATCGCGGTTGCTTCTCATGAACCTTGACTTTTCTGTCTGCACCTTTGCCGAGTTGCGAGATCTCTTTCGTGGAGGATCAAAATTGTAATGGCATGTATACAGACCCCCTTAGGGGTGAATCCCACGAAGTCGCCAATTGCTCACTGCGTATAGCTGTATTGTGCTCACTAAATTTATTCATTTACCCGAAATTCGAGAATGTTAATTTAGGTCCACACTTTTCGATTTAAAAGGTTCGTTTTCTTTCTTAGTCTTTCAGTCTTCAAAATCTAAAGCACCTCTTCGTATTTAACGCAATTTTTTTATTTCATTGCATGCAATGAATTTATCCAAATAATGCGATGCTTATCATTTTGCTTTTTGCTTTTAATGCAAATAAAGCTAGACAAATATGGAGCGTTACGATGCTTTCATCTGCCCTATATGAGATTTGAAGATATCGTTTTTGTTTTGGGTGTGTTGTTAACGGTGATAGTGTAAATGTTGAAGGATGAAATACCAATTCTGCATCAATTTCTGTATCGTAAAGTAAAGTTGCATTTGAATTTTTTAAAATTTGTAAATTATAAGTTCGAACGACCTAAGATCAATCTATCATTTTATTTCAACAATTTTAAATAAAATTATAAGAAGAAAAACAACATTTGTTTCTTTCAATAATTCTATCCATTGTGCTTATTCGGACCTATTTTAACTTCAGGAACCTGCGTTTCATACCCCCCCCCCCCCCCCCCCACACTCTCTATGTTTGAAACTTATTTAGAAAATATTATGCGTCCGCTATAATGCAGTAATATCGGCATAGGATTACGGATATGTTAACTTAATTTATACCAAGTACGTAAAAAATAAAAATTTTATAGCCTATAAATAATAACTTTGGTGTAATGCACATTTATTTTGAGAAATTGGCATTGGATAAAATAGATAAAATTTAGGGATATTTCTTCACTTTTTTTTGTTGTGTGTGTTGCATTTTCTGAAGATCCAAACAATATTTCTGATGTTGTCGAAAATCTTACAGCCAGTTGGATAATTTTTAACATGGTCGTATAGTCAAAATTCACACCGATTAATAGCCATCCACTGCACTAGACGGACACTGCAGAGGATAGGTGCTGGCAGCAGTGACACCTGCAATGAACTCATCAACAGATTGAAGATTTCGGAATGCCGAGATGCACATATGCGAGGGAATTTCGGATGAATATGAGACCGGATCGAACAGCCACCACCGTATCATTGTCTACTGTCCCATTCCACGATTTCAAGAGGTATGAGTGAGATAGTGTTACACATAGAGTGGCATTTAAAGCCACTGCCTCAAAGGACAGTACACCTTTAAATGGTCAGAAAATAGAATTTGAGATTTTTATATACTTAAAAATATATCTTTATTCTGAAGAAATTCATAACAAACTTTTATCTGTGAGATAAAAAACGTATTGAAAAATCAGTAATAATTCAAATTCCGTTATTTTATTGCTAATGTAAATGACCAGTTTTTAAATAGATTTTATTCGAAATTAGGTTTTTGTTAAAAATAAATAAACATTATGGAAATCAAATGAAATTTACAGGAAAGGTTTAAGCACGATGAAATGCTATTCGTCGCAAAACTTTTCAGTAACCATTTGGAATTTTGCCCTTTAAAATATTTTAGGAATATTATTAGCAAATGTGACATTTTGAAAAAGACAGTTAACTATTATTTAATAATACCCAGAAATGTTTTACGCTATAGAGGTGTTACTTCCAATAATGTATATTTTCTGTACTTTCTGTGATTGTAAAAGAAACAAGTACGCAAAAGAAATAGATCGGTAGAATCGTTTTAAATGATGTCATAAACGAGCACGAAAATTTTTGAAGTGGTCTTTATAGTGGCCGTTCCGTTCTGCTCTCCGCAAGCACTGAGCTAGAATGAGCGGAACGGAACGGCCACAATGAAGCCTACACTGTAAAAAAATAACTATTACCAGCTGCAAGAAACTCTCTGTGATTGCAGAAAATAATTATTTTCTCCAATCACAAAGAGTATCTTGCAGCTGGTAATAGTTATTTTTTTACAGTGTACTTAACAGGCTGTCATCGCAGAGTTAAGTGATAGGTAACGTTTCATGTTTAGATTAGAGGTGCTACTACGAACATATCGAAATCTTTCGCTTATCGAATATGACATCATTCTGATGTAAAATTTTAAAATAAATTTCAGGTTTTAGTCATTTGCTACTTTAAAAAAAAGTTGAGATAGTAAACATATCAAACAATTTCGATTTGGAATTAACCAGTAGAACTGCTTTTACGATATCTTTGACTTTGTAATTTCTGAAAACATAGTTCTATGTCAGCATTCGACGAACGAAACGTTTCGATGTGTTCGTAGTAGCAGCCTAGATGACCAGCGATTGATTGAGTGATTACTTGGGTATTATATCGAACTAGTGCAGCGCTATGGGCGATTGGCGACGATTTGGGACTCGCCCCCTAGGGTTAGTCCGGAGGCGGAGATAAGCACAATTTTGATCTTTCACCGAGGGGGAAAATGACCATCGAATCCCTGTGTGAAGAGGCCAGGGCAAACGATCATAATCTGCTTTTGTATTAAATAAGTGACGCATTATATCTCGTGTAAATGCTGTGGAGTGCTTTCTTTTAAGCAACAGAGCAGTTCTAGTTCATTCTGTCTAAAACTTTAACAGCTCAACAAAATATTGATGCTATTTTTTGGTCTGCAGTAGACCTGGAAAAATCCATCTGCCACTCACTAGGTAAAGACTATGCAAATCGAAGTAGCAACTTAAAAACAATAATTAAATCATGACTTTTCAGGGACTATCATAAATATCTTTAACTGACCATCTAAACTTTGCGCACTTCTGCAACAAAACAAATAGCGTTAGTATAATTTCATATTTTGAAAAACGTGAGCTTTGCTTATAAGCTATGATTTTTTTTTTTAATAAGTGACAAACTAGCTCCAATTCGACAATCGGCGGCAAAAATACCGCATTTTATCAATACTTAAACGATAAAAAAATGCAAATCAATTAACTATGGAAAATTTTCCTTTTCTATCCTCTGCCTACTGAAATTTGATTTCGGAAATTAGTCTTTCGGGAAAGTCGAACTCAGAACGATCCTTCACGAAATCAGCGAAATGACAACGAACGTCAATGAATTTAAAACAGGTATTTTGCAAAAATCGGACAACTTTAAAAAGTTTGTTTAAAAAACTCAAACGAAATAATTATTTATTTCGAGAATCAGAAGAACAAAGTGACGAGTAAATCTGAATACTCTACCGACCAGTGGTGAGTTACTTAAAATTACAATTTTCATGTCTAGACGTTTGGGTTACACTTCATGGCAGACCAGTATTGGGCTACTTTTAAACAAGACATTGCTAGGCTCCACATGTATACCCAAGAGCAGTTAGCTCTAGTCTGATCCAATGTTGTCAACATGATACTCTTCCGTGGTCCAGCAAGGCCAAAAAAGATTTAAGTTTGCTAACCAAAGAGGAATCTAAACAGCACGGAGACAGTTCACAGCTACCAGAGGCGTATAAGGACTGACGTTATTTTGTTGTATGAAATAGCTAAAAAAAATTCTTATTAGCCATGTATGAGGCATTGTAGGCTACCAGATTTATATACCTGAAAATGGCATCGATTTAGAGCAATAATTAATGAATCTATCTTCAATGTCTTCAGAATTCTTTGAAATTTATACATAATATTCAGATTTTTGAACTTTACTGTGGAATGTATATAATTGTACTTGTACAGGTTTGTGTAAAACAACTCACAAAATAATTTGGATACATTACAATCTAAGAGAATGAGCATATTTCAAGCTCATTATGCGTCAAATATAACGAAATAAACATACGTTTTTTCAGATGTAATGAAGGACTCTCACTCTAGAAAACTATATTAACATTAATGTTTTATTTACTAGTCGTCACAAAACTATTCTGATTAATTATGGAAATTTTCTGCGACGTATTTTCATTTGTATTATGCATTATTTTATACTTTCCAGTGATGTTGAATTCATTTATAACTGAATGGTTAATTGTAGTTTGAGAGTGTTTCATCCCTTATGGGTACCACAAGAGTTTTCTTTCTTGTTTACTTTAGATGTTCCCCACTTCAGGCGAAAAAACGAAACTTAAATAAAGAGAAAAGACATAAGGATATAAAGTATATTTATTTCATTAAATAATGATGGAAATAGCTTCTCACCATATCTTGAAATTCTTTTTACATCATTTGTCAACTATTTTTAAAAGATTTAAAGCATCCAATGAACACAGCTGCTGCCATTATTTTATAAATGTCATTGCCATACAAAGTTGTGAAATGTTGATCCAACAATAATTATAAAAACACAGATAAATGCACCAATATATTCTTGTCATTTTTTTGTGACATATCCACAAACAGTCGTCAACAGTCATAAAACTTTACATATTAACGTATATTTCTCTTTTGTAATGTTGCTGTTTTTCTTTTTTTATTCGTAAGTGAAGTTATTTGTAATATTCCACACTTTTTCAAAAAATATGCTATCAGAACAGTTAAGTATATAAATGTATGAAAAAATTAATTATGTTGGTTTGTAGAGGTGACTAAATATTTTTTTTTAACAGCCACCATGTGCATTTACATTATAAAAATAGCATAGTTGAAAGCATATTACTTTTAAGAAATATAATTAATAGGTTATAGAAACAATTTTGCAGTTATTTATAGAAAAAGAAGCAAATGGGTAGTTTCCAAAACAAATAAAAAGAGAGAGATTTTGTTGGTAAAAAAAAGATATATATTTATATATATTTATCGCCTTATATATTTAGAGTTTTTGTATATTTTATATATTCATCGTTTCAGGTGAAATAGATTAAATCATAAAATAAGACTATTTAAAATACTTTACGGTAAAATATCGTATACACAAGGATAAAAAACGAAAAGAATTTTGTAAGCAAATACCATGTATTGAAAATTAAGCTCTAGCAATATACGTTATATAAATATTCTGATAAAATTTAAAAATATGTCAAATGACTTCATCTAATATTTTAATTGCTTTAATAGCGATAGGTACTTTTTTTTTTTTTTTTAAAAAAGCTACAATTAAGAATTTAAGAATTAACTTTAAAGAAAACAAAACCAAAATATGAGGGAAAAATTAAACAGATAAACTAATGCAGCAAATAATTAAATAAATATGCTTAGCCTGAGTTACATGTAGATAACCCTTCTACACAAGTTTAGTTGAGTAATTGTAAAAGACAATTACTCTCTTCCTGCCAATGTAATGGTAATAAAACCCTTTCTTAGGATGTTTCTATCGATTTTAACTTATCGCTCTTAATTTTCGCCAAATTGCTTAAACTGACGAAAAGCATACACTAGCCAATAAATATATTTAATATAATAATTATTTATTCGGAATTGTACTGTGAGAAACATTATTCAAGCATTTGTTTTATCCTTTGATGAATATATATTTACATATTAAATATACATTTCATGCATTTCATATAATATTTTTTTTTCTTTGATGACTTGTTTTCAGAAATAGTTTGTTACATAAAGCACATATTCTTAGAAAAAAAAAGAATTAATTAATAAAAATTTCTAGTATCGAATCCTAACACGTTCTTTACAAAAAAAAAAAAAAAAAAAAAAAAAAAAAAAATACAAATGACCTTTGAAAGGGTAAAAGTTAATTTTGCTTGAATATCAAGCAAAATATTAATTTTGGAAACTACCTTGAAAGGGAAAAAAAATGTTTTACTAATAACAAATTATTATTCCACAGAACAGTGTATGTTAATTAAATAATAATAACAAATAAACAGGTAAAAATGAATAAACAACAATCAATACATTTGTAGAAAATAAAGAAAAACAATCAAATAATTATATTATTTACATAAACAACTAATCGAAAACACATCTATTACAGTTTGATATGATTAATGATCAATCTTAATAAGTTAATTATTCCTAAACCAAATAATGAAGCAAATAATATTAATAAATTATACATTTAGATATTAAGTAGCTTATTACAAAAAATAACAGAATTTCTAAAGCAGATAATAAAGCGATCCCTGATATGATTATTTCTGATTATTTTAAATGAGCATAAATAAAATTATTCATAAGCTAATTATATCTAAAAGGAATTTTCGTACTAAATTTGTCACTTTTATTTAAGCATCATTGAAAATTAATATAACAAAGTTATCTTATAAAAGAGATTTCCTAATTCATTTTGAAATATATTAGAATAGCGTTGAATGTATTAAAAACTGTTTAACACAATCATATCTGGTAAATGCTGCATCAATATTTAGCGGAAAAATACATTGTTAATAACAAATCATTAGCTAAATGTTATTTTAAAATAAGATGTTAGTAGTTTTATCAATCAACTCTAACTTATTTGCACAAGGTGACTAAGCAAGCTTTCTTAGTTATCTCTGCGCGGTTATAATCGTTTTATAAGATTTAAATTAATTAAGCTATTGGATTTTTAGAAAATTTAGAATAGTATAAATTTAATAACTATCAGAAGCTATAGCTAATTGGAAATTTTCCCCTCAGATTTGCACTTATAGAGAATTTTTAAATTTTTAACTTCAGTAAAGTAAGAAATTTTATGTACGCAAATGTATAACTCAGACGTGAAATCATTTATTCAGTTATACGTGAATGTATATTTCATTTTAGGTACCATCAATTAAGTTTCAAAAATGAATAAAGAACTTAAAAAAAAACAAAAAAAAAAAAACAGAACTCCAAACAAAATATTAAAAGAAGTTGTTAAATGAAAAAAAAAGAAATTTTATTCCAGGCTTAAGGTAGATTTTTAAAAGAGTGAATAAGTATGCAGTGTATTTCCACATCATAAATCATGTATTTGTTTCTGAGTTCGTAAACATTTGTCAGCATATTAATAAATATTAAGCGTGGAATTATACAACAAGTGAGGAATCTAAGTAATTATTTATAAAAATACATATTTCCTTACATAATGTTTCTTTATATGGACTATTTCTGCAGAATTTTAGAACAAAACTTTGAACATAAGAAAAAATAATTTTAATGCAACCAAAACAAATCGAACGTTTAAAAAAGTAATTCAATTACGAAAAAAAGTGTTATATTTTTTAATAACAAATTTTAAACAAATTTTAAAATAAATAAAGAAATGATTTTGGGTTATTTGAAATTGTTTGCTATGAAACATTTTAACTACAGTTCTTAATTGTATAAACATTAAAGTAAAAATAAATTGTCATTAGCAGCAGAGATTAAATGGTGAAATAAAAAGAAAATCTTTCGCAGTTTTTTTTTTCCTTACAGTATTTTAAAAGAAAATATATCATTTTCTACCTGTGTAATATTCATGTAGGGAAAAACATCCCCTAAAAAGAAAATGTCCGAAGATGATAAAGTAGGTATTAACACTGTTATAAAACAGTGCAATAAATATGTAAAGGTGAAAAACTAGCATTTAAAACAACTGTAAAATAGACATTCGGGATAAATACTTGAAATACCTGTGTCAAATTAAACTAATATATTTCAGTATTTTCCTTTAGATATTTGTTTCCAAAACTACAGTAAAAGGAAAATTACCATTACAAGATATTTAAGAGGTTAAAAATGAGATTTCCAGCTTTTCTTTCTACTCAAATTATACCTAAGCGTAAACAAGAAGGTAATGATAAGAACTATTAGTATTTAATAACATAATTTTCTCAAATAAAAATTGGTATATTGGTATATTTCCAAATATCAAGTTCCGAAAGTTGTGTAAAAAAATAAGGTAAGGATTTAAAAATACATTTAAAATTAATGAGGTTGATTGGTTCAGTGGGTTTTGCGTCGCATTAGGTAATAAAATTATTAAGGAGCAAAAGACACGTGATAAATGACTAAAAAAACATATTTAAATTTTGTATTGTTATTATGATATAAATGACAGGCCCAGCTTTTCAAATAGCAAGTTAAGATTAAAGCATTCAAAATCATAGGAAGACATCTCAAATAAAGGTAATTAAAAAAATTATCTTTTGGACACATTACCACACAATTTTCAAACGTATATTCCCTTTATTTTGACGAAGAGTGTCCAGTTTCAATTATAGCCTTCGCCGACCCGCAGCGAATTTAAGGGAAAAACTTTAACAGGGAAAAATTCTAATTTTCTAAGGAATTTTATATGACTATACTTAAGGAAAGATATAAATATATAATCTTTTTTTAAAATGTGTTAATTTGCTTTTAGCAGTGCAAATTTATATATATAATATTATAATTTATATACATTTATATAGTATATACATCTTCAAACGTACTCTAAATTGCATAAGGATTTTGCTATCATTGCTGAAACACACACACACACACACACAAACAGACAAAAAAAAAAAAAGCTAACTCCCATTAGAAATTATTTTATAAAATTACTCTTTGCAGTTTAAAAAAAAAAAAGTTAGTGTTTTATTAAAAACAATTGAAATCTCTGTTATTATATACATATATTTCCTTGATATTTCTTTCTCTGAACACTTTGATTCTGTAGCTTGCTTTTTGAAAGCTGTTGGCATATCTACGCTGAATAAGGCAAGAATAAAGCTGTCGAACAAAAAGATATTTCTTGCCCAGAATTTATAGAGTAACTTTTTTGCGGTTAGGTATAAAGTCTTCTACCAAAAAGAAAATCAAGGTTTAAAAATAATTAAAATAATAATAATAATATTTTTTTTTCTTTTTTTTTTGGCTCACGGTAATGACGTATATGCAAAATAAACTAGTCAATCTGTCTCAATCGTTAGTGAAGGTTGATTTCTTTATTTTCTTTATTTTCTTTTCTTTCTTTCTTTCTTTTTTTTTTTTTAAATGTGGTTTGCAGTTTTAAGCAAGCTGGCGCATCAAGATTCTTTATAAACGTGTTTGAAATTTTTAGATGGGCTTTTCAAATACTAATTTTCAATAAAATCAGTCAATAAATGCGCTTTTTTATCCCAGTTTGAAATTTTCAAATGACTGTCATTTTGAAACACAATGATTGATCGAGTTGATTGAGGCCTTGATGTGGGCGATGCGTATACTGAGTTTTAAGCAAATTGATGCATAAATACGTTTTCTATACGAGTTTGAAATTTTTAAATGGCGAAAATGATGACGGATCAAGTTGAACAACGAAATTGTGTAAGAGAATTCTAAGATAAATACTTTGTTCAATTTTAGTTCGTTCTCTGATGTTTGTCCTTGTTCTTAAATGTTCAAAACGGCGCATACATTCAATTCATTTAATAAACAAGCCTGAAGTAAGGAAAGCCTGCTTCAATATTCAGGCAGGTAAGTCGATAAAAAAGGGAATCGTGAATCACATCTTTTATAACTCCAAAAGATAGATAAAAAGAAATTCACGTGAATCTCTTTGTCTCTGTGTAAATGGAGTTCAATTCTGCAGTACAGAGCCCAAACAATAAAAAGAACTGAAAGTTTAAACGTAAATTTAATGCTAGCTGTTATTAGGTAGTTTATATTACCTAAAAAAGTTATAAAAATTTAAAACCCTGATGCTCTTTTTTTGTACACTTTATACATTTCCACTTTTAGTATTTTTAGCATTAATGGTTTTTAACATCACAGTTTAAATAATTTTCCCTACAGATTCGTTAGTATCACATTAGTGAAAAATGAAGTAAAATAATGAAATGTTAATGTTAAGATAGGTAGATAAATCAAGCACTACAAGGATTTTTTTAAATGTTAGTCTGTTCTTTATGACCATGGCTATTAATCTATTGTTATGCATTAATAGTTAGCCTTTAAGATGAATAAAAAGCACAAGCAAGCTCGAATAAGAAGATGTAAGGGAATATCCTAATTTGATAACGTGCATTTAGAAATTATTATTATTATTATTATTATTGCTAAATCAAACAAGTTGTTTAAATTTGAACTAAACAACAACGTTAAAAAAAAAAAAAAATGAAGGTTTACTGTTTACATTTCATTTGACGTCAATTCTAAAAGCAATATACAAAACAGAAAAAAAAATTATAATATTAAAAAATACTTGAAGGTTAATCTTGATTGGAATATATATTTCACACAGATGAAAGTTGTAGTCGAAGAAGAAAAAAAAAAAAAAATACGATTTTTCTTGAACTTTTTTGGTAAGTTTATTTTTCAATACAATTATTCATATAAAAAATATTATCAAGAGACTCGATAGAGTCTCAAGTGACGCAAGTGTAAAAACAAACGAATGCCACGACATAGGATATTCCCTTAAATGTATGAAAACTGGACAGTCTTCGTCAAAATAAAGGGAAATACGCTTGAAAACTTTATTGTAGTAATGTGACCAAAGCAAAATAACATTTGCATACACTATTCTTCTTATTCGAGCTCAACGAGTTTATTAGCTCTTTAGAAAACTATTACAAAAAGCACATGTTTATTTATTTATTTATTTGAAAAGTACATAATAGTTATGATTTATTTAGTTAAAAATAAACTAACTGCCTCTTATTATAAATTTATTAGCTTGGTGATCTGGTATGTAAAATATGGGAAAAAGAAAACTTTCTGAGTATGGAATGCGGATTGCAGTTAATATTCGACAAATTCACAAGCACGAAAAATAGAGATTGGAAATTTACCTGTGATTTTTTGACGGGAACGAAAAGGAAAGAGTTAACTCCACTTAATGTTTTGCAAGACCTACATATTGACAATGTATATTGAGAAGATGGATAGCAATTGTTAGGAAAAAAGACGAAACAATGCATATTTTTGGTGCAGATTAAAAAAAAAAAAAAAAGAAAAAAGAAAAGAAAACATAGAAAATGTGCCAAATATGAACGTTTTTGAACTATAATGCAAATTAGCAGAAATTTGACGCAATTTTAAGCAATTCAAATTGCTACATACTGTAACATTTATCGCCTATAATATAAAATAAAACTGGTTCATTCAAAATATAATAAAAATAAAATAAAATCAAAACATATTGAAACCAATCCGTCATGTTAATAAACAAACATAATCAATGGAAAATAACAGTATTCGAATATTGTTTATTACTTGTTACTTACTGTAACATTTATCACCTATAATGTAAAATAAAACTGGTTCATTCAAAATATAATAAAAATAAAATGAAATCAAAACATATCGAAACCAATCCGTCATGTTAATAAATAAACATAATCAATGGAAAATAACAGTATTCAAATATTGTTTATCTATCTCACCTTTAAAATAATTTACAACGTCAATCGTAAATATAAAATGTTTCCTTTTAAATTTCCCTGTTTTTGTAGAAATTCGGTAAACACTATCTGCGAAAGAAGTTTTTGAGATTAAGAAATCTCTTTATACTAAAATAAATTATTGAAAATTTTAATTTTATAAATTTCTAAATGCACTTTTACTCACAAAATATGCTAAACACAAAATCTTCAAAACTTTAAATAAAGTTATAAATAAATTAAAATTAAAAATTGATAAATAGTTTTTTTCAGTAATCAATACAATAATCAAATACAAATATTGAATTTATAAAATTATATTTCTTCAAAAGTCATAGTGATAATAATATTGTCAGAAAGTAATTTTAGTTAAAATAGCATATGTAATAAGAAAATTATATTTTAATCTTCCCTTTTCATTTAAAACACACTTACATTGACCCACACTATGTCAATACCCGAATTTTATAAAGTCTGTTCATTTGACTGTATAGAGATATACTGGCGGTCTCTTACATATATAAATGAGATTTTTGAGTTAATTAAAGAGTTTGATAGCAAAAATTACAAATATCCAAAAGAATTGATAATTTTAAAATAAAATAACTTTCTAACTAGAATTTTTTTTTAAACTGAAAATATATAAATGACTTATTGAAAATATGGGCTATTTATATAAAAATGCCTGTTTAGAATAAATTCTTATATTTATTTTTTAAGTAAATAATAATATTTGTAAAAAATTGTGTTATATGATCGAATCCAAAGATTTCTTATGTAACAGTTGAAGCCTGTGATAAATTTATTACTTACAAGACACTCGTGATAGATAGTGCAATATTTTCTCTTAGAAAAAGCCCCCTCTATATTTAATTAGTTACATAATACTGATAATGTTCATTTTTTATTTGACACATGGTTTTTGTTCGATTTAAAAAAAATTACATATCATATCTCGATTATATTAAAACTATTAAAAATGTAAAACACTAAACTATGGCACGAAGAAATAATAAGTTTACACAAATAATAATAAATGATAAAATATCATAGTTTATAGTTATCTGAATTAATATATTTTTGGAATTTAATTATTAAAAACTATAAATTTAAAACCATGAATCTGACATGTTATTAAAGGAATGGTAAGAAACATGGTTTAAAATACATACGTATTACATAATAAAGTTTAGTTTCATAAACAAAAAATTAAAAACTGTACTTTTACTTGATAAATAAAAAAAAAAAAAAAATAATAATAATAATAATAAAAAAAAAAAAAAAAAAAAAAAACTATTTTTTAATAATTACATTAATTTTCTTTTACATCTCGAGAAAAATAATTATTTTTGCCAAAAATATCTATGAATTAGATTGTGATAATCATTAAAAAAATAAAATAAAATATCTGGAAAGCATACGAATTTTGGAAACAAAATTTTCTTTATATATATATATGTATTAAAATAGCAGGTATTTAGAAAATATTTCTGAAAATTCAAAATTGAAAAATTCAATATACAGTTTACTTATATAATTTTTTTTTTTTTTTTTTTTAAATTTGTGAAACAGAAAGATAAATTTTGTTAGCAGTATTTTTTAAACAATTTTTCATAAAATTAGAAAAAAAAAAAAAAAATAATAAATAAATCGTACTAATTATAAAGTATGTTTTGTTTTATGTTTGGTCAGTATTTATTTATTGTTTATGAAAATAGCTCAAAAACATAGGCAATAGCTATAAACAAGATATTCAATTAAAATATTCACAAGGTAATCTTAAATTTTTTATTTTGGCTAATTGAAGCTGGAGCTGAGTGGAAACGGTAGCTATTTACGAGAAACTAATGTCTTCGAAATGTAAAGATCAGGATTATATATACATATAAAACATGTAATAGCATGTGGAAAATTTCTTGTTTATGTCAGGTAAAAGATTAATTAATGGGTGTCATTATGCTAATAATGTACATTACAAATAATAATGGGTATAATGTTTTGCAGATTACTATGGTAAGGATACATTTTATGAATGCTATTAATCTGTTACGTGAAGAGATCGACACTACTGACATTTTGTTTTCATCACAATCACATACAAATTCCATAATGTACACCGTGTACCAACTTTCTACTTTTGAGAAGTTCGTGCAAAACTCCCGCATGTTTCAATGATTTATAAGAAAAGTATCATTATGTGGGGAAAAAAAAAATACAATTTCATCACACAGAAATTTGCTTTTGTATAACAAAATATATAGTTTCCACTAAAAAAAATAGAAAATAAAATAAAATACAGTTATGAATGTATTCCTTAACCACATTTTTTTTACCATGGGGTCTTCTGCGCAAGTGATGACTCAACGAATCCAGTGATAAAATAGGGATGATTACTCTTGTGATTGAGAGAGAAAATCAATAAGGGAGCGCCGAATGACTGGATGTTTACCAAATCTCAACCTGTCGGTCAATTTGGCACCCCTCCAATCTTTTAGAATCTTCCTCAATGTTAGGCTCGAGAAACGCGGTTTCACTATAATAGCACACTATTTTTACATAAACATACAACATACATGTTTGTGCTTAACCACACGCAATATGCAAATGTACACTTCATACTTCAAACAGCAAACAGGGGCTACCAAAACAACTTTTAGGTTATTTTTCTTCGGATGGAATTTATAGGTGTAACATCATAAAATCGTTTACTTGTGGCCATTGCTGGGAAAACTGCAACATTATCATGTTTATTTTTATATTATATGGGGGAATTTCTGTTTTCTATAGGGAGGTGTTTGTATTCTATGGGAAAATTCACAGGATAGTGGAGAATTAGAAATAAGCTATGAAAAAAAAAAAAAAAAAGTTGAATATTTAGACTCGAATTTATAAATTCGATAGGCTCCATTCAACAGACTTTTTAGGACATCAGTTTTTCACTAGTACCTACTGTTTCCACCCAACTAAACTGAAATTAGTCAAAAAAAAAAAAAAAAAAAAAAAAGAATTGTTTTTACATAATATTGTTTACATAAACATCACAAACAATCATTGTTTTCAAATGAGTATAATTTTTCTTCTAAAATTTTTGAAAGAAATAGGAAGAAAAAGATTTAAATAACTTGTTTAGTATGCATCAAAATGCAGTAATATCTACAATTTGACATGTAAAAACACAAATCCATTACTTTTGTTAATTTTGATTGAGTCAAATTATCTTATATTCAATAAGTAATTTAAGATAAGATTTACGCATTATAATATTAGAGAAAAATATATATTGTCGTACATTTTATTTGAAAATGTCAATTATTAGTCTAACCGTTCGAAAACTATATCTGCAATTAAGTTAGCACCATATTGCAAATATGAGAAAAATATCTAGAAAATTCTCTATTACAACTAAGAGAGTCCTCTGAGAATATTTCAATAAGAAATATTGTTAAAAATGATAGCACAGAGAAATTCTTATAAGGAAACTCTTTCAAGTGAGAATTTTGGATTTATTTGAAGAAATTACATAAACTACAGTTTCCTAATAGTTTTCATTTATATCGCAGTAAAAAATTTGCTGGGGAATCGCGCTCTAAAAAAAAAAAAAAAAAAAAAAAAATTAAAAAATTAAAAAAAAAGTTATTATTACTCATTTTAGAGCAAAAATAATCCTTTTATTGACTTTTTATGATAGTTTAAAAAATATTACAAATTTTTTCATTTATTAATTATTACATAATCGGAGTTCACTTTGTGATATTAATTTTGATTTACAAACCATAACGTATTTCTGGCAATCTTTTAATAATGATCCTTGCCTCTAATAGTTTAAATATAACAGCAACCATTTCATTAAGTTTTGGAATTTTGTACATTGGACAAGTGTAATCAGGGTGTTTACACTTGTCTCAAAGCATCTCATTTGCTTTGCTTGCATTTTTTTTTTCCTTATTCATTTCTGTAACCTAATATACAGATCTTTATTTTAGGTATTGTTGGAGGTTAAAAGATTTAAGATTTGAGAGGCCGCAAAAAGGTTTGCAAATCTGTAACGACTTGATATATTTTAAAAATAAAAAAAATGTAGGTTCATGAAGGTTTTCCATCATATGTAAACTTGAGTTACATATCTATTAATGAACTCAGGAATGAAATATTGGCACAGACCTCACACCACTATTAACCCCTTACCTGCCGAGGCAAATTTACAAGACTCGCTTCAAAGTGCCACTGCTCTCCTTCAACTCTGAAATGAGTAAATCTTTCAAAAACAGTGTGAAGATCGTTTTCAAGTTTATTTTATTGCGCCATCAAACCGTGTCAGTAGTTTTACTGGTGGCAGAAGGAACGTATTCCGGAAAAACGTATATATACGCCAGGGGCAGGTAAGTAGTTAATGAAATGAAATTTTCTTCTTCTTTAACCAACGATTTTATTGGCAGATAAATATTTTAAAGAAACACTGGTATGAGTTCTGCGCCAGTGTTCCATCCCTGTGTACTGTATGTGGGTATAGTGGTTTGAGATTCTATTTACCCTAAGCCATGGGGAAAGTGGAACCTCAAAACACAAAATTTTCCTTATTTTCTTTGCTTTATGTAGCACATTGTTGATTTACAAAAAACTGATATTTTATTAAAACCGATTAGTTGTAGTTCATGCCTGAAAATTTTCAGAAGCATTTGCATATTAACTGAACATAATGTTACGAATTTGTAAATAATATTAGTTTTTTTTACAATGTAATTTCATTCAAAGTTACGTAGGCTTTATCAATTTTCTGCATTCCTAGCATTTTTAGCGCTAAAATAGCTCATTTTCTTTTAAAAACCCGTTAAAAAGCTTCATCAGGGCAGGTAATGGCCTTGGAGCCAAACTTGACGACTTTTTTGGCGATCTTGACAAAAAAATCCTTATTATATAAATTTTGAATATCTAAGCTCTAACTCGATTATTTCGGATGTTATTAAAATATTCTCGATTAATAGGATTCTATAAGAGGAAACCCGTTTCGACAACTGAATTAGTTTTACGCCAACCAGCTTAATGTGAAGAGCTCCTGACTGGGTTTCTTGTTACTGTTTGATTACAGCCTAATGCTATGTGTTAAGGCTTTCGTATATGCTGTGATTTTGAAGTTATCAGCTGTTTTTTAAGCTGTGTTTTCTGGTGAAACTGAAGTTGATACTTGGTTTACAGAACTGTAATCTTCTAGAATATTCTGTAAATAAACTTTTAAGACCCTGCAGAATTCGACTTTCAATCATAGACATTTCACGAACCCCGAGTACGCAAAAATAATGGTGTCAAAATCGGTCGGTGCCAAAACAATATTAAACTTACCCACTCCACCCTAACTTAATATTTTAGAACAACGCTTAAAATTTAGCAATAAAAAAAAAATCATTATTAAAACTCATGTATATAACACATGTCTACAAAGATAATGTTGGAAAAATTTTATTTGTTTATTTGAGCTGATACATATGTTTTTTCTTGTGGGGAAACCAAAAGTTAAGCCTGTTTTTCTCTATCATGTATAAGTTTTTGCCAACAAAGGATGTCTACTGGCACAATTTCTTTATTTTCGGCAGTTTATAGTATGTTTCCACAAGAAATTACAACTAATTATAGGAACATACTATAAAAGGTTCCATATAATTATGTTGATGAAAGCAGGGCTCGATTAAGCTTTGAAGCTAGGGGAAGCTCAGCATCATTTCGGGGCCCCCTTTCATTTCGGAAAATCTTGTTTTCCTGTTACATATTGTAATATAAAATTGCTGTAGATTAAAAAATAGTGTGTGTTTATTATTTTGATTTTTTTCATACATCTGGGTGGTTTCTACACAGAACATTAAAATCATACAACTTTTTAATTAAGAACATTCAGATTTTTTAGGTTAAATAATAGACTTTTCCCGAAATAGTGAGTGTTTTGTCTTGTTTTAGGTAACCTTTCTCAGAAAAAATTCAATCTCAGTGTGAAAATATGAAACAAAAAATTCAAGACCATGCTTTTAATCCTCATGGGGCCCCCCTCTTAAATTTTAGAGGGGAAGCTTGTGCTTCCTGAGCCTTTTGGATAATCAGGCCCTGGATGAAAGAGTGACGGATGAGATTGTGTCGGCAGACACCCTGTATTGGCAAAAATACGTACGTGATAGAGAAAAACTGGCTTCATTTTCGGTTTCAGCATGCCAAAAGGTATAAAGATCAGCCAAAATTATCAAATCAAAGGATCGATGAAGACCTGTGTAACCTTTTTACTGAAACATACGACTACCAGTTGAAAGAGTTTCCATGCTACGTAAAAAATAACTGAACTGATTTCAGTACCTGCAATTATTTAAATTAAAATTCAGAATGAAAATTGCAGTAAAAATTATTAAATAGTTTAGATAATTATTTTCCATCAAATACTTTGTTATCAAGATATGAATAGTTAAAAATAAAAAATTGGAATCTTTCTCTAAGATTTTACAAAATTAAATAAAAAATGTTGAAATTTTAATTTCAAATTTGATAAAAGTTATAAGTAGAAAAAGATTCAGACAGGCTGAGTTAAATACAAAGTCAGAAAAGACAATGGTCTGAAAAGATACAGAAGTTTTCTCGAATATCACAACTTTTAGAGGTAGAAACCAATTAAAATTTATCTAGAATAGTTATTAAAGTAGTTTTTTCAGTTAGTCTAAACATACTATACTATTTTATACAGTACATAAAATTTGGTGAAAATTCACATTAAGCTTACAATGATATTTGCAGTGATATATATTTTTAAAATGAATTTTGATCGTTAGGGTTGGCAATGGCTAATAATCTATAAGCCTCATTAAACAAGATGATTAAAAAAAGTTTAAAAACCACGATGTTCTATTTGTTCTATTTATTTTATATTGAAAATATAATACCTACAAATTTGAACTATATTGACAGTAAATTTGTAAGAAAATATTTTAAAGGCCATGATTTTTGTCTTAGAAACTATTCTTTATATCTTTAAAACCAATAAAAGTTTTTAAAAAATTTCTGTAAATTTAAAAATAATATTAATTTCCGTTTATTATATACATTAAGAAATACTCACTAATAAAAATGATATGCTTCATATACATTTCGAATAAGTTTATACTTCTATAAATACTAGATAAAATATGTCTATTATAATCAATTAAGGGTTTTCCGATATGCATAATAATATAGTGCTATATTTCTATAAATAGCCATAATCATTAAAAGCAATGATTGCACTTTAATAAATGCATAGAAATTTAGATAATTTGTTTTAAGGTTACTCTAACTGGGAACCTAAATAAACGAGATATGGTATGAAATACACACATGGCCAATCAAGTAATTATTAAATTTTGAATAATCATAAATGTTTAAATTTTTAATGTATATGCAGGTTTTTTCTTTTTAATAGCATAATGTCAAAACTGTAAAATTTAGCTTTAATTTGTAGTTTATGCAGCACAACAAAGTCCTTTATATTTTTACATTTGTATAATAAAATAATTATTTGTTAAAATTATAGTTTAATTTCCGTGATAATTACTATAAAATCAAGAGTTAGTCAGTTATGGGAAGTGTGTAGCATTTTTAAGCAAGATTATCTGGCAATCATTCTCTAAATAAACTGCCATAAAAAATAACATATTCCCTTCAATTTTAGATCTATTAATTTTTATAAAACTTTATACTTCTTTTGCTTTTATATTTTGTGACATTTCATTTAACACATCGATAGAAAATCTTACATAAGTAAAACATAAAAATAGATTTTAGATTTATTTGCCATAATTTGCATTTTCCCGAACTTTATTATTTTCTTTTACTTTGACATTCTTTCTTTGTATGAGGCACTGGAATTCAAGTAACTATTTCTAATGAAAACGCTTCTATGAAATTTGTTATAGCGATATACTCTAAATGAAATTGTATTTGAAATTTTATAAAATATAGTTTCTTCTGTTTTTAAAAATATCTATCTATTGCAATTATTTTTTTCATTATCTATATTAAATAGTCATTCTTTTATGGTATGGATCAACGATAACTTTTTTTTTTTTTGCAGCAACAAGTTTAGTTTGACGATAACATTGCAAAATATTAGAAATGAATTACAAAAGTCAATGTAAAATCTGTGAATGAAAATTTACAATGCAATACTGTGAAATTTGACGTTGTAAATTAATATGTTGGAAAAATCTATGTAATGAAATCATCCCGAACATAATTTCTTCTTTTATAATTTGTGCATTTATATTAGAAGATATGAAAAAAGTCTGAGCAAATGATTTAAAATTATATACAAGAAAAATTAGTAAATCGATTACGTAGAAATAATCTCATTGTAGCGGTTTGTAGCGCATGATGAGTCAAACAATAACACAGGTCTGCAACAACAACAACAACAACAAAACTGTATAGATTTTTTTTTTTTTTTTTTTTTTCTGATAGATTTCTGATAGATTTTCATTCCTTAAAACAGAAAATAAGAGTTAGGGAAAAAAAAAAAATCCATAACGTCAATTTTTTTTTTTTTTTTTTTTTTTTTTTTTTATTATTTTTTTTGAAATTTATATTTTTCCATGTTTTTATTAACTTCGATTCTTGTTTGTTTGTTTGTTTGTCAAGTACAAATCTTGCAATCGATATTTAACTAACTTCCCGACTAGCTAGATATTTGAAATTTTCAGTACAGCTCAGAACACTGTGACAATACATTTTTTTAATACTTTTAGTCAACTGTTTCAGGTTCCGCTCCCTTCGGCATCGTTTATGTGATTCGACAGAAAATTTATTTAACTAACTTCCCGACTAGCTAGACATTTGAAACTTTCAGAATAGTTTAGAACACGGCGCAAATGCAATTTTTAAATATTTTTAACCAACTGCTTCGGGTTCCTGCTGCCTTCGACAGCGTTACCAGTACAAAGCTTGCAATCGATTTTTCATTAACTTCCCGACTAGCTAGACATTTGAAACTTTCAGCATAGCTCAGAACACGGTGACAATATTTTTTTTAATACTTTTAGTCAACTGCTTCAGGTCCCTACTGCCTTCGGCAACGTTCATATGATTCAACAGAAAATTTATTTAACTAACTTCCCGACTAGCTAGACATTTGAAACTTTCAGAGTAATTCAGAATACGGGGAAAATGCCTTTAAAAAATATTTTTAACCAATTGCTTCGAGACCCTGCTGCCTTTGGTAGCGTTACCAGTACAAATTTTGCAATCAATTTTTAACTAACTTCCCTGCTAGACAGCCATTTGAAGATTTTATAATACCTCAAAACACGATAGCAATGAATTTTTTTAATATTTTTATCCAATTTCTCCGGAATCCCGCTGCCTTCGGTAGCTATTATGTGATTCAACAAAAAATTTAAAAACATGGTATATAAAAAGATCTTTTTATCTTGTAATTATTTAGTTTTATTTTGCATGAAAACATAAAATCTGAAGCCTACTGTCGATTATAAAACGTTATTCAATAAGCATTTCATAATTTAAAACAATATTTATAAGAGTTAGTTTAATAATCTAGAATAAAAATTACAAGATAAAAAGAACTTTTTATATACCACGTTTTTAAATTTTCTGTGGAATCATATAAACTTGACAATTCTATGTATTAATAAATACTTTAAAAGATTTTATTTCCTATTTTTATAAAAAGAAATTCATTTAGCTTATTACCTAAAATTAATTTGATTTTTTAAGACCTTTTTTTTTTTTTTTTTTTTTTTTTTTTTTTGGTGGAAAGTATGTTTGGGAGCTATTCAAAGGTAGGACATCTTATGTTTTGCATTTCTTTTTATTTCGCATTGCATTATATGTTTTTTGTAAAGTTGGCATATGGTCACCAATTTTAGTCAATCGTACGCTATCTGGAACAGTTTTCTTGCTACTCAGGAAACTTATACGCCGTCCTTTGCGTTTACGACTTGAAAATCCAGAAATCAGTTGTCGTGCTAGTCGAAGTAGAAAATTTAATGGATCTCTAGGTCCCGAATCTCTTCTACTTACTTTCCAGAGAATGAAAGCATTTACGATTGCCAGATCAATTATGAAGTATAGGATTCGACATTTAAAAATTAATGAAGTTGGTGGGAAGTATACTTCCCACGGCCTTATAAAGAGTTAAAACAGAAAATAATAGTTAGGGAGAAAAAAAACAAAACTTCCATAACGTCCATTTTTTTTTTTTTTTTTTTTTTTTTTTTTTTTTTTTAATTAATATTTTTAGTTTTATTTTGCATGAAAACATGAAATCTGAAGCCTACTGTTGATTATAAAACGTCATTCAACAAGCATTTCATAATTTAAAACAATATTTATAAGAATTAATTTAATAATCTAGAATAAAAATTTCTAGATAAAAAAAACTTTTTATATACCACGTTTTTAAAATTTCTGTTGAATCATTTAAACTTGACAATTCTATGTATTAATAAATACTTTTTTTTTTTTGATGAATTATCCCATCAACTTGAAAGAAAATGATCAAATACGTAATAAAGAGAGCAATTATAAGAAATTTTTAACCATTTATTGATTGAATAAAAGTATTAAAAGAATGCATTGTCATCATGCTCTGAGCTGTTCTAAAAGTTTAAAATGTCTAGCTAGTCGGGAAGTTAGTTAAAAATCGATTGAAGCATTTGTACCGGACAAGCAAACAAGAAAGCAAGTTAATAAAAACGTAGTAAAACAGTATAAAACGGGCTGAGAGTTAAGTGGTTTTTACGTCACAAAAGTACTACGCTAAGGACGATTGACGACGGTCTGTGGGGTGGCCAGAATAGAAATAAAAATTAGAATGAATGGGGTGCGGGGCAGTGGAAGGTGTAAAAAGGAAAGCGTGTTCAGTGGGAAATCAAAAAGAAGAAAAGATTTCACTGGCAAAATGAGGGAACTCAGAATGTTAAATACATCATGAAGGAATTAATTTTTAGTTAAGAGAAAAATATATTTAATTAAATGCAATAAAATTCGGGATTTTTTATTGTGAACCCCTATTGTTTTGCAATAAATAAAAAGATAAATAAATGAATAAGCAAATAAATAAATAAATAAATGAAATCGCACGTGATGGACAGAAATATTGGTTATTTTTGGATTAAGCATCTTCAAAAGCATAAAAAAGAAAAAAAAAAAAAAAATCAGCTGAAAGAAAAAAAATGCAGACCTGTGTAATTAAACGAGTTAATTTGAAATCTTTGCTTATTTACAAAAGCATTAAATGAAACATTTTTTTTTTTTAAATTTGTAACGTGTATTTTATTATGCGCTATGCTTAAACGCATAGCTCTTCATAATAATAAAAACCTGACGTTTGTGAGATTCAAAAGGAATGACTGAAGCTTCATGCCAACCCCAACTATCATAGTTCAGGGAAACAAAATCTACATTTTCTTGATATGAAACACCACATAAAAATATTAAGCAGCAACATTTTTTTTTTTTTAAACTATACATATTCGAAGCGCATTGCCGAATTACGAATTTAAAGTTTCGTCTCACCATAAAGCACAATGTGGACGCCAAGAAAGGCGGTCGTTCACAGTTCATTCGTTTCATGTCCATCGTCAATCATAGTGAAAAATATTATATATTCTAATATTATGTATGTGTCACAATGGGATATGTAAGTATTTCGATGTAATGAACATTGTCACATTATCCGATGACGCTTTTTTTTTTTTTTTTTTTCACCGCACATGAACACCGGATGGTGTGACTCTCTTTCAGCAAGATAAAGTAATAAGGCGGAATTGATAAACCTGCCCGCAAGGCAGCAAGTTTGGAAGCAAAGGCGAAAGCTGAGATGCAAAAAGATGTAGTCGTCGCTTCGACTGTTGCTTTTTGGGTTGATGTTCAAAGAAAACTGTAAGGCCCGTCTGTGAAGACGCTGCAGTACATCAGTCAGGAATTGTCGTCTCGTTCACCCCTGTTAGGTTGATATTCTAGTCCAGGATCAAATTGCATTAGCACGAATACCTAAAAAATGAAATATATGAAATATAAGAGATAAAAAGAAGTAAGAATTAATATTTTATATTTTAAATTATTATTTTCATATTTTCAGGGTATTCTGTTTATATTTCAAAGTAATATTGCAAAATAAATTAAAGGAGATTTCATATTAGGCTGTAAGACTAAAAGCATAAAAAATAACGAATGGAAATTTATAATCATCATCTTTTGAAAAGAAATAAACAAAGTAATAATTTAAGTATTTTGATATCTGGAAATATCCTATAAATAATATTTAATGAGCAATAGAAAAATATGTGGGCGCCGGAAAAATTCATTTTAAAAGAATAAAAGATTTATGATTCTAAATTAAGGGTTGATTACTTATGTCAAAAAGAGAGCAATAAATAATTGTATTAATGACTTGGCGACTTGGCAATTTTGGCGGGTTAAGGCTCCAGACTGTCTGGGAAAAACGAAAGTACAACCAATAAGACTTGTTGTTATGAAAGGGATACCCAATTATAGAATAGGGGATGGAATTAGAACTACGCCAAAATACACCAAAAATTACGGGTATAAAACACGAAACTCGAAAAAATTAGAGAGCGTTTTTAGAGAGATTTGAACTATCAGCTGCTAAGAACTAACTAAAAAGCCAGCCTCGGAGCTCGGTCCCGAGGTCCGGAATGGTCCGGAAAGACTACGGCGATTTCCGATTATAACGTCCAACTAAACCCCAAATTGGATTACGTACTTAATAGCCGAACTGTCCATTGCCTTCATAGTCCTTATAATCTATGGATATTCAATAAAGAGATGTTCTAGCAGAACTGACTGTTTACTTGGATCCACGAATGTACACCAGCAGTACATCCCAGCTATGTTATTATTTTACATATATATACATATATATAATAAACTTTCTTACATTCATCATTTTCAGTTCACGAAAAATGTAAAATAAAAAAAGGTAATAATAATTGTGGTGCCTGCTTTTTCGCACCTGGTTCTTTTCTTTCGGTAAATTCATTTCGAGACACATCAAGACACTGATCACACTTGGTTTACTTTTAAACGTATATTTACTTACGGCACAAACATAAAATACATAACGAATACAGAAATTAACATCAAGTAAAGTATTTTCTAAAAAACATGTAGAATGGAACGTTAGTCCATCTTGATTCACATACGCACACTGTTGCCACATTTTCGTAACAAACTTTTCAGTTCTTGTTTTTTAATACTCTCGAAATCAGAGGTGCGGCGTTCACACCTTCCCTCCAGTTTCACTTGAGGGACAATGGCCTTCACAGTGAAACTACTAACCAAAATTTGTGGATAATTTATATAACTGTTCATGAAAGTCTAACTGTCCTTTTAAATTCTTAATTATTGTCTCATCTTTGACCTAATATGCGATGTTCCATCAAGAGCAATAACATTTATATTTCACTTAATATTTAAATATTTTCTATGGTATAAAATAAGTAACATTTAAACACATAATAGAAACAAAATATATATATAATATATATGAATAAACATTTATCCTGACATGGATTTTCTTATGCACTTTAAATAATCTTAATGAATTAATATACTTGAATATAAGAGACAAAATAAACACACACATATATATATATATGTAATAACAAATACAATATTAAACTAACTTATGACTTTATTCATGAATGCGTGATAAAGCATCTGCAATAGTATTACTGCTTCCTGGCTTATGAGCAATAGTCACTTGATAGCGAGATAGAGCCAATGCCCATCTTTGTAATCTGGCGTTCTTAGGAACTGTTTCTGTCAAATATTTTAAAGGGTTATGGTCCGTGTGTAAGATAATAGTGGTTCCATAAGTCCACATTTCGAATTTACCTAATGCCCATATTACAGCATAAGCTTCCCTTTCAATAGTGCTCCACTTTGATTGAGCAGGGGTCAGTTTTTGGCTTGCGAAAGTTATAGGTTTCAGTTTATTCTGCTCATCTCTCTGCATTAGACAGGCTCCAATTCCGGTCACTGAAGCATCAGTATCGATTTCAAAAGGTTTCGACATATCAGGTGTGTACAGAGATGTTATAGAGCACAAACAATTCTTTAACGAATTAAATGCGCTTTCGGCTTCTTCTGACCATGGAAGGTCGTTTGGCACAGTTTTTCGAGTTAAGTCCGTTAAAGGTTTTGCTATATTGGCATACCGAGGCACATAGTCTCTGTAATAGTTAAATAATCCTAGGAGTGACTTCAATGTTTTCTTAGTTTTAGGGGCTTTCAAATCTTTAATAACTGATATCTTGTCCGGATCTGGGCCGTGCTCTCCTGAGCCTACAACATGTCCTAAATATTTTACTTTCGACATCGCAAACGAGCATTTATTTAAATTTGCCGAAAAATTCAATTTTTTCAGAGTTTCTAAAATGGATTTAATATGATTAAGATGATCTTCCCAGTTTGAAGAAAATATGATAATATCATCAAGAAAACTTTCGGCGTAGTCACTATGAGGTCGTAATACTTGATTCATTATTCTTTGGAATGTTGCTGGTGCTCCAGATAACCCAAATGGCATCACCTTCCACTGATACTGGCCCTTTGGAGATACAAAACTGGTTAATTCTCGGCTTTGCTCTGCTAAGGGTATTTCCCAATATCCCTTAAGGATATCTAAAGTTGTCAAGTAACGAGCTCCACCAGCTTTAAATCTAAGATTTTCTGAATTCTGCATAGGAAAAGGTGGAATTTTACTAACTGAGTTCAGCTCTCTGTAGTCCACGCAAAGTCGGACAGTTCCATCTTTCTTGGCTACACATACCAATGGATATGCTATTTCTGCTGAAGAGGGTTCTATCAGGTCTTTTTCCAATAATTCTGCTATCTGTTTTTCTATATTAGATCTTAATGTTTCTGGAACTTTATAAAGATGAGGTTGTTTCCTCTCTACTCCAGACTTTAACTGGATAACATGTGGAGGAACTTTGGCTTTCTTTAATTCCCCATCAAATATTGTTAGATATTCTTTAATTAGATTCAACAGCTGTTTATGTTGCTTTGCTGATATCGAATTTGATTTTATACCAGCTTTTAGTTCTTCATCTGTTACTTGCCGTGATTCTACGGGCGCATGTTGTATATCTCCAAACTCTTCATCTGTTTCGTAAATAATTCCTACAGCTCTGACAGGTTGAATATATTTACGCAATTTATTTTGATGAAGATGTCGAACACTTCCATCAGGTAGTTTGACATAAAAAGAATGTGGAGACTTCTTTTCTACTATTTCTCCTGGTCCTTTCCATTTTGAACAAAGACGATTTGTTGAATCAGGGATTAACACTACAACTTCATCCCCAACAGAAAATTCGGTATCTTTTGACCGTAAATTATGATAATGTACATATTTCTGCTGCTGTTCTTGAGCTATGCTATTCGCATACTGTGCCGCGTCTTCTAAACGTTTCCGGAGTTTCAACAGGTAGTCAGCTACAGATTCTCCAATCCCTTGAGGAAGTACGACTTCATCTTCCCAACTTGATTTGAGGATGGCTAGAGGTCCTACAGGTGGTCGCCCATGAACTAGTAGGAATGGGGCAACACCCGTTGTAGCGTTAGGCACTTCTCTGTATGCCCATAACAAGAATGGCAACTGTTTATCCCAGCCTCGACCTTGTGAATTAATTGCATGATGTAGCATGGATTCCATAGTTCCTATCCATCTTTCAACCAAACCATTCGATTGTGGATAACCTGGAGTGGAAAATTTAGGAACACATCCTAATCGTTTTAAAAATTCTTTTGTCAGCTGTGCGGCAAAATTTCTTCCGTTATCCATTGCAATTACTCGAGGAATTCCAGTTCGTACAAATATTTCTATAAATGCATCACAGGCTGCCTTTGCTGTTAAAGACTTCAGAGGTATTGCTTCCGGCCAACGACTATGCTGGTCCATAACGCACAGTACATACTGATGGCCACGTGATGACTTTGGCTCTATTGGGCCTAAAATATCGGCATTAACCACTTGAAATGGGAGTTCTGGCCTTCCAACAGACTCGATAGGTGTTCTATCGTTTACTTTTCCTTTCCTGCGCATTTGACAATCATGACACGAAGCACATAATTGTTTAACTTCTCTTGGCATTCCTTCCCACCAGAAAGACATTGCAATTCTGTCTCTGGTCTTCTTAGCTGCCAGATGTCCACCAGTAGGAGTTTCATGAGCTAATTTCAAAATGTCCTTTCTTCTGCTTGCCGGTACGACCAATTGAATATATTTCAGTCCGCCTACTTTACCCATATGATATAATAAACCTCTTTCAATCCAGTAACCATTTTTATATTGTCTAGCTTCTTCGAAGCACCTTTTCAATGTAGGACAGGCTAACTGCTCATCCCTAAACACTTGTGCTTGTGGAACAGGGATATTTTCATTTCTTTCATCCTTACTATCGGTTTCGGTCAATGTCTGTTTAACTACTGAGTTATTAAAGACTTTGGTTTCTGGATGATGCGACTCGCTGTTGTTCAGCTTTGCCTTTCGAATAGTCTCGTGACTTTCTCCCTCCATACAGAACATACACTTTTCATTATCTTCTGTGAGTGGGGTACTAATTGCCTCATCCTCAAGATAATTGTCGTTTGAATTATTCTCAGGTACACTGAACAAGGATTGTTCACCGACTTCATTTATTGTGATTACTTCAACCTCTTCTTCTGAAGAATAGTTTCCGGGAGACCTTCCCTCCACTTTGAACAAGGACGGTTCATTGTTTTCTTCCACTGGGGTGATATTAACCTCAACCCCTGAATTTCCAGGATTTCTTCCTTTCACATGGAACAAGGATTGTTCATCGACTTCTTTCTTCGGGATATTCACTTTATCCCCTAAAGAAATGTTTTCGGGAGACCTTCCCTACACACTGAACAAGGATTGTTCATTAGCTTCTTTTACTGAAGTGATTCCTGTATCATCTCCCAAATAAGAACGCTTTTGTTCCTTCAACCATTCATATACCCTGGGAGTGATTAAAGCTTCCTCATGCAGCCCTTCTACTACTGCAGCATGCACTTGAACATATGGAATGATTTCTTCATCTGTATGAAGACTTAGCGGAACTGACACAAGTTGTGCTTCCACTGGATTACCTATAGCAGGTCTCAAAAGAATTTTCCCACTTGACTGTAAGTGTTCCTCAGGTACAACTGATTTTCGTAGTACGGTGATTTCTGCACCACTGTCCACGATGCCTTGAAATTTTTGACCTCCGATTCCTAAATCCACTTTCAGAAGCTCGCCATCTTTCTCGTTGACTGGAAATTCCCACTCGAAACAAGCGCTATTTAGATTAACACTGACCTTATTAAGGCCCTTACTTTCTTGACTCTTTTTGTTTGTTTTCACGTAAGATGTACTTGCTGAATTCAATTTGGGGCAAGATTTTTTCATATGGCCTTCCTTTCCACACCAATAGCAGGAGAATTTCGGACGAATGTCTCTTTGTTCTTGCTGTGGCTTAGTAAAAACCCTTTTCTCATCTCTATTGTTATTTCCGAAATTCGCCCCTTTGGATGGAAGATTCCAATTTTCTTTATGAGAAATTTCTTTCGGTTTTTTATTGAAAGTCATTTTGACATTTTCATAATCATCTAATTTACTGGAAATAATATCAGATGACTTAAACAATGACCATTCATCGATGAAATGTTCTTTAATTTCTGGAGGTACTTTCCTTTCAATTTGATCTGTAATAATCAAATCATATAATTCTTCAAATGTGTTAACTTCTAATCCCCGAATCCATTCAGTAAAATAGTTTTTCAACTCGTAAGCAAAATCTCTCCATGTGATATCAGCTTTTTTAGTATGCTTATTGAAAAGTTGTCGAAATCTTTCAGGAGTAAGTTTATATCTCTTTAACAATAACTCTTTTACTTTTCCGTAATCATTCGTGATTTCTTCGTCTTCCCGAGCTATAACTTCCGCGATTTCGTATGGCAGTAGCCCAATGAGATGAGAAACCCAATCATCTCTTTTAATTTCGGCACGTTTTGCCTGCCGCTCAAAAAGAACTAAATACAGGCTAATTTCGCATGTTTTAGGATCAAATTTTTGTAAGATGTTATGTAATTTTACGCGCGTTTTCTCAGAAGTTTCATTTGTAATTCCTTTCTTCTCAAGTCCTATTCTTGCATTTTCCAACCGCATTTTTTCCAATTCTATTTCTTCTCTTCTTAGGCGTTCCTCCAACTCTTCTTTTCTCTTACGTTCCTCTATTTCTTCCCTTCTTATGCGTTCCTCCATCTCTTCTTTTCTCTTACGTTCCTCTATTTCTTCCCTTCTTATGCGTTCCTCCATCTCTTCTTTTCTCTTACGTTCCTCTATTTCTTCCCTTCTTATGCGTTCCTCCATCTCTTCTTTCCTCTTCCGTGCTTCAAGTACGTTCGCTAATGTTTCTTTAACAAATTCTTCATCGTAATTCTTTGAAGCCAAAATAGCATCTCTTAACTCATATAACTTTAAATGTTGAGTTCCTTCCACTCCAAGCTCCGTAGCAACTTCTTGCAAATCTTTTTTATTCCCTTTACCCAAAAATGCCATCTTCGGATGGATGAAATCAAATCAAGTTCAAATTTTCCTTAAGAACGCCAGATTTGACATCTTATTTTTTATCTTAAACAACATTTTCCCCCAAATTAAATAAAATAATCATTAAGTCGGAATGCATACATAAAAGGAGAAAAAAAAAATAATATGTATCGAAATAACAAATAAAAAAAAAATGTTTACACAATCAACTCTTTCATTAAATAAATCAGAATATACTTTATTACATAACCAGCTTTCAATAAATTAGAAATAATGTTGCCATAGCAACACAATCAACTCTTTCATTAAATAAATCAGAATATACTTTATTGCATAACCAGCTTTCAATAAATTAGAAATAATGTTGCCATAGCAACCTTTAATCAAACTTACTTTTAAACAGAAAAAAAAAAAAACAATTTCCGATTCATTCCTTAAAGTAAAAAAAATAAACAAAACCGGACGTTCACAAGAATAATTCACTAGTTTTTTTTTTTTTTTTACTGAGATATTTCATTAATATTCCAATAATAATAAAGATAAATAAATATAAATAATTATCAAGGTCTAACAAATACACAATCATTCAATAAAACAGAACAAATAAATCAAAACAGAGCTCTCTCTTTTTTTTTTTTTTTTTTTTTATCTGCTTTAATGAAATCTTATTTATTCTAAATCACGTGATGAATAAAAAGAACACACAGAAATTAATCACAATTATCTTGAATAGCATAAAAACATATTCTTTTCATCATTCTTTTTACTATTTTCCGGCTTTTTAAATACAAATAAACAAATATATTTCTATTTTTCATTTTTCAAACACTAGAATTATTATTATTTCAACATTACGAAATATTCAATTTTCATTTACATACTCTTTACCTTGTTGGAATACAAAATCGGAGCAAAATATCTAAATGCTTAATCCTAATTATTTAATTTAAAACTTATACAAAATATGACTCTTGATGGAACATAAAAAAAAACATACCCTTTTTTTTTTTCATCACTATCATGAAAAAAATCCATACGAGTACTATAGCTATTTCACATATGCTTGTCGACTTCGCCAATTGTGGTGCCTGCTTTTTCGCACCTGGTTCTTTTCTTTCGGTAAATTCATTTCGAGACACATCAAGACACTGATCACACTTGGTTTACTTTTAAACGTATATTTACTTACGGCACAAACATAAAATACATAACGAATACAGAAATTAACATCAAGTAAAGTATTTTCTAAAAAACATGTAGAATGGAACGTTAGTCCATCTTGATTCACATACGCACACTGTTGCCACATTTTCGTAACAAACTTTTCAGTTCTTGTTTTTTAATACTCTCGAAATCAGAGGTGCGGCGTTCACAATAATAATGGTGATGATAGTACTGATAATAAAATTGTCGAAAGGACCCTTTTAATTGAGTTTAAATTTAGCAGGTAAGTTATGTAACTTTTCATCCTAGAAACTGTTTAGATTTTCGGAAAAAAAAAAAAAAAAAAAAAAAAAAGATAGCTGATGGAATTTTCAACCATTTTCAAGCATTGTTTTCATTTTAGGTATTATAATACATGGGGTAGCTTCTAAAAAAGTATAATTGTGGTTTCGTGTTCACTAAATCAATTCTAGCTGTTTTTAGTGTAATATTTATGGAGAGTTCAATTATTCTACTTAATATATATATATATATATATATATATATATACTGATAAACCGCAGAAGGATGATCCCTGGCGTCATCTGCGCATGGGTGAAAAAGGCTGGTCCATTTATAAAATAGGAATGTCCGTAGTATCTAGGGATGTGTTTGTTTATGGGTACGAAAAAAATATAAACTCACTGATTGCATTTCTTTTCCTTCTTTGAACTGATTCTTAAATATCTGGTTATATAAATATTTTACGATTAATTAAAAGAAAGAAAAACTGATAATATTATAAAGGGATAGTTTCAGATTTCAATATAAATATTACTCATTTAAAATTAAAAATAAAAGATTTGTCAGTATTTTGAAACTTTTGAAGTGTGTAACACTAATTAAAAAATTATGTCAGTTATTATTTACAATTTAGTATATAACACCGTCAAAAATGACGGAATGTGAAATCAATTAAGGTAGTGAATCAACGAATGGTTTGAAAGCTTCGCTTGTCACTATATTTAAAGGAGACTAATGTGCAAGTTGTACCTAAAGGGACTAATGTGAAAGTTGTACCTCACTGGACTAATGTGCAAGTTGCACCGAACGAACAAACTATTTAAAATGACACTATTTAAAATTGGATTTTGCTTTAAATATCTGACACTTACTTTCATTTTGATATTTATTATCAAAATTCTTGAAGAAATAATTAAAATTCTCTAAACAATAACTTCTCCTTCTAAAGCTCCTTTATCGCAAAACTTAATGACATAATATACAATATGCTTCGATTCACTACGGAGAGGCCTAATCCGAGAACTTGTACCAGATGTATGATCCATTGGTATAACTTTAGTATATCCTCACAGCTGAATTTGGCGATTTTTCTTTGGTGTCGTTTTGAACGATAACGATTTCGTTCTGGACTGTTTGCGATATAATATGGCAGCCTATATGTTGTTTATTTTGGATTTATGATTTTATGTTTTATGATTTAGATTATGATTTTATCATTTATGATTTAGCCGTAATCGCCAACAAAAAATCGCCAAATATCGTTGTGGGGATATACTAAAGTTGTTCCGATTCTACACATAACAGAAGAAACAAGAATAATAGAAAAATTTCTCCTCTCTCTTTCTTCTTCCTTTGCTGTGTCTCCCAGCGGTTTGTTACTTTTTGGCGCGGCCGTTTTGGCGCTGCCGTTTTGGCGCGGCCGTTTCGGCGCCGGCCGTTTTGGCGCTGGCCGTTTTGGCGCCGGCCGTTTCGGCGCCAGATGTTTACATTCCGAACTTTTTAAGTATAAGAATTTTTTTTTTTTTTTTTCCGAAAACTTAATAAATAGTCGGGAATATTCAAGAATTTTATAACTGTTTATTATTATATGGATTAAAATAAACCCGCGAGTTAATCATTATTGACTTTATTTAAGTGTAGGCAGTTTAAGAATTGGTTAAGAATGCATACCTTTTCTTTATCCTGTTTCTTGCTAAAGTTAACTTTTATTTTATCTCAGCAAGCTTTATTATATAGGAAATTTTAATACGCAAACTGTAAATAAAAATAAACAGAAGTCTTTAATAATTAAATTCTGTGTAACAACAACAAAAAAAAAAAAAAAAAAAAAAAAAAGAAGAAGAAGAAGAAGAAGAAGAATAGCAATGATAACTTTAAGATAATGAAAACTTTATAGAAAGTTATTTTTTATTTTTATGAATTTTTTTTTTTTTAATAACTGGTGGAGATTTAAAAGTACAGGATATTTTCATCTGGCACTTCTAAACGTAAATTGCTCATTTTTCTTTTTGTACAGTTGATTTTTACTGATTTAGTGATTAATGAACCTAAGTCTACATTTTAACTGTGGGGAGTTACTAAGTTACAATAAATAAAGTAAATAGTAAGCTGAGAGGGGGGGGGGATGGTATTAAAAATTAATAAGTTGTATGGAACTATTCTACTATGTGTAATAAGTTTCAGAAATTTAGAGCAATGCGAGCTTTAAGTAAGTTATTAAAAAAAAAAAAAATTAAAGCAGGTGTGTATTTACCGTGTAATGGTTTTTGCCGGTTTTTACTATCTGGGCCAAAACATGTTTTTCCCATGGTTTTTACCACCTTCAGAAAAAATAAAATTCCTATTTTTTTATTTATTTTTGTTTTTTAATTTACCCCCAAAAACCTTCGGGACATATTTTAAAATTTTTAGTTCTCATTTTCCCAATATTATTTACTATGAAATTTCCATTCTTTCATCCATTTCTAACAACAATATTTTGAAAATAAAAATAAATAAATAAAAAAAAAGCAATGTTGACGTCATGAAATTTGTTTTATTACATGATCAGTTTAACCCTTTATCAGTTACAAACATTTTTTTCTGTCACTCAATAGTTGAAATAAAAGGCTAATGTGACAATCTTTAAAAAAAAAAAAAAAAAAAAAAATGGAAAATAAGATTATTATTTTCATAGTAATAAGTTTAATAAATTTTAACTACAAAAATCAAGTTCTTTTCTCAGATTATCACTGGCTCCTTTAAATTACGATTAATTCATCAGTAATATCATTAATAAATAATTAAAATATTTTTTTGGTTCATGCATAAAAAAAATAAATAAATAAATAAATAATAATAATAATAATCAGAAATGACATTGTTTATTTTATTACGCAAAGAACCGCCCGACGATAAGTTTAATAAGTTTTAACTAGAAAAATCGAGATTTTTTTTCTAAGGTTATCACTGGCTTCTTTAAATTGCGAAAAGTTCTATTCATCATTAATATCATTAATAAAATATTAAAAATATTTCTTGATTTAAGCATTAAAAATAATAATAATAATCTGGTGTGTCACTCACTCGACTTTCTCTCACCCTAAAATTTAATACTATAAATACAGGTTGGATATTAAGAGGTAAGAAAACGATGTTATGTAAACCTATGTTAAACAACTCAAAGGGAGACTTTTATATGATAATTAGTTCTGCGTGAGGGGGGGGGGGAGGCTACCGCTCCCCCAACCCCCCGTTTCATTGTCATATTTATATAGAACCTCCGTCACATTTATATAGAATTTAATTCGGTTATTAAAAAATAATTCTGTTTTTAAAAAATAATTTATTAAAATTATTATTTTAAAAAATTATCTTTTATGAAAATGAAGACGATTTCCATAATACACAAGTAGTATAACACCAAATATCCAAAAAAAGTCCACTTTATTCTCTCTCTCTCTCTCTCTCTATAAATATATATATATATATATATTAAAAAAAAAAAAAAAAAAAAAAAAAAAAAAAGATTTTTTTTCTAAGGTTTTTTTTTTTTTTTTTTCGTTAAAAGTAAAAAAAAATCGATAACTTCGTTTTAAATTATCGCAGATCGATGGTTCAACCATTCGTTTTAAAGGTATTGGCGAGCTCTTTTGAAAGATACCCATCATGAAAATTTACTCCCCTCGAGGTGGGACTTGCCCCCCAGGAGGAGAGGCGAGGCTCCTACATACACAAATGACTAATTTTAATAATTTTTAATTGTAAAAATCTAGTTTCTCACCTTATCATTGGCTCTTTTAAATCACGCAAAATTCTATTCATCATTAATATATTTAGCAAATAATTTAAAATATTTTTTTGTTTACGCATAATATATATATATATATATATATATATATAAAGTCAGAAATTACATTGTTTATTTTATTACCCAAAGAACCGCACGGCAATAGGTTTAATAAGTTTTAACTACAAAAATCGAGTTCTTTTCTCAGATTACCACTGACTTCTTTAAATTACGAAAAATCCTATTCATCATTAATGTCATTAATAAAAAATTAAAAATATTTTTTGGTTCAAACATTAAAAAAAAAAAAAAAAAATCAGAAATTACATTGTTTATTTTATTCCCCAAAGAACCTCCATCACCAAATTGGTTAGAATCTTTAGAATTGCTGCGTATGTGTTGCCATCTGATGACTAAGTTTAATAAAAAACAAGTTTCTAATCTTATCATTGGCTCCTTTAAATTAAGCAAAATTCTATTCATCATTAATGTATTTAATAAATAATTTAAAATAGTTTTTTCTTCACGCATAATAAATAAATAAATAAGAAATCATATCTATCATTAAATAAATTTTAACTGAAAAGGCTGAGACGAAAGCCGCGGCCATTTCGTGAAGGACAGGCTGCGCAAAAACGGCCTCTCCGAAATGGATCTCGCGCCAAAACGGCCGCGCCAAAACAGCCGCGCCGAAATGGGTTTCGCGCCGGAACGGCCGCGCCAAAACGGCCGCGCCAAAACGTCCCATTCCGGTCTCCCAGCGAGTGAGTGGAATCATCCTGGCACTTTGCCAACCAGGGATCGATCTTCCGCGAGCGAACAGTATATATGTATATAAATATTTTCATATTAAGAAAAAAAAAAAGGTATGCGGCATTACGTGAAATCTCTTTCAAGCATATTTAAAAAAAAAAACGTTATTTTCGTTGTTTAAAACACTTATTGGCTTAAAAATTGTTGAAAATAATTTTTTCTGACACCTTGATATAAAGAAAATTAACATTATGCATGACATCCTCATCTGTGCAGCTACTTTATTCAATTAAAGAAAAAGCTAGAGCAAAAATGAGTTTCGCTTGATATATTTTTTATATTTGATGATACGCAGAACAAGAAGGTTTAATGAATGCGGATTTCCAACTAGAATAAATTAAAAGTATGTCACTTGAGGATTATTAAATAATGTAATGCTTAAAAAAAAAAAAAAAAACTAGTATGTTGTGTTCATCACATGAATTTTTTCTATATTTTCTATGCAAATTCACTCAGTAAAAACAATTTATTAAAATCATGATTTAATAAAATTACCTTCCATGATAATGATCGATGGTTTAACCATTCATTTTATAGGTATTGGCGAGCTCTTTAAAAGATACTCATCACGAAAATTTATTCCCCACGGGGGGACTCTCCACTCAAGGGGGGAGGCGATGCTCCTACATATACAATTTTTTTTTTCCCAGTTGACTATTTCTATTTTAATTAATTCTTGTAAATTTTATAATGATTATTTAAAAATATTTCTCTTTATGCACATTTATGCAAAAATTTTTCCTATACCGCCATGTTAAAAATTTAGAAAAAGCGGGATGACAACACAACCTACAAAACAATTTTTACCAAAAGTTGATAGACACTAATTTAGGTCAAAGGGTAACTACATACCAATTTGTATGAAATTCCTAGCAGTAGTTCCTGAGATACAGTCGCTACAAAATTTTGTCACACACAGATACACATACACAGAGAGACAGACAGACAGACATTTTCTAAAAATGGTCAAATCGTATTCTACAGCTCTCAAAATGTGTAAATACGTCAAAAATCCGAGGTTGAATTTTTTTACGAATCCAATGCTTTCTTCTATTGAATATAGAAGAATGTAAAAATACCATAAATCCAGTTATATAAAGAATAATAAAGTTATTTATTATTCTTATCATCATTAAGATATATCCTAGCTTCTTCATTAAAAATATATTAATAAATTTAGATATTTCTGATTATTCAACTTTTGTCACAAAATTCTTCTTACCACTAAAATACCTCTACAATAAAAATTTTAGATTATTTATAATTATGCTGTGTAGCTAACCAAAATTTGTCAAATTTTGAGTTAATTAAAGTCTGGAAATTTTTAACTAACAATGATCAAGAAAATTTCTGCCTAGAGTTAATCAAAATAATTATAAGATTTTCCTGGAAATCCTAGAAATTCCCCTCATCGAATTTTATCCTGTTTTTCTCCATTATTTAACCATTAAAAATTCTTCTCAATCAACAATTTCAAGTACAGTCGGTAACAAAAGTGTCCGAACACTAGCAAAAATTCCTATGCAAAAAAAAGTACGCTTAATAAAGTTTTGTTAAATAAATCCTTGTCGAATCCTGTTCTTAGTCTAAGAACGTGATTCGACAAGGATTTATTTAACAAAACAGCATTAAGTGTACTTTTTTATATAGGAATTTTTGCTAGTGTTCGGATACTTTTGTTACCGACTGTAACATTTAATTAAATATTTAAGAAAGAATACATTTTCTTGGTAATATTGCTTTTATATAATAAGAGAAAAAAAATATTTTACGACTGTGTACAGTTTGAAACGTCGTTTACACTATAAAACAATTCTAATAAAAAATAGAAAAATTCTATGACTTTCTTACAGAAAATACCTGTTTCCTAAAATTATAGAAATTTAGTGTAAAATTACATCTCAGTCTATCAAAAGAGTCATTTTTCTGTAAACAGATAAAATTTGTGCAAATGATTAAAAATCTGTAACCATTGATATAGATTTTATCTTTTTTCTTTTTAATTATAAGTTTTATTCTGTTTTGCATGCAGAGAATTTGGTATTAAAACAGTATTGAAAGTAATCACAAAAATTGTGCTTCCGTTAGTTGCTGCTGGAACACTATATTGAAATTAATAAATTAAAAATTTATCCATGTTTTGAGAATGTTAAATAATTTATATATATATATATATATATTTAAAAAAGCTTAATTTAAGACAGAAAAAATGACGTCACAACTTGCAACAATCTACTGAAAAAAAAAGTTTTATTCGTGATTTTAAATAAATAAATAAAAATAAAATATAATTAATGAAAGAAAGAAAAAAAAAAATAAATAAATAAACATATCATTTGTGTTACGCAGGTCTAAACAGATTTGTCATAACATAAAAGAAATTGTAATTATTAAAAGATATCTGCAACATCATGTAAATTGATGATAAGCAATTTAAATTGGCGAGAAAAAACAAGTTATGAATTTGCTGTATTTAGGTATTGTCATCCTGTCGAGAAATAAACTAGCGACGTTTTTGATGAATTTGCGCTGTAGTTTAGTTTTATAAATAAATATACTTAAATTACATTTCTTTACACGTATTCCGTTAATAAAAAAAAAAAAGAAGAAGAAGAAGAAGAAAAAAAGAAAGTTAATTTTAATTTTAATTTTTTTTTAATTTATTGATTATTTATCACGATATTTAGCTACTTTTTATGATTTGGCGAATAAGATTTGGCGGGATAATATGCAAGCAGAACTTTAGAAAAAATTATTCATTTGCAGTCCTCGCAGCGTTCCTAAAATTTGACTCTCATTTTATTATATTGTCACTACTATTTCTTAACAATATTTTTTTTTGCTTATTATTTTAGCATTAAAACATAAAAATTTATTCGAGAAAAATTTCTTATTGACGGTAGTGGTGACAATATAATAAAATGAGAGTAAAATTTCAGGAAGACTGTGAGGTCTGCATTAGGAAATATCGACCACTAAGAGAGCGAAAGACGGCTAGTTATTAATAAAAGGCCATAAACAGATCATAATAAAGTGAAGAAAATGAATATTACCTTATCAGACGGTATGAGAGAGAATTCTGCCGGAGGATTTGTGATGACATATCTCTTTGTGGAGGCCTCGAAAGAGGAACTAGTATCTCTATACCTGTACAAACCGATGCATAGCATGCCATAATTCTTTAAGGCTTTCACGAACACGTCACCGTATTTTCCTCCTTCCTGCAATAAAAAAAAATTAAATGTTTTAATAATTTAATATGTGTTTATATATATGGTAAGTCAGGGCTCGAAATTTCAACTCATATTACACTCGCCAAAAAAAAAGTTTTACTCGCCACGAAATAGGCTTGTCATTTTTTTTCCCTTTCTTATGCATTTTAGGTTTTTTATTTTTCCTAACTATTTAAAATGCTTTTACAAATATGTCAAAAATTATATATATTAAAAGTGTGTCGTATATCATCATGTTTCATAGTCATCTACAATTAAAAATCATTATAATGTATTGTATTTGAGATTTGAAAAAGATTAAAATATCTAATAACATATATGGTAAGAGTCATTAAAGAAAAACAGAAGAAAAAAAAATCTTTTTCAAACAATATCCTGTAAAAACATTTTTATTATGAAAGATTAAGCTTTCTTATTTATCTATTTATTTACTTAACGTTTTATATTAGAAATGTCTTTTTCGTCCATTTTATTTTTGTAATTAGACAGAATGTCGATGTATATAACTTGTTCATTGTTGTCATTTGAAACAGACATTTCGGAATAACTTTTTCGATAAAATCGTTGCTTACAAATCATTACAAGCGCAAATCCTTGGAGTTTCAGTAAAAAACTGAAAAACTGATAATAAACTGTTGAAAAATGAACTTTTTTTTTTTTTTTGTTAAATCATTATTCAACAAAATAAACATAGGCAGTATTTTTAAAAGGGCTCGGGTTCATTTTCATGTGACAATATCGCATAGGCAAACTTTCGCATAACTCTTTTCTCGGATAGTGGGCGACGGACAAAGAGGCTTTCTACTCGTCTATTCTCACTCTGTTTGGAGAAATAATAGAGTAAGAAACGAAACTGCCGAAGATATCAAATGCTGGATGCAAATTTTTTACAAATGCTGGAAAACTTCACACAAATTTTAGCGACATATCAACCGAATTTAATATGTGGTTTTACAACTTTATCTCATATTAATTTGCTAGACATAAGAAACTATTTAATTTATAAAATTTAGTAAACTATAGTGACATTTATTAAAAACAAGAACTATTTTATTTACGAGACAAAACTTTAGTTAAAATACATTTAAAAACAAAATATACATTTAAAAACATTTAAAATTTAGACGTTTCGAAACCCGTCCAGATTTTCTCATCAGTATCACTACAACATAATTTGCAATCATTACATGAATACACAAGGAATTTATAGAAGTACAGAATATTGAGGAGACAGTGCGCATGCTTCATTGATAGTGTAGAGATGGCTGGTAGTGTGCCAACTCTCAAGGAAAATACGTGATTTATAATTATCATAGCCAGAATTTAGAACTTTTATATTATCGAAATCAGGAATATGATCGGTTGCAACTAAAATTCTAAAATTGTAATCCATTCAATAGAAACTGATCATATTCCTGACTTCGATAATATAAAAGTTCTAAATTCTGGCTATGATAATTATAAATCACGTATTTTCCTTGAGAGTTGGCACACTGCCAGCCATCTCTACACTATCAATGAAGCATGCGCACTGGCTCCTCAATATTCTGTACTTCTATAAATTCCTTGTGTATTCATGTAATGCTTGCAAATTATGTTGTAGTGATATTGATGAGGAAACCTGAACGGGTTTCGAAACGTCTAAATTTTAAATGATTTTAAATGTATTTTAACTAAAGTTTTGTCTCGTAAATAAAACAGTTTTTGTTTTTAATATATATATAATTGAGACGGTTTAATGTTTGTGTACGTTAAATATAGTAACATTTATTTGCTTTATTATCTATATATTAATACGTAAACATGAAATTTGTTATAAGTTTTTAATTATATTAATTCTAAGAGTAGTCAGATAAAATCTAAAATTTATTGCGATGTTAATCATTCACACAGAAATGAATACAGTCACATTCCATTAAACATATTAATCTGGATGTAATATTTTTATAGAATATAACCCAATTCCCAATTTAACCAACATTTTACTTAATTAAATTTTCCCACCAAATTAAGGAAAAAAGTATTCCTAATATGCAACTAACTGCTAACAAATAAATATTGTTTCTATAAAATGCAATATATGTCGTAGAAATTCAATGATTATGCATAAACAAAATTTTGGAAGGCGTAGTTAATTTAAACAAAAAATAAGGTCTTTAAAATTTTGTTTAACACAATTTTGTTTGCTGAAATAAGGATTAATAATAATAATAATAATAATAAAAAAAATAGCAGTAAAGCAGTACAGCTTCTATATTCAACGAAGGTACCAGCCATAGTATAATTACAAAAAAGTTATCAATATATAGAAATGTTGATGTTAGTATAGAAATATTTTCAAAATAACCCGATTTTTGTTAAGATTTTGGCAAAATGCTGAATATAATTTTCATTTAAACAATTTCTTTCTTCAGATACTTAGTATACACAGGAACATTTACCTGAAAATATTTTTAAAGTAAGGTATTTTAGCAGCGCTATAGAAATAGCTCTAGGAAATATAGACTATGTATTTTTACAATTTAAAAATACAATGGAATGGAATGCGATATAAGCTTGGCAGTAAGATTCAATCAACAATGTACTAAATTTGAGCTCATGATAACAACAATATTTAAATATTTATTTACTTAGAAGTTGAAATTTCAAATTTAGCATTCACTAAGTTGAAATTTCAAATTTAGCATTCATCACTTGAACATTCACTAAGTATCTGCTAAGTTCAATCCTCTCTTCCTCTCCCCGCTTCCCACTCGCGTATTGTAAAAATATGTCTGAATTTTAGAATATCAAAAGAAGGATGTTAAATTTATTTCTATAATATTATTTATTTAAAAATATTTGATAAATTAATAAATAAATCGAGGCTAATGGCAAATAGATATCCTTGGAGAAACGAATTGAAAATTTTAAATGGCAAGGACATCTTTTGTTATTTCGCTGTAAATATCTTCACAAGACAGATATTTAAAAAAAAAAGTTTTTGTCTTATGATGCTTTTTAAAGGGGTCATGTGCCTTATTAAATTTTTTAAATATAATTCTGAAAAAATAATACACTTTGCTTCATTTTTTTTCCTTTTAAGCATGATTTTGTCATTGTTTTATTTCTTACATTAACGTGAACCCTTCCCGATTCTTGGAAATAAAACAACAGGTGTTTGAATGTCGGTGCATTTCTAATTGTCCAAAGTCTGTCTGGAGAAATGTTTCGTTAGCATTCCAACATTTGTTCATTGGCTAACAAACAATTTCTTTTAAATCAATATATCTCACAAGTAAACCTTCTGTCCTTTGATACCGGTTTCCCGGAAACCTATATATTTTCTGAAAGCTTATGTCACAAGTAGAAAAACTGTGAAATCTTAGGGGCAGAGGGATAAGCGTTTACGAGCTATAAGACCCACAATGTATAAGTAAAGTGTTGAAAACATGATACAAAAAGTCGCTAAAATGCTCGTTTCACGTATTTATATGAACTAATAATATGATAAGAAGGTGGAAATCTCAAAATAAAGAAGAAACAACTCGTTGAAAAGAAACAATATACGTTTTGACGTTCAAAATGTGACTTGTTATTGACTTACAACAAAAACTAGTACAAGAGACAATCAATGTGCAATTCATCAAATAAACAGTAAGACGGACAGAAAGACAGTTCACAATGGGCACATTTTACAAAAGCGATAGCCACACACTTCTCACACTCATCATTCGTCAATGAATCGAAGCAGTAATCCATTGGCATAATCCACATTCCAGGTTCGACGTCCAAGTATCCGCACTTATAAAAAGCATACTTAATCAAGTTCTTGAAACGAGGAGCGTTGAACTGATATAAGGAAAATGACTCCAGGGCCGGAAAACTATCACAATTCCAGATGTGCTCCTGTGTCTCGATAATGACTGTGTCCGTTATGTTACGAACAAAAGATTTGTAGTGTCTGAAAAAATGAATATCCAGAGGCTGGACCTTTCCCATACATCCTTCAGGTACCAGTTCTTTTTCTAGAACTTTATCATCAGGTACTTCAGAAGCAGACGATGCATGATCTTTGTTAGAACACCATGAATCTCTTAAAAGCAGAATTTTCATCCTGTCATCAGGTATACTTGGCCAAAATACGTCACGATAGAAGGGGAGGACGGCGACTGTTGCGACGAGCATTGCTGTTCCTTATCGACACCGTCATCTCCGAAGTCCATTTCCTCGTCCTATTTTTCTACATCGCCTCCAGCAAATCCTAATGTCTGGATGTCTTCCACAATCTCCATATAATTCTCCAGGAGGGTAGCTATGTGTTTTATTTTCTCCAAATCCTGGATGTTCGGAGACCAATTGCTTGTTCCGAATCGGGATACCAAGGCAACCAAAACGACTTTAGGATCCATCTGCAATGTAAGAAGACTACAATACGTTAGTACTTGATAGCAATATACGGGAACATACAAGAAATAGAGACGTCATTAAGGGAATATGGCCATCTATACACACTTTACTGATACTTTGTAGGTCCTGCAGCTCAGTGTCGGATCCAAAACTTGACTTTTGGGGGGAGCTAAGATTTTTCAAAGTGTTATTCTAGACCAATAAAAAATTTACAGTTGCAATATTCAGTTGTAAATGTCAGTGTTTTGGGGGGGGGCTTCAGCCCCCTAGCCCCCCCCCTTAAATCCGCCACTGCTGTAGCTGCTAAACGCTTGTCCCTCTGCCCTTAAGATTTCACAGTTTTTCTACTTGTGACATAAGCTTCCAGAAAATATATGGCTTTCCGGTAAACCGGTATCAAAGGAGAGAAGGTTTACTTGTCAGAAGTTCATAAATGTGGGTTTTCGTCCCAACATCTCCAATTATAACTTCCTTAAAAACATTATAGGGCAAAACACTTAGAAAAAAAAAAAAAAGAAATTTGACACGGAGACTTTTCTAACGAATTATGAAATAGCTTTCTTCCTAGTTGAAATAAAAAAATTACGTCCCATAAAGACACTTTTATGCCCCCCCCCCTCTCTCCATCCCCAGAGTCGCAATTTTTAAATAAAAACAAGCACATTTCAATTTAATCCAAAATTTGCACTTTTTTTCTTTTTTGAGTTTTGAGAAATTTTGTTCTCAAGATACAGAACAGAGAGTAGGGCTTTTAAGGACCTTATACAGACAAAGTACTTGAGACTTCATAATACCAAGTAAACTAATTGTACAGTATTTCAGTTTAGCAAACAATTATTTTTGTAATATTAAATTAGCGTAATTATATTAATCTTCGTACTTACCCCATAACTTGCGAGTGGACCATCTGAAAGCGATATTTGCCCCACTCTACATCTATCACGATTACTGAGGGACTCAGGCGTACTATATCCTCCTCTGAGTCCAGCGCCTTCGGCAAGAATAAGCTCCAGTTCTGGAGTAGCACCACCAGTAATTAGTGAACGGATTAGTGTTAATGCGTTGGCATTGAAATAAGTCTAGAACGAAAAAAAAGGAAGAGTTATTTAAACCATAAAATTAAAATTTTTATGAAGCTAAAACATATATATTAAAAATTTTCGATTTATTTTTTTAACTTACAGAAGTTTATAAAAATGAATGAAATTGGCTTATTAAATGCAATTTTTTTTTTTAAATGTACATTAAAAAAATCAGCCCTCTTCTTAAAAAGAAAAAAAAATAATCAAATGCTTGTTGATAGAAGACTTTTCATAAATTAAAATCGAAAAAAAAAAAAAAAAAAAAAAACATTTGCATTCAAATAAAATTGCATAACAGAGAGTGCTGAAAGTAGGATATACATAAATAAGTCTATTATGTATGCTATTACGAAGAATTGGTATTTCACTAGCGATTGATGGCGTCTTTAATTAGCACATGCTACATATATAGATGGAGACAAAAGATTTAGTTCGAATGAAGTCAGTTTCTAAATACACTACTCTGCAGAAATAGGGATAGACTGGAAGACAAATTATTGCGAAATATTCATAGTTTCTTACTCAAAACCGGTCGGTCATGAAATTTATTTGCCAATAAAAATCTTTAGATGTAGATTAAAATGATTTTAATTTGTGTAATACTTAGTACATAAATGTTGCATACAATGTAGCAATCTTTTATTTTTTAATATTTCAACTAATTCTCAAAAAAAAAAAAAAAAAAAAAAAAAAAAACGCATGAATTATGGCTTTTGAAAGTACATCCGGTTATAATAATTCCGTATTCATAGTAAGCAATTTTATTAAATCAAAGAAGAAAATGACAGAAAATTTTTACTATCGGTTAATCGTTGAAAAGGAATGTATCTATTGCTTCAATTACTGTATTTATCTGGCAACCCTGATTTTCACTTTCAACCATTAATTAATTTAGTCATTTCAATTTTAATTATTTAAGCTTATTTGAAGATTTATGTTGCTTGTGTTGCCCTGTAGACTTTGGCATTTTGCCATTTTTTTTTTCCTCTTCCCAATTAAGGAAAGACCAATGTCAGTTATCAATCTTTAAATACTAAAGCAAAAAATATATTTTTACTTCCGCACTGTAGGTAAATACTACAGTTTTATTTCTGAACACCACTATTTTTTATAATAAAATAGTAACTTATAAAATCCAAAATGTTGCAGTTCAATTAATAATGAATATACCAATATTTTACAAAATAACTGGTATTAAAAATGTTGTAAGATTCATTTGGCAACCCTTCTACCACACTGAAACAATTGATTTTCTTTATTTTAATTTTCAGTGTCAATACAAATATAACTATAAAGATCAGATGAAATTGAATAAATGCATCTAAAAAGTATTGCCACCGTGTTCCACTATATTGTCATTGAATCCAATAAAAACGAAATTTAATAATGCAAATTCAGAATTTTTCTCAAGACAGATTTTTCATTTTTCGGCATTTAAGAAACAAATACTTATTTCGATCAATATTTACTAAGTATAATTCTTCTTAAAGTTAATGATATTTATGATTTAAAAATTTTTTCATTAATAGTATATCTATAAAAATTTCAAAAAAGACTTAAAACCTTTTATGATTTCCCGTTTTAAAGCTCATAAAATTTTATTGTATATTTTTCTAACGCATTTGTATCTCCCATCATTGTGATTTGCTTCACCTGAAAAAAGGTTGCATTCTTTTACAACGTTCATGCCGCATAAATTTTATGGCTATAATATTTCTCAATTTAGACTTATATCTACATCGATTTATCGTAAATGTTTTATAGTTTAAATTCATTTCTTAAAATGACTATTCATGCAATGAAAGAAGCGAAAGAGTTGTGATATGTTTCGATTTAAAACGTATACTCTATCATTTGTTATTTAAGATTTTTATGCAATATTTGTATTGCTTTTAAATGAAGTGTCTACGCAGACGCTACAAAATAGCTGCAATTTCTTAAAAAAAAAATATATATATATATATTCAAAAATATTTATAAGTTAAATTTTCTGGATTATTACTGTATATTAAAGAAGAATTTCATTTTATTGGAAAAGAAAATTCTTTCGAAATTCATAACAAAGAGTTCTCACTAACGTATATTACGAAAAGTGTGAGATTATTTTTTATTATTATATATGTACAAAAAAGATTTTTCAAAGATATTATTACTGGAAAAAGAAAAAAAAAGTACTTATTTTGAAGTCGTATTATTTATGAATAATATTACTACTATTGTATTTTGGCATGGTTTTCATTTATGTATATTTAAGCTCTAATGAATCGTAAATCACCAGATTACCTTGTTAAAATGTCTTATTGAATATATACATATAGATTTAATTTTATCGTTGTAATTTTTTAGTAAAAAAATATTTTTTAAATATTTTTAAACGAAAACGTACCAGATTCAATAGCTATATAACCACTTCAACATTCTACTGTTTTATGTATACTTGAGTACAAAAAATATGTAGATTTATGTAAAATCCACATATTTTTGATTTTCATCTACCCTTTACATAGCTTTCTATATCCGAATTTCCTATTGACTAACACTTCCAACTTCTTAAATTCCTATTAACTGCTATTCCGATTCTAAAATTCGCTTTCCTAGCTACATATAAGAGCAATAATCCACCATGTCATTCTGCATTGAAGACGGTACGCTTTACGCTACTGAAACTGCAGTTTGCTTTTAATATTTTTTACATTGGTGTCTTCAACGTTGTGTAAATATTTATATTTCTGTTTAACGTCATGTCTAGTTATATGTTCTACTAAGCACATTTTTTATTTTTTAAATTCACTGTTTGTTCATACATATAAGCAGATTATACAGTTATTTACATATTCGTTATTAAAGCGTTTTTCTCAAAAAAATTACCTAGTTCTGCCTAATTACCCATATCATGTTATGCCAACTCCCTCCTACGGGTATGACAACTATTTGGAGTTAGCTGGCATTGTTGAAAGCTTTTAGAAAGAGTGTTTTTGGAGTTACCTAAGCACGGATTGAATTAATAAATCCTACAAAAAAAAAAAAAAAAAAAAAAAAAAATCAAGCACCAAAAACTATGTCAACTAGCCCCGGTCTTCCCTATGTTGATGTAAAATTTTGAAATCACATATTATAGAGTAAAATATTTATGATGTATTTTGTTGATTGCTGTAAACGTAACTGTGTTATGGATAACTGTAACTGGAATATTTTCTATTATTTGAATCATGAAATGTAAATGCCAATTAGAACCATTCCAATTTTTTTTTATGAAACGCGTGTATCGCACTGTATCAGCGATTTTAATGTAAGCATGTTTAAATTGATATTTCATGATACAAATGACGAGTACTTAAATTGAAGTTCAAATACGGTTAATATTTCTAGTTCACACGTAATAAAAATTTTATAAATGTTTATCAGGATTTGGTTATTCAATCAATTACGTAACAGAAACGTATATTTTAAAATAAACTAAGACGAGAAAACTAAGCATTTACTAAATAGTTTAACTTTCATGTTTTTTTTCTCCAAAGGTTTATTTAAAATTATTTTTTGGTCTAAAAACTTATTGAAATGTTTAATTTAAAGAAAAAAAAAACACTGTTCAAATATTTTTTTAATGTGATGGTCAAAACCGATGAAAAATTCTAGAAACATCCCAATCCGATTAAATATATTTAAGGCTCAATAGAGCAAGTTATTTTCAACTCACGGATTTTGCTCTGGTAATCAAGCATGAAGCTAAAAGCTTATTTCTAACAATCGGAGATATAATCTGAAACTTTAATTAAAATCATCGATCAAGTTTCCTACCATCGGAGACACAACAATAATTCTCCTAACAATGATGTTAAGACATGTTTAATTTTAGGATATCTGAATGTCAATATAATCGATGATATAAACACAATAAAAGTAAATTAAATATACTCAAATTAATAATGAATATACCATTTTATAAGAATATATTTCATAATGAGGCAAAAAAAAAAAAAAAAAAAAAAAAAAAAAAGAAAAAAACGTTTTCTAGAGCAAAAGTACAAAATGTTCTTATGCAATTGTTATTAAATGACGTGTAAAAATGCAACACACTTTATTTAGTGAAAATATAACTAAAATTAACAGGGAAAAATAAAACTAAAATCTGAAGCAAACAATTTTTGTGTCTAAATAAAACATAGAGGTGAAATCGGATAAAATTCTTCAGTCAAATTACTTAAAATTTTTACAAAAATCAATTTTTCATTAGGGTACACGGTACATTGTTATTTTGAAGAATATACATAAAACGCATGGTAGATTATTGTGTTCAAAAATTTGTAAAAAATATACAAAATGAATTTCGAAAGTGAGTGTAAAGTATGTTAAGATACCTAAGTTGTTATTATACATATTTTACTTAATTCAGTTTGCAGCAGAATCATTTATTAAATTATGCTTTATTTCTAAAACATTAATTGGATAATTTATGTTTACTTTATTGTATTTCTCTGATGTTTTGCTTTGTCTATGACACAAATACATTGTGAACGGAAAATCCTTATAAATTTTTAAAGTTCCTCAAAGCTGAGAACATGTTGGAATAAAAAATGGTTTGAAGCTTACTAATTTTACTGATGTTACAACAGGAAAATTTATTCGAATAGAAAAAAATACATTGTAATACAAATAATTGATAGGTGCTGTTATCATTAGTGACATACTGAATGTATAAATTTTATTCGTTATCGCGTTAGTTGCCTTTGGTATTATTGGAGATGGCCACGTACTTATATAGCATAACATTATCAAACAAGAATTATAAATAAATATTTACGTATTCTAGGTATGTGGTACAATTTATTAAATGAAATTTCAGATTAAAGATAATTTTTTAGATGAATATCCAGAAAATTGTCGCAGTTGTTTCTGCGGTTTTTCAAAGTGAAACGCGGTTTCATCTAGTTATTTTGCTATTGCAGACAGGGAGTGATTTTAAATAATGTAGGTAAGAACATTCTAGTTTTACTGATTACTCTACATAATTCTCACTTATACTGTGATGTAATTTTTGTTTCAGTTCAGTGCTAAGAATGCAAAATTAAAAAGTTCTTTTTATTTTTTTTATCTTGTTATGTTTATATATATACCGGGTGATTCAAAATAGATGTTACAGCGATTATCTCGTAAACTAAGAAAGATAGAAACAAACTTCCAATTACAAAGTTGATGAAAATTAAGAGTAGATTTCAGATATGGCATTCTTTTGTACAAGAGGCTGTATACATATTAAATACGAAATTTAATTTTTATACGGCCCCTCCTATCATATGACTTATATTTAGAAAAATATTCTCCTCGCTCTAACAATCAAAAAAAAAAAAAAAAAAAAAATCATCTCTCTAAGTCAAAATCTCGCTGAGTTATTGCAATTTGAAAATTCTAGCATTTTTCGCCAAGTCTTAAGGGGTTGTATCAAAAGTGAATTACTATTGCTTTTGTAATAAGGCACACGTTGATTAGCGTTTGGGGGGGAAAAAAAGAAAAAGAAATCATTCAGGGAACGACAGCTATTTTAACCTGTTATGTCTCCTTTTCCCTAGTGAATACACAAGAGAATACTCATTGATAATTTAACAAATAAAATTTATGAATAATTTATGTACTGAAAGGGAATTTTAAAATTCATTTTTCTTTCTTTATACATTCTCTTACTCATATACACGGTGTAGAGAAAGAATTGTTTTTGAGTCAAATTTCCGAAAATTAGCTTTGTTATATTTGCACGTTTTCAGATCCTCTGAATTCAAAAATCATGTTTTTAGTGGTTGGTCTCTCTCTCTCTCTCTCTCTCTCTCTCTCTCTGTGTGTGTGTGTGTGTGTGTTATTAGAATAGCTCAAGAACAAATAGTAGCAGAAAATCCAATTCGACATTCTAAATCCGTATCATATTGCGGTGCTACACTAAAGTATTCGTTATGATCAGACAATTGTTTGTTTACAGGGTCATCCAAAAGAATTCAAATACATTACGTCTGTTAGCGAAATTTCTCATATGTACAGTGTGACATGTACAGACTGCCTTAAACAAAATGAAAAGAACAAATTTTTTATACGCATAAAAGCACGTTTTATGTAGATTGTGGTATAGCAACCATTCATCATTCATTTACAGGGTTACCCAGAGTATTTCGATATATTGGAGCTATACTTGGGAATTGCTGGAAGTGTATTTCATTTTGTACTACTTGTTTTACATATAACACTAAATTTACGTACACAAAGTCATGTGTATATAGTTTATAGACAATATACAGGGCTACCCAAAATTAAGGTAAACATTTTTTTTATTATTATTAAATGTAATTGGTGTAAGTGTTTGCTGCATTTTTTTTTCGAAGAACACTGCTGACACAGAACGCAAAATTAATTTCTCATACCCATACTGTAAACAAAGTAGCTTTTGGAGAGCGATTTTTTTTCTGTATAATATGACATTTTGAGGCCTCCTGAATACGGAAGGTAAATTTTTATTCGTTGATCTGTATATATATGAATTATCAGCATAATTTAACAACAAATAATCTGGTGTGCCACTCACACGAATTTCTATTACCCTGAAATTTAATACCATAAATACAGGTTGGAAATTAAGAGGTAACATAAAGAGTACTGTTATGTAAACCTACGTTAAAATAATTCAAATTAGGCTTCGGAAGAGTTTTAATGATAATTAGTTCTGTGTGAGGGGGATCTCCGGAAATTATTCGTTTCCTGAAATTATTCGACGCAGGCAATAATCAAGTATTTAAAAATATGGCTTTGGTAATAAGGAAGCCTTAAAACGTGTAAATACACAAAACACAAGCGATGCATATTTAGCTTTAAAACATACATTATTTATCATATGTCTATGAGGAATTCATTTCCATTCCTGAGCAGCTTTCCTGGACATGGTAAAATATTATAGTAAAGCACTTTCACTAACAATAAAAAATAATATTATAGCTTAAATATTTGCAACCCTGTATATCTTTTGAAGAATATGTACAAACCACAAAGTGCACCTAAATATAAACCTATAGTAATAATATACGGCACAACCTAAAATGCACTTCCATCAATTTTCAGCTATTGTCGCATTATAATCTAGTTATTTTGTGTAGCCCTGTAAATGAACAGTGAATGATTTCCCTGCCATATTCTACATGAGGCATGCTTTTATGCATATAAAAAATATATATTCATTTCATTTGGTTTAGTGCAGTCTATAGGTGTTAAACTCTACTTACCTGCAATTTTCCCCATAGACGTAATGTATTTGAATATCCTTGAGTGTCTCTGTACACGAACTATTTGCTTCATCTCAATGAAAAGTTTAGTGTTGCATCCCTATATGATACATATTTAAAATACCAAGTTTGGAATGTCTGCTGCTATTTGTTCTTGAGATAAACTGATAACAGACAGACACACACACAGACACACCGCTAAAAACACGATTTTCATATTCAGGACACCTCAAAACGTCTAAATATAACAAAAACTTACTTTCGAAAATTTGGTCCAAAAACAATACTTTCTCTACCTTATGGGTATGAGAAAGTAATAAGTACAGGAAATGCGAATTTGGTACTTTGGATTCCATATCTAGTTGCCACTTGAAAAGTTGATGAAGGTTTGCAAGTTTCAAGGAAATTGATAACAGACTTGATTTTTGTTTTGATAAGTATAGGCACTGTAATTAAACGGGGGTTGAGAAGGGCGGTAACCCCCTGGCATAGAATTATACATCTGTACCATATCATATTCTATACAAATCATTATTTTAGAATATTAATAATAAATCTGAATTTCCTTATGATTTTTACAGTATAAAGTTATTTAAATGTAATTCATAAGAATATCTGTCCCAAAACGCAATACATTGGCATCTTTTGTGCATTCCTGTACATAAACCATTTGTAAAGAATTAATTAATGCCATTTTAAATAGGGAATATCATATAGTAAACCTGAATAACATATATCATTTCTGAAAATTTCTGAAAATATTTACAGACGCTGGGGGCGGGCAGACGGACAGATGGACAGTCAGACAAAAAAAAAAAAAAAAAAAAAAAAAAATGCAATTTGAAATCTTATTTACAGTTAAAAATTGTTAGAAAATGTTTAATGTAAACGAAAATACGACTCCAGCAAATGTCCAATAATAACCCTTAACGTAACTGAATATTTTTGCGTGCCCTGTAAATCTAATGTTAGTCGTACTGTACAGTATAGAAAGCATTCTTTTGTGCATATGAATAACATATTTCAATTTCATTAAGATTTATGCAAAGTAATTAAATTTTGGTTTATAGAAATATCTTCACATAGAACGCAATGCTTTGGAATACTTTCGGGTGTCCCTGTATACAAACCAGTGATGGTGTTTACTCCATTTTCTATAGAAAATATCCGATAGAAAACTATAATAACGTATTTCAATTTTATTAATATATGCATAAATTAAAGGTATTAAAATATGGTTTATAAAAATACCTCTCATAGAACACAATGCTTTGGAATACTTTCGGGTGTCACTATGCACAAGCTAGCAGATGTATTCACTCCATTTTCAATAAGGAACATCCGATAGTGACCTCAAATAACATATATCAGTTTCAGGAAATTCTATGAATATTCACGGGAGTTAGAGTGCAGACACACAGAAAGACGGATGGACAGACACAAATCGAAGTCATTAACACTTTTCAATCTTGCTGGAATTGTTAAAGAGCCGAAGTCATTAAATTTATCAACCATGATGGAAAGTGGTAAAAATAAAGCGCGAAAATTTCACACGGTTTTGCTAGTCTTTTAGTTTTTTTCCTCTCTTAACGTGTTTTAATTTGCAGGTGACCCCCTCAGAAATTTAACTATTAACTTTTTTAACAATACGAAATAATGTAAATTTGCATTAAATTCTTAAAATTGTTGATTTCACACGTTTGAACGATTTTAGTTGCTATTTTAAAATAAAGGATCTTTTTTTAATTTTTCTCAACTCATAGATAACCCCCTAAAGTTAGCCCGTTGGCGTCGAAAAATAGATGCCAAAATTGAAAAAAAAATTGGTGTAAATCATCATTTTCAAATTGCAATAACTCAGCGAGATTTTGACTTAGAGAGATGATTTTTTTTTTTTTATTTTGCTTGTCAGAGCGAGGAGAATATTTTTCTAAATATAAGTTACATGGTAGGAGGGACCGTATAAAAATTAAATTTCGTATTTAATATGTATACAGCCCCTTTGACAAAAAAATGCCATATCTGAAATCTACTCTTAATTTGCTCTAATTTTGTAATTGGAAGTATGTTTCTATCTTTCTTAGTTTACGCTATAATTGCTGTAACATCTATTTTGAATCACCCGGTGTATATATATATATATATATATATATATATATATATATATATAAAGTAAAAATGTTAGTCATTTTGCTCGTAAAATTTGTACAGTGTACGGATAAAGTACTGTTTCAGATAACGCAGTTCAAAGATGATTTGAGAAGTTTAAGCAGGAAATACTCAGTCTTGAAGATGATTCCAGCTTTAGACATCCATTATCTGAAAAGGAGGCCATCTTAAAAGAAGCTATCGCTGAAAATCCACCTTACACAGTATAGGAGTTATCACAATTCTAGAAAGTAAAATAAACAGAATTTCAAAAGTATAATTGAAGAAGACTGGGTAATGTAAACCGCTATGAAGTGTTGGTACCGCATACTGTAAAGCCGCTGAATATGCTTGCTCGGGTTTCAGCATGTGATTCTTTGCAAAAATGAACTGAAGATGCTTTTATTTTCAAATGAGTTATTACTGGCAATGAGAAACGAATACTACATTAATATTACAAGGAAAAAAACATGGGATAAGCGAAATGGGCCACGCCACGAAACAGGCTAATAGGAGGTAAGCAGAGGAGATAGTAAAATGGGATTTACATCCCAAAAAGGTAATGCTTTGAGTATGGTGGGATTATAAAATAATTATTTATTGAGAAATTTTACCATCAAATTAAACTATAAA